>CM042693.1:427926599-429176599 GCA_023614405.1 Avena insularis | reverse complement strand
CTCCCCTCCTTTACATACCTACATAAGAGAAAAGGAGAATAATTAATAAGAGAAAAGGAGAATAATTAGTACAACACAAATAGACAATACGAGCCAAGCCACCTACCTCAAACACATAGCCATTTGCTCCTTGATAGATGCATCTCTGGACTCATCAACAAGCAATGAAAATTTACTATCTCCAATATCCTCAATAATGGCTTTGGTGGTCTCTTCTGCACAAGCCTTGCACAAGTCCAATTGTATCTCGGGTGAAGTCAACTTATGGTTCTCCCCGGCATCCCCAATCAATTTTGCTGCTTTTGGATCTTTCTTTGTGTACCATTCCAACATCTCCTTAAAATTACCCTTATTCTTTGAGCTACTAGACTCATCATGTCCACGAAAAGCATGACCTTGTAGAAGCAAAAATTTGACAACACCCAATATAATCAAGAGACGAGCTTTGTATTTCTCATGGTCACTATTAGTACCCCGATCAATCACATGTGGCAGATTTTGCCTCTGATTTTTGAAAGCCATATAATGTTGTCTAGCTTTATTATGAGCACTGTCATGTTTACCAACATGGCGATTAAGAACACTAGGCCCATCCTTCCATGTTTTAAACCCATTCTTGGTGAATGCTTCAATACCATAGTTTCAGCTCTTGGTTGCTTAAATAGAAAACAATAAAAGCAAAACGCAGCATTTTTAGCAACGCTATACTCCAACCAACCACGATGATCATTGTACCAATAATCATGAAAGCTTCGGTAGCCATTTCCTACCATATGTATGATTAGTTGGTTGGCATGGACCTCTACTAATGTACTCCCTTCTAGCAATATCTCTAATATCTGGATCCAAATTCTCAATTGGTTTTCTCAAACCCGGATCTGATTCAATATCACCAGGCCTAAGTTCAGCTGTAACACGGGGAATATTATCACTTGCTCGAGTTGAAGGACCCGATTCTGTGGATCTAGTGGTTTGTACTTGAAAAAATTTATCAATTCTATTTCTTTTGTTCATCTTGTCTTCCTGTAAAATATAAATTGAAGCAAAATTTACTAAAATGTCTCACAGCAAAGCATAGGGCAGATCAGCTAAAGGCTAAATTGGAAGTCTATCAAGATTTGTAAATCAAATAGGAAATCTACTGCAGTCTGCAGAGAAACGAAGGGGGAAGGGGATTAGGGAATACCGGAACTGGGAGGCGGGGACGCGAGGTGACAGCAGCGACTCAGCGAGGCAGGCCGGAACTGGGAGGTGCGCGGCCGGAAGCCGCAGTGCCGTGCTGGACGAGCGGCGGAGCAGGCGACCTGGATGAGCGGTGGAGCACGCGACCTGGACAGGCGGCAGCGCGGCGCCGTGGCGTCCTGGCAGGGGTCCGTGTTTGCTTCGCTCGTGTCCTGGCTCTCTTCGCTCGCTCGTGCGTCCCGGCTCCTGCCTCCTGGGCCGTGGATCGACGAGCCTAACTAGGCTGGGCTGGGCTGCGCCCCAGGCCAGACTGTAATATAGAGGCCGGCAGTTTTTCCACGCCCAGCCGTGGGCCGTTTCTGGGGCCCAGCCTTTGGGAGTCGATCTGGATCTCAGGTCATTGCTGATTATTGATCGGAGAAGGGTCTCGATCATGTCTACATTATTCGCGAACCGTAGGGTGGCACACTTAAAAGTTACCGGACACCATTTTGGAGCACATATGTTTCAGACGAAAGAATTGCAAAGCGCAGGAATTGTTTCAATAGAAACCGGAAATTGTTTCGGGTGAAATTGCAGAAGGTGGTTCTGCATGTGATATTGAAATATTGCAAGGGGTTATATGTGAATGTTTGTTAATTAAAGTAATTAACAAAATTCTGAATAAATTTAATAAAAGAGTTTTATTAAATGAGAGAGCATTAAATTTGGAGAAACTTAATGCATTTAAAGTGGAGACTTTAAAAGGGAATGTGAAGAGGCATTTTAATGTGGAGGAGTTACCACCACATGAATGGGGGAGGTGAGGTCACCCCCATGCTGGCCATGGAGAGAGGGGGCACCCCCCTCCTCCTATAAAAGGCCACCCATTCCCTCCTTCATCCTCACACCTCCTTGTGAAGGATCTCTCTCCCCCTCTAGAATTATTCCCCATGGTCTCAGATTAGCGAGATACATGTTCCCGGTGGCATTTAAATGCGGAAGGAGTTCTTGCTTCACTGGATCGCTGGAGCGAGGAGGTGGAGGTTGTCCGGTGGCTTGAACGTGTGTGCGAGTGCGGATGCGCTGCTGAGTTGCGGCGCTCGGACTTCCTCACGATCTTGAGATCGGCAAGTGTACGACTACATCAACCACGAGTTCCTACTCGTTAACAAAGCTCGTTGTCTTCGAGGGTAATTTCTCTATGGATGTATGTCCACCCGTTTGCTTTGTACCTAGTTAATAGATCTTGGCGTGTAGTTCACACCGTAGGAAATTTTTTGTTTTCTATGCTGCGGACCCAACAATTCCGCCTACCTTCTATAGAAACAACAACACCATCGGTAGCATCCATGCCTTCTCGCTTGCCCCGACCCGGACGATGGGAAGGTCTGATCCCCGGAGGATCCCTATCATTTCCCCCGGAGGATCCCTATCATTGCCCCCATCGAATGGCTCGTACTTTAGTGTGGAAGCTACTCTACGTGCACATGGTAAGTAGCACATGTGCAAGATCAATCAGTCCAGTCAAAAGTTGCATCTTCTGACCACTCAAAGATCCACCGACTCTACTGCTTTACACACCGGGCCAACCTAAAAATCAGGCGACCTGATTATGTACATAACACGATACATTTCCTTTATATCACCATTGTACATAATGTAAACAAACCTGATTTGTACAGCGGAAAAACCACCTCCTAGTGTTACTGCCTTCGAATGTAACATATTTCCTCAATTTTACCCCATGGTCGCATGGTACTTCCCTATCGAGATTTAGACCCTCCCAATCGGGGTCGTAGATCATCGGTTGTACCTATAAGGAAATGAAAAGCTCTAAATAAGCACGATTGCATGCACAAATGGAGCTTCGATTGAGGGAACTACGAATGCCTAACCCTTGCCGAGAAAAAAGAGGAACTCACATCGGGGAAGGAAGTTCGATGTTGGAGAGAAGGCAGTCGCTACTCGACTGGTCGTCCTCATCATTTCAGGATGACATGGCAAATGCGGCGGTGATGATGCTCCAGCGACTATGAGGAGAGAGAGAGGAGGCCAGTGAGTGAGTGGGAGAGAGAGAGGGTGGGGGAAAGTGAAGTGCGTAAACACTGCAACATTGACTAAATTGGCATATTACAATAGTTTAATGGATACCGTGCGATTTGAATGGATTACTGTCTATTCCTTCATTGTAATTCCAAATACTAAACATGTACTTTCTCTATCCCAATTTCTTTGACTTATAGCAACATACAAAAGCTAATCTACCGCACACTTAGGTTTGTCTCAGTGTATGGTGAGCGAGATATGCCCTAGAGGCAAATAATAGAGGTGTTTTATTATCATATCTCATTAGTTCATAATAGTTTTATATCAATGCTATAACTGTATCAAGCGAAAACATTGGTACATGTGTGGTATATAAAAAAACTATGTCCCTAGTAGCCTCTATTCAACTAGTACATTAGCAACTGATGATCAAGGTTTCCTGATCATGGTGCTACTATAGCCAACTAACAATGAAGTCATATCATCTGAGATGGTGTGATGGACATTTCCCACCAATGATTGTTGCAGCACGATCATGTCACATAGTTCACAGTTGTAATTGTCTGAAACAGAATGTCCTAATCCTTAGACCATGAGATCATATTAATCATTATTACCAGAGGATTGCTTTGACTGCATCAACTATCATGTCTGTAACTGGGTGACCATAAAGGTGCATGTTGGGTATTCCGAAGGGGCATGTTGAGGTCTATGCATCAAGATCGGGATTTGTTCTCCTATGTGACGGGAAGATACACTGTCCCACTCGATGAATTACATCCATAATCTTCTCATCATATTACTAGGTCATAGGGATGGTATTTCACGTCAACGGATAAAACAGTACTTGTTGGAAACGAGATTGAACAAGGTATCATGATACCAATGATCAGATCTCGGACAAGTCCACTATCGAATAACAAAGGGAATTGGATATATCGTTTAAGGTTCAACATGATGGTGATTCATGGAGTGCACAGGGGTCAATATGGGCATCCCGGTCCCTGTATTGATCATTGATTAAGATCATCTCTGTGACATTCCCGAACCGCAAGGGAACACGCTTAAGGGCACTATGATGCTTAGAGATCTTCCTGTAAGATGGAATCACAGAAGAGATAGAAAACGGAATCGTTTCGGGAGAGATCCGAAGTTATTCGAAGAAAGAAAGAAGGAAAGAGACTGAAAGGAGTTTCAGATAAATGGCAATTTATAATATGTGTTTATTATATATTAATTATGAATTAACTGACACTTAAATTAAAATTTATAGTACAACTTCCTCATTAGGCCAAAACCCCGGAGAGATTTAACTCAGGAGGAAACCGCAGGAAAAAGGATAGCAGAAAAACAACAAAAAGGGTAGTCAAAACACGGCTAGGCCTTATTGACCGGCCCACAGGCCTAGGTACTGCGCGCCATGCATGAGCAGCAGGAACTGACGGCCGCCGCCACAGGCCTTCTCGACCTCGGCCCATCTTGGGCGCACGAGGGAGCTAGACGGGCGGGCGCACCGGGCGAGCTGGGTGGTCAGATGGCCGGCCCACCCGGGTTGCTTGGCCGCTGGCTGGCGCTGTCCACTGTGCTGTTTATTGGGTCGAGGCTGTGGTGGCTCACCTGGTTGCCCCAATGGCCCAGCCGGCCAACTGTCCCTATTTCCCTATTTCCCTCTTTTCTTTGTATTTTTAGTCTCACGTGGGACACCCAAAGGGGAGGGTACACCTCCCTCTGCCTATATAAAGGTCTGCCCATGGGAGGGATTAAAACACACCGATTAAGATATTCTCTAAGGTACTTTTCCTTAGAGAACTATTCCCGCTCTCTATTAGTTGTCTTCACGGTGGCACGGTGTCATGGAAATAGCCACGACTGTCGTCCTGAAGAAGGACTGTACACGCAAAGTCAACACCGACGCGGCAGCTGTTGTGCTGCAGGGATTTCGGCCAGGAGATCTACTTCCGCAACCTCGGCAGGGGTCAGAGCCCGGGAGTCATTTTCTTACACCGTATGTGTGTGGTAACTCGGAGGAATCTACCAATAGTAGCGACCTGATCGTTGTGCAAGAACCTGGACAAGAGGTGACGTACGATGAGCTACGCGACATTGAGGCCAGACGAGTATAACTACATCATCCATGCTCCTGCATGAGTGTAACACTCTCTCGGTCTTCAAGGGTATGTTACCCCTATCTTCTTCCATTACTTCATTACTTCCTAGATAGATCCTGGCCGTTAGGGAGTTCCAACGTAGTATTTGTTTGTTTTCTGTTGTGGAACCCCTTTAGTGGTATCAGAGCCGATCTATGCATAGTATGCTAGTATGGATAGACACATGTAGAGTGTGGGCATTGATACTCTAGTTGTTACCTTCCACATGTATTTGTTTATATCGCAACACTATGAGATGAAGCGGCCCAGACCAGGAAGGACTGTACATGCAAAGTCAACACCGTTGTGGCACGCCATTGTGCTGCAGGGATTCCGGTAAGGAGATCTACTTCCACAACCTCGGTAGGGATTAGAGCCCGAGATTCGTTGTCTTGCATCTTATGTGTGTGATAACTCGGGAGAGCTACCAATAGTAGCAACCTGACCGTCGTGCAAGAACCTGGACAAGAGGTAACATCTTAGGAGTTGCACGACCTTGAGACCGGACAGATACGACTACATCATCCATGCTCCTGCATGAGCGTAACGCTCTCTCGGTATTCAAGGTTATGTTACCGTTGTCTTCTTTCGTTACTGCATTACTTCCTAGATAGATCATGGGCATTAGGGACTTCCAACGTAGTAATTTTTCTGTTTTCTGCTGCGGAACCCCTTCATTTGGGAGATGCTGACTTCTATCAAAGCCAATTGAGTTCAATTCTTAGTGTGCATTTGGCTTATTGGGCATGCTACGATAGTTTACTGGATGTGACACTACAGGTTTAGGGTTTATGGTTTGGGGTCTATGCATTATTTAGTGCACTGATATGTCCAAAACGTATCTACTTTTCCGAACACTTTTGCTATTGTTTCTCCTCTAATTTGTGTGATTTCGATACAACTAATGTGGACTAACGCTGTTTTCAGCAGAATTGCTTTGGTGTATCGTTTTTGTGCAAGAAATCAACTTTTAGGAAAAATCCCGAAAAATATCGCAAAACTCCTATTTTACCAGAAGACTCACGGAGCCAGAAGACGAGACGAAGAAGAGCCACGAGGGGCCCACACTACCTGGCCACATGGGCTAGGCTAGGCCGCGCCAGGGGGTGGTGTGGCCGCCTCGGACTCCGCCTCGACCTCTCCTTTCGCCTATAAAGTCCCTCTGACCTAAAACATATGGGGGCTTTGACGTTTTTCCAGATAGAGTTCCGTTGCGCCGCCACCACCAGATACCACGATTTGGAACTAGAAACTCCGTTCTAGCACCTTGCCGGGATGGGGAATTGGTGGAGATCATCGCCGTCATCATCACCATCGCTTCTCCATCAACCATCCATGATTCCCCCATCTATGAGTGAGTAATCCCCCGCTGTAGGCTATGGGGATGGTAGGGATTGGATGAGATCGTTCATGTAATTGCATCAGATTGTTAGGGCATGGTGCCTAGTATCTATTGTTAGTGCTTTTTGACTTTGTTGCAACTTATTATGCTTAATACTTGTCACTAGGGACCGAGTGCCATGATTTCAGATCTGAACATGTTATTGATTCATGATGATAGTATTGTTTATGATCTTACCTGCAAGTTGTATACACATATTATTATCCGGAACCAAAGGCCCCGAAGTGACAGAAATCGGGATAACTGGAGGGGATGGTTGTGATATAAGGATCACGTGTGTTCATGGAGTGTTAATGCTTTGCTCTGGTGCTCTATTAAAAGGAGCACCTTAATTGCCAGTAGATTCCCTTGAGGCCCCGCTGCAACGGGCTGGTAGGACAAAAGATGTTGTGCAAGTTCTCATTGCGAGCACGTATGACTATATATGGAATACATGCCTATGATTATTTAGTACTTGGATGATTTACCTTATTTATCTGCAAATGCCCTATATCTTGATTGCTACATGAATTGTCTTGTCCATGCAACTCCCATCCATCCATCCCTATGCCTACCGCGCTTTAATCCTACTGTTTACTGCAATTGTTACTACTGCTATTACCTTGCTATTGCTATTACAAAACTGTTGCTACTGATAAACTATTGCGAGCAAGATTGTTTCCAGGTGCAGCTGAATTGACAACTCAGTTGTTAAGGCTTATAAATATTCTTTGGCTCCATTTGTATCGAATCAATAAATTAGGTTTTACTTCCCTCGAAGACTGTTGCGATCCCCTATACTTGTCGGTCATCAAGACTATTTTCTGGCGCTGTTTCCAGGGAGCATAGCTCTATTTATCAAGTTATCTTGGAATCACTATTGTTCGCTGCTATCCATTCATCATGGGTAAATCTCGTGATGGAAAGGTTCCTTTATTACCATCCACTACAAGGAGATGTACGATTCTGAACACCTCTGTTGCTCTTGACTCACCATCTGTGATGAGTAAGCTCCTTACACCACCACCACACACACATGCTACACATACTGCTACTTGTGCTGAATCTGAAACTTCTAATACATATGATGATGCTTCTACTGTGCTTGATAAGAGTGGTTCATTAGGTCCTTTCCTAGATGCTACGATTGCTAGAACTATAGCTGGAAATACTGAAACTCCTAATGAAGATACTACTATACCTATTAGTTCACCTGAGTCTAGAGAGAGCTATGATATTGAAGACATATTTATAGAAATGACTGATGAATTTATTAAAGAATGCCAAAATAATCATGGTAGGAGTGCTATTAAGAGTCTTCTTGAGATACATACTATTAGACCTAAATTGTCTCCTAATGATAAGTTTGCTACATCTCCCATAAACATTAAAGATAAGGATTATGATTTCTGTCTTGATTTATCTTACATAACCATTGTTGAGAAAGAACCTTTTTGTGGGACTAAAAATGAAAGTGCTGTAGCACATATGACTGAGCTTTCTACCATGAGTGGCCTATTTTCTGATGATATTAATATGCGCACCTACTTTGTTGCTAAAATTTTCCCTTTTTCACTAAAAGGAGAAGCTAAAGCTTGGTTTAATAATTTACCTCCTGGATCTATTAATAGCCCCGATTGCTTGACTGATACTTTCTTTCAAAAATATTTCCCTCCTAGTGCTAGACATGCCATTCTGCAGGAACTTTTTGATTTTAAACAAGGAGAAAAGGAGATATTGCCTGAATCATGGGCAAGGTTCTGTGCTTTGATTCATGCACAACCTGTGTGTCCATTACCTAAAAATGAGCTTCTTGATATATATTATAATGGACTAACTAAGGAATCTAGGACATACCTGGATAGTTGTGCTGACTGTGTTTTCAGGAAAAGAACTGCCAAAGAAGCTGAGGAATTAATGGCTAAAATAAGCAAGAATTATGATGACTGGACTTCACCTGAGTCAACTTCACCTGAGTTAACTCCACCTGAGTCAACTACACCTGAGTTAACTGTGCCTGAACCAACACCAACACCAAAGAAGAGGGGAGTGATTGAACTAAATGATGAAGTGATGAAGGAAGCTAAGAAATGTCTCAAGGAGAAGGGTATTAAATCTGAAGATGTGAAGAATCTACCTCCATAAGCCAATCTCCCACTCATCCACTATTGAGGTACACTCTCTCCAATATTTTGATGAAGGTGATATTCCTTATTCTAAACCTCCTGAACAATGCTTAGAAGAATTTGATATCTTTGTTGTTAAGCAAGATAATTTTAATAAAAGAGTGCAGGATCATTTAATGGAAAACTCTAGAGCTATTATAGAGTTGAGGGATATTGTGGAAAGAACCTCTAATGATGTTAAAATGCTTGTTAAACATTTCCAAATGTTTCAAACTCAAATTGATCAGCTTATTAAGGTACAAAAAGATTTGCTAGTTAATGCTTCTAAAGAAAAACATGCTTATGAAATTAGAACTAGAAGTGGTGATGCCACTCAGGATCCTCTATATTCTGAGGGGAATCCCAAAAGAATTGAGAAGGATTCCCAACAAATTGAAAATAGAGCTACTTCTTCTAAGAGAAAGAAAAACAAACATAAAACAGTTGTAGAATCTTCTGAACCTGCTAAAGATCCTAATAGTATATTTGTCTCTAATGCTGAAACTGAGAGTGGTAATGAGAAAAATGATGCTCCTGATAAAGAAGAAATTGAAGAAGAACCTGAAAGGAACACTAAGAATGCTAAGTACACTAAGGAAGAATTTGTTGCTAATAAACATGGTAGTGAAAGAGAGCCCTGGGTTCAAAAACCAATGCCTTTCCCTGATAAGAAACACAAGTCAAAGGAAGAAAAACACTATAATAAGTTTTGTGAGTGGATGAAACCTTTATTTTTGCAAATTCCTTTAACTGATGCTATTAAATTGCCTCCTTATTCGAAGTATATGAAGGATATTGTCTCTAATAAAAGGAAGATCCCTAATGAGGAAATTTCTACTTTGCTTGCTAATTATTCCTTTAATGGTAAGGTTCCAAAAAACTTGGAGACCCAGGGATTCCAACTATTCCATGCTCTATTAAAAATAATTATGTTAGAACTTCTTTGTGTGATTTGGGAGCAGGAGTTAGTGTTATGCCTTTTTTCTCTACAAAAGACTTCAATTGGAGAAATTAAAACCAACTGATATATCTTTGAAAATTGCTGATAAATCTACCACTATTCCTGTTGGTATATGTGAGGATGTTCCTGTTCAAGTGGCTCATAATTGCTTGATATTAACTGACTTTGTTGTGCTTGAAATACCTGAAGATGATAATATGTCTATTATTCTTAGGAGACCTTTTCTTAATACTGCAGGTGCTGTCATTAATTGTAATCAAGGAAAGGTAACTTATAATGTTAATGACAAGGAGCATACAGTTTATTTCCCCAAGAAGATTGTTAAGACCTATGGCCAAATTCAATTGAAAATATTGAGGGCATCCAAGTTGGAGAAATATATTATCCCATACCACGAGAAAAATATGAAACTATTATGATTGGGACCATTGCTATGAAGGTTGAGGTAACATAATCATTTAGTGAAATGTAAAGTTTTGTTTCATATAAAATTGTTTCGGTAACAAGACCTGATCAACCTTGTTAACAAAGCGATTTTAATGAACAAAACAATGTTTTCACCATGATTATCTTTGCCTACTTTTAGTTTATCCATTTTAATTTTTGCTTTCACTTAGTTTACTTTTCTATTGTTAGTTGCTTGTGTATTAGAGTGTCTTAGAACTTCTGAAGTTTAGGTTTTTTTTGTTATTGCATCACTCCAAAATTATCTTTCTGCCAGAAAAGTATTCATCAATACCTGTAAATTGCTAAAAAATAAAGTGTCTCGAAAAATTCTAGAAAATTCATATTAATTTTTTACGTAAAAAAGGGGGAGAGAAGTACCTGGAGTGACCCAGGGGGCCCACCAGGCAGGCACACCACCTGGTGGCATAGCCACACCAGGGGCGCGCCTGGCCATGGTGTGGACCACCCCTGGCCCTCCAATTATTCTCCCTCCTGCCTCTACCTTCTCTATCACGAGAAAACACCAGTTCATTGCTCAAACCCATGTTCTTTTATTCTCCCTCCTGCCTCTACCTTCTCTATCCCGAGAAAACACCAGTTCATTGCTCAAACCCATGTTCTTGCTATTCTTGCTCGTGATTTTCGATCTCCTTGCTTAGCCCATCTTTTTTGCTGAGATTTGGAGCATTTGATCTCTGGTAGGTGGCTCCTCCGCTTGTCCAAGTAGATTTATGATTACTGGATTATATCTTGAGTATTTTGCTACTATAGGTGACGGGTTATGTGAGCTTGTAAGCTTGTTCAATGCTTATAGAAATTGTTTTGATGCATGTTTAGGCCTCTTGCAAGTCCCTATAAGTAGTTCCTTTCATTATGTAATCACTTGTATGATGGTTGTCTAAATTTCAGAAAAAGGAGAGATGAACAAGCATACTTTTGGGGAAGTATTTGAGAGAGACACACCCAGGAGGGCAAGGCCTTCAAGATCAGCGTCTCAATTTAGTCCAACATATAATGAGGATCTTATTGCACCACGCTTTGGCAATGAAGAAGATGAGGGAGATGCTCATCCATCCACCTTCCCTTGCTTTGCCTTTTTACAAGCTGCAGGGATCCTTGATGATTTCCTACTTCTTGTTCAGAGGGTTGGTCTAACCACTTACATGCAGGATGAGAGTGAGCAATATGCCGTGCTCACCAAAACTTTTGTTAAAAGTTTCACTTTCACTAACACCCCTTATAGGTCAATTGTTTCGTTCAAAATTTATAATATGCCTATTACCATGCCATTGGAAAGATTTTGCAGCATTATAGGCATAGGCATGACTGTGATAGTGAAGAAGATCCAAGGTTGTCCCGCTGATTTGCTGGAGCTCTATCGAAGTGTGACAAATGACGATGACCGCACAGCTCAACGTGGGAAGATAAGGAACATTCAACTCCCAGCTCTTAGATATTTTGCTTACTATCTTGCCACTAGCATTCTTGGTAGGGAAAACACTAGTAATATTTCTAATTATCATTTAGCATTTCTTGCTGCTGCACTTAATAATGATACCAAGTATAATCTTGGTTCTCTCATTTCCCGTTGCTTAGCTGCTAGAGGACCCATTTATGGGGGCATTATTGCCACACGCATGGTTGCTGCTTTAGAACTTTCTGTTGATCCTAATGACACTGTGTTGAAACCACAAAGGCTTGATCTTGCTGCTATGAAAACACATTACTTTGTTACTACTAACTCTAGTACCAAGAATTTAGTTTACAGGATGTTGTTTACCGAAGGAGACGAGAGGGAAATTCCTTTGCCATAGTCCACTTCGTTCAGTATTTGTAGGATGCCATGGTCGCATTCCAAGGAGGAGGTGGACGAGCAGCTCCGCTTGCTTGGTTTCCATGGGCAGCACCAGGGGGATGTGCCCTCTTACGACTACTCTGCGCACTACGCTGGGGCGTCCTCGAGTTCATATCAGGATGAAGGCACTTCTTCACCATATTATGGAGGCGCTCCTTCCTAGCCAACTTGGGATTGATACCCACTTAGCCCAAAAGCCTAAGCTTGGGGGAGGTATACTGACATCACACTCATCTACATATCATGTTCAGTCGGTACTTTGCATATACATGTTTCATTTTCTTTTTAGTTTTTTGTTCTTGCTTTATTTCTGTTTTCCAAAACACAAAAAGACCAAAAATATTTTCGTTATTTCTCTTTGTTTGCTTCTTTATCTCTTAGCCTTGGTTTGCTTCATCCTTTTCAGCTTTGTTTTGATTATTCGAAAAACCCTAAAAGATTTCGCTTTGCTTGTTCTTCCCTTCGATTCTTACCGTTAAAAATCGAAAACCCAAAAATATTTGTTGTTCTTCTCTAGTTTTGTAAAGTTCGTTGCAGGATTCAGCGGTCCTCAGTGATTCCTTGGAGATTGGATTTATCTTGTTATTCAAGTCACACAAGTGAAAGACAATAATGATTTATGATAACTCGTGGTGTGGTAAGAGGCTGGTACGAATTCTATTTGTTTTCATTTTTGTACATATACTCATCATTGTGAGCATGCTTAGTCTGTTTATGTAAGGTGTATGTAATTTAATGGATACTTAGTGGTCCTTGCCTGCTTATGATCAGTTCCAATCCATTATTAGTTCGTAACATGTCATATAACTGTTTGCTTGCATTGTTCTATTCATAACTTGGTATGACATTGTGGTGTCCTCCTCTGAATGTTCTATTTGAATCAACTTGGCACATGCTCACGCATGCATATGACTAAACAAAAAGTCAGCTAAGCCTTGATGATTTATTCTGCCTCGGAGTACTTGTGTCACTTTTATGCCACTATTAATTTTGTTTTGTCGCAAGCATGATTATGATAGTTACTGCTCTCTCGATTGTTGCTCCCTTTCTATTGCTAGCCTTCACTTGTGCTGAGTACTTTACTCGTGCATCCAACTCCCTAAAACCAAAGTAATCAAAAAGAGTCTACCGTATCTACCTATTAGCATTACTATTATTCCTTGCATATTTATTATGCTCTGTTTTCTTCCAATAAAAATGTTTGCTTGTTATGTGAAAATTAGTTAGTAAAGCTCTCACGAACTTGATGACACACTTTACTTTTCTTGCACTTAATAAACTTGAACCATTGTGCCCATCTATGTTGCGTATATGCTTGCGTTTTGTAAGTTGTGAATTAGCAGAACCATGTTGTCATGGGAAACGCTTTCAACATTGCACTTTATTTAGTTGATATCATGTTCTTTTGCTTATGGATCCCGGCAGTGTGAAATGAAAGGGGAGCTTGTAAGGCTCATGAAGTTCGTATATGTGTTAGCTAAACGCCTAGGCGGCTGGTCTAATCCATGCCTAATCATGGTGGAAACCTGCAGCGTAACCATAGTGAGCAATTTATGAAGCATCCACTATAAAAAAAACCTATGCAAATAGGAAAGAAAAAAAAGAAAAAAAGGAAAAAAAGGGCCTATGCAAATAGGAAATAAAAGGATTGCTGAGATGCTCACTGTCTACTTGCCACATTTTGATATGGGGAATCTACCGTATCATCGGGCAAGGGGTATCCCATTGGCGGTTCTCTATGATACACATGTACTTACAATGACAAGAACTTACCTGTGACTAAACTTAAGTAGCATGAGGAACGGTACTCGTAAGTAAGGGGCATGAGATTTTCAGCTTATAACTTGTCAAGCATATCCTCATATTTGATGATTTTAACCTTAATCACTTAAAAGATGTTTATGATAGGGGCGATGAGAGCTCAAAGCTAATGAGTACCATACCTTCAATATTTGGAAGCCTTTCAAACTTTTCAAATATTTTCTTTCACTTCTATGTTGAGTCACCATTTATTCTTTGAGCACCTTCCAGAGAGCATAGCTGTCATTCTTAGTGTAATATGCTTGTCCCAAAACACGATTAATTATGACATAACTTTGACACTTGTATCTTTGATATGTTTATTTCTAGTCTTCACTTAAACTTCAGAGGTGTCTTGGCATTTATGTTTTGCTCCAAAGAAAGGCAAGCGAGACACCACTTTATCATATCTTCTTATGAGCATTACAATCGTGCATATGCTTACGTGTCATGTTGCTTATTACTAATGAGTTGGAATCCCTTCATAGCTTGCATGACCACTGGGTAAACTTATTAGCATACTCTTTATTATGAATTGCCTAAGTATTTGATCATATGCTGAGAATATATACATCTTATGAAGCAAATGTGTTCGTGAAAGTTTCTTTTATCACACTCAGTTTTCAACTGAATTGCTTGAGGACAAGCAATAAGCTAAGCTTGGGGGAGTTGATACGTCCAAAACGTATCTACTTTCCCGAACACTTTTGCTATTATTTCTCCTCTAACTTGTGTGATTTGGATACAACTAATGCGGACTAACGCTGTTTTCAGCAGAATTGCTTTGTTGTCTAATTTTTGAGCAGAAAATCAACTTTTAGGAAAAATCCCGGAAAATATCGCAAAACTCCTATTTTACCAGAAGACTCACGGAGCGAGAAGACGAGACGAAGAAGAGCCACGAGGGGCCCACACAACCTGGCCGCGCGGGCCAGGCCAGGCCACGCCTGCGAGGGGTGTGGCCGCCTCGGACTCCGCCTCGACCTCTCCTTTCGCCTATAAAAGCCCTCTGACTAAAACATACGGGGGGTTCGACGTTTTTCCAGATAGAGTTTCGTTGTGCCACCACCAGATACCGCTCTTCGGAACCAGAAACTCCGTTCTGGCACCATGCCGGGATGGGGAATTGGAGCAGATCATCGCCATCATCATCACCATCGCTTCTCCATCAACCATCCATGATTCCCCCATCCATGAGTGAGTAATCCCTGTTGTAGGCTATGGGGATGGTAGGGATTGGATGAAATTGTTCATGTAATTGCATCAGATTGTTAGGGCATGGTGCCTAGTATCTATTATTAGTGCTTTTTGACTTTGTTGCAACTTGTTATGCTTAATACTTGTCACTAGGACCCGAGTGCCATGATTTCAGATCTGAACATGTTATTAATTCATGATGATAGTATTGTTTATGATCTTACATGCAAGTTGTATACACATATTATTGTACAGAACCAAAGGCCCTGAAGTGATAGAAATCGGGATAACTAGATGGGTTGACTGTGATATGAGGATCACATGTGTTCACAGAGTGTTAATGCTTTGCTCCGGTGCTCTATTAAAAGGAGCACCTTAATTTCTAATAGTTTCCCTTGAGGCCCCGCTACAACGGGCTGGCAGGACAAAAGATGTTGTGCAAGTTCTCATTGCGAGAACGTATGACTATATATGGAACACATACCTATGATTATTTAGTACTTGGATGCTTTACCTTATTTATCTGCAAATGCCCTATATCTTGATTGCTACATAAATTGTCTTGTCTATGCAACGCCCGTCCATCCATCCCTATGCCTATCGCGCTTTAATCCTACTGTTTACTGCAATTGTTACTACTGTCTTTACTTTTACTACTGCTATTACCTTGTTATTGATATTACAAAACTGTTGCTACTGATAAACTACTGTGAGCAAGATTGTTTCCAGGTGCAGCTGAATTGACAACTCAGTTGTTAAGGCTTATAAATATTCTTTGGCTCCCCTTGTGTCGAATCAATAAATTGGGTTTTACTTCCCTCGAAGACTGTTGCGATCCCCTATATTTGTGGGTCATCATACACTAACCCCTTAACCCTTAATGCTAAATCCTAAACTTGTTGGTCCAATAGATTACTTTCTCCTACCTAGTAAGTTTTTTCCTAAACCCTACACTTGTTCATCCATCATAGTATTGTCTTCTAAGTAATAGGTAGTTATCCAGCATTTAGTCAAATTACTGATCTCATAGAGCAGTACATTACGTCATTTCAAGAAACATAATCATGTCAACTACAAGATACTTATGTTTCACTTGTTCAATGATGGTTTCAATGAATGATATGTCCAAAAATCTCAACAGCTCACAAAACATTATATTACAATCTCTCAACAAACATAATCACATAAACAAGTATAGTACATCATCTCAACAAACATAATCATGCGAACTACAATGTACGTATGTCTTATTACAACAACGATAGTTTCAGTGAATGATATGTTCGAAAATCTCAACAACTCACAGAACATTATATTACAATCTCTAAACAAACATAAACAAAGAAACACAGTTTCAATGCAACAACAGTCTATGTTACAAACACAGTCAGGAGAGCCATGCAGTCCATATGACAAGCCTTGGGTAGCATCTCTCATCAGATTTGATTAACATCGGTCACCTCATTATGTTTCTACATACACTATAACTTGTTCAACAACATAAAAAATGGCAGTCAGGAAGAACACCTTCCTGATTTGTTTCTTTCGATGCAAAATCTGCATCAAATCTCCGGTATCCAAAACCTCTATGAATTCCTACTTCTTATGATGCCACCACCGGAGTCGTGCGATCTTCTTAGGGCCAATACTGATTTTCTTACCAATCATTTCTCCCATTTCATCAAGAGTTATGTTTTTGGAATCGATGGTGATCTCCACAGTACATGACAAAGCTGGCTTGTTAACTATGCCATGTATGAATCCACCTCTAAGTGTATACTGAACTTAGCTGTGGAAACAAGATCTTCAATATTTGTATACATATCATCAATTATCGCTTCAACTTTCATCTTACAATCAACTACACAACACTCCCAAACCATCTGAATCTTATGGGAGTGCTTAATTTCCATATAGGTATCACTCATGTCGCGTCACACCAATTTTGTCCTATGTCTAGACCCCCAAGGAATCCTAGCATGAAGCATACCTATCAGTTGAGAAACAAACACAACCTCATTGCAATTCAGAAGCAGAGGCACATCCTGCCCGAACACAATCCTCTCACAACCAAAATCTAGTTTTGCAGTATACTGGCGGGCATGAACTGTGAACTCATATAGGTCTGTTGTATCGTAGTTGGGCCTAATTTGAATAAAAAGTGGACTTCTCAGTTCATTCGATTATATTTTGCAGTAACTAATATACTTGTAAGATAAGGAACAGATAAGAAAATTCACCTCTCGCTCTTCTCCCGGGTGGTTTTCTTCGAGATCTGGGTGTCGCGACCCCGCACCGCCGCCGAACAATCCGTCGCTGAACTTTCTTTTATTTTCAACCCGTTGCTCGTAGATACCTTGGTAGCAGACTTCTGGCTGACCCCCTCGCTAACCTGGGCTAAAGACCTCGCCGCTGCTTCGCTTCTCCCTCGTTGCGCCCGAGACTCTGCCTCTGACGGACCTCGAATCAGTCGGCGACATAGCAACCACCTTCGCCTTGCTAGACAAGCTGGGCTGGGTCGCCGCCGCCGCCTGATTCAGTGACCACACCGCTGCTTCGCTTCTTCGGCATTGCGTCAGAGTCTCTGGATCTGACAAACCCGAATCAGTCCCCAACGTAGCTACCACCTTCGCCTTGCTAGAGATGCTGGGCTAGAAAAAGGTGAGAGAGGGAGAAAAAGGACTGCCGCCGGATTTAGTGTCGGAGTTAGGGGTTAAAAAAGTACAAAGATGGATTTTCCCTACGACACGTGCATGATGGCTTAGAAGGGGCACGCCAGGTACTAGTGTAACGGAATACCCTGACATAACGAAAAATATTTAAAAATATTTGGTTTGTCCACGGTTCACTCAAAATACCCCTCTCGGCAATTGCCCCTCCCCCCTCCTCCCGAACTTTTCGAATCGCGGTGATTACATGCAACTCGGATCCCGCTATGCCTTGACCTCTCAACTTTCGGGCCGCAAAATGATATCCTCTTTTATATGCTATTGGGCAAGGCTTCGAAATGAAAGTGACAACGAGAGCATGCTGGAAGGTGCGACTAGGCTGCATCGTACTGCTCTTTCAGTCACACGAGATGTCAAGAAGGACACCGCCGTTATGAATCAATAACTCCATTGGTGAAGATGAAGAGGACGTGGAAGTCACCATCGACTAAAAATAAATAAAGAAGATATGCAATGCACCTAGAGGTTTGTATCAGATCAGGCAGTCTGGGATGAACAAAAAGGTTCAGTAAGTTTGGGTTCGTTTGGTCTAGATTTATCTGTTTGTTGTCGTTTGTCTTTGGTGCTTCCTAGGTTATCACCTTCTTCGTTTGTGGAACTTCTGTTTCTTGTTTCTCGATTTTGTAGACTTTGTTTCTGTTATGCTTTGACAGTGAAACATGGCTCCAGTTTGGAGGCGTATGAAAAAAATAGGACGTTGTAGCAATGGTGGCTACCAGGGCCGAGATCTCAACTTTCGAAGATGGTTGAGTGTTGTTCTATATATTGAATATAGAGACTTGCAAAATATGTAACTGAATGTGAAGCTTAACAATGAAGAGGATGGTCCGAGATGGAAATGTTTCTGTGAAATCTATGTATAATCATCTGTGCAGAAATGGTGTGGACGGATCCTTCAAATATTTGTGAAAAGCCAAAATTGCTTTGAAAATCAAAGTGTGGCTTTGGATAATATGGCACAATGCAATAGCCACAAAAGATAACATGAAAGAAGCAAGTGGATTTGACAATACCAAATGTCAGTTTTTTTCAGGAGAAGGAACGATACATCATATGTTTTTTTGAATATTCAGCTCCGAAATATATCTAAAATGTGGTAGGCAACCTCTGTCGGGGCAAACACCAGACCTGGCTCTTTTACCCGCTAATTTTTTTTAAATAATACGTTTTTTAATCATTTTCATGAATATTACGCAAAAAAAAGAATTTTCGGATCTAATACACTGTCGTTTTTTCAAACAAAGACCATGCCGAGTCGTTTTTTCAAACAAAGACAAGCCCGAGTCGTTTTTTCAAAGAAAGACGAGGCTGAGTCGTTTTTTCAAACAAAGACGAGCCCAAATAGTGCACTGCCATACTCGTCTGGCAGCAAGTCGTTTTTTGAAAAAACGACACACCGGAATCGTTTTTTCAAAAAACGACACGGCTTGTCAGGTATTGAAAAGCAGACGGTTGCATGGATCATGCACACCCTACGTTGGGCTAATCCAGCCACTATTTTGCGCCGTTCTTTTTCCCCGCTAGTATCTCTCCCGCCACCTCTTCCCGCCAGTATTTCTCCCGCCACTTTTTTCATGTCGTTTCTCTCCCGCCACTTCTTCCCGCTGTTTTCTCCCGCCAATTCTTCCCGCCGTTTTCTCCCGCCAATTCTTCCCGCCGTTTCTCTCCCACCACTTCTTCCCGTTGTTATCTCCCGCCAATTTCTACTAGTTGCCTCTATAAATACTGGCACCGAGATGGTATCTCTCCATCCTGTTATTCCTCTATTTCTCTCATTTCCTTCCCCTTCCATCATGAGTGTGCCATGTTCGGACCCCGAGTATAGGCCTACGAAGACGAAAGATGCCCGGTTGCCGCAAGGGGTGACACACGAGCGTTGTTGGTGTGGCCATCTCGCGAAGGTCAAGGAGTCGATCGATTTCTCCACCTGCATGGGCATGAAGTTTTTCATGTGTCCCAACTACGACGCAAGCCCGCCCCAGCAAGCAAGTTCGTCGTACGAGAGGCCTCCGGTATGTTCCAAGAGCATTGTTAATACGAACCGTTCATGTTATCATGATTTATTTTATTCATTACATTGATTTGCTTGCAGTCTCCTCCTCCACTTTGCAAGTGGTACCATTGGATTGACACCGAGCAGCCAGCCTAGGCCAAGAAAGAGTGTCATGACAGGAACCAAGCTGCGTGGGCTGCCTTTCATGCAGAGGAACGCGCTGAAAGGATGGCCGAAGAGGCGAAGAAGGAACAGGAGAGAGAAATGAAAGAATTCCAAGCAGAGAAAGCTCAAAACCGTGAGCTGAACAGGAAGAGAAGGGAGGAAGAGGAGGCAATCCGCGAGCGCCAGGAAGAGGTGCGCAAGGAGGCCCGTGAGGCGGAAAGGAAGAGATTAAGAGAAAGAGCTGCCGAGGCGCGGGCGACAGAGGAACGTGGGGACAAGACCGGGAAGTACCCGCGCTGGACTCAGGGAAGGTAGACGTATGTCTCAGTACCGATGTATCTTAATTCCTGTTGTAGTGTCTTGATGTAACTTCATTCAGTTGTAGTGTCCCGTTGTATCTTAATTTCAGTTCTAGTGTCTTGATGTATCTTAATTTCAGTATCAGTGTCTTGATGTAACTTCATTTCAGATGTACTGTCTTGATGTATCTAAAATGTTTCCCACTGAAATGCTTTCCATCAAAAAACATTCCCACCAAAATGCTTCCCGCCAAAATATCTCCTGCCAAAATGCTGCTGCCAAAATGCTTCCCGCCATAATGTTTCCCGCCATATTCATGACGCCTGCCGTTGGGACTAAGTGGAGGGCTGAGTGGGAGGAAAGAATGGCCAAGAAGAAGGCATTGTTGAAGGGTAAGGACGAGGCATCATCGAAGGGTAAGGGCAAGAAGAGCAGGCCATGAAGAAGGCATTGTTGAAGTGTAAGGGCATAGCCGTAGGGATAGAGAGCGCTCTTATTTATTTACCGCAAGTTATGTTGAATTGTGTTGCAAGCTATGTTGTAGTGTTTGTCGAATAAAAAGTGTGTCTCATACATAGACAGATAACTAGACCGATACAAGATGCAAGTCTCATACGTAGACAGATAACTAGACCGATACAAGATACAAGTCTCATACATAAACAGATAACTAGACCGATACAAGATACAAGTCTCATACATAAACAGATAACTAGACCGATACAAGATACAAGTCTCATACATAGGCAGATAACTAGACTGATACAAGATACATAGATAGATACGCAGACAGATACATAGATAGATATCACTGCCACCGGTCACGAGGTTGCCCTAGCGTCGGTGTATCCCATCCGTACCTTCTAGGAGGCACCACATTGCGGGGAGGTAGAGTTGACCCGTCATCCTGCGTCTGTGTATCCTGTGTGGGGATAGGTGGTGGAGTCGATCGTCTCCGAGTCTGCCGTCGATACAATCCAAACCAGTCTATCTGGTCCTGATGAGTCTGCTGATCCTCCTCATTAGTCGCCCACGAACCCATTGAGGACATGCTTGGGTCTCCATATCCTCCTGCCATGTAAAAATATTAAGTACTCAACGATTATACACTACATGTAACCAAAATAGATAGGAAGATGCGTACCCTGAGGACGATAGCCCATGAATGGGACTTGCGGCTGCTGCTGGTGCCACTGGTCGAAAGTAAGATGCGGCTGCTGCCACATCGGTCGAAATCAAACTGCGGCTGATGCTGCCACGCCGATCCTCCAGCCTGGTCTGGGGGTGGTGCTCTCGGTGTCTCCCGCTGCTGCTGCCACGCTGAGCCTCCAGCCTGGTCTGGGGGTGGTGCTCTCGGTGTCTCCTGCTGTGAGATCCGTGGACGAGGCCCGTGGCGGGTAGGTGCAGTGGGTGTCTCCTGCTGTGAGCCTCTCAGCGGTTCCGGTCCGACGTGGGGTGCGCCTGCGTGGAGTGACGTGGCGGCGAGCTGCGTGGAGCGACGCTGGCTGGCCCCTCCACCGCGGAGTGACGCGTGGACGCTGTTGCTCGGTGCTGAACGACGTCAAACGTTCGTGCACGTGATGGTCGATAGATACTCTATAGTCTTCGTGGACACGCCTTACGGCGACTGAACTCCTTGACATGGTAGTAGTAAAGGAGCGGACGAGATTTAACGCCCCCATCGATTCACTTCATTCTGTAGCTCCCATATCATATCGGCCTGCATTTGTATAGTGGATAAGTACATATTATATAGGCTACCAGGAAAAGTGACGAAGAGAAGTGTATTTACCGCTGATTGTCTGGGCTCCATAGTCGACTGGCTAGGATATCTTTCATCATCATGTGCGTGGGACGGACGCAACCGTGTCATGCTCATGTACTGTAAGTATGCACGAATAGCTCCATATCAAACGCAGGAGCGGTCCACACGTCAGCTGTTGCATTCTGCCAACCATTGATATAAGTATTAACCCGTTGAAGCCACTGATTTACACTTCTTTTAGTACCCTTCCGAGAGTACCTGCAGTTAGATTTTGTAAGTACACAGTCGGTGTAAAATTATAGATACATAATATATTAACTTACATATGCACGTCCGAAGAAAGGGGCGCCTCCGGAGATGGAGGATCTACCATCTGGCGAAGACCGAATTGCCTCATGACCCTCTGTTGAGACATCTCCTCCACCTGACAATCAAAGATGATCTTCGATTTAGTGAGCCAGTAGTCCTCATCTCTACGACACATAATAGATAACCCGGGATATCTTGCGAATGCTTCAGTGTGGTGTACGGCTCCCAAATCACCGATTCCTCCTTCAACGGTCGAATCGCTTTCGCTGAACGCCGGTAGCAGCGGGTTACTTGTTCTCTCGCGAAACGACAATGTTCGATTAAATAGTTGTTAGTTTCCTTCGTAGTGCAATATGGACCATGCAATTAACAGAACCTTTTAAATTACCTTGCGTCGTGTCCAATGTACCGAATGTAGGCATGTCAATTCTCTCGTGGTCAAACAGCATATCAGACTCATAGACAACGGGGCGCTCTCCCTGGACGATTACCGCCTGATTTTTTGCTACCTCCGGGCGGCCAATAGGGAACCTCTCCCATGACCACAGCTGCAGCAACAATGGGCATCCTAGCAAGGCAGATTTTTCCTTGGTTAGCGTACAGCCCGTGCACATACCTCGGTACGTTGCTGCTAAGACAGCAGACCCCCAACTCCATTGGGTGATGTCGTTCTGGCATGTCGCCTCCGCGATCTCTCTAGCATAGTGGATGTAGGCAATCGATGGTTGAGACGTGGTTCTCGTGAACATCACCTTCCCAAGTAGCCACAATAAGTACGCCTCAAGGCTGCGTAATTTGTGGCGCGATCATCGAACATCTGGTACCGAACCTCTGTAGCTGCATTGGTTAAGCGGACAAGTTTTAGCATCGTGTGATACAAAAATAGTTGGATCAAATACGAAGATACTTAGTAACACACGAACCTGAAAGTTTTGCAACCAATCAAATTTGGGCCCATGATTTTCATACGTGAACTCCGGAGATCCTTCACGAATGCCATAGAATCGTTGGCCCATTTCTTGGGCCCAATTCTCCGGTGCATCCACCGGGCCTATTGGCACTCCAGCCAACGGCAGACCCAGCAAGTACGAGACATCCTGTAGTGTAGGAGCCATCTCCCCCCACCGAAAGTGGAAAGTGTGAGTCTCGGGCCTCCATCGATCCACTAAGCAGGTGAGCAACGACCCGTCGTAGGCCATGCGCGTGGTCTGGAATCCATGGTGTCGTCCTTCTATCTCCTGCGTATGAGTGGCCTCAACCAGACGCACAAATGGTAGTAGCCCGGCCCACTTCAACCTGCATACCGAGATAGAATTACAATTTATTTATTATGGCCCTCAAATATTTATAACATAGTTGCATACGAATTAGGAATAAATGTCTCATACCTCTGCAGCCAATAAGGGTATATCATCCAGTTAGACATGGGAGTGCGAGTGATAAGGTGCTTTAAGCTCCCTGGTTCCGCATCCAATAAAGTTGACCGGTGCTTTCTATCAATATCAGCATTAAGCAAAGATCCCGACATCTGCATAATTTAGAATATGGTTCCATAAGAATTACAAATTCAAAACATGGTTCCATAAGAATTACAAATTTAACACATAGTTCCATACGAATTACAAATTCAAAACATAGTTCCATACAAATTTACAACATAGTTCCATACGAATTACAAATTTAAAACATGGTTCCATATGAATTACAAATTCAAAACATAGTTCCATACGAATTACGAACTTACAACATAGTTCCATACGAATTACAAATTCAAAACATGGTTCCATACGAATTACAAATTTAAAACTAGTTTCTTCCTCTGCCTCTTGTTCCTCGCCTGGCACGTCTGCCACGTCCACGAGGAGCCGCTCCTCCAGTCCTGAAGATATGGCAATTGGTGTCTCTATGACCAAAATGATTACATAGAAAACATTGTCTAGTAGGGCCTCCGGCTTCAGATTCATCCATATCATTACGGATCCGAACACATTGTCGCCTTCCTCTGCCTGTCCGCATTAGTTCAGGATCTGGAATGTAAATCCTTTCACCGGGGTTTACTTTATTAAAATTGCCCCATGCTCTATATCCCATCATCTCGCCAGTCCATGTATTGATCACCGACTCCTTAAGAAAATAAGGAGACACAAACGATCTCGCATCCATACCTAACCGCCCGCACGCAGCAAGTACACGAGAGCAAGGCAGATGTAGCAGCTTGGGTTTGTTGCAGGTACACTCACACGTCGGCCAAGCCTCATTGCCTATCCTCACCTCTTGTGTCTTTACCTCTTCTCCAGATCCGATCCTGTTGGAAGGGAGGCGAACCTCAAATCTTCGTTCTTGATTACCGATGGCGATGACTTTCATAGACCGAGCCTTTTCCATTTTGGCATTCATGTAATCCATTATCTTTGAACAGTACCTCGTATTTGGGTTGTTCATGATATGCATCTGAGCAAGCTGTAGTCTGTCTCTAAAGTACTTCAATGTTCCGGTGAAAATACACTCCACAATAGCTGTAATGGCGAGCCTGCTTCCTCTCAAGACGAAGTTGTAAGTTTCGCAAGATTTGTAGTCATGACGCCAAACCTAGCACCATGAGTGTCGGCAAGAGACCACCTCTCCACAGGCTCGTGCTCTATCCATTCCTGAAAATTCTTAATCCGTCCGGGCCTCCTCCTAGTACCGGGTTGGTCAAATCCGCAAATCGCAAAGAGCAATTGGTTCTTCCTCGGTGGTGCTGCTCCAGCCATCATGCAGCTATCAGGTCGCATGAGCCGCCACAGCTGCTGCTCTAGCTGCTCTCCTCTGCCTAACATGTTTTTTCTGAATTCATCTAGATAGGCCCGACACTTGATATACTTCCACTCCTGGTTCTGCTTGCAAAGCTTCTTGAATAGGTTCATAAGGGCCTTGTTCCTGAACTGTGAGAATAAGTTTGCCCCTAGATGCCGCATGCACCAACGACTGCATGTCTAGCCATGGAGTTGGTTCATCTGGAACGGTCAGCTTCCTTATCGCGCTGAGTATACCCGGATGCCTGTCATGTAGGACGCATACATTCGGTACATCCCTCACAGCTGCTATCTTCAGCTGCCTGAAAAACCATACCCAACTCTCGGTGTTCTCGCTCTCCACGAAAGCAAATGCAAGTGGAACAACTTGATTGTTCCTGTCTTGACCTATAGCAGTCAAGATCTGGCCTCAGATTTGCCAGTGAGAAATATTCCATCTACACAAATGACTGGTCGACAGTGAGTGAAAGCTTCTATGCATATAGCAAATGAGAAGAACAATCGATGCAACACTCTCAAATTGGGTTCTTGAGGCAAGTTAAGTGTTGGATGTCGAGGTATGTGCTCGATTCCTAGCTGCAGTTGTCTGCGACATCCGAACAACACATCGTATCCATCTCAAACGAACCAAATCTTGTCTCAGTGCCCTCGCTTAGTCCTCCAAGCCTTTCCGTAAGATATATTGTAGCGAAATCGACAGCAACTTTGTGGATGATAGCTTTCACCACCATGGCTTTGGTCTCCACTATCTCGGTATAACAGTCTAGCTGGGAGGGTTGACGTGAGATTACGATGGTCTTACAAGACATTGCCAAGTTGACATGTGTGCTGCACAACATCGCTAACCTTCCAGTTGGTGTCATATCGAGGAACATGGGCATGGACCCTGGCAGGACACCCAGCTACCTCGCAAACCAAAGTCAAATATTGTTGGGATGACACCTTTGTTTTGAAAACACGCTGCGTGGACAATGCCCACTCAACGATTGCTTCCTGTAGATGTCTCTTGCTAGGATATAATGCACCAATGGAGATGTTGTTGGCGTGATAGTGCCACGAGGAATCGTGCCCATCGTTCACATTCATTGCTACTGTGTGGTCTTGATTCCATGATGCCGGAATAGGTTGGTCCTCCTGATCAGACTCAGCGGAATCATAAGAGTTATCACTGTATCCTTCTGAATCTTCGGCTTCCATCTGATCTTGCAACCAACCGTCGTGTATCTCGTCCTCATCGACCTCACCACTGAAAATATCTTCTCCTGTCCCTTGACTACCTTCAGCTGATTCATGTCTAGTGTGTGCAAAACTACTCTGACCAGGTTCATAACTACCTCCATCGGTGTGTGCATAACTTCTCTGCCCAGGTTCATAATAACCATCGCCGTCTTGGCCTTGACTGCTCTGGTCATTATAGTAGCCACCACCACCTCCGTCTTCAGCTTGACTGCTCTGCTCATGATAATAATCACCACCAACATGGTGTGTCTGACTACTCTGGCTCTGATCATAAACAGGCTCTTTCGCCACAGGAAGCACTAAGACACTGGGGTTAACTACCCTATGCAGACAGGCTTTCACCCATTTGACCCATTTAGCTTGCTCTTCTATCGGTCTCAAATAAAAATCAGGTTTAATCCTTGACTTTGTCCATAATACATGCACACCGACAGTATGGGTGGGAGGAAGCCCTAAACGAGCACATAACCAATCTTTCAACTCAATAATGGGGATGGTTTCAGGATCCTGGAGCACTTCATCAATACAATTGAAATCGCTCAAATCAACTCCATACTGGTTTGTTTTGACGACACCGTCACCATAGTAGAACCTAAACACTACATTACTGGACATAACTTCAGGCCTAAAAAAAATACCACAATTTAGCAAATGACCGTACAGTGGCAGATTTTAGCAAAAAAATATACTAATATTCCTATAGCCGAATAATCTTGCATAGCCCGCAAATATAATTATAATCATATAGCCGAATAATCTGGCATAGCCCACAAATATACTTATAATCTAGCAGTTCATCATGAGCGCTAACATACAACATCGAGAACTACCGAGAAGATAAACAAACATGATGACTGTAGTTAGCAAGAAATTAGAGTTTACCCTTGAAGTGTGAAATCCTGCCGTGCTGCCTCCACTCAACCGTGCAGCTGCCTCAAGCCCCAGCCCGAGACTCCACCGTGCAGCTGCCTCAAGACCCCGTCCCAGACTCCACCATAGCCATTGCACCTCAAGAACTCCAAGAAAATCCTCCACGAAATCGCTACACCAGACTATCCCACAAGTAGATCGGGAATCTACTAACTTCAGCAGCAAATTTAGTGTAAAACGGAGCAAAGTGTGGCAGCAAATGGGAGCAGCTCCATGGGAGAAGAAGCTAGCGAGAAGAGCTAGCTGGGCGGGAAGAAGGAGGCGTGTGAGCTGCGAGCTAGCAGGGGCTGGGCGCGACGCGGCGTGCGAGCTAGCAGAGGAGCAGAGGGAGAGGAAGGAGGCGGCGCGGGGCTGGGCGCGGCGCGCGCGTATTAAAAGACGCGGTCGTTCGACCGTTACACGAGACGCCGTTGCCGTTTGCCCTAAACGACGCTCGTCGTTGTTGCGCCCTAAACGACGCCGTTGGTCGTTTCGCCCTAAAACGACGCGCTTCGTCGTTGCCCTAAAACGACGCTGTTTGTCATTGCCTGCCGTAAAACGACGCTGGTCGTCTTTCGGCATAACGGCGGGCCGTGCAGCTACCGCAGTCGACAGGATGGGTCCCAGGCGCTGCTTTCGGTGCCTAAAAAGACGGCACGGCTGCGTCGTGTCCTAAAAAAAGACGAGGCCGAGTGGTTTTATGAAAAGACGACAGTGCATTAGATCCGAAAATTCTTTTTTTGCGTAATATTCGTGAAAATGATTAAAAAAATGTATTATTTAAAAAAATTTAGCCTTTTACCCGGTACTTCTAGTATTCCTTGCTGCTAGCAGAAATGTCTAGATTAACTAGCTGCCATTTTTGGGCGATTTGGAAGTTACGACAATAGATCTTGCTTTAAAAGAACTCATTAATTCACTTGTGGATTTGATTTGTTTGCCTGTGTATTCATTTAATATCATGCAGATCTACACGCCGCTAATGAACATGATATGATATGCTTGAGGAGGATGCTGATGTGCTAATAAGGACAGGTACAATAGGCTGACATTAGCCTTTCCTTAGACTTGCCTAATCGGATTTTTCTTAGTTGAAGGAGAGGAAATTAAAAAAGAGAAGTGCCATCCAATACGAAATAATTGCACCTATATGTCACATCAAGTAGGCCCATCATGTTTATTGCTATATAATAGTTGTATGATTGTATCTAACGTAGCCCGAAAATATTTGCCCACGGTATGCAGTGCAGGCATTCATAAAAGCGACCACATGCATATGCTGGATCTCCTCGCAAGTTGCTGACACACTAGATGGCTTTGGGCAATTATTCATTATTAGATGTTGTCGTCTACCAAGCGTTGGTCCTTGTGCTCGATGGCATCAAATGAGATGTGCCTAGCCGCCGCTACAATATAATACATCATATATGCGAAAAATAAGTGATTTAAATTCTAGATTTGCATATATCTAAATTTAAAATACGTCTAAATATATGCGAATTTAAATAAATCTAGGTAATTATTTTTGGACTGAGGGAGTATCCACCATCTAGATGTCGCAAACTTTTTAAAATTTGGATATATCTAAACACTATTTAGTCTAGATATATTCAAATTTAGATAAATTTTCAACATCTATTTGAGACGGAGAGGGTATTATATTTGATTATTATTATTCCCTTTATCCAGAAATAAGTGAACTAAATTATACCTTATATTATGTCTGATTATTATTACTCCCTTTGTTTAGAAATAAGTGTCTTAGATTTGTTTAAATTTATATGTATCTAGACAAATCTAGCTCACTTATTTTAAGTGGATGGCATCCTACTCGGTAAAAAGAAAAACTAACCTGGTGCAAGATCCCACCGGTTATCATGGACATCATGTGGCCTTGCCGCTTCCTATTGTGCATGCCTGCATGTTGTCGACCCCAAGAGTTAACTATACTCGTCACTGGTCCACTATGTTGTCGGTTATATATAACTATGGTCCATTTTTAAGATAGCATAAGCTAAAATGAGCATAGTTGTACTAGCACAAAATCTGTTAGCTAGCACTTGAAAATGCTGCCAGAAAAAAAGAGCATTTTAAAGTTTAAAAGAAATCTAGATGTAGATAATCCTGCGTTCTGCAAAAATGACAAAAGTACTCCGATCTTGTATTGAACAAAACGTTATGTGCCTGATGCAGGCTGCTGCCACGACAGACAAGGCGTTTTATCGAGTAATTCATTGCGTTAGACCATGGTCCAACAAGGAACCCACGATTACAGCCGTCATATTATTACTCCATGTTCTAAATTATAACATATTTTGCATTTTTTTTTCTAAAACACGTGTATATAGACTTTTTTACTATTTAGGTCCAAAGCAAAATAAGTGAACTGTACACTAAAATATGTCTAGGAACATGTTTTCAAAAAGACTAAAATAAATGTTGGTTGGCAGCTGGACGAGGTGCTAGCTCCATTGGTAAAGGAGAGAGAGGACCCTGGCAGTGCGCCGGCGAGCCCGCGTGCGCGACGTTAAGGTGGGTGTTGAAGCTGGCCGAACCACGAGGGGCGAGGAGGGAAGTCGGTGCAATGATCGTGCAGAACGACGTTGTTGGTGTTGAAGCCGCCGAGTGGGTTGCCATCGGCGTACTCAGGCAAGGGAGAACCTCGAGCGAGGCATCGTGTGGCCGTATTTCTCCTGGTACATCGCCGGAGAGGACGGCTTGTCGGCGATGATACGCTCCCTTGGCTATCGACACCATGCCAGGGAAGCACCGACAATTCTGCTTCTTCTTCATCACCATGTCCTTCGCCGCCAGCGCGTCCCTGGCCTTGGCCTTCAACCCCAGTTCCATGCGGTCAGCTATGACCACCTCCCGATGTGCACACTCCTTCACCCACTGTGCGTTGGACATCTCCCGTGGCTTCTCTTTCATCGATTTTGATTTCGCCTTTGCCTTCGCCTTCGGCGGCGCCACGCCGTCCTCCGCCATCCAAGGAACAACAAACTTCTCCCGCAGCATGGCGAGCGAAAATGGCAACGGGACATGCACGTATTGGGAGATATGGGGGGAAGAAATGGAGGGAAAATGAAAGTGGGAGGAGGAATCGTCTTGTGTCACCGATAGAACACACCCGCCCAAATTTCGTTACATCCGGCGTCCCCACACGCCCCTGACGCACGCCGGTTCCAAATTCCGCCCGAGCGGGCGAAAATGGGTTTCTGAGAGGCCGGCTGGACAAATTTTGCAGCGGTGGTGCCGAAAAAGGGCCCTAGGGGAGCGTCTGGGGAGCCGGTTGGAGACCCTCCCTTAGCCAGTAATAGTGTGCAACCTAGCACCCATATCAACTTTAATAAGTTTTCTACAATAGCAGTTCCCTTAAGTGTCAAAAAGTTAAAAATTAGGTATCTCAACCTACACAAACTAGGTACAAATGTGGGAGCTCCTAAACCCATCCCTTAAGCTGGAGGGAAGGGACTTGGGCTTTCAACTTTTATTGCTTTCCGTAAATAGAAAATATCATGTGTAACTCCCATTAAATTCATATAATTAAATAAAATTTTAGAAAAAATTTAAATAAATATCGTTCATGTCAAATAAAATGTTCATGTGCCTAGAATAAAATATTCAAGCAACATATACAAAATTATTTTGTATAGAAAATCTTATATGTTCTGCCTCTAAAATATGTGCATATATACAAAATAAAACGTTCATGCTAGTTAAGGATTCTCATACTACGACGCATCCTCCCGAGTTGATATTTTTAAATTAGATTCTAATTGCACATTTATGATATAGTCAATTTCGTGTCAACTCCCACTAATCACTGAATGTTTGGACATTGACACGGTTTCCAGGATGCAGCTTTGATCACTAATTTCTACTCCTATTAAACATATGTATACAAATCAAGAATTTCTAAAAAATTCTGAAAAACAAATCTATACATATGGTCTTCAGTTCTCCAATCTGAGTAACTAAACAATATTCATAGTTGAAGATCTAAAAGTTTATCCGAAAGCACGTCTAAAACATCACTTATTTGTAATATGGAGTACTTTTTAATTTCGGCCCGTGGTCTTGCCATGCATTCTAGCCATTGTTAATGCTCAGAGTTTACTTCTACAAAGTGGGTTGTGAGAAAAAGGAAAACTTAGTGCACCCATTTAAATTTCAGATATGGTCTTATAATAGCGTGTTAGTTGTGCAATATAGTAGTAGCACGTTGCAAGATTACATTGCTATTAGATTTAAAATTTCCAGATTCATACTTTCTTCCAAACAGATTGAAGATGTCCAGTCTTTGTCCAGAAGCTGCAATGGACCACCGAACAGCATGCTCAACACCGCTTGGTTCAATTCTCCTGTCCCTCAAGTCATAGAAGAGTGCCAGGCCCTCGACGCAAAGCAATGGACTTGCTGCGACCATCATCCCTTGACGACTCACTGTGAGGCATACCAGATCTACGAGGATCCGCGTAGTAACCAAGGACTACGCCATTTCCGTGAGGAGCAACCCTGAGTTCTCGTGACAGTGGCTTCCCCACGACTTGGACATGCGATATACTGAAAAGGGTACATCACCAATTTATCAATTCAATGGAAGAGATGATCCACATCAAAACAATACAGTATTTGCACAAGTGTTCAACAACTCACCATATGTAGTAGCGGCCATCATAAGCGTCCTTCACCACCCCACCAAGAAGCTCAATCTTCACCACCCCACCAATACATAAAACGGGGTGTGGTAGCTTAAAGGATTGCAACACATTTTCCTGGAATATGACACATCTTGTCACTTTTCAAACATCTAAATCATGATTCTATTGAATGGAAATGAATACGCCTGGGAACATATATTCAACTGACCTGCAACATTGTAAATTCTGGAGATTTATACGTCCAGATATAGTTGCTATCAGCAATGTGCCACCCTTCATTTTCACCATATACAAGCGTCTCAGACTGCAGAGGTGACTTTGGATACCCCATCTGGAACCGGACGCGCTTTGCTGAATATATTGGCTGGTCATCTCGGAAAAACACTGCACGATGAAGAGCATTGACACATATCAGGCAGCTTTTTTATACAGAAAGAAGGCTGCAGTCTTAGGACAGACCTTTCATTGGTTGCACCCTGATTTCATCAACGAGACATAGATCTGATTGGAGCCCATATATCAGGAATTCCGCCATAGCTGCAGGATCTCTATGTCCTCTACTGGACCAATAAGACGGTGTCCTCCCCACACGATCAGCTGGTTCGAGAGTATTCTCCATGGCCTCGGCAGGGTAACGGTCAGTGCTGGATGGGCCTATGCAGCGATTGGTGCAATTCTTGGTGTTGTACAGCGAGAGAAGACCATGACCGAGATGCATATACACCCTGTGATCCCTCTCGAACTTCTTGAATTCCTCCCGAGCACATGTTCTGTCATCTTGGCCTACACCCCCAGAACTAGTCACCTCAATATCCGTGAAGTTAGCAACCTCTGGATAAGCTCGCAGGCACTGGATCTTGCTGAACTGATTTGCTATAACTGAATAAAATATTCGATTCAGTTGGGACATTGGAGATTGTATAGTTAAAATGCACATTTCAAAATCTTAAAAAATATCTGGGAAAAAATGATGAGATCAACACAATACGCATCAATCATGCCACCAAATTTCCAATAAAAAAGACAAACCTGCACCAAGTAGTACTATGTGTTACTATTCACTTTAAGATTTCTCTTTTTTGTTTGTTTGTGGGCATATATATCAAATTTGGATTCAAAATACTTAGAAAGGTCGATGTATGTTATCTCAATGTTGTAGAAACAATTCAGATTTCTTAATTTCCACTAAAAACAGTAATCCCTCAGGTAGCATATGCCCTGTAGGTAGTTGTCGCTGAAGAGAAAAGCTAAAACAATTCTGGGCATGGCAGCAGCAAGTGGGATGGTTCTATAAGCAGCAATTCTGGGTCACATCGTCATCAAGGCAATTATGAAATATCTGTCCTGAATTGGTAACTGATCGGCAGTAACTAGCTAGATACTAGGATCTAAACCAGATAGAGGGATGCATAGGTAATCACTCATCTAACACATTTGTACAACTAATCAGATTCTAATTTTGGGCACGACAGCTGTAAGTGGGATGGTTCTATAAGCAGCAATTCTGGGTAGCATCGTCATCAAGGTGATTATTAAATATCTGTCATCATGAATTAATAACTGATCAGTAACTAGCTAGACTAGAATCTAAACTAGATAGATGGATGCATAAGTAATCACTCAGCTAATACAACTAATCAGCAAAGTTCATAGTATACGCCCTGTAGGTAGTTGCCGCGGAACAGGAATGCAAACACTGTTTTGGTCAATGCAGCAGCAAGTGAAATGGTTCTATAAACTAAGCAGCATTTCTGGGGGCTCGCATCGTCATCAAGGCGATTTATGAAATCTATACTCATGAGCAGCATTTTTTGGGGGGTCGCATCGTCATCAAGGCGACTATGAGTACTCGCCTGGAATTGGTATCTGATTATTAAGTGGCTAGACCAGAATCTAGGCAGATGAATGGATGCAGAGGCATAGCCATGTGAAGGCAGATGAGGGGAATTTGGGCGGTGCGTACCGAATCGGCGCCAGGAGCGGGAGACGGCGGAGGCGCGGGCGAGGTCGGCGGGGTCGTCGAGCAGCCTGAAGACGGTGGCGGAGGTGTCCGGGCCGAGGCAGTCGAGGAAATCCATGCCCTGATCCGCCTCTCCCATCCCGGCAGCCGAATCTGCTCTCCTCTCCAAACTCTAGCTGGGTGCTCGGAAAGTCGCAAGCACGATCGCTCTCACGGCATAGGAGGAGACGGCACTAGCGCGACGACGCGTCAGGTTGACTTCGAACGCGATTACACGCGAGTCCCCACCAGGCAGCGAGCCACTTCACTTGGGAGAGGACGACAAGGAAGCTTCTCCCGGCTGCTTCCTTCTAGAAACCTTCTCGAGTCAACCCACACAGCTCTCATCCTGACAGCCATCTTTGTTTTTAGGAACACAGTAACTTTATTAAATCATAGCATTGTTTGGAGTACTACAATCAGCCCGAAGGCTGTCACTAAGAAAATCCGGGTGATCTGCAAGCCAAACTGTGTCTAAAACATGGTCACATATAAATTTTGAACATTCGTGAGCAACTACCAGCAAAACAAAAATCAACGGACTCAAACGAAACTAAAAGCTCCTCAATCTCACCAAAGATAGGACCCAAAAAACGAGTGTCGATTGTGTCTCTCTTTCCACAGCTTCACCAGCCCCTGCAATCCGTCTCACAGATGATACGGTAATACCCTTGTTGATTAGCAAATAATACAGAATCCCGAAACGCCAATGCTTCCACGCATAAAGGAACGGTAATGTTTTGATATACCCAACAGCAAGATTCCACCCTTGCTTTCTTAGCAAAGCTAGATTAAATAATTCGAGATCTCGAAAGCCCATACCACCACCACTTTTTGGTTTTGCAATTTTATCCCATGATAACCAATGCAATGCTTTCTTATCTAGATTACCACTCCACCAGAATCTTGCAATAATAGAGACAATTTTCTGGCAAGCACCTTTGGATAACTGAAAACAACTCATGCTGAAGGTCGGTATAGCAAGAAGAACTACTTTTATCATTACATCTTTCCCAGCATATGACATCAATTTGTTCCATCCAGTGACCTTGCTTCCGATGTGATCTGAAATATAATCAAAGTCTTCGCTCGTTAAGTTTCCTACCGCTGTGGGCAAACCCAAATATTTCTCACTAAAAGCCTCCACCATAATATAAAGTTCTCGTTTTACCATATCTCTTGTTTGCTCAAGAATTCAAGAACTGAAAAAGATGGAGCTCTTCTCCCTATTCACCATCTGTCCTAATGCCTCGTTATAAATATGAAGAATAGCATTCAGTCTTGTTGTACCCTGGGATGATGCATCAATAAAAATGAGGCTATCATCCGCAAACAACAGATCCGTAATCCATGGTTCCCTATTGCACACCCTCATGCCACGATCCACAAAACCCCCGGTATAATTGTTTAGAAGAGCTGAAAAACCTTCTGCACACATAAAAAAAGGTATGGGAAATAGGATCACCTTGCCGAATACCACGTGTAGGGATAAATTGTGGTAAGGCGTCACCATTCATCTTAACTTAAAACCGTACCAAAGAAACATACTTCATAATCAGCTTGACAATATGGTCTATGATGCCAAATTTTATCATCATAGCTTCAAGAAAAGGCCATTCAACCCAATCATATGCTTTCATCATGTCCAGCTTCACCGCACATACTCCTTTCTTTGCTTTCTTTCTCCTCTTCATTGTATGGATACACTCGAAAGAAACTAGAACATTGTCTCTAATCAACCTCCCAGGAACAAAGGCACTTTGCTCCTAACTAATAATCTCCTCCAACACTGGCCTTAATCTTAATGCAATCGTCTTTATGCATATATTATAAATCACTGTGCATAAATATATAGTCATGTATTGTTTGATAGATTGGGGGTGTCTTTTTTTGGAATAAGGACAATAGAAGTATCATTCAGTTCACTCGATAGATCACCCTCGCTCAGAAATTCCAATACTGCTGGTACCACCACTGGCTTGACAAGATCCCAGTGTCGTTGGAAGAAACCTGCAGTAAAACCATCTACCCCGGGAGCCTTTGATGGATGCATCATAAATAATGCCTTCTTAACTTCCTCCTCTGAAAAAGGCTTATCCAACAGGGTTTTCATCTCATCTGAAACTTTCTCATGCACAAAATGCAACAGAGCCTCCATATTCGGTGCACCCTCAGATGTGTACAAATTTTGATAGAAATTTTGTACCTCCTCATGTACCTCCTTCTCATTCTCACACCAAGAGTCATCATCCTTCTTGAGTGTAGAAATTTTGTTCATCCTCTTACGTTTAGTGGCTTGAGCATGGAAATATGAGGAGTTTTTGTCTCCCGATTTTAACCATTGAACTCGTGATCGCTGCTTAAGCCACACTTCCTCCTGGAGTAGGACTTTATTTATATTTGCCATTACATCCCTCTCCTCTTTGGATGGTCCAATGCCCAAGGCACTCAACCGAAGCTTGTCCAATTCTTTTCTCATGTTTAACAGTTTATGCTTAAAGTTGCCAAAAGCTACACTACCCCAACTGTCCAAACCCTTTTGTAACTGACGCGGAGTGCTGACAACGCCCTTCAGGCCACCTTGACCACTATGAGTCTGCCACAGATGAAGAACTTTTTGTTCATACTCCTCGTGTGATTGCCACACATTCTCGTAACAGAACATACGATTGCCTCTTCGTCCTGTATTTTGGTCCTTCCTCTGCATTCTGACAAGAATAGCACAGTGATCCGATTCCACCATACTCAGATGTCTAGCTCTTGACACAACGAAAACCTCAAACAAAGCATCATTGCCTAGGCTTCGATCAAGCCTTGCCTTCACATTCGGATTGGTTGGTTATCTATTATCCCACCTATACGGAAGACCCATCCAACCCAGATCAGTTAAGTTGCAATCCTCTAAACACTCACGGAACGCACACATATGTGGCTCCGACCGTTCCGAGGTGCTAAAATGCTCGCTAGCATACAATGTCTCATTGTAGTCACCAACACATAACCAAGGATAATCAAACAACTGAGCCAACCGTTTCAACAAGGTCCAACTCAAATGCATATTCTCTTTCCTTGGTTCCCCATAAAAACCTGTAAAACGCCACGGTTTCACATCATCGCCAACTGCCTTAATTACTGCATCAATATGATGCATACTAAAGCTTTTAATTTTGACATCAGCCTCCTTCTAGAATAGCCCAATACCACCACTAAGCCTATTGCTATCCACTGCAAAACTCCCTCCAAAACGAAGAGAATTTGCCATTTTCAACTCTCTTTCCTACAATCTTTGTCTCCATAATAAAGAGGAGGGTGGGCTCTTCTTGGTTCACCACATTGCAAAGCTCTCTCACTGTCGGTTGGTTCCCAAGCCCCGACAGTTACAACTTAAACAACTCATTGATCTAGGCGGGGCTGATTGTCAGCCACCACCATATCAACATCTATCTCGTTAGTTCAGTTCTTTTTTGTATCCCTCTAGACATTGCCAACTTTACTAGGAGAATTTACATCTGCAACTCTCTTAGTACCCTGGTTCTCATCAACCACATTCTCTAAATCACTAGATGTCGCCTCCCCCGGCAGGTGGGATAAATCAAGCGCCTTCGCAGGTTTCGGCTTCACCACATAGTGACTCTGAGACTGAGCATTTAAATTAAACACAGCCTATTTGACATGCCCTGAATTATTTTTGACATAGGGGCACGTCTATTAGGCATCTTCTTCTCCTTTCCTCCTCCCTATGATTCAGGAATTCGCATTGGTGGCTTATTCAAAGGTTCCTATTTCATAATAGGAGTGGGTTTCTTTTTTGGGTCTGGAACTCTGATGCTCGAGTCATATTCCCAAAAACCATCCGCTCGCCTAGGAAGTGGGTTAATGCATTGAGTATCCGCATGACCCAGAAAACCACAAGCAAAGCAGAAATAGGGCAGCTTCTCATACTGCACCTCATAAGTATCAAGCTTTCATCTTCTCATAGAATCAAAACTGATCACCCACTGCAAAGGTTTATGAACATTGATCCAGACTTTCGCTCTCATACTCTGTCCCCATCCGTAACTAGTTCCAGTTAGATCTAGCTTAATGAACTCGCTAAACTGACTAGCAACAAATTTCGCTCTATCCGCATTGAACCAGTTGAAAGGAAGGTCATGAACTCTAATCCAGATTGGCAGTCTATCAAATTGTACCTCTTGAGGTCTCATGCATTGATCAAATTTCTCCAAAAGCATTGCATGAAAACCTACCGTCCATTGTCACCCCATCCCATATGCGGTTAAAATCCTGTTCCAATTCCAGGGTAGCCACGAACCTGTTGACACCTTGCGGATTGAACTTGAGCCCTCACAGGTTGCCCCAAGACAGCCTCAACACACTGTTGATCGTTTGGACGTGGAAGACATTAGGAGCTAACACTTTCCCAGCGATTGCAAAGCCCGATGAATGACCAGATCGATCATCCATGACGATCACCATCTTCTCTTCCTCGGTGAGATTGAGAGATATAAGCATCTCCTCCAACCTCATCCCCTCACTCCTCGATGAACCCTTCCTTGAGGGGTCCTCTTTCCCCGTTCTCCTTGTGGGATTAGCCATCTTGCTACGACAATCCCTAGGGCCAAGGATGGACATTGTGAACATTGCGCCTCGATGATTCATAATCGCCTCGAGTGCCATGATGACTGCAAGTGCACATATTGTTTGTAGATAGTTTGAAATAAAGATATTGATCCCATAGGGAGCAGGAGTCTGAAGTCTAATAACTCTTGAATTAAATACTAGAATAGAAATGCTAAATAAAGTTCTAAGTAACAAGATAAAATGCAAGTATTGTGTAAAAATGTGTTTTTGGGTTTTTAGTATAAGAGAACATAAGTAAAGTAAAACAACTAAACACAGAAAGTAAGTATCGCGTATGTAAAAGAGATTTGAAACTGCAATGGGAAAAAGCGTTCTCAGGGAGTAGCGAATACACCTCTAGCATTATCAAGAGCTAAGATAAAGATTATTATCATGAACATTCTCAACTATGTATGTGCGGGAGGAACTCCGTATTTGGACAAATAGGCAGCCACCACTGCTCACATCATCCTCATAACCACAGCAGATATCAATCGACATCAATCGAATTATTGCGCTATTAAGGGACTTAATCCCGTAGGACGTATCTTATGGCATGGATAGTGTTTCATGAGTTTTCTTGATTCCCAAGTTGATACGTAAGGGGTGCCAACAACTTTGTAGTCACTTTAAGTGATAACACACCTCCGTCTACCAACAAGTAGTTCCCTCCATCAAGTCCCCACAAGAGGCAAATATTGAGAGGTCGACTTCTCCCAACATCAAGATGAAGACAATCTAACACATGGTAACAACGATGAATATCATAATAAACTTTATCTTATTTCAATCTCATACTAGGGTTTCTCCATCTCCCCAAGAACTAATGATCTACTCAGACATGGAGCCAATCAACATCATGGCAATAACAATGGAATCTATCGTAGATGAATAGTACTTGTATAAATCCACAACAAGTACGGAAATTACAACAAGATCTAGACAAGATGTAGATGGGATGGATGGAGATGGTGGTGATGCAGCGGTTGATGATGAAGATCAAAGCCTTAGCCTCCCGGATCTGTGCAAGGCGAAGATGGATCCCTGGTGGACGAGTTACCCCCTCCAGATGCCTTCCGGAGGTGAGGTTTTGGCGATTTATGGTTGTTCTGTATGTCATCTCTCTGATCCAGTTGCACGGGGTGAAACTATTTGAGGAGGCGGTGGCGACGCCAACTATACGGCGGGAACTATACGACCACAAAATTAATTCCCGCCGTATAGTTGGTCGTTAAACCTTCTGGATGCCTCGATCGCTTCGGGTTTTCTTCTGATGTTATTGATATTTCCCAAATTAACGATTTACGTTGTTTTTACTCCTTTTCTCCCTAATAGAACTGCTCCAAGAATTGTGTCTATTGTATCCATCATTTGTCCTGATCCTGGTGAAAATAGACATAAAATATGCGCGTGAACTCTGTAAAATACCAAGATCCTACAACTAAAGTGCAAAATGATAATATAAAACATGATGCAAATATGCACTCATCAACTTCCCCAAGCTTAGAATCTTGCTCGTCCTGAGCAAGTTTAGCTTAATGGATGTGATCCTCATATTCATGAAGCTGAGTTGATAAAATAAATGAGGCAGCTGCAGCATGTGTTTATCATATATGATACATAGAAATAAGTTCATGAATAGTACCTTACTCGAACCATCTGAATAATATTAGCAGGCTTCCACACCTTAGCATTCAACAGTTTACAAAAGATTACTCTCAATGTAAAAGTATTCAGTTCAACCAAATGAGTTAGCGAGGTAGTCCCAAGTGTTTTTGGATAAACATATTCACTTGGGATTTAAAATCTAAAACGCTTCTTTGTCATACTACAATATAGTGGTGCATGCCTATTTGCTCTTTGCACATTCGCTCTTTTTCTTCTCTTTTTTTATAGATGTGCTCACACTTTTGTTTAAGTGTTGTGCAAAGGAGCTAGCCATACATTCCACTTCATGTAGGAATTCAAAGTTTAACGATCTCAATTACCAAATTCCAATTGTATATGAAGCAATCTTTATAGCTTGAATATTCTACCTCGTCTTGTTCTCACTCTAATTTGATAACACTTTTAATTTTCCTTTGTTCAAGGTTCCCTTTTTCAACTTAACTAATTAGATAATTTTCTTTATAAATCAAACCATGAACTTACAACATATTGACCAAATTAGCTTTGTATGTTCCATTAATACCAATGGTGTGGAAGACTCCTATTGCTATCATCAAGTGCAAGTAAAATTATACTCAAGCCATTCATATATCCAATAGGACAAGCACAAACTCAATATTGCTCCATATATGATAATAAACTCAGAATTTCATAAAAGGGATCGACTATTCTTGAAGGGAATTCTAATGATGCAACTTTATTTCTAATTTGAACTAATGCAAAACTAAAATAGTAATGTAAAACTTATAAGATAGATTACAAGGTCTTAAAGATCTCCCCAAGCTTGGAATTAAGCTAGGCGGTATAAAATAACCCCTTGCGATTATTTTATATCGTGATTATTGTAGATCACTGTGGCACCATGGCATGTAACGCTGCGGTGCGTAGCTTCTTGTTGGTATCCTCCAGAGCAGTGATGCGGCTGTAGCACCTGCGCAAATCAGATTGAAAGTGTCCAATTTATCTGCGAGTTTAGTCACCAATGGGAGAAGATCATCCTTCTTCTCTATCTCCTTGAGATGGTGACGGACTTCAACGCGATGGAGTAGCTCCTGCTTCTGATATATCTCCAGTGCTCGCACGCGGTCCTTGGTTCTAGGAACAACTTCTTCTTCCTCATCCATAATTGATGGATCGGGGAAGTAGAAATTGTTCCTCCACTCTTCTTGAGGCTTCACCCTCATACGAGCACCAATGGTAGGCTTCAAGAGTGGCACTGTCGCTTCCTTACTAGCACCTACACCAATATTAGGTAATCCTTACGCTTGTGCAGCCTGGGGTCTGCGGCGATGAACTTGACCATCTCCACATGCCTTTTCCATTGCCGCCCAGTTGATCTCCGGGGGATCATAGACATCACGGCAGATGTAGATGTCACTCCAATCTTCATTGGGATCATTGTTGTAGAAGCTTGGCTCGACGTATTCCTTGTACCCCGGGTAAAACCTCTCCACCTCCTCGTTTTCATCCTCCATGGACGGGCTGTGAGGGCGGTCCCTGGAAGGAGAAATGAGACCCAGGGGTTTTTGACGGCCTGGGACGGGATAGAGCATGGCTGGATTGGTTCCTGGTGATTATGATTTAGAGAGAAACATAATGGGAGTATATAAGGGGGTCATAGGTCGGTAAAACTCGCGAGAAACACCAAATTCACGCCCAAGAAAAGAATCTTAATGAAACAGGGAAAGAAAACACGGATTTGGAGAAATCCTGCCGCATAACGACCAACTATACGGGCGCGGCCCGTATAGCTCCGGTCATATAGTTGGTTCCGGGCAGATATTTCCATATATCTCGAGTCCAGGTCGGTTAAGTTACTGACTCGAAACCGACAAACCCCCCCTTTTTTGAAGCTAAAACGAAAAAGGAATCGAAAATGTCAGAGAGTTTGATGACCAACTATACGGCGGGAGGATTTTCTCCGGCCGTATAGTTGCGACCATATAGTTTCTAGAGATCGAAAACAATTTTGCGATGAAGGTACTGAAGGTTTAACGACCAACTATACAGCGGGAGATTTTTTTCCAGCCGTATAGTTGGTAAAAACCTTCAGAAACTTTAGAAAAACACGAGGAATTCAAAGGTAAAAATTTCAGAAGTAAAATTTGTGAAAACAAATCACTTATTTGAGTAAGAACACTTACCTTGCACTTACCATTTACTTATTTGGAGATGACAAGCTTCTCCAACAACAAAGACTTCTTCTCTTTTGGAGGAATTGGCCTTAGTTCATTTAATAATTCTCATAAACGAAAATCACCAGGACTAAAGTTCCTCTCAATAAGATTGGTGTCTTGTTGGGAAAATATGGACACTTCATCCAACATCTTTATTTCTTGCCTCTGCATAATGTGCAACTCAAATTCTTGAAGTAAAAGGATCCAATGGATCAGTCTTGGCTTATGATTTTTCCTCTCAAGGAGTTCTTTTAAACCATCACGATCTGTATGAACTCTTACTTTTGTATCAACTATATAAGAACGAAATTTATTGCAAGATAAAAATATAGTAAAAAGTTCCCTTTCTTCCTTAGGATAATTCTTTTGAGCACTATTAAGAGTTCTACTAGCATGATGTATAATATTAAATCTGCGACCTATATGTTGTCCTAGAGTTACTCCTACAACATCATCACTAGCTTCACATATTAAGTCAAAAGTCATATCCGAGATAGGTGGTTTAATGATAGGAGCATGGGATAAAGCATATTTAAGTTTATCAAAGGCTACAAGACATTTATCATCAAAATTAAATCTTACTCCCTTTTGTAGAAGGTTAGTCAAAGGTTTAGATATTCCAGAGAAATTCCAGATGAACCTGCTATAAAAACCCACATGACCAAGGAAACTTCTTATACCTTTTATATCCCTAGGTTGTGGTATTCTCTCTATGGCCTCAACCTTAGCTCTATCCGCTTCAATTCCCTTACCTGATACCTTATGTCCAAGGACTATACCTTCTTTGACCATAAAATGGTACTTCTCCCAGTTTAGAACAAGATTGGTTTCTTTGCAACGCTGCAGAACTGTTTTGAGATTAGCCAAGCAACTAGTAAACAAAGTTCCATAGACACAAAAGTCATCCATAAATACTTCCATTATCAGTTCTATAAAATCCACAAAAATAGTAGTCATGCATCTTTGAAAATTAGCTGGAGCATTACATAAACCAAAAGGCATACGATGGTAAGCATGTAAACCATAAGGACTAATGAAAGTTGTTTTAATTTGGTCATCAGGATGAACAACTATTTGAGAAAAACCAGAGTATCCATCCAAGTAGCAAAAATGAGTGTGGTTTGTAAACCTCGCTAAAGTTTGATCTATGAACGGTAAAGGATAGTGATCTGATGGCTTTGTGTATGGCGCCAAAAAAATTCTGGGGCGTGGTTGATGTAGAGCTTGTTGGGAACCCCAAGAGGAAGGTATGATGAGCACAGCAGCAAGTTTCCCTCAGTAATGAAACCAAGGTTTAATCGAACCAGTAGGAGCAAGGAAACACCCCTAAGGTGTTACTAGCTGAGCTTTGGCAGGGCGCACTACCGGTGCTAGTAGCAACATGGAGACCTGCACAACACAACCATAGAACTTTGTCCCCAACTTGCGATGAGGTTGTCAATCTCACCATGTTTTGCAGAAAACAAAGGATTAAACGTATCGAATGGAAAGAAGTAAAAGTTTGCAGAAAGTAAACACAAAGAAGTAAACAGTTTATAGATTGTATGTAAAAGAAAAGGACCGGGATCCATAGTTCACTAGAGGTGGCTCTCCTTAGATAGATAACATGCTGGGTGAACAAATTACAGTGGGGAAATTGACAAACACCGAGAAAGCAATATATGCATATACTAATCAACTTGACTCCTTTGAGACTTGATTGGGCATTACAACATTATACATAGACCGCCATCCAACTACATCTATGACTAATAATCCACCTTCAGGTTATCATCCGAACCCCCTCTAGTATTAAGTTGCAAGCAATAGATTATTTCTTTACGAACTGCGTGTAAAGTAAACAATACGATTGTTATATGAACAAAGGATTGTTGTTTTCTCCCTAGTAGCAATAGCACATCTAGTACCCTAGAGATTTCTGTCACTTCCCCAGATTACCAGAGGCATGAACCCACTATCGAGCATAAATAATAACTCTTGGAGTTGCTAGCATCTACTTGGCCAAGATAGCTACTAACAACGGAAAGCATGCAAGATCACAAATAACAAAGACATGATAGAATCAATAATCAATCTGAAATAGTATCTCAATATCCATCGGATCCCCACAAACACAACATGCAAAATTACAAATAGATGATCTTGATCATGAACGGAGCTCACAAGATCTAAACATGAAAGCACAAAGGAGGAGAACCAGCCATCTAGCTACTACATGGATCTGTAGTCCAAGGTTGAACTACTCACGCATCACACCGGAGGCTTGCATGGTGATGAAGAAGGCCTTCAGGGTGAATTCCCCTCTCCGGCAGGGTGCCGGGAAGAGCTTCAGATCACTCCCAATCTAGGGATGGAGATGACGGCGGCTACAGACTCTTTCGTGGATTTTTGATCGGGTCCTTAGGGTTTTCGTCCCGAGGGCATCTTATAGGCGGAAGGGAAGGCCGAGGGGGTGCCGGGAGCGGCCACACCACCCCCTGGCGTGGGCTAGGCCTGGCCGCGCGGCCAGGTGGTGTGGTGGACCCCTGGCCCCTCTCCGTCTCGTATTCTGGCACTTGATGACTTCCGGAAAGATAGGCACTTTGGCTTTTGTCCCGTCCAATTCCGAGAATATTCATTTTCTGACTTTCCTGGAACCAAAAACAGCAGAATACAGGCAGCTGGAACTGTGGCTCTTGTTAATAGGTTAGTCCAAGAAATCATATGAAAAGTACTCCAAAGTTGGAACAAAACATAAGAAAGTGGATAAAACCAAGCATGGGACATCAAAAATTATAGATACATTTGCAATGTATCAACATCCCCAAGCTTAACTCCTGCTCGTTCTCGAGTAGGTAAGTGATAAAAAGAAAGAATAATTTTTTAGGTGACATGCACCATCAAAGACTTGATCAAAGTATTTGTATAACATTCAAAGCCGGGATCATAGTACTTCAATCATAACATGAAAGACAAAGTTCTAGCAATAAGACAAAGAAACTATGATGCAAGATGAAAAGGCACAAACAAAAGATTCATGAATAACAATGCTTTGCAAGATGTTTGTTTGTTTCACATAAAAGAAAACATAACATAATAGTATTCAGCTTGTCCCTCATAGAGTAGCAAATATAAATGCATAGGACACCTTCAAAGTTCATAAGAGTGACTAGATACAATAGTTTAAAACAAGCAATACCAAGTTATGCATCAATCAACTAGTCTTGGGACAATGCACGTAGAACTAAGAATGGACACTATGCTCTCAAAGTAGGTGCATAAAGATAGTAGGTGGAGACTCAATATAATGGTGGAAGAAAGGCCTTCTGTAAAAGGAAGTAGGGATTCAAGTCTCATAAAGAGCTTCCAGAAATTATGGTACTTATAGCTTTCAGCTCTCATTGCCCCTATCATAAGCATCTTTAAGGTGATTAAGGTTAAAGTGACACAACTAAGAGGATATGCTTGACAAGTTATAAACCGAAATCTCATGCCCCTTCTAACGAAGACCGATCCTCATGCTACTCAACTTCAGTCAAGAGTAAGCTCTTGTCATTGTAAGTACATGTGTATCATTAAGAACCACCAACAGGGTACCCCTTGCACATGATACGGGAGATTTCCCATAATCAAAATGACAAGGCAAGCAGACAATGAGCATCTCAGCGATCTTTTTATTTGCTATTTGCATAGGTTTTTATTGAGGATGCTTCATAGAGTGCTCATTATGGTGATGCTGCAAGTTTCCACCATGATTAGGCATGGCTTAGGCTAGCGGCCCAGGCGTTTCTCTAACACACATACAAACTCCATGATGTTACAAGTTTGACTTTTATTTCACACCCCCGGGATCCGTAAGCAAAAGAACATGATATCAACGGGGTACAAAGTACAAGTGCAATGTTGAAAGCGTTCCCCATGAAACATGGTTCTGCTAATTTCAACTTATAAAGCGCAAGCATATACGCAACAAAGAAGGACCCAATGGTTCAAGTTTATTAGATGCAAACAAGTAAAGTGTGCCATCAAGTTCGTGAGAGTTTTAATCACTAGTTTTCTCATAACAAGTTTAATTTGGAAGGTAAACAAAAGCATGAATATACTTGGAATTGAAGGGAATATGCTCGAGAGGCAATAATAAAGTGGTTATTATCTTATTCCATGTTTATGATACATGTTTATTTTACATGCTAGAATTGTATTGATCGGAAACATAAATACATGTGTGTTTAATAAACAAAAAGGGTTCCTAGTTATGCCTCTCTTATAGACTACCTTGTTGATTAACAAGATGATCAAGGTTTCCTGATCATGGACATTGGATGTTGTTAATAACAAGGTCACACCATTGGTGGAATGATGTGATGAACATTCATCCGAAGTATAGCATTACGATCAAAGTCATTATGTTTAACATCATACGAAGTAATCTTTATCCTTAGACCATGAGATAATGTTAATTGCTAACACTGGAAGAGAGTCTTGATAACATCAAACGTCACACCGTAACAGGGTGACTATAAAGATGGGTTCAGTGCTATGAAGGTGTTATGTTGAGGCTCATGGATCAAGAGTGGAATTTGTCAATCCCGATGACGGATAGATATACTCTGGGCCCTCTCGGTGATATCACATTGAAATAGCTTGCAAGCAAGTGATGTGATCACTAGAATGTTATATCACGGGAACGAGAAAAGAGTGCATGTCGGAAATGAGATCAAACTAGGTATGGAGATACCGATGATCGAATCTCGGACATGTAATATATCGCGAGACAAAGGGATTTAGTTACAACCGTTAAAGGTTCTCATGATCACAGAAGTCATCGTTGAATATGTAGGAGTCAGTACGGATCTCCAGGTCCCGCTGCTGATTATTGATCGGAGAGGGGTCTCGATCATGTCTGCATTATTCGCGAACCGTAGGGTGACACACTTAAGGGATACCGACACCATTTGGAGCAAATATGTTTCAGATAAAGATTTAAGAAAGCGCTGGAATTATTTCAATAGACACCAAAGCTATTTGGGTGAAATTGTTGAAATTGGTTCTGCATGTAATATTGAAATGTTGCAGGGGGTTTTATGTGAATGTTTGTTAATTAAAGTAATTAACAAAATTCTGAATAAAAATAATAAAAAAGTTTTATTAAATGAGAGAGCATTAAATTCGGAGAAATTTAATGCATTTAAAGTGGAGACTTTAAAAGGGAATGTGAAGAGGCATTTTAATGTGGAGGGGTTACCACCACATGAATGGAGGAGGTGAAGAGACACCTCCTCCATGCGCCGGCCATGAAGGAGGGGCACCCCCCTCCTCCTATAAAAGGCCACCCTCTCCTCACTTCTCACTCACACCTCCTTGTGAAGGATCTCTCTCCCCCTCTAATATTATTCCCCATGGTCTCGAATTAGCGAGATACATGTTCCCGGTGGCTTTATCTGGAAAGGAGTTGTTGCTTCTGCTGCTTTGCTGGAGCGAGGGACGGAGGTTGTCGGGGTACCGGGCGTGTGTGCGATCATGGATGCACCGCTGCTTTGCGGTGCTGGACTTGGTGGTGCTGGAGCTGGATCTGATGGACGTGCTGGAGCCGGACCTGCTAGACTTCATCACGATCTTGAGATTGGCAAGTGTATGACTACATCAACCACGAGTTCCTACTCATTAACAAAGCTCGTTGTCTACGAGGGTAAGTTCTCGTTGGATGTATGTCCACCCGTTGCTTTGTACCTAGTAGATAGATCTTTGCGTGTAGTTCACACCGTAGGAATTTTTTTGTTTTCTATGGCGGACCAACAAAGGTGGTATCGAGAGCCCGATCTATGTAGGTGCTTTGCACGGGTAGTACACATATGTTTATATGTGGGCGATGATGATCATGTTATTGCATCTTCTATGTACTTTGGATATTGGTGGCATAGTGGGATGAAGCGGCCCGGACCAACCTTACATGTCATCGTACATGAGACCGGTTCCACGACTGACATGCAACTAGTTTTGCATAAGTGGCTAGAGGGTGTCTGTCTCTCCTACTATAGTCAATATCTGATTTACAACGAGTTGCTAATAACTTGGTTATCCTCGTTGTGGTTCATGTTCGTAGGTAAGACCGGTTCTATCTCCGAAAGCCCTAAGCCACGTAAAACATGCAATTGATAAATTAGAGGCGTCTAGTTTAGATCGTTGCTGGGCTAGTGTCTTGATATGGTATTGTTGTAAGTAGATGTATGATAGATACTCTTACAACTCACTTAACGTGTAAGTTCCATAGACCTTGGCCTTACACACAAAGGAATGATAGAGATCATACCACGATGCAAATGATAGAGATCAAATGCATGGACCATATCACCTCACTTCACACATTAGATGTTAGCATCTTATATTGCTTGTTTGGCGCGTTTGGTAGCATTATAAGATGATCCCTCATTTAGATATCAAGATAAAATGTGTTCTTCCTTAAGTATGCACCGTTTTGTGGATCGTGTTTTGAGGCATCACGTGATGATCGGGTGTTTTCAACTCCACGCTTTCATACAACGGGTGTAAGACAGTTTTACACACGCAAATACTAAGGTTCTTACTTGACGAGCCTAGCATGTACAGACATGGCCTCGGAACACGGACCGAAAGGTTAAGCATGAGTCATATAGTTGATATGATGCCCATATAGATGCTCGCCTTTGAAGCTACACCGACTCACGTGATGATCGGACTTGGTGTAGTGGATTTGGTTCATGTAATCACCAAAAAGGCACGAGGTATGTCGTTTTTGAGTGGGAGTTCATTTCTAATTTGGATTAGTCGAACTCAATTTGGCATAAACTAAATCAAAGTGAATTTGCATAGTTTGTTGTAGTCATTGGCATTCGTTTTCTACCTTATGCTTAGTTTTTATTTGAGATAATAGAACTATAGAATTCTGGATATTTACTTTACGAACTGGTATCGTATTGTTTTGAATGTCAATTTAAAGTTTATAAGTCCTATTGCAAACTTTCAGCAAACTCTATTTACTCCATGAAGTTTAATAAGTAGTATTAAATCAAGAGTAAGAATTCCAATGTTAGTATCTAAAGTATCATGTTTTCCTCCATGATTATTGATATTCAAAAAGTTGTTTTAATATCAAGATTATATTGGAGCTGGAAATTGTTTCAGAAACCATCATGTGTGAAAGATATTATGATATCTGAAACAATGTTTTTGGTTGCATTATGATAGAGTATAATTTAGCAAAATACATGTTCTCATATTGTATGAGAATTTGTGAAGGATGGAGATGCTAGGCATCCGAATCTACCAAAAAGGTTTTGGGAACTGATATTATACTCGCGATTCTTCCTTATAGGCTACAGTATCTTGATCATGAAAGTTGTCATGATAAGGATGAATGGAAATGTAAGTAAAATGTTTACTACACTAATAGATTATTAAAGAATGGATTTTTGAAAGAACACCAAACATTTGATGATGGCGATCCACTTCAAAGTGCAAGTCTAAAGGTATTAGTATTTGACTATATACGCTTTGTACCATGTGTCATGTTGATGACACCACTATTGATGTTGATAGATTCTTTTAAAAGAAAAGGAATTGCTGAAAGGGAATCTATAAAATATTTGGCAGAAAATAAAAGGTTGGAGATGTCCAACTTAGGTATATAGAAGATATACATGTTATGGCTATATTCCTTGCTTGTTAAACAATGTGGTTCTTAGGTATTGGATACCGGTATTGGATACCGAATTGGTTGGTATGAAGTGTCATACAAGACAACGCAATTCATGAACTACAATGCCCTAAGTAACCAGCAAGAGAATGAGTGATGATGTTCATCGAAAACAAATAAAGTGTTATTGTGTTTTTTTGTTGTCATCAAACCTAGCCTTCGAGATTTGTTTAGTTAATTGTTATTTTGTTCTGGTATCATGAGAACAATGGCTGTTCAAATAATTACCGTATTCCATAAAGGATGGATGAACTTTTACAAGTCTAGTTGGAGAAATCACATCCATAAACACTATTGCTAAAATGTCGCAAGACAAATGATTGAAAGATCACTTATGAAGTGACATCGCTGTTTGAATTATATTTGAAAGAAAACATGAAGAAACTCCATGTTGATGGAATTTTGGAGTCTTTGATTTTGATCAATTGACGCATGTGAGACTTTCCTCGAGATAATTGAAACTCCATTCATAGGCCAAAGAGGAACGGATGACTAGCTTATTGGAAATTGTGCATGCTGATATGCATAAGTCCATTATGTGTAGCCATATGTGATGGATCTTTTTGCTTCATATGCTTTCTTCAAAAATTTGAGTGAATATATCTGTATATTTACTTAATAAGGAATAAGTATGAAACATTTGAAAGTTGTTCAAAGACTTTCAAGATGAAGTGAAAAATCATTGTAACAAGAAAATAAAAGAGTTTATGATTTGATCATAAAGGAAGATATTTGAGTTACAGGTTTAGCAAAACACCTAAGATTTGAGGAATTGTTCCATGATTTGTGTTTTCCCGATAAACCATAGGAGTATGGCATATTCGAGAGATGAAATCAAACCATGTTTGACATGGTAAGATAAAAGGTGTCATTTATAAAACTGCCATTATGTTTTAAAGATTGAAGCTTTAGAGACTACCGCTTTTACACTAAAAAGAGCACCATCGTGATCCATTCAAATGACACCATATGAGTATGGTTTGGGATAAAACCCGAATTGTATTTTCTTAAATTTTGGTATGCTATGCATAAGTAAAATGTTTACAACCAAAGTCGGATAAGCACGTCTTTGTAGGTTATCCCAAAGAATTTGTTGGGAATTTCTCCATAACACCAAGGACAAAAGAGTTTGTTACTTGGAACGTCAAGTTTCTTGAGAAGGAATTTTTCGTGAAAAGTTAAGTGGGAGGACAATAGAACTTTGATAAGGTTGTTGAACCTTAGCTATATGTGCTAAAAGTAAAGAAAGTGTACCGGTGGCGGCCACAATGCTCATGGCTCTCGTGATTACAAAAGGTGTGATCTCAGAGATTAGAGTTCCTATAGAACCGTGTGGGTCGGTAAGAATCAAATAGTAAGATTTGGTAAGCAAGTCATTATTGTTTTGAAAATGATGAACCGACTACATGCAAAGAAGCGATGATGGGCCCTGACTCCATAAAATGACTAGAAGTCATAGAATCCGTGATAGTATCCATACACGAGAAATCAAGTTTCTGAACTTGGAAGACCCTCCGGAAAGGCGTGAAGCCTATCGGTCGTGTTTGGATCTATAAAGAAATAATACATGGATGTTTAACATCTATGAAATAGTCGACATGTCGGAAAGAAGTTTACGACAATGTTCAAGGAGTTGACTATGACAAGATTTGATCTTTCATAGCGATATATAGTCTTGACGGATTAATGTAGCAACCACTACATATAATTTGGTATATGGTAGTTAAATAAACAAAACAAGGTTCTTCTAATAGAACGGTAACCTAGGACATGTACATGACATGGTCCGAAGGGTTTTGTTAATTCAAAGGGTGCTAAAAGGGCATGTAAACTTCAATAGTTGAAGTAAGCATAGCAGAGTTGGAACCTTCACCATGATGAAACTGTTAAAAGAGTTTAAATTCATCAGAGATGATGCAGAAGCTTGCATTTGCAAGAAATTAAGTGGGAGCGCTGAGACATATTTCTAATACATTATGTAGAGGACATATTGTTGATTGGAAATGATGTATCTTGAATTGACACAAGTTAAGGATTTCATTAAAATAAGATTTCGATGAAAGACTTGGGCAAACCCGGAATATTAGGCATCAATATCTATATGGATAGATTAAGGCGCTAATATGGTTGTGCCAGACATACATATATGAGATATTGAAAGGGTTCAATATGGAAACAACAAGAAAGGTTCTTGCTGCATGGAAAGGATTGTATCAAAATTCAAGTGTTTCAACACTTGGTGAGTAAAATCACATGAAGATTTTGATCGATTATACCATGATATGTATATAACCAGAATGTCCTATGCTCTAAATGTTATGAGCATATACCAGAATGATTCATAAGATGATCATTGGACAATAGTAAAGATATTCTTATGAGCTTTGGAAGAACTAAGAATATATAATGTGTAAGTGACAAATAGTTAAAGGTAGTTCATTGTAAAGTGTTACATTGATACTAGTTTTGTCACAAGATACAAATTAAATTTATCTCAATTTAGACTATGGGTGGAATAATGTAATGGAAAGGATGTTCCATGATGGATTTGGATGAGTTCCAAAGTTGAGACATTGTGACGGATACTACAACAAAAGGCTAAGTATATGACTGCTATAGTAGCAGCAAAGGAGGGCATTTGTGTTAAGTAGTTTGTTATCAAACTAGGTGTGGTTCAAAGTGGGATAATACTATGAAGATATATTGTGTGACAATAATATCAACATATTTTGAGCCGAACGAACTAAAGGTCTCACCAAAGGACCAAATCTATACAATGCCATCTCATTTGAGAATGAGTGATGCGTAGAGACGCAAAGACATGCAAATACACACGGACCTGAAACTGTCAGATCCGGAGATTATGTTAACCACTAGCAATCGCGTAAATGCAACACCAGAAAGCCATAGGTGTTCAATACGCAAAGTTTTTCAAACTAGATTATTGACTCTAGTGCAAGTGGGAGACTGAAGGGAATATGCTCGAGAGGCAATAATAAAGTGGTTATTATCTTATTCCATGTTTATGATAAATGTTTATTTTACATGCTAGAATTGTATTGATCGGAAACATCAATACATGTGTGTTTAATAAACAAAAAGGGTTCCTAGTTATGCCTCTCTTATAGACTAGCTTGTTGATTAACAAGATGATCAAGGTTTCCTGATCATGGACATTGGATGTTGTTAATAACAAGGTCACACCATTGGTGGAATGATGTGATGAACATTCATCCAAAGTATAGCATTATGATCAAAGTCATTATGTTTATATTGCTATAACATCATACGAAGTAATCTTTATCCTTAGACCATGAGATCATGTTAATTGCTAACACCGGAAGAGTATCTTGATAACATCAAACGTCACACCGTAACAGGGTGACTATAAAGATGGGTTCAGTGCTACGAAGGTGTTATGTTGAGGCTCATGGATCAAGAGTGGAATTTGTCAATCCCGATGACGGATAGATATACTCTGGGCCCTCTCGGTGATATCACATTGAAATAGCTTGCAAGCAAGTGATGTGATCACTAGAATGTTATATCACGGGAACGAGAAAAGAGTGCATGTCGGAAACGAGATCAAACTAGGTATGGAGATACCGATGATCGAATCTCGGACATGTAATATATCGCGAGACAAAGGGATTTAATTACAAGCGTTAAAGGTTCTCACGATCACAGAAGTCATCGTTGAATATGTAGGAGTCAGTACGGATCTCCAGGCCCCGCTGTTGATTATTGATCGGAGAGGGGTCTCGATCATGTCTGCATTATTCACGAACCGTAGGGTGACACACTTAAGGGATACCGACACCATTTGGAGCAAATATGTTTCGGATAAAGATTTAAGAAAGCGCTGGAATTATTTCAATAGACACCGAAACTGTTTCGGGTGAAATTGCTGAAATTGGTTCTGCATGTAATATTGAAATGTTGCAGGGGGTTTTATGTGAATGTTTGTTAATTAAAGTAATTAACAAAATTCTGAATAAAAATAATAAAAAAGTTTTATTAAATGAGAGAGCATTAAATTCGGAGAAATTTAATGCATTTAAAGTGGAGACTTTAAAAGGGAATGTGAAGAGGCATTTTAATGTGGAGGGGTTACCACCACATGAATGGAGGAGGTGAAGAGACACCTCCTCCATGCGCCGGCCATGAAGGAGGGGCACCCCCCTCCTCCTATAAAAGGCCACCCTCTCCTCACTTCTCACTCACACCTCCTTGTGAAGGATCTCTCTCCCCCTCTAGTATTATTCCCCATGGTCTCGGATTAGCGAGATACATGTTCCCGGTGGCTTTATCTAGAAAGGAGTTGCTGCTTCCGCTGCTTTGCTGGAGCAAGGGACGGAGGTTGTCGGGGCACCGGATGTGTGTGCAATCACGGATGCGCCGCTGCTTTGCGGTGCTGGACTTGGTGGTGGTGGAGCTGGATCTGATGGACGTGCTGGAGCCGGACCTGCTGGACTTCATCACGATCTTGAGATCGGCAAGTGTACGACTACATCAACCACGAGTTCCTACTCGTTAACAAAGCTCGTTGTCTACGAGGGTAAGTTCTCGTTGGATGTATGTCCACCCGTTGCTTTGGACCTAGTAGATAGATCTTGGCGTGTAGTTCACACCGTAGGAATTTTTTTGTTTTCTATGTTGTGGACCCAACAAGAATAGCATAAGCTAGTAGGTAGGTATGGTGGACTCTTTGGAATAACTTGGTTTAGGGAGTTGGATGCATGAGTGGAACTCATACTTGGTTGTGGAGGCTAGCAAAAGACTGGGAGCGACAAACTAAGAGAGCAATAATGGCCATAATCATGCAGAGCGACAAAACATCATTGATCAAAGCATAAAGTGATACTACAAGTTGAAAACTAAAGTATCATAAAGGCTATGGTGACTTGAGATAGTCATAACATGGTGTGAGCATGTGCCAAGTCAACCCAAATAAAGCATCAAAGGAGAATACCACTATACTATGCTTGAATATGCTAAAACAACGCATGATTCATCCAAGGCACATTAAGCAATCTCAATTGTTTATAACAAGTCATGGTACAGCAAAGAATACTAAGCATAAAGCCAAAACAATATCAAGCATGGCATGACAAAGCATAGGCCACAGTCAAAAACAAGCTCTTTTTACCACATAGGTATGAACTTTCCTACTCTTTTCCAAACCAAACCAAACTATTTGCAAACCAATGTATGAAAGAGGGGGTCCAACCGATTTAATCAGCAAACTAAGCAAACCAAGCAAACGAAAAACCAAAATGAAAACAAAAAAGAAGACGCTCCAAGAACAATACAACTGTCCATGAAACAATAAAAATGAAGCGTTTGGAAGAAACCTGGGATTTTTATTGATGAAGAAGGGGATGCCTTGGGCATCCCCAAGCTTTGACGCTTGTACTTCTTGGATATTTCTTGGGGTGACACGCGTGGCATCCCCAAGCTTGATATTTAGTCCATCCTTCATCTCATTACTCATTCCTTCCATACACCTGAAATTTTTCCTTCATACAAAACTTCACACAATCTTTATTAGCAACATTAGTGCACTCAAGATAAATAAGTCTTAAGGTTCAGTTCTAACACCAAATAAACTTCCATTAGAACACTAGGTACTGTAGCACTTCCCTCAAAAATCTCAATTCCCCAAAAGAACTCAAAAAGGAACCAACAAGAAGCAAATGGAGAAAATGGCAGAAATGTGTCAAAACAGACCAGCAGGTAAAGACGGATTTTTTTGAAGACCTTATGTTGCTCAAATAAAAAAGTGTTGAACTAATGAAAGTTAGATAACAACCTGGGGCAGAAGCACAAAAATTCAAGCCTCAAAAAGACGTTCAGAGATTTTACACGAATTTTTACGGTGAAGCACAGAAATCTGTTTCGGGACAGCAACTTTCCCAATCATTACTTCTCTCTCATTAGAGGTTACTCTTGGTACAAAAAACAAATAAAAAGGATAAGGAGGGGTTATTATGGAAGTAATAACTTCCAAGGCTCATCTAAAACTTTTGTGTTATCTCTCAATGAGTACTTTTCTTTAACGCCTTTAAGTTAGGCATAAGAAGCAAGAAAAAGAATCAAGTGTTCTCAAATGAAGAAGCATTAAGACCAAATTTTGTTTTCATAGGAGAAGCAAAAGAAATCTTCTCTCTCTTCTTAGGGAAGTGTTCTATAACTTTCTTGAGTGGGAGTTGATATTTAATGGTGCCTTCTTTCATATCAATGATGGCACCAACATTTATAAGAAAAGGTCTTCCCAAAGTAATAGGACAAGAAGCATTGTATTCAACATCCAAAACATAGAAATCAACGGGGACATAGGCATTGTTAACCATAATAAGAACATCATTAAAACTCCCCATGAGTTTCTTTTTAGCATTATCATCAAGTGGGACATTCAAATAACAATCTTCAAGTGGAGGCAAATCAAACATATCATGAATCCTTCTAGGCATAATAGAAACACTACTATCAAGATCACATAAAGCTTTGAAATAAAAGTCATTCACTTTCATATTAATGATGGGTTCCCAACCATCTTCTTGTTTTATAGGAATAGAAGCTTTATGTTTCATCTTTTCTTCTTTAATCTTTATGAGAGCATCAGTAATATGTTTTGTAAAGGCCATGTTCATAGCACTAGCATTAGGACTTTTAGCCAGCTTTTGTAGGAACTTAATAACTTCAGAGATGTTGTAACCATCAAGATCAAAATCAACTTTATCATCTAAAGTAGTAGAACTATTACTAGCCTCAACACTAGTGGTGGTAATAGTAGAAACACTAATGTTTCTAGCAATTTCATCTTCTCTTTCCCACTTAGCATGTAATTCAGCAAATAGTCTAACATTTTCATCAATCCTTACTTGTATGGCATTAGTAGCTGCAAAGGGATTCTCATTAGTTTCAGGTTTAGCAGCCCTTTTATTAAAAGAAGATTGAGCTTCAACCAAAGATGCTATATTTCTTTTAGCATTAGAGAGTTTTTCCTCAATAGTTTTATTGAAGGAAGTTTGTTTACTAATAAACTCTTTAAGCATAACTTCAAGTTTAGAGGGAGCATTCTTATTATTGTTGTAAGAATTTCCATAAGCATTACCATTGTTGGGAGGATATGGCTTATAATTGTTGTTACCAAAGTTGTTCATATAAGCATTATTACCATAAGCATTGTTGCCAAAATTGTTATTTCTTATGAAGTTCACATCAACTTGCTCTTCTTGAGCAACTAAAGAAGCCAAAGGAACATTATTTGGATCAATATGGGCTTTCCCATTAACAAGCATAGACATAATAATATCAATCTTATCACTCAAGGAGGAGGTTTCCTCAACAGAATTTACCTTCTTACCTTGTGGAGCTCTCTAAGTATGCCATTCAGAATAATTAACCATCATATTGTCCAGAAGTTTTGTTGCAGCACCCAAAGTGATGGTCATAAAGGTACCTCTAGCAGCAGAATCCAATAGGTTCCTTGAAGAATAGTTCATCCTGCATAAAAAGTTTGGATGATCAGCCAAGCAGTCAGTCCATGAGTGGGACAATTCTTTACCAAAGATTTCATTCTTTCCCAAGCTTGAGCAACATGTTCATTATCAGATTGTTTAAAATTCGTTATTTCACTTCTCATAGATATAATCTTAGCAGGAGGATAGTATTTTCCAATGAAAGCATCTTTGCACTTAGTCCAAGAATCAATACTATTCCTAGTTCAGGAATTCAACCATTCTTTAGCTTTTCCTCTCAAAGAGAAAGGAAACAATTTCAGCTTAATAATATCACCATCTACATCCCTATGCTTTTGCATCTCACAAAGTTCAACAAAGTTATTTATATGGGAAGCAGCATCTTCATTACCAATACCATAAAATTGTTCTCTCATAACAAGATTGAGTAAAGCAGGTTTTATCTCAAAGAAAGTATTTTCAGGCACAGGTGGAGCAATAGGTGTGCTCATAAAATCATTGTTGTTGGTGCTAGTGAAGTCACACAACTTAGTGTTTTCAAGAGTAGTCATTTTTTTGTGTTTTCAAATAAGAAAGCAAACTTGTAGACCTAATTTTTTGTGTGTTTTTGATAACAAAACAAAAAGAAACTAAGCAAAACAAAAATAACAAAGTAAAGAGATTGGTTATGAGGGACTCCCCTTGTGAAGATGTCCTTGACTCCAAGAACGCGGTAAAAATGCTTGATGGCTCTGTGTATGGTGCCAGAAAAATGCTGGGGCGTGGTTGATGTAGAGCTCGTTGGGAACCCCAAGAGGAAGGTATGATGAGCACAGCAGCAAGTTTCCCTCAGTAATGAAACCAAGGTTTAATCGAACTAGTAGGTGCAAGGAAACACCCCAAAGGTGTGACTAGCTGAGCTTTGGCAGGGCGCACTACCGGGGCTAGTAGCAACGTGGAGACCTGCACAACACAACCACAGAACTTTGTCCCCAACTTGTGATGAGGTTGTCAATCTCACCGTGTTTTGCAGAAATCAAAAGATTAAACGTATCGAATGGAAAGAAGTAAAAGTTTGCAGAAAGTAAACACAAAGAAGTTAATAGTTTATAGATTGTATGTAAAAGAAAAGGACCGGGATCCATAGTTCACTAGAGGTGGCTCTCCTTAGATAGATAACATGCTCGGTGAACAAATTACAGAGGGGAAATTGACAAACATCGAGAAAGCAATACATGCATATACTAATCATCTTGACTCCTTTGAGACTTGATTGGGCATTACAACACTATACACGGACCGCCATCCAACTGCATCTATGACTAATAATCCACCTTTAGGTTATCAGCCGAACCCCCTACAGTATTAAGTTACAAGCAACAGATTATTTCTTTACGAACTGCGTGTAATGTAAACAATACGATTGTTCTATGAACAAAGGATTGTTGTTTTCTCCCTAGTAGCAACAACACATCTAGTACCTTAGAGATTTTTGTCACTTCCCCAGATTACCAGAGGCATGAACCCACTATCGAGCATAAATACTAACTCTTGGAGTTGCTAGCATCTACTTGGCCAAGATAGCTACTAACAACGGAAAGCATGCAAGATCACAAATAACAAAGACATGATAGAATGAATAATCAATCTGAAATAGTATCTCAATATCCATCGGATCCCCGCAAACACAACATGCAAAATTACAAATAGATGATCTTGATCATGAACGGAGCTCACAAGATCTAAAAATGAAAGCACAAAGGAGGAAAACCAGCCATCTAGCTACTACATGGATCTGTAATCCAAGGTTGAACTACTCACGCATCACACCGGAGGCTTGCATGGTGATGAAGAAGGCCTCTAGGGTGAATTCCCCTCTCCGGCAGGGTGCCGGGAAGAGCTTTAGATCCCTCCCGATCTAGGGATGGAGATGACGGCGGCTACAGACTCTTTCGTGGATTTTTGATTGGGTCCTTAGGGTTTTTCGTCCCAAGGGCATCTTATAGGCGGAAGGGGAGGCTGAGGGGGTGCCGGGAGCGGCCACACCACCCCCTGGCATGGGCCAGGCCTGGCCGCGCGGCCAGGTGGTGTGGTGGCCCCTCTCCGTCTCGTATTATGGCACTTGATGGCTTCCGGAAAAATAGGCACTTTGGCTTTTGTCCCGTCCAATTCCGAGAATATTCATTTTCTGACTTTCCTGGAACCAAAAACCGCAGAAAATAGGCAGCTGGCACTGTGGCTCTTGTTAATAGGTTAGTCCAAGAAATCATATGAAAAGTACTCCAAAGTTGGAACAAAACACAAGAAAGTGGATAAAACCAAGCTTGTAACATCAAAAATTATAGATACATTTGCAATGTATCATGATCTTTCCTAGTTTCTTTATTCAATTTCCTAAAATATATACACATCTTATGTCCAACAATAGTTCTAGTAGGTATCAATTCATTGTTTTCATTAGGAACAACAGTAAAACCGCCCTTCTTAGGGACACAATGAATAGGACTTACCCATTCACTTTATTTTACAGGATAAATTATACCTGCATCCAGTGGGCGTACTATTTCTTTTCTTACCACTTCCTTCATTTCGGGTTTCAGTCATCTATTAAATTCCGCAACTAGTTTAGCACCTTCCTCCATGAATATTCGATGGACGATTATCATGGGACTAATGCCCTTCAAATCATCCATTGAGTACCCAAAGGCCTTGCGACGCTCCTTAAGTATTTTCATGAGTTCTTATTCTTCATCTCCTGAAAGTTTAGCACTAATAATAACAGGGAAGTTATTTGTATCATCTAAAAACCTGTATTTAAGATTATCTGGTAGAGTCTTCAATTCCGGGGGTGGTAATTCCTCGTCCCCTGTCTTTTCTGGCTCTTCGAAAACCACATTAGTTGGAGGCCTATAATGGGAAGTGAATCGAATTCACCTTTTAGTTCTTCTAGGGACTTGTCTTCCATAACTATTTCTTCATAATTTGAGTCTTCATTTATTTCTTCTTCTTTATCACTAAAGAAGAGAGCTTCCATTTCCTCAATAGTTTTATATTCCTCTTCTTCTTGTATTTGTAAAAGTGGAATTCTTTTTCCGCTTCCCCAAGCTTAAGAGACACAATCTCCTTTTTGAAATCAACTTTGGCACCTACATCACTCAAAAAGTTTCTTCCAAATATAATTGGGCAAAGAGTGTCAGCTGGCATATCAACAACTACAAAATCGATAGGAAAGTTTTTATTGCCAATTGTGACAGTTGCATCTTCAACTACTCCCATTGGAATTCTAAGAGTTTTATTGGCTAACATGATTGTCATATCAGTATTTTCAATTGTAGCCGGTTCTATTTCTTCTTTTATCTCTAAATAAAAATCATAAGATATAACATTAACTTTGGTGCCAAGATCGCATAAACCATAATGCGGGGTTTCCTTAAATATGCAGGGAAGAATAGGCTTACCCACATCTTTTACCTTTGTTTTACCTTTATCAAGTTCAACTATGTTACAATGTGCATACATAGCCATAATTTCTTCCTTCGTTACCTCTTCATATTTTGTTTCTTCCAGATGTTCCTCAACTTCTGGCATACTTTCCTCTTCCTTCTTCTCTTGTACCGATTTGACATGTTCATATTAAAAAATATGCTTCTGTGCAGGGTTAGGGAAAGGTATCTCATATATTGGTTCTAGGGAGGCTAGTGTTGCTTTAACTTCTCTTTTCTTCTCAGGTTCGGGTGGTGGATCATACTTGACCAAACCCTCTTTTGGAGCTTTGATGTGTTCTGTAAAAGCTTTAACAACATGCAACACAAGATATGAATCCAAATAAAGTTCTTTAGATAATTCGTTAACATGGCCCTTTTTATTCTAGTCATGAATACAATCATAATCTATTTCTATGACTCCTTCGCTTCCTAGACCAAAATTCCATGAAACTCTATGATCGCGAATTCTATTAAGTAAACCCCAAGATTTAGTTATGGGAAGATTCATAAAATCTCCTCTCGCGAAAGAGTCCAGTTCAACTTTATTAGGTTCAATTAAACCGCCATAAAAGATATGCAATAAATACCATTCAGGCAAATCATGATGAGGACATTGATTAAGTAAATCTTTAAATATGATATAAGCTCTTACTAGTCCTTCATTAGGACGGTTCCTCCAAGTCATTATAAGACGCCTGATTCCAAAAGATATTGATAATGGATAATATTTTGCTAGAAACTCACAGGCTAAATTATTCCAAGTAGTAGTGGCTTCTGGGGGTAGAGATCTATACCATGAGAGAGTTGTACTAGTCAAAGTCTGACTAAAAAGTTTAACCCTTACCTCATTAGCAATATGTCCCGGTAATTGGAAAGTGCCACATATATCTTTGAAACATGCAATATGCTCATATGGATTAGGATCTTCTTCATCTCCAGTAAATTGCTTCTTGTGTAGAATACCAAGTAGTAGAGGATTTATTTCAAACCCCCTTGTATTCTCGTTGGAGTTGTCTCTTTTATTAATATCATAGGGCTTCCCAAAGTGGCTGAGTGGGTTATCACTAGCCATATGCTCAAACTCCATCATGTTGGTGGAAACCGGTAGCTCAAAACAAAACTTAGCCAGACAAAAATAAATAAGCAAAAACTAAAAGACCTATAGCGCTTAGCTCCCCGGCAACGGTGCCAAAAAATAGCTTGATGACTACAAGTGCACAGATCATTTGTAACTAGTTTCGAAATAAAGATATCGATCCCACAGGGAGCAGGAGTCTAAAGTCTAATAACTCTTGAATTAAATACTATAATAGAAATGCTAAATAAAGTTCTAAGTAACAAGATAAAATGTGAGTATTGTGTAAAAAGGTGTTTTTGGGTTTTTGGTATAAGAGAATAATAAGTAAAGTAAAACAACTGAACAGAAAAAGTAAGTATCGCGTATGTAAAAGAGATTTGAAACTGCAATGGGAAAAGGCGTTCTCAGGGAGTAGCGGATACACCTCTAGCATTATAAAGAGCTAAGGCCAAGATTATTATCATGAACATTCTCAACTATGTATGTGTGGGAGGAACTCCGTATTTGGAAAAATAGGCAACAACCACTGCTCACATCATCCTCATAACCACAGCAGACAACAATCGACATCAATCGAATTACTGCGCTATTAAGGGACTTACTGCGCTACAATGGTATGGATAGTGTTCCATGAGTTTCCTCGGTTCCCAAGATGATACGTAAGGGGTGCCAACAGCTTTATAGTCATTGTAAGTTCTTGTGGCGCCCCGCAAAAACCACTACTAGAAAATCGCTGTTGTTTATACTTTGCGCATCGTCATGACATTAGCATGCATCTTTTTGAATTAAACTATTTTGCTAATAGCCCTATTTTTGTTTTCTACAAATACCCCTTCTCTAATTCAAATATAAAATCGTGTTCCTCTCAGATCCTTATTTTTGCCTAAAACATATTTGTAAATGTTTTGTTTTAAATAAAATAAAATAAATAATAAAATGTTTTGTCCGGGGAGGCAGTCCGATCGGTCAGGCCAGAGGCCCAACCTGACCAGACTATCTACCACCCGGCCCATCTAAAGAAAACCCTAGTCTAAACCTAGAAACCCTAACCCTAACCCAGATCTACCCAAACCCCTTTGCTACCAAAAACTCTACCCACTTTAATCCTACCCAGCCTTCCACCTCACCCCGGCCAATCCCCTTCCTCCACCTCACCACTTCCCTCCCTCCAGCCAACCACCAGCCGCCACCTCACCCACTGCCCAGCCCTAGCCCCCCACGCCACCTCACCCACCCCACCCCGCCCTTGAACCAAACCGCCCACCTCTCTCTCCTGGGGCCCGGGCCCCTGCTCCCCCTCATGGTTCACGCTACCCAAGCACCACCCACCAGCCTGGCCCCACCCCCGCCACGCACCCACCCAGCCCCGCCTGGCCCCACCACCCAGCGTCCCACCCCTGGGCCTGCCCTTCTTCCTCCTCTCTCGTCTGAGCCCGCTCCTCCACGCAACCCCGATCCTTGCCCGCTGCAGAGCTCCGCCCACCTCCTCCTTCCTCGCTCGACCCAGACCGAGTCCACCCTCCCGCAACCGCCGCCGTCGCCAGGGAAGCGACCCCCTGCCGTGCGTCTCTCTCCCCGTGTCCCTGGCGTCGCCTTCCCTGAGCCCGACCTCGACCTCGCCTCGACCACCCCCTCTCCTCCCCGTGCGTCGCCCGAGCCCGGGCGCCTCGGCCCCGTCGCTCGGCCGCCTCTGCGCGCCACCTGTCCCCGAGGCCGCCCGTCCTCGCCGGCCTCCCTCCCTCATGACCATGGCCTGCTCCCCTTCGACCCGCGGCCTTCCTCCTCCTTGCCACGGCAGGCCCAGTCCCCGAGCCGCCGGTGTTCCCCTCTCCTCTCTGCGCCTCCCGGCCCGCCTTGAAGTCCCTCGACGCCTCCTCGCCTCTGCCTTGAGCCGCCGCCGCTACCCGAGTCTTCCTCCTTGCCGTTCCTAGCCCGCATCCTTCTCTCCTTCGGTCGCCTGCGTCGCGCCCGAGCCGCCGCCGTGAGGGTTCCTCCGCCGCGGCACTCCTCCGCCAGTACCTCGCCACTCCTGCCCTCCTCCTCTGCATCGAGCCCGTGATGCCCCTGCGTGCGGAGCTCCTCGTCCTGGCCGTCCTACTCCCCGGCCAGCAGCAACCGCCTGCAGGTCGCCGTGGTTCCTCGGGCCCACATGGCCCAGAGCACCCCGTCGCCTCCACCATAGCGCCGCGCGAGCCTGTCTGTTCGGCAGTGGCTGCCTCATCGCCTAACCTCGTCTCGCAATGCGAGCCGTCCGCCGGTTCCTCTCTGTAATCTCCTGTGCGTGTGTGTAAGAGGGTGTGAGAGCCTGTGCATGTCTCTGTTTTTGTCCAGTCTCTGTGTGCTAGCATCACGAGGCCGTTCCAAGATGTTCCGAGGATCCATTTACCGGATCATTGCCAAAAAGAACCACAACGCCAACAACAGTGAACCGAACAAGATCTTCTTCACGGAACGCCAAGGTCACCGTCCCGAACCCGAAGATGCCAAGTTCTTCCTCACGGAAACCGAAGACCCCAAGTGCGAAGACCGAACCTTGGCGCTTTCTTTCTCCTTCCCTGAGACTAGAGACCCAAGACCGATCTCGGCGTCGAGGCCGAACCGAACCCTAACCAAGATCTCCGATACCCCGATCCGAAGACCGATCCCCCGAACCCTTGGAACCCCAAGATCGCCTTTCGATGTGTGACCCCTATCCGAGACCTCTATTTTTACAATATAATATATCCTGCTGCATATTTAATTATTCATGCTTGCATCTCATCATGTGGTTTGGGGACATTATGTCGATTCATCTAATAATTACATATGGAGACTATATGACGGCTATTCTAGTCATATATTGGCTCCATTTAATTTTGTGTAGCGAACCGGTGATATGTTTTGCCATGTTAAGACAACATTTAAATTGTGGGGTATCTAAACAACATGAACCATCTAAATAATTGTCGGGACCCCGGTTCCGCTTAATATGATCTAATTGCATCGCATGTCTGCCATGTCATGCATCATACATGCATCATGCCCGATCTTCTGCCGTTGTATTAAATAGTGCATCCGGTGTTTCCTTTAGTGTTTTGGTTCTTCGCGGATAAGGCCGTTGAGTTGATGCGAGTGTCGACCCGATATTCGGATGAACCTTCGGCAATGTTTTTCAGGCGAGCACCTCCCCCCTTTCTACCTATCTTACTTTTATAGTATTTATTCCCTCCTGTTGATCTATTGCTATCTGTGTTGCGATGCTCTAGTTTCGTACCCGTGATATCCCTCGCAGCCTTATATTGCCTTGGACACATCCTATTACCTATTGATTGGTAGATAGTTGGACTTGCGCGTCGTAGTCGCTTGCTCAAGTGCTGTTGTGTGTCGTCAAGTACCACAGTTGTTGGAGTATTGCCGCATGTTTAATGTTGGAGATGATCATGGCTTTAATTATTGTTTAATAACTAAAATTGGAGTAGGTAAATAATGTAGAGGCACAGGTGGGCAATAGATGTTATTTGGTTGTTAACCGTCCACTTGTGTCCCGTAGGACCCCGAGTTCTTGACACTGCTCGAGATCGGCGCTAACCACAGGTGGGGTGTGTGGGCACCCCCATCGATTAGTACCTGATTTCAAAGTATTGTACCGGGGGCCACAAGTAGTTTGGGGGCTTTATTACTATCCTGTACTTATGCCATGCTTTACTGCTTAATTTAAAATTGTGCGAGGAATGCACCTGTACTGTTTAGGATGGCAGAGTGTTTTCGCGGTATCGACAAGCCCAGTCACACTTTCGGGTTCCCAGTCGTTTACAGCCACTGACGCAAACCCTGAGTCCGTCTCGGAGACCGGCCGACTTTGTTGCGGGTAGCTTAGTGGGGTGGCCCCCATGTACTTGCTTTGGGTCTGGGAAACGTCATGACTTAGGCCCCGCCGACATACCGATGGGTGTATGTTAACTGATCTGGCAAAAAGGGTCGAAGTGCGTGTGGATACTTTGGTGCACCCCTGCAGGGTTAAATCTTTTCGAAAAGCCGTGTCCGCGGTTATGGACGACTTGGAGCACAGTTCTCGATCATAGCCAACTATAACTAAAGTTTGCTGTTATAATTTGACTTGTATCCGATATGACTAGTAATCAGCTCCACTGCAACGGAATGGCTAAATAAAAGTACCAACAACTGCTGGGTTTTGGGATATATCATGCTTATTGTACCTGACTAGTAAGTGTTGCAACTACAATGGAATGGTTAACTAAAACTGCCCACTGCTTATTATATCAGGATGACTATCTGTACCTGATTAGTAATTGCTGCAACGATAACTGAATAAATAAAACTGCCAACTGTGTGAGTTCCTCGGTTGACTTCCTCGTTTGGTCTCGAGGGGGAAATACCAGGATGGGTATGTTTGGTGATAGTATTAGGATGGTTCCGAATAGGTCTTTCTTATCCCTCTCTGATAGCCGCCCGTTATATCGAGTCTCTATAGGTTGTTAGAGCATGCTGCGCTGCCGCTTCAGTCCACCATACCTATGTAGGCGAGGACTGCCGAATTCTAGTCTCGCCGTGTACTGGCCTCAGTACTAACCGCTCTCTCTTTTTCCTTTGCCCTTTGTCGGCACCCCTTTGTTTAAGCAGGTTTGAGATCGACGTCGTTAGCAGGGTTACCCTTCCGGCTTGGCTCAGGTGGGTTATGGACGCCATTGGTTATTCTTCAGGGCTCTTAGCTCAATTTGCATCTTGTCCGTACTCGGACGCTATATCGTTTTAAAGGTGATTTGGATCTTTGTATTGTATATCTGTATTCTTGACTCTTTGAGTCGTTGTTGTATATATATGTTCTGTGGGTTCCATCGAGGACTATTGTGTAATGATATTACTTCGTTTTCCACCCGCACGCAAGTGCCTGGTGGGCACCTTTGAATCGTTTCTATGCGGGTTTTGGCGGGAAGCGCTGAAACTTGCATAGGGCCGATTCTGAGGGTGTTACAGTTCTAACACACCTCTATCTACCAACAAGTAGTTCCCTCCATCAAGTCCCCGCAAGAGGAAAATATTGAGAGGTCAACTTCTCCCGACATCAAGATGAAGACAATCTAACACATGGTCACAACGATGAATATCATAATAAACTTTATCTTATTTCAATCTCATACTAGGGTTTCTCCATCTCCCCAAGAACTAATGATCTACTCAGACATGGAGGCAATCAACATCATGGCAATAACAATGGAATCTATCATAGATGAATAGTACTTGTATAAATCCACAACGAGTATGGAAATTATAACAAGATCTTGACAAGATGTAGATGGGATGGATGGAGATGGTGGTGATGCAGCGGTTGATGATGAAGATCGATGCCTTAGCCTCCCGGATCTACGCAGGGCGAAGATGGCTCCTCGGTGGATGAGTTCCCCCTCCAGATGCCTTCCGGAGGTGAGGTTTCGGCGACTTCTGGTTGTTCTATATGTCGTATCTCTAATCCAGTTGCACGGGGTGAAACTATTTGAGGAGGCAGTGGCGACACCAACTATATGGCGGGAACTATACTACCAGAAAATTAATTCCCGCCGTATAGTTGGTCGTTAAACCTTCTGGATGCCTCGATCGCTTCGGGTTTTCTTCTGGTGTTATTGATATTTCCTAAATAAGTGATTTACGTTATTTTGATTCCTTTTCTCCGCAATACATCAGCTCCAAGAATTGTGTCCATTGTATCCATCATCTATCCTGATCCTGGTAAAAATAGACATAAAATGTGCGCGCGAACGCCGTAAAATACCAAGATCCTACAAGTAAAGTGCAAAATAATAATATAAAACATGATGCAAATATGCACTTATCATGCCCCCTCTTCACTCGAACCCTAGAAAAACGGTTCAGGGAATTCTCGTCTATTTGGACCCCATCCTGGCAGCCATCTAACACGACGGTCACGAGGAACGTAGTACTAGCACGATGACGACCCGTGATCCGTGAACCCGAGTGTCAATCTCCAAGAGTAGCAGATGCACTTACTATACTACACATTTCATTTTCTATACCATATACATTTCATCTACTCAGCATTAATTACATTAACTACTTATCAAATTACTAGCACATCGCTAATGCTTAGAGTTCTGCAGAAAACACGTAGTGTACACATTTAAATTTTAGATATTGTCTTCTAACAACATGTTAGTTGTGCAACATAAGTTGCAAGATGATATTGCTAGCCCGATCGCGTCTCACGGTGCCCCCGCGTGGGTGATCGAGATGCACCCCTCGCAGCCCTCCGCCCCATCTTATCCTCCTCTCCCCGTCCCCCTCCCCAAGCCGCCACCGCCGATGGCGAGCGTCGCTAGTTCCTGCGATGCCGGTAGCGACGGGACTTCTTCTACCCGGCACCGGAGCTTCATAGAGGGAGGGAGATACTAGCAGTGGTGTGATCTAAAGGTGATAGTGGGCTCGACAGGCGGCGGCGCGTGAGGCGTGTGGTCACCGGGCGGCGCAAGAACAGGGCTTCCCTTGGCGATAGGTGCGGGCTACGGTCAGCACTGGGCTTGGGAGGTGTTGCAGCAGCGATGCGACTGATGGAGTCCGACGATAGGCATGGTGGCCCGGCCTACGCGACAATGATGGTGGTTGGGTTGACTCAGGGCGCAGTTCGTCAGCGCCATGGAGGCCTGGCTACAGCAGTGTGGCGGCGGAGCCGATGGGGCCTGATCCATGCTTGACATGGGCCTGGCTGGGACGGATCTGGGCCTATCTCGGCCTAGTTGGCACTGCTGCTCGCCCGAACGACACTCACCGCAAGGTGACAGAGGGCAGATCCCCTCCCCTAGGCTCCCCTGCGGCTCGATGACTGCAAGTCTAGGTTTTGACCTACATCGTCCTACTCGTCGGTTGTGCGAGGTGGCGTTGTCCGGAGCCTTTGGCTCGAGTTGTGGAAGCTGGTGCGATGACCCCGGAAGGTGGATTGCATGGGTGTCTCTTCAGCGAGAGATGTGGCGGGGGTGGTGGTTCTTATATTCAGTCATGTGGATGGTGAGGAGCAGACATTGGGGGACTTTGGTGTTAGCGGCATTCTGGATCTAGCGGCTCCCACATTGTGTGTCGGAGGCCTATCTCGGAGACAGCAGGGTTGAACGGATGACGGGGAGCGGCTCGAAGGTTTTTTTGGGCGAAAGCTCAATGCTTTGGCACCAACGATGGTGATGCCTGATACGTCCAAAACGTATCTACTTTCCCGAACACTTTTGCTATTGTTTCTCCTCTAAACTTGTGTGATTTGGATGCAACTAACACGGACCGACGCTGTTTTCAGCAGAATTGCCTTGGTGTCTAGTTTTTGTGCAAAAAATCAACTATCAGGAAAAATCCCGGAAAATATGCCAAAAATCCTATTTCACCAGAAGACTCCCGGAGCCAGAATACGAGACAGAGGGGGGCTGGGCCCAGGCCACACCACCTGGCCACGCAAGGGGGTGGTCTGGCCGCCCCAGACACCCCCTTGGTCTCCCTATTCGCCTATAAGATGCCTTCTGACCTAAAAACTCAGGGGGGTTCGATGTTTTTCCAGAAAGAGTTCCGCTCCGCCGCTACCACCAGATTCCACGAAACAGCACCAGAAACTCCGTTCTGGCACCCTGCTGGGACGGGGAATTGGAGGAGATCATAGCCATCATCCTCACCATCGCTTCTCCATCGACCATCCATGTTTCCCCCATCTATGAGTGAGTAATCCCCCACTGTAGGCTATGGGGATGGTAGGGATTGGATGAGATCATTCATGTAATGGCATCAGATTGTTAGGGCATGGTGCCTAGTATCTACTATTAGTGCTTTTTGACTTTGTTGCAACTTGTTATGCTTAATGCTTGTCACTAGGGCCCGAGTGCCATGATTTCAGATCTGAACATGTTATTGATTCATTATGATAGTATTGTTTATGGTCTTACCTGCAAGTTGTATACACACATTGTTGTCCAGAACCAATGGCCCCGAAGTGACAGAAATCAGGATAACTAGAGGGAATGGCTTTGATGTGAGGATCACATGTGTTCATGGAGTGTTAATGCTTTGCTCCGGTGCACCTTAATTTCCAGTAGTTCCCTTGAGTCCCCGCTGCAAACGGGCTGGCAGGACAAAAGATGCTGTGCAAGTTCTCATTGCAAGCACGTATGACTATATATGGAACACATGCCTAGGATTATCTAGTACTTGGATGCTTTATCTTATTTATCTGCAATTGCCCTATGTTCTGATTGCCTTGTGAATTGTCTTGTTCATGCAACGCCCGTCCATCCATCCCTATGCCGACCGCACTCGAATCCTACTATTTACTGCTATTGTTACTACTGTCTTTACTTTACTACTGCTGCTAGTTTGCTATTCCTACTACAAAACTGTTGCTACTGATAAACTGCTATGAGCAGGATTGTTTCCAGGTGCAGCTGAATTGACAACTCATTTGTTAAGGCTTATAAATATTCTTTTGCTCCCCTTGTGTCAAATCAATAAATTGGGTTTCACTTCCCTCGAAAATACTGTGATACACCCCCTATACTTGTGGGTCATCAAGACTATTTTCTGGCACCGTTGCCGGGGAGCATAGCTTTATTTATCAAGTCCACTTGGAATCATTATTGTTCGCTGCCATCCATCCATCATGGGTAAGTCTCGTGATGGCAAGGTTCCTATTTTACCATCCACTACAAGAAGAGGTACGGTTCTGAACACCTATGTTGCTCTTGATTCACCATCTGTTATGAGTAAGCTCGTTACACCACCACATACACATGCTATACACACTGCTACTACTGTTGAATCTGAAACTTCTGATACTTATGATGCTGCTTCTACTGTGCTTGATAAGACTGTTTCATTAGGTCCTTTCCTAGATGCTACGATTTCTAGAACTATAGCTGGAAATACTGAAACTCCTAATGAAGACACTACTACACCTGTTAGTTCTCCTGAGTCTAGTGAGAGTTATGATATTGAAGACGGTTATGTTGAGATGACCGATGAATTTATTAAAGAATGTAAAAACACCCATGATAGGAGCGCTGCTAAGAGTCTCCTTGAGAGGCGTACTATTAGACCCAAATTGTCTCCTATTGCTAAGTTTGCTGCTTCTCCCATAAACATTAAAGATAAAGAATATGATTTATCTCTTGATCTGTCTTATATAGCTATTGTTGAGAAAGAACCTTTTTGTGGGACTAAGAATGAAAGTGCGGTAGCACATATGACTGAGCTTTCTACCATGAGTGGCCTGTTTTCTGATGATATTAAGATGCGTACTTACTTTGTTGCTAAGATTTTCCCCTTTTCACTGAAAGGGGAAGCTAAAACTTGGTTTAGTAATTTACCTCCTGGATCTATTGATAGCCCTGATTGCTTGATTAGTACTTTCCTGCAGAAATATTTTCCTCCTAGTTCTAGACATGCTATTTTGTAGGAACTTTTTGATTTTAAACAGGGAGAAAAAGAGATATTGCCTGAATCTTGGGCAAGGTTTTGTGCTTTGATTCATGCACAGGCTGGAAGTCCATTACCTAAGAATGAGCTTCTTGATATATTTTATAATGCACTAACTGAAGAATCTAGGACATACCTAGATAGTTGTGCTGATTGTGTTTTTAGGAATAGGACTCCCAAGGAAGCTGAGGAATTAATGGCTAAAATAAGCAAGAACTATGAAGATTGGACTCCTTCTGAACTAGCTATACCTGAAGTCATCATACTTGAACCAACTATACCGGCGCCTATTCCAACATCAAATAAGAGGGGAGTTATTGAATTGAATGATGAAGTGATGAAGGAAGCTAGGAAATGTCTTAAGGAGAAGGGAATTAAAGCTGCAGATGTCAAGAATTTACCTCCTATAGAAGAATTGTGTAAGCCAATTCCCCATTCATCCACTATTGAGGTACAATCTCTCCAACATTTTGATGAAGGTGATATCCCTTACTCTAAACCTCCTGATCAATGCTTAGAAGAATTTGATATTTTTATTGTTAAGCAAGATAATTTTAATAAAAGGGTGCAAAATCATCTAATGGAAAACTCTAGAGCTATTGTTGAGTTGAAGGATATTGTGGAAAGAACCTCTAATGATGTTAAAATGCTTGTTAAACATTTTGAAATGGTTCAAACTCAAATAGATCAACTTATTAAAGTGCAAAAAGACTTGCTAGTTAATGCTGCTAAAGAAAAATATGCTTATGAAATTAGAACTAGAAGTGGTGCTGCTACCCAGGATCCTCTATATCCTGAGGGGCATCCCAAAAGAAGTGAGCAGGATTCTCAACAAGCTGAAAATAGTGGCTCTACTCGTAAGAAGAGGAAAAAGAAACATAAAACTATTGTAGAACCCTCTGAACCTGCTATAGATCCTAATAGTATATCTATTTCTGATGCTGAAACTGAAAGTGGTAATGAATAAAATGATGTTCCTAATGAATAAAAAGTTGAAGAAGAACCTGAGAAGCACACTAAGAATACTAAATACACTTAAGAAGATTTTGTTGCTAAGAAACATGGTAGTGAAAGAGAGCCTTGGGTTCAAAAAGCTATGCCTTTCCCTGATAAGAAACACAAGTCAAAGGAAGATGAACACTATAATAAGTTTTATGAGTGGATGAAACCTTTATTCCTGCAAATTCCTTTGACTGATGCTATTAAATTGCCTCCTTACTCAAAGTATATGAAGGATATTGTCTCGAACAAAACGAAGATCCCTAATGAAGAAATTTCTACTTTGCTTGCTAATTATTCCTTTAATGGTAAGGTTCCTAAGAAACTTGGAGACCCAGGGATTCCAACTATCCCTTGCTCTATTAAGAATAATTATGTTAGAACTGCTTTGTGTGATTTAGGAGCTGGAGTTAGTGTTATGCCTTTCTCTCTCTATAAGAGACTTCAACTAGAAAAACTAATACCAACTGATATATCTTTGCAAATGACTGATAAATCTACCATTATTCATGTTGGTATATGTGAGGATGTACCTGTTCAAGTGGCTCATAATTGCTTGATATTAACTGATTTTGTTGTGCTTGAAATGCCTGAAGATGATAATATGTCTATTATTCTTGGGAGACCTTTTCTTAATACTGCAGGAGCTGTTATTAATTGTAATCAAGGAAAGGTGACCTTCAATGTTAATGAAAAGGAACATGCTGTCTATTTCCCCAAGAAGATTGATAGGACTTATGGTTTGAATTCAATTGAACATGTGGAGGGAATTCAAGTTGGAGAAATATATTGTCCCATACCAAGAGAAAAATTTGAAACTATTATGATTGGGACCATTGCTATCAAAGCCGAGGTAACATAATCATTAGTGGAATACAAAGTTTTGTCTCATATGAAATTGTTTTGGTAACAAGACCTGATCAACCTTGTTAACGAAAAGATTTCATTGAGCAAAACAATGTTTTCACCATGATTATCTCCGCTTACTCCTATTCTATCCATTTTAGTTTTTGCTTTCGTTTAGTTTTCTTTTTTGTTGATAGTTGCTTGCATGTTAGAGTGTCTTAGAACTTCTGTAGTTCTAGCCTTGTTTTGTCATTGCATCATTCCAAAAAAATCTTTCTGTCAGAAAATCATTCATCTATACCTGAAAATTTTCCAAAAATAAAGTGTCTCAAAAAATTGCAGAAAATTCATATTAAATTTTTACGTGAAAAAAGGGGTAGAGGAGTGCCTGGAAGGTACCAGGGGGCCCACCAGGCAGGCACACCACCTGGTGGCGCGGCCAGCCCAGGGGCGCGCCTGGCCATGGTGTGGGCCACACCTGGCCCTCCACTCACTCTCTCACTTGCCACTTTCTTCTCTCTCCCAAGTAGACACCAGTTCATTGCTCAAAATCGCGTTCTTACTGTGCTTGCCCTCGATTTTTCGATCTCCTTGCTCAACCCATCTTTGCTACTGAAATTTGGAGCATTTGTTCTCCGGTATGTGACTCCTCCGCTTGTCCAAGTAGATTTGTGTTTAGTGGTTTATATCTTGAGTATTTTGCTGTTGTAGGTGACATGTTATGAGAGCTTGTAAGCTTGTTTGATGCTTAGAGATATAGTTTTGATGCATGTTTAGGCCTCTTACAAGTTCCTATGAGTAGTTCTCTTCATTTTATTCACTTTGCAATCACTTGTTTAATAGGTGTTTAAATTTCAGAATAGAATATGAATGAGCATCAACTAAACCAACATGAACTATGGGTGTCTGAGGTGATGAAGGTTCACCGGGAGGAGGGAGTTTTTCCTTCCATTTATCCATGCCCTGAGTTCATGAGAGCTGCATGAATTCTCCATGATTTCCACACTTTGGTTTCTAATGCAGGATTAGAGCATTTTTTGGAAGATGAACCTTGTCAATTTGTGAAGCTAACCATGTCTGTGGTGCAGGACTTTCAATTTAGTTACTCTTTGCCTAACCCCATGGTCCATTACAAAATTTACAATATTGCTGTCGACCTTTCTCTCGATGACTTTTGTGCAGCTATTAAGGTACCTCAGTGGGGATCATGTGGAAGGATTAAGGAGCGACCCGCACCACTCATGGATTTGTACGCAGAAATTTGCCAAGGGAGCAGCTTCTCAAAGAAGAGCGGGAAAATCCATAACATTCATCTCCCCTCCATTCGCTACTTTGCCTACTTGATTGCCAAGTGTGTTCTTGCTAGGAAAACTGCCAATAAGTTATCTTCATATGATCTAGCATTCATCTCTGCTGCTCTTAAACAAGATAGGTCTTACAACTTGGGTGCTTTGATAGCTTTCCGTCTTGCTGCTAACCACGAGAAAGGTGGAATTTGTGGGGGCCTCATTGCTTCTCGTTTACTAGCATTGCATGGTTTAGTGCCTCATCATCTAGACCTACAGTTTCCCATAGAAAGGCTTGATCTTAATTCCATGATACAGCATAAATTTGTTTCTTCGTGGGCTAGTTTGAGTGAGTTGTCTTATGAAATAACCTTTCTCAAAGCTGGTTGGAGAAGGAGCAAGTCCGAGCGTGTTGTTCTTTTGCCTGCGCCTGTTTTGTTTAACCTTGATAACAGGGTAGGATGGTCCCTCACGGAGGGGGAGTTTGATACGTACTTTGGAGAACTCTCCCAACAGGAGCAGGATACTAGAAGGGAGGTCACAGATGATTCGATCTAGCCCTCGAATGAGGGGGAGTCTTCATATTAGCAGCCTACCTATCATTGGGGAGCTTCTTCTTCTTCCCACAGGACTAATTATGATCATTCTTACAATGAGCCGCCTGCTTGGAACCCTTACTCGTACATGGATTGATACCCACTTACGCCAAAACCCTAAGCTTGGGGGGGAGGTACGCCGACATCGCACTCATCTCCATATCATTTTGTGTTGGTGCTTTGTATATTGATGTTTCGTTCTCTTTTTAGTTTTCATTCTTTCTTTGTTTTTGCTTTCTAAAACACAAAAAGACCAAAAATATTTCTGTTGTTTCTCTTTGGTTTGCTTCTTTCTTTTTGCCTTGGTTTGATTTTTCCTTTTTGCTTTGTTTTAACTATTCGAAAAAAACCCAAATATATTCTGCTTTGCTTGTCCTTCCCTTTTTGGTTCTTGTTTTAAAAATTGAAAACACCAAAAATATTTGTTGTTCTTCTTTGGTTTTTGTGAGTTTGTTGCAAGGTTCAGCAGTCCTCAGTGGAATTTGGTTTCATATTATTATTATTCAAGCCACACAAGTGAAGGGCAATAATGAGGATTAATGACAACTTGAGGTGTGGTAAGAGGCTGGTAACAAACTCTATTTGTTTTCATTTTTGTACATATACTCATCATTGCGGGCATGCTTATCCTATTCGTGTAGGGTGTATGTTATTTATGGATGCTTAGTAGTTCTTGCTTTCTTATGATTAGTTCCAGCTTGCTAATAGTTTGTAGCATGTCATATGAATGTTTGCTTGCATTACCTATTCATAATTTGGTATGACACCGTCGTATCCTCCTCTGAATGTTTCATTTGAATTGACTTGGCACATTCTCATGCATGCATATGACTGAAATAATCAGTTGAGCCTCGATGAATTATTTTGCCTTGAGGATCTTGAATCACTTTCATGCCATGATTAGTCCAGTTTTGTTGCAAGCATGATTATGACAATTATTGCTCTCTCGTTTGTCGCTCCCTCTCTAATTGCTAGCCTTCACTTACACTGAGTATGCTCTACTCGTGTTTCCAATTTCCTAAAACCAAAGATTGCCAAAAGTGTCCACCATACCTACCTATTACCATCATTTGTTGTTCCGTGCATATTCAATATGCCTTGTTTTCTTCCGAATAGAATGTTTGCTTGTTATGAGAAAGTTAGTTAGTAAAGCTCCCACGAACTTGATGGTACACTTTATTTTCTTGCACTTAATAAACCTGAACCATTGCGTCCTTCTTTGTTGCGTATATTCTTGCGCTTTATAAGTTGAAGTTAGCAGAACCATGTATCATGGGGAACGCTTTCAACATTGCACTGGTACTTAGTACCTCGTTGATATCATGTTCTTTTGCTTATGGATCCCGGTGGTGTGAAATAAAAGTGGAACTTGTAAGATCATGGAGTTTGTATGTATGTTAGAGAAACGCCTGGGCTGCTAGCCTAAGCCATGCCTAATCATCGTGGAAACTTGCAGCATAACCATAATGAGCATTCTATGAAGCATCCTTAATAAAAATCTATGCACATAGTAAATAAAAAGTTCGCTGAGATGCTCATTGTCTGCTTGCCTTGTCATTTTGATTATGGGATAGCTCCTGTATCATGTGCAAGGGGTACCCCGTTGGCGGTTCTCTTTGATACATATGTACTTACAATGACAAGAGCTTACTTATGACTGAAGTTGAGTAGCATGAGGTCCGGTACTCGTAAGTAAGGGGCATGAGACTTTAGCTTATAACTTGTCAAGCATATCCTCTTAGTTGTGTCACTTCAACCTTAACCATTTAAACATGCTTATGATAGGGGCAATGAGAGCTCAAAGCTAACGAGTACCATACTTTCAGCATTTGGAAGCCTTTCAAACTTTTCAAAACCTTTTTCGTTTTCCTTATTGAGTCTCCACATATTCTATGAGCACCTTCTTGAGAGCATAGTTGTCATTCTTAGTTTAATGTGCTTGCCTCAAAACTTGATCATTTGTGTTATGACTTTGATGCTTATATCATTGATATCTTTACTTCTAGTCTTCACCTGAACTTCAGAGGTGCCTTGGCATTCATAATCAAAGGCAAGCGAGATACCACTCTTTCATACCTTGTTATGAGCATTGTAAATTTGCTTATGTTTATGTTTCATGCTACTTATTATTTTTGAGTTGGAATCTCTTCATAGCTTGCAATGCTTATTAAGTAAACTTAGTTGCATACTCCTTATTATGAATTGTCTAAGTAGTTGATCACATGCTGAGAATATATACATCATATGAAGCAAATGTGTTTGTGAAAGTTTCTTTTTTTTATCTTTTTTTTCAACTGAATTGCTTGAGGACAAGCAATAAGCTAAGCTTGAGGGAGTTGATACGTCCAAAACGTATCTACTTTCCCGAACACTTTTGCTATTGTTTCTCCTCTAAACTTGTGTGATTTGGATGCAACTAACACGGACTAACGTTGTTTTCAGCAGAATTGCCTTGGTGTCTAGTTTTTGTGTAGAAAATCAACTATCAGGAAAAATCCTGGAAAATATGCCAAAAAATCCTATTTCACCAGAAGACTCCCGGAGCAAGAATACGAGACGGAGGGGAGCTGGGCCTAGGCCACACCACCTGGCCACACGGGCTAGGCCAAAGCCGAGAAGGTGGTCCGCTGCCCCACACCCCTCGGTCTCCCTCTTCGCCTATAAGATGCCTTCTAACCTAAAAACTCAGGAGGGGTCGAAGTTTTTCCATAAAGAGTTCTGCTCCGCCTCTACCACCATATTCCATGAAACAGCACCAGAAACTCCGTTCTGGCACCCTGCCGGGATGGGGAATTGGAGGAGATCATCGCCATCATCATCATCGCTTCTCCATCGACCATCCATGTTTCCCCCATCTATGAGTGAGTAATCCCCCGATGTAGGCTATGGGGATGGTAGGGATTGGATGAGATCGTTCATGTAATGGCATCAGATTGTTAGGGCATGGTGCCTAGTATATACTATTAGTGCTTTTTGACTTTGTTGCGACTTGTTATGCTTAATGCTTGTCACTAGGGCCCGAGTGCCATGATTTCAGATCTGAACATGTTATTGATTCATTATGATAGTATTGTTTATGGTCTTACCTGCAAGTTGTATACACACGTTGTTGTTTGGAACCAATGGCCCAAGCGATGTAAATCGATAACTTCGAGGGAATGGCTTTGATGTGAGGATCACATGTGTTCACGGAGTGTTAATGCTTTGCTCCGGTGCTCTATTAAAAGGAGCACCTTAATTGCTAGTAGTTCCCTTGAGGCCCCGCTGCAAACGGGCTGTCTGGACAAAAGATGTTGTGCAAGTTCTCATTGCGAGCATGTATGACTACATATGGAACACATGCTTAGGATTATCTAGTACTTGTTTTATCTGTTATTTTATGCATTTGCCCTATGTCTGATTGCCTTATGTCTATTTATCTGCAATTTCGCTCCTATTTTGATTGCCTTGTAATTGTCTTGTTCATGCAACGCCATCCATCCATCCCTATGCCTACACACACGAATCCATCTCTTGTCATCGCTATTGTTACTACTGTCTTTACTTTACTACTGCTGCTACTTTGCTATTCCTACTACAAAACTATTGCTACTGATAAACTGTTATGAGCTAGATTGTTTCCAGGTGTAGCTGAATTGACAACTCAGTTGTTAAGGCTTATAAATATTCTTTGGCTCCCCTTGTGTCGAATCAATAAATTGGGTTTCACTTCCCTCGAAAATATTGCGATACACCCCTATACTTGTGGGTCATCAATGCCCATGCGTATTGTTACCCTCTTGGGGTGCCATTGTGGCTACCTTTTTCGCTAAGGCTCCGGGGTGAAAACCCTTGACCTTTGGTCGTGGTGGTGGTGGTGGCGTGGTGGGTCGTTACCAGCCCCGATTCACCCCCGGTCTCAGATCGTTGTCTTCAGTAGCAAGTGTTGGCCTTTTGCGTTTTTTCTCGTTTATCTTGATCTCCTTTGTAAGGGATCGCCTCATCACCTTGTATCCTATTCGGCCGATGTGGCTTTATTTATAGAGATGGGTGAAAGCATGTTTCAAAGAAGTAGACCGAAGATGTCCAAAAAAATCAAGAAAATTCAGAAATACTTCTCAAAACAAATATATGCATAAAATTTTCTATTCTCCAATATGAATAAGTAAAATCAGTAGTCAGAATTTTAGAAGTTTACCCGAAATAATGTCCAAAACATCACTTTACTTTTGTGATATGGAGTGAGAACTTGTTAATTTCGGCCGATTGTCTTACCATACATTTTAGTTATGACACCCCCGAGATCAGGGTTAAACAAATCCCCAACCTTAGTGAAAGATCGGTATAAGTGACTTGAGGCGGTTAATAGGAGCTACTCAATTTTTAGCTTCTTTTAAAATTAAGGCTTAACACAAAGTAAGTTCTCTAGATATGTGATGCCCACAAGTATAGGGGATCGCTGAAATCTTCGATGGGAAGTATTACCCAAATTCATAGTTCGACTCAAGGGGAACACAAGAATACCAATAAGACTTTAGAAATTGAGGAATCACACTCAACCACACCTGTGTATCAATAAACTTGCAAAGAAGGTGGTGATTTTTGGCAGTTGATTCAAAGTAGTAAAACAAAACAGTAGATAAAGCAGCAGATTTCTAGTTTTCACTGGAAGTAATGGTGTGAAACTTTTAGTGGCTAAAACACAGGCATGAGGTGATAGCGGGGTGTTGCATGAATGATATCCATCATATAATGTATCATAATAACATGGAATTTATCTCTAATCCAGTTGTGTGTAGGTGTGTGTTCCAAACATAATCATGCATGTAAGTTTGCATAATATCTTTTGTCCTGCCTGTCCATTTCACTGAGGCCAACTTAGTACTATAGGCAATTAAGATATACCTTTTAAAATACACCGGAACAAAACATTAACACTTCATGAACACACAATATCCTCAAACTATCAAATATTCCCATTGTTTTCCCTAACTGTCACCTTAGGGTTCACCAGTTCAACATAATAATACGTAATACACTTTGCAAATACATACCAAACTCAAATATATGATGGGGCAATAAAAGTTCAGTACTGAAATAATGTCACTTGGGCCCTAGCAACAAGCATTAAACATAGCAAAAGTGTACCAACACTTAAACAAGAATGTCTACAAGACAAACACCTCAAATCTCGATACATATGGGTGATTATATGATGGATCTCATCCAATCCCTATCCACCTCACATGCCCATGGGGAATTACTAACACATGATGATGGGGGATGGACTCATGGTCGTTGATGATGATGATGATGATGGTGGTGGATAAGACCTTGAGATCCCACTCTCTGGGATGGAGAGCAGGACCAATCTGACGAGAATATCATTTTGCGGCCCGAAAGTTGGGGTGTCCAGGCAACGCGGTACCCAAGTTCCCTAAAATCAGCCATGATGACTACAGTTGGTGTGCCAAATACTCAGAGGGTCTTTTTTGACACGAATTCAACTTTACGTTTCAATACAAAAACCAGGCTAACGGCTGTCAAGTTGGGCCCCCCTGTCAGTTCTCGATGTTATGTCGCTCTTGTCGCTCCCATCGCTTAGGTGTCAATTAGGCTTGCAGCGTTGGCGCCTGCATCCATTACACGTCTTCTTCTTTCCCGGAGCAGCAATCTATGGGGCGTCGCAGCCATGGCGCGGAGCTGGGACATGGACGAACCTGCTCGGCCCAGCTCTCCTCCCTGTAGGCTGCAGCGTTGGTGCCTGCATCCGTTATGCATCTTCTTCCCCGGAGCGGCAATCTGTGGTCGCGGCTATGGCGTAGAGCTGGGACGTGACGAAGCTGCTCGGCCCCGCTCTCCTCCCCATCCTGAGTCAGAGCTCGCCCTCACCATGGACGCACCCATGGCACGGTGCGGGGATGAGAATTGATTCCCGGTGAGATCTATCACCTTGTCAACCATGCTCGATTCTGTTTTCCTCCTCTAGAATCCAAGCTCGCCGTTGCCGTGGTTGCACCCACACCAATTCTGCCACCTCTGCCGAGGTCTCTGTGGTAGCTCAAGTTCTGCCATGTTGGTCCTGTAAGTGTTCTATTGTGTATGCATGAAGAATAATTGTAACAAAGGCCTGAAAATCTTGGGGTGATATCGCATATCGGAAGTATATGACGATTGCATTGAGTTCACCGACCCCTGGGCTGAATTCTGTGCTAAAAATAGAATTTGCCTTGATGATCTGCTCGTCGTCCGGGTCAAGGTGATGAGGCACTATATCAAGCTAATTATTGAGGTGGTCACTGATACATTGCAAATGTATCTATAATTTTTGATGTTCCATGCTTAGTTTTATCCACTTTCTTGTGTTTTGTTCCAACTTTGGAGTAATTTTATTATGATTTCTTGGACTAACCTATTAACAAGAGCCACAGTGCCAGCTGCCTGTTTTCTGTTGTTTTTGGTTCCAGAAAAGTCAGAAAATGAATATTCTCGGAATTGGACGGGACAAAAGCCAAAGTGCCTATTTTTACGGAAGGGATCAAGTGCCAGAATATGAGACGGAGAAGGGTGGGCGGCCACACCACCTGGTCACGTGGCCAGGCCTGGCCGCACTGGGGTGGTCCGCCCAGCACCCTCGGCCTCTCCTTCCGCCTATAAGTTGCCCTCGACGAAAACCCTAAGTACCCGATCAAAAATCCACGAAAGAGTCTCAGAGCTGTCATCTCCATCCCTAGATCGGGGAATCTGAAGCTCTTCCGGCACTGCCGAGAGGGAATTCACCACGAGGCCTTCGTCATCACCAGGCAAGCCTCTGGTGTGATGCGTGAGTAGTTCATCTTTGGACTACGGATCCATGTAGTAGCTAGATGGCTGGTTTCTCCTCCTTTGTGCTTTCATGTTTAGATCTTGTGAGCTGCTCATGATCAAGATCATCTATTTGTAATTCATACATGTTGTGTTTAAGGGGATCCGATGGATATTGAGATGCTATTTCAGATTGATTATTGATTCTATCATGTCTTTGTTATTTGAGATCTTGCATGCTTTCTCATTGTTAGTAGCTATCTTGGCCAAGTAGATGCTAGCAACTCCAAGAGTTAGTATTTATGCTCGATAGTGGGTTCATGCCTCCGTAATCTGGGAAGTGAGAAATCTCTAAGGTACTAGATGTGCTTGCTACTAGGGAGAAAACAACGATCCTTTGTTCATAGAACAATCGTATTGTTTACCTTACATGCAGTCAGAAGCAATAATCTGTTGCTTGCAACTTAATGGAGGGGTTGGATGATAACGTGAAGGTGGATTATTAGTCATAGATGCAGTTGGATGGCGGTCTATGTATTATGTTGTATTGCCCAATCAAGTCTCAAAGGAGTCAAGATGATTAGTATATGCATGTATTGCTTTCTCGGTGTTTGTCAATTCCCCCGCTAAAATTTGTTCACCCAGCATGGTATCTATCTAAGGAGAGCCACCTCTAGTGAACTATGGCTCCCGGTCCTTGTCTTTTACATTGAATCTACAATCTTTTTATCGCTGTGTGTTTACTTTCTGCAAACTTTTACTTCTTTCCAGTCGATACGTTTAAGCCGTTGTTTCCGCAAAACACGGTGAGATTGACAACCTCATCGCAAATTGGGGACAAAGTTCTGTGGTTGTGCAGGTGTCTCCATGTTGCTACTAGCACCGGTAGTGCGCCCTGCCAAAGCTCAGCTAGTAACACCTTTGAGGTGTTTCCTTGCTCCTACTGGTTCGATTAAACCTTGGTTTCATAACTGAGGGAAACTTGCTGCTATGCTCATCATACCTTCCTCTTGGGGTTCCCAACAAGCTCTACATCAACACCGCCATCAAGCATTTTTCTGGGCGCCGTGCATTGAGCCATCAAGCATTTTTTTGGCGCCGTTGCCGGGGATCGAAGAAGAAGAAACTCCCGCGTCAACTACACGCCATTAGAAGACATTTTTCTCGCGCCGTTGCCGGGGAGTCAAGGACATCTTCACAAGGGGAGTCCCTCATAACCAATCTCTTTACTTTGTTGTTTTTGTTTTGCTTAGTTTCTTTTTGCTTTGTTTGCTTGTTTTGTTCTTAAAAAAAATATAGTTTTACTTGTTTGCTTTCTTATTTGAAAAAAATGACTACTCTTGAAAACACTAAGTTGTGTGACTTCACTAGCACCAACAACAATGATTTTATGAGCACTCCTATTGCTCCACCTATGGCTGAAAATACTTTCTTTGAGATAAAACATGCTTTGCTCAATCTTGTTATGAGAGAACAATTTTCTGGTATTGGTAATGAAGATGCTGCTTCCCATCTAAATAACTTTGTTGAACTTTGTGAGATGCAAAAGCATAAGGATATAGATGGTGATATTATTAAGCTGAAATTGTTTCCTTTCTCTTTGAGAGGAAAAGCTAAAGAGTGGTTGAATGCCTTAACTAGGAATAGTATTGATTCTTGGACTAAGTGCAAAGATGCTTTTATTGGAAAGTACTATCCTCCCGCTAAGATTATGTCCATGAGAAGTGAAATAATGAAGTTTAAACAACTTGATAATTTGCATGTTGCTCAAGCTTGGGAAAGAATGAAATCTTTGGTAAAGAATTGTCCCACTCATGGACTGACTGCTTGGATGATCATCCAAAAATTTTATGCAGGATTGAACTATTCTTTAAGGAACCTATTGGATTCAGCTGCTAGGGGTACCTTTATGACCATCACTTTGGGTGCTGCAACAAAACTATTGGATAATATGATGGTTAATTATTCTGAATGGCATACTGAGAGAGCTCCACAAGGTAAGAAGGTAAATTCTATTGAAGAAACCTCCTCCTTGAGTGATAAGATTGATATTATTATGTCTATGCTTGTTAATGGGAAAGCCCATATTGATCCAAATAATGTTCCTTTAGCCTCTTTGGTTGCTCAAGAAGAGCAAGTTGATGTGAACTTCATAAGAAATAACAACTTTAGCAACAATGCTTATGGTAATAATGCTTATAGGAATAATTTTGGTAACAACAATTATAAGCCATATCCTCCCAACAATGGTAATGCTTATGGAAATTCTTACAAAAATAATAAGAGTGCTCCCTCTGAACTTGAAGTTATGCTTAAAGAGTTTATTAGTAAACAAACTGCTTTCAATAAAACTATTGAGGAAAAACTCTCAAATGCTGAAAGAAATATAGCATCTTTGGCTGAAGCTCAATCTACTTTGAATAAAATGGCTGCTAAACCTGAAACTAATGAGAATCCCTTTGCAGCTACTAATGCCATACAAGTAAGAATTGATGAAAATGTTAGACTATTAACTGAATTACATGCTAAGTGGGAAAGAGAAGATGAAATTGCTAGAAACATTAGTGTTTCTACTATTACCACCACTAGTGTTGAGGCTACTAATAGTGCTACTACTTTAGATGATAAAGTTGATTTTGATCTTGATGGTTGCAACATCTCTGAAGTTATTAAGTTCCTACAAAAACTTGCTAAAAGTCCTAATGCTAGTGCTATGAACATGGCTTTTACAAAACACATTACTGATGCTCTCATAAGGATTAAAGAAGAAAAGATGAAACATAAAGCTTCTATTCCTATAAAACAAGAAGATGGTTGGGAACCCATCATTAATATGAAAGTGAATGACTTTGATTTCAAAGCTTTGTGTGATCTTGATAGTAGTGTTTCTATTATGCCTAGAAGGATTTATGATATGCTTAATTTTCCTCCTCTTGAAGATTGTTATTTGAATGTCCCACTTGATGCTAATGCTAAAAAGAAACTCATGGGGAGTCTTAATGATGTTCTTATTATGGTTAATGATTCCTATGTACCCGTTGATTTCTATGTTTTGGATGTTGAATACAATGCTTCTTGTCCTATTACTTTGGGAAGACCTTTTCTTAGAACTGTTGGTGCCATCATTGATATGAAAGAAGGCACCATTAAATATCAACTCCCACTCAAAAAAGGTATAGAACATTTCCCTAAAAAGAGAGAAAAGATTTCTTTTGCTTCTCCTATGAAAACAAAATTTGGTCTTAATGCTTCTTCATTTGAGAACACTTGATTCTTTCTTTGATTCTTATGCCTAACTTAAAGGCGTTAAAGCACTAGTGCACACGCCCCCCTCTAACACCGGTTTGGAGGGCCCTCTAACAACGGTTGTAGAACCACTGTTGAGGGTTCGGTGTTAGAGGGCCCCCCCCTTTAACACCGGTTCTTATACGAACCGGTGTTAAAGGGTGGCGCACGTGGGGCTGCCGCAGGGCTCAGCCCTCCCCCTTTAACACCGGTTCGTAACACGAAACGGTGTTAAGGGTTCTGTGTCGCGGCAGGAAAACGAGATAAATCTCTGCCGCGGCAGGAAAACAGCCTAAATCTTCGCTGGCAGAGTTTGCCCCCCGCCTGGGCGTATTCGCTGGCACGGCGGGACGGGAGGGAGGGGGAATCAATCGGGAGCGGTATACACATACATCGTCATCGGTACATACGAGTACATGAATAATTAAGCAACTATTATTATACACAACATCGTCATTGTGTGGTATTCTCCGTAAACGTTGAAGCATCAAGTACAAGACAAACACGTTCAATCATATATACAACGTTCATTTTGGTGGATATTTAAAGAGTTCTCCGCCAGGCGTGACGACCTCATCAAGTATGAACCCCGCCAATTCCTCTTGAATGGCTCGTATGCAGTCAAATGGTAGGAGTTGGTCCCGCATCCGTTCGATCTGAATATATATGAAGAATGGGGTCAATATATATAAGAATAAAACTCAACACAATTGATGGTAATAAAATAATGTTGTGTACTTTGTTTACTTACTCTAAGTTGTTCTAGTGCGGCTTGGCCCGTCGCACATATCATGTTGCGAATGAACTCGCAAACATAGTACCCACATAAGTTATTGTCGTGTCCCTGATGCGTGCACTTTATGAGAATAGAGAGTTCAATCAAAATAATAATCAATAAAGCATGATATAATGGAATTGGAAGCAGAATCAAAGAGATACGCAGACCTAGCTAGCTAGTATTACTTACATTTTGGTCTACAAATTTTAGTTCTTCTGACCATTCACCCACGGCCCTGCCCGTGAACCTTTTCCAAACCCTGTCCGGCAAAGAAAATGGATAAAGGAGTAATTAATTACTTGTTGTCACGAAAGTTGCCGATCTAGTGCGATAATATGATTGAAATTACCTCTGGAGCATCTCTCTAAAGTCTGCCCATCGCTCTTTTTCTTTTTGTAACGAGTCCATGAAAAGGACTTTTCCTGAGTTAGGTTGAATGACTAGCAGAATAAAGTGGAACCTACGCACGCATAACTCATCATCAGTTACACTTAACATCGAGTAAGCGAAATAGAATGTGTACAAGAGAGGGTAACAGTACTCACGAGAAGTTGTAAGGCAATAGTATTTCCCTTTTGGTTTGTTGTCTCAGTAAAGTCCTTAGCAATAAATCTTCTGTTTTCCCGAGTTTGGTTCTTATCACTTCTTCATGAACTCTATTTGGGTCAACAAACCCAATGTCAAAAGGTCCTCCTTTCATGCATTCCATAACCTTTTTCCTACATAATAGTATATACATATATGGTGAGCATATATATATACATGCAATTAATGAAGTGAATGAGATGAGATAGAAAATACAGAAATAGTACTTACACACAATAAAGGCTGATGGCAGCTTTGTCGAGTTCCCTCTGATTGAATAGAAAATGCAAAGTCTTGAATTTTGAAGGCGATCTCGTCGTCTCCGCACAAGAAAATCTGATCTCTTATATGCGTCGTGATCCATTCTTCCTTTCTTGTCTTGCAGAAATCAAGGTACCACTTGTGCAATCTTTGCATCTTGGTCGGAAGATTCTTGAGCTCCTCTTTCTTGACGAGATTCTTCCCATACTTCCATGGCTGTATGGGGTTGGCATCGCATTTGGGCAAGTTGTCTCCCATGATGTTCAAGTATGCAATGTAAGTCATCCCCATCTCATTGGCCTTTCTTTGTAGCTCTGCCTCGTAATCATTTACGGGAGGAGCGTCCCATGTGTCGAACACTTGGAGCGGGGCGCATGATTGGTTTTCCTGCTCTCCGAGCATGGTAACTGTTTTCGGGTGCCGCACGATCGCTACTTTCAGTCTCTCTACGGCGCTTGCATCCGCTTCAAAATCTGGCGCAGAGTCCGGCACAAGTGGGGTTTCAGGTTTCAAAAGATTTTTGTAAAACTTCTCCACCACCGCCGGATCTATTTTCCTTTGGCTCGCCTAGGTGCAAAGAATTTCTTGACCTCTTCTTCCGATATCCTATTGGTCTCCTCGTGCGATTCCACGTAAAAACCGGCAATGGCTTGGCGGAAGGCTGCGGACGTAGTTTTTGAACTCTTTTGGCGTGCTAGTGATGCTCTTCGTGGCGGTGCTCTTCCGCTTATGCCGAGGAGATGGCTGAAGCCGGAGATGGTCGACGGGCAGGAGATGGCTGGCCGGAGAGATGGTGCCCGGAGATGGCTGCCACAGAGATGGTGACAGGCAGAGATGGCTGGAGCTGAGATGCAGCAGAGATGGCTGAAGCGCCGGAGATGGCTGCCAGCAGAGATGGCTGAAGCGGCCAGATCGGACGCCGCGGAGACGGCGGTGCAGTGGCCTCAATTTGGAAGCACGATGTGTTCCTTCTTCCAAAGAATGGTTGTTTTCACTGCAAATTTGAGTTGAGGTTCCCCTTCACCTGTAGCATGGTCAAGATGTGCTTCCTCATATTCCGTCACAACCTCATCCACCCCGACAATAGCATAGCCATCTGGAATCGGTCGGCAGTGGTAAGTTCCACCAGCTACAGGAGGTAAGGCATAGCCGACAGCCACCTTAATGGATAAGCCCATTAATCTCACATGCAGCTCATCGTGTTCGCTCTCCATGATCTCATCCACGGGTATCGAGGACCCGCCATTTCAAGCATGGTCGCACGTTCTCCGTGGAAGCCACGCCGCTTTTCACAGAGATGGGCCGCGGTAGCTTCCAATGCAGGCTCTTCGTGCCGCTGAGATGGGCCGGTATCTTGATGGTTTCACAGTGCATTCACTTGCTCCTTCAGCCACAAGTGCATGTTCTATCTGTGTCATCCGCTCAGACGCTTTTTTTCTTTTCTCGCCATCTGTAAGAGTCGCTCCACTGCAAACCCATCCTTCCACGCCATACCCCTATGCCTCGTGCATGTCTAGGGTGTTCTTTTTTACCGATGGCGCGTGTGAGCTGGTCATTCTCTCTGTCGGGATGGAAGGTCCTGGCGGCTGTTTCCTCGTATGCCGTGATGAGTTCAGTGATGGGTTTGGCAAGGAGGCGGGTTGGGAAGATACACAATCATGTTTCTGGGTCCAACCTTGCCCCGATTCCGTAGAACCAAGTCTTTGCTGCGAGGTCCCACCCATGTGCTGGGTGTGATCCTCTGTCGCAGGGCCTTCTTAGCTTCCTCCCACTTAGGCCTCTCGAGATATGTAGCCACCGACCACATCCTCTGGTGATATTCCTTCTTATGGGCATTTAGCGTATTGGTTTCTGACCTCTTTGTAGCTATAGCACCTTCCTTGTATGCCACAAATTCGCGCCAGTGAGGTCTTATCTTCGCATAATATGCGTCTTTGAAATCTGGAGTCTTGCGAGCTTTGACAAATTTGTTCAATTTTGTCTTCCAGTTGCGGAAAGCGTCAGCCATCTTCTTTAGAGTCCACTCTTTGACCTTTTCCTTTATAACCGGTTTGTTTTCATCCTCCTCTGGCGGAAGGGTGAAATTTACCAACAGCGAATTCCAAAGCGTTTCTTTGGATCTTTCATCGACAAAGGTACCGTCGCCATTCTTTGGCTTATTCCAATATTCAATTGTGATTGGGATTTGGTCCCTAACAACAACTCCAGCCTGACGTACAAATTTGTCTGCGGCATTCTTGGGCTCCATCGGCCTGCCATCAACACGGACTGCTTCGATCGTGAACTTTGCACGATCTTTCAACCGATGGCTCGCGCCTCGCTTGCTCTTTTTCATAGAAGAAGATGGTTGCTGGCTGGTCGATCCAGAGGGCTAAAAGAAGAAAGAAGCGTTAATTAATACATGTAGAAGAAGATTGTTGGTGGAAGTCAGCAGAGGCTTAATCAATGCATATACCTCGCCGGACTTTGTAATCACTAAATTGCGTTCACCGGAGTCTTCATCTTCTCCATGACTACTTGAGTTGTCATCATGTCCCTCCAAGTCTAGATATTGTGAGGTGTCCTCATCGATAATGTTCTCCATTATTTCTTCTTCTTCAAGGTTTCTACTAAGTGGATCCATAGTTTCTAAAACAATAATATTATCTAGAGTAAGAGAGTAAACATTCAAGTGGACTTGGATTCATACACAAATATACATATTATTCATACAAAAATACACAAATAGGATAAAGTACATAAGATAAAGTACATTATTAATACATCACCGGAGAATAGCTCGGGTGCATTATAGGATAAAGTATAAGATAAAGTACATTATTAATACATCACCGGAGAATAGCTCGGGTGCATTATAGGATAAAGTATAATATAAAGTACATTATTAATACATCACCGGAGAATAGCTCGGGTGCATTATAGGATAAAGTATAAGATAAAGTACATTATTAAGATAAACTAGTGAACGTGGCTGCCGCGTTCTTTGCTACGGGAGCTCTGCAGCCATAGAAGAGGAACCATCACCGGAGAATAGCTCGGGTGAGATCCGTGAACCTGCCAGATATTGGAGAACCTAGTTTCCAAAAGATACATGTATCGCTGTACATGCTCGTCCTCCTCCCTAATACGACGACGTACCACCTCCTCAGGGGCTGGCTCCCTCTGCACCGCTCCTGGACCTCGTGGACGCCACCAAAGAAGCTCCGGGTCGACGATGATACCCGGATTCCTCACCAAGGTACGAGTCCCGACAGGTAGCACCTCCCAGAGCCAACCCGGCGGAGCCCAGACTCAGACATCCCCGACAGAGTCTGGTAGGCTCGGACGAGATGGACGCGACATAACTAAATAATAGCAATAAACAATCATAAAACATAAACAGTAACTAAATCACTAAGTATATATTGCCCTAATAACAATAACCCTAAACCTATCACTAACTAAACTAAACCTCATTAACTAAGTATTCTAACTAAACCTAATCCCTAATAAACCCCAATCCCTAATAAAACCCTAAGCCCTAATAATAAACTAACTAAAATCCCTAACTAAATCACTACTAAAATCCCTAACTAAATCACTACTAAAATCCCTAACTAAATCACTACTAAAATCCCTAACTAAATCACTACTAAAATCCCTAACTAACTAAATCCCTAATTAACTAAAATCCCTAACTAAAATCCCTAACTAAATCACTACTAAATCCCTAATTAACTAACAAAATCATATTACACTAGCTACTAAATAATATTACAACTATACACTACTATTACACTACTAAATAATATTACACACAAAATAATATTACACTACCAAATAAAATTACAACTATATATTACAAAATAAAAAAATGGAAAAAAACGAACTTGATTTGCCGGGGCGTTGCCAAGATCGCTTACTACCGCCGGGCGCAGCACGGTTGTCGCTATTCGCCTGCTCTCGACGATACGACGTACGCCGCCAGAGCCGGACGGGAGAGCGAGGACGGCGGCATGGGTGTACCCGTCGGGGCACACGCGAGGCTACTGGAGTGGCGGCGGTTGAAGTGGCGGCTGGAGTGGAGTGGCGGCGGCTCCCACGGGTTGGCGACGGGGACCGGCTGGGGGGGAAATCGATCGATCTGGCTGGGGAAGAAGGAAGGTGGTGGTACATAATCCCCCTTTAAAACCGGTTCGTGGCTGGCACCGGTGTTAAAGGGGATTGTCATTAAGACGCTTTTTAACACCGGTTCCATCCACGAACCGGTGTTAAAGGGGGGTAGGCATAAACGAATATTGCGCTTTTAACACCGGTTCATGGCTGGAACCGGTGTTAAAGGGGGGCATTTATTTCATGCATTAATGGGGTGGGGGCATTTATAATTCAAAAAATATGATATGAATTTAGAAAATACATATCTTATTCATTTCAACTCAGAAAAATATGAATAATATATCATAATTTTCAGAAAAAAAATATCTATCCATTCATGTAAAAACATTTTATATTTACTTTAGATGAAAATTTTCAAAATGATTAAAACACTTACATATAAATTTTGATTATTCAATTCAAACAAAAATAAATTGTCAAATCCTAAAACTTTGAACATAAGAAATATTAAGCATCTAAAAAGGAATATAACCCTATTTTATTAGAGCAAATCATATTTTATTTTGTATTAACATTTTTGAATTGATTGGATATTTAAATGCCTCATCTTTTGTATACACTTGAATCTGACAAAGCCTCGTTCAACTTGCATTAGATTTTTGATAAAATAGCATATTGTGAACCTAAAAATGATTTTTGTAAAAAATCATGAGCATCGTATCATGTACCTGTAGTTCATATCTGACCCACTTCCTACCGATTCGGCAGGAATTTGTCTTTTTCACCAGAGGTGGACGGAAAGGTTTCAGATCCCCCTGTTGGTACATTGTCCATATAAGGTGGTCTAGTATTTTTGTAAAATGTGGTGGTAGTTTTTTGAATTAGCCGTTTGGTGGTTGCTTCATAAAACCGTCCATTTTTTATGCTCAGAAAATGGAAAATGCCTTTTTGGTGCGATAAAAAGGAAAACTTCCTCTTGCAACATTGTTTGCCATGCCATGATGCACATGTATGCACAATATGGCCATATTATCACAAACTATGCCTTGATTCTAGCCATAACATTGGTCATTTGACCCGAAAGCCAAGAAACCTCGAATGAGATAGGTCATTTTGTGAAGGAGATAGAACTGGAATTAAAATACAGAATGCAACTAATAGTAAGTTATATAAAGCACGACTGAAATTTAAGATACATAAAAGAACTGAAAATTAAGATACATGGCCAGATTAAGTAACAATCGGCCGAACTTGATTCGGAATGTTGGAGTGATTCGGTCATGCTCCTGCCTACACCTGTAATACTCGCCACTATAGTCGTCGTACTCACCGCCGCCGTCATCGCTGTCATCGTCGGGGTCGCCGTAATTGAACCTTGAAGGCTGAGTACGTGTGGGCTGGACTTGAGGGTAGCGCAGACGGGGGTTAGAGTCGGCGGCAGTGTCATAGGCCATGACGCTCTGGAGAGTCCGACCGCGCCACCATAGCCTAAGGCCGGCCTCGTTGAAGTTCGGAGGAGGTGGGTCGTCCTCCTCGTGCCTGGCGAGCGCCCTCTCACGCCGATCCACGAAGAAGGCTTCCCAAGTAGGGAAATAGTCGGGATGCCATCTGGGATTCCTCCGCTGCTCCGGCGTGAGCTCGAAGTAGTAGTGGTTCGTGATGGCCATCCGGCGCGCCACACCTAGAGGGACAGGAGGAACCGGCACGCCTCCGGCACTCAGCATCCAGCCGACGGGGACACAGTAGCCCAGCAGGCAGGGGTAGTTCGAGGCGCAAAGCGCCTTCGCCTCCCTGGGGGTTAGTGCTACGGTGGAAGCCATGGGAAAGAGTGATGAGGTTGCAGATATGAGTCTAGAGATGTGCAATGACAATGGAGGCCAACCCTACATATATATATATATATATAGTGAAGAACTGGCGGGAAGAACTGGAGGGAAGAACTGGCGGGAAGAACTGGCAGGAAAAAATGGCGGGAAGAAAAATGGCGGGAAAAAATGGCGGGAAGAAAAATGGAGGGAAGAAATAGAAGGAAGAAAAATGGATCATTTAATACATATACTGTTAACAAAAGAAGACTTATATCTTCCGCCTCTCTCCACTCTATCCCATGGCTTTCACCATACCTCTAACCCCAGGGAGGCGGAGATGGAGTCTTTCATGGCCTAGCAGGAAAATATTTTCTGAGGCGGAACTTCCGAAGATGCCATAGGGCGTGTGCACCAAGGGCATCTTCGAGAAATTCCGCCACGGGAGATTTCCAAACCCTTTCCTCCATCCATGGGGATGAAACTCTCCATCCATGTTGGCTTGGTCGTTGCCATAGCACATCTACACTCATATCTGCCACCTCTCTCCACTCTATCCCATGGCTTCCACCATACCTCTAACCCCAGGGAGGTGGAGATGTAGTCTTTCACGGGCTAGCAGGAAAATATTTTCCGAGGCGGAACTTCCGAAGATGCCATAGGGCGTGTGCACCAAGGGCATCTTCGAGAAGTTCTGCCACGGGAGATTTCCCAACCCTTTCCTCCATCCATGGGGATGAAACTCTCCATCCATATTGTTGGCTTGTTGAGTTGCTTGCCATGGCGTATCGATGCTCCTTTTATAGGCACGGCGCCGCTTCTACTTTGTCTTCTTCCTCCGATGTATGTCAGGCGCTACATCGAGCAGTGTAGTCCACCCACGCGTCCTTATCCTACCGACAGCTTTAGTCCCGGTTTGAGCACCCACCCGGTACTAAAGGTTACCCACGCGTCCTTATCCCACCGACAATTTTGTTAGATGACACAAAAACCACCTTTAGTCCCGGTTGCACCCACCAACTGGTACTAAAGGTTAGCCACCCCCTTTTGTTAACAAAAGAAATATGACATTGATTTCCATGTTGAGATACATATGTGTGCCAAAAATGGCTCAATTAATACATATAGTCAATCTTATGATCGCGTCGGCCGTAACCATGGAGTATCAACACCGTTTAACATGATGGTTGGGTCAGTCTTCACTCTGAAGGGCGGAATTTCATCAAACTTATTATAATCTTCTGACATGTCTGTCTTGTCCTCCACTCCCACGATGTTTCCTTTCCCTGAAAGAACTATGTGACGCTTTGGCTCATCGTGTGATGTATCTGTTTGCTTATTTTTTTTCTTTTTTTTGGTTTGGTAGACATATCCTTCACATAGAAAACCTGAGCCACATCATTGGCTAAGACGAATGATTCGTCTAAGTTCTTGTCTACCTTCATAAGATTGTTGAGATCCACCATTGTCATTCCGTACTTCTTGTCTACCTCAACCCCCCCTCCTGTTAGCTTGACCCATTTGCATCGAAACAAGGGGACCTTAAAATTAGGTCCATAGTCAAGTTCCCATATCTCCTCTATGAACCCATAATACGTGGTCTTTTGCCCATTTTCTTCTTGCATCAAGCGGACACCACTATTTTGGTTGGTGCTCTTTTATCTTGGCCTATCATGTAAAATGTATTCCCATTTATCTCGTACACTTGGAAAGTACATACATCGAAGATGGTGTCCTGCCAACAAGTATAGCTGATCCCCAAGTGGTGTTATTCGTGAGAAGTCTTTGCAGCCAGCCAAAACTCGCCATGTGTTCACTTATAATCCATTCATCGACCGCCCGGTGTTTGAGGCGTATTAAATTCTTGTGTTCATTGATATACGGGAAACCAAGATAGATCTTTGTAAAACCGTAGTGTGCTTGATTGAGAGAATGCCCGTCCCTACATATCATTGCTTTACATCCTAGGGTGCCTTTTCCACGCAGTCTCCCTCATGTCGTGATTCGAACACCAATCGCTTTAAGGTCGAATAAAATCAACACGTAACTCAATGACCTCCTCTCATACATAGCCCTTGGAGATGCTTCCTTCGCCTAGCACGGTTATGAACATATTTCTTTAAGACTCCCATGTACCTCTCAAAGGGGAACATATTGTGTAGAAATACAGACCGAGAATGGCAATCTCTTCTACTAGGTTAACCAGATGCGTCATAATATTGAAGAAGGATGGTGGGAACATCAACTCAAAGTCGACAAGACATTGGGCCACATCTCGTCAGAACTCCGGTAGGCTTTCCGGATCGATTACCTTCGAGATATTGCATTGAGGAATGCACATAGCTTCACAATGGGTACTCGAACATTTTCGGTAGAAGCCCCTCAATGCAATCAAGCAATTGTGTCATAATCACGTGGCGGTCATGAGACTTCAGGTTTTGGAATTTTTCTCCGCCATATTTATTATTCCCTTTATATTCGACGAGAAGCCGACGGGACCTTGATAACGCTTTCAGCATTCAAAAAGATTTCCTTCTCGCTTTAGTAAGAGCGAGTGGCAGGGAGTTAAGTGGCATTGTTTACCCTTCTCGTTCTCGGGATGCATAGGCTCTTCAGGTCTTTCAGATGTTGCTGGTCCTGCCGTGCTTCCGTGTATCTTTTGTCTTCCCATACACTCCTAGGAAGCCTAGCAGGTTCACACAAACATTCTTAAATCACGTGCATCACGTCGATTGAAGAGCAGGCCTCTAAGACTTTCCAATAGGGTAGGTCCCAAAATATAGATTGCTTCTTCCACATGGGCCCGTGGTCCGCATCGTCATTCGAACAGATAGACCGCCAGACCTTTTCCAAAGATTTCTTCTAGGTCCTTGACCATACCAAATACCTCCTCACCGCACGGAGGACAGGCTTCCTCCGTGGTTCGCTAGACGCTTGAAATGCTTGCCATTCTTTCTTACTGGATGCAGATCGGAAGAAATCGACGATACCCTAGGTACACAACCTTCTTACATTTATCCAAATATACACTTTCAGTCTCATCTAAACAGTGTGTGCATGCATTGTATCCCTTGTTTGTCTGCCCTAAAATGTTACTAAGAGCAGGCCAATCATTGATGGTTACGAAAAGCAATGCTCGTAGGTCAAATGGCTCCCCTTTGTTCTCATCCCACATACGTACACCTGGTTTGGCCCACAGCTGTAAAAGTTCTTCAACTAATGGCCTTAGGTACACATCAATGTCGTTGCCGGGTTGCCTCGGGCCTTGGATGAGCACTGACATCATAATGAACTTCCTCTTCATACACAACCAAGGAGGAAGGTTATAGATACATAGAGTCACAGGCCAGGTGCTGTGACTGCAGCTCTGCTCACGAAAAGGATTCATGCCATCTGTACTTAGACCAAACCTTAAGTTCCTTGCGTCACGTGCGAAGTCCGGGTACTCTCGCTCGACTTTTCTCCACTGTGAACCATCAACGGGGTGTCTCAACATCGCGTCTTTCTTACGGTCTTCCATGTGCCATCGCAACAACTTGGCATGCTCTTTATTTCTGAAGAGACGTTTTAACCATGGTATTATAGGAGCATACCACATAACCTTGGCATGAACCTTCTTCCTAGGGGCCTCGCCCTCAACATCGCCAGGATCGTCTCGTTTGATCTTATACCGCAGTGCAGTGCATACCGGGCATGTATCCAAATTCTCGTACTTCTCACCGCGGTAGAGGATGCAGTCATTAATGCAGGCATGTATCTTCTGCACGTCTAATCCTAGAGGGTAGGCAACCTTCTTTGCTTGGTATGTACTGTCGGGCAACTCATTATTTCTTGGAAGAAGATTCTTCATGTTTACCAACAACTTTGAAAATGCCGTCACCACACCGTTCTACGCCTTCCATTGCAGCAAATCCAAGTGGTACCTAGCTTTTTGTGGCCATCTTCGCAAGTTGGGTACAACAATGTTTTGTGATCCTTTAACATCTGCTCCAGCTTCTCCTTCTCCTTTTCAGTTTCACATTCTTCCTTTGCATCAGTAATGGCCCGACCAAGATCGTCATCAGCGGGCTCATCTGCTGCCTCTTGATCTTCATTATCTACCCCCGTTGCAGTATCATCATATTCAGGATACATATTATGATAGTTGTCATCATCCTCTTCTTCTTCGTTGTCTTCCATCACAACCCCTTTTTCTCCGTGCTTGGTCCAACAATTATAGCCGGGCATGAAACCGGATCGAAGCAGGTGGGCGTGAATGGTTCTGGTATTTGAGTAGTCTTTCTTGTTCTGACAGTGAACACACGGACAACACATAAAACCATTGTGACCACGGTTTGCATTAGCCACAACGATGAAATTTTGGAGGCCCGTAATGTACTCGGAAGTGCGGCGGTCACCGTACATCCATTGTTGGTTCATCTGCATTAATATATAGTATATATCAAAAAATAATAGGGATATGACCATTTATATATATAGTACATCAATGACACATGAAAGGATAGTTGCCGGCCTCGACCGAGAAGGAAAGAGCAACGAGAAAACTTATTTTGAGCTCTCGGGCATTTCACCGAACACCTCTTGTGCATACGGAAAAAACACAAACTAGCACACTTCACACCCTCTTGCTAGGCTCCAAAATGAGATAGTGAAAAAATGGAAGAGTGGGGTGTGGGCATGCGGTGATATAGCCCCTTTAACACACCGGTTCAAGCCACGAACCGGTGTTAAGGAAATACATGGCCATCGGGTAGGGGCCTTTAACACCGGTTCGTGCCACGAACCGGTGTTAAAGGGGGGCTCCTTTTTTCTGCACGGGCCACGCTGGTACAGGCCCCCCCCCCTTTAACACCGGTTTGTAGAAGAACCGGTGTTAAAGCCCATTTCCAGGCTCAACCAAAGGCCTCATTTCCACTAGTGAAGAAAAGTACTTGTTGGGAGATAACCCAAGAGTTTTAGATGAGTCTTGGAAGTTATTACCTCTGTAATAACCTCTCCTTATCCTTTTTATTTGCTTTTTGTGCCAAGAGTAACCTCTAATGAGAGTGATGTAATGATTAGGAAAGTTGCTGTCCCGAAACAGATTTCTGTGCTTCACCGTAAAACATTCTGAGAGAGTTCTGTACGTCGGATTGAGCTGTAATGTTTTGTGCTTCCGCTCCAGGTTGTTATCTCACTTTCTTTATTTCAACACTTTTTGATTTGAGCAACATAAGGTCTTCGAAAAAATTCGTCTTTACCTGCTGGTCTGTTTTGACAGATTTCTGCCATTTTCTGCATTTGCTTCTTGTTAGTTCCTTCTTGAGTTCCTTTGGGGAATTGAGCTTTTTGATGGAAGTGCTACAGTATCTAGTGTTCTAATGGAAGTTTATTTGGTGTTAGAACTGAACCTTGAAACTTATTTATCTTAAGTGCACTAATGTTGCTAATGAGATTGTGTGAAGTTTTGTATGAAGGAAAATTTTCAGGTGTATGGAAGGAATGAGTAATGAGATGAAGGATGGACTAAAGCTTAAGATTGGGGATTCCACGCGTGTCACCCCAAGAAATATCCAAGAAGTACAAGCGTCAAAGCTTGGGGATGCCCAAGGCATCCCCTTCTTCATCAATAAAAATTCCAGGTTTTCTTCCAAACGCTTCATTTTTATTGTTTCGTGCACAATTGTGTTTCTCTTGGAGCGTCTTCTTTTCGTTTTCGTTTTTGGTTTTAGTTTGCTTGGTTTCCTTAGTTTTCTGAATAAGTTGGTTGGACCCCCTCTTTCACACTTTGGTTTGCAAATAGTTTGGTTTGGTTTGGAAAAGAGCAGGAAAGTTCATACTTTTGTGGTAAAAAGAGCTCGTTTTTGACTGTGGCTATGCTTTGTCATGCCATGCTTGATATTGTTTTGGCTTTATGCTTAGTATTCTTTGTTGTAGCATGACTTGTTATAAACAATTGAGATTGCTTAATGTGCCTTGGATGAATCATGCGTTGTTTTAGCATATTAAAGCATAGTATAGTGGTATTCTCCTTTGATGCTTTATTTGGGTTGACTTGGGGCATGCTCACACCATGTTATGACTGTCACAAGTCACCATATCCTTTATGATCCTTTAGTTTTCAACTTGTAGTATCACTTTATGCTTTGATCAATGATGTTTTGTCGCTCTACATGATTATGGCCATTATTGCTCTTTTAGTTTGTCGCTCCCAGTCTTTTGCTAGCCTCCACCACAAAGTATGAGTTCCACTCATGCATCCAACTCCCCAAACCAAGTTATTCCAAAGAGTCCACCATACCTACCTACTAGCTTATGCTATTCCAAGTATATTCATGCTTCTGTCTACCTTTCACTTGTTATGAGAAAACTAGTGATTAAAGCTCTCACGAACTTGATGGCACACTTTACTTTATTTCCTCTAATAAACTTGAACCATTGGGTCCTTCTTTGTTGCGTATATGCTTGCGCTTTATAAGTTGAAGTTAGCAGAGCCATGTTTCATGGGGAACGCTTTCAACATTGCACTTGTACTTTGTACCCCGTTGATATCATGTTCTTTTGCTTACGGATCCCGACGGTGTGAAATAAAAGTGGAACTTATAAGATCATGGAGTTTGTATGTGTGTTAGAGAAACGCCTGGGCCGCTAGCCTAAGCCATGCCTAATCATGGTGGAAACTTGCAGCATCACCATAATGAGCACTCTATGAAGCATCCTCAATAAAAACCTATGCAAATAGCAAATAAAAAGATTGCTGAGATGCTCATCGTCTACTTGCCTTATCATTTTGATTATGGGAAAGCTCCCGTATCATGTGCAAGGGGTACCCCGTTGGCGGTTCTTAATGATATACATATACTTACAATGACAAGAGCTTACTCGTGCCTGAAGTTGAGTAGCATGAGGATCGGTCTTCGTAAGTAAGGGGCATGAGATTTCGGTTTATAACATGTCAAGCATATCCTCTTAGTTGTGTCACTTTAACCTTAATCACCTAAAAGATGCTTATGATAGGGGCAATGAGAGCTGAAAGCTATAAGTACCATAATTTTTGGAAGCTCTTTATGAGACTTGAATCCCTACTTCCTTTTACAAAAGGCTTTTCTTCCACCATTATATTGAGTCTCCACCTTCTATCTTTATGCACTATTTGAGAGCATAGTGGCCATTCTTAGTTCTATGTGCATTGTCCCAAGACTAGTTGATTGATGCATAACTTGTTATTGCTTGTTTGAAACTATTGTATCTAGTCACTCTTATGAACTTTGAAGGTGTCCTATGCATTTATATTAGCTACTCTATTGAGGGACGAGCTGAATACTATTATGCTATGTTTTCTTTATGTGAAACAAACAAACGTCTTGCAAAGCATGTTATTCATGATTCTTTTGTTTGTGCCTTTTCATGTTGTATCATAGTATCTTTGCTTATTGCTAGAACTTTGTCTTTCATGTTATGATTGAAGTACTTTGATCCCATCTTTGAGTTTTGCAAATACTTTGATCAAGTTTTTGATGGTGCATGTCACCTCAAAAATTATTTCTTTTTATCGCTTACCTACTCGAGGACGAGCAAGAGTTAAGCTTGGGGATGTTGATACATTGCAAATGTATCTATAATTTTTGATGTTCCATGGTTAGTTTTATCCACTTTCTTGTGTTTTGTTCCAACTTTGGAGTACTTTTATTATGATTTCTTGGACTAACCTATTAACAAGAGCCACAGTGCCAACTGCCTGTTTTCTGTTGTTTTTGGTTCCAGAAAAGTCAGAAAATGAATATTCTCGGAATTGGACGGGACAAAAGCCAAAGTGCCTATTTTTCCGGAAGGGATCAAGTGCCAGAATATGAGACGGAGAAGGGCTGGGGGCCGGCCACACCACCTGGCCACGTGGCCAGGCCTGGCCCGCGCCAGGGGGTGGTCTGGCCGCCCCCAGCACCCTCTCAGCCTCTCCTTCCGCCTATAAGTTTCCCTCGGGACGAAAACCCTAAGTACCCGATCAAAAATCCACGAAAGAGTCTGTAACCGCCGTCATCTCCATACCTCGATCGGGGGGATCTGAAGCTCTTCCGGCACCACGGAGAGGGAATTCACCACGAGGCCTTCTTCATCACCATGCAAGCCTCCGGTGTGATGCGTGAGTAGTTCATCCTTGGACTACGGATCCATGTAGTAGCTAGATGGCTGGTTTCTCCTCCTTTGTGCTTTCATGTTTAGATCTTGTGAGCTCCGTTCATGATCAAGATCATCTATTTGTAATTCATACATGTTGTGTTTGCGGGGATCCGATGGATATTGAGATGCTATTTTAGATTGATTATTGATTCTATCATGTCTTTGTTATTTGAGATCTTGCATGCTTTCCATTGTTAGTAGCTATCTTGGCCAAGTAGATGCTAGAAACTCCAAGAGTTAGTATTTATGCTCGATAGTGGGTTCATGCCTCTGGTAATCTGGGGAAGTGACAGAAATCTCTAAGGTACTAGATGTGCTGTTGCTACTAAGGAGAAAACAACGATCCTTTGTTCATAGAACAATCATATTGTTTACCTTACACGCAGTTCGTAAAGCAATAATCTGTTGCTTGCAACTTAATACTGGAGGGGGTTCGGATGATAACCTGAAGGTGGATTATTAGTCATAGATGCAGTTGGATGGCGGTCTATGTATTATGTTGTATTGCCCAATCAAGTCTCAAAGGAGTCAAGATGATTAGTATATGCATGTATTGCTTTCTCGGTGTTTGTCAATTCCCCCGCTGTAATTTGTTCACCCAGCATGTTATCTATCTAAGGAGAGCCACCTCTAGTGAACTATGGATCCCGGTCCTTGTCTTTTACATACAATCTACAATCTTTTACTGCTTTGTGTTTACTATCTGCAAACTTTTACTTCTTTCCATTCGATATGTTTAATCCTTTGTTTTCCGCAAAACACGGTGAGATTGACAACCTCATCGCAAGTTGGGGACAAAGTTCTATGGTTGTGTTGTGCAGGTCTCCACGTTGCTACTAGCACCGGTAGTGTGCCCTGCCAAAGCTCAGCTAGTAACACCTTTGAGGTGTTTCCTTGCTCCTACTGGTTCGATTAAACCTTGGTTTCATAACTGAGGGAAACTTGCTGCTGTGCTCATCATACCTTCCTCTTGGGGTTCCCAACGAGCTCTACATCAACACCGCCATCAAGAATTTTTCTGGGCACCGTGCATTGAGCCATCAGTCACCAGATCGGCAGAGGAAACAGGAGGATGCGGAAGACGACAACGACGAGCAGCACGAGGAGGACGAAGACGAGAGCGTTGGCTCTGTAATGTCGGTTGTAGCTCAGAACTTCTGAATAAATCATCAGAATTTAAATTTCAAGAATACATGCTTAGAAACTTTTGTGTTGTTGTATGTTAAACTAGAAAATCTCTTTTGTTCAAATCTCTTGGGCTGTACCAACTTCATTTTGTTTAATTATGAAAGGCAAAATATAAATGATTTCTCTCAATTTCTCGCATAGAAAAATGCACAGCTAATTTCATATTCTCGCAGGAACTAGCCCCACTTGTTGAACCGCCAGCACTACCACGATCTCCACGTAACCACGGTGAGTTCTCGAACCGAAAGTTGTAGTTACCACGTTTCTTCTGCAGTCATTCCTCTTCCTCGGTCATTCCTCTGCAGTTTTTCCTGGGCGCTTCTTCTTCCTCTGTTCTGAACCGTCGGTTCATCTTCTTCTTCCTCTCGCAGACAGTTCCTTGGAGGCATTTCCTTTCACCCATTTCCTTGCAGGCATGGACGATGCAAAACGCACAACAGAGACCCACTTGGTCCCTGCCCATGGCAGCACGACTTTGATAGTGGTGTACACAAATGATGAAGCGACTATAGAGACAACTCTCGCCAGGTTTGAGCAATTGCTTGAGAAAGAGAAGCACGAGTTTGTGGGGCTAGACTTGGAGTACACCCGTGCAAATAAGCGAAAAAATCCTCCACAAGAGATCGCTATCATGCAAATCACCATACATGAGGAGGTCCTCGTTTACCAGTTCTATAGGTATGTGAAATTTAAATTTGAGATCACCACTTCTGCATCCCTTGTTCCCTTACATCCCTAGAACCATCTAAGTGCAGGAGTAAACCAACTGAGATGCATTGTCCGGCTCTGGTCGAGTTCTTGTGTAGGAAAGGGATAACTTTCACTAGCATGGATATCACAAATGACACAATTATGCTTTCTCGTGCATTGATAAAAATCCCAGATGGGCACCACATCGACATCCAAAATATGTACAAGATCAAACCATACCCAGCAAAGGATGGCATGGGTGATCTGGCAGCGGAAATCATCGATAAATCCTATGAAAAACTGAAGAAATTGAAGCGACTCGATCATGACTACTGGGAGTGGAAGCCGATGAGCCAGGTGCACCTTGAGTATGCAGCCAGAGATGCCTACATGGTGTACGAGTTGTACAGTAAGCTCATTACCATGAAAGATGGGATGGTTAAGGCGGGGTTTTTCGCGAGAGAGCTATGCCCTGGTTGCAAGCTAGCCCAGGAGAAGAAGCGCGAGGAGGACAGAAAGCGGTTTCAGGACGAGTAGGGATCTTGGGACGGTGGCGACATCAAGCAGTTGAAGGGGAAGCAAGTCAAGGACGACAACAAGTGGTGGTGATACATTATGTGTTTGAACTAGATTTTAGTTTCTAGTTTATTATGTGTTTGATACATTTAGTTACTTCAATACAAAATTTCGACCAATTTAACTTGTTGATGTTTTTCTTGACAATTATAATATAATCGAGCACTAGAAATATTTTGTAGTGTGCATGAGCATGATCAGTAAATATAATTGAACACTAGAAACTTTAAGGCACTCCATATAAAGGAGTAGATTAATATAGAAGATTCACTACAGACACCACGGAGATATTGTCTTACATGCCACACACAGGTAATAATTAACTAGAACAAAATAAAAGCAGGGGCTGCAGCAGGAGGCCGGGACACGGAGACGCCTATCAGGGCAGGGGTTTATCAGCAGGAGGCAACGGCAGCCTAGTCGATGGGATACAGGCCAGTCCGGACATACTCCTGAAGGAATTTGCTGTAGGCTGCATGCCGCGCCAAGGTAATCGGCCTATGGCTTCTGCCTCCACCTCTGCCAGCGCCCTCCGCGTGCTGGATCATGCTGTTGAGGTCCACATTGATTGCTCTGCCATAGAATGGGCAAAATAGTCTTCCCCTATGGTGGAAACAGATTAGCCCATACCATCACCGCCTCAGCTCGTAGCGGCTCTTGTTGTCCCTGGATACCTTGCTATCGTCCACTTCATCATCCTCCTCCTGTTGATTTTGAAGAACATAACTTAGAACTCATACATATGATTGAATTGTATTACAACTCAAGAATTGACAACAAGTATATGTAAGACAATATATCTATGGATATCAAAGATAAAGCATCTAAGCAATAGTTTGATTGGTTCATATATCATTTCATCTCAACACAATGACAAATAATTGCATCAGAGTGAATGTAGGATAAATCTAGGGGCCTCATAAGTTTCTTCAGGGATGGAGTCAGTGAACCAAGTAACAATTGCACAACCTATAATGTTGTTGTACATCGCCCCAGGTTCACTAACTCATCCCTGAAAAAATCTGACACCAATGTGTCTGCCTCTCTTTTGGGACAAATTTGAATCATTGGCCGCAATAAGAAATTGAAATGTAATCGTACAAAACATTATTCAGGGATATACATAGTTAGGTACAAAAACAAGCCTAAATATTGTAATTATAAATAAAAAACCAAACAATTAATCTTCAGGTACATGTTAAAAATACTTATGATCAAAACCATTCATATACATATGCATCATACCGATCATTAAAAGATCAAAAACAATTCAAGGATCATATATGTAGTTCCATATGAGAATAAATCTAGGGCCACATAATTTGTTTCAGAGATGGAGTTGGCGAACCAAAGTACCAACAACACAACCTATATTGTTTGTGTGCATTACTGCCTCAGGTTCACCAACCCATCCCTAAAACACGACACCATCATACGTGTCTCCCCTTGAACTCTTTTGGGCCAAATCTCAATCATCGGTCTCGGTGACAAACTAAAATGTAATTCTTATACACTGAATGCATGGAATAGATAATTCGAATATCATAGTTCTATGAATGTAAATAAAGATCAAGGCCTCATAAGTTTATTCAGGGACGGCGTGAGTGAACCAAGTAACAATTGCACAACCTATATTGTTCTTGTACATCGCCCCAGGTTCACTAACTCGTCCCTGAAAAAATCTGACACCAATGTGTTCCGCTTCTTTGGGGCAAATTTGAATCATTGGCCATAATAAGAAATTGAAATGTAATCGTACAAAACATTATTCAGGGATATACATAGTCAGGTACAAAAACAAGCCTAAATATTGTAATTATAAATAAAAAACCAAACGATTAATCTTCAGGTACATGTTAAAAATACTTATGATCAAAACCATTCATATACATATGCATCATACCAATCATTAAAATATCAGAAACAATTCAAGGATCATATATGTAGTTCCATATGAGAATAAATCTAGGGCCTCATAATTTGTTTCATAGATGGAGTTGGAGAACCAAAGTACCAACAGCACAACCTATATTGTTTGTGTGCATTGCTGCCTCAGGTTCACCAACCCATCCCTAAAACACGAAACCATCATACGTGGCTTCCCTCGAACTCTTTTGGGGCAAATTTCAATCATCAGCCTCGGTGACAAACTAAAATGTAATTCTTATACACTATGAATGCATGGAATAGATAATTCAAATATCATAGTTCTATGAATGTAGAATAAAGATTGCAGTCTCATAAGTTTCTACAGAGATGACGTAAGCGAACCAAGTAACAATTGCACAACTTATATTGATCCTGTACATGGCCACAGGTTCGCTCACTCATCCTTGAAAAAATCTGACACCAATGTGTCTGCCTCTCTTTGGGGCAAATTTGAATCATTGGCCATAATAAGAAATTGAAATGTAATCATACAAAACAATATTCAGAGATATACAAATGCATCATACAACGCATTCATAGATCAGAAACAATACAAAGATTATATATTTAGGTTCCATATGAGAGAAAAATCAGGGTCTCATTTTTTTCAGCGATGGAGTCAGAGAACCAAAATACCAATAACACAACCTATATTGTTTATGTGCATTGCTGCCTCAGGTTCACTAACCATCCCTAAGAAAACAACACCATTAGATGCCCTTGCACTATTTTGGGGCAAAATTGAATCATTGGGCTCAGTAAGGAATAGAAATGTAATGTTATAGGCCTGCTGTGTATCGAAATCAACACTCAACTAGCAAACTCAACTAGATGGCAGATGAGCAGATTGGGGTTTTGTGACTAGACGGATTGGGGTTTTGTGACTAGATGGTAGATGCATCAATCAACCGATTGAACTGTTGGAAATATGCCCTAGAGACAAATAGTAGTAAGGACTATTATCATATTTCATATAGTTTATGATTCAGTTTTATATCATGCTATAACTGTATTGAGTGGAAACATCAACACACGTGTGATATACAAAAACCAGGGGTTCCCAGTGAAACTCTAGTCACAGGTTCATTGGTCAACAGATGATCATGTTTCCTGATCATGTGGCATTTATGCCAGTTGGAAATGGAGTCATCTCATTCTGAGAATGAGATGATGAACCAATACCCAAGCTAAACATCGTGACCAGATCATGTCACGAAGTTCAAGTTACGATGATTAGAAATGGATCCTCGTAGACTATTCCTTAGACTGTGAGGCTACATCAATCACTATCTCCCGATAGTGCTTAGATAGCATCAAACTCCATCTGGTAAAACGGTGGTTATAAAGGTGTGTTCAAGTATTCGGAGGAAACCGTAGAGGAAATATATGTCAAAGAGCGGGATTTGTCCGTCCATGTGACGGGAAGATACTCAAGGGCCCACTCAGAGAAGTTATATCCAATAGCTGCGCAGCGTGTGATTTGGTCACGGGGATATCACTTGTCAGGAATGAGTCAAGTAGCATTGTTCAGTAATGAGATTGAACACGACATGGTAATGTCATTGATCAGATCTCGGGCAATGCAAGTACCGAGAGACAAAGGGAATAAGCCACGACTGTCCCGGTTCAAACGACAAAAGATCTTCGTGGAACGCACAGGGGTCACATGGCCATCCAGGTCCCTCTGTCGATCATTTGTGCGGGAGTGTCCCGACCATGTCTGGAGTGTTCCCGAACCATGGGGTATCATGCTTAAGGGCTTGATGATGCTTAGAGAGTGTTTAAAGGATCGGTAGAATCGCCAAAGAAAATAAGAGAGAAAACCGGAAGGGTTTTGGTAAGTCCGGAGGATGTCCGGAGTGGAGGTGGAAGGTGTTCCATGGCCATGGAGGTTGAATAATATGTGAATGAATGTTAAATATTGATTTAATCATTTATTCATATTATTTAATAAAGAGAAAGTCAATTAAAGGTCAAAAAGGCTTAATGGGCCAATTTCCGGAGGGAGAGGGCCCATTAGGGAAAGGAGAGAGGGAGAGGGGCCAAGGGGGCTAGCCGGCTGGTCCTAGCCCCCCCGCGGGGCCCACTAGGGGCTGGCCGGTGGCCACCCCAACCCCTCCTCTCCTTTAGTCCCACCCCGGGACTTTGAGGGAGGGTGTACCTCCCCCTCCCCCTATATATAGTGGCGTATTTGGCCTAGAAAGACACACCAATAATCAATAAAGGTCTCCCCACTTTTGGGAGGACCTCTAATTGCTATTTTCTCTCTCCACTCTCTCTCTCTCTCATGACCGTGGTCCCAAGTCTATCAAGCGAAGCGAGAGACATCTTCACATGGAGCGCCGCTACCGGGGATTCGGATCCGGGAGCTCTACTTGTGCAAGTACTGTTGGATCGGGGAAGCGGGAGTCATCGTCAGGCACCGGACGTGTGTAACTCCCCGTGAGGTGTCGCACTTGAGGCACTCAAGTCGATGGAGCCAGAAGGAGCGCAAGGACTTCATCACGACCTTGAGGTCGGCTTCGGCTCGTCTACATCAACCACACTCTCCTGAGCGTTGACAACGCTTTTCGGTCTTCAAGGGTAAGTTCGCGAAAAGCCCCTCCCGTTACTGGATTACTAATAGATAGGTCCTGGCAGCTTCAGGGGTTCAGGGGCGTAGGGTAAAATTTTATTGTTTTCATGCGCGGAACCCCTACAGTGGTATCAGAGCTAGATCTATGCGTAGTAATGCTAGTACGGGTAGAACACACGAGATGTAGCGTGTGGGCGTTGATCTTTTAGTTGTTACCCTCCCACGTGTACTTGTGCATACCACAGTAATGCTTGATGAAGCGGCCCCCAACCAACTTTACGGGTTCATTCGCGAGACTAGTCCACGCTTGACATACAGCTTGTACCGTATAAAGTGGCTTAGGGGGTGTCTGTGTCTCTCGCATTAGTTGGTATACCATTTGCAACGGAGGGCCCCGAAAGGGGTGTAGTAGACACAACTACTTGATCAACGTTGTGCTGAAAGTTCGTAGGTAAGAACGGTTCTTGTGCGAAAGCCCATTCAGCCACGTAAAACATGCAAAGATAAAGTAGAGGCGTCTAACTTTGTTTTGCAAGGGGCATTGCTTGGTGATATGGTTGTGGCAAAGGTAAAGTGATTACCTTTTGTTATGTAGTAGTAGATAGTCACGAAGGTGACGCACTACCACGCCGGAATGACACCGGTACCCTGGTGTCTACGGTGCCGGAACCCTGGCGCCGGAACCCGGTAACGACGGATGGAGATCACGACGTGAAGGAACATATCACATAGCATTTACATTCAATGTTATTGTTTGTATGTCTTATTGTGTGCTAGTATTAGATACTTGACGTAGCCTAATAAGATGATCCCTGCTAAAATTACCAACAATTGTGTTCCCCCTTAGTGTGCACCACCAAGAAAGTTCTTTGGTATGAGGCGATCCAGGGTTACAGGCCTGGGTGTCAGACATATCTACGTTCGCATACAGTGGGTGTAAGCCATGTTGCATAGCGAATACACTAAGGTTTAGTTGGCGAGCCTAGCACGCTAGAGAAGCATGGCCTCGGAACATGGATGGTCGAAAGATCGAGCACGAGTCGCATGAATGATGTGACCGACGTTTAGCGTCCACCCTTGAACCCACATTGATGGCCGTGACGATCAGGGGAGATGTGGATGATAGGGGCCATGTTATCACTAGGAACCCTTTTGGGGATAGGTGTTTCTGAGTGGAGTTATTATTAACTCATTTAATTATAAACTTAGTATAAATTCCTTTTGCAATTATAAATGTAGATGGGACCTTTCGTGTTGACAATTGAATGGTTAGAAGGAGAGAAGCTTAGATTAGATGGATCAAACTTCTCCATTTGGGTTGCCAGTCTCCATGTTCTCCTTAGCGAGAACGACGTGGTCGACTACATACTCGACGAGATGGATTTGGATCAGCCCACGGACCTTGAGACCCTAGAGGAGCGGAAAGACTGCTATCTCCGTCATGAGATGGCCTCCTATATTTCAGTTGTGATGCGTTTCAGAATGGTGGACGAGCTGTGGCCTTTCGTGGGTGATATCAACCCTCGTTCGGTGATGCTACAGCTTAGGACACATTTCGTGGAGCAGACACGCATTTGGGAGCATGAGCTGATGGGAGACTTCCTCTCCATTAAGATGGAGGAGAACTCATCACTGGAAGACCACTTGGAGCACATGCATGATGTGTACATGAGGCCTGCATACTTCCTGGACGTCTGGATTACGGGCTCTTTTGCAAACGCCATCTTGTCGCTGCGCTGCCACCAAGCTACCAAGCACAAGTCAGGACTTGCATAATGAGGGGCGACGCGGAAACAATGGAGTTCCACCGGTTCATGACACATCTCAGGAATGTGTTGGTTGAACCAGATGTCACTCAGGTCGTCAACGACAAAGGTATATATTTGATATACAGTTTTATAAATGTTATAATCTTGCAAACACATTTGCAGTGTTAAGTATATCTGATACTTGTTCTGTTTTGCTGAAAACAGGTCCTTCTGCATGAGAGGTGCTTGCTGGAGAGGAGGTGACGTTGCGTGTTGATGGCGAGCATGATGATGACGGCCGACGACACTCTCCCTCAACATTTATCATTTAGTTCGTGTTTAGGATGATTATTGTAATCAAGAGATTGTGAACTTCTTTAGTGTGTCTCACACTTCGTGAGACGGTTATTCATATGAGTTTGTAACAAACAGTTGTTCTACTTTTATGAATGATTTCTATTCGTGTTCATATCTTGTTTGATTACGTGTGAATTATCCTTGTTGTTTGAAACTAATTGATAATGCATGAACATTTGTAAAACATTAAAATGCCTTGTTTAAAAATACCCAACTTAATGATATGTTCATTAATGAATGAAAAACCATTATTTAAATTCAAAGTTATGTGATAATATGTGAAAGTCATTCGATTTCTTATCACATAAAAATCATGCCTAAATTCGGCAAAATAACTTGAACACCGTGTATTGCTTGAATACAAAGTGTTTAATGAATTGTTAGAAGTAAATACATATCCGATGTATTGTGTTTTAACGAAAATGGTCATTGTCATTAAATGATTGTTTAAATGTGTAAAGTAGTTTACCAAAAGAAACATGAATATGAAAATGTTTGATTTGATCAAAGTATTTCATTAACAAAGGGTATAAATATAAAAGAGAATCCAATTACTCTGATTTGATCAATAGTAATGAAGTTCAAATTTATAAGAATGGCATAAAATAAATTGTGGAATGCAAAGCGTTCTGAAACGTCAGAATGTAGAGCATCACAATATGATATTAGATATCAAAAGGGGTTGAATAGAAGGTACCAAATAAATTGTTGTAGTGTAGATGTAGAGACCATTAGCTCATAAATAGTTAGCACTCAATTAGAAGGCAGTAAACCATTTGAATTCGTGAAAGTTTTGGGGCTATTCGATATAACCAAAACAATAGTGAATAAGTCCTTGTAGAGTATTCATTGGAAACTTTGAATACGAAACCCATAGCTGAAACCAAAAGGAAAGCAAAACTTGTATTGCTTGGATTTTGGTACATTCTTGAGAAATCTCAGTTTTAGTGATATTTCTCAATTATGGAGCAAATGGAAATTAGTGAAAGACACAATGAGGATTCAAAACCCTGCATCAGAGTGTTGAGAAGCGCAACGGACAACGTTCCTGAACGATTCTCTTCACAGAAGGAAAAAATCAATGATTTTGATCATTGAGTTTTCCCCACTAGCGTTTTCACTATATGAAGTAGGATTCAAAATGTAATCCATATCTTGTATGGAGACATTTGTGAATCATTTGTCATGATTATTGGAATATGACATACATACGAACTACTATGGAAATAATGGTAAACTAGAATTATGAGAAATCCTAAAAGTAAAATTCCCTTGAGATTAGAAAGCAATTCATTGCTAAATCTCACAAGTAAAAGGGGTTACTTGAATTTTCCCAAATGACTGGAAAGCCATACTGGAAAAGGGGGTAGATGACAAAAGCACAATTTGTCAAGTATTGGATAAATATAAATGAATTTGATTCAAATGTGCTAAATGTCTACTGGATTTAAAACTAGTAACAGTACTAGTATCTCATAGTAAATCTACAAGTTTGATATTTGATCAAAGGATTTTGAAGTTATTCAAAATAGTGAGTGGATATGCAATTTGCATAAAATTGAGTGGGAGCTATGAAAGTCTTCCTGAAACAATATGTGATTAACATATTTTTAAGTGGGAGCAATATAAGTCTCAAATTCAAATATGCAGGAACATATTCTGAGTGGGAGCTTATAGGAGTAATTCTTAAGTATGTTAAGAATGAAAGCGCAAATACTTATAAATAATGATTTATAAGATGTAGAAGTTGATAATAGGTGTATTATGATATTATGTAGTATTCCTTAAGGGATTCTGAAAGGGATTTTCAGAATAGAAGTTAATTAAGGAACTGGTCCTTAATAACTCAAATTAGGAATAATATTAAGTTTAACATCAATGGTTGAAAGAAAGAAAATGATGATCATCATCCACTATGTTGAGACATAGGTTCAATCTTAGTAAACCATGATGATAACTTAGCGTAATATGTGATTCAAGAAGGAACGTTTGAAAGTGATTAAGTTAGAATCACAGAATGTTGAGCTAAGTTTGTCCATAGTGTCTAGTAGAGAACTGCAGACATGTTTTCCAAATCCATAAAGGATGACATATCTTAAAGCATAAAAGGGTTATGTTATAAGGTAATATGTTGGAAACTCCTGTAGATACCAATTAAAGTCAAGTAGGAAGCGAGGTGAACAAAACATCGAAAGTTGCACAAAGTGCACTAGTGTTTCGATGAATACATTTATAATAATATATAAGGTACCATCTAAAGTGTTGTATAATGTTATGGCGGGGCTAGTTCGCCTTTAACGTAGAATGATGTGTCCTAGGGCACAGTGCCCATGAGAAAGCCCTCGAGGTTGATCTAACGTCACTGTAGGCTCCTGGAATCAGGCCTCATTCTGCTGCCATAGCGACGATGCATTCACACAGATGCTATCATGTGATGATAAAGTATTAATGTCAATCAAAGTGACATTAGTAAGTTGCAAAGGATATGGGACTATAAAGTACAGACCCAAGACTCAACCTCTTCCATGAGCAAGCATGTCCTAGGTACCGGTTATATGGTGCCATTGATTGAGAACAAATGCAGTTAGTGTATTTGTACTCTAGTGCAAGTGGGAGACTGTTGGAAATATGCCCTAGAGACAAATAGTAGTAAGGACTATTACCATATTTCATATAGTTTATGATTAAGTTTTATATCATGCTATAACTGTATTGAGTGGAAACATCAATACACGTGTGATATACAAACAAACCAGGGGTTCCCAGTGAAACTCTAGTCACTGGTTCATTGGTCAATAGATGATCATGTTTCCTGATCATGTGGCATTTATGCCAGTTGGAAATGGAGTCATCTCATTCTGAGAATGACATGATGAACCAATACCCAAGCTAAACATCATGACCCGATTATGTCACGAAGTTCAAGTTACGATGATTAGAAATGGATCCTCGTAGACTATTCCTTAGACCGTGAGGCTATATCAATCACTGTCTCCCAAGAGTGCTTAGATAGCATCAAACGCCATCTGGTAAAATGGTGGTTATAAAGGTGTGTTCAGGTATTCGGAGGAAACCGTAGAGGCAATATATGTCAAGAGCGGGATTTGTTCGTCCATGTGACGAGAAGATACTCAAGGGCCCACTCAGAGAAGTTATATCCAATAGCTGCACAACATGTGATTTGATCACGGGGATATCACTTGTCAGGAACGAGTCAAGTAGCATTGTTCAGTAACGAGATTGAACACGACATGGTAATGTCATTGATCAGATCTCGGGCAATGCAAGTATCGAGAGACAAAGGGAATAAGACACGATTGTCCCGGTTCAAACCACGAAGGATCTTCGTGGAACGCATAGGGGTCACATGGCCATCCAGGTCCCTCTGTCAATCATTGGTGCGGGAGTGTCCCGACCATGTCTGGAGTGTTCCCGAACCGTGGGGTATCACGCTTAAGGGCTTGATGGTGCTTAGAAAGTGTTTAAAGGATCGGTAGAATCGCCGAAGAAAAGAAGAGAGAAAATCGGAAGGGTTTCGGTAAGTCCAGAGGATGTCCGGAGTGGAGGTGGAAGGTGTTCCATGGCCACGGAGGTTGAGTAATATGTGAATGAATGTTAAATATTGATTTAATCATTTATTCATAATTATTTAATAAAGAGAAAATCAATTAAAGGTCAAAAGGCTTAATGGGCCAATTTCCGGAGGGAGAGGGCCCATTAGGGAAAGGAGAGAGGGAGAGGGGCCAAGGGGGCTAGCCGGCTAGGCCTAGCCCCACCGTGGGGCCCACTAAGGGCTGGCCGGCGGCCACCCCAACCCCTCCTCTCCTTTAGTCCCACCCCAGGACTTTGAGGAAGGGTGTACCCCCTCCTCCCCCTATATATAGTGGGGTATTTGGCCTAGAAACACACCAATAATCAATAAAGGTCTCCCTACTTTTGGGAGAACCTCTAATTGATATTTTCTCTCTCCCCTCTCTCTCTCTCTCTCGTGACCGTGGTCCCAAGTATGGACTGCGCGAGCGAGAGACATCTTCACCGCAGAGCGCCGTCGCGCTGCGGGATTCGGATACAGGAGCTCTACTTCCGCAACTACTGCTGGATCGGGGAAGCGGGAGTCATCGTTAGGCACCGGACGTGTGTAACTCCCCGCGAGGTGTCGCACTTGAGGAACTCAAGTCATTGGGGCTAGAAGGAGCGCAAGGACTTCATCACGACCTTGAGGTCGGCTTCGGCTCGTCTACATCAACCACGCTCTCCTGAGCATTGACAACACTTTTTGGTCTTAAAGGGTAAGTTCGCGAAAATCCCCTCCCGTTACTGTATTACTAATAGATAGTTCCTAGCAGCTTTAGGGGTTCAGGGGTGTAGGGTAAAATTTTATTGTTTTCATGCACAGAACCCCTACACGAACCATATATACTACCCTGCTTCAAGAGCAAAAGAATCTTTACACGATTGAGCAAATCCTATGTATGAACAGTGAAAACTACGGCTGCGACTAGAGAAGCTAGCAATGTAGTACCCCGGACTCCTCTTCAGGGACCTCCTCCTCAAACTCATCATTCTCCGCGATTGCGTCGAAGATTTCTTATACAGCGATGGGGTCGTTGATGTAGATCACCGGATTGCCTCCGCCTACCGCCTGCCCCCATCCAGATCTGGCACTGGCACCACGACGTTGTTGGCCACGATGTTGTCGGCCACCTGCTGCTCGGCAGCGACGGCTACTACCTGCTGATGTCTACGCACTTCTATTCTTATAGACCGTTGTTGGGCCTCCAAGTGTAGAGGTTTGTAGAACAGCAGCAAGTTTTCCCTTAAGTGGATCATCCAAGGTTTATCGAACTAAGGGAGGAAGTGGTCAAAGGTATCTCCTCTCAAGCAACCCTGCAATCAAGATACAAGAAGTCTCTTGCGTCCCCAACACACTCAATACACTTGTTAGGTGTATAGGTGCACTAGTTCAGCGAAGAGATAGTAAAATACAAGTGGTATGGATAATTATAAGTGGTAACGGTGATAGAAAATAGCTTGATGGCGTGTGGTTGACGTGGGAAAAGACTAAAGGCAAACTGAAATAAAGATGGAAGCAAGCAAACATGTAATAGATCTAGTTGCAAATGGTGTTTCAATGTTTAGAAACAAGGCCTAGGGATCATACTTTCACTAGTGAACACTCTCATATAAATATATTCTTTTTATGATACTACTCTTAACTACTCTCTGGTTGGACACTCTAATCAATGGTAGGGCTATAACAGCACAACTCAAAGTTCGCTTTCCCCATCTAGATAACCCCACACTGTCACCTTGAGCTCTAGATGGTTCCAACAAACACCACAATTTCATAGAAACATCCAACTCCAAATATAACTCATAACGAGTATTTGTAATCTCTAGCCTAAGTGCCACCATGGTGTGCACGCTGTCACTTTCACACACATGGAGAGAGCAGAGATCTATTAAAGCACTTGAGTAGCAAGGTAGATCTACTTGATTACAAAGCTGATGATCACAATATGATCATGCATAGAGAGAGAGATGAACACATAGCTACCGATAGAACCCTTAGCCTCGAGAGAGAACTACTCCCTCCTCATCATGGAAACCAGCAATGGTGATGGAGATGGTGGTGGAGATCGATGGAGGTGGCTCCGGGGGCACTTCCCCGTCCCGGAAGGGTGCCGGAATAGAGACTTTCTATCCCCCGAATCTCCTCTTTGATGGCGGCGGTGCTGCGGAACTTTTCGTGGCTGGAGGCTTGATGATTTAGGGTTTTCGCATCGGGAGGCATCTTATAGGCGAAGAGGCAAGGTCGGTGGGCGGCCAGGGGGCCCACACCACTTGGTGGCGCCAGTGATACCAAGGCCACCATATGGTGTGGCCACCTGTGGCCCTCTCTGCCTCGCCTTCCGCTCCGTGAGTCTTCCGGTAAAATATCGACTTTGGCTTTGTCGGTCCAATTCCGAGAATATTGATTTTCCGACTTTCCTGAAACCAAAAACAGCGTAAAAGCAGTAACCGCAATCGTGGCACTTGTTAATAGGTTAGTCATTGCACCGGTGTCACTCCATGTCTGTTCTTTTCATGAATCACAGCTAGAGTCATTGCATGTCTGTTACTTCCATAAACCACACATGGATCCACCAGTGTCATTGCATGTCTGTTCTTTACATGAACCACACCCAGTGTCATTGCATATTAGTTCTTTTCATGAACCTCATAAGGATCCACTAGTGTCATTGCATGTCCGTTCTTTTCACAAACCACATAAGGATCCACCAGTGTCATTGCATGTTTGTTCTTTTCATGAACCAAACCCAGTGTCATTGCATGTGTGTTCCTCTAGACAAACCACATAAGGATTCACCGGTGTTACTGCATGTCTGTTCTTTTCATGAACCACATAAGGATCCACCAGTATCATTGGATGTGTGTTCTTCTCATGAACCACACATGGATCCACCAGTGTCATTGCATGTCTGTTCTTTTCAAGAACCACAACTAGAGTCATTGCATGTGTGTTCCTCTAGACAAACCACATAAGGATCCACCGGTGTCACTGCATGTCTATTCTTTTCATGAACCACATAAGGATCCACCAGTATCATTGGATGTGTCTTCTTCTCATGAACCACACATGGATCCACCAGTGTCATTGCCTGTATGTTCTTTTCATGAACCACAGCTAGAGTCATTGCATGTCTGCTACTTCCATAAACCACACATGGATCCACCGGTGTCATTGCATGTCTGCTCTCTTCATGAACCACACCCAGTGTCATTGCATGTCAGTTCTTTTCATGAACCACATAAGGATCCACTAGTGTCATTACATGTCTGTTCTTTTCACAAACCACATAAGGATCCACCAGTGTCATTGCATTTCTGTTCTTTTCATCAACCAAACCCAGTGTCATTGCATGTGTGTTCCTCTAGACAAACCACATAAGGATCCACCGGTGTCACTGCATGTCTGTTCTTTTCATGAACCACATAATGATCCACCAGTGTCATTGGACGTGTGTTCTTCACATAAAGCACACATGGATCCACCAGTGTCATTGCATGTTTGTTCTTTTCATGAATCACAGCTAGAGTCATTGCATGTCTGTTATGTAACACTCTCAAATCGACCCTATGCAAGTTTTAGCACTTCCCGCCAAACCCGCATAGAAACGATTCAAGAACGCCCCTCAGCACTTGCGTGCTTGGTGGAAGCAGTAATACCATTACACATTAGTCCAATGATGGAACCCACGTAATATATATACCACAACGACTCCATGAGTCAAGAATACAGATATAATATACAAAGATCCAAATCACCTTGAAAACGATAGAGCGTCCAACTACGGACAAGATGCAAATGGGGCTAAGAGCCCTGAAGAATAACCAATGGCGTCCATAACCCTGCCCAGGCCAAGCCGGAAGGGTAACCTTGCTAACGACGTCTATCTCAAACCTGCTAAAACAAAAGGGGTGCCGACAAAGGGCAAAGGAAAAAGAGGAGCGTCAGATCGAGGCCAAGACAGCCATGAGCTAGAATTCGGCGGCTCTCGCCTACATAGGTATGGTGGACTGAAGCGGCAGCGCAGCAGCACTAAACAACCTATAGAGACTCGATACATCTGTTGGCTATTAGAGAGGCATAAGAAAGACCTATCCGGGACCAACCTTATACTAACACCAATCATACCCATCCTGGCATTTCCCCCTCGATACCAAACGAGGAAGTCAAAACCGAGGAACTCACACAGTTGGCAGTTTTACTCATTCCGTTATAGTTGCAGCACTTACTAATCAGATATAGATAGCATGAGTCATCCTGCCAGCATAAGTAGTGGGCAATTTTAATCAACCATTCCGTTGTAGTTGGAACATTTACTAGTCAGATACAATTGTCGTGAGGAATTCCCAAAACCCAGCAGTTGTTGGCACTATTATCACATTCCATTGGAGTTGCAATACGTACTAGCCAAATATAACAAAACAACCCAGATCCAGCAGTGTTGGCATTTTTGATATCCATTCCGTTATAATGAAGCTGATTACTAGTCACATATTAAGTCAAATTTATAGCGCTACTTTAGTTATGCTTGTCTATGATCGAGATACTGTGCTCCAAGTCGTCCATAATCGCGGACACGGCTTTCAGAAAGATTTACCATAGGGTGCACAAATAGCAACACACACACATCAACCTTGGAAAAAAACAAAATCAAAAACGAGCCTTTCACAAGAAAGCAATCACGGGATTCATAAAATATTTCAGGTGCCACCACTGCTACCCCACTAAGCTAAGTTGCCTTGGCGGCTCCAGAGTTTGTGAGTTTGTGGCGGGATGGACCTGGGAACCCCGGTGATGGATCGGGCTTGTCGATACCGCGAAAACGTGGCACGATCCAAAATAGTACAGGTGCTCCACGCACAATCTGAAATAAAGCAGTAAAGCATGGCATAGGTACATGATAGTAATAAAGCCCCAAACTAGTTTGTGGCCCCAAGAAATAAGAAATGAATCAAGATCTAGCTAAGGGGGATTCATAGAGTCTTCCGTATGTGGATAGTGCGAATAGTCAAGGAACAGGTATCAAGTACTCGGGGCCTACGGGACACAAGTGGACATGAAAAACCAAATAGCATATATTGCCCACCGGTGCCTCTTTCATTAATTATCTAGCAATTTAATAGTTGTATTTAAAGTCATGATCCTCTCCACCATAAAGCATATGACAACATTCCAACAACTGTGTGGTACTTCACAACACGGGATCGCACCTAAGCGAGCGACTACGACTCGCAAGACCATCTATCTACCAAACAACAGGTAATAGGCGGTGTCCAAGGCAATATAAAGGCTGCACGGAATATATCTGGTACAGAACACTAAAGCATCGCGACACGGATAGCAATAGATCAACATGAGGAAATAAAGACTATAAATGCAAAATAGGTAGAAAGGGGGAGAATGCTTGCCTGGGAAACACTGCCGAAGGTTCACCGAAGAACTTGTCGATACTCGCATCCACTCAACGGCCTAATCCGCGAAGAAGCAAAGCACTAAAAGAATCACCGGATGCACTATTTAATACTACGGTAGAAGATCGGGCATGATGCATGTATGATGCATGACATGGCAATGGTGCAATGCAATTAGGCAATATTAAGCGGAACCGGGGTCCCGACAATTAAATATAAGGTTCCTGTTGTTTAACTACCCCGCAAATTAAATGTGGAATTAACAAGGCAAAGCATGGCATCTGTTCGCTACACAAATTTAAATGGAGCCAATATAAGACTAGAAAAGGTCCCATATAGTCTCCAAATTTAATTTAGGTGAATCATCGAAATACCCTCAAGCACCCACAATATGTATGCAAACATGCTAAATTAATATGCAACAGTATATGTCCTATATTATAAAAATATGGGTCTCGGAAAGGGGATCACATTGGGGACTCGACGATCTAGGGGTCGATGGGGTTCGGTCTTCGGAACCCAGGTTCAAGGGTCTTCGGGGTTCGATCTTCGGGTCCGGCCATCGGATCCACGAAGGAGGTCATGGCATTTCAAGATGGAGAACTTGAGGTTCCTTGATCAGGATGTTTGTGTAGGAGAACTCGAGGTCTTGCGGCTTCGATTGACGTTGTCGGACTCGGGTTTGGCATCGGTGGTCTTCGAGTGGTATCATGTACGTCTTCGATTGTACAGAGCGGAAGTAGTCGAGGGGTCATCCGAGCATCACTGATATCATTGTCCAAACTTGGTACTTGTTCACATCGAGGTCTTGATCAACGACACAACCGTCTCCACGCCAACAACTTCATCGGTACCTTTGCATCCGCACACTCCAGACTTAAACACCGAGGCCTCAGATTCCTTGTCTCCACAAGCGGCAGAAACAGGGAACGTGGCCGAGAAGGGGATCAAGCGACGCAGGGGCGTTGCTGGTCGTGGACGAAAGCCGAGTAGGCGGGAGGCCGAGGAAGAACGTGCAGGTGCGGTGGCGCGCTTCTACAGAGGAGGTCGGCGAGGAGGGTGACGAGGGAGGCGGGCCGAACACGAGCAAGACCAGAGGAGGTCCTTGGCAGCGAACGATGGTTGCTCTGCTAGGGATCACAGAGGAGGGCGCGGCCCTGGCGGCGGCGGTCGAGGAGCCCGCAGGTCGGAGCAGAGGGGGCCGAGCTCGAGGCAGAGAAGACGGGGCGAGAATGGCGGAGGAGGACCTCGCGACGGAGGCAGCAACCGTGGACCAGGACAGCGCAGAGCTCTGTGAGGGGGCGCAGCACGCGCGACGGAAAGCGGCACTGGCAGCGGAGCTTTGCAAGACGCAGACGATGTGGGCGTGCAGTCGCTGGCGCGAGCCAGAGAGGAGACACCACCGGCCAAAGCAGAGGCAGCTCGCGCGCGAGGCGAAGGAAGGGCGGCCGCAGGAGGAGGGGGCAAAGGCGGGGCGATGGTGGAGCTTGGCCACAGCGAGGAGAACGGCTGGATCAGGAGAAGACGCGTGCGGACTTGAGGGGGTCGTGGGGGTAGGTGGGCGATGCGTGGTGGATGCGGGGTGGGGGACGAGGTTCCCGTGCGGACCAAGACATAGTGGGGTCCACGCTGCAGGGCGAGGGTCGGGTTGACCGCAGGGTGGATGGTCGCTGGTGGTAGGTGGTGTGTGGTGAGGGAGTGGCGGCGGCAGGGATGGGTTGGGGAGTAGCTAGGCTTTGGTTTAGGCTAGGTTTTTTTTCTTAGATGGGCCGGGTAGTATGTGGCCTGGCCTAATGGCTGGGCTGCCTCCCCGGTCTGACAAAATAGTTTTATTTATTTATTTATTTTTAAAAGATTTTTGTAAATTATTTTTAGACAAAACAAAATATCCGGGAAAAAGGCCCGGGGTTTTGATTTGAAATAAAGGCGGGGATATTTAGAAAACAAAGATAGGATTTTAGAAAATAGTTTTAGACAAACAAATGCAGGATGACATGGCGATGCTCAAATGTAATGTGGCATGATGACATGAGCGTGCGGTCATGTTGATGCACAAAACAAAGCAAGGAGCGATTTTCTAGTAGTGGTTTTACCGGGGTGCTACAATTCGACACCACTAACAATGGATCTCGCCCTCGAGATCCGCCTCATGGTACGGGGAAAAAGGTTGATGGTCGAACTCTTATCGCTTCGTGTAGATCCTCGCGACACCACTAACAAAGATTCTTGCTCCATCTTGAAATCGACACCACCAACAAGAGATCGTTGCTCGCGTTCGTCGAGAGAACACTCCGTAGAAACAAAGGCGAAGAAAGAGGTCACAAGGCTACCTCGAACTTCTGTGGAAGGAGTACAATTGCTTGATCCACCAATTCAATGTACAAGAGCAAATGATAAGAGTAGTGGTATGGTAGCTACTCCATCCCGCACTCAAAGCATTACTCTGCACAAGGATAGGGGAATTATACAACCAACTCTCAGAATTCAGACTAAAGATCTCAACAAGCGGGGTTCTGAAACAAAGGAGTGATGCAGACTCTTTGGATGTAGATGATGTCGTCGCGTTGGAAACCCCTGGAAGACACAAAGAAAAATTGTATGAAAAGACACAATGATTAGGTTTCACGATGGTTCCATTGGCATGAAAAACACATGCTCAAGGTATACTCCAACTTTACCAATGCTCATCCTTCTCATATGTGTATCAACGATACGGATATCCATCTTGGTGCAGATACCGATAATGAGTTCAAGGACCAAGAAGATTGGATGAAGGGTACAACAAGCGAGATGCAGACTGATGACAGTAACACCACCGTTATAAAAGGGAGGGAGCGAAACCCTATAGGTACGACGGAAACCCAACCGTGAGAAATCCTGGACTCGAAGAAAAGATAAGAGTAGATTCAAAACACGGAGAGGTAAGAGGAGAATAGCATAGGGGTAAGGAGTAAAATCAGACCTAATCAGATTTATCCAATCAATTTTGCAAAATAGTTTTGACACTCTACATCGGCCGTTAGCTAGGTTATCCTACAAATTTGGACCAAGGTATCATCGCTGGCTCGATACCATCAGTAACACTGACGACCCTATGCAAGTTTTAGCGCTTCCCGCCAAACCCGCATAGAAACGATTCAAGGACGCCCACCAGGCACTTGCGTGCGGGTGGAGAACAAAGTAATACCATTACACATTAGTCCATGATGGAACCCACAGAACATATATATACAACAACGACTCCATGAGTCAAGAATACAGATATAATATACAAAGATCCAAATCAACTTGAAAACGATAGAGCGTCCGACTACGGACAAGATGCAAATGGGGCTAAGAGCCCTGAAGAATAACCAATGGCGTCCATAACCCTGCCCAGGACAAGCCGGAAGCGTAACCCTGCTAACGACGTCGATCTCAAACCTCCTAAAACAAAAGGGGTGCCGATAAAGGGCAAAGGAAAAAGAGGATCGTCAGTACTGATGCCAGTACACGGCGAGGCTAGAATTCAGCGGCTCTTGCCTACATAGGTATGGTGACTGAAGCGGCAGCGTAGCAGCACTAAACAACCTATAGAGACTCGATACATCTGTCAGCTATTAGAGAGGGATAAGAAAGACCTATCCGGGACCAACCTTACACTAACACCAATCATACCCATCCTGGCATTTCCCCCTCGATACCAAACGAGGAAGTCAAAACCGAGGAACTCACACAGTTGGCAGTTTTACTCATTCCGTTATATTTGCAGCACTTACTAATCAGATATAGATAGCATGAGTCATCCTTCCAGCATAAGTAGTGGGCAATTTTAATCAACCATTCCGTTGTGGTTGGAACATTTACTAGTCAGATACAATTGTCTTGAGGAATTCCCAAAACCCAGCAGTTGTTGGCACTTTTATCACATTCCATTGGAGTTGCAATACTTACTAGGAAAATATAACAAAACAACCCAGATCCAGCAGTGTTGGCATTTTTAATATCCATTCCGTTATAATGAAGCTGACTACTAGTCACATATTAAGTCAAATTTATAGCGCTACTTTAGTTATGCTTGTCTATAGGCTTTTAGAAAATAGTTTTAGGCAAACAAATGCAGGATGACATGGCAATGCTCAAACGCAATGTGGCATGATGACATGAGCATGCGGTCATGTTATGCACAAAACAAAGCAACGAGCGATTTTCTAGTAGTGGTTTTACCGGGGTGCTACATGTTACTTCTATAAACCACACATGGATCCAGCAGTGTCATTGCATGTCTGTTCTTTTCATTAACCACACCCAGTGTCATTGCAAGTGTGTTCCTCCAGACAAACCACATATGGATCCACCAGTGTCATTGCATGTCTGTTCTTTTCAGGAATCGCATAAGGATCCACCAGTGTCATTGCATGTTTGTTCCTCTAGACAAACCACCTTTGGAATCCACTAGTGTCATTGGATGTGTGTTCTTTCATGAACCACACCCAGTGTCATTGCATGTATGTTCCTCTAAACAAACCACATAAGGATCCACCAGTGTCATTGCATGTCTGTTCTTTTCATGAACCACACCCAGTGTCATTGCATGCGTGTTCTTCTAAAAAAACCACATAAGTCATTGCATGTCTGTTCTTTTCATGAACCACACCCGGTGTCATAGCATGTGTGTTCCTCTAGAAAAACCACATAAGGATCCACCGGTGTCATTGCATGTCTATTCTTTTCATGAACCACATAAGGATCCACCAATGTCATTGGATATGTGTTCTTCTCATGAACCACACATGGATCCACCGGTGTCATTGCGTGTCTGTTCTTTTCATGAATCACAGCTAGAGTCATTGCATGTCTTTTACTTCCATAAACCACACATGGATCCACCGGTGTCATTGCATGTCTGTTCTTTTCATGAACCACACCTAGTGTCATTGCATGTCAGTTATTTTCATGAACCACATAAGGATCCACCAGTGTCATTGCATGTCTGTTCTTTTCGTGAACCACATAAGGATCCACCAGTGTTATTGCATGTCTGGTCTTCTCACAAACCACATAAGGATCCACCAGTGTCATTGCATGTCTATTCTTTTCATGAACCACACCCAGTGTCATTGCATGTCAGTTATTTTCATGAACCACATAAGGATCCACCAGTGTCATTGCATGTCTATTCTTCTCATGAACCACACCCAGCATGATTGCATGTATGTTCCTCTAAACAAACCACATAAGGATCCACCAGTGTCATTGCATGTCTGTTCTTTTCATGAACCACACCCGGTGTCATTGCATGTGTGTTCTTCTAAAAAAAACCACATAACTAATTGCATGTCTGTTCTTTTCATGAACCACACCCGGTGTCATTGCATGTATGTTCCTCTAGACAGACCACATAAGGATCCACCGGTGTCACTTCATGTCTTTTATTTTCATGAACCACATAAGGATCCACCACTGTCATTGGATGTGTGTTCTTCTCATGAGCCACACATGGATCCACCAGTGTCATTGCATGTCTGTTCTTTTCATGAACCACAGCTAGAGTCATAGCATGTCTGTTATTTCCATAAACCACACATGGATCCACTGATGTCATTGCATGTCTATTCTTTTCATGAACCACACCCAGTGTCATTGCACGTTAGTTCTTTTCATGAACCACATAATGATCCACCAGTGTCATTGCATGTCTGTTCTTTTCACAAACCACATAAGGATCCACCAATGTCATTGCATGTTTGTTCTTTTCATGAACCAAACCCAGTGTCATTGCATGTGTGTTCCTCTAGACAAACCACATAAGGATCCACCAATGTCGCTGCAAGGATGTTCTTTTCATGAACCACATAAGGATCCACTAGTGTCATTGGATGTGTGTTCTTCTCATGAACCACACATGGATCCACCAGTGTCATTGCATGTCTGTTCTTTTCATGAACCACAGCTAGAGTCATTGCATGTCTGTTATTTCCATAAACCACACATGGATCCACCGGTGTCATTGCATGTCTGTTCTTTTCATGAAACTCACCCAGTGTCATTGCACGTTAGTTCTCTTGATGAACCACACCCGGTGTCATAGCATGTGTGTTCCTCTAGAAAAACCACATAAGGATCCACCGGTGTCATTGCATGTCTATTCTTTTCATGAACCACATAAGGATCCACCAATGTCATTGGATATGTGTTCTTCTCATGAACCACACATGGATCCACCGGTGTCATTGCATGTCTGTTCTTTTCATGAATCACAGCTATAGTCATTGCATGTCTGTTACTTCCATAAACCACACATGGATCCACCGGTGTCATTGCATGTCTGTTCTTTTCATGAACCACACCTAGTGTCATTGTCAGTTATTTTCATGAACCACATAAGGATCCACCAGTGTCATTGCATGTCTGTTCTTTTCGTGAACCACATAAGGATCCACCAGTGTTATTGCATGTCTGGTCTTCTCACAAACCACATAAGGATCCACCAGTGTCATTGCATGTCTGTTCTTTCCATGAACCACACCCAGTGTCATTGCATGTCAGTTATTTTCATGAACCACATAAGGATCTACCAGTGTCATTGCATATCTATTCTTCTCATGAACTACACCCAGCGTGATTGCATGTATGTTCCTCTAAACAAACCACATAAGGATCCACCAGTGTCATTGCATGTCTGTTCTTTTCATGAACCACACCCGGTGTCATTGCATGTGTGTTCTTCTAAAAAAACCACATAACTAATTGCATGTCTGTTCTTTTCATGAACCACACCCGGTGTCATTGCATGTGTGTTCCTCTAGACAAACCACATAAGGATCCACCAGTGTCACTTCATGTCTATTATTTTCATGAACCACATAAGGATCCACCACTGTCATTGGATGTGTGTTCTTCTCATGAACCACACATGGATCCACCAGTGTCATTGCATATCTGTTCTTTTCATGAACCACAGCTAGAGTCATTGCATGTCTGTTATTTCCATAAACCACACATGGATCCACCGATGTCATTGCATGTCTATTCTTTTCATGAACCACACCCAGTGTCATTGCACGTTAGTTCTTTTCATGAACCACATAAGGATCCACCAGTGTCATTGCATGTCTGTTCTTTTCACAAACCACATAAGGATCCACCAGTGTCATTGCATGTTTGTTCTTTTCATGAACCAAACCCAGTGTCATTGCATGTGTGTTCCTCTAGACAAACCACATAAGGATCCACCAGTGTCGCTGCATGGCTGTTCTTTTCATGAACCACATAAGGATCCACCAGTGTCATTGGATGTGTGTTCTTCTCATGAACCACACATGGATCCACCAGTGTCATTGCATGTCTGTTCTTTTCATGAACCACAGCTAGAGTCATTGCATGTCTGTTATTTCCATAAACCACACATGGATCCACCGGTGTCATTGCATGTCTGTTCTTTTCATGAACCTCACCCAGTGTCATTGCACGTTAGTTCTCTTCATGAACCACATAAGGATCCACCAGTGTCATTGCATCTCTGTTCTTTTCACAAACCACATAAGGATCCACCAGTGTCATTGCATGTCTGTTCTTTTCATGAACCAAACCCAGTGTCATTGCATGTGTGTTCCTCTAGACAAACCACATAAGGATCCACCAGTGTCAGTGCATGTCTGTTCTTTTCATGAACCACATAAGGATCCACCAGTGTCATTAGATGTGTGTTCTTCTCATGAACCACACATGGATCCACCAGTGTCATTGCATGTCTATTCTTTTCATCAACCACAACTAGAGTCATTGCATGTCTATTACTTCCATAAACCACACATGGATCCACCGGTGTCATTGCATGTCTGTTCTTTTCATGAACCACACGTAGTGTAATTGCATGTCAGTTCTTTTCATGAACCACATAAGGATCCACCAGTGTCATTGCATGTCTGTTCTTTTCACAAACCACATAACGATCCACCAGTGTCATTGCATGTCTGTTCTTTTCATGAACAAAACCCAGTGTCATTGCATGTGTGTTCCTCTAGACAAACCACATAAGGATCCACCGGTGTTACTGCATGTATGTTCTTTTCATGAACCACATAAGAATCCACCAGTATCATTGGATGTGTTGTCTTCTCATGAACCACACATGCATCCACCAGTGTCATTGCATGTCTGTTCTTTTCATGAACCACAGCTACATTCATTGCATGTATGTTACTTCCATAAACCACACATGGATCCACCGGTGTCATTACATGTCTGTTCTTTTCATGAACGACACCCAGTGTCATTGCATGTGTGTTCCTCTAGACAAACCACATATGGATCCACCAGTGTCATTGCATGTCTGTTCTTTTCATAAATCACATAAGGATCCACCAATGTCATTGCATGTGTGTTCCTCTAGACAAACCACCTTAGGAATCCACCAGTGTCATTGGATGTGTGTTCTTTTCATGAACCACACCCAGTGTCATTGCATGTGTGTTCTTCTAAACAAACCACATAAGTCATTTAATGTCTGTTCTTTTCATGAACCACACCCGGTGTCATTGCATGTATGTTTGTCTAGAAAAACCACATAAGGATCCACCGGTGTCACTGCATGTCTGTTCTTTTCATGAACCACATAAGGATCCACCAGTGTCATTGGATGTGTGTTCTTCTCGTGAACCACACATGGATCCACCAGTGGCATTGCATGTATGTTCTTGTCATGAATCACAGCTAGAGTCATTGCATGTCTGTTACTTCCATAAACCACACATGGATCCACCAGTGTCATTGCATGTCTGTTCTTTTCATGAATCACACCCAGTGTCATTGCATATCAGTTCTTTTCATGAACCACATAAGGATCCACCAGTGTCATTGCATGTCTGTTCTTTTCATGAACCACATAAGGATCCACTAGTGTTATTGCATGTCTGTTCTTCTCACAAACCAGATAAGGATCCACCAGTGTCATTGCATGTATGTTCTTTTCATGAACCACACCCAGTGTCATTGCATGTATGTTCTTTTCATGAACCACACCCAGTGTCATTGCATGTGTGTTACTCTAGACAAACCACATAAGGATCCACCCAATGTGATTGGATGTGTGTTCTTCTCATGAACCACACATGGATCCAGCAGTGTCATTGCATGTCTATTCTTTTCATGAACCACACCCAGTGTCATTGCATGTCTGTTCTTTTCATGAACCACATCCAGTGTCATTGCATGTCTGTTCTTTTCATGAACCACACCTAGTGTCATTGCATGTGTGTTCCTCTAGAAAAACCACATAAGGATCCACCGGTGTCACTGCATGTCTGTTCTTTTCATGAACTACATAAGGATCCACCAGTGTCATTGGATGTGTGTTCTTCTCATGAACGACACATGGATCCACTAGTGTCATTGCATGTCTGTTCTTTTCATGAACCACATCTAGAGTCATTGCATGTATGTTACTTCCATAAACCACACATGGATCCACCAGTGTCATTGCATGTCTGTTCTTTTCATGAACCACACCCAGTGTCATTGCATGTCAGTTCTTTTCATGAACCACATAAGGATCCACCAGTGTCATGCATGTCTGTTCTTCTCATAAACCACATAATGATCCACCAGTGTCATTGCATGTCTGTTCTTTTCATGAACCACACCTAGTGTCATTGCATGTGTGTTCCTCTAGAGAAACCACATAAGGATCCACCGGTGTCACTGCATGTTTGTTCTTTTCATGAACCACATAAGGATCCACTAGTGCCATTGGATGTGTGTTCTTCTCATGAACCACACCCAGTGTCATTGCATGTCTGTTTCTCCAAACAAACCACATAAGGATCCACCAGTGTCATTGCATGTCTGTTCTTTTCATGAACCACACCAGTGTCATTCATATGTGTTCTTCTAAACAAACCACATAAGTCATTGCATGTCTGTTCTTTTCATGAACCACACCCGGTGTCATTGCATGTGTGTTCCTCTAGACAAACCACCTTAGGAATCCACCAGTGTCATTGGATGTGTGTTCTTTTCATGAACCACTGATACATTGTAAATGTATCTATAATTTTTGATGTTCCATGCTTGGTTTTATCCACTTTCTTGTGTTTTGTTCCAACTTTGGAGTACTTTTCATATGATTTCTTGGACTAACCTATTAACAAGAGCCACAGTGCCAGCTGCCTGTTTTCTGCTGTTTTTGGTTCCAGGAAAGTCAGAAAATGAATATTCTCGGAATTGGACGGGACAAACCACATAAGGATCCACCAGTGTCATTGCATGTCTGTTCCTCTAAACAAACCACATAAGGATCCACCAGTGTCATTGCATGTCTGTTTTTTCATGAACCACACCCAGTGTCATTGCACGTGTGTTCTTCTAGACAAACCACATAAGTCATTGCATGTCTGTTCTTTTCATGAACCACACCCGGTGTCATTGCATGTGTGTTCCTCTAGACAAACCACATAAGGATCCACCGGTGTCACTACATGTCTATTCTTTTCATGAACCACATAAGGATCCACCAGTGTCATTGGATGTGTGTTCTTCTCATGAACCACACATGGATCCACCGGTGTCACTGCATGTCTGTTCTTTTCATGAATCACAGCTAGAGTCATTGCATGTCTGTTACTTCCATAAACTAAACATGGATCCACCAGTGTCATTGCATGTTTGTTCTTTTCATGAACCACACCCAGTGTCATTGCATGTGAGTTGTTTTCATGAACCACATAAGGATCCACCAGTGTCATTGCATGTCTGTTCTTTTCACAAACCATATAAGGATCCACCAGTGTCATTGCATGTTTGTTCTTTTCATGAACCAAACCTAGTGTCATTGCACAAGTGTTCCTCTAGACAAACCACATAAGGATCCACCGGTGTCACTGCATGTCTATTCTTTTCATGAACCACATAAGGATCCACCAGTATCATTGGATGTGTGTTCTTCTCATGAACCACACATGGATCCACCAGTGTCATTGCCTGTATGTTCTTTTCATGAACCACAGCTAGAGTCATTGCATGTCTGTTACTTCCATAAACCACACATGGATCCACCGGTTTCATTGCATGTCTGCTCTCTTCATGAACCACACCTAGTGTCATTGCATGTCAGTTCTTTTCATGAACCACATAAGGATCCACCAGTGTCATTACATGTTTGTTCTTTTCACAAACCACATAAGGATCCACCAGTGTCATTGCATGTCTGTTCTTTTCATCAACCAAACCCAGTGTCATTGCATGTGTGTTCCTCTAGACAAACCACATAAGGATCCACCGGTGTCACTGCATGTCTGTTCTTTTCATGAACCACATAATGATCCACCAGTGTCATTGGATGTGTGTTCTTCACATAAAGCACACATGGATCCACCAGTGTCATTGCATGTTTGTTCTTTTCATGAATCATAGCTAGAGTCATTGCATGTCTATTATGTAACTCCCTCGAATCGACCCTATGCAAGTTTTAGCGCTTCCCGCCAAACCCGCATAGAAACGATTCAAGGAGGCCCACTAGGCACTTGCGTGCGGGTGGAGAACAAAGTAATACCATTACACATTAGTCCACGATGGAACCCACAGAACATATATATACAACAACGACTCCATGAGTCAAGAATACAGATATAATATACAAAGACCCAAATCACCTTGAAAACGATAGAGCGTCCAACTACGGACAAGATGCAAATGGGGCTAAGAGCCCTGAAGAATAACCAATGGCGTCCATAACCCTGCCCAGGCCAAGCCGAAAGGGTAACCTTGCTAACGACGTCGATCTCAAACCTACTAAAACAAAAGGGGTGCCGACAAAGGGCAAAGGAAAAAGAGGAGTCGATCTTGAGGCCAAGACAGCGAGGCTAGAATTCGGCGGCTCTCGCCTACATAGGTATGATGGACTGAAGCGGCAGCACAGCATCACTAAACAACCTATAGAGACTCGATACATCTGTTGGCTATTAGAGAGGCATAAGAAAGACCTATCCGGGACCAACCTTATACTAACACCAATCATACCCATCCTGGCATTTCCCCCTCGATACCAAATGAGGAAGTCAAAACCGAGGAACTCACACAGTTGGCAGTTTTACTCATTCCGTTATAGTTGTAGCACTTACTAATCAGATATAGATAGCATGAGTCATCCTGCCAGCATAAGTAGTGGGCAATTTTAATCAACCATTCCGTTGTAGTTGGAACATTTACTAGTCAGATACAATTGTCGTGAGGAATTCCCAAAACCCAGAAGTTGTTGGCACTTTTATCACATTCCATTGGAGTTGCAATACGTACTAGGCAAATATAACAAAACAACCCAGATCCAGCAGTGTTGGCATTTTTGATATCCATTCCGTTATAATGAAGCTGATTACTAGTCACATATTAAGTCAAATTTATAGCACTACTTTAGTTATGCTTGTCTATGATCGAGATACTATGCTCCAAGTCGTCCATAACCGCGGACACGGCTTTCAGAAAGATTTACCCTGCAGGGGTGCACAAATAGCAACACACACACGATCAACCTCGGGAAAACCAAATAAAAACCCAACTAGCCTTTCACGACAAAGCAATCACAAGATTCATAAAATATTTCAGGGGGCCAACCCACTAAGCTACCCGCAACGAAGTTGGCCGGCTCTGGAACAGACCCAGAGTTTGTGACGACGGCTGTAAATGACTGGGAACCCGAAAGTGTGACTGGGCTTGTCGATACCGCGAAAACGTGGCACGATCCAAAATAGTACAGGTGCTCCACGCACAATCTTCAATAAAGCAGTAAAGCATGGCATAGGTACAGGATAGTAATAAAGCCCCAAACTAGTTTGTGGCCCCAAGAAATAAGAAATGAATCAAGCTCTAGCTAAGGGGGGTTCATAGAGTCTGCCGTATGTGGATAGTGCGAATAGTCAAGGAACAGGTATCAAGTACTCGGGGCCTACGGGACACAAGTGGACATGAAAAACCAAATAGCATATATTTCCCACCGGTGCCTCTTTCATTAGTTATCTAGCAATTTAATAGTTGTATTTAAAGTCATGATCCTCTCCACCGTAAAGCATATGACAACATTCCAACAACTGTGTGGTACTTCACAACACGGGGTCGCACCTAAGCGAGCGACTACGACTCGCAAGACCATTTATCTACCAAACAACAGGTAATAAAAGGTGTCCAAGGCAATATAAAGGCTACACGGAATATATCTGGTACAGAACACTAAAGCATCGCGACAAGGATATCAATAGATCAACAGGAGGAAATAAAGACTATAAATGCAAAATAGGTAGAAAGGGGGAGAATGCTCGCCTGGTAAACACTGCCGAAGGTTCACCGAAGAACTTGTCGATACTCGCATCCACTCAACGGCCTAATCCGCGAAGAAGCAAAGCACTAAAAGAATCACCGGATGCACTATTTAATACTACGGTAGAAGATCGGGCATGATGCATGTATGATGCATGACATGGCAATGGTGCAATGCAATTAGGCAATATTAAGCGGAACCGGGGTCTCGACAATTAAATATAAGGTTCCTGTTGTTTAACTACCCCGCAAATTAAATGTGGAATTAACAAGGCAAAGCATGGCATCGGTTCGCTACACAAATTTAAATGGAGCCAATATAAGACTAGAAAAGGTCCCATATAGTCTCCATATTTAATTTAGGTGAATCATCGAAATACCCTCAAGCACCCACAATATGTATGCAAACATGCTAAGTTAATATGCAACAGTATATGTCCTATATTATAAAAATATGGGTCTCGGAAAGGGGATCACATTGGGGACTCGGCGATCTTGGGGTCGATGGGGTTCGGTTTTCAGAACCCAGGTTCAAGGGTCTTCGGGGTTCGATCTTCGGGTCCGGCCATCGGATCCACGAAGGAGGTCATGGCATTTCAGGATGGAGAACTTGAGGTTCCTTGATCGGGGTGTTTGTGTAGGAGAACTCGAGGTCTTGCGGCTTCGATTGACGGTGTCGGACTCGGGTTTGGCATCGGTGGTCTTCGAGTGGTATCATGTACGTCTTCGATTGTACAGAGCGGAAGTAGTCAAGGGGTCATCCGAGCATCACTGATATCATTGTCCAAACTTGGTACTTGTTCACATCGAGGTCTTGATCAACAACACAACCGTCTCCACACCAATAGTTCACTGGTACCCTTTGCATCACTGCACACTCCAGACTTAAACACCGAGGCCTCAGATTCCTTGTCTCCACAAGCGGCAGAAACAGGGAACGTGGCCGAGAAGGGGATCAAGCGACGCAGGGGCGTTGCTGGTCATGGACGAAAGCCGAGTAGGCGGGAGGCCGAGGCAGGACGTGCAGGTGCGGTGGCGCGCTTCTACAGAGGAGGTCGGCGAGGAGGGTGACGAGGGAGGCGGGTCGAACACGAGCCAGACCAGAGGAGGTCCTTGGAAGCGACCGATGGTTGCTCTGCTAGGGATCACAGAGGAGGGCGCGGCCCTGGCGGCGGCGGTCGCGGAGCCCGCAGGTCGGAGCAGAGGGGGCCGAGCTCGAGGCAGAGAAGACGGGGCGAGAATGGCGGAGGAGGACCTCGCGACGGCGGCAGCAACCGTGGACCAGGACGGCGCAGAGCTCTATGAGGGGGGTTAACACGCATTTACTGAGCGAGCAGCTGAGCGGAGCTTTGCAGATTGGGCAGGCCGCTGGCGCAGGCCAGCAGGAGACACCGCCAGCAGAGCGGCACAATGGCGAGGCGGAGGAAGGGCGGCCGCAGGAGGAGGAGGCAAAGGCGGGGCGGTGGTGGAGCTTGGCCACAGCAAGGAGAACGACCGGATCAGGGGAAGACGCGTGCGGACTTGAGGGGGTCGTGGGGGTAGGTGGGCAATGCGTGGTGGATGCGGGGTGGGGCACGAGGTTCCCGTGCGGACCAAGACATGGTGGGGTCCGCGCGGCAGGGTGAGGGTCGGGTTGACCACAGGGTGGATGGTCGCTGGTGGTAGGTGGTGTGTGGTGAGGGAATGGCGGCGGCAGGGATGGGTTGGGGAGTAGCTAGGCTTTGGTTTAGGCTAGGTTTTTTTTTCTTAGATGGGCCGGGTAGTATGTGGCCTGGCCTAATGGCTGGGCTGCCTCCCCGGTTTGATAAAATAGTTTTATTTATTTATTTTTATTTTAAAAGCCTTTTGTAAATTATTTTTAGACAAAACGAAATATCCGGGAAAAAGGCCCGGGGTTTTGATTTGAAATAAAGGCGGGGATATTTAGAAAACAAAGATAGGATTTTAGAAAATAGTTTTAGGCAAACAAATGCAGGATGACATGGCGATGCTCAAATGTAATGTGGCATGATGACATGAGCATGCGGTCATGTTGATGCACAAAACAAAGCAAGGAGCGATTTTCTAGTAGTGGTTTTACCGGGGTGCTACAATTCGACACCACTAACAATGGATCTCGCCCTCGAGATCCGCCTCATGGTACGGGGAAGAAGGTTGATGGTCGTACTCTTATCGCTTCGTGTAGATCCTCGCGACACCACTAACAAAGATTCTTGCTCCATCTTGAAATCGACACCACCAACAAGAGATCGTTGCTCGCGTTCGTCGAGAGAACACTCCGTAGAAACAAAGGCGAAGCAAGAGGTCACAAGGCTACCTCGAACTTCTGTGGAAGGAGTACAATTGCTTGATCCACCGATTCAATGTACAAGAGCAAATGATAAGAGTAGTGGTATGGTAGCTACTCCATCCCGCACTCAAAGCATTACTCTGCACAAGGATAGGGGAATTATACAACCAACTCTCGGAATTCAGACTAAAGATCTCAACAAGCGGGGTTCTGAAACAAAGGAGTGATGTAGACTCTTCGGATGTAGATGATGTCGTCACGTTGGAAACCCCTGGAAGACACAAAGAAAAATTGTATGAAAAGACACAATTATTAGGTTTCACGATGGTTCCATTGGCATGAACAACACATGCTCAAGGTATACTCCAACTTTACCAATGCTCATCCTTCTCATATGTGTATCAACGATACGGATATCCATCTAGGTGCAGATACCGATAAAGAGTTCAAGGACCAAGAAGATTGGATGAAGGGTACAACAAGCGAGATGACAAGACGATAACACCACCGTTATAAAAGGGAGGAAGCGAAACCCTGTAGGTACGACGAAAACCCAACCGTGAGAAATCCTGGACTCGAAGAAAAGATAAGAGTAGATTCAAAACACGGAGAGGTAAGAGGATAATAGCATAGGGGTAAGGAGTAAAATCAGACCTAATCAGATCTATCCAACCGATTTTGCAAAATAGTTTTGACACTCTACATCGGCCGTTAGCTAGGTTATCCTACAGGCTGGACCAGTGGGGTATCGCAACTGCTGGGCTCTGATACCACTCTGTAACACCCTCGAATCGACCCTATGCAAGTTTTAACGCTTCTCGCCAAACCCGCATAGAAACAATTCAAGGACGCCCACCAGGCACTTGCGTGCGGGTGGAGAACGAAGTAATACCATTACACATTAGTCCACGATGGAACCCATAGAACATATATATACAACAATGACTCCATGAGTCAAGAATACAGATATAATATACAAAGATCCAAATCAACTTGAAAACGATAGAGCGTCCGACTACGGACAAGATGCAAATGGGGCTAACAGCCCTGAAGAATAACCAATGGCGTCCATAACCCTGCCCAGGCCAAGCCGGAAGGGTAACCCTGCTAACGACGTCGATCTCAAACCTCCTAAAACAAAAGGGGTGCCGACAAAGGGCAAAGGAAAAAGAGGGCGTCGATCGAGGCCAGTACACGGCGAGGCTAGAATTCAGCGGCTCTCGCCTACATAGGTATGGTGGACTGAAGCGACAGCATAGCAGCACTAAACAACCTATAGAGACTCGATACATCTATCGGCTATTAGAGAGGGATAAGAAAGACCTATCCGGGACCAACCTTATACTAACACCAATCATACCCATCCTGGCATTTCCCCCTCGATACCAAACGAGGAAGTCAAAACCGAGGAACTCACACGGTTGGTAGTTTTACTCATTCCGTTATAGTTGCAGCACTTACTAATCAGATATAGATAGCATGAGTCATCCTGCCAGCATAAGTAGTGGGCAAGTTTAATCAACCATTCCGTTGTAGTTGGAACATTTACTAGTCAGATACAATTGTCTTGAGGAATTCCCAAAACCCAGCAGTTGTTGGCACTTTTATCACATTCCATTGGAGTTGCAATACTTACTAGGAAAATATAACAAAACAACCCAGATCCAGCAGTGTTGGCATTTTTAATATCCATTCCGTTATAATGAAGCTGACTACTAGTCACATATTAAGTCAAATTTATAGCGCTACTTTAGTTATGCTTGTCTATAGGCTTTTAGAAAATAGTTTTAGGCAAACAAATACAGGATGACATGGCGATGCTCAAATGCAATGTGGCATGATGACATGAGCATGCGGTCATGTGGATGCACAAAACAAAGCAACGACCGATTTTCTAGTAGTGGTTTTACCGCGGTGCTACATGTTACTTCCATAAACCACACATGGATCCAGCAGGGTCATTGCATGTCTGTTCTTTTCATTAACCACACCCAGTGTCATTGCATGTGTGTTCCTCTAGACAAACCACATATGGATCCACCAGTGTCATTGCATGTCTGTTCTTTTCAGGAATCGCATAATGATCCACCAGTGTCATTGCATGTTTGTTCCTCTAGACAAACCACCTTTGGAATCCACCAGTGTCATTGGATGTGTGTTCTTTCATGAACCACACCTAGTGTCATTGCATGTATGTTCCTCTAAACAAACCACATAAGGATCCACCAGTGTCATTGCATGTCTGTTCTTTTAATGAACCACACCTAGTGTCATTGCATGCGTGTTCTTCTAAACAAACCACATAAGACATTGCATGTCTGTTCTTTTCATGAACCACACCCGGTGTTATAGCATGTGTGTTCCTCTAGAAAAACCACACAAGGATCCACCAGTGTCATTGGATGTGTGTTCTTCTCATGAACCACACATGGATCCACCGGTGTCGTTGCATGTCTGTTCTTTTCATGAATCACAGCTAGAGTCATTGCATGTCTGTTACTTCCATAAACCACACATGGAACCACCGGTGTCATTGCATGTCTGTTCTTTTCATGAACCACACCTAGTGTCATTGCATGTCAGTTATTTTCATGAACCACATAAGGATCCACCAGTGTCATTGCATGTCTGTTCTTTTCATGAACCACATAAGGATCCACCAGTGTTATTGCATGTCTGGTCTTCTCACAAACCACATAAGGATCCACCAGTGTCATTGCATGTCTGTTCTTTTCATGAACCACACCCAGTGTCATTGCATATCAGTTCTTTTCATGAACCACATAAGGATCCACCAGTGTCATTGCATGTCTGTTCTTCTCATGAACCACACCCAGTGTGATTGCATGTATGTTCCTCTAAACAAACCACATAAGGATCCACCAATGTCATTGCATGTCTGTTCTTTTCATGAACCACACCCAGTGTCATTGCATGTGTGTTCTTCTAAACAAACCACATAACTAATTGCATGTCTGTTCTTTTCATGAACCACAACCGGTGTCATTGCATGTGTGTTCCTCTAGACAAACCACATAAGGATCCACCGGTGTCACTTCATGTCTATTATTTTCATGAACCACATAAGGATCCACCACTTTCATTGGATGTGTGTTCTTCTCATGAACCACACATGGATCCACCAATGTCATTGCATGTCTGTTCTTTTCATGAACCACAGTAGAGTCATTGCATGTCTGTTACTTCCATAAACCACACATGGATCCACCGGTGTCATTGCATGTCTGTTCTTTTCATGAACCGCACCTAGTGTCATTGCATGTTAGTTCTTTTCATGAACCACATAAGGATCCACCGGTGTCATTGCATGTCTGTTCTTTTCACAAAACACATAAGGATCCACCAGTGTCATTGCATGTCTGTTCTTTTCATGAACCAAACCCAGTGTCATTGCATGTGTGTTCCTCTAGACAAACCACATAAGGATCCACCAGTGTCACTTTGCATATGTTCTTTTCATGAACCACATAAGGATCCACCAGTGTCATTGGATGTGTGTTCTTCTCATGAACCACACATGGATCCACCAGTGTCATTGCATGTCTGTTCTTTTCATGAACCACGACTAGAGTCATTGCATGTCTGTTACTTCCATAAACCACACATGGATCCACCGGTGTCATTGCATGTCTGTTCTTTTCATGAACCACACCTAGTGTAATTGCATGTCAGTTCTTTTCATGAACCACATAAGGATCCACCAGTGTCATTGCATGTCTGTTCTTTTCATGAATCACATAAGGATCCACCAATGTCATTGCATGTGTGTTCCTTTAGACAAACCACCTTAGGAATCCACCAGTGTCATTGGATGTGTGTTCTTTTCATGAACCATACCCAGTGTCATTGCATGTCTGTTCCTCTAAACACACCACATAAGGATCCACCAGTGTCATTGCATGTCTGTTCTTTTCATGAACCACACCCAGTGTCATTGCATGTGTGTTCTTCTAAACAAACCACATAAGTCATTTAATGTCTGTTCTTTTCATGAACCACACCCGGTGTCATTGCATGTATGTTTCTCTAGAAAAACCACATAAGGATCCATCGGTGTCACTACATATCTGTTCTTTTCATGAACCACATAAGGATCCACCAGTGTCATTGGATGTGTGTTCTTCTCATGAACCACACATGGATCCACCGGTGTCATTGCATGTATGTTCTTTTCATGAATCACAGCTAGAGTTATTGCATGTCTGTTACTTACATAAACCACACATGGATCCACCAGTGTCATTGCATGTCTGTTCTTTTCATGAACCACACCTAGTGTCATTGCATGTCAGTTATTTTCATGAACCACATAAGGATCCACCAGTGTCATTGCATGTCTGTTCTTTTCATGAACCACATAAGGATCCACCAGTGTTATTGCATGTTTGTTCTTCTCACAAACCACATAAGGATCCACCAGTGTCATTGCATGTCTGTTCTTTTCATGAACCACACCCTGTGTCATTGCATGTGTGTTCCTCTAGACAAACCACATAAGGATCCACCCAATGTGATTGGATGTGTGTTCTTCTCATGAACCACACATGGATCCACCGGTGTCACTGCATGTCTGTTCTTTTCATGAATCACAGCTAGAGTAATTGCATGTCTGTTACTTCCATAAACCACACATGGATCCACCAGTGTCGTTGCATGTCTGTTCTTTTCATGAACCACACCCAGTGTCATTGCATGTGAGTTGTTTTCATGAACCACATAAGGATCCACCAGTGTCATTGCATATCTGTTCTTTTCACAAACCACATAAGGATCCACCATTGTCATTGCATGTCTCTTCTTTTCATGAACCAAACCCAGTGTCATTGCACGTGTGTTCCTCTAGACAAACCAAATAAGGATCCACCAGTGTTACTGCATGTCTGTTCTTTTCATGAACCACATAAGGATCCACCAGTATCATTGGATGTGTGTTCTTCTCATGAACCATACATGGATCCACCAGTGTCATTGCATGTCTGTTCTTTTCATGAACCACAGCTAGAGTCATTGCATGTCTGTTCTTTTCATGAACCACAGCTAGAGTCATTGCATGTGTGTTCCTCTAGACAAACCACATAAGGATCCACCGGTGTCACTGCATGTCTGTTCTTTTCATGAACCACATCAGGATCCACCAGTATCATTGTATGTGTGTTCTTCTCATGAACCACACATGGATCCACCAGTGTCATTGCCTGTATGTTCTTTTAATTAACAACAGCTAGAGTCATTGCATGTCTGTTACTTCCATAAACCACACATGGATCCACCAGTGTCATTGCATGTCTGCTCTCTTCATGAACCACACCCAGTGTCATTGCATGTCAGTTCTATTCATGAACCACATAAGGATCCACCAGTGTCGTTGCATGTCTGTTCTTTTCACAAACCACATAAGGATCCACCAGTGTCATTGCATGTCTGTTCTTTTCATGAACCAAACCCAGTGTCATTGCATGTGTGTTCCTCTAGACAAACCACATAAGGATCCACCGGTGTCACTGCATGTCTGTTCTTTTCATGAATCACATAATGATCCACCAGTGTCATTGGATGTGTGTTCTTCACATGAAGCACACATGGATGCACCAGTGTCATTGCATGTTTATTCTTTTCATGAATCACAGCTAGACTCATTGCATGTCTGTTACTTTCATAAACCACACATGGATCCAGCAGTATCATTGCATGTCTGTTCTTTTCATTAACCACACCTAGTGTCATTGCATTTGTGTTCCTCTAGACAAACCACATATGGATCCACCAGTGTCATTGCATGTCTGTTCTTTTCATGAATCCCATAAGGATCCACCAGTGTCATTGCATGTCTGTTCTTTTCATGAATCGCATAAGGATCCACCAATGTCATTGCATGTTTGTTCCTCTAGACAAACCACCTGAGGAATCCACCAGTGTCATTGGATGTGTGTTCTTTTCATGAACCACACCCAGTGTTATTGCATGTATGTTCCTCTAAATAAACCACATAAGGATCCACCAGTGTCATTGCATGTCTATTCTTTTCATGAACCACACCCAGTGTCATTGCATTTGTGTTCTTCTAAACAAACCACATAAGTCATTGCATGTCTATTCTTTTCATGAACCACACCCGGTGCCATAGCATGTGTGTTCCTCTAGACAAACCACATAAGGATCCACCGGTGTTACTGCATATCTATTCTTTTCATGAACCACATAAGGATCCACCAGTGTCATTGGATGTGTGTTCTTCTATTGAACCACACATGGATCCACCGGTGTCATTGCATGCCTGTCCTTTTCTTGAATCACAGCTAGAGTCATTGCATGTCTGTTACTTCCATAAAACACACATGGATCCACCGGTGTCTTTGCATGTCTGTTCTTTTCATGAACCACACCCACTGTCATTGCATGTCATTTCTCTTCATGAACCACATAAAGATCCACCAGTATCATTGCATGTCTGTTCTTTTCATGAACCACATAAGGATCCACCAGTGTTATTGCATGCCTGTTCTTCTCACAAACCACATAAGGATCGACAAGTGTCATTACATGTCTATTCTTTTCCTGAACCACACCCAGTGTCATTGCATGTGTGTTCCTCTAGACAAACCACATAAGGATCCACCCAATGTGATTGGATGTGTGTTCTTCTCATCAACCACACATGGATCCACCAGTGTCATTGCATGTATGTTTTTTCATGAACCACGCCCAGTGTCATTACATGTCTGTTCTTTTCATGAACCACACACAGTGTCATTGCATGTGTGTTCCTCTACACAAACCACATAACGATCCACCGGTGTCACTGCAGGTCTATTCTTTTCATGAACCATATAAGGATTCACCAGTGTCATTGGATGTGTGTTCTTCTCATGAACCACACATGGATCCACCAGTGTCATTGCATGTCTGTTCTTTTCATGAACTACATCTAGTGTCATTGGATGTGTGTTCTTCTCATGAGCCACACATGGATCCACCAGTGTCATTGCATGTCTGTTCTTTTGATGAACCACACCTAGTGTCATTGCATGTCAGTTATTTTCATGAACCACATAAGGATCCACCAGTGTTATTGCATGTCTGTTCTTCTCACAAACCACATAAGGATCCACCAGTGTCATTGCATGTCTGTTCTTCTCACAAACCACATAAGGATCCACCAGTGTCATTGCATGTCTGTTCTTTTCATGAACCACACCCAGTGTCATTGCATGTGTGTTCCTCTAGACAAACCACATAAGGATCCACCGGTGTCACTGCATGTTTGTTCTTTTCATGAACCGCATAAGGATCCACCAGTGTCATTGGATGTGTGTTCTTCTCATGAAACACACCCAGTGTCATTGCATGTATGTTCCTCTAAACGAACCACATAAGGATCCACTAGTGTCATTGCATGCCTGTTCTTTTCATGAACCACACCAGTTTCATTGCATGTGTGTTCTTCTAAACAAACCACATAAATCATTGCATGTCTGTTCTTTTCATGAACCACACCCGGTTTCATTGCATGTGTGTTCCTCTAGACAAACCACCTTAGGAATCCACCGGTGTCATTGGATGTGTGTTCTTTTCATGAACCACACCCAGTGTCATTGCATGTATGTTCCTCTAAACAAACCACATAAGGATCCACCAGTGTCATTGCATGTCTGTTCTTTTCATGAACCACACCCAGTGTCATTGCGTGTGTGTTCTTCTAAACAAACCACATAAGTCATTGCATGTCTGTTCTTTTCATGAACCACACCCGGTGTCATAGCATGTGTGTTCCTCTAGACAAACCACATAAGGATCCACCGGTGTCACTGCATGTCTATTCTTTTCATGAACCACATAAGGATCCACCAGTGTCATTGGATGTGTGTTCTTCTCATGAACCACACATGGATCCACCGGTGTCATTGCATGTCTGTTCTTTTCATGAATCACAGCTAGAGTCATTGCATGTCTGTTACTTCCATAAACCACACATGGATTGACCGATGTCATTGAATGTCTATTCTTTTCATGAACTACATCTAGTGTCATTGGATGTGTGTTCTTCTCTTGAACCACACATGGATCCACCAGTGTCATTGCATGTTTGTTCTTTTCATGAACCACACCTAGTGTCATTGCATGTGAGTTCTTTTCATGAATGACATAAGGATCCACCAGTGTCATTGCATGTCTATTTTTCTCACAAACCACATAAGGATCCACTAGTGTCATTGCATGTCTGTTCTTTTCATGAACCACACCCAGTGTCATTGCATGTGTGTTCCTCTAGACAAACCACATAAGGATCCACCGGTGTCACTGCATGTTTGTTCTTTTCACGAACCACACCTAGTGTCATTGCATGTTAGTTCTTTTCGTGAACCACATAAGGATCCACCAGTGTCATTGCATGTCCGTTCTTCTCATAAACCACATAAGGATCCACGAGTGTCATTGAATGTATGTTCTTTTCATGAACCACACCCAGTGTCATTGCATGTGTGTTCTCTAGACAAACCACATAAGGATCCACCAGTGTCACGGCATGTCTGTTCTTTTCATGAACCACATAAGGATCCACCAGTGTCATTGGATGTGTGTTCTTTTCATGAACCACACCCAGTGTCATTGCATGTCTGTTCCCCTAAACAAACCACATAAGGATCCACCAGTGTCATTGCATGTCTGTTCTTTTCATGAACCGCACCAAGTGTCATTGCATGTGTGTTCTTCTAAACAAACCACATAAGTCATTGCATGTCTGTTCTTTTCATGAACCACACCCGGTGTCATTGCATGTGTGTTCCTCTAGACAAACCACCTCAGGAATCCACCGCTGTCATTGGATGTGTGTACTTTCCATGAACCACGCTAGTGTCATCACTACTAGGAAAACGGCTATATATAATATGCACATCCGTGGCGCACGTGCCAGTGGTGCCCCACGGCTAAAATAGGCGTGGTGCACTGCATAGAGGTGCGCTACGGGTAACTGCAGTAAGCACTGTGGGCCGTATACCACATAGCCATAGCGCACCTACGGCTAGTGCGCTTTGAGTGTGACTGGTAGTTGTGGCGCACTTGGGCACCATGCGCTACAGATCAAATCAGGCCGCACTACTGTGTAACTGGGAAAACAATTCTGTGGCGCATGGGTGTATGTGCGCCACGGCTGTTCGTTATGCCTGTGGCGCACCACGCCACGTGCGCCACGGATGTGCGTGCTGCCTGCTAAATTTTGGCAGATAGCCTTTTGCACATTGCCTAGATCCACCATCTCCCACTTCACTTTCCCCTCCTTCTTCCTCTTTGGATCTCGCCCCCTCCTCCTGACCACCTCAATTTCTCCACTCTTTCACCATTTGTAGCATGTAAAACTTACCTTGGATGCTACATACATAATAGAGGAAGGCTCTCCTTCCGGCCAGCATCTCTCGGTCTCTCACCTCTCCTTCGAGATCATCTCGCGGTCTCTCGTCTCGGTAAGTTGTCTATGTAAGAGGGATGTGTTTATGTGTATGGATGATATGGTTGCATATCTATGGAGAGGATCGATGCTCTCATGTGTTTAGAGAGCATGCATGCATGCTCTCTCATATATTGGCATTGTTTTGCCAAAATGTTGATTTATTTCCATTTTGGCAAGACTTTGGCATTTCGCAAAGGTCCGAATTTGAGGATAGGTCATGCCGAAATTTTCCATCGACCATTGCATGTATGCATTGGTTCTGTGGTTGTAATAAACTTCTAATTCTACCGTGTACACCACGCAGGCAACCATGGTCCGCATAATGAGCGAAGGCATTGTTGCTAGATTTTTGAAATGCGCGACAGCCGACATGATACGAAATAACATGACAGAGATAACATTTCCATGCAGAAGATGCAAACTCAATTGGTTGATCGACCCAGATTCCGGAAATCGGCAGGCGCACCTGCTCCGCCATGGTTTCATGGATGGCTACACTCGGTGATAAGTGATGACAAAGACGATGAGGCCATAAATGGGGCAGCAGAAAATGAGGAAGGCGGGCAACATGATCATGATCACGGCAAGGACGGGTGAGATGAAGAAGAGTCTCCTGGAGCTGGTGAAGGTGCGGAAGCAGACCAGGATGATGATGATCTAGATGCTGGAGCAGACGATGGAACAACGTCAGGCTGGGTGCAGGACCCTTATGTTCAAGAACTGCTTCTCAAGCAGACGAGTAACGCTAGGGCTGCCGCTAGAGAGAAAGCCAAGCTTGCGCAACTTGAGAAAGACGCGGTTACTCCATTGTATGAAGGATGCAAGCCCGATGATACCCGGTTGAATGTAACGCTCAAGGCTATGGAGATGAAGGCAAAACATAAATGGACCGACGCAAGCTTCGATGATATGATGGCATTCTGGCACGATTGTCTCCCGGAGGGGAACACGTGTCCAACTAGTATAGAGGATGCCAAAAACTCGTGTGTCCTCTTGATCTACCGCACATTAGATACCACGTCTGCATCAACGATCGCATCATTTATCGGGGCGAGGACGCGGAGAAAACCACATGCCCGATGTGCGGCGTTAGTCGATACAAGAAAGGGAAGAAAGCTCCTCAAAAAGTGGTATGGTACTTTCCTATCACTCCTTGTCTGCAACGCTATTTCGCAGACCCTAAGGAAGCAAATATCATGCGCTGGCATGCGGAAAGAAAGAAGCTAGCAGATGATGATGACCCTGAAAAGGACGAGCTGCTGACGCACCCTTCAGATGGTAGCCAGTGGAAAGCATTAGACCTCGAATTCCCAAAATTCGGTGGAGATTCGAGAAACATCAGGCTAGGTGCAAGCACCGATGGACTCAATCCGTTCGGTAGCCAGAGCAGCACGCACATCACTTGGCCCGTGTTTGTATGGATGTATAACCTCCCTCCCTGGTTGTGCATGAAAAAGAAGTACATACAAATGAGTATGCTAATTCAAGGGCCAAAACAACCTGATACCGACATCAATCTATATCTCGGGTTGTTGAAAGAGGAGCTAGCCATGTTATGGGAATCCAGAGCCAATACGTATGACGCTGTCGCACAAGATTATTTCACTATGAGAGCCGTGTTGGTCACTACAGTGCAAGACTATCCAGGTTGCGGATATTTCTCGGGGCAGGTTATCCAAGGATTCTACGCATGCGTTAGGTGCATGGATAACACGACCTATCTCCAACTAGAGAAAGATCCAGGGTCTTCGAAAACCGTGTTCATGGGGCACCGAAGATGGCTTGGAAAGAATGATGCATGGAGAAAACATGGAGATCTGTTCAATGGAAAATCCGAGACCCGAGGAATCCCAGAGCGGAGGAGCAGTGAAGAAGTGGATGAATTACTGAAAAACTGGAAAGAGTATCCTAAACCGGGAAAGAAGCGAAAGAGGCAGCAAGACAAGCCGTTGATGAAGGTATGGAAAACAAGGTCTGTTTTCTGGGAGTTGCCATACTGGAAGTTTCTCCGCACGCCTCATAGCCTTGACATCATGCATATCACGAAGAATGTGTGCGAGAGTCTAGTCGCCACCCTAATCAACATGCCAGATAGGACGAAAGATGGTCCTAAAGCAAGGAACGACTTGATATTCATGGGCATCCGGAAGGATCTTCACGGAGGACGCCCTACTCCTGATGATCAGGAAGATGACAATGATCAACAGTCAGAGGCGACACAAGGTCATCGAAAGGGTAAAAAGGTCAAGAAGAACGAATATTACTGCCCCCCTTCGTGCTTCACACTAAGCCAGGATGAGATCAAACAGTTTTTCAAGTGCCTTCTAGGAGTCAAATTTCCTTACGGTTGCGCGGGCAAGATAAGCAAGTACCTAGATGAGGCTAAGCAGAGGTTTAGTGGGATGAAGTCTCACGACTGTGCCGTGCTAATGACGCAGATACTTCTAGTTGCACTACGAGGTATAATGGACGAGCATGTCCGAGAAACATTGTTTGGGCTCTGCAAGTTTTTCGACGTCATCTCTCGAAAGTTAATTGGCGTGAAACAGCTCGGGAGGCTACAAGAGGAGATTGTGATGATACTATGCGAGCTTGAGATCTACTTCCCGCCCGCATTCTTCGACATTATGGTGCATCTGCTGGTCCATATCCTGGAGGATATCATCCAACTCGGGCCGATGTTCCTCCGCAGCATGATGCCGTTCGAAAGGATGAACAAACACATCAAAGGATACGTTCGCAACAGGTCCCGTCCAGATGGAAGCATAGCCAAGGGCTTTCTGGCCGAAGAGTGCATCTCTTTCTGCACGAATTATCTAGGCATCAAGAACCCTGTCGGTCTTCTTATCAATAGGCACCTTGGCAAGCTCGATGGATCGGGTCACCGAGAGGGTCACGTCTTTGCATCTGGACTACAATTGTCGACGTGCAGACTTTGATAGAGCAAACCTAGTCGCGCTACAACATTTAGAACTGGTCGATCCTTGGGTATAAAATAACAAAAGGTCAATCGAGAAGAAGTATAGTGACCGGGGCATCTGAGAGGGGCGAGGAGAAATAATCAAAGAGCAGAACTCAGATTTCACGCGTTGGTTTAGGCAGACGCTCCTAGATAATCCCCCGCAATCGCATCCTGCGGAGGAAAACATCATATTCACCTTGTCGCAGGGACCCATGCATAACCTGGTGACCTATCAAGCGTATGATATCGACGGCTACACATTCTACACGGAGGAAAAGGACAACAAGTGTGACTATCAGAACTCAGGCATAACATCGGAATTCTACACCGATGACAACATGAAGGAAAGATTTTATGGAAGGATCGAGGAGATCTGGAAGCTCGACTACTGTGGAGAAAAGGTGCCGATGTTCTGTGTCAGATGGGCCAAAAGCGTCGAAAGAGAAGACCGGTATTTCACAACCATGTTAATACCCAAAGCAGCCAAATCCAAGGCCGCTGGTGCGCATGTCGCCGCGAAAAATGAACCGTGGGTACTGGCTAGCAAAGTGGACCAATGTTTTTTTATTACTGACCCGACAAAGCCTAGCCGTGTTGTCGTGAGGAGAGGAAAAAGAAACATCATCGGAATGGATGGAGTCGCCAACGAGCAAGACTTCGACCAGTACGGTGATCCAAAGATTGAAGATGACGACGACTACGATGAAACATACATCACAAGAAGAAAAAGGACAACCTTACCCAAAAAAGGTAGCCCGTTCGAGCGAAGAAACATAAAAGTGCCAGGGCTAAATTATTCAACCACGACAAAGAGGGGAAAAAAGATTGTAAAACGCTAGCTCAAAAAAAATTGTAAAACGCATGCTCAAAAAACATTGTATTGATGCATATGGATGGCATATTATTAATGGACACATTATTATTTAATTTCTTTCTACTTTGAATCACTTTGGTACCACTTTTGATGATACATATGTACCATTTTTTTCATATAAAACATATAACATATATTTTATATAGTTTACATAATTTTTGGGATATTTTTTAACATTTTAAAGTAGTTTTAAAATAAAAACAAAAAATGGGGACACCAGGGTTCAAACCTGGGTGCTCTAGGTTTGGTGAGCGTACATAGCTAGGGCGGAACCAGTGGGATATGCAAGTGCTAGTGTTAACTAACGGGGCAGCAGCCTTTTGTTTGACTTGACACGACACTTAGCCGTAGCGCACCCTTACCTAGTGCGCTACGGGTAACCGTAGCGCACTAGGTAAGGGTGCGCTACGGCTAAGTGTTGTGACAAGTCTGTGTGGCGCACGGTCACATCTTCCATCGTCTCCCATCTATCTACTGACAAGTCTGTGCTGCAGCTACGACGCGCCACCTCCGCTCGATCTGCTGCCTCCGCTCGCCCGCTGCCTGCCGAGGAGGAGGAGAGGAGGCCGCCGCGTCCGTGGAGGAGGAGAGGAGGCCACCGCGTCCGAGGAGGAGGCGAGGAGGCCGCCGTGCATCCGTGGAGGAGCTCCGTCCGCGCTCTTTGTCATCGTCCGTGCGCTCTTCGTCGTCGTCGTCGTCTTTGAGGTGAGCGTCCCCTCTCCCCTCTCTCCCCTCTCTGACCTAGAACATAGGGTTGCCTGCCGAGGGTTTCCTGACCTAGAACACAAAATTTCAGTGATAGTGTTGTTGGTGATAGGTTTGATTTAGTGATATTGTTCCTGACCTAGAACAAATTTAGGTTGCCGAATTTTTGCTGACCCAGAACAACACTATCACTGCTGAGGGTTTGTGCTGAATCAAAATTTCTTGACCCAGAACAACACTCTGGTGAACACAGTGCAATCACATATGTTGGTTCCTCTGGACTCTGGTGAACACAGTGCAATTACTTGGATGAGATGTGCTTGTGTTGTAGCTATTGGATAGTAGATGTATAGCTCGATTAAGTGTTATTGCCTAGGCTGCTGAGGCGTGGTTTTCTTTTCATTCCCTTTCGTGTACTAGATCCTATACTAGAGAAACTAGTAATGTTTCAGCATCAGTTTTTTCTTCGAGCGCTGAAACTTTCTATTCTTGGTTAGCTGTGTCCCTGCCTATACCTATTTCGATCCTAGCAACCTAACGCTTCATCTGGTCCTCTACATTCTGCTATTCTGAAATTTGGTTAGTCCCCAATTGTGATGCAACAATGTTTGGAAGTGATGTGCGTGTCTAGTCTTGAAATTCTTTATTGACCTTTAGTCTTAGATTAAAGTATTGCCATCACATTCGTGGGTGAGATTGAGGATCAGCAGTTTCTTTTATGAAATTTTTGGGCTAGCTGTACCGTATCTGATATAGATAAAAGCTATAGGAAAATTAGAAGAAAAATACTCTAGTGTTTTTTAGCTTTTTAATCGAGGCTTACCGTGAGTCATACGAAGGTTTGGACAAGGTATATTGTACTTTTGTGTAACTCCAGGTCTGCTGTTAGCCAGTCGAGTATAAATCCTTAGGCATTTAGACGAGTTGTACTGCATAAATTATTTCTTCTTATGATAGTACGAATACATAGTGACTGTGAAGCATTGGTACAGATCACCCATTTGAAGCAAATAATGTGATGTAAATTCAGCAAATCTTAAAACTTAATTTCTTGCTCTTAGAGGTTTCTGTTTGCCAGCCTCAAATAGGCTTATAAAGCCTAACACATGCCATGGTTTCCAGCTTTCTTTTGTAGTGCTACTAATAAAGAATATCTTACAATGTGAAAAAAAAGGATTGTTATTTTTTTGAAGCTCATATCTAATCATGCAGTAGGTACTGGAAAAATAGTAACTTGACACATGTTTTAACTGACACAATCAAGCCATCTGCATAACTCTCTGCATGTGTATTTAACTATTCAAATGACTATATGAGAGAGCAGAGCTAAGAAACTTCTAATGATTAACTAATAAGCCAAACTATTTCAAGTTTAGGATAACATGACGTCCTACGATATGTTTTCTACAGTTAAACATTTACCCTGCCTATATTACCCTGCCTAGTTGTATACGTAGCTATATTACCCTGCCTAGTTGTATTCGTATGCAGGTGCTTGTATGAAATGAGTCCCGATTTTCGCCGAAATGTTGATTAACTTCCGTTTCAGCAGAAATCGGGCACTCCTAGTTTAACAAAAATGAGCAAAGGTCATGCCTGATTTTTCCGCGCACTTTACTAAGCATTATTTGCCTTTTATTAGTGCAAACATGTGTGACAACGACGAGGCTGGATCTTCTCACCGTATCAATGCTGAAGGAGAAGTGAGACCTCAAAACAGACCCTTGTCATTCTGGGAGGAGGTCGAGCGGCTAGAAAGAATGACAGAGGGTGATGAAGAATACAACCCTTCCGAGAGCGACGCCGATGAGATGGAAGACATGGAGGAAGAAGAAGCGGCCGAAGGAACGGCAGATGATGAAACCACTGATGGCGGCAAGGGCACAACAAGTGGTAGTAATCCGCCTAAGAAGAAGAAGGAAAGGCGCCCGAACACGGTCGGCACCGTCAGAGAGGAAATTGCCGAAGTGAGCCCAATAGGGGTTCCTTAGGCGCCCGACCATGTGGTCAAAGGGTACGGTGGGCAAGTGGCGGCTATCACCCAGACCACCATCTCGATCAACACTGAGAATCTCCGGCATAAAGATAATGGCCATTTGCGCACACTCCTCTTCGAGAAGCTGCACGCAAGATACAAGTTCCCCCTTCAGTATCGGAACACAGGTTATCATGGGAATGAAGTAAATAAATCCACCCTCACAAGGATGAGCACCGCCCTGGCCAGATGGAGAACCCGGATAAAGAAGAAGATATTTAAAGAAGGGAAAAGTCTCAAGGAGATCTAGAAGATTGACCCGCAGATCACCGAAGATCAATTCAAGGAGTTCAAGGCCAAGAGCAAATCTGAAGCAGCCAAGGCCTCGAGTAAGCGGGGAAAGGAATTGCAGGCGATGAATATAGGTCACTACCATCTCGGATCTGGTGGTTACAGAGCTGCGGAGCCCAAATGGGATAAGGAGGACAACGAGTATAGAGCTAAGGGGATACCTAACCCCTTTTCGAAATTCGAAAACAAGCAGCTTCGAAACTTTATCAGGGCTCGTTACCATGTGGACCCGAAAACCAAAGAACTCACCATGGAAACTAAGGTGAAGGACTTCGAGGTTCTTGCGGTAAGTAATTTAATTACCGCGGATCAAGTCGATTACATTCTAATCGATCAAGTCGAATTTCTAAATGGTTCATGTTACTTCTTCTGCAGGAGTAGGAAATTGCTAGTCAGGGATCCCATGGTTCCTCATCCCATGGGTCGACGGCGGCCACCCGCCGGGATAACCCTTTTAACAGGATGATGAACCGGGCCAAGAAAATCACGCCGGTTACAAAGAAGCCATCGTCGGCTGGCCGTCTGGCCGGCTTCGAGGCTAAGAATTGGGTGGATCATTTTGGTCCACCCCCAAGGACGCGTGTGGAGGGAAGGAGCGACGAGGAAAACCGCGAGGTTTAGGAACTTAAGGAACATGTGGTGCGGATCCCGCAGATCGTCCAAGACAACCTGGCAATCACCCTCACCTCCATCCTGCCTACCTTGGTAGAGTCAATAGCGAACTGGAGTGCGGGTGGTCGACAAGGGCCATGCCCGATTCCAAGAATGGTCAGTAGCCACTCAAACAATGCGGCGCCGGCGATCCCGGTGAATTATGTGTTCGTGACTCCGCCCGCTAGCACGGCAGCGCCGGAAGCATTGGTGACTCCCCTTGCCATCACCGCGGTGCCGGAGCTTAATGCAACCGATAGGGAGAATACATCAGCGGCCGGCACCGTGCCATGAAGCAGTTCCTCCGTCTCTTGCATGCCCGTCGTCGTATGCGGTGCCTCGACATTAGCCGAGCTCGACACCATCACGGTAAACCAAATACTTTACCGCCTTGCCATTTATTAATGCCATACATGTTTTTTGCAGACGGATGTTCCATGCACTCTCTTAAGCTTCGTGAACAACGAGTTGAGGGATGTTGACAAGGGTACCATCATTCAACCCTTGCACCGCATGTTCCACTCAAAGCCGATGCCAGATAGCATGCATAGGGTTAAAATTATCCGGGTGCTAAGGGACTGCGATGACCTGGAACCTCCCATTCAACCCCTAGGAGCGGATGAAGAAGAGCCGGCTGTCCTCAGAAGTTGCTTCGGCTTATTCCTGCTATGGCCAAAGAGCATGATTCGTTTGGGGACGGCCGGGGCCATCACCCGACAGACAACAACACTACCTGTCGTGCCAGCGCCAAGCCATGGCAAGACCCCCACACCGCTACCGCCATCACCTCCACGCAATTGTTCGGCTGGTCATATTGACATGACCATGGCGCAGGATCCGAACGAGGATGAAGAAGATTACTTCGATGATTTCATCAACACTAATCTTTTCCCCGACGACCTAAATGAAGACCCAGCTGGTGGCCCCGCAGAGAAAGCCACTTGCAACAAACGTCTCTTTGGTTCTCAGGAGACGCCTCTAGCTTGCACCTTCACCGAGCCAGCGGATACATCCAACCGGCCCTTTGTTCTAAGCCCTGACACACTACATAGGGCGATCGATGCTCAGATTGCGGTGCCTACCCACTTCCCAAAAGGCAAGAAGACCATGAAAAGAAAATCTCGCAGCTCGAGCCAGCCGGTGGCGTCAACTGTGAATCCGATCAGGTTTCAGGACGGGCCACCAAGACCAAAGGGTATTATGTGGAGGATGCATGTGGCGGGTGAGCCCATGCGAACTAAGAAATTGCTCAGGCTCGCCACTTCAGAAATGAGGAGTGTGCATGATGGTGTGCTGACGATAGAGAGACGCCTTCTTGCGGAGAAAGATCCCTCGCACCCGGTATTCGTGGTTAAGGTGCCACGAGGCTTGGGCTTCGTTGATAATGTCCCCGCGGATCTGTTCTTCCTGCGGTTTGACGACATCTTCAATATGTTCCACCTGTATCCGCTGCACTATACCATGGTACGCCTGTTTTCTCTCAGCCTGGCCATTCAGATCATTAGAGAGAACACCCCGGGCATCGCTATAGTGGACCCCTACTACATGCGTGATGGCTGCTTGGGAAGCGCCATTGAATGACGATTCGTGGCCTCGTACCTCCAAGGCATCTTGGTGGCGAACAAGACAAAGGAATACATTCTCGTGCCTTTCTTTCCCGAGTAAGTCATTATTCACTCGCCGCCATAACATGCTTTATTAGATTTTCATCATTCTTTTTCCAACACATTCCGTTTGAATTGTTTTGCGCAGAGATCAACACTGCACACTCATCTGCTTGTCGCCGAAACATTTGCAAGCCACGTATTTAGACTCAGGGAGTCAAGAAAAGAAGAAAAACTACGACAAGATCAAGGAAGTTCTGGATGATGCTCTCACCGGCTATGCCTCAGCGGAAGGCGCCACCTTCGTGGTAAGAAGCTCAAGTTTGGCAGGCACATCTTCACCCATGTGACGGAATTCCCTAGTGAAGCAGGGTGACGATCGGAAGGAAGCCTACTATGCACTTCATCACATGAGGGCGTTCCTACTAGAGCAACATAATTCTACACTGCCAGATCGTCTCAAACGGTGGGCCGAAGTCAAGGCCAGGATCAATGATTCAGATATTAGACAAGAGATGTATCGCATCCAGCAACAGTTTGGGCAATCATCAGCCGTGATGTCATGACTTCAGGGGGGTCTTCTATGGAGGCAATCCCTCGAATAACCATGACATAGTAGATCGCCTAAAGATGCAGGGTGACTATAGGGCGTTCATGACGAAACAAGGCGTCCTCCCGTTCCCTGAGCCGAGCCAGAAGTCCTGATGTGTTGGTCTAGTTGTAGTTCTTTATCCCCACGTGTACTTGTGTGTGTCGACATGTACATGCTACTACTTGGTTTTTTTGCTTACTTTGTTACCTTATTTGATAAGTATATCTTTATATGCAACTTTTACTTGTTTTTCACCACCATTTAATTATTAGTTCCAACTTTTAGATGATGTGGTACGTCGTGTACAAGGGACGGTTTCCCGGAGTCTATGATGATTGGGAAGACTGTCGGAGACAGGTGCACCGTTTCAGCGGTAATAGCTACAAAGGGTACAACACTATGGCGGAGGCGGAAGCTAGATACGAGCGCTATCTAGCGGGACGAGGAACCGGATGAATACATATACCTCCGTCGCGGTGATGGTTATCATCCTTGGTTGTCTATCCTGCATGTTCCTACTTTAGATGTCTAGGCGAGCTTCCGTGAGCTCTAACTTGGTTGAGACATGTATTCATGTCATCACTAGCTACTTTGTAACTCGATCGAAATAATATAACTTATACTGTTTATTTATGTATGTGACTTATCTATATGTATTTGTTTCTATCTTGTCTGTGTATTTATTTCTGTATTGTATATCTATGTATTTATTTCTGTAGTGTATATCTGTGTATATCAGCTGTATTGTATATAATTTGTATTGAATATCATCTGTATTGAGTATTTATTTTTTTTGAAAATCTTAGTCGTGGCGCACATATACGTGGTTAGTGGCGCACTACGTTGGTGGCGCACGTGGTCAAATACTAGTAGCGCACTATGTCATGCGCCACAGGAACAACAGTAGTGGCGCACCAGCCAGTGCGCTACTACTAGCTAGATACTAGTAACGCACTAAGTCATGCGCCACAGGAAAAACAGTAGTGGCGCACAAGACAGTCCGCTACCACTAACTCGAGATACCTGTAGCGCACCTGGCAGTGCGCTACGGGCACTTTTTAGCCGTAGCGCAGAAGGGTGCGCCACGGAAGGGGAAAGTAGGTGCGCCACAGACGTGCATTTTCCTAGTAGTGCATTGTATGTCTGTTCCTCTAAACAAACCACATAAGGATCCACTAGTGTTATTGCATGTATGTTCTTTGCATGAACCACACCCAGTGTCAGTGCATGTGTGTTCTTCTAAACAAACCACATAAGTCATTGCATGTCTGTTCTTTTAATGAACCACACCCGGTGTCATTGCATGTGTGTTCCTCTAGACAAACCACATAAGGATCCACCGGTGTCACTGCATGTCTGTTCTTTTCATAAACCACATAAGGATCCACCAGTGTCATTGGATGCGTGTTCTTCTCATGAACCACACATGGATCCACCGGTGTCATTGCATGTCTGTTCTTTTAATGAATCACAGCTAGATTCATTGCATGTATGTTACTTCCATAAACCACACATGGATCCACCAGTGTCATTGCATGTCTGTTCTTTTCATGAACCACACCTAGTGTCATGGCATGTCAGTTCTTTTCATGAACCACATAAGGATCCACGAGTGTTATTGCATGTATGTTCTTCTCACAAACCACATAAGGATCCACCAGTGTCATTGCATGTCTGTTCTTTTCATGAACCACACCCAGTGTCATTGCATGTGTGTTCCTCTAGACAAACCACATAAGGATCCACCTGTGTCACTGCATATCTGTTCTTTTCATGAACCACATAAGGATCCACCAGTGTCATTGGATGTGTGTTCTTTTCATGAACCACACCCAGTGTCATTGCATGTATGTTCCTCCAAACAAAGAACATAAGGATCCACCAGTGTCATTGCATATCTATTCTTTTCATGAACCACACCAGTGTCATTGCATGTCTGTTCTTTTCATGAACCACACGTAGTGTCACTGCATGTGTGTTCTTCCAAACAAACCACATAGGTCATTGCATGTCTGTTCTTTTCATGAACCACACCTGGTGTCATTGCATGTGTGTTCCTCTAGACAAATCACCTTAGGAATCCACCTGTGTCATTGGATGTGTGTTCTTTTCATGAACCACACCCAGTGTCATTGCATGTATGTTCCTCTAAACAAACCACATAAGGATCCACCAGTGTCATTGCATATCTATTCTTTTCATGAACCACACCCAGTTTCATTGCATGTGTGTTCTTCTAAACAAACCACATAAGTCATTGCATGTCTATTCTTTTCATGAACCACACCCGGTGTGATTCCATGTGTGCTCCTCTAGACAAACCACATAAGGATCCACCGGTGTCACTGCATGTCTGTTCTTTTCATGAACCACATAAGGATCCACCAGTGTCATTGGATGTGTGTTCTTCTCATGAACCACACATGGATCCATTGGTGGCATTGCATGTCTGTTCTTTTCATGAATCACGGCTAGAGTCATTGCATGTCTGTTACTTCCATAAACCACACATGGATCCACCGGTGTCATTGCATGTCTGTTCTTTTCATGAACCACACCCAGTGTCATTGCATGTCAGTTCTTTTCATGAACAACATAAGGATCCACCAGTGTCATTGCATGTCTGTTCTTTTCATGAACCACATAAGGATCCACCAGTGTCATGGGATATGTGTTCTTCTCATGAACCACACATGGATCCACCAGTGTCATTGCATGTCTGTTCTTTTCATGAACCACATCTAGAGTCATTGCATGTATGTTACTTCCATAAACCACACATGGATCCACTAGTGTCATTGCATGTGTGGTCTTTTCATGAACCACAGCCAGTGTCATTGCATGTCAGTTCTTTTCGTGAACCACATAAGGATCCACCAGTGTCATTGCATGTTTGTTCTTTTCATGAACCACATAAGGCTCCACCAGTGTTATTGCATGTCTGTTCTTCTCACAAACCACATAAGGATCCACCAGTGTCATTGCATGTCTGTTCTTTTCATGAACCACACCCAGTGTCATTGCATGTGTGTTCCTCTAGACAAACCACATAAGGATCCACCCAATGTGATTGGATGTGTGTTCTTCTCATGAACCACACATGGATCCACCAGTGTCATTGTATGTCTATTCTTTTCATGAACCACACCCAGTGTCATTGCATGTCTGTTCTTTTCATGAACCACAACCAGTGTCATTGCATGTGTGTTCCTCTAGACAAACCACATTAGGATCCACCTGTGTCACTACATGTCTGTTCTTTTCATTTACCACATAAGGATCCACCAGTGTCATTGGATGCGTGTTCTTCCCATGAACCACACATGGATCCACCAGTGTCATTGCATGTCTGTTCTTTTCATGAACCACACCTAGTGTCATTGCATGTTAGTTCTTTTCATGAACCGCATAAGGATCCACGAGTGTTATTGCATGTATGTTCTTCTCACAAACCACATAAGGATCCACCAATGTCATTGCATGTCCATTCTTTTCATGAACCACACCCAGTGTCATTGCATGTGTGTTCCTCTAGACAAACCACATAAGGATCCACCTGTGTCACTGCATATCTGTTCTTTTCATGAACCACATAAGGATCCACCAGTGTCACTGGATGTGTGTTCTTTTCATGAACCACACCCAGTGTCATTGCATGTATGTTCCTCTAAACAAAGCACATAAGGATCCACCAGTGTCATTGCATGTATGTTCTTTTCATGAACCACACCTAGTGTCACTGCATGTGTGTTCTTCTAAACAAACCACGTAGGTCATTGCATGTCTGTTCTTTACATGAACCACACCTGGTATCATTGCATGTGTGTTCCTCTAGACAAATCACCTTAGGAATCCACCTGTGTCATTGGATGTGTGTTCTTTTCATGAACCACACCCAGTGTCATTGCATGTCTGTTCCTCTAAACAAACCACATAAGGATCCACTAGTGGCATTGCATATCTATTCTTTTCATGAACCACACCCAGTCTCATTGCATGTGTGTTCTTCTAAACAAACCACATAAGTCATTGCATGTCTATTCTTTTCATGAACCACACCCGGTGTCATTGCATGTGTGCTCCTCTAGACAAACCACATAAGGATCCACCGGTGTCACTGCATGTCTGTTCTTTTCAAGAACCACATAAGGATCCACCAGTGTCATTGGATGTGTGTTCTTCTCATGAACCACACATGGATCCATCGGTGGCATTGCATGTCTGTTCTTTTCATGAATCACGGCTAGAGTCATTGCATGTCTGTTACTTCCATAAACCACACATGGATCCACCAGTGTCATTGCATGTCTGTTCTTTTCATGAACCACACCCAGTCTCATTGCATGTCAGTTCTTTTCATGAACAACATAAGGATCCACCAGTGTCATTGCATGTCTGTCCTTTTCATGAACCACATAAGGATCCACAAGTGTCATGGGATATGTGTTCTTCTCATGAACCACACATGGATCCACCAGTGTCATTGCATGTCTGTTCTTCTCACAAACCACATAAGGATCCATCAGTGTCATTGCATGTCTGTTCTTTTCATGAACCACACCCAGTGTCATTGCATGTGTGCTCCTCTAGACAAACTACATAAGGATCCACCGGTGTCATTGCATGTCTGTTCTTTTCAAGAACCACATAAGGATCCACCAGTGTCATTGGATGTGTGTTCTTCTCATGAACCACACATGGATCCATCGGTGGCATTGCATGTCTGTTCTTTTCATGAACCACATAAGGATCCACCAGTGTCATTGGATGTGTGTTCTTTTCATGAACCACACCCACTACCATTGCTTGTCTGTTCCTCTAAACAAACCGCATAAGGAGCCACCAGTGTCATTACATGTTTGTTCTTTTCATGAACCACACCCAGTGTCATTGCATGTGTGTTCTTCTAAACAACCCACATAAGTAATTGCATGTCTGTTCTTTTCATGAACCACACCCGGTGTCATTACATGTGTGTTCCTCTAGACAAACCACCTTAGGAATCCACCGGTGTCACTGGATGTGTGTTCTTTACATGAACCACGCCTAGTGTCATTGCATGTCTATTCCTCTAAACAAACCACATAAGGATCCACCAGTGTCATTGCATGTCTGTTCTTTTCATGAACCACACCCAGTGTCATTTCATGTGTGTTCTTCTAAACAAACCACATAAGTCATTCATGTCTGTTCTTTTCACGAACCACACCCGGTGTCATTGCATGTGTGTTCCTCTAGACAAACCACATAAGGATCCACCGGTGTCACTGCATGTCTGTTCTTTTCATGAACCACATAAGGATCCACCAGTGTCATTGGATGTGTGTTCTTCTCATGAACCACACATGGATCCACCAGTGATATTGCATGTCTGTTCTTTTCATGAACCACATCTAGATTCATTGCATGTCTGTTACTTCCATAAACCACACATGGATCCACCAGTGTCACTGCATGTCTGTTCTTTTCATGAACCACACCCATTGTCATTGCATGTTAGTTCTTTTCATGAACCACATAAGGATCCACCAGTGTCATTGCATGTTTGTTCTTCTCATAAACCACATAAGGATCCACCAGTGTCATTGCATGTCTGTTCTTTTTATGAACCACAACCAGTGTCATTGCATGTGTGTTCCTCTAAACAAACCACATAAGGATCCACCGGTGTTACTGCATGTATGTTCTTTTCATGAACCACATAAGGATCCACCAGTGTCATTAGATGTGCGTTATTTTCATGAACCACACCCAGTGTCATTGCATGTTTGTTCCTCTAAACAAACCACATAAGGATCCAACAGTGTTATTGCATGTCTGTTCTTTTCATGAACCACACCTAGTGTCATTGCATGTGTGTTCTTCTAAACAAACCACATAAGTCATTGCATGTCTGTTCTTTTCATGAACCACACCCGGTGTCATTGCATATGTGTTCCTCTAGACAAACCACCTTAGGAATCCACCGGTGTCATTGGATGTGTGTTCTTTTCATGAACCACACCCAGTGTCATTGCATGTCTGTTCCTCTAAACAAACCACATAAGGATCCACCAGTGTCATTGCATATCTATTCTTTTCATGAACCACACCAGTGTCATTGCATGTCTGTTCTTTTCATGAACCAGACCTGGTGTCATTGCATGTGTGTTCCCCTAGACAAACCACATAAGGATCCACCGGTGTCACTGCATGTCTGTTCGTTTCATGAACCACATAAGGATTCACCAGTGTCATTGGATGTGTGTTCTTCTCATGAACCACACATGGATCCACTAGTGTCATTGCATGTCTGTTCTTTTCATGAATCATAGCTAGAGTCATTGCATGTCTGTTCTTTTCATGAATCATAGCTAGAGTCATTGCATGTCTCTTACTTCCATAAACCACACATGGATCCACCGGTGTCATTGCATGTCTGTTCTTTTCATGAACCACACTCAGTGTCATTGCATGTCAATTCTTTTCATGAACCACATAAGGATCCACCGGTGTCATTGCATGTCTGTTCTTTTCATGAACCACATAAGGATCCATCAGTGTTATTGCATGTTTGTTCTTCTCACAAACCACATAAGGATCCACCAGTGTCAGTGCATGTCTGTTCTTTTCATGAACCACACCCAGTGTCATTGCATGTGTGTTCCTCTAGCAAACCACATAAGGATCCACCCAATGTGATTGGATGTGTGTTCTTCTCATGAACCACACATGGATCCACCAGTGTCATTGTATGTCTATTCTTTTCATGAACCACACCCAGTGTCATTGCATGTCTGTTCTTTTCATGAACCACACCCAGTGTCATTACATGTGTGTTCCTCTAGACAAACCACATAAGGATCCACCGGTGTCACTGCATGTCTGTTCTTTTCATTTACCACATAAGGATCCACCAGTGCCATTGGATGCGTGTTCTTCTCATGAACCACACATGGATCCACCGGTGTCATTGCATGTCTGTTCTTTTAATGAATCACAGCTAGATTCATTGCATGTATGTTACTTCCATAAACCACACATGGATCCACTAGTGTCATTACATGTCTGTTCTTTTCATGAACCACACCCAGTGTCATTGCATGTGTGTTCCTCTAGACAAACCACATATGGATCCACTAGTGTTATTGCATGTCTGTTCTTTTCATGAACCACAGCTAGAGTCCACCAGTGTCATTGGATGTGTGTTCTTCTCATGAACCACACATGGATCCACTAGTGTCAATGCATGTCTGTTCTTTTCATGAATCACAGCTAGAGTCATTGCATGTCTGTTACTTCCATAAAACACATATGGATCCACCTAGTGTGATTGCATGTCTATTCTTTTCACAAACTACACATGGATACACCAGTGTCATTGCATGGGTGACCGTTAGACCGAGTCTTATAGAAGGCATGCCCTAACACAGTTGTTCTGCTTGACGATTGTTACATACCGTTCGATCGGGGCGCTTGGACGATTGGGATGGTCTTCGTGAGAGCAATCCGCGAGTAGGCTATTATGCGGCATGATTAGCCACGCTTTCTCTGGACAAACTGGCAACACCGGGCGCTCCCCTGTTACGAGTGTCACGTCTCACGAGTTCAGTGGGCCACATCCTAGTGTCACGTCCCCATTACTTCTCTTCCTCCCCGTACTTCTCTTCCTTCCCCTCGAAGCCACTTTCCCCACTTCACTCCCATCCTGCCGTAGCCGCAAGCCGATGGCGCCTCCATCCCAATCCCCTCTCCGGCAGCCACCCCCTCCCTTCGCACCATGGGTTCAAGGGGAGACGGCGAGGAAACGCGTTGTGACGATAGGGACGGTGATTTCGATGTGAGTCGTCTCATCTCTATTTCTATCATTTGTGGCCAGTTATCTATTTTTTGAGCTAGATCTAATCTGTTTACTCATGTGCGTATGATGTGTTAGGCCAACCAGACGATGTATGACTCCGACTATCATAGTTTGGGAGATGAAGACAATCCTCTGCTATGTAAACATGGACATGTGCCCGCTAAATTTGTAGCGTTCGAAGGATGAAACGTGGGCAGGAGGTTTCTACGGTGTCAAGGACATCATGTAATGATGCAAGGCGGAAGTTGCGGTGTTGTCAAATGGGTAGTCCCAGAGTGGCCCAAATCGATGCAGAAAACGCTGGACAAACAATGGGATATGACTGTTGAGTTGAAAGAATCCGTAGTCAGCTCACTTCTTGACAGTGTTGAGATGAAGCTATGGGACCCAGTTGTCCGCTCCTCGTCCCCGGCGAAGCCGCGATTGAGAGCGAAATAGCAGCGCGCCGCTGCCAGATGCCCGCGTGGAAGAGGGCGCTGCCCCGGTACGCGGCGGCCAGCCCGTACTGGCCGGCGCTGTTCAAGAAGGAGCGGAAGGCCAAGATTGGCAACCGCATCGTTTACGGGCGCGTGGTGCACCGGGATCTCCGCAACCGAGAAGGGTGGGAGAGGTTCTGGTCCATCCCTGGACGGATCAAGTACACCGTCATCGCCGCCGCTCGCCGCGAAGAGGTGCTCTGTCTCGCGAACAATGAGGAAATCGTGGAGGTTCCGTCCGACGATGACGAGGAAGCTGTTGGAATATTAGGAAATTTCCCCATGAGATTAATTACCGAAATCAACATTACGTAAGCACTAGCAGATCTAAACACATGCAGCCAAACAACCACATCTAGTAGATCTGAAAATCTAGCAAGAACTAGTGCATATAAAGAGAAGAATATCACGTACAAGTTGACCTGAAAGGTCGTCAACGCAACAGCAGCTTGGTCATTGTTGTTGTCGCCCATGGTGCTGATGAGGTCGTCGGTTGCTGAAGAAGAACACACGAACGGAGGCGAGCAGTCGTGCCGAGACGCTCCCCAAAAACCTTATCGCCCGTCTCCCGGTGCAGGATCTCAACGGACGGGGTTTCGGAGGCCTTCTCTCCCGGACAGCAGTGCACGCAGCCGCCGGGATGGGGAAGCCTAGAGAGCAGCGCAGCAAGAGGAACACACAGCGAGAGAGACTGAGAAAAGAACTTGATCATCTAGATCTGTCTGTCTCTCGCTCTATAGCCTGGGAGGTGAGCCGACCGAGTCGCCACCCATTGGAAGGCAAGGACACGCATCAAACATGCACACGAATGTTGACACGTACCCAACAGCTGGTGCACCAAGCAAAAATTTAGTCTTCCACAAAACGATTTTCTAACTCGAACTCGATTCACGAAACGCGACGCGCACGCGGGCGAGGCGAGGCGGGAGGCGGAGGAGGAGTGCGCGTGGACTCCTTCTCTTCTCACTCACTTAGTGGGAGTGAAACAGCTCACCTTATAAGCTGGTCCAACTCTCTCCCAACTAGCAATGTGGGAGTAAACTTTGTCTCCCACAGAGCTCCCAAGCTGCCATAATAGATGGGCCTTGAGATTTCAGGATTTATTAGACTAGATGGGCTGCCTACATGGGCCACAGCCCATATAAATCTAACAATCCCGCACCAGATCTCAGAGGCACATTATATGGCACATTAGTTCCAATCACTATTTAATATACCTGCAGTTCAGTGGAGACTGTTAAGTTGAACTTCCACCTAGACAAAGAGATACGCTTACTACAACTGAACAATGGACTATGCCTTGAATTGCTAGTCTTGTGTAGCAAGTTTCACTCAATGTCGTTACCGGTACTTGGCTGCCATAGGCTACCCCTCGGGTGGAGCTTATAAGTCATACTCCTCGGCCTTTCATGAGCTTCCTAGAGATTCACGCAAATCTCATACATTGTGACTAGCAGTGTAGCTCATATAGGTGTGTTCTTTCAAGATCGCTCTGTAGGTCTTTGCTCCCAAGGAGACAGACAGAACACACTAAGATATAATCAACCTTCCTTACAGTATACTATGAGAGAATTGCATCTGCAGTGGAGTGGGAGTATTAAAAGTTTCTCTCAACTCAGTTGTTTCGGTTTGTTTTCCCAGGTCCTAATTCACGGGATCTCTGATCACATAGGTTGGGTTACCCCCTTGACAACTCACGTGGGTCTCACACCCATCTCCCTCGATGCATTTTCTATCAAATTGATTGATAGTCCTTTCGTAAAAGGATCTGCCAGATTCTTAGCCGTTTGGACATAATCCAATGCTATAACTCCAGAGTTTCTCAGCTTTCTGACAGACTTTAGTCTTCTCTTGACATGTCTTGAACTCTTCATATTGTCCTTAGAAATGTTCACTTTGACAATCACAGTTTGGTTGTCACAGTTCATAAGGATTGCCGGTATTGGTTTTTCAACCATAGGCAAATCTATTAAGAGTTCATGAAGCCATTCTGCTTCGACAGTTGCTGTATCTAATGTTGTGAGTTCTGCTTCCATAGTTGACCTTGTTAAGATGGTCTGCTTGCAAGACTTCCATGAAACAGCGCCACCACCAAGAGTGAATATATATCCACTTGTGGCCTTTATCTCATCAGCATCTGATATCCAGTTTGAATCACTATACCCTTCAAGTAATCTTGGATACCCGGTATAATGAATTCCATAGCTCATGGTTCCCTTTAGAAAGCGCATTACTCTCTCAAGAGCATGCCAATGATCATCTCCCAGGTTGGCCACAAACCGGCTAAGTTTGCTCATAGCAAACGAGATGTCAGGCCTCGTAGCGCAAGCTAAATACATAAGTGATCCAATTATCTAAGAGTATCTCAATTGATCTCTAGCTTCCTTTTGATTCTTTCTAAGCAAAACACTAGGATCATAAGGTGTGGGAGAAGATTTGCAATCATCATGCCATTGTCAGCTTCATTTACAACAAAGCCCACAGATGTCAAAGTTCTTTCAAACTTCTCATGCCATTGCTAGCTTGTTTCAGGCCATACAAAGATTTCTTCAATTTACAAACCTTTCTTTCTTGACCTTCTAGTACAAAACCATCAGGCTGTTCCATGTAAATTTCCTCATCCAACTCTCCATTTAGGAAATCCGTCTTAACGTCCATTTGATGAACGAGAAGACCGTGTGAGGCAGCCAGTGATAGTAGTACTCGAATTATGGTCAATCTAGCCACAGGTGAGTAAGTATCAAAGAAATCTTCGCCTTCCTTTTGGGTATAGCCTTTAGCCACAAGCCGCGCTTTGTACTTTTCAATAGTACCATCAGCCCTAAGCTTCTTTTTAAATACCCATTTACATCCTACAGGTTTACACCCATACGGACGTTCAGATATCTCCCACGTTCTATTAGCCAAGATGGAATCCATCTTGCTTTGAACCGCTTCCTTCCAGTAGTCTGCATCCAGAGATGCAAAAGCTTCTGAAATGGTAGTGGGAGTGTCATCCACTAGGTACACAATGAAATCATTACCAAAAGACCTTACGGTCCTTTGTCTCTTACTCCTTGTGGGAGCTTCATTGTCATCCTTATCCGAATCTGAACTCACATCATCTGATTGTTCATTAGTCTCTATGGGTTTCAGGTTCAGAAACTGGATCATATTCCTTATTAGATATGCTAGACATATCTCTCATAGGAAATATATCCTCAAAGAATGTAGCATCTCTTGATTCAAAAATGGTACCGACACTCATGTCGTCCATTTCAGATTTTACCACAAAAAATCTGTAAGCAATGCTGTGAGAAGCATAGCCAAGAAAGACACAATCCACAGTTTTCGGTCCAAGCTTACGCTTCTTGTTGATTGACACGTTGACCTTTGCCAAATGATGACCCACAAGTATAGGGGGTGTATCGCAGTATTTTCGAGGGAAGTGAAACCCAATTTATTGATTCGACACAAGGGGAGCCAAAGAATATTAATAAGCCTTAACAACTGAGTTGTCAATTCAGCTGCACCTGGAAACAACCTTGCTCACAGCAGTTTATCAGTAGCAACAGTTTTGTAGTAGGAATAGTAAAGTAACAGCAGTAGTAAAGCAAAGACAGTAGTAACAAAAGCAGTAAACAGTGGGATTCGAGTGCGGTAGGCATAGAGATGGATGGACGAGTGTTGCATGGACAAGACAATTCACATAGCAATCGGAACATAGGGCAATTGCAGATAAATAAGATAAAGCATCCAAGTACTAGACAATCCTAGGCATGTGTTCCATATATAGTCATACGTGCTTGCAATGAGAACTTGCACAACATCTTTTGTCCTGCCAGCCCGTTTGCAGCGGGGCCTCTAGGGAACTACTGGCAATTAAGGTGATCCTTTTAATAGAGCACCGGAGCAAAGCATTAACACTTCGTGAACACATGTGATCCTCACATCAAAGCCATTCCTTCCGTTATCGATTTACATCGCCGGGGCCATAGGTTCCGGACAACAACGTGTGTATACAACTTGTAGATAAGACCAAAAACAATACTATCATAATGAATCAATAACATGTTCAGATCTGCAATCATGGCACTCGGGCCCTACTGACAAGCATTAAGCACAACAAGTCGCAACAAAGTCATAAAGCACTAATAGAAGATACTAGGCACCATGCCCTAACTATCTGATGTCATTACATGAACGATCTCATCCAATCCCTACCATCTGCATAGCCTACAGCGGGGGATTACTCACTCATAGATGGGGGAAACATGGATGGTCGATGGAGATGATGGTGGAGATCGATGGAGATGGCTCCGGGGGCACTTCCCCGTCCCGGTAGGGTGCCGGAACAGAGACTTTCTATCCCCCGAATCTACAACTGTTTACTTCTTTGTGTTTACTTTCTGCAAACTTTTACTTCTTTCCATTCGATACGTTTAATCCTTTGTTTTCCGCAAAACATGATGAGATTAACAACCTCATCGCAAGTTGGGGACAAAGTTCTATGGTTGTGTTGTGCAGGTCTCCACGTTGCTACTAGCAGGTGATGGTCATACCTGCCAAGCTAGTAACACCTTTGGGGTGTTTCCTTGCTCCTCTTGGTTCGATTAAACCTTGGTTTCATAACTGAGGAAAACTTGCTGCTGTGCTCATCATACCTTCCTCTTGGGGTTCCCAGCAGCTCACGTCGAGCAGGCACATCAAGATCTTTTACGTTCTTGGGAGTCAAGGACATCTTCACAAGGGGAGTCCCTCGTAACCAATCTCTTTACTTTGTTGTTTTTGTTTTGCTTAGTTTCTTTTTCCTTTGTTTGCTTGTTTTGTTCTTAAAAAACACAAAAAAATTAGTTTTACTAGTTTGCTTTCTTATTGGAAAAACACAAAAAAATTAGTTCCTATCTTAAGTTGCCTTCATGTCTAGCCTTGCTCCAATCACTATGTCACCCGAGGAAAGGATTTTCACTTTTAAACAAGGAATTGAGGAAAGTTTTAAGGAAGCTTGGTCTAGAATCTCTGATCTACATGAAAAAACTAAGCCTAAAATGACTCAAAGCTTGTTCCTTAGCAGTTTTTACCTTGGGATTGCTCTTTGCTATAGGTATGCTCTAGATGCTGTTGTGGGAGAAGATTTCCTCCTTTGTAATGAGGATGATGCTACTAATGCTATAAAGAAATTGATCCTCACTTACAACATGCCTAGCCAAACTGATATTTCTTTTGCAAAAATATTTGCTAGGTTGAACACTCTTGAGACTAGCACTACTAGCTTAAAAGATTGCTATAATATGCTTAGGGAGCATCACAATTATGTTCCAATAAATTCTGAACCATCAAAGTGCCTCCCTATAGTAAAGATTGACATTAGCACTAAAACTTTTCAAGCCTGCTGCGATATCATGTCTGAATTTTGTCTTATGCCCAAAGATATTTATGAATCTTTGAATCTTTGGGGGCTTACTGAAGGAGGAAAAGAAATATCTCTTGCTAATAATGCTACCATATTACCTATTGGAATAGCTGAAGGAGTGTTTACAAAGATCCTTGGGAAAATGATTTCTACTAATTAACTTGTTATTGAATGTGCAGGAAAAGGACAAATTACACTTGGAAGATCCCTATTAGAACTCCTTGGAGCAATAATAGATGTGGGAAAGGGGACCATGCACCTTTCTTCTCCACCAAACAATCACATTTTCCCAAAGGTTAAGAATAAAAATAAGAGAGGTAAGGGCAAGAAAGTTGGTTTTAATGCTCCTTCATTTGAGAACACTTGATTCTTTCTTTGCTTCTTATGCCTAACTTAAAGGCGTTAAAGAAAAGTACTTATTGGGAGATAACCCAAAAGTTTTAGATGAGTCTTGGAAGTTATTACCTCTGTAATAACCTCTCCTTATCCTTTTTATTTGCTTTTTGTGCCAAGAGTAACCTCTAGTGAGAGTGAAGTAATGATTGGGAAAGTTGCTGTCCCGAAACAGATTTTTGTGCTTCACCGTAAAAATTCGTGAGAGAGCTCTGTATGTAGGATTGAGCTGTAATTTTTGTGCTTCTGCCCCAGGTTGTTATCTAACTTTAGTTAGTTCAACACTTTTTTAGTTTACCAACAGAAGGTCTTCGAAAATTTTGTATTTCCCTACTGGTCTGTTTTGACAGATTTCTGCCATTTTCTGCATTTGCTTCTTGTGGGTTCCTTTTTGAGTTCTTTTGGGGAATTGAGCTTTTTGAGGGAAGTGCTACAGTAGCTAGTGTTATAATGGAAGTTTATTTGGTGTTAGAACTGAACCTTAAGACTTATTTATCTTAAGTTCACTAATGTTGCTAATAAAGATTGTGTGAAGTTTTGTATGAAGGAAAATTTTCAGGTGTATGGAAGGAATGAGTAATGAGATGAAGGATGGACTAAGGCTCAAGTTTGGGGATGCCACGCGTGTCACCCCAAGAAATATCCAAGAAGTACAAGCGTCAAAGCTTGGGTATGCCCAAGGCATCCCCTTCTTCATCAATAAAAATTCCAGGTTTCTTCCAAACGCTTCATTTTTATTGTTTCATGCACAGTTGTGTTGTTCTTGGAGCGTCTTCTTTTTCGGTTTTCGTTTTGGTTTTCGTTTGCTTGGTTTTCTTAGTTTTCTGAATAAATTGGATAGACCCCCTCTTTCATACATTGGTTTGCAAATGGTTTGGTTTGGTTTGGAAAAGAGTAGGAAAATTCATACTTATGTGGTAAAAAGAGCTTGTTTTTGACTGTGGCCTATGCTTTGTCATGCCATGCTTGATATTGTTTTGTCTTTATGCTTAGAATTCTTTGTTGTATCATGACTTGTTATAAACAATTGAGATTGCGTAATGTGCCTTGGATGAATCATGTGTTGTTTTAGCATATTAAAGCAAAGTATAGTGGTATTCTCCTTTGATGCTTTATTTGGGTTGACTTGGCACAGGCTCACACCATGTTATGACTGTCTCAAGTCACCATAGCCTTTATGATCCTTTAGTTTTCAACTTGTAGTATCACTTTATGCTTTGATCAATGATGTTTTGTCGCTCTGCATGATTATGGCCATTATTGCTCTCTTAGTTTGTTGCTCCTAGTCTTTTGCTAACCTCCATAACCAAGTATGAGTTCCACTCATGCATCCAACTCCCTAAACCAAGTTATTCCAAAGAGTCCACCATACCTACCTACTAGCTTATGCTATTCCAAGTATATTCATGCTTTTGTTTACCTTCCAAATTAAACTTGTTATGAGAAAATTAGTGATTAAAGCTCTCACGAACTTGATGGCACACTTTACTTTACTTGCCCTTAATAAACTTGAACCATTGTGTCGTCTATGTTGTATATGCTTGCACTTATTTGTTGGGAATTAGCAGAACCATGCTTTCATGAGAGCGCTTTCAACATTGCACTTGGTACTTGTACCTAGTTGATATCATGCTATTTTGTATATGGATGTCGTCGGTGTGAAATGAAAGGGGAGCTTGTAAGTCCATGGAGTTATGTATATGTGTTAGAGAAACGCCTGGGCCTCTGGTCTAATCCATGCTGACATAGTGGAAACCTGCAGCGTAACCATAATGAGCTTTCTATGAAGCATTCTTCTTATAAAAAAAGAGTCCTATATTGAGAAAAAAGAGAAAAAAAGAAAAAAAAAGATACTATGAAAAGAGGAAAGAGCGAAAAAAGCACCATATTCCCATGGTAAATAAGAAGAATGTTGAGATGCTCGTTGTCTGCTTGCCTTGTCATTTTGATATGGGGATTCTTCCGTATCATCGGGCAAGGGCTACCCCGTTGGCTATCCTCAATGATACACATGTACTTACAATGACAAGAACTTACCGGTGACTAAACTTGAGTAGCATGAGGAGCGGCCCTCGTATACAAGGGACATGAGATTTCTGACTTATACTTCGTCAAGCATGTACACCATAGTATGTTCACTTTAACCTTAATCACTTCAAGATGCTTATGATAGGGGCAATGAGAGATGAAAGCTATAAGTACCATAATTTTTGGAAGCTCTTTATGAGACTTGAATCCCTACTTCCTTTTACAAAGGCCTTTCTTCCACCATTATATTGAGTCCCCACCTTCTACCTTTATGCACCTACTTTGAGAGCATAGTGGCCATTCTTAGTTCTATGTGCATTGTCCCAAGACTAGTTGATTGATGCATAACTTGATATTGCTTGTTTTACACTATTGTATCTAGTCACTCTTATGAACTTTGAAGGTGTCCTATGCATTTATATTTGCTACTCTATTGAGGGACAAGTTGAATACTATTATGCCATGCTTTCTTTATGTGAAACAAACAAACGTCTTGCAAAGCATTTTATTCATGAATCTTTTGTTTGTGCCTTTTCATGTTGCATCATAGTTTCTTGGCTTATTGGTAGAACTTTGTCTTTCATGTTATGATTGAAGTACTATGATCCCAGCTTTGACTGTTTTGCAAATACTTTGATCAAGTCTTGGATGGTGCATGTCACCTCAAAAATTATTCTTTCTTTTTATCACTTACCTACTCGAGGACGAGCAGCAGTTAAGCTTGGGGATGTTGATACATTGCAAATGTATCTATAATTTTTGATGTTCCATGCTTGAATTTATCCACTTTCTTGTGTTTTGTTCCAACTTTGGAGTACTTTTCATATGATTTCTTGGACTAACCTATTAACAAGAGCCACAGTGCCAGCTGCCTGTTTTCTGCTGTTTTTGGTTCCAGGAAAGTCAAAAAATGAATATTCTCGGAATTGGACGGGACAAAAGCCAAAGTGCCTATTTTTCCAGAAGGGATCAAGTGCCAGAATACGAGACAGAGAAGGGCCAAGGAGCCACCACACTACACAGCAGCGGCGGGCTGGCTCGATGCCGAGGGGTGGTGTGGCGCCGCTCGGCACCCTTGGCCTCTCCTTTTGCATATATATTGCCCTCGGGACGAAAACCCTAAGTACCTGATCAAAAATCCACGAAAGACACTATAGCCACCGTCATCTCCATCCCTAGATCAAGGGTGCCGGGAAGAGCTTCAGATCCCCCCCCCCCCGATCTAGGGATGGACATAACAGCGACTCTGAACTCTTCGTTGATTTTTGAAAGAAGTGCAATATAATGGTGGAAGAAAAGCCTTTGTAAAAAGGAAATAGGGATTCAAGTCTCATAAAGAGCTTCCAAAAATTATGGTACTTATAGCTTTCAGCTCTCATTGCCCCTATCATAAGCATCTTGAAGGTGATTAAGGTTAAAGTGACACAACTAAGAGGATATGCTTGACAAGTTATAAACCAAAATCTCATGCCCTTACTTACGAACCGATCCTCATGCTACTCAACTTCAGTCAGTAAGCTCTTGTCATTGTAAGTATATGTGTATCATTAAGAACCACCAACGGGTACCCTTGCACATGATACGAGCTTTCCCATAATCAAAATGACAAGGCAAGCAGACAATGAGCATCTCGATCTTTTATTTGCTATTTGCATAGGTTTTTATTGAGGATGCTTCATAGAGTGCTCATTATGGTGATGCTGCAAGTTTCCACCATGATTAGGCATGTCTTAGGCTAGCGGCCTAGGCGTTTCTCTAACGCACATACAAACTCCATGATCTTACAAGTTCCACTTTTATTTCACACCGCCGGGATCCGTAAGCAAAAGAACATGATATCAACGGGGTACAAAGTACAAGTGCAATGTTGAAAGCGTTCCCCATGAAACATGGTTCTGCTAATTTCAACTTATAAAGTGCAAGCATATACGCAAAAAGAAGGACCCAATGGTTCAAGTTTATTAGAGGCAATAAAGTAAAGTGTGCCATCAAGTTCGTGAGAGCTTTAATCACTAGTTTTATCATAACAAGTTTAATTTGGAAGGTAAACAAAAGCATGAATATACTTGGAATACCATAAGCTAGTAGGTAGGTATGATGGACTCTTTCGAATAACTTGGTTTAGGGAGTTGGATGCATGAGTGGAACTCATACTTGGTTGTGGAGGCTAGCAAAAGACTGGGAGCGACAAACTAAGAGAGCAATAATGTCCATAATCATGCAGAGCGACAAAACATCATTGATCAAAGCATAAAGTGATACTACAAGTTGAAAACTAAAGGATCATAAAGGCTATGGTGACTTGTGACAGTCATAACATGGTGTGAGCATGCGCCAAGTCAACCCAAATAAAGCATCAAAGGAGAATACCACTATACTATGCTTTAATATGCTAAAACAACGCATGATTCATCCAAGGCACATTAAGCAATCTCAGTTGTTTATAACAAGTCATGCTACAGCAAATAATACTAAGCATAAAGCCAAAACAATATCAAGCATGGCATGACAAAGCACAGGCCACAGTCAAAAATAAGCTCTTTTGACCACATAAGTATGAACTTTCCTACTCTTTTCCAAACCAAACCAAACCAAACCATTTTCAAACCAATGTATGAAAGAGGGTGTCCAACCAATTTATTCATAAAACTAATCAAACCAAGCAAACTAAAAACCAAAACAAAAATGAAAAAGAAGACGCTCCAAGAACAACACAACTGTGCATGAAACAATAAAAATGAAGCGTTTGGAAGAAATCTGGGATTTTTATTGATGAAGAAGGGGATGCCTTGGGCATCCCCAAGCTTTGACGCTTGTACTTATTGGATATTTCTTGGGGTGACATGTGTGGCATCTCCAAGCTTGAGCTTTAGTCCATCCTTCATCTCATTACTCATTCCTTCCATACACCTGAAAATTTTCCTTCATACAAAACTTCACACAATCTTTATTAGCAACATTAGTGCACTTAAGATAAATAAGTCTTAACGTTCAGTTCTAACACCAAATAAACTTCCATTATAACACTAGCTACTGTAGCACTTCCCTCAAAAAGCTCAATTCCCCAAAAGAACTCAAAAAGGAACCCACAAGAAGCAAATGCTGAAAATAGCAGAAATCTGTCAAAACAGACCAGCAGGTAAAGACAAAAATTTTCGAAGACCTTATGTTGCTCAAATCAAAAAGTGTTGCACTAAAGAAAGTTATATAACACCCTGGGGAAGAAGCAAAAAAATTTACAGCTCAATCCGACATACAGAGCTCTCTCACGAATTTTTACGGTGAAGCACAAAAATCTGTTTCGGTACAGCAACTTTCCCAATCATTACTTCACTCTCATTAGAGGTTACTCTTGGCACAAAAAGCAAATAAAAAGGATAAGGAGAGGTTATTACAGAGGTAATAACTTCCAAGACTCATCTAAAACTTTTGGGTTATCTCCCAATAAGTACTTTTCTTTAACGCCTTTAAGTTAGGCATAAGAAGCAAAGAAAGAATCAAGTGTTCTCAAATGAAGAAGCATTAAAACAAACTTTCTTGCCCTTACCTCTCTTATTTTTATTCTTAACCTTTGGGAAAATATGATTGTTTAGTGGAGAAGAAAGGTGCATGGTCCCCTTTCCCACATCTATTATTGCTCCAAGGAGTTCTAATAGGGACCTTCCAAGTGTAATTTGTCCTTTTCCTGCACATTCAATAACAAGATAATCAGTAGAAATCATTTTCCCAAGGATCTTTGTAAACACTCCTTCAGCTATTCCAATAGGTAATATGGTAGCATTATTAGCAAGAGATATTTCTTTTCCTCCTTTAGTAAGCCCCCAAAGATTCAAAGATTCATAAATATCTTTGGGCATAAGACAAAATTCAGACATGATATCGCAGCGGGCTTGAAAAGTTTCAGTGTTTATCTCAATCTTTACTGTAGGGAGCCACTTTGATGGTTCAGAATTTATTGGAACATAATTGTGATGCTCCCTAAGCGTATTATATCAATCTTATAAGCTAGTAGTGCTAGTCTCAAGAGTGTTCAACCTAGCAAATATTTTTGCGAAAGAAATATCAGTTTGGCTAGGCATGTTGTAAGTGAGGATCAATTTCTTCATAGCATTAATAGCATCATCCTCATTACATTGGAGGAAATATCCTCCCACAACAGCATCTAAAGCATATCTATAGCAAAGAGCAATCCCAAGGTAAAAAGTGCTAAGGAACAAGCTTTGAGTCATTTTAGGCTCAGTTTTTTCATGTAGATAAGAGATTCTAGACCAAGCTTCCTTAATACTTTCCTCAATTCCTTGTTTAAAAGTGAAAATCATTTCCTCGGGTGACATAGTGATTGGAGCAAGGCTAGTCATGAAGGCAACTTAAGATAGGAACTAATTTTTTTGTGTTTTTCAAATAAGAAAGCAAACTAGTAAAACTAATTTTTTGTGTTTTTTTAAGAACAAAACAAGCAAACAAAGCAAAAAGAAAACTTAGCAAAACAAAAACAACAAAGTAAAGAGATTGGTTATGAGGGACTCCCCTTGTGAAGATGTCCTTGACTCCTCGGCAACAGCGCCAGAAAAGATCCTTATGTGCTCGTCGTTCGACGTAGAGCTCGTTGGGAACCCCAAGAGGAAGGTATGATGAGCACAGCAGCAAGTTTTCCCTTAGTTATGAAACCAAGGTTTAATCGAACCAGTAGGAGCAAGGAAACACCCCAAAGGTGTTACTAGCTGAGCTTTGGCAGGGCGCACTACCGGTGCTAGTAGCAACATGGAGACCTGCACAACACAACCACATAACTTTGTCCCCAACTTGCGATCAGGTTGTCAATCTCACCATGTTTTGCGGAAAACAAAGGATTAAACGTATCGAATGGAAAGAAGTAGAAGTTTGCAGAAAGTAAACACAAAGAAGTAAACAGTTGTAGATTGTATGTAAAAGAAAAGGACCAGGATCCATAGTTCACCAGAGGTGGCTCTCCTTAGATAGATAACATGCTGGGTGAACAAATTACAGTGGGGCAATTGACAAACACCGAGAAAGCAATACATGCATATACTAATCATCTTGACTCCTTTGAGACTTGATTGGGCATTACAACATTATACATAGACCGCCATCCAACTGCATCTATGACTAATAATCCACCTTCAGGTTATCATCCAAACCCCCTCTAGTATTAAGTTGCAAGCAACAGATTATTGCTTCTGACTGTGTAAAGTAAACAATACGATTGTTCTATGAACAAAGGATTGTTGTTTTCTCCTAGTAGCAACACATCTAGTACCTTAGAGATTTGTCACTTCCCAGATTACGGAGGCATGAACCCACTATCGAGCATAAATACTAACTCTTGGAGTTGCTAGCATCTACTTGGCCAAGATAGCTACTAACAACGAAAAGCATGCAAGATCACAAATAACAAACACATGATAGAATCAATAATCAATCTGAAATAGCATCTCAATATCCATCGGATCCCCGCAAACACAACATGTATGAATTAGAAATAGATGATCTTGATCATGAGCGGAGCTCACAAGATCTAAACATGAAAGCACAAAGGAGGAGAACCAGCCATCTAGCTACTACATGGATCTGTAGTCCAAGGATGAACTACTCACACATCACACCGGAGGCTTGCATGGTGATGAAGAAGGCTTCCAGGGTGAATTCCCCTCCGTGAGGTCGGAAGAGCTTCAGATCCCCGATCTAGGGATGGAGATGACGGCGACTCTGAGACTCTTTCGTGGATTTTTGATCGGGTACTTAGGGTTTTCGTCCCGAGGGCAATATATAGGCGGAAGGAGAGGCCGAGGGGGTGCCGGGAGCGGCCACACCACCCCCTGGCGTGGGCCAGGCCTGGCCGTGCGGCCAGGTGGTGTGGTGGCTCCCTGGCCCTTCTCCGTCTCGTATTCTGGCACTTGATCCCTTCCGGAAAAATAGGCACTTTGGCTTTTGTTCCGTCCAATTCCGAGAATATTCATTTTCTGACTTTCCTGGAACCAAAAACAGGAGAAAACAGGCAGCTGGCACTATGGCTCTTGTTAATAGGTTAGTCCAAGAAATCATATGAAAAGTACTCCAAAGTTGGAACAAAACACAAGAAAGTGGATAAAACCAAGCATGGAACATCAAAAATTATAGATACATTTGCAATGTATCACATGCCCACGGGGAATTACTCACACATGATGATTGGGGATGGACTCATGGTCGTTGGTGATGATGTTGATGATGATGGTGGTGGAGAAGACCTCGAAATCCCACTCTCCGGGGTGGAGAGAAGGACCAATCTAACCCCCGAAACGAAGAACGTGGCTCTAGCGGTGCTCTGTTTCGTGAAACGCTCTGTGCCTCTAGATACCTAGGTTTTTCAGGTATATATGGGGGTATTAAAAAGGAGGAGCCGTGACGATGCTCCATGGCCAAAAGGGCATGGGTGGTGCGCCCACCCTTACTAGGCGCGCCACCTGGTCTCTTTTGGGACTCGTGGCTCCGTTCGCTTGATTCCAAGATCCCAGGATTCATTATTTGGTGAAAAACTATCCTAGTATTTTTCCATGATTTTATTTCCTGCGAAAACTGACAGAAAGAAGACTTTTTCTAAAAATAGCTTTAGATTCAGCAGTTTTATCCAAGTATGGGAAGATTTCGGATCAAATCATTGAGCAAAGTACTTGGAAAAATAGATACATTTGGAATGTATCAATATGCAACTAGGTGAGAGAACCTATATTAAGGGAGTAAAGGACAGAAATAACCGAGAGTAGGCACGGAGATGTTTTCCCAAAGTTCCTTCCTTTTAAGGGGAAGTACGTATCCATTGGAGGTGTGGGTGGTACTAAGACCACCAGTGCCATAGAAGGCCTCACCCTATTCTCTTATGCACCCGCCTCACGGCAAGTACATGATCAACTATGCGGTGACCTTGAAGGCGGTGACCGAAACCTTTACAAACTTGTTGAGTAGACCTCCACAACACTTGGAGTCTGCCAACATGATCTTGAAGCTTTAAAACCAATGCCCGAGCTCCGAGAATGACCTCTTCCATCTAGGTTTCAAAGAACCCAAGAGTAACAAGATCCACAAAGGAAAACAAGGGGGAATCAACTTTGCTTTGGTGAATCAAGCAACAATGGACCTTGATGATATGCCCAAGGCGTGTGGAGGAGTACATGGTGCAGGAAGACATTGATGATGGAGATCATTGACGTTGTGCTATAGCATATCACTGTATGAATTGTATGTGATGTTAATCCTTTTATGCACTTTATTTGTTGCATGGTAGTCGAAATAAATAGGTTGATCTATCACTTAAAATTATCAAGGTATCATATGTTCTCCCTAAGTTAGGCACCACATAACATGGGCTTCGAACTAGTGTGGGTCATGTAACATGGGTGCACCTAGCGACGTTCATAATGTGGGTGCGAAACTATCGCACTGCTGGTATACTAAGGTTCACTTGACATACTACCTAGAATGTCTAGAGTATGGAATACAAGAATCGAAAGATTAACAAGAGTCATATGGTGATATGATTGGTATGATTGCCTACCGGTCTTGTTCCTTGGTGCGCGATGTAACATTGGTGCCGGGAAAACAAGTTCGTGGATCTTGAATCACTAAGTATCAATCATGAGAGATTTTGATTTTAGTGGGAGCTACACTCTGAATTAAGTTGTTAATCTTGAGTAGTTCATTAATTATGAAACAATGTCTAAATGAATTTGCAATTGTTTGTAGATCAATGGAACGCAACAACTTCCCTTTAGCTGGTATATTAGAGAAAAAACTGCATGAATCTGGTACAAACTTTGTGGATTGGTTCCGCAACATAAGTATAATACTGAAAGGTGCTAAGAAAGACTATGTCTTGGAAGCAACTCTTGGTGATGCTCCTTGAGATAACACAACTAAGGCTACGGAAGATGTCTTTCAGACACATAGTGATGACTACATCGATGTCCAATGTGCTATACTTGCATCCATGGAACCAGATCTTCAAAGGAGGTTTGAAGACTGGGGTCCATATGAAACAATTATGGAATTGAGGGCCATTTTTGAGAAGCAAGCCCGAGAAGAAAGATATGAGATCTCTCAAGCTCTTCTGGATTGCAAGATGGCAGAAGGAGGCTCGGTTAGTGCCCATGTAATCAAGTTACATGGTAAGTTCAAAGGTTGGAAGCACTGGGTGTTCCATTTCCTTCTGAACTAGGAACCAACATAATCATGAAATCACTCCCACCTAGCTTAGTTGGGATTGTCATGAACTTCAACATGCATGGGATGAACAAAACATTGGCCAAACTGTTCGCGATGTTGAAGGTGGATGACAAGGACATACAGAAGAACAACAATCATGTGATGATGGTGAGGAAAACCACTCGCTTCAAGAAGAAGAAGTCTAGGACGACAAGAAGAAGGAGGATGTGCGTCGTGCCTCTAAGAAAGGCAAAGCGCCTAAGATAGGTCCTGCCCCAGATGCTGAGTGTTTCTTCTGCAAGGAGAAGGGTCACTGGAAGAGGAACTATCCAAAGTACTTAGCGGAGAAAAGGAAGACTGGATTGTCCAGCTCAGGTATATTTGATATACATGTTATTGATGTTTAATTGCAAGGACCTAAAAGTAACTCTTGGGTATTTGATACCGGATCGGTTGCTAACATTTGCAATTCGATACAGGAGCTACAAAACCCTAGGAAGCTTGGCAAGAACAAGGTGATGATGCTCGTCGAGAATGGAGCAAGTGCTGCAATGATTGTTGTTGGCACAAGACCTCCACATCTACCGTTAGGATTGATATTAGAACTTAGTAATTGTTATTTCGTGCCTGCATTATGTAAGAATATTATATCATGATATTGTATCTTACAAGATGGTTGTTTATTTAAATGAGAGAATAATGGTTGTTTGATTTATATGAATAATGTCTTCTATGCACACGGTCACATGAAGAGTGGGTTGTTTATGATTGATCTTGACTGTGATACACACATCCATAACACTGAGGCTAAATGTCAAAAGACAAATGAATTGAATACCACATACTTGTGGCACTGCCGATTGTGTCATATTGGACATAAACGCATGAATAAGCTCCATAGTGATGGACATTTGAGTAATCTAGATTTTGAATCTTTTGATACATGTGAAGCCTGTTTGATGGGTAAGATGGCCAAATCACAGTTTACCGGTTATGTTGAATGGGCAAGTGACTTACTGAAAATAATACATATTGATGTATGCGGTCTAATGAGTATACCTGCACGTTGTGGATTCCTCTACTTTATGACCTTTATTGATGACTTGAGTCGCTATGGTTATATTTATCTTATGAAGCATAAATCTGAAACATTCGAAAACTTCAAAGAATTTCAGAACGAAGTAGAGAATCAACGTGGCACAAAAATAAAGTTTCTACGGTCGGATCGTGGAGGTGAATATTTGAGTCACGAGTTTAGCGAACATCTTAGATCTCGTGGAATTGTTTCATAGCTTACGCCTCTAGGAACACCCCAATGTAATGGAGTGTCGAAACAACGTAATCCAACTTTGTTGGACCTGGTGAGATCTGTGATGTCTTTACTGATCTACCTTTGTCATTTTGGGGATTTGCTTTAGAGATTGCGGCTTTTACACTTAATAGAGCGCCATCAAAGTACGTTGACACGGCGCCATATGAATTGTGGTTTAGCAATAAACCCAACTTATCGTTTCTTAAAATTTGGGGTTGTGAAGCTTATGTAAAACATTTACAGCCAAACAAGCTTGATCCCAAGTTGGACAAATGTGTATTTGTTGATTACCCTAAATAAACTAATGGGTATTCCATCTGCCACAAAACCGAAGGCACGATTTTTGTCATGCGAGGGGGGACATTTCTTGAGAAGGAATTTCTCGCTAAAGGTTTGAGTGGGAGGAGAATAGAGCTTAATGAGGTTACTGAACCATAGTAGGATGGGTAGAGTAGCACAGAACCAGAAACCGTTCTGGAAATGCCTATGGTGCCATCAGATGCTCCAGCACCTACAAGTGTTGTAGTGATGGCTCCCAACTGCAGGAGATCAATTGTAGTACTTTTCAATAAAGAAAGGTTGTCGAATCCACGAGGTGCTGAGGGTATTGGTTAGCAAGTTTGACAAAGAAAATAATAGTAAATGTAGTAGATTTGGTGTTTTTGAGTTTATAGTTTGCAATAATATAAAGTGCTGAAAGTAAATAGGAATAAGTAAATGCTCTCAATGAGAGAAAGCCCAATCCTCTATGCAGCAAGAGGACAAGATCAAGTGTGTGTGAACTTATATGTGACAAGCGTTCCCGAGGGAGGCATGGATTTACTTAGCATAAAGATTTCTACACAATATGGTGAATATGTTGTCAAGTTTCATTCCCTTAGGACGGAGCCTAAATTAGGTGCAGCCATAAATATGAGAAAAATACACCACTTATGATGGGTCCTATAGACATTCACTTGAACATCTAAGAATCATTAAGACATAAATGTCCCACCATAGCAATAAGTTCATTGGTCCCCAACATATAATCCCTCTAATGCAACTCAAGGTATTGGAAAACGGTTTCTATCAATTCCGTCCCTCCAACCCCTATCATTGCATCAAAGTATTCTCCTATGATCCCATATAGGTGAAGTAATATATAGTCGACGTTCGCATAAAACCATTATAGAACAATATAAAAGATAAAAACTTGACCACATACTAATTGTATATTATATGGAAATCATAGCCAACTCATCCTATGCCCTCAGGAACATGGGGATCTACTCACAAGTGGCAAACATGATATGGAGCAGTGGCATATGGATTACAACACAACCTGGAAATATAATCTCTCCACCAAATAAAGACAAGAATCCAATCACGAACATGCAAATAGCCCTTAAAACAATATTCGGGGTTCAATCAATCATAAACTATGTGGGGAATGAGATGGATCTTGGAGATGGTGATGATGATGGTATTGGTGGAGGTGTTGATGGAGAGGCCTCCCCCTACTCGTAGGAGGAGTGGTGATGACGATGGTGTCGATTTCCCCCTCACCGCACTAGTGGAGAATTGCTTATCGGTGGAGCATATTTTTTGCTATCAATGGCGCATATGGAATGCGCCACTACTGTCGCGCCACTGAGAGTTAAGTATCAATGGCGCATCTTCAATATGCGCCATTGATGTTTTACCAGTGGAGCATATGTCCAAATGTGCCACTTATATTATATGCGCCACTAGATGAATAAATAATGCGCCACTGATGTTTTGTACAGGTATACAGAATACAAGGCTCTTAGATATTTATACAGGTACATATACAGGTACATATACAAGTATATATACAGGTACACAGCAGTATAGAAACAGAGATAATAGTACAAATAGAATTATACACCATCACATCAATTAGAACCCGACATAGTGACAAGTGCCCGAATATTATACAAGTCTTGCATACAACAAGTTGATCATCATCTCATACATTGGTCCGAAGATCTCGGTGCTTTGGAGGGGTTTGGGTTCAGTCTCCAACTCTGGGAGGAAGAGCTCGGCATTCCGTGAGGGGGTACTTGTCATATTAGCGTCATCGCCTCCGGGTTCCATGATGGAGATCTTGTTGTCCGGAGTCCTTCGGCTCCATGTCAGTGAGTAGCAAAGCCACAACAGGAATCTTGTCTGAGGGTAATTCACTTCAGCCTGCGTCCGAAAAGAAGAGCATACCATACACAATCCAAATCTGAAATAAACAAGCCCCATTACCAACAAACTGAAATTGTCACTATCCAGCCACTCCCTATGGCCTTGATAACCTTCCTGGTTAAGCTTCTTGACAGCAATGACCATCCTGGTTGCAGCCTTAGTCGGTGTGAGGGTCTTCTCATCGATCCACCCCTTGAAGACTGATCCAAACCCTCCCTAACAATTGAGTGCTACCTGATAACTGAATTGGATTAAAAAATAGAGACAACAAACATGTTGGGCACAAGAAACTGCTAGGAGCGGAATTAAGTCTGTGATGATGAACAACTGAACCTAGCGATTAGCCTATCAGGAGCAAGTCAAACCTGACGAGAGAATCAGCAAACTATCACAAAAGAGAAGAGATAGGGAGATGCAGGCTGCAAAATTAGCACAGGTCGTGGGTCGATTGATCGATTAACTAATCACTTGGTTCGTCTACAAGATATTATTTTGAGGAATCGGGGGAGAAAAGACCAAGCACCTGAGGGGGAGGCAGGGGGAGGCGGTGCTATCGGAGCTCATCTTGGCGCCCAGCAGTTCCCCATGGACCAGATCGACCGATTCAGCGGCCCTCGGAGATGGATCTCAACAATGGCAGACAAAATCAAGGAACAGAGCGGAGCAGCGGAATCGTGTCTTTTAGGAACAGAGCGGAGCAGCAGAAAGAGCATGATGGATGCAGGCTGAAGTGAATTTTGGATGCATGAATCTTGTCTTTCAGGATGCAGCAAGAGGGCGATGGGCTCGTTCGGGTGGCCCCCTAGGCGCAAGGAAAAGGATGGCACGAGGCTTGTCTACTCAACATCAAGGGAGGCCGGCGAGGTTGGTCGAAGCAGAGGGCCTCGCTGGCGAGCTCGAGGTAAGGTGGACGGCACAGAGGACGGCGGGGACAAGAGCCACACGGGGAGGTCGACCGAAGGTCGCTAGCCGGGTAGGTTGGGGTAGTGGCGGCGGCTGCTGGGTAGTGGTAGGTGGGGATTAGGTATAGGGTAGATTTACCGGTGGCGCATTTTTTGCGATATGCGCCATTGGCAAAAAAATATCGGTGACGCATCTCTAATATGCGTCATTGATAATCATGTCATCTTTCTGAGGGGTGGGGTCTAGGTGGGGGCCACAAATTATCAATGGCGCATATTGAGGAGGATGCGCCATTGGTGACGAGAATATCAATGGCGCATATTGCATATGCGCCATTGATAAGCATATATCAATGGCGCATATGGACGTATGAGCCATTGATATTTGGTCCATAGCCCTCCAGGGTGCCGGGCCCACATTATCAATGACGCATTATTTTCGATGTGCGCCATTGGTTAGACAAAATATCAGTGGAGCATATTTTTATATGCACCACTGATAATTATTAGTGGAGAATATTCAAAAAAATACTCCACTGTTAATAAATCTATCCATAAGCCTTTCTCTAGTAGTGCCGGAGGCTCCGGTGCAGCAGAATATGCTCTCTCCCGGAGTAGGAGAGGACTTTCGCCTCCACCGCCGCCTCTATAAATCATGGGAAAAATATGGCGTAGGTTTTCTGGCAAGACGAAGGCGTCTATAAAAATGAGGAGCCGAGACGACGCTCGAGGCCCAAAAGAGCCTGTAGGGCGCGCCTAGGGGGTGGGCACGCCCTCTAGCCTCTTTTGGTCTTCGGGGCTCCTCTTGTGTGCTTCTTTGGCCCAAGTTCATTCTCTAGGTGAAAAACTCATCAAGTATTTTTCCTCCGATTTTTAGACATCCAGAAGGTCCCTGAAACAACAAAACGTGAAAAGGGAGGTTTTCTGCCTCCTAGAAATTAAATACCAATGAAAGGGACTGTTGGGGCCCCCGGATTAATCCTCCGAGAATCCCTGTTATGCATACAACCACGATCCCATGATCGGTTAGTCGTGGCACATAACCGACAAGTATCATTACATCATCCGAGAGTATCCCGAATTACAAGACTTACATAAATGTCGTTATGGCTACATCAATAATCAGCAGCGGACTTCATCCAGCGTAGAGCCCGAGCCATGCCTTAACCTACAGGCAACTGACTGGGAGAACGTCCTAGCTCGCACAGTCGCCATCCTCGTCTACTTCTTGAGATCTGGCCAAGTTAATAGCCAGGGACAATGCCAGTGAGTACATTGAATGTACTCGCAAACCACCTTAAGATATTAATAATAACAGGAGGATATGTATTTTGGCTGTGGTAGTAGGAGGGCTCCAAGAGAGGTTCTTTTCGCAAATAGTTTCTCTTGTAGATATAGCATCTACATCTCTTTGTTGAAAACTTTTGTAAACATTTTGGAAACCTTTTTATTTGAAAAGTTTTAGAAAACATTAGGACTGGGTCACCCATTTGTTCCTTTCTCCTGGTCGTCCCACGACCAAGCTCCTTCCATACCTCTCTGACCATCCCATGGTCAAAGAAGGTATCCTTCCCGACCATCCCATGGTCAAAACATTTCAAAGTCATTCCTTTTTCCAAAAATCCTTTTTGAAAACAAAACCAGCACCGCTCTACAGAAGTTTGTCCAACCCATCCTTAACCGCGGACACGGCTATTCGAATAGATTTACACTCTGCAGAGGTTGTACACTTTACCCACACCATCCAGGTACACTACCCTGATCTTCACTGATCGTGGGTCGAGTAACCGATCAAGACTCTCCGGATGCCCACTCCAATACAAGTGCCTACCCTATGAGTGTTAATCCCCTCAACACCGGGACGTCGGGCGAGGACCAACCGGAGCGCTTTTTCCACTTCTCGAGTGTGCGCTTTCAATGAGGGGCTCATAGTAACGCGTGGAGGTCTACCCACCCTTTGTTCCTTCTCCAGGTCCCACCTTTATTGGAGAAGGCCCATCCTCCTGGGATCCCCGATCCCCTGTAGTTGTTGCGAGGCAGCTTATACCGGAATCAACAACCTTCAAATCCAGCCCTGTCCCATACCAGAGTAATGTGGTTGCACAGGGTTAAGTTGTTATAGCTAGACTGCAAAGAACCAGGTGCGTTTTCATAAACCTTTTTCCTCCATCTTTCCTTCAGCATTTTGTAAAACAAAACCTTCTCTTTTTCAACATCTCTCGGGAGGTCCCACCTCACCAAGGTTTTATCATTAAACATTTGTTAAATCTTTTTCCGGGGTCTTCCCATCCTCTAGCTTTTGCTTCGGCTAAAACAGGGTCTCGAAAGGGGTATGGTGTAATACACCATCTATTCCACTATGGGCAAATAGGTATCATCAAGAGGGTTGTACTTAGTAGCACCATTTAGTAAGGGTTTGGAGGATCCAAACCTCTACCATATATATATACATCCATATATAGAAAAACAATGCAGTTTTAATAAGCAGTTGATAAAACATGCATAAGTAAAATAGTAGGACAAGGCTTATGAGCAAGAAGGTGGCTTGCCTGTGATCAGCAATGTGTCCCTGGACTTCTTCGGATGACCAAGAATACCCAATAATATAATAATAAGAAAACCCGTTCTTCTTCTCGTCAGACACTCACACTATCATCGTCATCGGGTACACATGCAAGCAGACAATACCCCAATCAAAAAAAGGCATACAAACATCAAAACATACAGCAAACACACATAATAAATTCTATTGGACTTGGGAGTTTTGGAGAGGTTGGGTATTGGTGGTGGAATTTACTAAATTGCCACTGTAGTGGTTTCCATTTGTAAGATAGTTGTCTAGGGTAGATACAAGGGACTTGGGTTAGGGTTCTATGGTCAGTAGGTTACCAAAGGGAAAAAGTGATATCCACAGATAGGTCTTGACAATACGAAACCATCACAAGTGGTTTCACTTGATTATCACTTTTCTAGATGGAGTTATGCTTTTAACAGTGGATTAAACTCTAGTTTGAGGAAATAATTCACCAGAAAAGTTCTGGAGCTCCTAAAATTATTTCCTTTGATGGTTTGGTAGTACTTGCTATACTGAACCACCTAAAGTTGGAATCAAGTCAAAAGAATTACCAGAATGCCCTTAGGAAAATCCCAAAGGTAGTTCTGTATGATTCTTCTTTTATTTACCAGATTAAATCTACAGGAGATATTGAGTTGGTTCCAAAGGCAGCTGATAGGAATGTCCAATACCTTTCTGCAGGAATTGGATTCACCCTTTTTGGAGTTGCCAAACTCCTGAAATGATTTATTTAGTGAAAATACCCATCATAGAAGTATTTAAATCACTAAAATTCACCCAGAGCTCAATAAATTCTAAGCTGCTAGGGTTTGGTAGATATTGGTTCTGGGGTGTACTAGGAGGTGGAATCAGGTCAATACCACATTTGGTTAGACCTGGGGAATTTACCTAAGACCATTAGTTGCTAGTTTTGTTATTTTTACTAAAGGCAGAATACAGTTCACCTTGGGATGGGACGTGTGCTGGAAAATAGGTATTTCCGATACCTTCCAGTAGATCCTTGGTTCATCTCAATTGGATGTGCCAAACTCTCTGAGGAATTTATTTAGTGTACCAGGTATATTCTAGTGGAATAATTACTAGTAATTAGCAAAAATTACTTTGGCCATGGGGTTGCCTCTGCATGTTTGAAAAAACACCAGAGAACCACCAGAAATTTGGATCTAGGCATTTGGACTTGATTTACAATTTTATTTGGATTTAATACTAGCAGAAATTGTTCTGGAATAAAGGATCTGCTAAAGGAAAAAAGAAAAACGGTGTAAAAGGGCTGGATATGAGGAGCTACTGGGCTGCAGGGGAGGGGCGGTTTGAACCTGACTGGCGGGGCCCGGCGGTCAGCGAGAGGAGGGGCACGAAGGGGTATCGGCCGCCGTCAGTCGTTGGATCAAGTCGCAACGGATGGCCCGCCGATGTCGTCTTCGCAGAGACAGAGCGCCGGTGGCGGTAACCCTAGGTGGAGCAGGGAGGAGTGGGGAGGATACCTGGGGGCTCGGGGGAGGTCGAGGAGGCGGCAGGACGCGATGGGCGATGGCGAACGAGGGGCAACATGAGGGATCGGACGGAGGAAGAAGCGCACGACGGCCGTGGATGAACTCGTCGGTGCTCGGCGACGATGGCGGAGGAGATGGTCCCGGGGCAAAGAGGAAGGCACGGTTAGGTAGAGGAGAGCTAGGGGAGCACGTGCGCTAACATGTAGAAGGAATGGAGGAAAGGAGAAGTTGCCTTGCTCGATTTTGAGAGGAGGCCAAAGCTCTCCTCTTCTTCTTTCTCGGGCAACACAGAGCAAGGGGAGGAGGTGGGGTGCTCGGGGGAGGCAAGTGGGAGTGAGAGGGGGAAAATGTGGGCAAGGGGCTGGCTAGGGGAGTGTGGCTAGCTTTATACCAAGGAGAGGGAGTAGAGGTGGTGAATTACCAAATTGGAAATGGGGGAGAGGGAGTGCTAGCTAGGGATTGGTCTAGGGGGAGGTGGAGAGGGGTAAGATGGTAATTGGGTTGTGCTAGAACAGAGTGAGAGGTGGTGGCATTAGTGGTAATTAGTGGGGGACAAATCTTGTAAGATATTTGTTGTCTCTCTCTCATTCTACTAGTACAAGGGGCAATTGGGTATCTTGCTGGGGTAGAGCTACAGTGGTGGTCGACCAGTGATGTGTCTTGATGTTGAGGATAAGCATTGATCAAGAATTGATGGAAAAAGGAAGTGTTTAGAGTGATGATTTGTTTAAAATAAACTTATTGATCTAATAGGTGGTTGTGAAGGAAGTCCAAAATCTTGTATTGGACCAGAGGAGCAAATGGTACTGGTAGGTAGATAGGGTCAAGGTAGACTCCTAGGATTTAATTGAGAATTTTAGGTGGGGTTTAAGTCCACTTAAATCCAATTGCCTAGAAAGGACAGAAATGATTTTTAGAAGATCATTTGATAAACTTCTAGTGGACAAGGATGGATTTTGGTTTGAGAGGGTCCCAAATATGAATACACACCTAGGGGAATTTTCCCAAGATTTATTGAGGATTAAGAGTGACTAAAACAATTATTATTCCAAATCAGCCTTTTAAGAAAAAGGGCAAAAAGAAATAATAAAGCTTCTCAAAAATATTTATTTTTGAGATGGAAAGATAGGGTATGATTAGTGGGACTCACATGAGCCAAGAGTTGGGGAAGTGTTTTGGTAAAAACCAAACTTTCCTTTATGGAGGGAGTTTTAGAGATTTTGACTATTTAAGTAATTAAATATTTTTGGGGCCATAATAATTATGGGTAATTATAGATAAATATTGAGGATCAACGTAGAGGGTGTAGACAAGGTGTAGCAAGCATTTGCAACCTGCAGGAATGAAATTCCCACTTGGATAAGATGGAACACAAGGAGTTAGGGATCTAGGGTGAGGTTATTTTTATACCCCCAAAACAGGCTTGCATCTTGGGGCTCAGAGCTCACGTTGATACAAGGGATAGATGGGTGAGTAGATCAAGTCATATAGATGATCATGGCAGAAGGAGTTTGAATTAATGGTATTTGAGGTGTTCTAGAAGTGATGGCAAACTTTGTTGAAATTAAGGTTGTCATACAATATGGGTCATGATGCCTTCTAAACCATGTGGGTTAAATCAGCACAGAGATCCACTTGGGGTAAGTGAAGTAGGTTCTGATAAACAACAAGGAGTAGAGCATAACCATGCAGAGAGTTGGTCCATATAGGTTTGTATGGTGATGTGAGCTTCTACCAAAGTAGGTGCGATGACTAGATTTGCAGGGATTGTTATTTTCTTATCTGTAAAACCATCAAGAACAAGTGGGTTGGGGAGTGATATAACCAAGGGAAAGAGTGGGCCTTGGTACTCCTTAGGATGTTTACCAAGATGGTCCAAGTGCATTACCAAAAATGCACAATGTTTGAGAAAGAGAGGCATTCAAAAAGGTGATGTTGAAACAGTTTCCAGACTTTGTCAAATTTGGCAGATTTAGGGTATTTGACTAGAATGTTGGTGGAGATGATTTTAGGTGGGTTGCAAAGTACCCAAACATCATCAAGTGGATGATAATTAAGAGTAGATTGAGTAGAAAGGATCCATGCTTGCTATTGGGCTTCATTGAATTGGAAGCTTCTAGAAGGGATATCTTCAGAATGGATCTGGTTAAGGGTTTCAGATGATCTCTAGTAGCTGGAGATTTGATCTTGCTTTGCATTCTGGTTTAGGGTGTGGTGATTTGGAAACTTCTTGATCCTAGTGATGAGCTCCTAGAGTAGCTCATACTATCTCCTAAGCAGACACTTCAATCAGCAAATCAAGGCAACTCATCAGACAGCAAATCAAGGCAACTCATCTTATACTAACCATAACCACTAAAGAGGTTACCATAAAGAGGTTGAGTTTTCAATAAGATGAGGGTTCTTGGTATCTCCACCAAGAGTAGAATTCAAGAGTTTTGGGAAGACTAGAGGTAAGATTAGTTGAGTGTTCTATCTTGAAAACATAACGAGATTTTATTATATATCTCTCCATAGTTTTGTTAATAGACGCTACCAAAATAGTTTTGGTTACATAGGCATCTTGGCTCCTGTTTTGAAATGCCAGAACGTTTGAGAATATGTAAAGTAAGCCAAGATAGTTTTGGTAAATAGCTTTTGTCAACTGAGGGTGCGGTAGGGAGTATTCTAAGATACACATCATAAGCACAAGTGCAACCAAACAACAAGCAAGCACTACACCAAAGCACAAGAAAAAGTTTTTGTTCTCCCTGATTTTTGCATTCTGGACAATAAATCAGGGTTGCTGAAATTGGGATGTTACAGGGACTTTATAAGAAAGTCACGTAAATCATCTAAATATGCATCAATGGTAAATATAATTCTAAATAATGCATATAAGTCCTAAAAATGATGATGCAAAATGCACATATTAACTCCCCTAAGCTTAAACCTTTGCTCGTCCTCGAGTAAATAAGCGAATAGATCATGATCATGCATCAACGAGCTATGGTTGACAAGAAAATACGAGTATGACATCATCAACTTATGCATATTCACTTGTCCAAAAGAAATACGAACTAACAACCATGCAAATGTGGGCTACATAGATAGAAATTATCATATAGCCCTTACTTTTGAACAAAAACTAACCATTGCATGTTGGACAATTGAACAAGTCTCAAATTTATCATACACTTCGCTATTTATAAATAGCTTTGGATGGATTTTTACCAGCTTTTAATTACCCTTTGGATATGCCTTTGCAATAAAGATAAGTTTCTCATAAAACAAACAATGGAAAAGAGAATTGTTTAAACAAATAGATATACATGACTATTTTGACTTTTGTCAAGAACTTTCACCACTTTGTACATGGCATTAGTTAATGGTCTTGCTCTCTTAGTAACCAGTATAAACCCTATTCATGGGTCTTTCAATCATTTCATATGCTCTAAACAACCTTTGGCTTTCACTTTCCACGGCTAGTTGAATCCTCGGGCGCCTATCTTTCAAACACTTTTCCATAGAGAATACTTCTATTGAAATACCCATGACAACCATTTAGTTTACTCGTTGATTACTAAGTAGAATCCTCGGGTGCCTACCTTTCAAACACTTTTCCATAGAGCATATGTATTGAAATTATTATTTATTAATATCCCTTGGGACGAAGAGCCACATGGGCCCACTAGGCCCACACGCGCACACGGGGGGAGGAAACCCTGGACGATTCGGCCAGGTCCCTCCCCTAGGCCGACGGGTGGAGGAGGAGGCGGGCGAGGCGGTGGGGGATGAGGAGTCCTCCCCGGACTCCAATATGCCCCCCAAGTCGGTTTGGGGAGTAGGGAGAAAGGAGGACTACGTATTAGGGTCGGACTCCATCTCTCCTACTCACTCTCTCAATTGGTGGGAGAAGGAAAGGAGGAGTCCTTGTAGGATACAGATCCTAGTCCTACTATCCTCTTTGGAGGAGGGAATTGGCCTATATATTAAGGGAGAGGGGCAAGGGAAATACACACAAGTTCCCGAGGAACCCAAGCCCCAAACCTCTGCCACCACCACCGTTGTCGCGCCACCCTGCCATCGTGCCACCACCGCCATCCACCATCGTCGGCCGCTACCTCGGCCTCGGCCTCCGGTCCTCTTCCTCTTCCTAGCGTCATCGTTGTCACATGGAGGAGTTATTCATCAACACCCAGTACAACTTGTCTTCTACCCTATCTAGATATAATCTTGACGGACGATGAAGTGCTGCTGAATGTTCATCGACACGTTCCCGCTTCGTCCATGAGTTCTTGATCTTGCCTCGATGCGGTGCCATTCTCATTACACGTGTGGATACCGGTGGAGGTGCAACACTTGGAGCACTAGATCTTCAGAGCCATTCGTGGGATAACATATCTCCTCGTGACTCGCTAAGGCTTGTTGCGAGGATCAACACACGACCAACCTCGCATCAACAAACTTCCACTAGTTCGATCTTTGAGGGTATGTTCTGTTACCTCACCCCTTGAATTGGATCTTGGTTATGCGCTAGAATTTTTTGTTTTCCGTAGTGCATTCCCCAACAAACCTCACCCCTCACCCCTTTCTGGCGACTCCATGACACCGTCGTGTTGCCTCTAGCCGCCGGTAGCTCCCGGCCATCTCCGACATCGGTGATATGGGGCTTTGGTCCGTCTCGCTAGGATCTACCGCCTACTCATGCTCGATTTGACCCTCATGGTCTCTCATGTATGCCCCACACCGAGAACCCTACCTCTGTTGCTCAGTCTCGGCATTGAAGACGACACGGCTCGGCTCTCCAAGGCTCTTGCCCTCTCTGATACTTGGCTCTAGGTCAAGGTCCGCCTTGTGCTGCTCCCTCGCGATGACCTCGCCTCCTCGAACCCCTGATCGACCATGCCAACTCCCATGTGCATGCCTGCTCATCGGCGACCTGGTCTGATGTTACTTAGACGTCACATCGGGGTGTGGGTGTTGCGCCTAATTCAAATCCTGAACTTAGACACCAGTGGGATGGCAACAATGACTGCAACCCGGCGTCCTTTTGTATGCTTCTTCGTGACCTCCATGTGGTGTACTGGTGGTGGTGCGACACTGGTGATGTTGCTGCTGTTGCGACGATGATGTAGTGTCGTCCACCACTACCTTGACACCGGTAGGATGGTGCTACGGACGCAACCCCGGTGTCCATGCGGAAGCATTTACTGGTGGTCTTGTAGTGGTGCTGGTGCTAAGATGGCGGTGTTGATGCTGGCTGCTACTGCCTTGTCGCTCTCTTCTTCCGATTCTAGCGTTGGTGGGATGTTGCTATTGACGCAACTCCCGGCGTCGGCCCTTCGCTACACCCATGCGTATGGGCACGGTGAGTTCTTGCTGTAACCGGCTTTCAGGATGATGTTCTACTATGCCGGTTGTAGTATTGTGGTGATCTCCTGGTTATGATGGTGTGTATGAGCTATACAAGTGGTGATGATTTATGTTTGATGGAATGCTGCTGAGTGGGATAACTCAATCTGGATGACTTAATCATCCCTAGCATGTGTGACTCTTATTGATACACTGACTTGCTGAATTCAAACTAGGCAATATTTTAACCTCAATGTTGTTTTGAGATGACAAGCAGTAGTGAGTTAATGGTTATATGATTATATCCTAATACTTTGTGTCTATCTTTTGTTGATTATAAGCTAGGTAAAATGATTTTTGAAATGAGATGATTCCTGGATTGGTGGCTATGAAAATGATTTATGTTCCATTTGTAATTGCTTGCAAAGGTGGTTTGTAGGCAAGTTTTCAGAATACACAATATCTTGTTAAATTCTGATCCTCTTGTATAAGTGCTGGTGGATGATAGAATGATGATTGCAGCTTAGCTGCTGATTGGGAACTTGAAAAAAATCTAACTTCCAGTCATTGTTAATAGTGAAATAGTGGTGCAATTGATTCCTCGATTTTTGTACTAGGAAAATGATAAATTTATCTCGGCTGTAACAACTCGGTGGTTAAATGGTGTGATAATTTCCCTTAATGGTTTCTGTGACTGAGACTGCCACTATGGTGCCTCCATATTAGAGTGTGCACAATGGTAGATCTTGTTTGTATGATCTGCTGCTATGGGTGTTACTGATGGCTGGATCTATCCCTAGCCAGTGATGCAAAGAATGAGGCTTAAATTTATACTAGAACAAATTTTTGTACTTGATTCTTGAACTATCCTATGATGAAAAAGCTTGAGGCATAAATTTATATTACAACAGATGCTAAGATGGAATGGAAAACTTCTCGATGATGATCTTGCATAGCACCTCTATGCAGGACTAGAAGAACTTCTTCTCTTTCTTCTATTACTACTTCTGTTTGTTGCCCAAAACAAATAAGATCAGGTAATATGCTGGAATCTTACTATTGTAACCTGTTGTGGAAAGGTAGTTGTTGTTGTTGATGTGCCTGTGACCTTTTGGTTATTCTTGATCAGCTACTAGTAGAAACCCTATCCTTTTAGATTCTGGTTTGATCTATTAGATCTTCTACTACTCCTCTTTTGGTAAACCTCTTCCTTCTTGCTATTGGACCTGATTCCTAGTCCTCTCTAATCAACCATGAGGTTAAGATGGCGCTAGTTACTAGTTGAGAATGATCTCGTGATGAGATGTAAGACCCGAGTTCTTCTTGGGTGTGGATACATATGTGTTCTAGGTGGTGATTAGATGAACTTAGATGGGTGTGGAGGTGAGGTGGAAGTGGATATGATGTGTTGTGCTTCGGCTGGTGCACTTCACTTCTATGCACCTGACCTTTCTCTTGTGGTGTTGACAACACACCATCTTGCATGTCTATTGTAAGATGTTGTCAAGTGGGACCTATGGTACAAGTTCATGTTGAGTGGATGTTGACTCATTGTGGATGAGCTCGGTTGAGACCGTAATCTTATCTGGCTTTGACTATTTCCTTTTATCTTTGCACTAGCTAATAGTGAAGCTTGCCCCTGCCTATGATGCACTAGCTTGAGGCAATACTTTGTGATAATAACATATTTACATTTGATACCTCTCTAATACTCAGTGATGAAATATAGCTTAGCATCACTAAGCCAACTCTGAGAGTACCTCTAACCCCAAAAACTATCTCTTTCAAGTTTTTTTCCCTTTATTACTTGTTTTCTTTTCTTTTGGTTTTGAAGGGATCGGGATCAAGAAGAAGCTCAAGACTCTGGAAATGAAAGTAGCAAAGAATTTTATATCTTCTTTACTATTGTAATTTTATTTTATCCTTTTATTGTAAATAACAATGTAATCTTGTATTATCTAAGAAAAATATTCCTTATTCTTTATTGGATTCTTTCCTTTCTGTTTGCTCGATTTGTAAATTGTAATATTCAACAATTGATATAAACTATTCTTTGGGAATACAATTACTTGTATTATTCAATTTTATTGAATTGTAATATCTTTTCTTATAGACAATTGTAAGGACTTATATTACCTTGATTATTTATAACAATGTTACTTTCTTTTTGTAACTTACATTAATATTCAATTCCTTGTAACTTATAGATTATTTCACTATTGTTTAAATAAATAAGAATTCCATTCTTTATTAGAAATACCATTCCATTTTGAAATTACTTTATTATCAGTAATTCTATTTCATTTTTGTTTTAAATTAAATATTTTGTTTTGAATAATCAAACTTGAATTGTTTCCCCTCAAAACACCAAATTATGCAAAGGTCATATCAAAATCCATCGCACATGACGTCTCTATCAGAACATGAGAGACCTCGATCCCTCTACACCACTTTTAGGTTTGCGCGAAATTTTTTCGGATTTTCTATGCATGAATATAGATGCACAAGCTCACTTTTGCACTTCTATTTGCCCTAAATGCTGGGATATTACACTATACCTCCATCAAAACAAAAAACTTGCAACACAAAAGCTGTGAGGAACGGCGAGATCTAGCTACTTCTAAAAGTAAATTTCGAACGGTTAGTTGTCTCAATCCCAATACTCCTCGCGGAGGCTTCTTACCATGTGCACGTAGAGTAGCCTCCACAATCCACACTTAAGTTGGAGCCACTCGATGGTCTCTTGATATCGCGGAAATGCAAAACCACACATATGTTGGGTTCAACCGGTCTATCTCACCGTTTGTTTGTTGAAGATTCGTGCTACTCATTTTATGGAACACCCCTCCCACCTCACTTTTTTAGTCCATTGCTATTTTGCTTATTAGACCCCGGTGTTTCCAGGTTTTATACATATTTCGTCGCCGTTTTATCTCCTCACAAAATATATTAATAAAACATTGCTTACCCATTGTAGTTAGCTAGATTTATTTTTAGTCTAAATAAAAAAGTACAAGCATGTATAGGTTTTTAAAAGATTCGTACAAAATTCATATAAATTTTTTTAAAGAATATTCAACAAAAATTTATACAGGGTTTATAAATATTAATATATATTCATTATTCGGTAGTTTTTCAACAATATCCGTACAAGATTTCTCACAATCTTGTTTTAAGCTAAAATTATTTGAGAATTTTTCCACACAGAATTAATCAAATAAAATATTATTTGTTTAATTATAATATAGTTTCATGATTTTTTTGCACGAAACATTTCTTAAATCATATTTTTCACACATTTTTTTCATAGAATATTTTTCGCAGAATATTTCTTAATAAGCCAGTTTAAATACCCAAAAGTTTCATCATAGATTCAACCACACAGAAGGTTCAACAATATTCATACAAGTTTCATACAACAATTTCACATCACGACTCAAGATTTTCAAGGAATATTCAAGCAAGTCTCATACAAATCTTATACCATTTTTAACAGTAATTTTTCAAGGTACTATGTATCACATATTTCATACATGTTTCATCCCACACTCAAAAATTTCATATAAGATTCATAAGGTTTATATATATTACATATTTATTTTCACTAAATATTCAACAATATCCATACAAGGTTTATCAATAGTTTCATATAAGATTTTTAGTTAGTTCTTGAAGAAATACACACATGAGATACATCAATGTATCAAGGAACAACACGGTTAAATAGATGATTACTACTAAACATTTATTTCATAGAAATTCCAATACAGATTCTGAAAATTTATACTAGACTTTTTTTCCTTCTAGATCTTCAACTGGAAGATTATGAAACCATATATGATTCATTCAAGTTTGATAGCAAATCCATACAAGTGCCAGTGAAATTTTGATGATCCAAACAAGATTCATACAATATCCGGTCTGGAAATAAGAAACACTATATTTCATATAACCACAATTAACAAGGTTTTCCATATAACCAACAATCATACAGAGTTCGTATAAATTTCATACACGTATAAAGTTTCAGCAAAGTTTCATACAGAGCAAATACACTTTTCATTCATACACAGCAAAGTACATGCAAGAAAAATCAAGAAACAAACAGAGGGGAGTATCCACCCCGTACATGCATGGAAAAATCATGGCAGTATCCACCCCGTTTCACACAGAACAAATACATATTTATTTTCAACTCTTGATCCTGATCGTAGGAAATTTGTTTGGATTTATATAATTTTTACACACGAATCGTAGGAAATTTGCAACAACTGTAGAGATCCAAACAAGATATATGCATGTTTCCATCTTTAAAATGAAGAACTAACCAAGATGCAAACAAGAAACTCAAATCTACTGAATAATAGGTCGGATATAGGCCTATATGTCCAGAAACTGCAATATAAACATACAAAATTCATGCTAGATTCGACCATGAACTGCACCTGAACAAAAAACACAAAAACATGAATAAAAAGGAAGGAAAAAAAGAAACCTTGGATCCAAGCGCTTCATGGCCAGGTCGGGCCCTCGATGGACAGATCGGGCACGAGGTGCGTGGTCATCATCGTCTAGATAGCTGGCGCCGCGAGTGGTCATCGTCAACTAGCCGGCGCGCGTGGTCGTCGAGTGGGGCCGCGTGTGGTCCTCCATGTACGGCGCGTGATCGCCATCGATTGGGCGCGTGTGGTCGCCGTCGACTGGCCGTGTGTGGTCTTCCATGGCCGGCACACGTGGTCGTCGAGTGGGGCCGTGAGCTCTGGATCAGGAGGTGGAGGCAGGTGTGTGGCCGCCGATGGTGGGTGCTCGGGGGAAGGCGGTGCAGGGGGGCTGGGGACTGGGGACGCGACGCAACGGGGAGGTCGAGGGAGGCGGCCGCGTTGGCGATCAGGGGAGGGGGCGGAGCGGCGGCGGCGCTAGGTGAGGGGAGTGTCGGTCACGGGAGGAATTAGGTTTGGAGTGTGGTGGTGTGAGGGATCGGTAGTTATCTTGTCCCTCTGTACCAAGGGTTGATTTTTAACTTACCAAAGGATTTAAACACAAAAGTGATAAAAACTTTAACTGGTGGACTTTTGCACGAATCTTGTGGAAATGGACGACTCTGATGGTGCCGGGGGACCAACGGAGGTGTGGTAAATCCGCTCTCCTTGATACGGCTATATATTACGGAGTAGTTTACATGCATCTCGCAAACCAGACCAGTCGCCGCCACTGCAGTGCAAGAGCTAGAGCGAGAGAGATCGGGTCAAAGCTGTCGTGCCACTGATGGCCGCGTTGCCGGAGCTGCACTTCGTGATGGTGCCTCAGGCGGAGCAGGGCCACATCATCCCGATGGTGGACGTTGCACGCCTCATCGCCGCGCGCGGGCCGCGCGTCACCTTCATCACCACGCCCGTCAACGCCGCGCGCAACAGGGTCACCGTCGATGGTGCCAGGAGGGCGGGCCTCCCTCTTGAGCTCGTCGAGCTCCCGCTCTCCGGCCCGCAGCATGGCCTGCCGGAGGGGATAGAAACCATGGACCAGCTGACAGGGCAAGAACTGGGCATGTACATCAGGTTCTTTCAGGCGATCTGGAACCTGGCCAGGCCGCTGGAGGAATACATCCGCGCGCTGCCGCGCCTGCCGGTCTGCCTCGTCGCCGACTTCTGCGGCAGTGACGATGACGGAGGGCGACACGACACCTGCACCAGAGACGGAAGATGGAGCGGGAACACGGTGGACTCGAACGCCTGGAATAGGTGCTCGACGAAGGGGAGCTCCTTGCGGTCGCAGTCATGGTCGAAGGCGATGACGACTTTGGCGACGAGTCAAGCGGCGCTGTGAGAGCTCCTGCATCAACCAGAAGAGAGAGGAGAGAGAAAACTACTTCATCTTCAACTATGAGAAGTTCATCCTTAACCTTCGCCCCCGTGCTGTTGTTGGCTTGTGCAGATGAATTCTCATACCTCCATCAAAACAAAAATTTGCAACATGAAAGTTGTGAGGAACAACGAGATCTAGCTCCTTCTAAAAGTAAATTTCGAACGGTTGATTGTGTGTGACGGATTTGAAAAAGACCTCTAGAAAATCTCTAACTTTGACTACGAATCTGAGATGATACGGATCATAAAACTCTGTGCCAATGGGCGGAATGTAACCCCATTGTCGACCTGCATATTTTCATGTAGAACTTATTTTAAATCAGAGAATATTTGTGCTAATTATTAGGTGTCAAAAATAAACCATTGTTTAGAGAGGAGAGAGGAGCCACCGTGGCGACCTCCCACCTTACAGCTTCAAAGTGCACCTAGAGTAGCCTTCGCACTCAAGTTAGAACCACTCGATGGTATCTTGATTAGTACCTCCCTAAACGGGAGTGGATTTACCACGTTTATGTTGGGCCCCTGTCACCATTAGGACCGTCGATTGCCCCAAGATTCGTGTGAAAGTTCACCAGTCAAAGTTTATTTTCGGATTTGCATTTTCACCCTTGGTGAAGTTGAAATCAACCTGCAGTACTGCCCACCGACCCCTAACCCTAACCATAACCCCACCACTCCCGCATCTCTCCCTACTTCCCTCTCTCTCTCCACCGCCGCCACCTCTCTCTCCAGATCCCCAGATTGACATTGCCACCACTTGTGGTCGACGAGCCTAGCCATAGGTGGACCTGATGGGTTCGTAGCATGGAAAACAAAAAATTTCTACCGCAAGAACGAACAAAACCCAGATCTAATATAGATAAAAGCCAAGATCTAATCTATTAGACATGTGCAACGAGATAGATCTATACTAACCCTCGTAGATCCGAAAGCGTTACGAGATTAGATCTCGGGGTTGATGTAGTCGATCACTTGCCGATCTCAAGATCGTGTGGACGATCCTTCCGGCGCCACGTTCCGGCAGCGCTTCCGCAGTCGGTCACACGTGCGGAGTCGAAGCAGACCTTCCTCTCCCCGTTCCAGCAAGCAGCAGAGGTAGTAGATCTTCTCCACGGAATCCCAGCAGCACGACGGTGTGGTGGTGGTGGTGGAGTAGAGAATTCTGCAGGGCTTCGCCTAAGCCTGAGCAGAGGGAAGGAGGAGGAGAGAGGCGGCGGCCAAGGTTTGGAATAGAGGGGGCAAGGGGGTGGCGCCCCCACCCCTCTATTTAAAGGAGGGAGGCGCCATGGGAGGGGGAGTCCTAGTAGGACTCCCCTCCCTCCTTGGCCGGCGGATTGGGAAGGGGGAAGGAGTCCTCCTCCCCCACTACTCCTTGTCTTGCCCTACAAGGATTCCTTGATCCTTTCTTGGTTTTCAAGCAAACTCCAAGAAATCTTCTAGAACCTTTCGGAACATTCCGAAACCTTCTAGAATCCCCAAACAAATACTCCGGAACATTTCCTAACTTAGAAAATGATCCCCAATATATGAATATTATTCTCCGGACAATTCTGGATCTCCTCATGATGTCCCGGATCCAATCCGAGACTCCGAACAACATTCGATCTCCAACATATATTCCATATCTACTTAAAACAACTTCGAACCTTAACTGTGTCACCCTACAGTTCGTGAACATGTAGACATGATGGAGACACATCTCCGATCAATAACCATTAGCGGGATCTGGAGATCCATAACAGCTCCCACATACTCAACGATGACTTCGTGATCGATAGAACCATTAACATACGAAACCAATTCCCTTTGTCACGAGATACTCTACTTATCCGAGGTTTGATCGTCGGTATCTCCATACCTAGTTCTACCTCGTTACTGATAAGTACTCTTTACTCGTTCCATGATATGTCATCCCTTGTGACCTAGTCACATGCTTGCAAGCTAACTAGATGACATCCCAGCGAGAGGGCCCAGAGCATATATATCCGTCATATGGATGGACAAATCCCAATCTTGGTCCATGCGCTTCAACACATACTTTCAGAATACCCAATGTCACCTTTATAACCACCTAGTTATGAAGCGGCGTTTGATGTCATCAAAGTACCCATCCGGTGATGGTGATTAACATAACCTCATGGTCGAAGGATTAGGTTACTATGCATTTGAAAGCTTGTAGCAAAACAAACTTAATGACTTGATCTTATGCTATGCTTACTATGGGTGTGTGTCCATCACATCATTCTCCTAATGATATGATCTTGTTATTAGCGACATCCAATGTCCATGATCAGGAAACCATGATCATCCATTAATGAACAAGCTAGTTTAACTAGAGGCTTACTAGGGTCTCTTTTATGTTTACAAAACACACAAGTATTAATGTTTCCTGTTAATACAATTATAGCATGGGATGTAAACATTTATCATAAACATAAAGATATAATAATAACCACTTTATTATTGCCTCTTGGGCATATCTCCAACAGTCTCCCACTTGCACTAGAGTCAATAATCTAGTTAAAAACTTGTGCATTCAACACCTATGGCTTTCTGGTGTTGTATAGACACTATTGCTAGTGGTAAACATAATCTTCGGATCTGACACTTCCAGGTCCGTGTGTATTTGCATGTCCTTGCGTCTCTACGCATTACTCATTCTCTAATGAGATGGCATTGTATAAATTTGGTCCTTTGGTGAGACCTTTAGTTCCTCGGGATTAAATCATGTTGATACAATTGTCATACAATGTATCTTCATAGTATTATCCCGCTATGAACCACACCTAGTTTGATAAAAAACTACTTGACGCAAATGCCCTCATTTGCTGCTATAATAACAGTCCTTTACTTAGCCTTTTGTTGTAGTATCTGTCACAATGTTTTAACTTTGGTACTCAACCAAATCCGTTATGGAACTTCCTTTCCATTACATTGTGCCACCCATAGTTTAAATTGAGATAAACTTAATTTGTGACAAAACTAGTATCAATGTAACAATTTACAATGAACTATTTGTCACCACTATATAAATAATATATTCTTAGTTCTTCCAAAGATCATAGGAATATCCCTACTATTTGTCCAATGATCATCTTATGAGTCATTCTGGTATATGCTCATAACATTTAGAGCATAGGACATATCTGGATGTGTACATCTCAAAGAATGATTGATCAAAATATTCTTGCGATTTCACCAAGTGTCAAAACACTTGAATCTCGTGTTAACACACTTGAATCTTGATTCAGTCCTTTCCGTGCGTCAAGAACCTTCCTTGTTGTTTCCATATTGAACTCATTCAACATCTTATCTATGTACATTTGGCAAAACCATATTAGCGCCTCAATCTATCCATATAGACATTGATGCCTAATTCTTGGGTTATGCCTAAGTCTTTCATCGAAATGAAATTCTTAACCTGTGTCAATAAAAGATACATCATTTATAATCAACAATATGTCTTTCACATAATGTATTAGAAATATGTATTAGCGTTCCCACTTAATTTCTTGCAAAATGCAAACATCTTCATCGTCTCTGATGAAATTAAACCTTTTAACGGTTTCATCACGGTGAAGATTCCAACTCCGCGATGCTCACTTCAACCACTGAAGTTTTGCATACTCTTTTAGCATCCTTTGAATTAACAAAACCCTTTGGATCGTGTCATGGACACATCCTAGGTAACCATTCTATTAGAAGAACTTGTTTTGTTTGTTCAACTACCATATACCAAAATATATGTAGTGGTTGCTACATTAATCCTTCCAGACTAAATATCGCTAGGAAAGATCAAATCTTATCATAGTCAATTCCTTGAACATTGTCGTAAACTCTTTCCGACATGTCGACTATTTCATAGATGTGAAACATCCATGTCTATTTCTTTATAGATCCATATACGACTATAAGGTCTTGCACCTTTCCAGAGGGTCTTTCAAATTCAAAGCTTGATTTCTCGTGTATGGAATTATCATGGATTTTATGGCTTCAAGCCACTGAACGAAGCCAGGGCCCATCATTGATTATTTGCATGTAGTCGGTTCATCATTGTCAAACAACAATGATTTAACTCTCAAATCTTGGCATTTGATTACTTACCCGACCTACTTGGTTCAATAGTAACTTAGATCTCCGTGACCACAACCTTTGAGGCACGTGAGCCATGAGCATTGTTGCTGCCTTCGGGACACTTTCCGACGCTGCGCAACTCAGCACATATTAGCCAAGGTTCAACAACCTTGTCAAAGTTCTATTGTCCTCCCACTTAACTTTTCACCAAAATTCCTTCTCAAGAAACTCGACATTCTAAGCGACAAACACTTTTGTCTTCGGTGTTATGGAGGAATACCCAATGGTTATTCGAAATAACCTACAAAGACATGCTCATCCGACTTTGGATGTAAACACTTACTTATTCCTAGCATACCAAAAAATTTAAGAAAGGACAACCTGGGTTTTATCCCAAACCATGACTTATATGGTGTCATTTCAACGGATCACGATGGAGCTCTTTTCAGTGTCAAAGCGGTAGTCACTAAAGCTTTAATCTTTAAAATATAATGGCAGTTTTATAAATGACACCTTTGATCTTACCATGTTAAACAAGGTTTCATTACATATCTCGAACACTCCATACTCCTATGGTGTTTTGGGAAATGCAAATCCATGGAACGATTCTGCAAATCTTAGGTGTTTTGTTAAACTTGTAACTCAAACATCTTTATGATCCAATCATAAAAATTTTTATTTTCTTGTTACAATAATTTTCCACTTCATCTTGAAAGTCTTTGAACATTTTCAAATGTTTCATACTTCTTCCTTATTGAGTAAGTATATACATATACTCACTCAAATCTTCGGAGAAAACATATGAAGTTGAAATCCATCGCCCACGACTACACATAATGGACTATATACATCAATATGTACAAATTCCAATCAGTTAGTCGTCCGTTCCTCTTTTGGCCTACGAACAGAGTTTTAATTATCTCCAGGAAAGTATCCCAAGTGTCATTTGATCAAAATCAAAGACTCCAAAAATTCCATCAACATGGCGTTTCTTCATGTTTTCTTTCCAATATAATTTAAACAGCGATGTCACTTCATAAGTGATCTTTCAATCAATTGTCTTTCGACATTTTAGCATTAGTTTTATGGACATTATTTCTCCAACCAGACTTGTATATCATCCATCTATTATGGAATACGGTAATTATTTGAACAACCTTTTGTCGTCATAATACCTGATCAAAATAACAATTATTGAAACAAATCTTGAAGGTAAGCTTTGATGTTAACGAGCAACACAACAACCATTTGTTTGTTTTCGATGAACATCATCACATATTCTCTTGCTAGTTACTTAGGCCATTGCAGTTCATGAATTGTGTTGTCCTGTATGAGACTTCATACCAACCAATTCGGTATCCAATACCGCAGAACCACATTGTTTAACAACCAAGGAATACAGCGATAACATGTATCTTCTATATACCTAAGTTGGATATCTCCAATCTTTTCTTTTCTGCCAAATATTTTATAGATTCTCTTTCAACAATTCCTTTTCTTTTAAAAGAATCTATCAACATCAATAGTGGTGTCATTCACATGACACATAGTACAAAGTGTGTATAGTCAAATACTAATACCTTTGGACTTGCACTTTGAAGTGGATCACCTTCATCAAATGTTTGGCATTCTTTCAAAATTCCATTCTTTAGTAATCTTTTAGTGTAGTAAACATTTTACTTACATCTTCTATTCATCCTTATCATGACAACTTTCATGATCAAGCTGCTATAGATTATAAAGGTGAATTAAGTAGTATAATGTTTCTTTTCCAAAACCTTTTGGAGGATTAGGACGACTAGCGTCTCCAACCTTCACAAATTCTCATCAAATATGAGGACATATACTCTATCATGTTGTAACCAACACATTGTTTTAGATATCGCAATACCTTTCACATATGATGGTTTCTGAAACATTGCTTTCAGCTCTTAGATAAACTTGATATTAAAAACAATCTTTTGAGTATCAAGAATCATGGAGGCAAACATGATACATTAGATACTAACACTGCAATTGTTACTCTTGATTTAATACTGTTTATTAAACTTCACAGAGTAAACGGAGTTTGCTAAAAGTTTGCAATATGACTTTTAAACTTTAGATTGACACTCAAAACAATACGATACCAGTTTGTAAAGCAAATATCCAAAATTTCTATAGTTTCACTATCTCAACTATAACTAAGCGTAAGGTGATGAACGGATGCCAATGACTACAACAAACTATGCAAATTCACTTTGATTGTGTTTATGATAAATTGAGTTTGACTAATCCAAATTACAAATGAAGTCCCACTCAAAACAACATCCCTCGAGTTGTTTTAGTGATTACACGAACCAAATCCACTACACCAAGTCCGATCATCACGTGAGATGATGTAGCTTTAAAGGCGAACAATCAACATGTCATCATATCATCCATATGACTCATGCTTTACCTTTCGGTATTCCGTGTTCCAAGACCATGTCTGTACATGCTAGGCTCGTCAAGGTTAACCTTAGTATCCGCATGTGCAAATCTGGCTTGCACCCGTCATATGCACACGTAGAATCTATCACACCCGATCATCACGAGATGCTTCAAAACGACGAGTCTTAGAACGGTGCCTACTAAGGACAAACACTTTATTACTTGATATTTAGTGAGAGGGATCATCTTATAATGCTACCATCGCGATCTAAGCAATACAAGATGCATAAAGGATTAACATCATAGGCAATTCATAATTAGTGTGATATGATATGGCCCTTTCTTCTTATGCCTTTGATCTCCATCTCCAAAGCACAGACATGATCTCCATCATCACCAGCATTGCGTCAAGGTCAGTGGCGCCGCTTAATGGTTGTCCATCATCACTAGCAACTATTACAACTACTTGGAATAAAGCTATTACAAGATGAATAGACACGCAGGTCTTAACAGAATTAAAGACAACCATTAGGCTCCTGTCGGTTGCCATATTACAACAAGGATCATTGCATACATCAAATATAGTCACAATCACATGATGGCCATATCACATCACAAAACCCCTGCAAAAACAAGTTAGACGCCTCTAATTTTATTTGCATGTTTTACGTGGTTTGGGGCTTTCGAATAAGAACGGATCTTACCTACGAAACTGAACCACAACGTTGATACAAGTGCTATCAAGTGCAAAGTGTTGATTGGATCTATACTATGATGGGACAGTCAGACACCCGCAAAGCCACTTGTGCAAAGCAAGTTACACGTCAAACGTGGAGCAAGTCTCATGTGCGATGACATGTAAGGTTAGCCCGAGCCGCTTCATCCCACCATACCGCAAGATGCAAAGTACACAAAGCAAAAGACGGCACGAGCACCAACTCCCACAAAACCATTGTGCTCTACTCGTGCAACAGATCTACGCATAGACACGGCTCTGATACCACTGATGGGTTCGTAGCATGGAAAACAAAAAATTTCTACCGCAAGAACGAACAAAACCCAGATCTAATCTAGATAAAAGCCAAGATCTAATCTATTAGACATGTGCAACGAGATAGATCTGTACTAACCCTTGTAGAGCCGAAAGCGTTACGACATCGGATCTCGTGGTTGATGTAGTCGATCACTTGCCGATCTCAAGATCGTGTGGACGATCCTTCCGGCGCCGCGTTCCCAAGCCCGCTCCATGGGTCACACGCATGAGTCGAAGCAGACCTTCCTCTCCCTGTTCCAGCGAGCAGCGGAGCCCAGCAGCACGACGGTGTGGTGGTGGTGGTGGAGTAGAGAATTCTGCAGGGCTTCTCCTAAGCCTGAGCAGAGGGAAGGAGGAGGAGAGAGGCGGCGGCCAGGGTTTGGAATAGAGGGGGCAAGGGGGGTGGCGCCCCCACCCCTCTATTTAAAGGAGGGAGGCGCCATGGGACGGGGAGTCCTAGTAGGACTCCCCTCCCTCCTTGGCCGGCGGATTGGGAAGGGGGGAGGAGTCCTCCTCCCCCACTACTCCTTGTCTTGCCCTACAAGGATTCCTTGATCCTTTCTTGGTTTTCAAGCAAACTCCAAGAAATCTTCTAGAACCTTCCGGAACATTCCGAAATCTTCTAGAATCCCCATACAAATACTCCAGAACATTTCCTAACTTAGAAAATGATCCCCAATATATGAATCTTATTCTCCGGACAATTCCGGATCTCCTCATGATGTCCCGGATCCAATCCGAGACTCCGAACAACATTCGGTCTCCAACGCACGTTCCATATCTACTTAAAACTACTTCGAACCTTAAGTGTGCCACCCTACGGTTCGTGAACATGTTGACATGATGGAGACACATCTCCGATCAATAACCATTAGCGGGATCTGGAGATCCATAACAGCTCCCACATACTCAACGATGACTTCGTGATCGATAGAACCATTTAACATACGAAACCAATTCCCTTTGTCACGTGATACTCTACTTATCCGAGGTTTGATCGTCGGTATCTCCATACCTAGTTCTACCTCGTTACTGATAAGTACTCTTTACTCCTTCCATGATATGACATCCCTTGTGACCTAGTCACATGCTTGCAAGCTAACTAGATGACATCCCACCAAGAGGGCCCAGAGCATATCTATCCGTCATATGGATGGACAAATCCCAATCTTGGTCCATGCGCTTCAACACATACTTTCAGAATACCCAATGTCACCTTTATAACCACCCAGTTACGAAGCGGCGTTTGATGTCATCAAACTACCCATCCGGTGATGGTGATTAACATAACCTCATGGTCGAAGGATTAGGTTAGTATGCATTTGAAAGCTTGTAGCAAAACGAACTTAATGACTTGATCTTATGCTATGCTTATTATGGGTGTGTGTCCATCACATCATTCTCCTAATGATATGACCTTGTCATTAACGACATCCAATGTCCATGATCACGAAACCATGATCATCCATTAATCAACAAGCTAGTTTAACTAGAGGCTTACTAGGGACTCTTTTATGTTTACAAAACACACAAGTATTAATGTTTCCTGTTAATACAATTATAGCATGGGATGTAAACATTTATCATAAACATAAAGATATAATAATAACCACTTTATTATTGCCTCTTGGGCATATCTCCAACAGTCTCCCACTTGCACTAGAGTCAATAATCTAGTTAAAAACTTGTGCATTCAACACCTATGGCTTTCTGGTGTTGTATAGACACTATTGCTAGTGGTAAACATAATCTTCGGATCTGACACTTCCAGGTCCGTGTGTATTTGCATGTCCTTGCGTCTCTACGCATTACTCATTCTCTAATGAGATGGCATTGTATAAATTTGGTCCTTTGGTGAGACCTTTAGTTCCTTGGGATTAAATCATGTTGATACAATTGTCATACAATGTATCTTCATAGTATTATCCCGCTATGAACCACACCTAGTTTGATAACAAACTACTTGACGCAAATGCCCTCATTTGCTGCTACAATAACAGTCCTTTACTTAGCCTTTTGTTGTAGTATCTGTCACAATGTTTTAACTTTGGTACTCAACCAAATCCGTTATGGAACTTCCTTTCCATTACATTGTGCCACCCATATTTTAAATTGAGATAAACTTAATTTGTGACAAAACTAGTATCAATGTAACAATTTACAATGAACTATTTGTCACCACTATATAAATAATATATTCTTAGTTCTTCCAAAGATCATAGGAATATCCCTACTATTTGTCCAATGATCATCTTATGAGTCATTCTGGTATATGCTCATAACATTTAGAGCATAGGACATATCTGGATGTGTACATCTCAAAGAATGATTGATCAAAATATTCTTGCGATTTCACCAAGATTCAAAACACTTGAATCTCGTGTCAACACACTTGAATCTTGATTCAGTCCTTTCCGTGCATCAAGAACCTTCCTTGTTGTTTCCATATTGAACTCATTCAACATCTTATCTATGTACATTTGGCAAAACCATATTAGCGCCTCAATCTATCCATATAGACATTGATGCCTAATTCTTGGGTTATGCCTAAGTCTTTCATCGAAATGAAATTCTTAACCTGTGTCAATAAAAGATACATCATTTCTAATCAACAATATGTCTTTCACATAATGTATTAGAAATATGTATTAGCGCTCCCACTTAATTTCTTGCAAAATGGAAACATCTTCATCGTCTCTGATGAAATTAAACCTTTTAACGGTTTCATCACGATGAAGATTCCAACTCCGCGATGCTCACTTCAACCATTGAAGTTTTGCATACTCTTTTAGCATCCTTTGAATTAACAAAACCCTTTGGATCGTGTCATGGACACATCCTAGGTAACCATTCTATTAGAAGAACTTGTTTTGTTTGTTCAACTACCATATACCAAAATATATGTAGTGGTTGCTACATTAATCCGTCCAGACTAAATATCGCTAGGAAAGATCAAATCTTATCATAGTCAATTCCTTGAACATTGTCGTAAACTCTTTCCGACATGTCGACTATTTCATAGATGTGAAACATCCACGTCTATTTCTTTATAGATCCATATACGACTATAAGGTCTTCCACCTTTCCAGAGGGTCTTTCAAATTCAAAGCTTGATTTCTCGTGTATGGAATTATCACGGATTTTATGGCTTCAAGCCACTGAATGAAGCCAGGGCCCATCATTGATTATTTCCATGTAGTCGGTTCATCATTGTCAAACAACAATGATTTAACTCTCAAATCTTGGCATTTGATTACTTACCCGACCTACTTGGTTCAATAGTAACTTAGATCTCCGTGACCACAACCTTTGAGGCACGTGAGCCATGAGCATTGTTGTCGCCTTGGGACACTTTCCGACGCTGCAACTCAAAGCACATATTAGCCAAGGTTCAACAACCTTGTCAAAGTTCTATTGTCCTCCCACTTAACTTTTCACCAAAATTCCTTCTCAAGAAACTCGACATTCTAAGCGACAAACACTTTTGTCTTCGGTGTTATGGAGGAATACCCAATGATTATTCGAAATAACCTACAAAGACATGCTCATCCGACTTTGGATGTAAACACTTACTTATTCCTAGCATACCAAAAAATTTAAGAAAGGACAACCTGGGTTTTATCCCAAACCATGACTTATATGGTGTCATTTCAACGGATCACGATGGAGCTCTTTTCAGTGTCAAAGCGGTAGTCACTAAAGCTTTAATCTTTAAAATATAATGGCAGTTTTTTAAATGACACCTTTGATCTTACCATGTTAAACAAGGTTTCATTACATATCTCGAACACTCCATACTCCTATGGTGTTTTTGGAAATGCAAATCCTTGGAACGATTCCGCAAATCTTAGGTGTTTTGCTAAACTTGTAACTCCAACATCTTTATGATCCAATCATAAATTTTTTTATTTTCTTGTTACAATAATTTTCCACTTCATCTTGAAAGTCTTTGAACATTTTCAAATGTTTCATAGTTCTTATTTATTGAGTAAGTATATACATATACTCACTCAAATCTTCGGAGAAAACATATGAAGTTGAAATCCATCGCCCACGACTACACATAATGGACTATATACATCAATATGTACAAATTCCAATCAGTTAGTCGTTCGTTCCTCTTTTGGCCTACGAACGGAGTTTTAATTATCTTCAGGAAAGTATCCCAAGTGTCATTTGATCAAAATCAAAGACTCCAAAAATTCCATCAACATGGCGTTTCATCATGTTTTCTTTCCAATATAATTTAAACAGCGATGTCACTTCATAAGTGATCTTTCAATCAATTGTCTTTCGACATTTTAGCATTAGTTTTATGGACATTATTTCTCCAACCAGACTTGTATATCATCCATCTATTATGGAATACGGTAATTATTTGAACAACCTTTTGTCGTCATAATACCTGATCAAAATAACAATTATTGAAACAAATCTTGAAGGTAAGCTTTGATGTTAATGAGCAACACAACAACCCTTTGTTTGTTTTCGATGAACATCATCACATATTCTCTTGCTAGTACTTAGGCCATTGCAGTTCATGAATTGTGTTGTCCTGTATGACACTTCATACCAACCAATTCGATATCCAATACCGCAGAACCACATTGTTTAACAACCAAGGAATACAGCCATAACATGTATCTTCTATATACCTAAGTTGGATATCTCCAATCTTTTCTTTTCTGCCAAATATTTTATAGATTCTCTTTCAACAATTCCTTTTCTTTTAAAAGAATCTATCAACATCAATAGTGGTGTCATTCACATGACACATAGTACAAAGTGTGTATAGTCAAATACTAATACCTTTGGACTTGCACTTTGAAGTGGATCACCTTCATCAAATGTTTGGCATTCTTTCAAAATTCCATTCTTTAGTAATCTTTTAGTGTAGTAAACATTTTACTTACATCTTCTATTCATCCTTATCATGACAACTTTCATGATCAAGCTGCTATAGCTTATAAAGGTGAATGTAGTATAATGTTTCTTTTCCAAAACCTTTTGGAGGATTAGGACGACTAGCGTCTCCAACCTTCACAAATTCTCATCAAATATGAGGACATATACTCTATCATGTTGTAACCAACACATTGTTTTAGATATCGCAATACCTTTCACATATGCTGGTTTCTAAAACATTGCTTTCAGCTCTTAGATAAACTTGATATGAAAAACAATCTTTTGAGTATCAAGAATCATGGAGGCAAACATGATACATTAAATACTAACACTGGAATTGTTACTCTTGATTTAATACTGTTTATTAAACTTCACAGAGTAAACGGAGTTTGCTGAAAGTTTGTAATATGACTTTTAAACTTTAGATTGACACTCAAAACAATACGATACCAGTTCGTAAAGCAAATATCCAAAATTTCTATAGTTTCACTATCTCAACTATAACTAAGCGTAAGGTGATGAACGGATGCCAATGACTACAACAAACTATGCAAATTCACTTTGATTGTGTTTATGATAAATTGAGTTTGACTAATCCAAATTACAAATGAACTCCCACTCAAAACAACATCCCTCGAGTTGTTTTAGTGATTACACGAACCAAATCCACTACACCAAGTCCGATTATCACGTGAGATGATGTAGCTTTAAAGGCGAACAATCAACATGTTCATCATATCATCCATATGACTCATGCTTTACCTTTCGGTATTCCGTGTTCCAAGACCATGTCTCAGACATGCTAGGCTCACAAGGTTAACCTTAGTATCCGCATGTGCAAATCTGGCTTGCACCCGTCGTATGCACACGTAGAATCTATCACACCCGATCATCACGAGATGCTTCGAAACGACGAGTCTTAGCAACGGTGCCTACTAAGGACAAACACTTTATTACTTGATATTTAGTGAGAGGGATCATCTTATAATGCTACCGTCGCGATTTAAGAAATACAAGATGCATAAAGGATTAACATCACAGGCAATTCATAATTACTGTGATATGATATGGCCCTTTCTTCTTATGCCTTTGATCTCCATCTCCAAAGCACGAACATGATCTCCATCATCACCAGCATTAAGTCCAAGGTCAATGCGCCGCTTCATGGTTGTCCATCATCACTAGCAACTATTACAACTACTTGGAATAAAGCTATTACAAGATGAATAGACACGCAGGTCTTAGTAATTAAAGACAACCATTAGTTCTCGCCGTTGCCATAATACAACAAGGATCATTGCATACATCAAATATAGTCACAATCACATGATGGCCATATCACATCACAAAACCCCTGCAAAAACAAGTTAGACGCCTCTAATTTTCTTTGCATGTTTTACGTGGTTTGGGGCTTTCGAATAAGAACGGAGCTTACCTACGAAACTTAACCACAACGTTGATACAAGTGCTATCAAGTGCAAAATGTAGATTGGATCTATACTATGATGGGAGAGACAGACACCCGCAAAGCCACTTGTGCAAATCAAGTTACACGTCAAGCGTGGAGCAAGTCTCATGTGCGATGACATGTAAGGTTAGCCCGAGCCGCTTCACCCCACCATACCGCAAGATGCAAAGTACACAAATCAAAAGACGGCACAAGCACCAAAGCCTACAAAATCATTGTGTTCTACTCGTGCAACAGATCTACGCATAGACATGGCTCTGATACCACTGATGGGTTCGTAGCATGGAAAACAAAAAAATTCTACCGCAAGAACGAACAAAACCCAGATCTAATCTAGATAAAAGCCAAGATCTAATCTATTAGACATGTGCAACGAGATAAATCTGTACTAACCCTCGTAGATCCGAAAGCGTTACGAGATCAGATCTCGGGGTTGATGTAGTCGATCACTTGCCAATCTCAAGATCGTGTGGACGATCCTTCCAAGGCCGCTGCGGCGCTAGCGCGCAATCGGTCACACGTGGAGTCGAAGGCACCTTCCTCTCCCTGTTCCAAATGAGCAGCGGAGGTAGTAGATCTTCTCCACGGAATCCCAGCAGCACGATGGTGTGGTGGTGGTGGAGTAGAGAATTCTGCAGGGCTTCGCCTAAGCCTGAGCAGAGGGAAGGAGGAGGAGAGAGGCGGCGGCCAGGGTTTGGAATAGAGGGGGCAAGGGGGTGGCGCCCCCACCCCTCTATTTAAAGGAGGGAGGCGCCATGGGAGGGGGAGTCCTAGTAGGACTCCCCTCCCTCCTTGGCCGGCGGATTGGGAAGGGGGAAGGAGTCCTCCTCCCCCACTACTCCTTGTCTTACCCTACAAGGATTCCTTGATCCTTTCTTGGTTTTCAAGCAAACTCCAAGAAATCTTCTAGAACCTTCTGGAACATTCCGAAACCTTCTAGAATCCCCATACAAATACTCCGGAACATTTCCTAACTTAGAAAATGATCCCCAATATATGAATCTTATTCTGCGGACAATTCCAGATCTCCTCATGATGTCTCGGATCCAATCCGAGACTCCGAACAACATTCGGTCTCCAACACATATTCCATATCTACTTAAAACAACTTCGAACCTTAAGTGTGTCACCCTACGGTTCGAGAACATGTAGACATGATGGAGACACATCTCTGATCAATAACCATTAGCGAGATCTAGAGATCCATAACAGCTCCCACATACTCAATGATGACTTCGTGATCGATAGAACCATTTAACATACGAAACCAATTCCCTTTGTCACGCGATACTCTACTTATCCGAGGTTTGATCGTCGGTATCTCCATACCTAGTTCTACCTCGTTACTGCTAAGTACTCTTTACTCGTTCCATGATATGTCATCCCTTGTGACCTAGTCACATGCTTGCAAGCTAACTAGATGACATCCCACCGAGAGGGCCCAGAGCATATCTATCCGTCATATGGATGGACAAATCCCAATCTTGGTCCATGCGCTTCAACACATACTTTCAGAATACCCAATGTCACCTTTATAACCACCCAGTTACAAAGCGGCGTTTGATGTCATCAAAGTACCCATCCGTTGATGGTGATTAACATAACCTCATGGTCGAAGGATTAGGTTACTATGCATTTGAAAGCTTGTAGAAAAACAAACTTAATGACTTGATCTTATGCTATGCTTACTATGGGTGTGTGTCCATCACATTATTCTCCTAATGATATGATCTTGTTATTAACGACATCCAATGTCCATGATCAGGAAACCATGATCATCCATTAATCAACAAGCTAGTTTAACAAGAGGCTTACTAGGGACTCTTTTATGTTTACAAAACACACAAGTATTAATGTTTCCTGTTAATACAATTATAGCATGGGATGTAAACATTTATCATAAACATAAATATATAATAATAACCACTTTATTATTGCCTCTTGGGCATATCTCCAACAGGACCACCCCTGGCCCCGACGCACCTCCTCCTTCCCAGGTGGAGGCCTCACGCCGGCACACCTCCTCCGCCGACCATGCGGCCGATGACTCCATTGATCTACTCAGGATGACTCCATTGATCTACTCAGGACGGCGGCCAATGACTCCTTGGATCCATGCAAGACGGCGAACGGTGACTGATGGGTTCGTAGCATGGAAAACAAAAAATTTCTACCGCAAGAACGAACAAAACCTAGATCTAATCTAGATAAAAGCCATGATCTAATCTATTAGACATGTTCAACGAGATAGATCTGTACTAACCCTTGTAGACCCGAAAGCGTTATGAGATCGGATCTCGTGGTTGATGTAGTCGATCACTTGCCGATCTCAAGATCGTGTGGACGATCCCAAGGCGTGTTCCAAGGCTCTCACAGATGGGTCACACGTGCAGAGTCAAAGCAGACCTTCCTCTCCCCGTTCCAGCGAGCAGCAGAGGTAGTAGATCTTCTCCACGGAATCCCAGCAGCACGATAGTGTGATGGTGGTGGTGCAGTAGAGAATTCTGCAGGGCTTCGCCTAAGCCTAAGCAGAGGGAAAGAGAAGGAGAGAGGCGGCCGTGGTTTGGAATAGAGGGAAGGGGTGGCGCCCACCCCTCTATTTAAAGGAGGAGGCGCCATGGGAGGGGAGTCCTAGTAGGACTCCCTCCTCCTTGGCCGGATTGGGAAGGGGAGGAGTCCTCCTCCACTACTCCTGTCTTGCCCTACAAGGATTCCTTGATCCTTTCTTGGTTTTCAAGCAAACTCAAGAAATCTTCTAGAACCTTCCTAACATTCAAACCTTCTAGAATCCCCATACAAATACTCCAGAACATTTCCTAACTTAGAAAATGATCCCCAATATATGAATCTTATTCTCCGGACAATTCCGAATATCCTCATGATGTCTTGGATCCAATCCGAGACTCCGAACAACATTCGGTCTCCAACGCACATTCCATATCTACTTAAAACTACTTCGAACCTTAAGTGTGTCACCCTACGGTTCGTGAACATGTAGACATGATGGAGACACATCTGATCAATAACCATTAGCGGATCTGAGATCCATAACAGCTCCACATACTCAACGATGACTTCGTGATCGATAGAACCATTTAACATCTGAAACCAATTCCCTTTGTCACGCGATACTCTACTTATCCGAGGTTTGATCGCGTATCTCCATACCTAGTTCTACCTCATCTTGATAAGTACTCTTTACTCGTTCCATGATATGTCATCCCTTGTGACCTAGTCACATGCTTGCAAGCTAACTAGATGACATCCCACCGAGAGGGCCCAGAGCATATCTATCCGTCATATGGATGGACAAATCCCAATCTTGGTCCATGCGCTTCAACACATACTTTCAGAATACCCAATGTCACCTTTATAACCACCCGATTCTGGCGGCATTTGATGTCATTAAAGTACCCATCCGGTGATGGTGATTAACATAACCTCATGGTCGAAGGATTAGGTTACTATGCATTTGAAAGCTTGTAGCAAAACGAACTTAATGACTTGATCTTATGCTATGCTTACTATGGGTGTGTGTCCATCACATCATTCTCCTAATGATATGATCTTGTTATTAACGACATCCAATGTCCATGATCAGGAAACCATGATCATCCATTAATCAACAAGCTAGTTTAACAAGAGGCTTACTAGGGACTCTTTTATGTTTACAAAACACACAAGTATTAATGTTTCCTGTTAATACAATTATAGCATGGGATGTAAACATTTATCATAAACATAAATATATAATAATAACCACTTTATTATTGCCTCTTGGGCATATCTCCAACAGGACCACCCCTGGCCCCGACGCACCTCCTCCTTCCCAGGTGGAGGCCTCACGCCGGCACACCTCCTCCGCCGACCATGCGGCCGATGACTCCATTGATCTACTCAGGATGACTCCATTGATCTACTCAGGACGGCGGCCAACGACTCCTTGGATCCATGCAAGACGGCGAACGGTGACTGATGGGTTCGTAGCATGGAAAACAAAAAATTTCTACCGCAAGAACGAACAAAACCTAGATCTAATCTAGATAAAAGCCATGATCTAATCTATTAGACATGTTCAACGAGATAGATCTGTACTAACCCTTGTAGACCCGAAAGCGTTATGAGATCGGATCTCGTGGTTGATGTAGTCGATCACTTGCCGATCTCAAGATCGGGTGGACGATCCTTCCGGCGCCGTGTTCCGGCAGCGCTTCCGCAGTAGGTCACACGTGCAGAGTCAAAGCAGACCTTCCTCTCCCCGTTCCAGCGAGCAGCAGAGGTAGTAGATCTTCTCCACGGAATCCCAGCAGCACGATAGTGTGATGGTGGTGGTGCAGTAGAGAATTCACAGGCCGCCTAAGCCTAAGCAGAGGGAAAGAGAAGGAGAGAGGCGGCGGCCAGGGTTTGGAATAGAGGGGGCAAGGGGGTGGCGCCCCCACCCCTCTATTTAAAGGAGGGAGGCGCCATGGGAGGGGGAGTCCTAGTAGGACTCCCCTCCCTCCTTGGCCGGCGGATTGGGAAGGGGGGAGGAGTCCTCCTCCCCCACTACTCCTTGTCTTGCCCTACAAGGATTCCTTGATCCTTTCTTGGTTTTCAAGCAAACTCCAAGAAATCTTCTAGAACCTTCCGGAACATTCCGAAACCTTCTAGAATCCCCATACAAATACTCCAGAACATTTCCTAACTTAGAAAATGATCCCCAATATATGAATCTTATTCTCCGGACAATTCCGAATATCCTCATGATGTCTTGGATCCAATCCGAGACTCCGAACAACATTCGGTCTCCAACGCACATTCCATATCTACTTAAAACTACTTCGAACCTTAAGTGTGTCACCCTACGGTTCGTGAACATGTAGACATGATGGAGACACATCTCATCAATAATAACCATTAGCGGATCCGAGATCCATAACAGCTCCACATACTCAACGATGACTTCGTGATCGATAGAACCATTTAACATACGAAACCAAGTCCCTTTGTCACGCGATACTCTACTTATCCGAGGTTTGATCGCCGGTATCTCCATACCTAGTTCTACCTCCATCGATAAGTACTCCTTACTCGTTCCCAGAAATGTCAGCCCTAGTGACCTAGTCACATGCTTGCAAGCTAACTAGATGACATCCCACCGAGAGGGCCCAGAGCATATCTATCCGTCATATGGATGGACAAATCCCAATCTTGGTCCATGCGCTTCAACACATACTTTCGAATACCCAATGTCACCTTTATAACCACCCGCCACGGCATTTGATGTCATTAAAGTACCCATCCGGTGATGGTGATTAACATAACCTCATGGTCGAAGGATTAGGTTACTATGCATTTGAAAGCTTGTAGCAAAACGAACTTAATGACTTGATCTTATGCTATGCTTACTATGGGTGTGTGTCCATCACATCATTCTCCTAATGATATGATCTTGTTATTAACGACATCCAATGTCCATGATCAGGAAACCATGATCATCCATTAATCAACAAGCTAGTTTAACAAGAGGCTTACTAGGGACTCTTTTATGTTTACAAAACACACAAGTATTAATGTTTCCTGTTAATACAATTATAGCATGGGATGTAAACATTTATCATAAACATAAATATATAATAATAACCACTTTATTATTGCCTCTTGGGCATATCTCCAACAGGACCACCCCTGGCCCCGACGCACCTCCTCCTTCCCAGGTGGAGGCCTCACGCCGGCACACCTCCTCCGCCGACCATGCGGCCGATGACTCCATTGATCTACTCAGGATGACTCCATTGATCTACTCAGGACGGCGGCCAACGACTCCTTGGATCCATGCAAGACGGCGAACGGTGACTGATGGGTTCGTAGCATGGAAAACAAAAAATTTCTACCGCAAGAACGAACAAAACCTAGATCTAATCTAGATAAAAGCCATGATCTAATCTATTAGACATGTTCAACGAGATAGATCTGTACTAACCCTTGTAGACCCGAAAGCGTTATGAGATCGGATCTCGTGGTTGATGTAGTCGATCACTTGCCGATCTCAAGATCGGGTGGACGATCCTTCCGGCGCCGTGTTCCGGCAGCGCTTCCGCAGTAGGTCACACGTGCAGAGTCAAAGGCACCTTCCTCTCCTGTTCCAAATGAAAGCAGCAGAGGTAGTAGATCTTCTCCACGGAATCCCAGCAGCACGATAGTGTGATGGTGGTGGTGCAGTAGAGAATTCTGCAGGGCTTCGCCTAAGCCTAAGCAGAGGGAAAGAGAAGGAGAGAGGCGGCGGCCAGGGTTTGGAATAGAGGGGGCAAGGGGGTGGCGCCCCCACCCCTCTATTTAAAGGAGGGAGGCGCCATGGGAGGGGGAGTCCTAGTAGGACTCCCCTCCCTCCTTGGCCGGCGGATTGGGAAGGGGGGAGGAGTCCTCCTCCCCCACTACTCCTTGTCTTGCCCTACAAGGATTCCTTGATCCTTTCTTGGTTTTCAAGCAAACTCCAAGAAATCTTCTAGAACCTTCCGGAACATTCCGAAACCTTCTAGAATCCCCATACAAATACTCCAGAACATTTCCTAACTTAGAAAATGATCCCCAATATATGAATCTTATTCTCCGGACAATTCCGAATATCCTCATGATGTCTTGGATCCAATCCGAGACTCCGAACAACATTCGGTCTCCAACGCACATTCCATATCTACTTAAAACTACTTCGAACCTTAAGTGTGTCACCCTACGGTTCGTGAACATGTAGACATGATGGAGACACATCTCCGATCAATAACCATTAGCGGGATCTGGAGATCCATAACAGCTCCCACATACTCAACGATGACTTCGTGATCGATAGAACCATTTAACATACGAAACCAATTCCCTTTGTCACGCGATACTCTACTTATCCGAGGTTTGATCGCCGGTATCTCCATACCTAGTTCTACCTCGTTACTGATAAGTACTCTTTACTCGTTCCATGATATGTCATCCCTTGTGACCTAGTCACATGCTTGCAAGCTAACTAGATGACATCCCACCGAGAGGGCCCAGAGCATATCTATCCGTCATATGGATGGACAAATCCCAATCTTGGTCCATGCGCTTCAACACATACTTTCAGAATACCCAATGTCACCTTTATAACCACCAAGTTACGAAGCGGCATTTGATGTCATTAAAGTACCCATCCGGTGATGGTGATTAACATAACCTCATGGTCGAAGGATTAGGTTACTATGCATTTGAAAGCTTGTAGCAAAACGAACTTAATGACTTGATCTTATGCTATGCTTACTATGGGTGTGTGTCCATCACATCATTCTCCTAATGATATGATCTTGTTATTAACGACATCCAATGTCCATGATCAGGAAACCATGATCATCCATTAATCAACAAGCTAGTTTACAAGAGGCTTACTAGGGACTCTTTTATGTTTACAAAACACACAAGTATTAATGTTTCCTGTTAATACAATTATAGCATGGGATGTAAACATTTATCATAAACATAAAGATATAATAATAACCACTTTATTATTGCCTCTTGGGCATATCTCCAACAGTCTCCCACTTGCACTAGAGTCAATAATCTAGTTAAAAAATTGTGCATTCAACACCTATGGCTTTCTGGTGTTGTATAGACACTATTGCTAGTGGTAAACATAATCTTCGGATCTGACACTTCCAGGTCCGTGTGTATTTGCATGTCCTTGCGTCTCTACGCATTACTCATTCTCTAATGAGATGGCATTGTATAAATTTGGTCCTTTGGTGAGACCTTTAGTTCCTTGGGATTAAATCATGTTGATACAATTGTCATACAATGTATCTTCATAGTATTATCCCGCTATGAACCACACCTAGTTTGATAACAAACTACTTGATGCAAATGCCCTCATTTGCTGCTACAATAACAGTCCTATACTTAGCCTTTTGTTGTAGTATCTGTCACAATGTTTTAACTTTGGTACTCAACCAAATCCGTTATGGAACTTCCTTTCCATTACATTGTGCCACCCATAGTTTAAATTGAGATAAACTTAATTTGTGACAAAACTAGTATCAATGTAACAATTTACAATGAACTATTTGTCACCACTATATAAATAATATATTCTTAGTTCTTCCAAAGATCATAGGAATATCCCTACTATTTGTCCAATGATCATCTTATGAGTCATTCTGGTATATGCTCATAACATTTAGAGCATAGGACATATCTGGATGTGTACATCTCAAAGAATGATTGATCAAAATATTCTTGCGATTTCACCAAGTGTCAAAACACTTGAATCTCGTGTCAACAAACTTGAATCTTGATTCAGTCCTTTCCGTGCGTCAAGAACCTTCCTTGTTGTTTCCATATTGAACTCATTCAACATCTTATCTATGTACATTTGGCAAAACCATATTAGCGCCTCAATCTATCCATATAGACATTGATGCCTAATTCTTGGGTTATGCCTAAGTCTTTCATCGAAATGAAATTCTTAACCTGTGTCAATAAAAGATACATCATTTCTAATCAACAATATGTCTTTCACATAATGTATTAGAAATATGTATTAGCGCTCCCACTTAATTTCTTGCAAAATGGAAACATCTTCATCGTCTCTGATGAAATTAAACCTTTTAACGGTTTCATCACGATGAAGATTCCAACTCCGCGATGCTCACTTCAACCATTGAAGTTTTGCATACTCTTTTAGCATCCTTTGAATTAACAAAACCCTTTGGATCGTGTCATGGACACATCCTAAGTAACCATTCTATTAGAAGAACTTGTTTTGTTTGTTCAACTACCATATACCAAAATATATGTAGTGGTTGCTACATTAATCCGTCCAGACTAAATATCGCTAGGAAAGATCAAATCTTATCATAGTCAATTCCTTGAACATTGTCGTAAACTCTTTCCGACATGTCGACTATTTCATAGATGTGAAACATCCATGTCTATTTCTTTATAGATCCATATACGACTATAAGGTCTTGCACCTTTCTAGAGGGTCTTTCAAATTCAAAGCTTGATTTCTCGTGTATGGAATTATCACGGATTTTATGGCTTCAAGCCACTTAACGAAGCCAGGGCCCATCATTGATTATTTGCATGTAGTCGGTTCATCATTGTCAAACAACAATGATTTAACTCTCAAATCTTGGCATTTGATTACTTACCCGACCTACTTGGTTCAATAGGAACTTAGATCCTCGTGACCACATCCTTTGAGGCATGTGAGCCATGAGCATTGGTGCTGCCTCCAGGACAATTACCGACGCTGTGCAACTCAGCACATATTAGCCAAGGTTCAACAACCTTGTCAAAGTTCTATTGTCCTCCCACTTAACTTTTCACCAAAAATTCCTTCTCAAGAAACTCGACATTCTAGGCGACAAACACTTTTGTCTTCGGTGTTATGGAGGAATACCCAATGGTTATTCGAAATAACCTACAAAGACATGCTCATCCGACTTTGGTTGTAAACACTTTACTTATGCCTAGCATACCAAAAATTTAAGAAAGGACAACCTGGGTTTTATCCCAAACCATGACTTATATGGTGTCATTTCAACGTATCACGATGGAGCTCTTTTCAGTGTAAAAGCGGTAGTCACTAAAGTTTTAATCTTTAAAATATAATGGCAGTTTTATAAATGACACCTTTGATTTTACCATGTCAAACAAGGTTTCATTACATATCTTGAACACTCCATACTCCTATGGTGTTTTGGGAAATGCAAATCCATGGAACGATTCCTCAAATCTAAGGTGTTTTGCTAAACTTGTAACTCAAACATCTTTCTTTATGATCCAATCATAAACCTTTTTTATTTTCTTGTTACAATAATTTTCCACTTCATCTTGAAAGTCTTTGAACATTTTCAAATGTTTCATACTTCTTCCTTATTGAGTAAGTATATACATATACTCACTCAAATCTTCGGAGAAAACATATGAAGTTGAAATCCATCGCCCAGGACTACACATAATGGACTATATACATCAATTTGTACAAATTCCAATCAGTTAGTCGTCCGTTCCTCTTTTGGCCTACGAATGGAGTTTTAATTATCTCCAGGAAAGTATCACAAGCGTCATTTGATCAAAAATCAAAAGACTTCAAAATTCCATCAACATGGCGTTTCTTCATGTTTTCTTTCCAATATAATTTAAACAGCGATGTCACTTCATAAGTGATCTTTCAATCAATTGTCTTTCGACATTTTAGCATTAGTTTTATGGACATTATTTCTCCAACCAGACTTGTATATCATCCATCTATTATGGAATACGGTAATTATTTGAACAACCTTTTGTCGTCATAATACCTGATCAAAATAACAATTATTGGAACAAATCTTGAAGGTAAGCTTTGATGTTAACGAGCAACACAACAACCCTTTGTTTGTTTTCGATGAACATCATCACATATTCTCTTGCTAGTTACTTAGGCCATTGCAGTTCATGAATTGTGTTGTCCTGTATGACACTTCATACCAACCAATTCGGTATCCAATACCGTAGAACCACATTGTTTAACAACCAAGGAATACAGCGATAACATGTATCTTCTATATACCTAAGTTGGATATCTCCAATATTTTCTTTTCTGCCAAATATTTTATAGATTATCTTTCAACAATTCCTTTTCTTTTAAAAGAATCTATCAACATCAATAGTGGTGTCATTCACATGACACATAGTACAAAGTGTGTATAGTCAAATACTAATACCTTTGGACTTGCACTTTGAAGTGGATCACCTTCATCAAATGTTTGGCATTCTTTCAAAATTCCATTCTTTAGTAATCTTTTAGTGTAGTAAACATTTTACTTACATCTTCTATTCATCCTTATCATGACAACTTTCATGATCAAGCTGATATAGCTTATAAAGGTGAATTGCGAGTATAATGTTTCTTTTCCAAAACCTTTTGGAGGATTAGGACGACTAGCGTCTCCAACCTTCACAAATTCTCATCAAATATGAGGACATATACTCTATCATGTTGTAACCAACACATTGTTTTAGATATCACAATACCTTTCACATATGATGGTTTCTGAAACATTGCTTTCAGCTCTTAGGTAAACTTAATATTAAAACCAATCTTTTGAGTATCAAGAATCATGGAGGCAAACATGATACATTAGATACTAACACTGGAATTGTTACTCTTGATTTAATACTGTTTATTAAACTTCACAGAGTAAATGGAGTTTGTTGAAGGTTTGCAACAGGACTTTTAAACTTTAGATTGACACTCAAAACAATACGATACCAGTTCGTAAAGAAAATATCCAGAATTTCTATAGTTCCACTATCTCAACTATAACTAAGCGTAAGGTGGTGAACGGATGCCAATGACTACAACAAACTATGCAAATTCACTTTGATTGTGTTTATGATAAATTGAGTTTGACTAATCCAAATTACAAATGAACTCCCACTCAAAACAACATCCCTCGAGTTGTTTTAGTGATTACACGAACCAAATCCACTACACCAAGTCCGATCATCACGTGAGATGATGTAGCTTTAAAGGCGAGCAATCAACATGTTCATCATATCATCCATGTGACTCATGCTTTACCTTTCGGTATTCCGTGTTCCGAGACCATGTTTGTACATGCTAGGCTCGTCAAGGTTAACCTTAGTATCCGCATGTGCAAATCTGGCTTGCACCGTCGATGCACATGCACGAGAATCTATCACACCCGATCATCACGAGATTCTTCAAACGACGAGTCTTAGAACGGTGCCTACTAAGGACGAACACTTTATTACTTGATATTTAGTGAGAGGATCATCTTATAATGCTACCGTCGCGATCTAAGCAATACAAGATGCATAAAGGATTAACATCACAGGCAATTCATAATTAGTGTGATATGATATGGCCCTTTCTTCTTATGCCTTTGATCTCCATCTCCAAAGCACGGACATGATCTCCATCATCACCAGCATTGCGTCAAGGTCAGTGGCGCCGCTTCATGGTTGTACATCATCACTAGCAACTATTACAACTACTTGCAATAAAGCTATTACAAGATGAATAGACACGCAGGTCTTAACAGAATTAAAGACAACCATTAGGCTCCTGCCGGTTGCCATATTACAACAAGGATCATTGCATACATCAAATATAATCACAATCACATGATGGCCATATCACATCACAAAACCCTGCAAAAACAAGTTAGACGCCTCTAATTTTCTTTGCATGTTTTACGTGGTTTGGGGCTTTCGAATAAGAACGGATCTTACCTACGAAACTGAACCACAACGTTGATACAAGTGCTATCAAGTGCAAAGTGTAGATTGGATCTATACTATGATGGGACAGACAGACACCCGCAAAGCCACTTGTGCAAAGCAAGTTACACGTCAAACGTGGAGCAAGTCTCATGTGCGATGACATGTAAGGTTAGCCCGAGCCGCTTCATCCCACCATACCGCAAGATGCAAAGTACACAAAGCAAAAGACGGCACGAGCACCAACTCCCACAAAACCATTGTGTTCTACTCGTGCAACAGATCTACGCATAGACACGGCTCTGATACCACTGATGGGTTCGTAGCATGGAAAACAAAAAATTTCTACCGCAAGAACGAACAAAACCCAGATCTAATCTAGATAAAAGCCAAGATCTAATCTATTAGACATGTGCAACGAGATAGATCTGTACTAACCCTTGTAGAGCCGAAAGCGTTACGAGATCGGATCTCGTGGTTGATGTAGTCGATCACTTGCCGATCTCAAGATCGTGTGGACGATCCTTCCGGCGCGTTCCCAGCCTTGCCAATGGTCACACGTGCGGAGTCGAAGGCACCTTCCTCTCCTGTTCCGAGCAGCGAGCCCAAAGAAGACGACGGTGTGGTGGTGGTGGTGGAGTAGAGAATTCTGCAGGCTTCTCCTAAGCCCGAGCAGAGGGAAGGAGGAGGAGAGAGGCGGCCAGTGGTTTGGAATAGAGGGCAGGGGTGGCGCCCCCTCTATTTAAAGGAGGGAGGCCATGGGACGGGAGTCCTAGTAGGACTCCCTCCCTCCTTGGTCATGGATTGGGAAGGGGGAGGAGTCCTCCCCACTACTCCTTGTCTTGCCCTACAAGGATTCCTTGATCCTTTCTTGGTTTTCAAGCAAACTCCAAGAAATCTTCTAGAACCTTCCGGAACATTCCGAAACCTTCTAGAATCCCCATACAAATACTCTGGAACATTTCCTAACTTAGAAAATGATCCCCAATATATGAATCTTATTCTCCGAACAATTCCGGATCTCCTCATGATGTCCTGGATCCAATCCGAGACTTCGAACAACATTCGGTCTCCAACGCACATTCCATATCTACTTAAAACTACTTCGAACCTTAAGTGTGTCACCCTACGGTTCATGAACATGTAGACATGATGGAGACACATCTCCGATCAATAACCATTAGTGGGATCTGGAGATCCATAACAGCTCCCACATACTCAACGATGACTTCGTGATCGATAGAACCATTTAACATACGAAACCAATTCCCTTTGTCACGTGATACTCTACTTATCCGAGGTTTGATCGTCGGTATCTCCATACCTAGTTCTACCTCGTTACTGATAAGTACTGTTTACTCGTTCCATGATATGACATCCCTTGTGACCTAGTCACATGCTTGCAAGCTAACTAGATGACATCCCACCAAGAGGGCCCAGAGCATATCTATCCGTCATATGGATGGACAAATCCCAATCTTGGTCCATGCGCTTCAACACATACTTTCAGAATACCCAATGTCACCTTTATAACCACCCAGTTACGAAGCGGCGTTTGATGTCATCAAACTACCCATCCGGTGATGGTGATTAACATAACCTCATGGTCGAAGGATTAGGTTACTATGCATTTGAAAGCTTGTAGCAAAACAAACTTAATGACTTGATATTATGCTATGCTTACTATGGGTGTGTGTCCATCACATCATTCTCCTAATGATATGATCTTGTTATTAACGACATCCAATGTCCATGATCAGGAAACCATGATCATCCATTAATCAACAAGCTAGTTTAACAAGAGGCTTACTAGGGACTCTTTTATGTTTACAAAACACACAAGTATTAATGTTTCCTAGGATGTAAACATTTATCATAAACATAAAAGAGTCCATGGATTCACGCAGGACGATGCAGTCTTCTTCTCCTCATCCAATCTAGACTTGGAGGGCATGGATCCGTGGCCACCCATAGATGTGTTGTTTCCCTTTGTTTTTGGAGGATGGTTTCTTATTTCTTTTTGGAGATACGTTTTTGGTCGTGTTGGTTCTTGGAAAAAAAAGTCTAGTTATGTTTGTTGGACTGTTGGATCTGAAAAAATTGATCCGAATTTTTTGTTGGTTCTTCTTGATAATTGCACGAATTGGAGTGACTCACAGCAAGGAACATACAATAGCTAGCTTTTTCATGGCACTCAAGCAAGATGCTCCAAGATCCTCTCTTGATTGAATTATATTCATTCTTTTGATGTTTTGTTACATGAAATATGTTGTTTCTTATTTTTCAGATCGGATAGTGTATGAAACATGCATGGATATTGTATGGATCGCCAAAATTTCTATGGATCTTGTATGGATTCGTTGTCAAACTTTTACGAAACATATTGGATTTGATAATCTTACAAAAAAATATATGAATTATGTACGATTCTTGACACAAACATGTATAGAAATTGAATGAATATTGTTGAAAAATCTTGTATGTTGGGAGGATTGTTGTATGCGTCTTATATGAAACTTGAAATGAATCAAGATCTTAAACATTGTATGGATATTGTTGAATAAGCAGTGAAAAATATAATATATATTAATATGTATAAATTTGTATGAAGTTGCGTTGAATATTCTTTAAAAATGCTATATGAATTTTGTACAAATCTTTTTAGAAACCTATACAAACTTGTACTGTGGCTTAAAAGTAGCTAATTAATAAATTAAACAAAGATTATATGAATTATTATGTATGATTCTTGGATTGTTTGTATGAAACTATGGATATTTGTTGAATATTTTTGAAAGAAAATGTAGGGTCCCTAACCTTTAATAAGATTGAGCCCCCTGTGTTTACAATGCTAGTCCCTGGATCAATAGCTAGCATCCACAGTTTAGATGTAATATCAAGAAACAAAGTCATAATATAATTTTATATCCAGGAATAACATAATTTTATTACATCATACATAGCTCATTTGGCTATTACAATACATTGCAGTGAAATAACTATAGTCATGGGGTCCTTCATCTTCAAAGTGCCACAGGCAGATGTTGGTTGTAGACTTTGTAATCCTAATCAATCAATCTTCTCTAAAATCAAACAAACCTGCAACATTACAAGTTACAGCCACAAGGGTCAATACATTTGAATTGTATTGGCAAGTGATACTATAGTAGTATGGTGGAGTCTATCATCTATATGCATTTGGCTAAGTGGAGTTGAGGCTTGCCTTGCTCAAAATAGATTTTTCCTTAACATTTGAAAATACTAAGTTTTTGTTTGGCACAAAACACCCAAGGCATCTACCAATCAAAGATTGAAGATCCTCTCAAGGCATCTACCAATCAAAGACTGAAGATCCTTTTAACCCTTGTTCAACCACAAGTTTTACTTAGAAATGGGGATGAGGAGATTCTTGATAGCTTCCATGTCTTGATGCTCAAATTTTCCTTTACCAGGGACATGGCTAAGTACTTAGATTTTTCACTCTGCAGAGGTGGTGCACTTTCCCCACAAGACTTGGTTTCACCAAGACAAGATCTTTCAGAAGCCTTCCCTTAGACCAACATCGATGCGTTCCAACCTATCAATCCCCTACCACCAACTGTCCATTTGGCTAAGTTATTGCAACCTATATGATCCAGGCAGAGCCCATATTGCCAAGTGGCTGCACTTGAAGCTTCTCAACATTTGACATCTCGAATCTCTTTGTTCCTGGGTGGCCATCCACAAGTGAGATACACAAGCCAAGTCCATGGCCTTGTGAACCACTCAACATAAACCATTCCTTCCATTCCACCCAGGTGATTCATTCACTTAGTTGTTTTATTAAACAAAACATAAGTCCACAGACTTAGAAATTTTCCATAGCATGAATATATTTTCCACCCTTGTTTTCTATTAGCTAAGCTAAGCATGAAAGTAATAGGAATCTTAACTTAGGAAATTTCTACTAAGGTTTCATCTACTAGGTTTTCCCATAGCATAGTTTATACTTAGCAAAAATTCCATGCAAGTCCTACATAGAAATATCACTAATGCATAGTGAAAATAATGGGACAAAAGTATGAAGCATCACTTGCCTTTTTGGTAGAGTATGGGTTCACTCCTTGTCCTTGCAACAATCACACTCTTCAAGTCACTACAATTCAATCAAACAAGGCACAAACTCAATCTACCAATCAAGCAAAATAACACACATAAAATAACAAAGTCAAAGTAATGCATGCAAGCATGCCAAGCTTTGTTTTGTTTGAAAAAGTGGTTCCTAGTGGGTCATAAACATTTTAAAACACCTAATTGGTCATTTTGTAAAGTGGCAAAGTCATTTGCAAAAGGTTTCATTTCATAAACCATTTTCAAAATAAAGTATCATTTTATGTGGTGTAGAAATATTTTTACTAAGGCATTAACCTATAGGGTTCACCAAATATGTTTTCAAATCACAAAACTTGGGTTTTGGAGTTAGTGAGTTTAAAACAAAACATTTTCCAAAGGTTTTCTTCCAAAACCATTTTTAATAAATAAACCACATTTCTATTTGACTAGAAATGGTTTTAATTCAAGGAATCCCTATTTTGTTTCACCAAATGAGTTGCTATTGCAAAACTTGGTGTTTGGGTCAGTAGGTTTGGTCCAAACCATTTTCTCAAACTTTTCCATTCAAACCCATTTTCATAAACAAAACAATAGTTTTTAATTAGCTAGAAATGGACTAAACCAAGTAATCCATTCCAAACTTTTCCAAATTCATTTTCCAAACCATGGGTTGGTTCCTAGGGTCAGTAAGGTCACAACAATCCATTTTGCAAAGGTTTTAACCCTAAAATCATTTTTAAACAATTTTTCTAATCTTAGCAAGCACACAAAAGAATCTGCAAAAACAAACAAACAAACAGATACTATTTGCTAAACTAAGGGTAGGGTTGGATAGGTCTTGCTCTCCTGAATCCAACGACATAAAATTTGTAATTTTTGGACGTGTGGATCCAAAGATACAAGGGTTTGAAGTTTGCAAAATATTCTGTTCTCAAAATCTGTTTTAAACAGAACATTGACACGCGTCGCGTTCTCACTGGGTGGTACCGGTTCGGCCGGATCGGCAACGTGGACCGTAGGATCTAGGTTGATCGCACGGCACAGGGCGCGTACCCTTTCGCTGTTTAAGTGAAACTATCGCGAGCGTTAGATCTCGATCCTACGGTGCTGGCGAGTTTGACCTAAAGGGGGCGGCGCTGACGGCTGCGCGTGGTGGCGGCGCTCTGGCGGCGAGGTTGCTAGGGAAGGTAGGGAGATGCTCACAGTGAACGCCGTGGAATGCTGGTGCTCAACGTGGTCGTGATAGTCCAAGGGGCGCACGGTGCTGTCAGGGATTGTTCGCCGGAGCTGCGTCTGACGACGGTTGGCTCTGGTCGAGGTTGAAGACGAAGCTGTTGATCACCAGGAGGCAAACAAAGGACGTGATCAGATGCAGGAGACCTCGGAGATGATGTGTGCATGAACGAGAGGGGTCGGGGTGGTCTGGTCTTACCAGGATTGCTCGCCGGAGTGGAGGACAACGTCGGGTGGTCTCAGTCGTGGTCGGAGACGTCGCTACAGGTCACGAGAAGATCAACCGAGGGTAGGGTTAGACACAGGAGATCATGGCAGAGCTGTGTGCGTGAACGAGAAGAAGAGGGGCGACCGGAATCTACCTGTGGGGCTCGTCGGAGTTGGAGCGGACGACGACGTCGTTCAGAGCTCGTTGCAGACGTTGCTCTGGGGCGCCCCCGGTCGAACTAAAAGTGCTGGGAGATGCGTCTAGGAGTGGGGAAGCTGCTAGGGTGCTCAGGGAGGCAAGGGATGGAGAGGTTTCGTCGGAATCGTCACCGGGCCATGTCGGAGCAGAGGGTGCTCGGGGAGGAATTGGGGTGGCCTGGTGGCGTGATTGAGGGAGGAGACAGAGGGGAAGTGAAGAGGAGTCGTCGACGTTTTATCAGGCATGGTCAATGGCAGGTTTAATCCATCCTTCAATGCGAATTACGTCGGGTTTAACTACTCACAACTGCGGCCGCGAGGGGTATAGTTCGTGGTTGGGGAAGAAGAGGGACGTGGCGGTGGGGTCGTCTCGTCAGCGAAAGAGGGGAAGGAGAAGTGGGTCCAGGCTATCATCGACTGTGTGGGTTCTGTCCGCAGTAAAGAAAAATGGTTCGCTCGTGAGAGAGAGAGGTGGGGTCTACCGGTCAGTGGGAAAAGAAATGAGGGGGAGGGTCCACTGGTCATTGTCTGTGTGGGTCAGAAACTGGGTGTGAATTGTTTTCTTTCAGGAAGAGAACTGGGCTGGTTTGCTGGGCCTTATTGGGATGGGTCCTTTGCACTATTTTTTTCTGCCTGAAACATTTTTCTTTTTCTAAATCTAATTTATGTTTTGGATTTCAATCAATTATTCAAACACTCAAACCAATTCAAACCATTCAAACAATTCCAACTTATAATGAGTTTTTGGTTCTGTTTATCAACATAAACCAAAACTCAAAATAAAATAATATTTTTATTCTTTTTAGGATCTATTTAATAATTAAATAAAATAGCCCTTTAGTTATTTAATCAAAATAGGGTTTGATTTATTTAATAAAATCTTCATTTGAGATCCAAATATTTTCAAAACCAAATCAGTAGGTTTTATTTGAAAATAAAAGATATTTGGAAATCTTGTTTAAAACAAAATAACATTTTTGCTATAGGGTCCATTAAGAATTAAATATAATGGACCTTAGTTAATAATTCAAATAGGATTTGTTTTATTTAAAAACTTTATTTTGAAAATCTAGATTAAAACCAAAACACTTCAATAGGTTTTATTTTGAGAATATAAAATACTTGGAAAACTTATTTTTAATAAATAAATAAGTTTTTATGTTTTGGAAATAGTAAAACCTTTATTAATAAAACTTGGATATTTAAATCCTTTTTATTTTATTTTAAATAAACCTCTACTATTTTAATCAAAACAAAACCTTTTGTTTCAAAGTCTTGGCCAAGTTTAATTTGGCTTTATAAAATAATCTTTATTTAAAATATTTCCTTTCATTTTGAAAACCAAAACCTTTTATAAAAAGATTTCAAAGTAGTAATAAAATACTTGGAAAACTTATTTAAAATAATAAATAAGTTTTAGTGTTTATTTAAAATGGGAAAAGCCTTTACTTAAATAAAATTTGGATATTACATCCTTATTATTTTATTTAAATAAACCTTTACTCATTTTATCAAAACAAAATATTTTATTATAAAAGCTTGGCCAAAATTAATTTTGGCTCTTTAAAAATATAATCTTTATTTATAAATCCACCTTTTCATTTGAAAACAAAGTCTTTTATTTTTATTTAAAGATTCAAAATAGTAATTCCAAAACATTTTATTTGCCTTTATTAAATGTTTATCTTTATAAATCCCTTTAGGATTTTATTTGATCCAACTGGTTTGAAGTCCCAATTGAATTCCAAAAGTTTCTTCTGGCCCTGAAAATCAAACAAAGTTTTATTTTATTCATTTATTTTCACATTTCAAGATTTGGAAAATCTTGGGATGTGACAGGCTACCACCCTTAAAATAAATCTCGTCCTCGAGATTTGGGAAGGTTAGGGTTACAAGTTGGCTCAAAGCATCTAGGGTACTACCACCCTTAAAAATTTTCCAACTAAACTACATGTTGGCCTTCTTGGGATCCTGGGGAAACTTCTCTGGGCAACCATCTGCATAGTGTCCTTTATTTCCATACTTGACTCATGGGCCAAGGTTGAGGTCCTTCATAGGCTTGTTCAACTTGTTCTTCATCTTTTCTGGACAATTGCTTGCATAATGTCCTTTCTCTTTGCAATTGTAACATTGCAATTGGCTTATGTCCTTCTTCTTCTTTTTGGGTCTCTCCAAAGCTAGGAGTTCTTCTAGTTCATGCTCTTCATAGGTGGGAGATCTTTCTCTCTTCTTGGGGTATTGATCTTCATGTTCCTTGGATGCATGTTCCTTGTATCCAAAAGTATTGCTAGCTTGGTTTCCTTCTAGAATAACATCTTTGTCATCCTTGTTGTCATTAGCTCTTTGGGAAAAGTTTTCTCTCATGTTGATCATTTGAGTAACCAATCCTTGCATCAATTGGGATTGAAGTTTCAAAATCCTTTGTATGGCTGGGTCTAATCCATTGTTGTTGGCTAAAAGCTGAGTTGTCTCTTGGCTCAACTGATGTTGGGTTGCTATGAGTTCTTTCATGCTGTTAACTTGGTTGGTGTTGGTGTCATCCACTTTGTTGTTGGAGTCTCTTGGAGAAGTCATCTGTTTGGGTTGGATTGGGATTAGAATAGGCAAGATATTTCTAAGGAATAATTCTAATCACACTCATCACAATTCACACCAGCAATGTGCAAGCAATCACAAACATAACATTCCACTCAAACAACAAGTTTCAAGCATAACTTTAGGCAACCAAAAATATTTTTGTTACACCACATAAGTGGGTGGGTTTGACTTAACTATAATATGGTGGTCCATCTATATGGTTTACTTGTGATTTTTCCATCCTTCTTGGTTGATTCTTCTTGTATGAGGTCTTTTTCTTCTTGAGAAAATTCTTGGTCACAAAACTTCATAGGTGATGACGGTTCCTTCTAAGTTGTTTTCCTTAGTCTTCAAATCTTGAGCAAGATTTCCTTGTCTCTCTTGTAGTCTTTTAGTGATATCCAAGTTGGAAGTCCTTGGTGATTATGCTGAAGATGTTGAAGTCATTAGAGTTGATGGAGTCCTTTGCACATGGTGAAGTCTTTGGCCATGGGGTAGGCTTTTCCATCAAGTTGAAATTAGATGAGATGTAGAATCAAAAACCAAAATGGTTGAGGAAAGAGTTTTACTAGATTGTTTGTAAATAAGTTTTGGAATAAGACAACTCCTATTTTTCTAAGGGTTTTTGTCCAATCCTAGGGTTACAAATCCTACAGGCAACACAATGCTCTGATACCATCTGTAGGGTCCCCAACCTTTAATAAGATTGAGCCCCCTGTGTTTACAATGCTAGTCCCTGGATCAATAGCTAGCATCCACAGTTTTGATGTAATATCAAGAAACAAAGGTCATAATATAATTTTATATCCAGGAATAACATAATTTTATTACATCATACATAGCTCATTTGGCTATTACAATACATTGCAGCGGAATAACTATAGTCATGGGGTCCTTCATCTTCAAAGTGCCACAGGCAGATGTTGGTTGTAGACTTTGTAATCCTAATCAATCAATCTTCTCTAAAATCAAACAAACCTGCAACATTACAAGTTACAGCCACAAGGGTCAATACATTTGAATTGTATTGGCAAGTGATATTATAGTAGTATGGTGGAGTCTATCATCTATATGCATTTGGCTAAGTGGAGTTGAGGCTTGCCTTGCTCAAAATAGATTTTTCCTTAACATTTGAAAATACTAAGTTTTTGTTTGGCACAAAACACCCAAGGCATCTACCAATCAAAGATTGAAGATCCTCTCAAGGCATCTACCAATCAAAGACTGAAGATCCTTTTAACCCTTGTTCAACCACAAGTTTTACTTAGAAATTGGGATGAGGAGATTCTTGATAGCTTCCATGTCTTGATGCTCAAATTTTCCTTTACCAGGGACATGGCTAAGTACTTAGATTTTTCACTCTGCAGAGGTGGTGCACTTTCCCCACAAGACTTGGTTTCACCAAGACAAGATCTTTCAGAAGCCTTCCCTTAGACCAACATGGATGCGTTCCAACCTATCAATCCCCTACCACCAACTGTCCATTTGGCTAAGTTATTGCAACCTATATGATCCAGGCAGAGCCCATATTGCCAAGTGGCTGCACTTGAAGCTTCTCAACATTTGACATCTCGAATCTCTTTGTTCCTGGGTGGCCATCCACAAGTGAGATACACAAGCCAAGTCCATGGCCTTGTGAACCACTCAACATAAACCATTCCTTCCATTCCACCCAGGTGATTCATTCACTTAGTTGTTTTATTAAACAAAACATAAGTCCACAGACTTAGAAATTTTCCATAGCATGAATATATTTTCCACCCTTGTTTTCTATTAGCTAAGCTAAGCATGAAAGTAATAGGAATCTTAACTTAGGAAATTTCTACTAAGGTTTCATCTACTAGGTTTTCCCATAGCATAGTTTATACTTAGCAAAAATTCCATGCAAGTCCTACTTAGAAATATCACTAATGCATAGTGAAAATAATGGGACAAAAGTATGAAGCATCACTTGCCTTTTTGGTAGAGTATGGGTTCACTCCTTGTCCTTGCAACAATCACACTCTTCAAGTCACTACAATTCAATCAAACAAGGCACAAACTCAATCTACCAATCAAGCAAAACAACACACATAAAATAACAAAGTCAAAGTAATGCATGCAAGCATGCCAAGCTTTGTTTTGTTTGAAAAATTGGTTCCTAGTGGGTCATAAACATTTGAAAACACCTAATTGGTCATTTTGTAAAGTGGCAAAGTCATTTGCAAAAGGTTTCATTTCATAAACCATTTTCAAAATAAAGTATCATTTTATGTGGTGTAGAAATATTTTTACTAAGGCATTAACCTATAGGGTTCACCAAATATGTTTTCAAATCACAAAACTTGGGTTTTGGAGTTAGTGAGTTTAAAACAAAACATTTTCCAAAGGTTTTCTTCCAAAACCATTTTTAATAAATAAACCACATTTCTATTTGACTAGAAATGGTTTTAATTCAAGGAATCCCTATTTTGTTTCACCAAATGAGTTGCTATTGCAAAACTTGGTGTTTGGGTCAGTAGGTTTGGTCCAAACCATTTTCTCAAACTTTTCCATTCAAACCCATTTTCATAAACAAAACAATAGTTTTTAATTAGCTAGAAATGGACTAAACCAAGTAATCCATTCCAAACTTTTCCAAATTCATTTTCCAAACCATGGGTTGGTTCCTAGGGTCAGTAAGGTCACAACAATCCATTTTGCAAAGGTTTTAACCCTAAAATCATTTTTAAACAATTTTTCTAATCTTAGCAAGCACACAAAAGAATCTGCAAAAACAAACAAATAAACAGATACTATTTGCTAAACTAAGGGTAGGGTTGGCTAGGTCTTGCTCTCCTGAATCCAACGACATAAAATTTGTAATTTTTGGACGTGTGGATCCAAAGATACAAGGGTTTGAAGTTTGCAAAATATTCTGTTCTCAAAATCTGTTTTAAACAGAACAGTGACACGCGTCGCATTCTAACTGGGTGGTACCGGTTCGGCCGGATCGGCAACATGGACCGTAGGATCTAGGTTGATTGCACGGCACAGGGCGCGTACCCTTTCGCTGTTTAAGTGAAACTATCGCGAGCGTTAGATCTCGATCCTACGGTGCTGGAGAGTTTGACCTAAAGGGCGTGGCGGCAACGGCTGCAGCATGGCGCTCTGGCGAGGTTTGTCAAGGAAGCTAGGGAAGGTAGGGAGATGCTCACAGTGATCACCGTGGAATGCTGGTGCTCAACGTGGTCGTGATAGTCCAAGGGGCGCACGGTGCTGTCAGGGATTGTTCGCCGGAGCTGCGTCTGACGATGGTTGGCTCTGGTCGAGGTCGAAGACGAAGCTGTCGATCACCAGGAGGCAAACAAAGGACGTGATCAGATGCAGGAGACCTCGGAGATGATGTGTGCATGAACGAGAGGGGTCGGGGTGGTCTGGTCTTACCAGGATTGCTCGCCGGAGTGGAGGACAACGTCGGGTGGTCTCAGTCGTGGTCGGAGACGTCGCTACAGGTCACGAGAAGATCAACCGAGGGTAGGGTTAGACACGGAGATCATGGCGGGCTGTGCGTGAACAAGAAGAAGAGGCGACGGAATCTACGTGGGGCTCGTCGGAGTTGGAGCGGACGGCGTCGTTGAGCTCGTTGCGAGCGTTGCTCTGGGCGCATGTCGAACTAAAAGTCTTTGGGAGATGCGTCTGGGTGGGAAGCTGCTAGGGTGCTCGGAGGCAAGGGATGGAGAGGTTTCAGGAATCACACGGACCATGTCGGAGCAGAGGGTGCTCGGGGAGGAATTGGGGCGGCCTGGTGGCGTGATTGAGGGAGGAGACAGAGGGGAAGTGAAGAGGAGTCACTGGCGTTTTATCAGGCATGGTCAATGGCAGGTTTAATCCATCCTTCAATGCGAATTACGTCGGGTTTAACCCTTTTAGCGGCCGAGAGGGGCGTAGTTCGTGGTTGGGGAAGAAGAGGGACGTGGCGGTGGGGTCGTCTCGTCAGCGAAAGAGGGGAAGGAGAAGTGGGTCCAGGCTGTCATCGACTGTGTGGGTTCTGTCCGCAGTAAAGAAAAACGGTTCGCTCGTGAGAGAGAGAGGGTCCACCGGTCGATTGGGAAAAGAAATGAGGGAGGGTCCACTGGTCATTGCGTGTGGGTGAGAAGCGGGTGTGAATTGTTTTCTTTCTGGAAGAGAACTGGGCTGGTTTGCTGGGCCTTATTGGGCTGGGTCCTTTGCACTATTTTTTTCTGCCTGAAACATTTTTCTTTTTCTAAATCTAATTTCTGTTTTGGATTTCAATCAATTATTCAAACACTCAAACCAATTCAAACCATTCAAACAATTCCAACTTATAATGAGTTTTTGGTTCTGTTTATCAACATAAACCAAAACTCAAAATAAAATAATATTTTTATTCTTTTTAGGATCTATTTAATAATTAAATAAAATAGCCCTTTAGTTATTTAATCAAAATAGGGTTTGATTTATTTAATAAAATCTTCATTTGAAATCCAAATATTTTCAAAACCAAATCAGTAGGTTTTATTTGAAAATAAAAGATATTTGGAAATCTTGTTTAAAACAAAATAACATTTTTGCTATAGGGTCCATTAAGAATTAAATATAATGGACCTTAGTTAATAATTCAAATAGGATTTGTTTTATTTAAAAACTTTATTTTGAAAATCTAGATTAAAACCAAAACACTTCAATAGGTTTTATTTTGAGAATATAAAATACTTGGAAAACTTATTTTTAATAAATAAATAAGTTTTTATGTTTTGGAAATAGTAAAACCTTTATTAATAAAACTTGGATATTTAAATCCTTTTTATTTTATTTTAAATAAACCTCTACTATTTTAATCAAAACAAAACCTTTTGTTTCAAAGTCTTGGCCAAGGTTTAGTTTGGCTTTATAAAATAATCTTTATTTAAAATATTTCTTTTCATTTTGAAAACCAAAACCTTTTATAAAAAGATTTCAAAGTAGTAATAAAATACTTGGAAAACTTATTTAAAATAATAAATAAGTTTTAGTGTTTATTTAAAATGGGAAAAGCCTTTACTTAAATAAAATTTGGATATTACATCCTTATTATTTTATTTAAATAAACCTTTACTCATTTTATCAAAACAAAATATTTTATTATAAAAGCTTGGCCAAAATTAATTTTGGCTCTTTAAAAATATAATCTTTATTTATAAATCCACCTTTTCATTTGAAAACAAAGTCTTTTATTTTTATTTAAAGATTCAAAATAGTAATTCCAAAACATTTTATTTGCCTTTATTAAATGTTTATCTTTATAAATCCCTTTAGGATTTTATTTGATCCAACTGGTTTGAAGTCCCAATTGAATTCCAAAAGTTTCTTCTGGCCCTGAAAATCAAACAAAGTTTTATTTTATTCATTTATTTTCACATTACAAGATTTGGAAAATCTTGGGATGTGACAGAAAAATATCACACGAAATTTTGTTGAATATTACTGAACGAATATTCCTGAAATTTTTGAGGAAAAATGTGGTGAAAGATAAAAAGAAAGTTGTTAAAAGACCATTTTTCATGTATGAATCTATGATAAAAATTTAGAAATTAAATTAAATACGCTAATTATGTTGAGCTTTAATAAATCACACACGCAACTTTTTTTTCGTGATCTAATAGGGTGTGTGCTGTAAAATGAATTAGACTTAGGAAAATAGATAGTACTAAGGTGTGAGGGCAAATTTACAAAATCTATAGCATTGACTGGTAGACTTTTATCCGAATCTCCAAGCAATGGACGGTAGAGATGGCCCAGGCTTCCCCTTCGTAAATCCAGACCAGCCGCCGCTACCTTCCGTGGCCACGCTGACGAGCTACCTTCCGCTATACTAGCATACTAGGGGATGTGGCGCGGCGTCACGCCGCATCTACGATGGGACAATGTCGTTGCTGGAGATTTTGTCATATGTGTTGTAATACTGTTGTCCAAAATTACCCCAGAAGACAACCCTAGAGAGACAACAGATGGTGAAAGTACAAATAAATACAACAAATATATTACTACTGGCAAATTATGCCTGGGAAATTACTCAACCTTGAAAAAATACCAAAGAGTAGCTACCGTGTTGAAGTTATGGCTGGGAAAGCGTAACGAAAAATAACCGACAAGTAATAGGAAAGGAACCTAAAAAATAACGCTGACAAAATACAGTTAAAGGAATACGCAAGAAGAAGTTAAGAAAAATTGCCATGCACGTAGAATAACTACCATCGGAAAATGACGACCGGAAAGGTACGTCGGAAAAATATCAAGTAAGGAAAAAAGATGTAAGTAAACATAGGTAATTATCTTGGGAAAGATACGTCCGGATAGTTGTGTCGAAAATAAGCTAAAACATACTATCGTAGACCGCCGTCTAAAAATTACGGCCGTACAGATGCGTCGATTACCGGCCAGTAGTTTAAAAAAGGAAAAAGGGTAATTGAAGATGAATTACAGCTAGAAAATTATGCCCTCGATAACTACTATAGGATAACTGTTACCGAGAAAATACGGGCGAAACCATGTGCGGAAACTATGGTCGAAAAGATACTGCAGAATGGTTTGTCAAAAAAATTAATGTCAAAGAGTTTAAAAGTGGAAGAAAGGAAAAGACCGCATGAGGCATAACGGTACCGCTTTGGCCCAGACCGCGTCGTGCTCTCCTTTCCCAGTGTTAGAATACAATTCTTGTTAAGTTTAAGAGTCCTAGTCAGTATGTTATAGGCTAAACCGATACAGATAGACCCTCATATATACCTCTTGTAATTGCTACAATATTATTATCGATTATTATTCTATACAATTTTACACCCAGCTTATCGTGAAGGCAAAGATGAGTCCATCTACAGCAGTAGCCAGAAGGGCACTTGCCCTAAACTGATTAGAAGAAAATGGTGGATCTACGGTACCCACTAGATCGAAATCTAATGTCTGTACACTGTGTGGCACTGTTCAATTGTTCGTGCCCATGGTACTGTTTATGTAAACAGTAGACGAAGCAAGGAGAGACCACGCTGTCTAACGCTCAGTTGACTGAGAATTAAATTAATTCTCAGTCAGATGACGTCATGCGCGTGTGCGAGGAAGCTGTGTGGCGTCATCAAACTCGGCTCCGGCGCACGACCTTCTATTATCCGCTCCCGCGCGTGAACTGCAAGTATACTTTTGGAGTGTCAGTAAAGCATGCACACCCGTCCCGGCCAGCCCTACACAAGCTCCTAGGCAGTGAACTCTCATGCGTGAGTGGTGGCAACAGTTAATTCATTTGCTTGCTACAGTCTGTACTATCCGCGCTGCTACAAAAGTACATGTTTTCTAAGCAATGTTTTTCGTCGGCCAACTTTAGAGAAATTAAAGAACATTTGCTAATTCTCAACTAAACTAATAGAAAAAATACTTTTTTTTTATCTTGAATCACTTGTCACAGATTTGTCTAGACACACATGTATTTAGACGTATTTTAGTATTACATATATGTAAATATAGACAAATCAGTGACATCTAATTCTGACACAGCGGAAGTAATTGCAACCGTCTTGCACATTCGCAACTTGCATCATAAAAAACCACTTGTCACAAAAACTCTCATCTGCAACTCCATTTGCAATTGACAAATCACAGTTGCACGCCGGAGCAAAAGTCGATACAACCAGAACAACAATTCATCATACGAATTTCAACCAAACAGATGAAATGAATAGGGACATAACTGACACAATCGTGAAAATTAGCAAAACCCTAGAAAATGATATTTTAATCCTCAATTCCAATTTCAGTTGCAAGTTCAATTTCAACTCATAATAAGAAGGGACACCACAAGAATCCTCAGTTGCAACTGGGTTGTTAACTCCCGAGGAAAAGCCAATTGCAACTCGTAGTAAGATAGAATTGTGAAACACGGAAATGACTTTTCAATCCTCAGTTGCAACTATCCTGAAAAATCTAGATGCAAGTCCAGATACAACACATAACAAGAAGGGACCGCGAAATAATTCTCAGTTGCAAATCCCTGAGAAAATGTCAATTGCAACTCATAGTAAGAAGGGACGAGAAAGCAATCTTCGACTGCAACTCCCGAGAAAAACCAGTTGCAAGTATAGTTGCAACTCATAGTAATAAGGGGGCACGGAACAAGAAAATGAAATTTAAAACCTTATTTGTAACCCAGTTGCAACCCCCGAGAAAGCCATATGCAAGTCTCCAATTACAACTCATAGTAAGAAGGGTCGACGAAACAATTCTCAGTTACAAACCCACTTGCAAGTACAATTGCAACTCATAGTAAGAAGAGACCATAAAACAAAGGGTCTCTCTAATGCTCAGCGCTGACTGAGAATTAACATAACTCTCAGTCAGGTGACGTCAGCCGCGCGCGCGTGAACGTCTTCCCTTCAATCATGCACCCGCTCGACCAGCTCTTGTGTGACTTGCATCCGGCCGGCTGTACTTCACCTCCTACGGCAAAGACATAATGTGTCAGAGTAGTTTGGTTTTTGACGCAGCTCATTTCCTTGTTTTTTTGGAGGATTTGCTCGTTATTTTTAATCAACACTGTTTATACAGAAGGGGAAAATGATTGCTCTAGCTTCAAAAAGAATAAGAAATGTTTTGCTAATTCTCTACTCGGAAAACAAGTAGTTGCAACTTATATATTAACCGTCCCAGATTTGTATAAATCTAGATATAGGTGTATCTACTCCCTCCGGCCCATATTAATTGACTCAAGTTTGTCTAGATTTGAATGAATTTAGACACTATTTAGTATATAGGTTCATCCAAATTTTGACAAATCAAATTCAATTAATATGGACCAGAGGGATAGATAAATATGCGAAATTCATGACCATAAAAATTCTCGTACAAATACATGAAATCTTAATTTTAACCCCATTTTCCATTACAAATCATACTTGCAATTGCACTTGCAATTGGTAAATCTTAGTTACAACCCTACTTGTAACTAGACAAAATCACATTTGCAATAAAAATCACAGTTGCAACCACAATTGGAAGTGGCAAATGTAGTTTAGAACGTTCAATTCAAGAACATTTTTTCTCGTTTAGAACATTCAAGTTGCAACTCGAGACTCACAGTCTAGTTGCAACCCTAGTTGCAAATCCCTCTCTATACCAACAAGGGAGAAGGCCAGTTGCGTGTTAAGTTGTAACTCAATACTCATAGTCCAGTTGCAACCCTAGTTGCAAATCCCTCTCTATACCATCAGGGAGAAGGTCGGTTGCGTGTCGAGATGCAACTCAAGGCTAATAAGACAAAATAACAACAGAGTCCTCAGTTGCAACCCTCTCTCTCTCTATATACCATCAGGGAAGAAGGCCAGTTGCGTGTCAAGTTGCAACTCGAGACTCACGGTCCTAGTTGCAACCCTAGTTGCAACTCCCTGTTGCAACTCCCTCTCTATACCATCAGGGATAAGGCCGGTTGCGTATAGAGATTCAACTCAAGGATAAAAAATACAAAAGAACAACACAATCCTTATTTGCAAACCTAATTGCAACTCCCTCTGTATACCATTATGGGAGAAGGCTAGTTGTGTGTCAAGTTGCAACTCGAGACTCACTACCATTAAGTAGAAGGTTGGTTGCGTTTAGAGATTCAACTGAACGCTAAAAAGACAAATGAACAAAACAGTCCTGAGTTGAAACTCCCTCTATATCATCAGGGGGAAGGCCGGGTTGCGTGTCTAGGTGCAACTCAAGGATAAAAACAAAACAAAAACACAGTCCTTAGTTGCAACCCTAGTTGCAAACTCTTAAGCTATATCATCAGGGGAATAAGGCCACTTGCATGTGAAGATTCAACTGAAGACGAAAGTCCAGTTGCGTGTCGAGATGCAACTCGGGGCAAAAAAAAGACAATGACCATTCAACATGGTAGTTAGTTGCAACCCTAATTACAACTCTCTCTCTATACAATCAGAGGAGCATGTCGAGACGCAACTCGAGACTCACAGTCCAGTTGCAACCCTAATTCAACCAAAGGCCAGTTGCAAGTCGAGATGCAACTTGAGACAAAAGTCCTTAGTTGCAACCCTAGTTGCAACTCCCTCTCTATACCATCAGGGGAGAAGGTCAGTTGCGTGTCATGTTGCAACTCAATACTCATAGTCCAGTTCCAACCCTAGTTGCAACTCTCTCTCTATACCATTAAGGAGAAGTCCGATTGCGTGTCAAGATGGAACTCAAAGCTAAAAATACAAAAAAAACAGAGGGTCTGTCTAATTCTCAGCTGACTGAGAATTAACGTACGTCTCAGTCAGCTGACGTCATACCATATCGTGCTTAGCTATCCCGTTGCGCTGCTGCTTTCCGCTGCTCGCCTGCTACATGCATGATGGGCCCCATGTTCTATTGGTGCTCTGCCGCTTACATGCAGTAACGAGCTCCATGTTGTGATGCATGTTGCTGCGGCCTTCTCATTATCTCTTTGAGATTTTATTTTCACATAAAATAACTTTTTTCTCTGATACTGTACGTGTCAATTTTTGCTAGTTACTCCTAATTAAACTCAACCCTAATTGCAAATATTCTACTCCCTTCATCAAAAAAGATGTTGTAAATTTATATAAAATTTAGATATATCTAGTCATTATTTGGTGTATAGCTACGTTTAAATTTAGATAAATCGGCGACATCTTTTTGAAAACAGGGAAGTATTTTGTTAGGCTAAATTAGTCTACCAAAACATCATAATTTTACAAAAAAAAAAGACGATAATAACTCAGCTGCAATCTCATTTGCAAGTGCAAAGCCAGCCCACCTTGTAATTGGTAAAAAAACTCACTAGCAATCCCACTCATAACTATTGTGATTAAGATAAACAAAAAATAAGTTGTAATCGCGGCTCTTGATTGGCTCGAATCGCCACTTTATTTTTCTTAACATAGAAAGTGCAACCTCTTTGATATCTATCTGATGATAAATGAAAGTACAAATTTGTAAGTGCAATAGCAACTCAGTTGAGATTCCAACTCCAACTCATATGAAACATCAGACAGTTGCGATCCCGACAGCAACTCGAATGAAACATCGACCATTTACGATTCCGAATACAACTCATATGTATAAAAAATTGAACTATTTTCAAGTCAATTATGAGTCCGATTTTGCAACTGATACCTCTATGGACCAGTTGCGAGTCCGGTCGCAACTCAAGTCAATTCCAAGTACAAATTTGCAAGTGCAATAGCAACTCAGTTGAGATTCCAACTCCAACTCATATGAAACATTAACCAGTTGCGATTCTGACTGCAACTCAAATGAAACATATGGACCATTTGCGATTCTGAATGCAACTCATATGTACAAAAACTTGAACTAGTTTCAAGTTCGACTGCAACTTATATGTAAAAGAAACTTGGACAAAGATGCAAAAGTCCGATCACAACTCAAAATAAACGGAATACAATGGACCATTCTGAGTCGATGCAACTCAAGTCAATTCGAGTCCGATTTTGCAAAAGCAGCTCATGCCTCTATGAAAAAGACAAGTCAGCTGCTATTCCTGACTACAACTCAAATGAAACATCAGCTAGTTGCGATTCCGACTACAACTGATACCTCTATGAAAGGCCAATTCGGATTCCAACTGCAATTGATACCCCTATGAAAGGCCAATTGCGATTCCGGCTGCAGCTCAAATGAAACATCGACCAGTTGCGATTTTGACTGTAATTGGTACATCTATGAAAAAAGACAAGCCATTTGCGATTCCGAATGCAACTCATATGTACAAAAACTTGAACTAATTTCAACTTCGACCGCAACTTATATGTAAAAGAAACTTGGACAAAGATGCAAAAGTCCGATCACAACTAAAAAAACAGAATACAATGGACCAGTTGCGAGTCCGGTCGCAACTCAATTCAATTCCGAGTACAAATTTGCATGTGCAATACCAACTCATGCCTCTATGAAAAGACAAGCCAGTTGCAATTCCAACTGCAACTCATATGAAACATCAGCCAGTTGCGACTCTGACTGCAACTGAGACCTATATGAAAGGACAATTGCGATTCCGGCTGCAATTGGTACCTCTATGTAAAAAGGCAAGCCATTTGCAATTCCGAATCCAACTCATATATACAAAAACTTGAACTAATTTCAAGTTTGACCGCAACTTATATGTAAAAGAAACTTGGACAGAGATGCAAAAGTCCGACCACAACTCAAAATAAACGGAGTACAATGGACCAGTTGTGAGTCCGGTCGCAACTCAAGTCAATTTCGAGTACAAATTTGCAAGTGCAATAGCAACTCATGCCTCTATGAAAAGACAAGCCAATTGCAATTCCAACTGCAACTCATATGAAATATCAGCCAGTTGCGACTCCGACTGCAACTGAGACCTATATGAAAGGACAATTGCGATTCTGACTGCAATTGGTACCTCTATGAAAAAAGACAAGCCATTTGCGATTCCGAATGCAACTCATATGTACAAAAACTTGAACTAGTTTCCAGTTCGACCGCAACTTATATGTAAAAGAAACTTGGACAAAGATGCAAAAGTCCGATCACAACTCAAAAAAAAACGGAATACAATGGACCGGTTGCGAGTCCGGTCGCAACTCAAGTCAATTCCGAGTACAAATTTGCAAGTGCAATAGCAACTCATGCCTCTATGAAAATACAAGCCAGTTGCAATTTCAACTGCAACTCATATGAAACATCAGCCAGCCATTCATCGACTCGAATCGAGACCTATATGAAAGGACAACTGCGATTCCGACTGCAATTGGTACCTCTATGAAAAAAGACAAGCCATTTGCGATTCCGAATGCAACTCATATGTACAAAAACTTGAACTAGTTTCAACTTCGACCGCAACTTATATGTAAAAGAAAGTTGGACAAAGATGCAAAAGTCCAATCACAACTCAAAAAAAACGGAATACAATGGACCAGTTGCGAGTCCGGTCGCAACTCAAGTCAATTCCGAATACAAATTTGCAAGTGCAATAGCAACTCATGCCTCTATGAAAAGACAAGCTAGTTGCAATTCCAACTGCAACTCATATGAAACATCAGCCAGTTGCGACTCCGACTACAACTGAGACCTATATAAAAGGACAATTGCGATTCCGACTGCAATTGGTACCTCTATGAAAAAAGACAAGCCACTTCAGCCCAACTGCAACTCATGCCTCTATGAGTGACAAAGATGCAGAAGTCCGATCACAACTAAAAAAAAGGAATACAATGGACCAGTTGCGAGTTCGGTCGCAACTCAAGTCAATTCCGAGTACAAATTTGCAAGTGTAATAGCAACTCATGCCTCTATGAGTGACAAACCAAGTTGATATTCCGACTCCAACTCATATGAAACATCAGCCAGTTGAGATTTCGACTCATATAAAACAATTAAGAAGAGACCACGAAATAACTGATAACTCAAAGAAAGATCTTCTCCTCTCTTAATTGTTACAAGAACCATGATACCACATAAAAATTGCAACAGCGAATCCATAGAACAATGGGAAGAAAATCATAAAAAGGTCAAATAAAAAGACCTGTTCAAATACAACCCCACCGCAAAAAGAGACTCACACTGGAGAGGAAACTATCGAAATCAACTAGACTTTTCCGCTCTCCACCATAGTAGGCGGAGAAGAACCGACCTCGACGCAAATTAGCGAGACTCCAGCTTCAGAAAAAGAACCGATGCTCAAATTAACGATCTGTCCCTGCCCCCCGCCTCCGCTGCTCTTGGTCGATGTCAACCAATCTCTCCGCCGCTCCCAGCCTCTCTAAATAAAAGAAGTAAACATCACGGGAGAGAAAAGAATGAGGCAATGACCCACTCAATAAGAGACACTAGAGGGAAAAAACAGGCCATGACCCACTCAACAGTCCACAACAACAAAAAATCGAGACCACACAACCATTACGTGCCAAACAACTCGAATTCAGACAAAACATACTCCCTCCGACCCATATTAGTTAACTCAACTTTGTCTAGATACGGATGAATCTAGATTAGATACTTAACTAGATACATATGAATCTAGACAAAGTTGATTCAACTAATATGGATCGGAGGAAGCACAATCAGCAAAACGCTACAGTTGTAGAAACAACTACGGTAGAATAATTCAAAAAACCACAACCATATAGTATTTTTATACAGCCTATACATGTCTGCCATGACTTGCCAAACAAAACAACAACAAAAGTTAGCGTGTGTGTATCCACTTACCACTCAGAAAAAGACACGGTAGTAAAAAAGGAAAAGATTTCACAAAAAAAAAAGACACGCAGAAACCAAACTGAGTACGTATGATACAACATGGGCCGACCAAGCCAGGTCATGACGCGCGGTGACAACACAACGGACAAGGCATTTCATAAAATAAAACAAAAAACAAGCGGGACAAGACGTGCGCAGACGAGTCGAGGCAACACGCGGAACAACCGGCCTCACGCGGGCGCAAATCTTGATGCGTGGAGCAAATCGGACGAACTAGGATGTGACTATGCCTTAAGCTAAATCTCAGCTAGCTGGGAATTAGCAAATTCCTAAAAATTAACAGACCACGAGATGAAAATATTATTCGTAAAAAATTCAATTGCAATATATACATGATAATCTACTAAAAAATATACATGCAAACTTACATACATTTATAAACAAAAATTATCAAATCAATGCCTATGTAAAAAATAACCATTTCACATGTAACAATACGTTTAAAAAATAGAATAAAAATGTAAAAAAAATGTTAGAACATCCATGAATAATTACTACAAAAGCAGTCCTGCAAGAAAATGTTGAATAATGAGAAAAATTATAATAATGAAACATGTTGAATAATAATAACAGGTAAGGAGTCAAAAAAAAAAAAAGAGAAAAAAAGAAAAACAAAAGTGCAACAACAACACAGAGTCCCGTCCCGGTAAAAAAGCCCAAAACTAGCTAACAACCCACGCTCAGACAGCCCCATAACAAAAGAAAAAAGGGCCAGATTGGCACCCAAGCAACAAGCCGCAGCAACGGAAAAAAAAGAACTATGCAGGCCAAGCACGCACCAACAAGCACCAATACGGGCCGAAAGCAACACACGCACCACCGCGCACAGATCTTAGCGCGTGAAGATGATCGTATGGTATAAGAGTTGACTGCGCTGTTCGTTAAATCTCAGCTAGCTGAGAATTAGCAAATCCCATAATTAAATACTCAAGATCGCAGCTAATATACAGGTCAAGAAGCTCAGGCGGTGCAGAGAGCCTAACGCCGCCCGCACATCGGGCACGTCGTCGACTTGGACAACCTCATGGAAATGCACCGGTGCTGGAACACAGGCTCGTAGGCCTGGAGTTCCACGGCGCACTCTCCCTCCGGTTCATCAAAGCAGATCGCGCGGTCATCATCTCGCCGGCCACATCCTGCTCAATCGCTGCAGCGGCCAGCCTCTCCCTGCAGGCCATGAGGAGAGCCAGCTTGTCGTGTATTGTCCTCCAGCACACGCTCATGGTGAGGCAGAAGGTAAAGTCGTGGTCGCTGAGGTGTGTCGCTAGCCACACCGAGGATCTCCAGCAAGACGTCCATGGGCACCGGGCACGACAATTTCCAACTCGTCCTGAGCCGGCACCGGTGCCAGCATCCTGCGAAGCGCGCCTCGGCAGGCGTCGTTGCTCTGGAGTGCGGCGAGGTCGGCGACAAGAATGTCCTGGCGATGTTCCTAGTGAAGTGCTTGCGCCGGAGCACGTAAGGTTGCTGACCGCGGCTGCGGAACTCTTCGTGATGCACGTCACCCGTACTGCGAACCGGTTGCTTTTACCGGTCGGCGCAGTCTCCTCGTAGAAGCAGATCGTGCACGCATTGATCCGTCGCTAGGTTGGGAGCTCGACAGCGACCCGAGATGGATACGGCGGCGGCATTCTGTTCATGCTCGTGGCCTGTTCGTACATGTTTTTTTTTCTAGTACTTAATAAAAGCTTCCAGGAGCCTGTTGGGCCTAATTTCTGCAGTTTTATCTGAACCGTTGATTGAAATTATACTAGTCCCTCTCCCACCAATAGTAGAAGGTACCGTAAAAATTACCTTGTCCAAAGGGTTATTGTCCCTTTCCCTCATCTCTTTAGCTCTCCCACTCCTTCGGTTTTCACTGGGCTGGCAACCTCAGCGGCGACCGTGTGTGATATCATTTTATTTTGATTCGTATGGATTATTTTATATTTAGTTCTGGTAGAATTAATTTATTTTTGTGTGTTGAAACTTCACCGAATTACTTAGAAACATGGTGGTTAAATTTAGAAAAAATGGAAAAAATGTACAACATTGAAGGCGCGGCTGGGAAGAGACGACCTTGTACGGGGAAACGCAGCTAGAGATGTCTGACCAAATGATTTTTGAAAGAGATTCTAGCTTCACTTAAAATAATGCACGTGCTTGACAGAATGGTCCGGTATGTCACATCTCAGCATTACCGCTCATCATTAAGTAGGAAACCATGAAGCAATTTTTTTCTTGAACCTTCATCCTTTCATGAGACCAACTACACTATCTTAGCGCATCTCTAGCGTTCGGTCCACAGGGCATCCGGCCTCTCGGTTCTTCTGTCGGTGATATTTTCGGCTTGGAGACGCATGTTTCCAGTCACGTCCCTAGATTTGTCCCCTGGCACATTACAAATCAGCTATTTATTTAAAAGTTGATTTTCCCTCTACCAAAAAAGACACAGGTCTAACATCATCACCCAAATCGGCGATCAAACCAGCCACAACTCGGCAATCTCGGCAACGAAACCAGCTCAGTTCGGGGATCGAATTATTACATAGACGCGGAAATCAAAGAACGATCTCCTCCGCCATGGTAGATGGCGACTCCTCCGCAGTTGTGGCAGAGCTCCGCGATGGTGCAGAAGACGGCGTAAGGGTAGAGATTGACAGTGGTGTAGGAGTGGCCGTCACAAAAGAGATCAGCGGCAGTGTAGGACTGGCCGTAGGGGCAAAGCTCGGTGGTGGTGGTGGAGTGTCTGTAGGGGCAGACCTCGACGTTGCCGTGGCCATTGGGGGCGGCGGTGTTGGTACCCGCATATCTTCCAAGATGAGTCCGCGATGCGCCATGTACCATGCCTTCACTTCGTCGTCCATGGCCGTCGTGACGCCCCCATTAGAAATGTCAGGTTTGTGTTCCTCTTCTTGGCCGCGACATTGGTCTTGAGTAGGTCGATCTTGACGTCCTGCTTTTGCAGCATCACCGTCCTCCTCGTGTCGTTCTTCTCCTACCTCGTGACGGCATGGCTTTCGGCGTCGGCGAAGTACGGCTCGATCGACGGTAGCAGCCTCTCGCCGGCGGTGTCGTGTCCCTCACTAACTTGGCTTTCTTGTGACCATCAAGACGCTCGTCCGCTGCTGCTGGAGCCAGAGCGTCTGGATTGTAGACACCGTCTTTGCCCTTGCCGAGCGTCAGACAAACCTCCAACGAGAGTTCACAATTTGACGTTATAGATGCAAGTTCTCACTTACCAACGAGAGTAGCGATAGAAACAGTCCAAGCATGATCAGTTCAAGATGCAACTTCTGACGAAGTATATGGAAGAATAAACAAACTGGAACACCAACATTCAGAGTTTTATTGACCACAAATTTTCCCATAGTTCAAATGCCTCTTTATATTACACAATAACATAGACCCAGAGCACCTCTTCTTTAGTTGCCCTTCTGCCTGATGCTTCTAATTTTCTTCAGTAGACTGCTCCTCAACTGAAGAACTCCCAAGAGCTAATGGTTAAACAAATGATAATCAAAATATAAAGTAAGAATTAATTAGCAAATGTTGATGAGCACATTCATTTTGACAGGGAAAATATACCTATGGCGCAGGAAAAATACAAATGAAGAGATAATAATGAACTACGGTAGTTCTGACTTTCACGCACAACGGTTCAGGATTCAGTTATTCCATGGGAAATATTCAGTCTTCAGAGTTGAGGAAGCAACTAAAGCATGGTCAGCTGGTAGTTCATCATGAGACCAGCTGAATAAGCTGTGAACACATAAATTTGCAACAACACAACACAAATGGGAACAATAAGCATCCACTGGATCATCATCATCCAGCATGTGGTTTTGCACAAACCTAAACATATGTCCATGCAGCAAATTCATGTACAGTTAAATCAATTTAGCTATAAGAAATTTGGCAAGCAAGGAGCTAGACTGGCACAGCTACAAGTAACTTTGCATGGTTACAGGAAACTCAATACTGCATATAAATATTGAACCTTCTTTTTTTGCCATGCCTGAAAATGATCAGAGCAACACAGATATACTGACAAAGAAAATAAAGAGAAGAAAATTTATATGACCAGGAGGAATATGCTTCCCACTAACAAATGTGCAACACTATATATAAAACTTGGAGGCAAAAATGAAGTGTAGAGGCACATCAGAGCTTTAAAATCTCAACTACTAAGTGTATCATCACGTATGCACTAGGCCAAGGTAATGCAGGCTAGAAAAGCCAATTCAAAAATTTAAGTTCACTCCTAATGGTCAGAGGAACCCTTTTGTCACAATTAGAAGTTCAAAACAAGAGAATATACCTTGAAAAATATGCCAGAGGAGAGAGAGCGAGATTGTTCATCTATGGATGTATGTCAAAACTGAATACGGTGGAATGCAACTGTTCTAAAAATGCAGAGCCTAAATTTCAGGACAGTAAAGGATCCTGTACATCCATATCAAATTGAAATTGGTCAGGCAAGGCGAAATAACCCAGCACGAATTGCAATGCGCATAGACGGTGGATATTGGACCGGTAACCACCGGCTCCGTGACAAATGCGTTTTCGATTCTGTTTCCAGCTCCAAAAAAGGACGCGGGCATCGTGATCGATCTTCAGAAACAGAGTCCACGGAAGTGCAACTAAAATAATACCCCCTAAAAAGTAAACATAAATACCCAACAGCTAAGTTCTGTATTTCACATAGATTGAAGCAGATGCCCCTAAAAAACATATATCGATGCAGATTGCACAATAATATATGTTTAGCTCTTCGACTCTTAGTGATCACAAGAACACATGAATGCATGCTTCGCCGAGAGAGTCCAGAGAAGATTCTAACTAACATGACACCATTTTTGGAGAAGTTGACTTAAAATAACACGGTTAAAATATATCATGATTGTTGTCCGACTTCCATTACCACCGGCTGCTAAGGAGTGTTGACTTGCAACCATCTTGCTGCTCGTTATAGTGAAAGATACCGCAAAGTGCAAACACTTGGCACCACAAAAAGGGTTTCAGATTCGGATTGCACATATATATATTCTTATATAGCAATAGCAAGCCCTTGCTATCCCACAAATCCAGATTGCGTACTCTATAAGGAGAGGAGAGAAGTTCCCCAACTCCAACCAAGATCGATGGAGGCAGCTATTTCGGCTATCCTAGGTGAGCTTGCTTCTAGGTCCATGTCTTTCCTGGTTGACAAATACCTGAAGCGGACAGTGGCGCCATCCGAGGAGGAGAGCATGAACAGCCTGCAACGGCTGCTGCTGCGGGTCCGTGTCATCGTCGAGGAGGCGGAGGGATGGCGCATCACAAACCAAGCCATGCTGCATCAGCTCAGCATACTGAGGAAGGAGATGTACAGGGGATACTACACACTGGACATGTGCAGATGCCAAGACGCAGCTGCCAGCGATGATCAAGTGAGTCGTCATGCTTTCACCCTGTCTAAATCCAATCCTGCCAAGCGTGTCTGTTTCTATAGCGGCAGCAGCCAGAGTGTGAAGGAGCTGCAACAGGTCCTTAGGAGTCTCGAAGCCATCTTCACCGATGTGAATGAGATTGTTTTGTTATTGGGTAGCTGTCCTCGCTTGTGCCGCCAGCCCTATAGCATGTACTTGATTTTGGACAAGTGCATGTTCGGTCGCCAAGTTGAAATGGAACGTGTAATCAGCTTCCTGCTGCAACCAGAGAGTCCTTGTACACAAAAACCATGTGTCCTACCAATCATCGGCCGGGCAAGAGCGGGGAAGAGCACCCTTGTGGAACACGCCTGTAATGACGAGAGGGTGCGTTCACACTTCTCCCAGATCATGTTCTTCACTCAAGGCGATCTTGAGGATGGAAACCTAGAAGAGACTCTTAGAGATGGCGGTGTGGTCAGGTATCGGAACCGTATGGCCTTAGATGCTAAAAGAGTATTGATCATCGCTGAACTAGGCAGGGGTAGGTATTCAAAAAGACTAGATGAGAATATCAATGAGGATTTACTTGTAAAACTATACAAGATTCGCATTGCATCCGGAAGCAAGATCATTGTCACAAGCAGGTCTGACAAGATTGCGAGCTTCGGACATACCGAACCACCTCTCAAGCTCGAGTTCTTAACACAAGAAGCCTACTGGTACCTGTTCAAGGCGTATGCATTCGGGAGCACGGACACGGCAGATCACCCGAAGCTAGTGTCCATAGCCATGGAGATGTCCAGGGAATGTGGAGGGTGCTTCCTGGCTGCCAACATCTTCCCTCGATTACTGAGATCAAATCTCTGCCCTCGGTTCGGGAGTTCGGTCCTTGCAACCATAAAAAGGTTGAAACGAAACCACTACTTGTACACTGCAGCAAATCATCAAGCAGATCATCAGGAACCAGCACTATGCAACCCCAGAGTAACTCAAAGTTTTATGGTTCTTGATGACTATGAAATACCTGATTCTGTTCATAGCAGCGCAGCTCCCAGGTTATCGGTGCTAGATGTCCTGTTTGGAAGTGCTAGGCCTAGAGGAAGATTTGATGCTCTCGCATGGAAATCCCAGGTACCGCCTCACTACAGCTACATATATAGCTGTGAGATTCAGAGGCCAAAGTGTAAGGTTGTCAGGAACAAGAGAACTGGCGGCTGATCGTCTCATCTTCTTTCTCTCAAGTCTGAATCTGATAGAAGCTGCATGTGCATAGTCACCTGTATCAGCTGTATGTATTAATTATTCTCATGAATAAAAGTAGCCATGTGTATTAATTTATAAGTGCAATTTCACTATGAAATAGTACGTTTAAGCAAATGGTACCTTAGGGCAATAGGGCCTGCAAAAAACTGTAACAATATATGTTTTCATCTTCAACATGCACACATGTCAAAGCTAATACCGCACACGCAAGGAGATCTGAAACCATATTCAGCAGCACTTCATGTAACTTTGTTGTTGCCCAGTGACTTGTTTGAGTAATTTAGGAGCTTCTAGTATCCTTTGTATTCAGCACTACAGGAAGGCATGCACTAGGCAGTAGACACTGATTTGAACTTGGCCTCATTGACCTAAGGTTCCTTTCACAGCTATTCAGCTCTCAAATCAAAGATTTCCTTGGCAGTCCTCTAGACGTGAGGCATGTGTTTATGTGGAAGTCAACCCATCCAAACACCATTTTTTTTAGTACACTGCTTTATATTAAAACCATCAGAAAAAGAGAGCGAGTAGGCAGAGAAAGAGAAAGTATAGTAAACATTGGGCGTTGGCAAAGAATGGAAAGGACTGGTGGCATGGTAATTGACTAATAATTCCTTAACAATAATGAATGCTTGAGAGCTACCCAGAGGTATGTTCCACACGACGGCGGCACCAGCAGGGGGTCGAGCCTGGTCGGCCGACCCGGCTCACCCAAACTTGCGCAGAGTACCTCATGATAGAATATTTGTTAGGACTTAATTTAATCTTACACTCAAACCTTAACTTGTACGTGACCCTAACGTACCGGTTCATGTAACCTCATGTGATATGTAGTAGTATAAAGATATGATGCCACCGCGACCATGAGTCGTCGTTGTGCATTTTCCCCAAATTATTACTCCCTCCATTCCCTAATGTAAAATCTTTTACAGTAGATATTTCAAAATAGACAAGATTTAGACTAAAATTTCAAAATCTTTTACACTACATCAGGAAGACGCAACAGGGATCAAACTGCAGCTGAACATTTCAACTGTAGGAGTTCTTTGGGAGAGGAACTGAAGGAGTTACGAAGGAAGCATACAGTACAGTACTAGTAAGTGTGCACGTGTACGCACGTCTTGTTATATCTCAAAACGAATCCACAAATCTAAATATAAGTACAATCCTACTTGTAATGGGATCTAGTACTTAACAAAGTGTACATGTAATACAAGTACAATCCTACTTGTAATGGGATCTAGTACTTAACAAACTTACCTAAAATGTATCGAGATCAAATCCATCGCCAGCACCAACAATTAGGCATTTTATATCTGAATAATTGGGCGTTAAACAACCATACGATTTCTTTATCGATGGGCCCAATACAATACCTATTTAATTCCAAGTCTACTATGGGGTATACCAGATCAAGGCCAAAGGCATCCTACCCCCTGTTGGTCTCATGCACGCATGACATATATGAGCTCTCAAAATTCCTCATTTCAATGCCATCAAGTAAATCACACTATTTGTTTCCCCATTTGCAGTTTCACCTACAAACATGAAAAGTCTAGAGCATCTATGCAATTGTGAATAGACCCATGATATGCACACTGTTTTATATATTCTCCATTGTAGGTTGATGAGGTTCGATTAAATCCACCATGCCATATTTGTACTTCAAGAAAAGCTAGGAAACAATTAGATAGTGGTAAGAGAAAATAATAACATATCTACTAGAATTCCAAGACCAAAGTGCTGGAACAACACTGATGTTGCATTGTTGAGAACACCTTAACCAAGACCAAACCGTACAAGAAAGGTATCTAATCTTGGCTTAAAATCTACGACATGCATACAGAATCCATTGCCAAGAATATTGGCCAATCTTGGCTTAACACCTGCAACTGTACAAGATCTATTTCTTTGCAGAATTTTAACAAATACAAGGTGAGCAAGTTGACTAAACTGCAGCTTTAGTGATGAGTGAAACCTGAATGTGACCCTCCTTGATACAAAACCATAACGCATCCATTCCCATCGTCTCCAATAACAAACACAATACAACACCTTCATGTCATCGATCTGATAGGGGTGAAAAAAAGAGGCATCATATATAAGAGGATAAGAGGGAGAGCGCCGTTCAACCACCAACCACCGCCGTACACCCTCTGCCGCTGCGTCAATCGCTACCGCCTCCTCGTTGTCTCATCTTGCATCGGCAGAGAGAGAGAGCGCGCGGGGGGGGGGGGGGGGGGGGAGAGACTGCTCGACACGGATGTTCAGCTGCCGCCCTGCAGAAGTGGTTCCGGCGCGGCTCCTTCCCATCGTTTCCTTGCCTCCGCTCCAACTGTGGCCCCACGACCGCTGTCGTCGTCTTGCATCCGCATGGAGCAGGGGCGCTCGCGACCGTGGCCTCTGCGCCTGACACCCGGAGTGCACGGAAGTGCCCGTCCCTCCCTTGCCTTCTCCGCAATCAGTGGTCGAAAAATTCTCATTAATTGCTAATTGCTAAGAGATAGCAGTAAGAGATAACGTATTGTACGAGTTATATACTATGTCTTCTTTAAACGATGTGAAGATTTTTTTTTTCGAAATTTCACCGATCTATTAATAATCATCAACAACAGTACAGAAAGGCCTAAAAGTAATAAAACTTACAAATAGGTCACTGGAGCACCTAGCGACGACTACAAACACTAGCGCGAGCCGAAGGCGCGCCGCCGTCCTCGCCCCTCCATCACCGGAGCCAGGCAAAACTTGTCGTAGTAGAGCTTGTTATAGTAGACAGACGAGAAGTCGTCGTGCTAAGGTCATAAAGGACCAGCGCACTAAAGCAGCAACCATCGCCAATGATGACAACCGTAGATCGGAAGAGACTGACCTGAAAACAAACCAACAAAGACGAAAACGGACAGAATCCCGGGAGATCCGCCGGACACACGACTCCACGCGCTCTCCATCGGCGCTAGATGCACCACCGGAGCAAGGATAGAGCGGGAAGGACATTATTCTGACTTCAAAACGTAGCCGTCGCCTCAACGTCCCCAAGAAAACACTAAAGACAGTCTAAACAGAGGACAGAAAACCCCCCGCCGGCGAGAGGCCGTGGTCCGCCACACCTCCAAGGCCCTAAGGCCACCAGAGGCGGAGCAGATCGGCGATGTCACCGGCGAGAGGTGCGGAAACCCTAGATCATGAAAGGGATTTTAGAATGCTATCCGAAGACGAATCGGAATACGGAACCGGAAGCCGTAGGGTTTTTAGCTAGTCTAGTAATGATGTGGAGAGTTAGGAGAAGGCATGCTTTCACTAGCATTGTATATGCCCTAAGAGCAAATCCAACAGCTTACCTATAAATGGTTAGAAAAATCGTTGATAAAAGAAGAGAAGGTATAGATAACCAAAAAAAATCTGGTTTTCTAGCTTACCCATATCCGATTACTCAAAATTAGCACTAGAAAAAATTGCATGTAGGACCCACTTGTCATTGGGTCATATTATTCCTCTCTTTTATTTTTCCTTTCTCCTTTTCCTCTCCATTTTCCTTCTTCCCCACGACCTGCATGGCGGCCTGTCCTTGTCCACCGCCGCTAGCCTAGCACCCCTACCCTGCAGAGATCTAGCATGGTAGAGAGGACACGGTGGCGCGACGACCAGAGTTGGATGAGGCACGACGTGCGCCGAAGTTGGAGGAGGTGCGCAGGCGGAGTTGGGGGAGGCGGCGGCTTAGGCTAGGTCGAGCACACCAGCGGGCTATTGGCTGAGGGCCCAACGGGGTGCCAGAGGGAGGTGGACGGTGTGGAGACGCTCCCGACACGGAGTATTTCCCGCGGCGGCGGCGAGAGGGGCAGAGTGACGGGGGCTCGATTTTGGTCTAGAGGGCGGTGCACGAGCAAGGAAAATGGGTAGTAGACTAGCAGGGGCAGCGGAGGGGGTTTCATGCGGCGCGTCGGAGCTCGCCGACGACGGCAAGGGCGCCAGAGATGGCAGGGACGACGGAGGTCGCGCGACGAAACTTCCAAGCGGGCGACTGGGTCGCTCCCACGTGCGTTTTTGCCTGCATGGCAACATATGGCTAAGATTTGCCTCTTACCCAAAATATATGTCCATCTACCCATATATGGGTAGGAAGTGCCAAAATATGGTTGATCACCCAATCTTTTAATGGAGGATACCACTTATAGGCAAGTGATTGGAGCTGGTATTTTGCCCCTCTTACCATATTGGCCACACCGAACAGGAGGTAATTGGCCAACGCTAACTGTGATTAGGAGGGAAGCTGATTGATAATCGGCGTCCATTCTTGCAGTGATCCAACATACCACTACATGACGTAGTACACTATAGTTGTTGACATAACACCAATGAAACACTGTTCACTAGTATTACATCCCTCGGAGTGGTACAATAGAAACACAGGAGGTTCAAGACATGACTATAGATTACAACTCGACTCATTACAAAAGATCCAGCAAACACTCTATGTTAAAGAGAGAGAAAGAAACTTCTTACAAAGAAGAACCAAAAATAATAACTCAGAACTATCTGACTAATAAGACTAGCATCTAAATTATGTGGCTTGCAATTGCTACTAATGCAATTGCTCTACATAAGTAGGTTTTATGGCTAGAAAATATACTACTGTTTAATCAGGAACTTTGTCTTCACTTCAATTGATGTATATGTCGACTTCATTGACTTTATTGAAGAACTTGAGTTGTCGATGATGGTTTCTTGAGCATAAGTTGGTGTTGATGTCGTCTTTAATGGCTTCAGAATCTAGCAAGGGTTAAGAAGGTACGGGTGAGTACGAGCGTACTCAGCAAGTTCACTAAAAAGGAGTGTTTGATGCACTATCTATAGCCATAGACCATAGGTCGTAGGCAATGCAGGTTTTCGTAAACATTTCTTCAAAGGTTGCTTTTATTCTGAAAACTATGTCCGTCAACCTTCACAAGTTTACTAGAACTTTCGTGGAGTTCCTTTCCTGTCACATTCATAGATCCTTCCCAGAATAGGGAGTAATATGTCATAGTTCTTACACTCTACAAAGATGTGTTGCTTTACCTATGAGAGACCAAATCCTTGTTGCACAACCGGACGATCTTTCCCGTCCACACTTCCTTTGGTGTGGGGCCCAGTAGATGATCCAAGCCAATCGCTGCCCTTCTCCGCGGCCCCGCATGAAGACACGACCCTCCAGGACATGCCCCACCTATGTTAAGCCCCTTACAGGACCATCTATAACTCTAGTAGGCACCTAAAGACTCTATAAGCCGGTTATGTCCTGGCAAGCTCCCTTAAAGGACTGACTATACCACTGGTAGCCTCTCAAGATAGTCTAGACACCAAAATCACAGGAAACTAAGGGGTTCCATCCATGTGCTAGGTTCTCAACGAGAAATCCACAGCCTCATGATCTGGTCATCCGTCCATGCGAAAGAAAGAAGATCTAGCTGACTTCTCCATCCCATTCCAAATCTCATGGTTAACGTGTAGTATACGGTGCTAGAATCACTAGCAACATTGGTTGTTAAGTCCTAGATATTATGTTCCTTTACCACTAGAACTATATCAGTAGATTATTACCATTTGGTAAATAATCCATAATCATATTATTATGAAAATAGTGTTTTCGAACCTTTTTGAAATGCAGGTGATGACAACATTTAAGTTACAAGCATTTGATAGAAAATAATCAAAGGACATGAGCAAGTGTGAACTTGCCTTTTGTGATTGCAAGAATATGCACTCGCGGTCTTCAAGACAATATAAGATCCAAAATCTGTAAAATAGCATCATTGGTTCGATAAGGACAAATGTTTAAAGAATCAATATGCAATTATGCATAAGTAATGTAATGCAATTTGATAAACGCGAATCCCCGAAATAATCATATTTGATCTAGGGTTCGGAAACTAGGGATGGTTTCGTTACAATGTGTTTCACTTTTATATTAGCTTCACACTTGTGCTTCTTATCAAGGCTTATGAGAGTGCGTGAAACAGTATGTAAATACAACCAGCAGCATACAATATTAAAGCACTCATCTGGGGCATGGTATCTAAAGGATTTCTTAAGCAAGATTATTAATCAATTAGAACCTTTATAGAAATGTTTAAGGATTACTTTTAATGTTTCTTAAAAGAATAACTTTTGAGGAAAAGATTATTTTACCAAGTAAAAGCATTTAAACTTAAAGATAATACTTTAAGATTTTCTTATTAACTATAATTATCAAAGAGGGAAACATTATTAAACTTTGAATAATCACAATACTTGTAGTGGAAACCTTTATGTTTTGGATAAGGTATTATATTATATGTGGTTCACTTCTTAATGTTTTATAGAAGTAAAATATAGGTGTGATTGCTTTTATGGGGTGGTTTTTAATGAAATTATAAGTGAATAGAATCCCTTACATATTTTTAGAATTAATGATTGGACTTTATAAACAGGGAAAAGTCTTTACTTTAATTACTTAAAAACTTGGTTTAGATTTTTAAGTGAATTCTTAGATAAAAGAAGTAGTAGATATCATCTTGGTGACTTTATTAATGAAGAGAATCCTTGTGACAAATAAAATACTATTCTTAATGATTTTATAATTGATAAAATCTTTTTAATATACAAAATATAATTAATTTATATGATGGTTTAAGGGACTTCACTTTAAAATGGTTGGTTCAATTTTTACTTCTTATAAACATTAATTGAGCTTGTTATACACTTTTAGGTTTTAACTAACTTATATTAAAGGCATAAGCAAAGGTTTACATAATTTTTATGCATTAAAATAAAAGAAAATGGTTTTAACAAGACTTATTAAACATTTGCATTTATTTTACTTCAAATGTAAAAGGTTACTATTTTTTATGTGTGGATTTTATTTTTGTGATCATTTTGGTATATTATATGTATTTTGTGATTTTTAAATAATAAGATATGAGTTTTATAAGTTTTATCACTTTATAAAGACTTAGTAAATAATAATATTTAGTTAAGTGTCACAAAAATATATGAAACAAGTTTATAAATGTACATTTTGTTTTTCTAAGAATTTTGATATATTATACTTATATTTTTATGAATTTTAAATAATAGTATATTCTTTTTTTTAAGATTTTTCCTTAATAGAATATGTGCTAATAATAATAAATATTTATTTTAAGTTGGAGAATAGAGTATAATAATAGGTTTAAATTATAGAGTTTATTTTTCTGAATATTTTGATATATTATATATATATTCTGAATTATAAAACAAAAGATATTCAATTTATAGGATTTAATCATTTTATTAAATTCTTGGAACTATTTATAATTGTATTTAATAATGTTTTATCTATTTCGTAAACAGGGAATACTTTTCACACTCGGACCTATCCTAGCTGTGGTCACTAACCAAATGGGTCATGCACACACCGCCATTGAGGCGTCAACCAGTCAAATACCATACCATGACTGGGCGAGGGATGACGTGGGTCTGACGTCACCACAACGTCAGCCCAGCCTCCACCGCCAGGGAATGGTCGCCGACCCAATGTGGGGCACCCTGCGGCTGTGGTTTGGCGCGTTGGAACCAGGAGGCGATGGCGTTTAGCAAGGTCGCCTTTTGCTTAGGTTGCTTAACTTCTGACGGTGAAGCTAGCCAACCAGAGCATAAGCATACATTTAGACTTGGTATACAGCAAGAGCTAGAAAGCGAGATTGGGGTCTTGAGATGCTATGCTCACCCTGAGTATTGCTGCGTGGTCCACAACGACGATGATGACCGGAGATGAGCACATGGTCGCGGATTTCGGCAAACTTCGTCAGAAGGAAACTGCAAAATTCGTATCACTCTGAGCTCCCCTTGAAGCTATACTCCACCTAGAGGATCTATGGAGCATGGCACTTCTTATCTTCCACTCCACTATCTCTGAGGTGGATTGATTCAGTGGCTAGCTGAAGCTCATGGGCGGTGGCTTCGGTGAGCTAGAGGATGATTGAGAGCAAGAGGGAGGAAAATAGAGGATAAGGATGAACCAGGAGGTCGATGCGGTTCTAGGCAGAGGTTTTATATGGCCTGGCGGGCACGGACACGACGGCATGATGTCAAGGACTAACGAGATGTGGCAGCGGTGTTTTGCTTGATTCAGGCATGAATCACCGCACAATCCACCTAGCGGACTCTTAGAGACTAGGGTGAGGCTCTGAGGTGGTCAATCGCGTTCGTAATAGTCCTGAATTGCGGCGGCGACGTGGCTCGTCGGCGGTTTGTCGTCTCTGTGGAGGAAGATGAGGAAGATGGCTTTCTCCCGCGTGGGCCCTGCTCGTTAGTGAGACAGCGAACCGGTACCTGGGCTTGGGCTAGAGTGGGCTACAACTGAGTGAGAGGTTTGTGGCTAAGGTTGCTCATGGGCGACATATAACGTTGGAGTTTGTTGGGCAGTGGGTCGGGCGGCTGGTTCTACTATTTTTTCTTTTCTCTCTTCTTTTTCTATTTCCGTTTTCTGTTTTCTTTTTCAATTTGAATTCTTATAATATTTCAAATATCCAAAATTCAGTGAATCCACAAGGTTCTTCATGGGTTAATGTAGCTGAATGGTTTGGTATTCCTTTTTAGTATTCTCACTATTTAATATATAAAGGATTTTTTATTAGAAAATATTAATTGAGATTAGGGTTTTAGGAATTTACTTTTTCTTATTTATAGGTCCCTTAAAGATGATTTTATCTTTACTTTGACAACTATAATTTCAAAGCCTTAGGAGGGTTATTTATAGTCACAAAACCTTTTTATGAATAGGTAATCATATAGTAATTTTTAATGGACTAATGTTGTGGTTGATAATATAGTGATTTAAATTCTAAGGTTCTTTAAAGTTTGAAATCTCTTTTATTCCAATTCCATTACAACTTCTTCATAACCATTCTACTCTTTCTCAAAGTAGGCATGGATCACTTCTTGAACTAGTTGTTCACTGCTTTCTTAAATGTGATTAATGTTTATATAGAAGTTTATTATATAATGTTGAACAACCATTTTCATTCATGTGGCCCAAGTGATCTCAATACCCAACAACATTTACTTAGGGTTTCCAATACCACACTTACTATGGACCCTAGAGGATACACTACCCTCGGGTTTATTAGTGAATGTTGCTAGGGATCAAGGTTTAAGGATTGCTTCTGACTTTATAATCCTGAATGATATCTCAACTTAAAGTGAGGTATTGAGATTACCTCCTAATGTGATCTTGATGGTTCTATTCTTCTAAGTTTTTAATATGGTTTAAGGTAATGAGGTGGACAAGGCTCACATCAATAAACACTCATCTGGTATTCTAGTTATCTCTTAGAAGTTTCATTTGACTAAGAGATACCTTTCCCATGGCTTCCTAGAAATAGGAATTGGTTCCACTACTAACTTAATTCTAGGGTTTTGGACAAAGAGGTAAACATGGGTCTTGTCATGGCTTGATATACTGTTGGTTAAAGGTTTCTCAAGAATTCCTATCCTTAATACTTTACTAAACTTATCTTTAGTTAAGGAAATCCTTTCCTAAATATACTCTATGTAGATCTCTCATTTTATTCACTATGATCTCATCTATCTAAATGAACTAATCATCTAACTCCACCATATCCATCATCATATGATGACATGGTCATGTCACTTCAACAATACTCACTATCTATCCTTATTCTATTATCTAACTTCCATTCTTAGCTACCTCTAATGAATTTAACAATGTAGCTATTTCTAACTCCATCCACTAACTCTTTTATATTAACCTTGCATCTACTTCTAAGGATTGCAAGATTACAACCCTCACTATATCACATGTGATATCTGTTGGAAATATGCCCTAGAGACAAATAGTAATAAGGACTATTATCATATTTCATAAAGTTTATGATTAAGTTTTATATCATGCTATAACTCTATTGAGTGGAAACATCAATACAAGTGTGATATATAAACAACCAGGGGTTCCTAGTGAAACTCTAGTCACTGGTTCATTGGTCAATAGATGATCATGTTTCCTGATCATGTGGCATTTATGCCAGTTGGAAATGGAGTCAACTCATTCTGAGAATGAGATGATGAACCAATACCCAACCTAAACATCGTGACCTGATCATGTCACGAAGTTCAAGTTACGATGATTAGAAATGGATCCTAGTAGACTATGACCGTGAGGCTATATCAATCACTCTCCCGAGAGTGCTTAGATAGCATCATGCGCCACTTGGTAATAAAGTGGTTATAAAGGTGTGTTCAGGTACTCGGAGGAAACCATAGAGGCAATATATGTCAAGAGCGGGATTTGTCCATCCACGTGATGGAAAGATACTCAAGGGCCCACTCGGAGAAGTTATATCCGATAGCTGCACAGCGTGTGATTTGATCACAGGGATATCACTTGTCGAAACGAGTCAAGTAGCATTGTTCGGTAACAAGATTGAACACGACATGGTCATGTAATTGATCAGATCTCGGGCAATGCAAGTATCAAGAGACAAAGGGAATAATACATGACTGTCCCGGTTCAAACGATGAAAGATCTTCGTGGAACACATAGGGGTCACATGCCCATCTAGGTCCCTCTTTTGATCATTGGTCCGGGAGTGTCCCGACCATGTCTGGAGTGTTCCCGAACCGTATAGGGTATCACGCTTAAGGGTTTGATGATACTTAGAGAGTGTTTATAGGATCGGAAGAATCACCAAAGAATAGTAGAGAGAAAACCAGAAGGGTTTCGGTAAGTCCGGAGGATTTCTAGAGTGGAGGTAGAAGGGGTTCCATAGCCATGGAGATTGAATAATATATGAATGAATGTTAAATATTGATTTAATCATTTATTCATAATTATTTAATAAAAGAGAAAATCAATTAAATGGTCAAAAGGCTTAATGGGCCAATTCCGGAGGGAAGAGGGCCCATTAGGGAAAGGCAAGAGGGGAGAAGGGGTAAGGGGTTGGCCGGCTGGGGCATGCCTCCCCCCACGCGGGGCCCACTAGGGCCGGCCGGCGGCTGCCCCCTCTCCCTCTCCTTTAGTCCCACCCCGGGACTTTGAGGGAGGTAGTACCTCCCCTCCCCCTATATGTGGGGGTATATGACGAGATAAATACACACAATATTCAATAAAGTTCTTCTCACTTTTGGGAAGACCTCCAATTGATATTCTCTCTCTCTCTCTCTCTCGTGATCATGGTCCCAAGTTCGGACCGCACGAACGAGAGACATCTTCATCATGAGCGCCAAGGCGTCATGGGATTCAGATCCAGGAGCTCTACTTCCGCAACTGCTGCTGGATCGGGGAAGCGAGAGTCATCGTCAGACACCGGACATGTGTAACTCCCTGCGAGGTGTCACACTTGAGGCACTCAAGTCGTTGGAGCCATAGGGGCGCAAGGACTTCATCACGACCTAGAGGTCGGCTTCAGTTCGTCTACATCAACCACGCTCTCCTGAGTGTTGACCATACCGCCAGCGGCCGAAGCGAGCGGGCGGCCTTGAAGCTGCGTGCTTGGCCCGTCATGGGCCCGACAAGACTTCGCTACTTAGGGCCGTTCGACATCGTGACCTGCTCGGGCGTTGCACGGCCTCGAGGCCAAGCCCACGTCTTTACATTTACACGGCCCGTTAAGCTTATTTAGTTATTTTTATTTTTATTTTATATATATTTACCTATTTTTAGAATTATTTTTATTAAAAATAGTCTAAAAAGACAAATTAGGGTCCATTTAACATGCCTAACGTGTTGTGGGCCGGCCCGTTTACTTAAGGGGTTGTGCCTGGGCCTCGAGGAGAAGCCCACGTGTCGGCACGACACGACCCGTTAGCTTAGCGTGCCGTGGTGGTCCGTGCCATGCCAGACACGGTAAGAGTTAAACGGGTCGTGCCGTGGGCCGGCCCGTTGGCCAGGTATGGCATTGACAACGCTTTTCGGTCTTCAAGGGTAAGTTCGCGAAAAGCCTCTCCCATTACTGTATTACTAATAGATAGGTCCTGGCAACATCAGGGATTCAGGGGCGTAGGGTAAAAATTATTGTTTTCATACGTGGAACCCCTACAGTGGTATCAGAGCTAGATCTATGCGTAGTAATGCTAGTACTGGTAGAACACACGAGATGTAGCATGTGGGCGTTGATCTTTTAAGTTGTTACCCTCCTACATGTACTTGTATATACCGCAGTAATGCTTGATAAAGCGGCCCCAACCGACTTTACGTGTTCATTCGCGAGATTGGTCCACGCTTGACATACGGCTTATACCGTATAAAGTGGCTTAGGGGGGTGTCTGTCTCTCTCACATTAGTTGGTATGCCATTTACAACGGAGGGCTCCGAAAGGGGTGTAGTATAGACAACTACTTGATCAACATTGTGGTGACAGTTCATAGGTAAGAACGGTTCTTGTGCGAAAGCCCATTCAGCCACGTAAAACATGCAAAGATAAAGCAGAGGCGTCTAACTTTGTTTTGCAGGGGGCTTTGCTTTGTGATATGGTTGTGGCTAAGGTAAAGTAATTACCTTATGTTACGTAGTAGTAGATAGTCACGAAAGTGATGGACTACCACGCCGGAAAGACACTGGTACCCTGGTGTCTACGGTGCTAGAACCCTAGCGCCAGAATCCGGTGACGACAGATAGAGATCACGACGTGAAGGACCATATCACATCGCATTTACATTCAATGTTATTGTTTGTATATCTTATTTGTTGGGTTTTCATCATAGAAAACAAAAAAATTCCTATGATGAGAACTATATGCCAAGATCTATCTACTAGATACAGAGCAACGGGTGGACATACATCCATGTAGAGTTTACCCTCGAAGACAACGAGTTTTGTTAACGAGTAGGAACTCGTGGTTGATGTAGTCGTACGCTTGCCAATCTCAAGATCGTGTGGAAGTCCGAGCGCCGCAAATCAGCAGCGCATCTGTCCTCGCACACACGTTCAAGCTACCAGACAACCTCCACCTCCTCGCTCTAGCGAATCAGCGGAAGCAGCAACTCCTTCCAGACGCAAGGCCACCGGGAACATGTATCTCGCTAATCCGAGACCATGGAGGAATATCTAGAGGGGAGAGAGATCCTTCATGAGGAGGTGTACTTTGTGAGGGAGGAGAGGGGGGATCCTCCCCTACCATGGCCGGCGGCCAAGGAGGGTGCCCCCACCTCTTCCTCATTCATGTGGTGGAAGCTCCACTCACATCAATTTTGAATCCACCCAAAATTCCACTCACATGCATTAAATTTCCACCAAACTTAATGCAACTCTCAATTAATAAAATTCTTTTATTTATTTTATTCAGAATTTTGTTAATTACTTTAATTAACAAACATTCACATAAAACCCTTGCAACATTTCAATATCACATGCAGAACCACTTTCTGCAATTTCACCCGGAACAATTTCGGTTTCTTCCGAAACAATTCCTGCACTTTGCAAACTTTTTGTCTGAAACATTTGTGCTCCTAAATGGTGTCCGGCAACCCTTAAGTGTGTCACCCTACGGTTCGCGAATAATGCAGACATGATTGAGACTCCTCTCAGATCAATAATCAGAAGCGGGACCTGGAGATCCATACTGACTCCTGCAGATTCAACGATGACTTCTGTGATCGTGAGAAACTTTAACGCTAGTAACTTAATCCCTTTGTCTCATGATATAATTGTTGGGTCCACAACATAGAAAACAAAAAAATTCCTATGATGAGAACTATACGCCAAGATCTATCTACTAGGTACAGAGCAACGGGTGGACAGACATCCAACAAGAACTTACCCTCGAAGACAACGAGTTTTATTAATGAGTAGGAACTCGTGGTTGATGTAGTCGTACACTTGCTAATCTCAAGATCGTGAGGAAGTCCGAGCGCCGCAACTCAGCAGCGTCTGCATCGCACACACGCTCAAGCCACGGACAACCTCCACCTCCTCGCTCCAGCGATCCAGTGAAGCAGCAACTCCTTCCGCATTTAAATGCCACCGGGAACATGTATCTCGCTAATCCGAGACCATGGGGGAATATTTCTGGAGGGGGAGAGAGATCCTTCACACGGAGGTGTGAGGAAGAAGGAGGAGGAGGGGGCCTTTTATAGGAGAAGGGGGGTGCCCCTCCTCTCCATGGCCGGCGCATGGGGGGGTGTGACCCCTCACCTCCCCCATTCATGTGGTGGTAACCCCTCCACATTAAAATGCCTCTTCACATTTCCTTTTAAAGTCCCCACTTTAAATGCATTAAAATTCTCCAAGTTTAATGCTCTCTCATTTAATAAAACTCTTTTATTAAATTTATTCAGAATTTTGTTAATTACTTTAATTAACAAACATTCACATATAACCCCTTGCAATATTTCAATATCACATGCAGAACCACTTTCTGCAATTTCACCCGAAACAATTTTCGGTTTCTATCGAAAAAATTCCTGCGCTTTGCAATTCTTTCGTCTGAAACGAAAGAATTTAACGCTTGAAACGAAAGGAAACATATGTGATCCAAAATGGTGTCCGGTAACTCTTAAGTGTGTCACCCTACGGTTCACGAATAATGTAGACATTATTGAGACTCCTCTCAGATCAATAGTCAGAAGCGGGACCTGGAGATCCATACTGACTCCTGCATATTTAACGATAACTTCTATGATCGTGAGAACCTTTAACGCTTGTAATTTAATCCCTTTGTCTCATGATATAATACATGTCCAAGATTCGATCATCGGTATCCAAATACCTAGTTTGATCTCGTTACCGACATGCACTCTTTTCTCGTTCCCATGATATAACATTCTAGTGATCACATCACTTGCTTGCAAGCTATCTCAATGTGATATCACCGAGAGGGCCTAGAGTATATCTATCCGTCATCGGGATTGACAAATTCCACTCTTGATCCATGAGCCTCAACATAACACCTTCGTAGCACTGAACCCATCTTTATAGTCACCCTGTTACGGTGTGATGTTTGATGTTATCAAGATACTCTTCAGGTGTGAGCAATTAACATGATCTCATGGTCTACGGATAAAGATTACTTCGTATGACGTTATAGCAATATAAACATAATGACTTGATCGTAATGCTATACTTCGGATGAATGTTCATCACATCATTTCACAAATGTTGTGACCTTGTTATTAACAACATCCAATGTCTATGATCAGGAAACCTTGATCATCTTGTTAATCAACAAGCTAGTCTATAAGAGAGGCATAACTAGGAACCCTTTTTGTTTATTAAACACACATGTATTGATGTTCCCTATCAATACAATTATAGCATGCAAAATAAACATCTATCATATACAAGGAATACATAATAACAACTTTATTATTGCTTCTCAGAGCATATTTCCTTCAGTCTCCCACTTGCACTAGAGACAATAATCTAGTTCACATAGTGATAAATCTAACACCCATGGAGTTCTGGTGTTGATCATGTTTTGCCCTAGGGGAACTTTAGGCAACAGATCTGCTACATTCAGGTCCGTGTGTACTTTACAAATCTTTATATCTCCATCCTTGTCTTGCTCGTGGATGGAGTGAAACCGGCGCTTAATATGCTTGGAATTCTTGTGAGACCTTGGTTCTTTTGCGTTGGCTATGGCTCCATTGTTGTCACAATAGATCACCACTGGGTCCAATGCACTAGGAACCACACCTAGTTCCGTTATGAACTCCTTCATCCAAACCGCTTCCCGCTACCGCTCAAGCAAAGAACATATTCCGCCTTCGTCGTTGATCCAGCCACCACAGGTTGTTTGGAACTCCTCCAACTAACTGCTGCTTTGTTCAAGAGAAATACGTATCCGGATTGAGACTTCGAGTCATACGGATCGGTGTCAAAGCTAGCATCGACATAACACTTAGCGACTAGCTCTTCTTCACCTCCGTATAGAAGAAACATATCCCTAGTTCTTCTCAAGTACTTAAGGATATTCTTGACTGCTATCCAGTGTTCCGAACCTGGATCAGATTGGTACCTACTAGTCAAACTAATAGCATGTGCCACATCTGGTCTTGTACATAGCATGGCATACATTATAGAGCCTATGGCTGAGGCATAGAGGATCTTATCCATTATCTCTCTTTCTTCCGCCGTAGCCAGACTTTTAGTTTTACTCAATGTCTTGGCTTGCAACATAGGTAAGAACCCCTTCTTACTTCTGTCCATATTAAACTTCTTTAATATCTTATCAAGGTATGTACTCTGCGATAGCCCAATTAGGCGCCTTGATCTATCTCTATAGATTTTAGTGCCTAATATATATGAAGCTTCACCAAGGTCTTTCATCGAAAATTTGTTGTTTAGATAAATTTTAACACTGTTTAAAAGATCTATATCATTTCCAATCAATAATATGTCATCCACATATAATATCAGAAATGCCACATTGCTCCCACTCACTTTCTTGTAAATACAAGCCTCTCCATAAGTTTGGATAAATCCAAACTCTTTGATCACCTCATCAAAGCGGAGATTCCAACTCCGGGATGCTTGCTTCAGTCCATAGATGGATCGCTGAAGTTTGCATACCTTATCAACATCCTTAGGATCGACAAAACCCTTAGGTTGTATCATATACAACTCTTCTTCAATATTCCCATTGAGGAACGCAGTTCTGACATCCATCTGCCATATTTTGTAATCGAAATATGCAGCAATTGCTAACATAATCCTAACCGACTTTAGCATCGCTATGGGAGAGAATGTCTCATCGTAGTAAACTCCTTGAATTTGTTGAAACCCCTTTGAGACACGTCGAGCTTTATAGATGGTCACATTACCATCAACATTAGTTTTTATTTTGAAAATCCATTTATTCTGAACGGCCTTTCGATCGTGAGGTAAGTCCACCAGGATCCGAACCTGGTTTTCATACATGGATTCCATCTCGGATTTCATGGCTTCTAGCCATTTGTTGGAATCCGGGCTCATCATCGCATCTTCATACGTTGCAGGGTCATCTATTTCATCAATCATGAAATTCATAACAGGATTACCATACAGTTTAGGAGCTGCACGTGTCCTGCTTGACCTGCGAGGTTCGGTAGTGTCCTCTTTCGGAGTTTTATGATCATTATCATTAGCTCTCTCTTCATTAGGTGAAGTCAACTCCGAAACAACTTCCGGTGCTGTGCTACTCGCCAATTCATGAAGAGAAGGTTCAATAACCTCTTCGAGTTCTACCTTCTGACTACTCAGACCTTTCGCGAGAAACTCCTCAAGAAAGGATCCATTCTTGGCAACAAAAACCTTGCCCTCGGATCTGTGATAGAAGGTATACCCAATTGTTTCCTTAGGGTATCCTATGAAGACGCATTTTTCCGCTTTGGGTTCAAGTTTATCTGGCTGAAGTTTCTTCACATAAACATCGCATCCCCAAACTTTAAGAAATGACAGCTTAGGTTTGTTTCCAAACCATAATTCATACGGTGTCGTTTCAACGGATTTATATGGTGCCCGATTTAAAGTGAATGCAGCTATTTCCAGTGCATAACCCCAAAATGACAGTGGCAAGTCAATCAGAGACATCATAGATCGAACCATATCCAATAAGGTACGATTACGATGTTCTGACACACCATTACGTTGTGGTGTTCCGGCAGGCGTGAGTTGTGAAACTATTCCACAGTCTTTCATGTGTGTGCTAAACTCGTAACTAAGATACTCTCCTCCATGGTCGGACCGTAGAAATTTGATCTTTCTGTTATGATGATTTTCTACTTCATTCCGAAATTCCCTGAACTTTTCAAAAGTTTCATACTTCTGTTTCATCAAATAGATATACCCGTATCTACTCAAATCATCCGTGAAAGTAACAAAATAACGATATCCACCTCGCGTCGACACACTCAATGGTCCACATACATCAGTATGTATGATTTCCAATAAATCTATCGCCCGTTCCATTGAACCGGAAAACGGTGTTCTAGTCATCTTACCCATAAGGCATGGCTCACATGTATCAAATGATTCAAAATCAAGTGATTCCAAAAGTCCATCAGAATGGAGTTTCTTCATGCGTTTAACGCCAATATGACCTAGACGGCCGTGCCACATATATGCAGATATATCATCATCAAGCTTAATCCTTTTAGCATCAACATTATGAATATGCGTAATACTACTATCGTGATCCAACAGAAATAAACCATTCAACACAGGTGCATGACCATAAAAGATATTATCCATATAAATCAAACAACCATTGTTTTCAGACTTAAACGAATAACCACTTTGCATCAAACATGATCCGGATACAATGTTCATGCTCAGTGCAGGCACCAAATAACAATTATTCAGATTTATAACTAATCCCGATGGCATATGGAGAGGTAGCGTTCCGACGGCAATCACATCAAATCTTGATCCATTGCCGACCCGCATCGTGACCTCATCCCTTGCTAGCTGTCGCTTGTTCCGCAGCCCCTAAATCGAGTTACATATATTAGCAACCGGTCCCGTATCAAATACCCAGGTGCTACTGTGAGTACTAGTCAAGTACACATCAATAACATGTATATCACATATACCTTTGTTTGCCTTGCCGGCCTTCTCGTCCGCCAAATACTTGGGGCAGTTGCACTTCCAATGGCCAATCCCCTTGCAATAGTAGCACTCGATATCAGACTTAGGGCCAGCTCGGGATTTCTTTTTAGGTGCGGCAACAGATTTGCCGCCCTTCTTTCCCTTCTGCTTGCCTTTCTTGTCCTTCTTGAAACCGGTGGTCTTATTGATCATCAACACTTGATGTTCTTTCCTAATCTCCACTTCTGCAGTCTTAAGCATTGACAGAAGCTCGGGAAGAGACTTCTTCATGCCCTGCATGTTATAGTTCATCACGAAGCTCTTGTAGCTAGGTGGCAGAGATTGGGGAACATGATGTATGCCTAAGTCAATGGGAATCGTTATTCCCAAGGACACAAGCTTATCGGCGTACCCAGACATTTTGAGTACGTGCTCACTAACGGAGCTGTTCTCCTCCATCATGCAACTAAAGAACTTTTCCGAAGAATTATAACTCTCTACGGAAGCATGGGTATCGAAAATCATTTTCAATTCTCCCATGGTATCAAAGGCATTGCCATTTTCGAAACGCTTTCGAAGTTCTGGCTCTAGCCCATACAGTCTGCCGCAATGAACTAAGTTGTGGTCCTCTTGACGAGTTATATAGACATTCTTTTCCTCGTCAGGGGCATCAGGAGCTGGTGGGGGGCCTAGCGGCGCCTCTAGCACATATTGCTTTTGTGCAGCAGTGAGGAGAATCCTCAAATTCATAGCCCAGTTGGTGAAGTTGCTACCATTCGCAGCAAGTTTCTCTTTCTCCATGAACACATTGAAATTAAAAGCAGGTGGTGCCATCTACAACAGAATTTGTAAAGTTTATTTAGACCAAGTTTATGATAGATTGAGTTCAACTAATCCAAATTACTAATGAACTCCTACTCAAAAACGACATCCCTCGTGTCTTTTTGGTGATTACATGAACCAAATCCACTACACCAAGTCCGATCATCACGTGAGTCGGTGTAGCTTCAAAGGCGAGCATCTATATGGGCATCATATCAACTATATGACTCATGTTTAACCTTTCGGTCCGTGTTTCGAGGCCATGTCTGTACATGCTAGGCTCGCCAAGTAAGAACCTTAGTACTCGCATGTGTAAAACTGTCTTACACCCGTTGTATGAAAGCGTAGAGTCCACCCGATCATCACACTACTAGAGAAAGGCTTATGGATAGATTTATTATCAGTGGAGCATTGTTTTGAATATGCTCCACTGATAATTATCAGTGGCGCATTTAAAAATATGCTCCACTGATATTATTTATAACCAATGGCACATATCACAAATAATGCACCACTGATAATGTGGGCCCGGCACTCTGGAGGCCTGTGTACCAAATATCAATGGCACATATGGATATAAGCGCCATTGATATACTATTATCAGTGGCGCATATGGCATATGCGCCATTGATATTCCCCTCACCAATGGCGCATATGGATGTAAATGCGCCACTGGTAACCAAGTGGGCCCCACCATCCTGAAAGGTGGCAGAAATATCAATGGCGCATTTGCTATATGCGCCACTGATACTTGGCCCACCAATGGCGCATATGGTGTTAAATGTGCCACTGATAAGTCTTAGGCCCACCACCTGAAAAGGTGGCAGACTTATCAGTGGAGCATTTAGTGTAATATGCGCCACTGATAATTTCGTCCAGATCTACAAGTTGGCATCCACCCCCACCACCACCACCATTCCATTCTTCTCCACCCACCACCCCAAACTAGATCTAGCTCGTTGTCCTCCTCCCCACCACCTCAATTTCTCCATTCTTGGTTGTTGAACCTACCTTGCTTCATAGTTTTGTGAGGGGAAGCCTCCTCCAACATCCATCTTGTTCTCCAACAACAACCACACTATCTCGTCGCGGACTTGGCTCGGTAACGATTCTACTAGGTGAGTTGTTGGAGGACATGCATGTGGACGTCGGTGCGGTGTGTATGTGTGTGCATGCTTATGTTTGTGAAGCCTTCTTATTAATTGCGAGAGGGGTGGTGTGTTTGCATGGATGTGGTGCATGAATGTTTGCAGGTGACGAAGAAGAAAGCATGTTGCTTGCTCTAGTGGTGCATGGATGTTTGCCGAAATGTCGATTAATTTCCGTTTCAGCAAATTTTTGCACTATCCATATGTCCCATTTTTAGGAGATGTCATGCCGAATTTTTCCGGTGGCCATGCATGTGTGTGTGTGCATGATGGTGCTGTGGTTCTAAGATACTCTCTCTTTTTGCTCTATACCGCGTAGGAAACCATGGTTAGACACATGAGCGAAGGTCGAGCAGCTAGATACAAGAATCGCGTGGTGGCCAACATGATTCTGAACAAGAGGACCTACATAAGATGTCCGTGTCGAACATGCAATCTCAAGAGCTTGGTTGACCCTGATTCCGGAGACCTGGAGAATCACCTGCTCACGTGTGGTTTCATGCGCGGCTATGATTCTGAAGATGACGAGGACGTCAACGATCCTGAAGATGAGGGCGAGCATGATGATCATCACAAAGGAGATGCCGACGGCAGACATGATCATGATCAGGAAGGAGATGTCGGCAGCGGCGGACATGATGATCAACACGAAGGAGATGATGGCAGTGACAGACATGATGATCATCACGAAGGAGGTGTCGGTGGAGAAGACACATACACACAAACGACGCGGCTAACCTCGGCCTTGCAGGACCCTCATGTTCAGGAACTGCTTCTCAAGGAGACGAGCAACACCAAAGCTGCTGCCAGGGAGAAAGCCAAGCTAGCGTAGATGGAGATAGTCGGGAAAACTCCATTGTATCCTGGGTGCCGGCCCGAGGATACCCGCTTGAACGTAACGCTCAAGGCTCTGGAGATGAAGGCAGAAAGCAAATGGACCGATGTAAGCTTCAACAAACACATGAGATTTTGGCAAGAACGTCTTCCCAAGGGGAACACGTGTCCAACTAGTATCGAGGAGGCCAAGAAAATCGTATGTCCTCTCGACCTACCGTATGTTAAGTACCACGCCTGCATTAATGACTACGCACTTTATCGGGACGAGTACAAGGATAGAACCACATGTCCGGTGTGTGGCTAAGGACGATACAAGAGAGGGAACAAGAAAGTTCCTTGGAAAGTGGTATGGTACTTTCCTATCACTCCCCGTCTGCAGCGGTATTTCGTGGACCCTAAGGAAGCAAAGCTCATGCAATGGCACACGGAAAGGAAGAAGCTGGCCGAAGATGATCCACATAAGGGCAAGATCCTCACACACCCTTCGGACGCTAGCTAGTGGAATGCACTGGACATTGACTTTCCAGACTTCGGGGGTGATCCAAGGAACGCCAGGCTTGGTATGAGCACCGATGGACTCAATCTATTTGGCAACCAGAGTAGCACACATAGCACCTAGCCCGTGTTTGTATGGCCGTACAACCTCCCTCCCTGGCTGTGCACCAAGCAGAGATACGTACACATGTGTATTCTGATTCAGGGGCCTAAACAACTAGGTATCGACATGCATCTGTATCTCAGGCTGCTGAAAGAAGAGTTAGCCACGCTGTGGGAGACGCCAGCCCATACGTGGGACGCATACACAGGAGATTATATCCCTATGATACCTGCGCTGCTCACGACGGTGCAGGACTATCCAGGTTACGCATACGTGTCTGCCCAGGTGAACCACGGACACAAAGCATGTGTCAAGTGCATGGATAAGACCCCGCATCTCCAGCTACCAAGGGATCCCGGGTCATCGAAGACCGTGTTCCAACAGACTCAAATGTGGCTTCCAAAGGATCACGCGTGGAGAAAGCGTAGAGATCTGTTCGATGGCAAAGTAGAGCTCAAAAAAGCCCCATGTCCGAGGAGCGGAGAAGTGATCCAAGATATGTTGGACAACTGGGAAGAGTGCCCTTTGCCGGGAAAGAAGCACCCGAGGACGAAACCGCTGCATGGTGTATGGAAAGCTAGGCCTGTTTTCTGGGACCTGCCATACTGGAAATACCTCCACACGCCCCATAGCCTTGAGTCATGCACATCACGAAGAACGTGTGCGAGAGTCTTCTTGCCACTATCATCAACATGCCGAATAGGACCAAAGACGGACCGAAAGCAAGGAACGACCTGATGGAACTTGGCATCAAGGAAGAACTTCATGAGACGCCACCGCGCGATGATGATGATGATGAGACGGTGCCTGAAGATACTCAAGGTCACCGCAAAAGGTTAAGAGGGGAATTGCAGTGTTTCCGGCTGCCTGCTTCACTCTAAGTGAGCAGGAGCTTGAGCAGTTTTTCAGCTGCCTCCTAGGAGTCAAAGTTTCTTACGGTTACTCGGGGAACATAGGAAGATATCTGGACAAAGCGAAGAAGATGTTTAGCAGGATGAAGTCTCATGACTGTCACGTGCTGATGACGCAGATACTTCCCGTTGCGATCCGAGGGATAATGGACAAGCACGTCCGTGAGACGCTGTTTGGCCTCTACAACTTCTTCAACGTCATCTCGAGGAAGTCGATTGGCTTGAAGCAGCTCGACACACTACAAGATGAGATCGTCATGATACTATGCGACCTCGAGATTTACTTCCCACCCGCATTCTTTGACATCATGGTCCATCTACTCGTCCATGTCGTGGATGACATCATTCATCTCGGGCCGACATTCCTGCACAACATGATGCCGTTTGAAAGGCTTAACGGTGTTATCAAAGGATTCGTACGCAATAGGTCCCGTCCAGATGGAAGCATTGCCAAGGGCTTTCTAACCTATGAGTATGTTTCTTTCTGCCAGAATTATCTATGCACCGACCCGGATGACGAGGATGACCCTATTGGTCTGCCCAAAAGGACGCACCTCGGCAGGCTCGCTGGATATGGCCACCGCGAGGGCTTTCGCACCATGCATGTCGGCGTGAAGGGTCGACGTGACGACTTTGACAGGGCACACCGAGTCGTGCTACAACACATCGAATTGGTCGATCCTTGGGTGGAAGAGCACAAAAGCTTAATCGAGCAGAAGTTCATTGACCTTGGTCGACCGAGGAAGAAGGGAGACGTAACAAGAGAGCACAACTCTAGCTTCACGGCTTGGTTCAAGAAGAAGCTTCAAGACAATCCCCCCGCAGACCCGGAAACGCCTTCTACGGAGGATGAAAAACTAATTTTCGCCTTGTCAAATGGCCCTAAGCACAACGTGAGGACATATCAGGCATACGACATCAATGGGTACAGATTCTACACCGAGAAAAGGGACATGAGCAGCGACTATCAGAACTCAGGAGTAACGATGTTATCCTATGCTGATGATGAAGCCACCATCAAGGAACGATTTTTCAGAAGGATCGAGGAGATCTGGGAGCTCGACTACGCTGGAGAGAAGGTGCCGATATTCCGTGTCAGATGGGCCAAGAGCGTCCAAAAAGAGGGTCGGTATTTCACCACCATGGTTATACCCGATGCCTCCACGAAGAACGCCTCCGCAAAAAATGAGCCATGGGTACTCGCGAGCCAAGTTGACCAATGTTTCTTCATCACTGACCCGTCAAAGCCAAGTCGTGTTGTCGTGAGGAGGGGCAAGAGGAGCATCATCGGAATGGACGGACTCGCCAACAAGCAAGACTTAGAAAAGAACGGCGATCCGAAGATCAAAGAGGAATTTGACAAGTACTTCGACAAGCCGACTGCTGTAGGAAAAAGGAAGACCACCCTACCTACTAAAGGTTGTCCGTTCACGAGAAGAAACCTTAACCTTTCCGGGCTAAAGTATTCAACCACGAGGAAGAAGGGCAAGAAGATTGCAAAGAGACGCTAGCTCTAGCTAGCTCGGAACCCTGATCCCCCAGTATCTCTTTCCCAGCTCCAAACCCCAAACACAAATTAAGTCCTCTATATATACTTGTAATTAAGCACTAGTATCAGATATTTATCTTCCCTCCCTCCACTACACGAAGCTTGAAGCTTTGTTTGAAGTGAGATCTCAGTGCAGGTTTACCATTGCTGTAGAATTCAGATTAGAGGTACTACGCGTGTATTGATATGTGTATATTGGTACTCTTATTAGAGGTTGAGACTGAATTCAGATTAGAGGTACTACGCGTGTATTGATATGTGTATATTGGTACTCTTATTAGAGGTTGAGACTGAATTTACAACTAAAGATAGCTACTCTTATTTAACATGATAACAGTAACTCCTTGTCTGAGATGTTTCATATCATATTACGATGTCAGGACACTTCCATATAGTACAGAATGCTATTATTACCACTGCCAAATAAAAGTGCTGAGCTGTGTGAAGAGAATTAGTGGAGTGAACAGAGACATCTAGCATGGATATGATAACTATAAGCATTAACACAATGCTGTAATCGACTAAGGCATAAACAAATGAAATGCAAGCATTCCTGGTCACTAGGATGATGTGTACATCAAGTAAACATGCCAAGAACAAACATGGGCACCACCTAAAGTAAGAAGTAACATACAGATATGAAACAAGCTTGAAGCAAAATAGGAAGATTTAACCAGTGGGATATCATTTAAACTACTTTACTGCATAATTATGGTTATTGCACATTTGAATAACTATGTGGCAATAGTGCAACAGATTTTTTATTATTACAACCATACCATCTTTTATTATGTAACAGAGGTAATAGGAAACATCCTAACATGCCATCTTGTATTGTTCATTTTGAGTCCATTTTGAGTCAGATGACCTGCACTATACATGTGGTTCTGCTTGTTGAACATGTCCTCTGATCTAATGTATCAAACTGCTTATATATAGCAACCTGATATATATAACAAGGATAAATGTATTTTTATGTTCTCTGATATATATAGCAACCTGATATATATAACCTGATATATATAACAAGGATAACCTGATTATTTTAGCTTGTCCTGGAGCTATTTTTTGCTGCACCTGGAGCTATTTTTTGCTCTTTGTATATATGTGATTGGATGGCTGTCATCAATTTGAAAACTGGAGCACATTATTTTGTATGAAAACTATTGCAGGGAATTCATTTGAGTTGTCCGTTTCTCCTGAAGTGTTGATTCACTTCCGTTTCGATTGAGAAATGGGCACTCCTAGGTCAAAAAAACAACAAAGGTCATGCCGAATTTTTCGGTCGACTCTAGCTTGTACTAATTACATTGTTGCATTTTTTCTATGAAGAGCAAACATGTCGAGCAGAGACAAAGACGTCGGGGCTGGCCCTTCTCAGCCCATGAGCGTCGAAGAACGAGCAAGAAGAGCCAACCGCAAGTTTTGGTGGTTTGGTGATGACTTAAGCGGGTCCGACGAGGAGGCCGAAGCTACGGATCATGATGAAGTTGACAAGGAGACCCAAGCTGCAGACCTAGAAGATGATGAGGAGTATGAATATGAGGAGGAGGCCGAAGATGGCGACGACGACGGAAGTAGTAATGGTGACGAGGAGGCCGAAGCAAGTCATGGTGGTGAATGCATGGACGGCGATGGCGCCTCCCCGCCCGCTAGGAAGAAGAAGAATAAGGCGGAAAGGCAGGAGCGGACGCTGCCGAAACTCAGCACCAACCGCGAAGAGTTCACCTCAGAAACCGTGGCCAACCCTTGAGCTCATGAAGCTTGCCGCTGGGTACGGCCTACAACTCGGGTGCATCGTGCGGGAGAGCATGAGAATCAACTAGAAGGACATAAGAAATAACAAATGGTTGCGAGAACTCCTCATTGGGAAGCTTCACAAATGGTACAAGTTCCCATATGAGTATGATAACCAAAAGCTCATAGGGAACAAGGTAAACAAGTTAGCCCTCACGAGGATGAGCACCGCCTTGAGCAGCTGGAAAAGCCGAGTGAAGAGGAGTATTAACGAGGGTAAAAGTTGGGAGGAGATAAAGAAGGCCGAGCCGATGCTCGACGAAGATGAATTCATCAAGTTCAAGGCGAACTGCACTTCACCGGAAGGTCAGGAATGGACCGAGTGGGGGAGGCATATGCGGGAGCTGAACATAGGTAACCAACGTTGCGGAAGCGGCGGTTACCGAGGAAAAAAGGCCGTTTGGGCAAAGGAGGACGCCGAGTATGTCCGTCTAGGGAAAGATAACCCGTGGCACAAATTCACGGACGAGCAGGTGATGCAGTTTGTCCGCGCCCACTACTATCTCCACCCCAAACTCAAGGAATTCGTTACCGACGACGACGATGTGAGGAAGTTCTAGAAAAGGCTGGTAAGGAATTTATCTCGTAGTACATATGTGTTTCTAATTAAGTAATGAAGCCGAATTTCTAAATGGGATCACTTTCCTTCTCTTCAGAGATCCGATGAAAAGTCTTGTGCGTCAAGTGCGAGCTCGTCCCAGGGGTTGACGGCGGACCCGCAGTGGGACACGCCCTTCAACAGGGTGACAAACGTGTTCAAGGGGAGGGCCAAGTCCACGCCGCCGACTTCATTTGGCCACGTGTCTGGCTATGGTACGTATGAAAAGGTTGGCGACTTTAGGAAAGATGACCCAAAGGCGAAGAAAGAGAGGAAGGCATGGCGGCGGCGGCAAGTGAAAAACGCGATGTTGAAGTCCTCCGGGAGCAGATGGAACAGATGCCGAGGCTGATCGATGAGAAAGTGCAAGAGAAGATCCGCGAGATGTTTCCCAATGAGCTATGGGAGGGGATCGCTGCTTGGAATGCGGCAGGTCGACGAGGGCCGCTCGTGGTGCCCAGCCTCTCCGGCAGCAACTCGATCCAGCACGTGTCGCTGAACATGGTGACGCCTGAGTTCGCCAACGTCGAGATGCACCCGGTCGCTCCGGTGCCCCCTCCCACCGGCGCAAACACCAACGCGCAGCCGGAGGTCGCTCTGGTGACACCTCCCGCCGGCGCCAACACAGAGCCGCAGGTCACACTGATGCCCCCTCCCGCCAAAACTAAGGCGCAACCGATGGTGCTTCGTAAGGCATCTCAGCGGGAGGATGATACCGGTGTCTCGACATTAGCCGAGCTCAACGCCATCTCCAAGGTAATGACGCCGACCAACACATGCATTGATAACATTTCATCTCCTTTGCCTTTGATGACTAGCTAGCGCCATCTCACGATGCTTGTTCTTCTGCAGGACACTCCTTGCACGCTCTTGCATTGCGTGGACGACGATCTAAAGGATGTTGGCAAGGGCTCAATTATTCAACCAAATAGCCACACGATGCACCACAAGTCGCTGGAGGATGACGTGTTCAAGGTCCGGCTAGCTCGGGTGTTGCCGGGGTGCCAAGACATGGACCCCCCAGCCAACCTCGAGGCGCTGATGATCATAAGAACCTTCAAGATTGCTGTGGCTGGGTCTTGACATGGCCAAAGACCCAGATTTGGCTTGTGAAGGAACAACAAGTAACTCAGCAGCCAAATGTGCCCTTGCCGCGGTGGCCACAACAACCAGTCACCGCCACCACCTCTCGTCACCAGCAATTGTTGGCCGCCACTGCACCGTTGCCTCCACATGGCAAGGCCGCTGTTGCGCCGCCGCCTCCACATGGTAAGGCTGTCGCCGCACTGTCGCCTCCACATGGCAAGGCTGCCGTTGCACCGCCACCGCCCAAGGATGCACCTGGGGACAACATTAACGATGATGATGATGACAACCCAGATAACTGGATCAACACTGGCATCATGGACTCTTTGTTCATGCCAAACATGGACGAGCCCTACCGCGTTGCCGACGACCCAAATGCTCATACCAGAACATGCACGCGTCTAGACTTTCATGGTACCCTAGAGGAGACACCTCCGGATGCTGGTGCCGCTGGTCCTTATAAAGGCACCCAGGGAATCATTTTCAGCCCCACCACATTCCATAAGGCGGCGGATGAGCGGATGGCTGCTAATGTCGAGATGAAGAAGCATCGCAAGAGAACCAAGAAGAATAATAAGCAGTCTTTGAGCCAGCCGGGTCCGAAGAGGCCCCGGGCTCAGGACAACCCGTTAACACAGCCCCCTGAGGGCACCTTGACCAGGGTTCACATAGCTGGTCAACCGATTCTGAGTGAGGAGCTGATCAAAAATGCAAGTGGAGCGATGGCTAACCTGCAGCATGGTATTATATATCTAGAGGAGTGCCTTCTTAAAGAAGCAAATCCATCGTACCCTGTTTTCATGGTGAATGTTCCAACGGTCGCGGGCTTCATCGATAATGCCCCCGCGGATATCTTCTTCATATCGTATAAGGACATGTTCAAGCTTTTCCATGGCAAGCGGATGAACTATAACTTGGTCCGCCTATACGCGCTCCATCGGGCGATGAAGGTCAACAGAGAGAAGATCCCTGGCATCACGATAGTGGACCCCTACTTCATGCGTGATTGCCAGTTGGTGAATCCAGTGACCCGGGCCAGCGCAAGGAACTACCTCCAAAATTTCATGGTGGACAACAAGAGTGGAAAAGAGCTTATTTTGCCTTTCTTTCCCGAGTAAGTGCACACACTCGCTCGTCGCCGTAACTTGTCCTTTCTTAGTTTTCGGTTGCTCTTTTTTCAACATTGTTTCGTTTCAATTGTTTTGCGCAGAGACAAATACTGCACACTAATCCTCATTCACCCGAGTTATTCGCTAGCCACGTACTTGGACTCGGGGAGTGAGCAAAAGAAGAAAGAATACACCAACATAAGGAGTCTTCTTGATGATGCTCTCGAGGTATACGCCAAAAATGGAGGCGAATTCAAGAAGGGGGCGGAAAATTTCAGGGATGGCAGACACGTGTTAAAACACGTAATGAAGTTCGCCTGCGTCAAGCAGCCGGATAACAGTGTCAAGGAGGCCTACTACGCCCTCCATCACCTGCGGGCGATCGTCCGGGATGCACACATCATTACGTTGCCATCTAGTCTCCGAGCATGGGCCAAAGCTGAGGCAAGAATGGATGATGATGAACTTAAGGATGTCTTCTTACGCATCTAGACTCAGATTAAGACCATCGTGCAAGAAGATGTCATCACAAGAGGGGGGGCCTTATCCTGCAAAAGAGCGTTTAGTAAGCGCGAGATCGAAGCACGGCTCGTGGCGCAGGGTGACCGTAGGACATGGACAATGAAAGACGGCTACGAACCGTTCCTGGCGCCATGTAAAACAAAGTCTTCATGATGTAGTGTTCCTAGCTAGCTAGCGCTCAGCCGGTTTGTGTATCTCGTGTGTGTGTCATAAACTTTAACTTGCCTTAGCTTGAAATGATCGTTGTTGGACTTTGTTTACTTATTACCATATGTATGAAACTTAATAGCTTGCCTTAGATCGAAACCTTCTTTTTTGTGGAGATGCATGTGATGAACCTTTTAGTTCTTTCTGTTGCATGATATAGTACTTATATGCCTTGTGTATAGAGATGACGTGCTACGTGGTGTTCAAAGGGAGGGTCCCAGGAGTCTACGACGAGTGGGAGGATTGTCATAAGCAAGTGAACAAGTTCAATGGCAACATATAAAAAGGGTACCTGACGAGAGAGCAGGCGGAAGCTAGGTGGAGGAACCACCTCCTTGGAGAGCAGAGAGACAGGAACCAGATGAAGACCTTGATGATCGTGCTCCCCGTCTTGCTCATCACCGCCATTGCGGTTGTACTCTACTCGGTCCTTTAGTAGTTTAGGACTTGGCTAATGATCATGATGATCAACTTGTTGTAATGTGTAATGTATGATAAGATGAGATCAATTTGTTCTAGACTTGTATAATATTAGGGCACTTGTCACTTTGTCAGGTTCTAATTGATGTGATGATGTATAATTCTAGTGGTATTATTATCTTTATTTTTACACTATTGTATATCTGTATAAATACCTATATATGTACCTGTATAAATACCTGTATAAATACCTAAGAGCCCTGTATTGTGTATACCTGTACGAAACATCAGTGGCACATTGTTTTATTCATCCAGTGGTGCATATAGTATCAGTGGCGCATTTGGCTATATGCGCCACTGGTACAATATCAATGGCGCATATCTTAGGTGCGCCACTGGTGGGCCTATTATCAATGGAGCATATGGTATATGTGCCATTGAAATCTAATTATCAGTGGCGCAACACTAGTGGCGCATTCCATATGCGCCACTGATAGCAAAAAATATGCTCCACTGATAAGCAATTTTCCACTAGTGTCACGTGATGTCTCGAAACACGATCCATAGAACGGTGCATACTTAAGGAAGAACACATTTTTATCTTGATATCTAAATGACGGATCATCTTACAATGCTACCAAAAGCGCCAAACTAGCAGTATAAGATGCTAACATCTAATGTGTAAAGTGAGATGATATGGTTCATGCATTTGATCTCTATCATTTGCATCGTGGTATGGTCTCTATCATTCCTTTGTGTGTAAGGCCAAGGTCTATGGAACTTACACGTTGAGTGTGTTGTAAGAGTATCTATCATACATCTACTTACAACAATACCATATAAAGACACTAGCCCAACAACGATCTAAACTAGACGCCTCTAATTTATCAATTGCAAGTTTTACATGGCTTAGGGCTTTCGGAGATAGAACCGGTCTTACCTAAGAACATGAACCACGACGAGGATAACCAAGTTATTAGCAACTCGTTGTAAATCAGATATTGACTATAGTAGGAGAGACAGACACCCGCCAGCCACTTATGCAAAACTAGTTGCATGTCAGTCGTGGAACCGGTCTCATGTACGATGACATGTAAGGTTGGTCCGGGCCGCTTCATCCCACTATGCCACCAATATCCAAAATACATAGAAGATGCAATAACACGATCATCATCACCCACATATAAACATATGTGTACTACCCGTGCAAAGCACCTACGCATAGATCAGGCTCTGATACCACTGTTGGGTTTGCAACATAGAAAACAAAAAAATTCCTACGATGAGAACTATACGCCAAGATCTATCTACTAGATACAGATCAATGGGTGGACATACATCCATGGAGAACTTATCCTTGAAGACAACGAGTTTTGTTAACGAGTAGGAACTCGTGGTTGATGTAGTCGTACGCTTGCCGATCTCAAGATCGTGTGGAAGTCTGAGCGCCGCAAATCAGCAACGCATCCGTCCTCGCACACACGTTCAAGCTACCGGACAACCTCCACCTCCTCGCTCCAGCGAATCAGCGGAAGCAACAACTCCTTCCAGACGCAAGGCCACCGGGAACATGTATCTCGCTAATCCGAGACCATGGGGGAATATCTAGAGGGGGAGAGAGATCCTTCATGAGGAGGTGTACTTTGTGAGGGAGGAGAGGGGGGCCTTTTATAGGAGAGGGGGGATCCTCCCCTACCATGGCTGGCGGCCAAGGAGGGTGCCCCCACCTCTCCCTCATTCATGTGGTGGAAGCTCCACTCACATCAATTTTGACTCCATCCAAAATTCCACTCACATGCATTAAATTTCCACCAAATTTAATGCAACTCTCAATTAATAAAACTCTTTTATTTAGTTTATTCAGAATTTTTTTAATTACTTTAATTAACAAACATTCACATAAAACCCCTTGCAACATTTCAATATCACATGCAGAACCACTTTTTGTAATTTCACTTGAAACAATTTCGGTTTCTATCGAAACAATTCCTGTTTCTATCGAAACATTTCCTGCGCTTTGCAAACTTTTGTTCTGAAACATTTGTGCTCCTAAATGGTGTCCGTCAACCCTTAAGTGTGTCACCCTACGGTTCACGAATAATGCAGACATGATTGAAACTCCTCTCAGATCAATAATCAAAAGCGAGACCTAGAGATCCATACTGACTCCTGCACATTCAACGATGACTTCTATGATCGTGAGAACCTTTAACGCTAGTAACTTAATCCCTTTGTATCATGATATAATACATGTCCGAGATTCGATCATCGGTATCCAAATACCTAGTTTGATCTCGTTGCCGACATGCACTCTTTTCTCGTTCCCGTGATGGTCAATAGCTTTTATGGTCAATAGATTTTATGTCTCATGATATAAAACGTTCACATGGGTTGCCTCCCATGAAGCGCTCTTTTATGGTCAATAGCTTGACCTCAATGTTGCTCACTTAGGCCAGATGAGTGGAACACCCGCTCCAAAATAGTTGGCCTTCAAAGTGATGGCCTCCTTTTCATCATGCTTGGCTTTCTTCTTCCTGGGAAAATGAATAACAAAAGGATCTCGCGAAGGCAATTGAAGCTTCACGTTCCTTGCATGTGGATTAATCAAAGCCTTAATAGTTCTTAAGAAAGGATGAAGTAATATAATAGGAATAGTAGAATATTCATACATGTCAACAGTAACAAAATCAATAAGAGCAGGACAACCTTTAATATATACTAAAGTATTCTCCTTAATTCCTACAGCTTGGTTGTAGGTAGAATCTACTAGATGCAATTTTAACTCGGTGATCTCAAAAGATCCAAGATTTAACTTGTTAAAAAGACTCTTTGGAATTGTTGAGACGCTTGCACCTAGATCACAAAGTGCAGCTGTCTCATTGGTTCCAGTCTTAATAGTAGGCTCAAATATGTCATCAATCTTAACAGGTATTTTTTTAGCAATTTCTTATATTCTTCCTCAAGCTCACGTACCTTTATTGCTGCCTGATTAACAAAGTGTTGCTACATAGCTTCCTCATTACCTTCACTTACTGGAATCTTAACGATGATCCTTTTTACGAGATCTTCAACGGTGTAGCTTGGTGAAGGGGCATTACTATAATCAAGTTCTTTAGGCTTCTCCCTTTGGATTCTCATCATCTTGAGGTCTTCAACAGGATTGGGCTCATCTTTACCTACAAACTTGGCTAGAATGAGAGTTTGACTCTCGGTTATCTTACCTAGCTGTGCCTCAACGATCCTCGTTCTTTTTTGGAGGGCCTGCAAATCATTTCTCAAACTTACAGCTTCGTTATACAATTTACCAAGCATAGCATCATGGTTCTCCGTTATTTTAACAAGAATGTTGTTTTGTTCATTTTGCGAGTCTATAAAAGACTTAAGTGTTTCTTGGAGACTACCATTACTAGTTCCCATATTATTATTAGAGTTACCTGTAGGACTAGAATTATGTTTCTAAAAATTAGGATTATAATTCTTCTTCCAAGCAGGGTTATAATCATTACGAGCTATGAAGTATATTTCTTCAATATTTGTTTCAAGGATAGCTCTTACCTGGGTTTCCTTATCTTTTATGGCTAGTATGAGCTCATCCAACTTATCATTGAGTTCTTCATTTTCTTGTGGTGAGACGGAGTTCACCTTGTTCGTGTTTGATCTATCCACACGCCATTGGGCATGGTTGTCTTGCATATTGTCTACCAGCTGCTTTGCTTCAGCAATATGTTTACCCATAAATATTCCTCCAGCTATAGTATCTAGCATAGACTTAGACACTGGGTTAAGAGCATTATAAAATAGATGGAGAATTAACCAGTCTTCCATCCCATGACTAGGACAGTTTCTCATGCATTCTTTCATCCTCTCCCATGCAAGCGCTAGTGGCTCATGCTCTTCCTGTCTAAAGCCAGTAATATTAGATCTGAGTTGCATTGTCTTTGCAGGTGGGAAAAATTTAGTCATAAATAAAGAAGTGCATACCACCCATGATGTAATAGTATTTCTAGGCAAAGATAGCAACCATTCTTTTGCTCTTCCTCTAAGAGAGAAAGGAAATAAACACAATTTGACCGCATCAGGGTCAACGTCTTTTCTATGCATCATATCACATAGTTCAGTGAAAGTATTCAAGTGCATACCTGCGTCCTCAACAGCAGAGCCTCCAAATTGATTCGGTTGAACCAAACTTAAATAATGGGGCTTAATTTCATAGTCATCAGCAGTAATTACTGGCTAAGTAATAGAGTATGCAAATAATCATTGTTGGGAGTAGCAAACTCCCCAAGCTTCTTTTCAGCCATATTTCCTATGTTTTTGGGTTTTCTTAAACAGAGACTTATAATAGTAAAAGAAAGAATTTAAAGGCTAACTAATTTTTTGGTTTTTCAAATAAAGATTGAAAACAAACTAACAAAATTAAAAACAAGAATTAAAATTATCAAGGTTCCTACTAACCTCACCAGGGTAGCTATTGCTTCCCCGACAACGGCGCCAGAAAAAGGGTTGATACCTTCGATCCGAATTACGGATGTAGTATAGCTTCTTTTTCCCTAGTAGACCTAGGTTATCGAATCCTCAGGAAGCAGATGCATAGTGAAGTTACTTTAACAAACCTTTGGTGGTTTTAGAATTCCTTTTGTGTTTTTACCGGACCAAGAGTTTGCGTCTTTTTGTTGTTGTCGATGATGGAGAGAGAGGTCCTAGGCGTTCGGTTTCACCTGTAGCTGTGCAAAACATCTGATGGGAATAAAATATAAAGATAAAGTATGCATGTAATTGTTAGAGCAAGATAAATTATATGTGGCCAGTGCATCCATAATTGCTATTGCCTCCGCAACCGCTTATAGCAATAACATACTAGTCTCATCCATAGAAGAAAGAGAACTAATGATATGCATAGTGATGTCACCGTTAATCCCAAGTAAATCCCTCACATACAGCCGTACTACCCCTTCTGTCACTGGGGTTCCCAACCTGCACATCAGTCATTACTCATACTCCCTATACCTAGCTCAACCCTCGGGGTCTTGGGTACCTGACAAGTCCTTAGATTGAGGCAAGAGAGGATACAATAATCATCATGTCATACAAACTAATACATGATCGCATCTATGATAAATAACATGCATAAACGCTACATGGCTAGGCCGAAGCCCTTAGCCCAAGGAGAATTACTCACACATAGAGATAAGATCAAGCATCACAAACATTGTAATGGAAATCATAAGATTGATAGTAATAGTCTTACAATGTCGCCAATCAAAGAAGAGATCTACTATTACAAGTGGTGGAATATGGCTATGGAGATGAAGAAGGGTTTTGAGATCTGTAGGCGGCTGATGATCTGGGGCAGAGACTTGAGGGTGATGCAAGAGGGTTTTCTCGTTGCCTGAGACTTCTTTATATAGGGGTCCCTTCAGGAAAGTTGTTCTGTTTGACCTAGAGGTGGTGGCGCCAACTATATGACCAGAACTATATGGCCGAAATTTTGTTCCGGTCGTATAGTTGGTCGTTAAAGCTTTTGCCTCCACTTCACGTCTCCTGGTTTCTTGTGGTTGCTGGAAATTTCATATCTTTAACTTTATTGTAGTGATTCCCATCTTCAAACGACATTATCTGCGCATGAAAAAATAGAAAGAAAGGATTTTCATACCCCTTTGAATATTAGGCATCAGTGCCAGGGTTTAGAGAGATATTTCATAAAAATATGAATAATATCCAGTTTAAATGTGGACGTAGATGGCTACATTTCAAAGCCATCAATCTCCCCAAGATTAAACTTGATCGTCCCCGAGAAAGAAAACCAAAATCAAAAAGGAACTCAACATTTAAACTGAAATAGAGAGATGATGATCTTACTCATGATTGGTGGTCTCATGTTTCCTCCACTTCTTTATATAGGGGCCCCTTCACAAAATTTGTTCTGTTTGACCTAGTGGTAGCGGCGCTAACTATACGACTAGAATTTTGTTTCTGTCGTATAGTTGGTCGTTAAAGCGTCTGCCTATGCTTCACAGCTCCTGGTTTCTTCTGGTTGTTGGAAATCTCATATCTTTGACTTTAATGTAGTGATTCCCATCTTCAAACGACATTATCTGCGCAGGAAAAAATAGAAAGAAAGATTTGCATACCCCTTTGAATATTAGGCATTAGTGGCAGGGTTTAGCGAGATATTTCATCAAAAATATGAATAATATCCAGTTTAAATGTGGATGTAGATGGCTACATTTTAGAGCCATCAGCTGGCAATCCATTGGTTACCCCCGCCAACGAGGCGATCTACGGTGCACTCCTAGTCGAGCCTATTACCGTCGCACATATCCAAAGCATTACAGAGCTTGATGAGAAGCGTGCAACAATCCTAGCAGAGGCCAAATGCATCGCAGAGCAGGGCGCTAAGCTGGACGAAGACATGGCCAAGGGGCAGCAATCTATCAAAGCCGCAAGAGCTATGGAGGCTGAGTACAAGCAGTTGCTGCTGAAGCACAAGGCAAAGAAAGCACCAGCTCATGTCGTTGAAGACCCCGGTGTTCAGCGCAAGTTGGGATATGGCGGATCCAAACCAACCAAATCCACCCCAGACATTGATTTGGTGGGGAGGCAAGTAATGCCAACTCCCGCTCTCAACATCGCCATCGCCAAGACCCTCCTGGAGCAGGACAGGTCACCGGAAGCAGTTTCTCAGGTGTATGACCTCGTCACCAAGGCATGCAAGCAACAGGAAAATGCTACCTCGTAGAGGCTTGAGTCCAACCCGGAGCTTTGCCAATCAACCCTGAGCAGCCACAGAAGGCCAAGATCTCCCCGTGACGAGGGATCCCATACAGCCTCCACAGAGCAAAGACGGAGGGACGTGTGCAACAGGGCAGATGCCATACCCATATATTTGTTGGGTTCACAGCATAGAAAGCAAAAAATTTCCTACGATGAGAACTACACGCCAAGATCTATCTACTAGATACAGAGCAACGGGTGGACATACATCCATCGAGAACTTACCCTCGAAGACAACGAGTTTTGTTAACAAGTATGAACTCGTGGTTTATGTAGTCATACACTTGCCGATCTCAAGATCGTGATGAAGTCCAGCAGGTCCGGCTCCAGCACGTCCATCAGATCCAGCTCCAGCAAGTCCAGCACCACCAAGTCCAGCACCGCAAATCAGCAGCGCATCCGTGAGCGCACACACGTCCGGTACCCCGACAACCTCCATCCCTCGCTCCAACAAAGTAGTGGAAGCAGCAACTCCTTTCCAGATAAAGCCACCGGGAACATGTATCTCTCTAATTCGAGACCATGGGGGAATAATACTAGAGGGGGAGAGAGATCCTTCACGAGGAGGTGTAAGAAAGAAGGGGAGTGAGGGGGGTCTTTTATAGGAGGAGGGGAGGGTACCCCTCCCCATGGCCGGCGCCTCAAGGGGTGACCCTTCACCTCCTCATTCATGTGGTGGTAACTCCCTCCACATAAATTTGCCCCTTCACATTCTCTTGTAAAGTCTCCACTTTAAATGCATTAAATTTCTCCAAATTTAATGCTCTCTCATTTAATAAAACTCTATTAATAATTTTATTCAGAATTTTGTTAATTACTTTAATTAACAAACGTTCACATAAAACCCTTGCAACATTTCAATATTACATGCAGAACCAATTTCAGCAATTTCACCCGAAACAGTTTCGGTTTCTATTGAAATAATTCCAGCGCTTTCTTAAATCTTTATCTGAAACATATTTTCTCCAAATGGTGTCGGTATCCCTTAAGTGTGTCACCCTACGGTTCGCGAATAATGCAGACATGATCGAGACCCCTCTCAGATCAATAATCAGAAGCAGGACCTGGAGATCCATACTGACTCCTACACATTCAACGATGACTTCTGTGATCGTGAGAACCTTTAACGCTAGTAACTAAATCCCTTTTGACTCGTGATATATTACATGTCCAAGATTTGATCATTGGTATCTCCATACCTAGTTTGGTCTCGTTGCCGACATGCACTCTTTTCTCGTTCCCGTGATATAACATTCTAGTGATCACATCACTTGCTTGCAAGCTATCTTAATGTGATATCACCGAGAGGGCCTAGAGTATATCTATCCGTCACCGGGATGGACAAATCCCACTCTTGATCCATGAGCCTCAACATAACACCTTTGTAGCACTGAACCCACCTTTATAGTCACCCTGTTACGGTGTGACATTTGATGTTATCAAGATACTCTTCCGGTGTTAGCAATTAACATGATCTCATGGTCTAAGGACTAAGATTACTTCGTATGATGTTATAGCAATATAAACATAATGACTTTGATCGTAATGCTATACTTCGGATGAATGTTCATCACATCATTCCACCAATGTTGTGACCTCGTTATTAACAACATCCAATGTCCATGATCAGGAAACCTTGATCATCTTGTTAATCAACGAGCTAGTTCATATGAGAGGCATTACTAGGAACTTTGTATTTTGTTTATTAAACACACATGTATTGACGTTTCCAATCAATACAATTATAGCATGCAAAATAAACATTTATCATAAACATGGAATAAGATAATAACCACTTTATTATTGCCTTTCGGGCATATTCCCTTCAGTCTCCCACTTGCACTAGAGTCAATAATCTAGTTTGAAAAACTTTGCGTATTGAACACCTATGGCTTTCTGGTGTTGCATATACACGATTGCTAGTGGTTAACATAACCTCTGGATCTGACAGTTTCAAGTCCGTGTGTATTTGCATGTCTTTGCGTCTCTACGCATCACTCATTCTCAAATGAGATGGCATTCTATAAATTTGGTCCTTTTGGTGAGACCTTTAGTTCGTTCAGGTTAAAATATGTTGATATTATTGTCATACAATATATCTTCATAGTATTAGCCCACTTTGAACCACACCTAGTTTGATAACAAACTACTTAACACAAATGCCCTCCTTTGTTGCTACTATAGCAGTTATATACTTAGCCTTTTGTTGTAGTATCCGTCACAATGTCTCAACTTTGGAACTCATCCAAATCCAGTATGGAACATCCTTTCCATTACATTATGCCACCCATAGTCTAAATTGAGATAAATTTTAATTTGTATCTTGTGACAAAACTAGTATCAGTGTAACACTTTACAATGAACTACCTTTAACTATTTGTCACTTATACATGATATATTCTTAGTTCTTCCAAAGCTCATAAGAATATCTTTACTATCGTCCAATGATCATCTTATGAATCATTCTGGTATGTGCTCATAACATTTAGAGCATATGACATATCTAGATATATACATATTACGGTATAATCGATCAAAATCTTCATGTGATTTTACTCACCAAGTGTTGAAACACTTGAATGTTGATACAATCCTTTCCATGCAGCAAGAACCTTTCTTGTTGTTTCTATATTGAACCCTTTCAATATCTCATATATGTATGTCTGGCACAACCATATTAGTGCCTCAATCTATCCATATAGATATTGATGCCAAATATTTCGGTTTTGCCCAAGTCTTTCATCGAAATCTTATTTTAATGAAATTCTTAACTTGTGTGAATACAAGATACATCATTTCCAATCAACAATATGTCCTCTACATAATGTATTAGAAATATGTCTCAGCGCTCCAACTTAATTTCTTGCAAATGCAAGCATCTTCATCATCTCCGATGAATTTAAACTCTTTTAATAGTTTCATCATGGTGAAGATTCCAAGTCCGCTATGCTTACTTCAACTATTGAAGTTTGCATGCCCTTTTAGCACCCTTTGAATTAACAAAACACTTCGGACCGTGTCTTGTACATGTCCTAGGTAACCATTCTATTAGAAGAACATTGTTTTGTTTGTTCAACTACCATACATCAAATTATATGTAGTGGTTGCTACATTAATCCGTCAAGACTAAATATCGCTATGAAAGATCAAATCTTGTCATAGTCAACTCCTTAAACATTGTCATAAACTTCTTTCCGACATGTCGACTATTTCATAGATGTTAAACATCCATGTTTATTTCTTTATAGATCCAAACACGACTGATAGGCTTTACGCCTTTTCAGAGGGTCTTCCAAATTCAGAAACTTGATTTCTTGTGTATGGATACTATCACAGATTCTATGACTTATAGTCATTTTATGGAGTCAGGGCCCATCATCGCTTCTTTGCATGTAGTCGGTTCATCATTTTCAAAACAATAACGACTTTCTTATCAAATCACAGTATTTGATTCTTACCGACCCACACGGTTCAACAGGAACTCTAATCTCCGAGATCACACCCTTTGTAATCACGGGAGCCATGAGCATTGTGGCCACCACCGGGACATTTTCCGGCGCTGTGCTACTTAGCACATATAGCTAAGTTTCAACAACCTTATCAAAGTTCTATTGTCCTCCCACTTAACTTTTCACGAAAAATTCCTTCTCAAGAAACTTGACGTTCCAAGTAACAAATTCTTTTGTCCTCGGTGTTATGGAGAAATTCCCAATAAATTCTTTGGGATAACCTACAAAGACGTGCTTATCCGACTTTGGTTGTAAACATTTTACTTATGCATAGCATACCAAAATTTAAGAAAAGACAATTCGGGTTTTATCCCAAACCATAACTCATATGGTGTCATTTCAACGGATGACGATGGTGCACTTTTTAGTGTAAAAGCGGTAGTCTCTAAAGCTTTAATCCTTAAAACATAATGGCAGTTTTATAAATGATACCTTTGATCTTACCATGTCAAACATGGTTTGATTTCATCTCTCGAATATGCCATACTCCTATGGTTTATCGGGAAACACAAATCATGGAACAATTCCTCAAATCTTAGGTGTTTTTCCTAAACACGTAACTCAAATATATTCCTTTATGATCGAATCATAAACTATTTATTTTCTTGTTACAATGATTTTCCATTTCATCTTTAAAGTCTTTGAACAATTTTCAAATGTTTCATACTTCTTCCTTATTAAGTAAATATATAGATATATTCACTCAAATTTCTAGAGAAAGCATATGAAGCAAAAAGATTCATCGCATATGGCTACACATAATGGACTATGCACATCAACATGCACAATTTCCAATAAGCTAGTCATCCGTTCCTATTTGGCCTATGAATGGAGTTTCAATTATCTCGAAGAAAGTATCACAAGCGTCAATTGATCAAAATCAGAGACTCCAAAAATCCATCAACATGGATTTTCTTCATGTTTTCTTTCCAATATAAATTAAACTGCGATGTCACTTCATAAGTGATCTTTCAATCATTTGTCTTGTGACATTTTAGCAATAGTGTTTATGGATGTGATTTCTCCCATTAGATTTGTAAAAGTTCATCCATCCTTTATGGAATATGGTAATTATTTGAACAACCATTGTTCTCGTAATACCGGAACAGAATAACAATTATTAAAACAAATCTTGAAGGCTAGGTTTGACGACAACGAAAAACACAATAACACTTTATTTGTTTTCGATGAACATCATCACTTATTCTTTTGCCAGTTACTTAGGCCGTTGCAGTTCATGAATTGTGTTGTTCTGCATGACACTTCATACCAACCAATTCGGTATCCAATACCGGTATTCAATACCTAAGAACCACATTGTTTAATAAGCAAGGAATACAACCATAACATGTATATCTTCTATATACCTAAGTTGGACATCTCCAACCTTTTCTTTTCTGCCAAATATTTTATAGATTCTCTTTCAACAATTCCTTTTCTTTTTAAAAGAATCTATCAACATCAATTGTGGTGTCATTCACATGACACATAGTACAAAGCTTATATAGTCAAACACTAATACCTTTGGACTTGCACTTTGAAGTGGATCACCATCATCAAATGTTTGGCATTCTTTCAAAAATCCATTCTTTAGTAAACTTTTAGTGTAGTAAACATTTTACTTACATCTTCTATTCATCCTTATCATGACAACTTTCACGATCAAGCTACTATAGTCTATAAGAAAGAATCGCGAGTATAATGTTAGTTCCCAAAACCTTTTTGGGAGATCCAGATGCCTAGCATCTTCATCCTTCACAAATTCTCATACAATATGAGAACATGTATTTTGCTAAATTATACTCCATGATGCAACTAAAAACATTGTTTCAGGTATCACAATATCTTTCACACATGATGGTTTCTGAAACAATTTTCAGCTCCTATATAATTTTGATATTAAAACAACTTTTGAATATCAATAATCATGGAGGCAAACATGATACTTTAGATACTAACATTGGAATTCTTACTCTTGATTTAATACTACTTATTAAACTTCATGGAGTAAATAGAGTTTGCTGAAAGTTTGCAATAGGACAAACAATACGATACCAGTTCGTAAAGTAAATATCCAGAATTCTATAGTTCTATTATCTCAATTAAAACTAAGCATAAGGTAGTGAACAGACGCCAATGACTACAACAAATTATGCAAATTCACTTTGATTTAGTTTATGACAAATTGAGTTCGACTAATCCAAATTAGAAATGAACTCCCACTCAAAAACGACATCCCTCGTGACTTTTTGGTGATTACATGAACCAAATCCACTACACCAAGTCCGATCATCACGTGAGTTGATGTAGCTTCAAAGGCGAGCATCTATATGGGCATCATATCAACTATGTGACTCATGCTTAACCTTTCGGTCCGTGTTCCGAGGCCATGTCTGTACATGCTAGGCTCGCCAAGTAAGAACCTTAGTATTCACGTGTGTAAAACTGTCTTACACCCGTTCCTATGGAAGCGTAGATTCGAGTACACCCGATCATCACGTGATGTCTCGAAACACGATCCACAAAACGGTGCATACTTAAGGAAGAACACATTTTTATCTTGATATCTAAATGAGGGATCATCTTACAATGCTACAAAAAACGCCAAACTAGCAGTATAAGATGCTAACATCTAATGTGTAAAGTGAGATGATATGGTCCATGCATTTGATCTCTATCATTTGCATCGTGGTATGATCTCTATCATTACTTTGTGTGTAAGGCCAAGGTCTATGGAACTTACACGTTGAGTGTGTTGTAAGAGTATCTATCATACATCTACTTAAAACAATACCATATCAAGACACTAGCCCAGCAACGATCTAAACTAGACGTCTCTAATTTATCAATTGCAAGTTTTACGTGGCTTAGGGCTTTCAGAGATAGAACCGTTCTTACCTACGAACATGAACCACAACGAGGATAACCAAGTTATTAGCAACTCGTTGTAAATCAGATATTGACTATAGTAGGAGAGACAGACACCCGTCATCCACTTATGCAAAACAAGTTGCATGTCAGTCGTGGAACCGGTCTCATGTATGATGACATGTAAGGTTGGTCCAGGCCGCTTCATCCCACTATGCCACCATATCCAAAATACATGAAAGAAGCAATAACATGATCATCTCGCCCACATATAAACATATGTGTACTACCCGTGCAAAGCACCTACACATAGATCATGCTCTGATACCACTGTTGGGTTCGCAGCATAGAAAACAAAAAAATTCCTACGATGATAACTACATGCCAAGATCTATCTACTAGATACAGAGCAACGGGTGGACATACATCCATGGAGAACTTACCCTCGAAGACAACGATTTTGTTAATGAGTAGGAACTCGTGGTTGATGTAGTCATACACTTGCTGATCTCAAGATTGTGATGAAGTCCAGCAGGTCCGGCTCCAGCACGTCCATCAGATCCAGATCCAGCAAGTCCAGCACCACCAAGTCCAGCACCGCAAAGCAGCGGTGCATCCGTGATTGCACACACGTCGGGTACCCCGACAACCTCCATCCCTCGCTCTAGCAAAGCAGCGTAAGCAGCAACTCCTTTCCAGATAAAGCCATCGAGAATATGTATCTCGCTAATCCAAGACCATGGGGGAATAATACTAGAGGGGGAGAGAGATCCTTCACGAGGAGGTGTAAGAAAGAAGGGGAGTGAGGGGGGTCTTTTATAGGAGGAGGGGAGGGTACCCCTCCCCATGGCCGGCGCCTCAAGGGGTGACCCTTCACCTCCTCATTCATGTGGTGGTAACTCCCTCCACATAAATTTGCCCCTTCACATTCTCTTGTAAAGTCTCCACTTTAAATGCATTAAATTTCTCCAAATTTAATGCTCTCTCATTTAATAAAACTCTATTAATAATTTTATTCAGAATTTTGTTAATTACTTTAATTAACAAACATTCACATAAAACCCCTTGCAACATTTCAATATTACATGCAGAACCAATTTCAGCAATTTCACCCGAAACAGTTTCGGTGTCTATTGAAATAATTCCAGCGCTTTCTTAAATATTTATCTGAAACATATTTTCTCCAAATGGTGTCGGTATCCCTTAAGTGTGTCACCCTACGGTTCGCGAATAATGTAGACATGATCGAGACCCCTCTCAGATCAATAATCAGAAGCGGGACCTAGAGATCCATTCAGACTCCTACACATTCAATGATGACTTCTGTGATCATGAGAACCTTTAACGCTAGTAACTAAATCCCTTTGTCTCGCGATATATTACATGTCTGAGATTCGATCATCGGTATCTCCATACCTAGTTTGATCTTGTTGCCGACATGCACTCTTTTCTTGTTCCCGTGATATAACATTCTAGTGATCACATCACTTGCTTGCAAGCTATCTTAATGTGATATCACCGAGAGGGCCCAGAGTATATCTATCTGTCATCAGGATGGACAAATCCCACTCTTGATCCATGAGCCTCAACATAACACCTTTGTAGCACTTAACCCACCTTTATAGTCACCCTGTTACGGTGTGACGTTTGATGTTATCAAGATACTCTTCCGGTGTTAGCAATTAACATGATCTCATGGTCTAAGGACTAACATTACTTCGTATGATGTTATATCAATATAAACATAATGACTTTGGTTGTAATGCTATACTTCGGATGAATGTTCATCACATCATTCCACCAATGTTGTGACCTCGTTATTAACAACATCCAATGTCCATGATCAGGAAACCTTGATCATCTTGTTAATCAACGAGCTAGTTTATATGAGAGGGATTACTAGGAACTTTGTATTTTGTTTATTAAAGATACATGTATTGACGTTTCCAATCAATACAATTATAGCATGAAAAATAAACATTTATCATAAACATGGAATAAGATAATAACCACTTTATTATTGCCTCTCGGGCATATTCCCTTCAATATTTGGATCACGGAGAAAAGGCTCGTGCCCTCGTCGGTCGCCGCCTCCACCACCATCCCGGCGTCACGAGGAACCACAGCTACTCCACCGTACAAGCATGCCACCGCCTAGGCATCCCCAGGTTGGCATCGTTATACGCGACCAAGACGAGCAGCCTCGGCATGCTGGAGAGCGCAGCAGCGTTGAAGGACATAGGACCAGATCCTACAAGGAACCGCCACATCTGACAAGAAACTGTGACAGGCGTGAGGAGTCGCAGGAGGGTAATAGCAAGAAGGCTAACCCACCGCCTCCATCGCCACCGTCACCACCTAGCAGCCATCATGGCGGAGGACACGATGGATCTCATAAATCGCACTTCAACTCCCCTCCCCATGACAGAAAAGGGAAGCAACCAGAGCCATACGACTCACGTTCATGGCTGGACAAGATCCAAAAATCTCGGGAGGTCTCATACCTTGGGCCACGTTGTTTTAGACTAGTAATATGGGCCACAACCTACCCCCAGGGCCTCCGGATAGACAAGACTATCAAGCCCTATGATGGCACCTCCTGACCAGTTACATGGTTGCAGGACTACAGCGAAGCAATTCACATCGCAGGGGGAAACCCTAATGTCGCTGTTAAGTACCTCCCATGTATGCTCACTGGTACCGCCCGACAATGGATTGACGACTTGCCGGAGAAATCAATATGCAATTGGTTGGACATGCATGAAGCATTCACCAAGAACTTCGAGGGTACGTACAAACGTCCCTGCACTGTCGAAGACCTACAGTGGTGCGTACAAGAAAAGGATGAAACCTCTCATGCCTACCTCTCTCGCTGGCTGGATATGAAAAATTCCTACACTAGGGTGCACGAACAAACCTCTATGGCCGCCTTCATCAATGGTCTATAGAAGGGAACTTTTCTCTAGCATACGTTGAAGCGCAAGCAAGACAACAATGATCTCAACCTCAACGCAATGGTCACCATGGCTAGCGAGTTTCCCGCTTCTGATGACGACGCGCGTGGATTGTTGCCGGCAATAGCAATCCCTACCCAGGCCAGAAAGAACAACAATAACAAGTGAAATACTCTGCGTTCACTGGCAGAGGTGGAAGCGGATAGCGTGGACATGGCCGAGGGGCTAGCCATGGTGAGCAGAGGAGTGATTCTACACCCTCAGCACCCCGCGTTCCCCAAACATACGAAGAGTACCGCGATATGCCGTTTTTCGTCCACCTCGACGCAAACGGCAAAGCTACCCACATCAACCGCCAATGCAAGTTTGTCAATGACCTCAAGGAAGACCCTGAGTCCGGCTACAAGCGAAGCCGCAAGAACAGACCCTACGGAAAGGGCAAAGGGAAGAAGAAAGAGGAGAAATCCAAGGATTCAAGTGATATGGATGAAGACGTGGAACCCAAATCCGCCAACAAGAGTGAGGGTAAAGGGAAAAACCCCCTTCGAGAAGAAGGCTCCAGTCTAACACACTTTCCTTGGTACCCCCACCGTCTGAGCCTAGAAAACCTCCATGAGCATACTGATGGCCACCCTTCCTCCGGTTCCCCAGTACGTCAGGTGGTCGGAGATTCCAATTACTTGTGATAGGGAGGATCACCCAGATCTTATCCCAACAGAGAACCAGTATTCCATGGTCATCAACCCTTTGATTGACGGCACATAGTTCACCAAGTGCCTCGTGGATAGTGGAAGCAGCATCAACATCATGTACATGGATACACTGCACAAGATGAACTTGACGGAGACCTAGCTAAGGAAGATAAACACCGTGTTCCATGGCGTTGTTCCTGGCTGACAAACAAATTCCCTGGGCTGCATCACCCTTCCGGTCGCTTTTAGCGATGTCAACAATTACCGCCAAGAACGCATGACCTTTGAAGTGGTGCCTTTCAAGAGCATGTACCACATCATCTTTGGCCGCAACATCTTCCATTCCTTTCTCGCAAGGCCATGCTTCGTCTACAACAAGCTCAAGATACCCGGATCGAACGATGTCACCGCCGTTGACGGAAGCTTCACCAAGGCACGGGAGTGCGAGCTCAGTGAAGTCGTCTTCACTGAAACAGTTCTCTACGGTGAGTAGTTCAAGGAGATCCAAAGCCAGGTCGACACCTCAAAGATGCCGGCTTCGATGAAGCAGATCACTACTGCCGAACCCGCATTCAAGGCCGCCATCAAGACTAAGCAGGTGGAGCTTGTTGAAGAAGATTCCTCCAAGACCACTGCCATTGGCACGGACCTAGATCCCAAATAGGAAAGCGCGCTCGTCGAGTTCCTCCATGAGAATAGGGACATCTTTGCCTGGCAACCTGCCGACATGAAAGGTGTACCTAGCGAACTTGCCGAGCACATGTTGAATATTGATCCTAATGCTAAACCAGTGAAACAACCTCTACGACGCTTTGGTGATGAAAGACGAAGGGCTATAGGCAAAGAAATAGCTAGGTTACTTAAGGCTGGCTTTATCCGATAAGTTATTCACACCTGATGGGTGGCAAATCCTGTACTTGTCCCCAAAAAGGGAACCAATGAATTAAGAATGTGCGCTTATTACACCGACTTGAACAAAGCGTGTCCAAAGGATCCATTTGCTTTGCCTCGCATTGACCAAGTCATTGACTCGATGGCTGGCTCGAAACTTCTGTGTTTTCTCGATGCCTACTCAGGTTACCACCAAATCCGGATGCGAAAGTTGGACCAACTGGCCACTTAGTTCACCACACCTTACGACACGTACTGCTATGTCACGATGCCCTTTGGGCTGAAAAATGTTGGTGCCACTTACCAGTGGACAATGCAACACTGCCTACACGACCAAATAAGTCGTAACGTACAGGCTTACATGGACGACATTTCGGTGATGTCCAAATATCAAACGACCTAATCACCGACTTGCAGGAACCTTGATAACCTTCGAAAGTACAATATGATGCTTAACCAAAAGAAGTGCGTCTTTAGGCTGCCATCCGGCAAATTGTTGGGTTCCATCGTTTCGCATCGCGGAATTGAAGTCAACCTGGAGAAGATCAAGGCAATCCTAGACATCAAGCGTCTGATATGCCTAAAGGACATACAAAGGCTCACGGGATGCATATCAGTAGTAAGCCGGTTCATCAGCCGACTTGGGGAGAAGGCTATGCCGCTCTACAAGTTGCTCAAGAAGGCAGACAGATTCATATGGACAGACAAGGCTGACGCGACACTTCAGGAGTTGAAGAGAATACTCTCCTCCCCACCAATAGTTGCAGCACCAGTGTCAAGGGAGCCTATGTTAGTTTACATGGCGGCTACCAACCGAGTCATCAGCATCGTCATCATGGTGGAGCGCAAGGAACCAACACACGAATACGGAGTTCATTGACCTGTTTACTACGTAAGCGAGGTCTTGATGGAATCCAAGCAGCATTAACCACACTACCAGAAGATTTCTTATGGAGTTTTCCTTGCTTCATGTAAGCTAAGGCATTATTTCTAGGAGCACCCTATCACAGTGGTGAGCAAAGCTCCACTGTGTGACATCATCAACAATAGCGACGCTACGGGAAGAGTGGCAAAGTGGGGGTATTGAACTTGCCACCTTTGAAATCACCTACAAGAGGCGCGACTCTATCAAATCACAGGCCTTGGCGGATTTTATTGCAGATTGGACAGAGCTGCCAGAAGACACCCCTGTACCAGAGCCAGAGTTTTGGGTCCTGCATTTTGATAGATCAAAGTTACTCAATGGCTCTCGGGGCTGGTGTATTACTACAATCACCAACTAGGGAGAAGCTACAATACGTCCTGCAAATCCACTTCAACGCCACAAACAACATGGCGGAATACGAGGCCCTCATTCATGGACTTCGTGTGGCCAAGGATATTGGCATCAAGCGCATAGTTTGCTGTGGAGATTCCGACTTGGTTGCCCAGCAGGTGGCTGGCACCTGGAACATGCGGAACCCTATGATGGAGGCATATCAAGATGAAGTAGACGACATAGCCAAGTGCTTCGATGGCTACAAAGTCAAGTATATTAAAAGGTAGGAAAATGAGGCATCGGACCTGCTGTCAAAGTTTGGGTCAGCTCGCCGACCAATTCTGCCAGGCGTTTTCCTGTAGCATTTATGGACCCCGTCCGTGAAAGGAGCGAACCCTGACAACCCGGATAGAGTGGACTCATTTGTTAATGCAGAAACAGTAACCCTTCCATCTTGCACAAAACCGTTCATGGATTATCTACAAGACAAAACTTTGCCCGCCGACGAAGTCGAAAGCCAGCAGATAGTACGCAGAGAAAAAGGCTACGTCATTATTGATGGATAGCTATACAAAAGAAGTACCACATGAGTTTTCCTTTGATGTGTCTTTTGGCAGCAAGGTATTGAAATCCTTAGAGAAATACATCTCGGAGATTGCGGGCATCACGCTGCTCCCCGATCGTTGGCGGCCAAAGCTTTCTGACAAGGATTCTACTGGATTACTGCCAAAGAGGATGCCAACAAACTGGTGCAAACATGTCTTGGGTGCCAGTTTTATGCAAGACAACCCAGTGTTCTAGTAGAAGAGTTGTGAATAATACCAATAACTTGGCCGTCCTCAGTCTCGGGGATTGACATGGTGGGGCCTTTCCAAATAGTACCTTGTAGATTTACTCACCTGCTAGTTGTAGTTGATAAGTTCACAAAATGGGTTGAAGCAAAACCCATTAGAAAGCTCGATGGGGCAACAACCCTAAAATTTGTCCGTGATCTAGTGGTGAGATTTCATCTCCCACACAGCATCATCACTAACAACGGTAGAAATTTTTCTCTCGGAGAAGTCGAGGAGTACTGTCATGAAAAAGGCATCCGCCTTGACCTAGCATCTGTGGCACACCCATAGTCAAATGGGCAAGTTGAAAGGGCCAATGGAATAATTCTGCACGGAATCAAGCCACGCTTAGAAGCACCTACATAAAGCAGCTGGAGCTTGGGCAGAGGAATTACCATCTATTGGGGATATGCTATATGGGTATCCTCATAGCATGTCACCAATCCGCCTAACCCGGGTGGCCCATAGTTGGTAGCAAGGCCTATGGCCTGCTGGGCGACCCAGTTAGACGGATCCAGAAGGGAGACCATGTCGGATAAAGGAAGGCTACGCAAAAGTCACCGACGTACTCGGAGCCTTGGAGTGCCAGACATGAAAGACTAGTTCGTATGAGTGTAGGACTCTTTACCTTGTCCAGCAAGGATGTTTCCCTATAACCTAGGTTCTGGTGCCTTTATAAGCTGGACCTGTGGGAGCCTTTAGGACACAAGATAGATGCAACCTAGATTGTTGCGTATAACACACAAAACCTCGCACAACGAACCTATCTCTGTAACTCGGCGTATTGCCATTATAGTGATTTATAGCAGGAGTAGAGTTCCGCCACCGTTTGGGACTTGAACCTGGGTAAGCTGTGCTACCTCGTACCCGCCAACTCTCCGCCTTACCCCACGTCTCTAAACATGCACTTTGAGGACCCCTCCATGGCGTACTCGTCGGCAATACCACGATAGTTGGCACCCACCGTGGGGAAAGAGGCGCTTCGAGTTCTACACCGGGCAAGGTCCAATCTCTTCGCGGGAATCAACAACACCGTAGCCATCGGACGCGTTCTCTTCTCCGGCAATGTCCCGATCGTCCCTCCAGATGAGTTCTGGGTGCCGGCGAAGATGAACCCTACGCGCCGCTCCGTCATCCCCTTCGAAGACATCCACATCTTCATCGGTGAAACTGACTCGGGTCCTAGCTCCCAGGAAGTCGGAAATTTGTCAAGCCCCGCACGGACCACCTATGAGCAGGATACGTTCACGGAAGGATCTGGGCCATACCTCTCCTTGGAGTATGGTGGCTCGGATCAGGAAAATTCAAGGCCCACCCAAACCGCCCCTGTGCAGGATATAAAGGTGGAAGGACCCCGCAAATCCGCTTGGCTTCCCCGAGTGTTAGAGATGCGTAGGTCACACTTTGTCGGCGTAGTCACCATCTTCGATCTAGCTAGATGCGTTCAAAGGTACGGAGAAGCTCCCCGCGAATACCTCGCCAGATGGATGAGGGTGAGGGAAACCCTAGAGGGCGATCGTGCCGACGAGCTCGTTTACCACTTCATGGAAGGGCTCACGCCTGGAACACTCCTCCGGCATACCCTCCGAAGGCGGCAGGCCGCAGGTCCTCTCACCCTTGGTGAGATGGTCACCATCGTCAATGAATATGCGGACACTAAGGAGAACACCCAGGCTATGCTTGGGCCGTAAGCCGGAGGAAACAACAACAACGGCCCGCCTCCATCACCCTCCACATCCGCCATCACCAACACCGAAGCCAACTCCGACTCCGTCCTTGATGCGCTATACACCGACATCAATATGGATGGCGGTGGCTCGAACGCTAACTCAGAGGAATACGATGCTGTTATGAGGGAGATCGAGCAGGAGATCGAGAAGGAGGAGCATGCCGAGAAGACCAACGCTTCCCACCAGGTGTTAGTCGCCATTGGGAGCGTGATGGAAGAAGACGGATAGGAATAGGAACGTGAGAGAGCTCCACCGACGCCAGCGGTTACCAGAGCAGCAGCAGCTAAAAGAGTCGCCAAGCCTCTGGCTCCGGCTAAGGCTATGCCTCCTCTGGTTATCTGCCCGCAACCGACGCAGGAACTCACCACAGCCCCCAGTACCGCCCGATAATCAAATCAGCCACCAATGCCACCATCAACATCTGTAGCTGGCAACCCATTGGCTACCCCCGCCAACAAAGCAATTTACGGCACACTCCTGGTTGAGCCTATCACTGTTGCCCATATCCGGAGCGTTATGGAGCTTGACGAGAAGCGCGCGGCAATCTTGGCGGAGGCCAAGTGCATCGTGGTGCAGGGCGCTAAGCTGGACGAAGACATGGCTAGGGCGCAACAATCCATTAAGGCGGCAAGAGCTATGGAGGCTAAGTATAAGCAATTGCTTTTGAAGCAAAAAGCAAAGAAAGCACCAACTCACGTCGTCGAAGATCCCGGCGTTCGGCGCAGGTTGGGGTATGAGGTATCCAAGCCAACGAAAGCCACCCCATACATTGATTCAAAGGGGAGGCAGGTCATGCCAACTCCTTCACTCAACATTGTCGTCTCCAAGACCCTCCTGGAGCAGGACATGTCACCAGAAGCAATTGCTCAGGTGTACGACCTTGTCGCCAAGGCGTGCAAGCAACAGGAAAAGTCTACCTTGCAGAGGCTTGAGTCCAACCTGGAGCTTTGCTAGTCAACCCTGAATAGCTGCAGAAGGCCAAAATCTCCCCGTGACGAGGAATCCATACAGGCTCCACAGAGCAAAGATGGAGAGAGGCACGCAACAGGACTGACGCCATCCCCATATCCTCCAATCACGGAGAAAAGGATCGTCCCTGCCGGTCGCCACCTCCGCCACCATCTCAGCGTCACGAGGAACTAGACGCGCCATCATACAAGCATGCCACCGCCAAGGCGTCCCCAGGCCGGCGTTGTTATACACGACTAGGGCGAGTAGCCTTGGCATGCCGGAGAGCACAACGGCAATGAAGGACACAGGAGCAGATCCCATAAGGAGCCGCCATGTCCGACAAGCAACCGCGATAGGAATGAAGAGTCACAGGAGGGCCACATCAAGAAGGCTAACCCACCGCCTCCACCGCCACCATCGCCACCTAGCAGCCATCATGGCGGTGGGCATGGAGGATCTAACAAATCGCGCCACAACTCCCCTCCCCACGATGGAAAAGGGAAGCAGCCAGAGCCATATGACGCACATTCATGGCTGGACAAGATCCAAGAAGCTCGGGAGCTCCCGTACCTTGGGCCACGTTGTTTTGGACCAGTAATACAGGCCACAACCTACCCAAAGGGCCTCCAGATAGACAAGACCATCAAGCCCTACAGCAGCACTACTAGGCCAACAACGTGGTTGCAGAACTATAGCGAAGCGATTCACATCGCAGGGGGAAACCCCAATGTTGCGTCAAGTACCTCCCACTCATGTTGACCGACACCGCCCGACAATGGATCGACGACTTACCGGAGAAATCAATATGCAATTGGTTGGACATGCATGTGTGACACCCCGGTTCTGAAAAGACCGTGGCCTCTATGTGACATGCCAATCCCTGGATCGGTTCATTGGCCCACAATAGAGTAAGATAGATAACATAGCAAAATATCCATGTATCATAGATAACGAAGATCCAGAGTACCATTATTACAATAAAAGCTTAGCACAAAGCTAGCTCCAATTATTCAGGTAGCAACATAAACGATTAAATCCTCCATTCTTCAAATTGCCCACAAGTGAACAAGTGCCGAGTGGAGTACCGTGGCCTATAACGATCAATCAGAATCGGAATAATCTGCAGCATAAAACGCAACAGCCCCGAAGGGTCAATACATGGAATGTATGGCAAGTAGAGCTAGTAAATGGAGACAATAATACTAACATCTACATGCATATTTGGCAAGTGGAGCTGTGTCTGGCTTGCATTTGCAAATAACTTTGTCCTACTTTCATAAACAGTTTTGAATTTTCTTTGAAAAGATCCCAATTAAGTTAACCCAACAAGATTAAAGCAATTATGAAATTAGAATGAGCGAGAAACATGTCATGGAATCAATATCTAGCAACTCAGTTGTCCATAACCGGGGACACGGCTAATCGATTAGATTATACACCCTGTAGAGGTTAGTACACTTTACCCATGTGACTTGGCCAGCCCAGCTCGTACCATCACTCTCATTTTGGGTGATGATAGGGAGAAGACCAAGAAGAGACTGTTCGGGAAGTAGCTCCTCAATCCCGACGCGCACCGGTCCAACCTACCAAAATTCTACATCTCTGGATACGCGGGTTCGAGTTACCACAACCTACTAAGTCCAACCAACCGCCCATTTCATTATTGGCACATGGTTGTACACGTAAGCTACACAATAAAGAAGCCAATCATTTTCTCTTGATACCTGGGTGCCTTTCCGCAATGAAACCACCAAAAATTATCAATACCATCACACCCAGGGGATTCATTGATTAAGTTGTTTTAGTTTTCACAAACCAATACTTTGAGAAAACAAGTATCAATGATGTAACCTAGCCCTCGTTCAACATAGCATGGCTAAGCACATCTACAATGGTGGTTCATCTACAAGGAAAGCCCTACCACATAATAGGTCATAGCATAGCGATAGTATCATCCTACTCATGCAACTACAAAATACACGACAATGCATTAAAAATAGTAGGATGATATCATGAACAAAGTAGCATCTACTTGCCTTGATTGAAGCGGTCGGAAGAACAATCCACACACGAGCAAGGGTTGCACTCCACACAATCTACACGACACAATTGCATTCATAAACAAACAATTCACAAACATATGCAACAAAGATGATGCATGAATGCAAGAACGGCAAGTGAATTGGTTCTACAGCTGCACCACATAATTCTAATACATATTACTACCGAATACATGCATGGAAAATAGATTTGGCGCTAGGAAAACTATTAACCAAAAGTAGAGATCTCTACTAGAGCTAGAACTTAAATAATTCACTACCGGTAGTATACTGTTTGTAAAATCCTAGAAAAATTCTACCGCATAGGCATCTCTTATAAGAAACAGTACCAATTGGAATTACTCAAAAAGGAGTTATAAAACATCCCGAGTAATTAAAACACTGCAGAAAGCCATTAGACAAATACTGCAGAAGTTTTTACTGTAAGCCTATCTCTTTAATTCACGATGAGATTCCCCTCGTTCATACGAGTTCAGGGACATATCATACGCGATTTTTGGAGCTACGAAACTTTTACTACGAATTTATTACTCCGAAAAGGCCACTAACTAGTTTGATTAAACTGTACTAAACCTGACAGTAAAAGTCTGAACCAAAGGTACAGAGATATTCTACACGACTCATGAACTCGTGCATATTTTATTTGTAATTTTTGGCCAAGCAGTTTAATTTCTACGCAATTTACAAGATTCTACCGAAATCTGTCAACTAATAGGATTAACGAAATTGACCCATCAATCGTGTTACGATGATCCGCTGATCAGGCGTCTGACCAGTCAACGTCTGGGGCCTCTGACTAGTCAACGTCTGGAGTGCTGACCAGTCAACGAACGATCTAAGCCGCTGATCTGAGATCTGACGGTGGCTGCTGTCTTACCGGAAACGGACGGCGAATCGAACTCCGGTGAGCTCCGGACGGCGGCGACGGTCGGTTCCGGCGGCGTGGAAACTCCTGCAAGTACGTACACAGTCAACTACGGCTCCCGGAATAATTAAGCAGCGCAAATGCGTGGCGATCTGCAGCGCAGATTGGCGGCGGCGGATGGAGACGCGGAGCACGGAACGGAAAGAGGGCGGCGAACCCGGCAACGAGCCTTGGCGATGGTCGCCAGGAGGCGCGCGCATGGGGGCAAGGAGGCGGCGGGGTCGGTTGTCGAGGTTGAGAGCCGGGCACGGATCCCAAGGCCCCGCGTGGGTCCCCTTTCAAGTAGTCCCGCGCGCGGAAAGAAAAAAAACAATTCTGAACTGAGTCGGCCGGAAACTGACTACAACTCGGAAATCGGTCCGGATTTTCGGACCGTTTTCCGGCAATTTTACTAAAACGTCCGAGTCTTTTGCATACGAACTCCGATTGGAGCGATTTTCGCGCCTACGGGTTCGTATCGTCGAGGGGAACAACCTTTAGTCGAAGTTTGAGCGAAAGCTCGAACCTACAGGGGTGGTTGTTGCAAGTCCCTCTAAAGCTCCCCGCAGGAACCTTGAAGCGAAACAAAAAAGGGGTTTGACGATGGCGTTTCGCCGAACCTTTCTACTCGACGATTTTGCATGGAAAAGCATGATGCAATGATATGAATGATATGCAAGACCAAATCTAAAATTTTGGATGTGACAAGACTAACCCCCTTAAGATGAATCTCGTCCTCGAGATTCGGCGCGGCTAGCAAATAGGTGTGGGTAGTCCTCTCGGATGTCATCTTCACGCTCCCAAGTGGCTTCCTCTTCGGTGTGGTGGCTCCACTGTACTTGCAAAACTTGATTGTCTTGGTTTGGGTAGTCCGTTCTGCTGTCTCCAGAATCTTGACCGGTTTCTCCTCATAGGTCAAATCATTCTCAAGCTGAACCTCCTCTAGCGGTACAGTGTCTCTCAATGGTGTATCCACCATCTCCGGATGGCACTTCTTCAGCTGGGATACGTGGAACACGTTGTGAACAGCAGACAGAGCCTCTGGCAACTCAAGCGATAAGCAATTTCTCCTTTATGCTAAGACCCGATACGGTCCAATACATCGCGGTGCCAGCTTACCCTTAATACCAAATCTCTTGATTCCACGAAGTGGCGATACTCTGAGGTATGCTCTATCACCTATCTCATATACCACTTCCTTGCGCTTGGCGTCAGCGTAGCTCTTCTGCCTTGATTGTGCTACCTTCAGCCTGTCCCTAATCAAGGCGACCTTCTCCTCAGCGTCCTTGATCAAGTCAGGTCCAAACAACTGACGTTCTCCTACTCCATCCCATAGCAATGGTGTTCGGCACCATTTCCCATACAGCACATCGAACGGTGACGTCTTGATGCTGGTTTGATAACTGTTGTTGTAGGAAAACTCAGCATACGGCAAGTTCTCATCCCAACTAGAACCATGAGCCAATGCGCAAGCTCTTAGCATGTCCTCCAATATCTGATTCACCTCTCGGTCCATCGACCATGGGTGAAGCAATGCTAAACTCCAATCTAGTACCAAGTGACTGCATTTGGCACCGTAAGTGTGAGGTAAATTGGGTACCTCTATCGAATCTGATACTCTTGGGAACTCCATGTAGGCACACAATCTTGTCCATGTAAATCTTGGCCAACTTTGCACTCGTATAGGTCGTCTTCACTGGTATAAAGTGGGCTACCTTGGTTAAATGGTCGACCACTACCCAAATAGAGTCATATCCTGACCTGGTCCTGGGCAATCCTGTGATAAAATCCATTCCCACTCTATCCCATTTCCAATCCGGCACGGGCAAAGGATGTAGCAGTCCTGCTGGTTTCTGGTGTCCCGCCTTCACTCGGCTATATACATCACATAGGGCAATATGCTTGGCGATATCTCCCTTCATGTTGTTCCACCAGAATCTGTCCTTTAGGTCCATATACATCTTCGTATTGCCCGGATGTATGGAATACGGCGAGTCATGAGCTTCCTGCATATTCAACTTCCTTAACTCCGGATCGTTGGGCACACACAAACGATCTCCATACCACAAGGTACCTTGCTCATCCTCGCGGAATTCGGTTGCTCGACCTTCCTTCATCTTTTCGTTAACTTCATCTATATCTTTGTATCCCACTTGAGCCTTCTGATTCTGTCACAGAAGGCCGGTTGGACTTCCATTGTAGCCAAGTATCCTTCAGATACTACCTCCAATCTAAGGTCCTTGAATTGCTTGCACAAATCCTCAGGCAATTCACCAATTGTCAATCCATTGGCATAAACCTTTCGGCTCAGAGCATCAGCTACTACATTGGCCTTTCCTGGGTGATATTGTAGATTCATATCATAGTCCTTGATAAGTTCCAACCATCTCCTTTGTCTCATGTTCAGCTCCTTCTGTGTAAATAGGTATTTCAGGCTCTTGTGGTCGGTGTACACATCACAGTGTTTTCCCATTAAGTAATGCCTCCATACCTTGGCGCATGAACCACCGACGCTAACTCCAAGTCGTGTGGGGTAATTCCGCTCATGGTACTTGAGTTGTCATGAGGCATAAGACACTACTCTCCCATCTTGCATCAGACACTCCCAAGTCCCTCGCCGAGAAGCATCACAAGACACTTGGAAATCCTTTCAAGATCCGGTAAGCCGCAGGTGCGATCACTAGTCGACGCCAGGCCTCGAAAGCTAGCTTCACACACATCCGTCCATTCAAACTTCCTCTCCTTCTTCATAAGTTCAGTCATCGGCTTTGCAATCTTGGAAAAGTTTTCAATGAACCTCCTGTAATATCCAGCAAGTCCCAAAAAGCTTCGAATCTCTTCAGCATTCTTGGGTGCTTCCCACTGGCCATCGCAGTCACTTTGCTTGGATCAACTGACTCCTTCTCCGACACTACGTGTCCAAGAAACCCAACGGTGTTAAGCCAGAATTCACACTTGCTGAATTTGGCATACTGGTGTTCCCTCGTTTCTCCATAATCGCCGCTGATGTTTCTCATGCTCAGCATTATCCTTGGAATATATCAGTATGTCATCAATAAACACCACTACGAACTTGTCCAAGTACTCCATAAATACCTTGTTCATCATGGTCATGAAATATGCTGGGGCATTCGTTAGTCCAAATGACATAACCGTATACTCATATAAACCATACCTAGTGGTGAAGGAGGTTTTTGGTACATCCTCCTTTCGGATCTTCAATTGAAAGTAGCCTGATCGCAGATCAATCTTGCTGAACACCTTTGCTCCTTCCAGTTGATCAAACAAATCATTTATGTTCGGCAGAGGGTACTTGTTCTTGATGGTTACCTCATTCAGCGAGCGATAGTCCACCACTAACCTCTTGGTGCTGTCTTTCTTCTCCACAAACAGAACAGGTGCACCCCATGACGACGCACTAGGCTGAATGAATCCCTTTTCCAGCTGCTCCTTCAACTGTTTCTTCAATTCCTTCAGCTCATCCACATCCATCTTATATGGTTTCTTTGCTATTGGTCCTGTTCGGCATCAGTCGATAAGAAAATCTACTTCCTGTCGGTGGCATCCTGGCGCTCTTCCGAAACACGTCGGGGTAATCCCTAATCACCGCACAAGATCCATGCTAACCCCTTAAGAGAATTCAGCTTACACCTTCCTGGTCGTGCGGCTGACTTGAATCTAATCCTCTTACCATCCTGGGTTTTGAGTGAAACAGCTCGCTGTGCACAATCTATGTGTCCCCCATGCATAGACATCCAATCCATACCCAGAATAACGTCTAATCCCTGTGATTCCAACACTACCAAATGTGCAATGAAGTTGTGTGTTCCAATCCTCACAGTTAAATTGCGGCATCCCGCACTAGCTATCATATCTCCTCCAGGTGAACTCACTCTAAAAGACCTCTTCATAGACTCAGTAGGTAACTTATACTTATCCACAAATGCCCTTGATATGAATGAATGCGATGCACCAGTATCGAAAAGTATAAGTGCAGGGTGAGTGTTGATTGGGAACTTACCAATCACAAGGTCAGGCTCGTCTGGAATCTCCTCCACATTCATGTGGTTCACTGTGGTCTTCTCCTTGTTGGTTGGCTTCAGTCCTTTCCTCTCCGGACAGTTGTCGATAGTGTCCCTTTGCTTACACTTGAAGCATGTCACCTCACTCGGATCCTTCTTCACAAAATTGCGATTGCGGCAGTTGCGGTCATGTCCACCGTGTCCTCCAGTGGTGAGAGTGTCCTCCCTTGTGGCTGTGGTGACTGCTCCTATGGTTGTCATGACGATGTCCATCGCCTCCATGGTGGTGGCGGTCATGGCTCCCATGGTCATTCCCTTCATGCTTGGAGTATCCATCATATGAAGTGCGAGACTTGTGGTGTGAGCCAGAGTGGTGATTGTTGTTCTTTCTCTTGCGGCTTTCCACCTGTTTGTGCTTCCCTTCCAGGATCCTGGCCTTGTCCATGAGCTCCTGGAAAGTGGGGCAATAAACCACCAGTAGCTGCACTGAAAGCTCATCACCGAGGCCATCCAGAATCTCTCCTCCTTTTGCATCAGTGTCAACATCCTCGGGTGCATAACGGACAGGTTGTTGAACTCCTCAATGTACTCGGCCACGCGATTGGTTTGCAAGTTATGAACTCCTTCCTCTTCAGGCTCAGAACTCCGAAGACACGTGGTCGGTCCTGAAACCTTCCTCAAACATAGCCCAAGTCACGGTATTCAGAGGGTGGGTGATCTGAAATGTGTCCCACCAAGAAGCTGGTCCCTCCAGAGGTGAGCGGCAAACCTCACCTTCTCAGCATCAGTGCATCCAACAGTTACTAGATCCTTGTTGACTGAACGCAACCAGTGAGAGCAACCATTGGTTCGTTGCGAGAGAACTTAGCTGGCCATAACCTCAGAAATCTGGTGAGAGCATCTCCCTGAGGCTGATTGTTTCCATTGTTGTTGTTCTGATTTGCCATGAACTGGGTCATCACTTGGGTCAGTTGTGCCTGAGCTGCCATGAGCTGCTCCAACTCAGTGGGTTGGCGGCGGGGAGGCATCTGCGGTTCAGCACAGGTAAGTTTAGAAAGAATCAACTACGGTAATAGGATTCTACCCATGCATATGGTCAAGCAACAACAAACAATAGCAGACAATCACAAGCAAGCAACACATCATCAAACAAGCGGTCCATCAACATCCCAGGTGCCATCCTAGCAGTATATACCTACTGAAATAGTTTTGCAAGAGTTGGCAATGGTTAACTAAACAGTTGATCATCAAAATGACAAAACAGCAATTCTGACAGAACAGTTCTGCTGTGTTCGCGAATTTTTCCGCCTGACTTAAACTCGTCAGAAAAATTAGCCAATTTTTTTTGCATATAGAACAGGAAGTTCCGCATTAGCCCAATTTTTTTCAGATTTTTCCGAGTTACCAAAAAAATATGAAAAATCGCGCAGTACTGCTGTATCAGCAGAAAAACTGCAGCGAAAACAACACAGATAGTAACCAAATTGCCATAACTCTTTCATATAATTTTGCACAAATAAATCCTGGAATATTGGAGTACACAAATAAGCATCTAAACACTCTTACACTAACACGAACTAAGTATCACAACGATCGAGAATAATCCTAACGATTTCGCCTAACGAGGACTAATTGGTGGACTTCTATCTACTTCTTGAAGAGTTTGAGGTAGGCCCTTGCGGTCATGCGTTGGCGCTTCGGCTCGCGGTACAACCATGGCGGCGGAGTGTACACCTCTCCTGAACCATCACTTGAAACGTCAAACTCCACCTCTTCTGGATCCTCCTCTTCTTCTTCATCCTCAGCTGCAACTGCAACAGCTTCATCTCCTCCACCATCATCGTCTCCATCATCATCATTCCTCGTCCTCATCATCATCATCTCCACTGTCATCATCATCATCATCTCCACTGTCATCATCATCCCCATTGTTGCCATCATCTCCATTGTCATCATCAGAGGGTGGATTCAGCTGTGCTTGGAGAGCGGCAATCTGGGCTGTCATAGCTTCAATAGTTTGATCCCTTTCCTGGACTGTCCCTTGCAGTTGCTGTATGTTCTGGGTGTTCTCCTGCACAGTACCATGAAGATGTGCTATGGTTGCATCTCTGGCTATCAGGGCATTCTCCAGAACTCCCACAGCTTCATGCAAAGTGTCAATCTCCTGTCCTTGGACCACCATACCATTGCTAGTAAAATCTGCAATCTCCTTTATCATCCTCACCTTCTCTGCTAGAGCTCCATTCTCCCTTTCCATGTCCTCTATGTGCCTCCGACGGGGCGGCATGTTGTTCCTGTCGCCCGGGGTAACCATAATGTTCCCATCTTCATCACGCCTTCCATAGTCACGGTAGGGTGAATCTGCCGGTAGTAGGTGTCGGACTTGATGGCACTAGCGAGACAGGGCTTCATGTATGGCCAAGTTGATTCCATGTCCCCAGTTGCAGTAGGTCTTGGTGTAGATCAAATGCACTGAGTTTGGCAAGGCGGCATCTCTGAATATGAAGGTAGTGATCTCCCATGCATCCTCTCCATATCCATAGGTGTACAGCCTTCTTCCCTTGAACATGGGCAGTGGCAATCCCAATGACTGCGAGAGCTGAGCTAACTGCCTTGCAAAGGGCCTTGGTGACTCCATGGTGGCATACTCAGTCCTGACTTCTCCCATCTATCAAGTAAAAGAGGAAAGTGTGAGAATAGCATATGGTAAGAATTTACGAGGGTGAAAGGCATAAGATGAAAGATAGAGTTAATATAGGCTTTAATAAATCTATGGCTTCCTAATCCAATTCTAGGTCACGTTCCTACAGTAGACACACGGGCTCTGATACCATCCTATGACACCCCGGTTCTGAAAAGACCGTGGCCTCTATGTGACATGCCAATCCCTGGATCGGTTCATTGGCCCACAATAGAGTAAGATAGATAAAATAGCAAAATATCCGTGTATCATAGATAACGAAGATCCAGAGTACCATTATTACAATAAAAGCTTAGCACAAAGCTAGCTCCAATTATTCAGGTAGCAACATAAACGATTAAATCCTCCATTCTTCAAATTGCCCACAAGTGAACAAGTGCCGAGTGGAGTACCGTGGCCTATAACGATCAATCAGAATCGGAATAATCTGCAGCATAAAACACAACAGCCCCGAAGGGTCAATACATGGAATGTATGGCAAGTAGAGCTAGTAAATGGAGACAATAATACTAACATCTACATGCATATTTGGCAAGTGGAGCTGTGTCTGGCTTGCATTTGCAAATAACTTTGTCCTACTTTCATAAACAGTTTTGAATTTTCTTTGAAAAGATCCCAATTAAGTTAACCCAACAAGATTAAAGCAATTATGAAATTAGAATGAGCGAGAAACATGTCATGGAATCAATATCTATCAACTCAGTTGTCCATAACCGGGGACACGGCTAATCGATTAGATTATACACTCTGTAGAGGTTAGTACACTTTACCCATGTGACTTGGCCAGCCCAGCTCGTACCATCACTCTCATTTTGGGTGATGATAGGGAGAAGACCAAGAAGAGACTGTTCAGGAAGTAGCTCCTCAATCCCGACGCGCACCGGTCCAACCTACCAAAATTCTACATCTCTGGATACGCGGGTTCGAGTTACCACAACCTACTAAGTCCAACCAACCGCCCATTTCATTATTGGCACATGGTTGTACACGTAAGCTACACAATAAAGAAGCCAATCATTTTCTCTTGATACCTGGGTGCCTTTCCGCAATGAAACCACCAAAAATTATCAATACCATCACACCAGAGGATTCATTGATTAAGTTGTTTTAGTTTTCACAAACCAATACTTTGAGAAAACAAGTATCAATGATGTAACCCAGCCCTCGTTCAACATAGCATGGCTAAGCACATCTACAACGGTGGTTCATCTACAAGGAAAGCCCTACCACATAATAGGTCATAGCATAGCGATAGTATCATCCTACTCATGCAACTACAAAATACACGACAATGCATTAAAAATAGTAGGACGATATCATGAACAAAGTAGCATCTACTTGCCTTGATTGAAGCGGTCGGAAGAACAATCCACACACGAGCAAGGGTTGCACTCCACATAATCTACACGACACAATTGCATTCATAAACAAACAATTCACAAACATATGCAACAAAGATGATGCATGAATACAAGAACGGCAAGTGAATTGGTGCTACAGCTGCACCACATAATTCTAATACATATTACTACCGAATACATGCATGGAAAATAGATTTGGCGCTAGGAAAACTATTAACCAAAAGTAGAGATCTCTACTAGATCTAGAACTTAAATAATTCACTACCAGTAGTATACTGTTTGTAAAATCCTGGAAAAATTCTACCGCATAGGCATCACTTATAAGAAACAGTACCAATTGGAATTACTCAAAAAGGAGTTATAAAACATCCCGAGTAATTAAAACACTGCAGAAAGCCATTAGACAAATACTGCAGAAGTTTTTACTGTAAGCCTATCTCTTTAATTCACGATGAGATTCCCCTCGTTCATACGAGTTCAGGGACATATCATACACGATTTTTGGAGCTACGAAACTTTTACTACGAATTTATTACTCCGAAAAGGCCACTAACTAGTTTGATTAAACTGTACTAAACCTGACAGTAAAAGTCTGAACCAAAGGTACAGAGATATTCTACACGACTCACGGAACTCGTGCATATTTTATTTGTAATTTTTGGCCAAGCGGTTTAATTTCTACGCAATTTACAAGATTCTACCGAAATCTGTCAACTAATAGGATTAACGAAATTGACCCAGTCAACTGTGTCTGATGACTGGGCGCTGACTGGGCGTCTGACCAGTCAACGTCTGGGGCCTCTGACTAGTCAACGTCTAGAGTGCTGACCAGTCAACGAACGATCTAAGCCGCTGATCTGAGATCTGACGGTGGCTGCTGTCTTACCGGAAACGGACGGCGAAACGAACTCCGGACGGCGGCGACGGTCGGTTCCGACGGCGTGGAAACTCCTGCAAGTACGTACACAGTCAACTACGGCTCCCGGAATAATTAAACGCGTGTGCGTACGCGGCGATCTGCAGGGCGCAGTTAGCGGCGGCGGATGGAGACGCGGAGCACGGGAACGGAAAGAGGGCGGCGAGACGAACCCGGCATGAGCAGCCTTGGCGATGGTGGCGGCGGGGGTGGCGGCGGCGTCGCGGGAAAGGCGCGGCGGGCGCCGGAGGTTGAGAGTTGAGGTTGAGCACGGATCCCAAGGCCCCGCATGGGTCCCTTTCAAGTAGTCCCGCGCGCGGAAAGAAAAAAAACAATTCTGAACTGAATCGGCCCGGAAACTGACTACAACTCGGAAATCGGTCCGGATTTTCGGACCGTTTTCCGGCGATTTTACTAAAACGTCCGAGTCTTTTGCATACGAACTCCGATTGGAGCGATTTTCACGCCTACGGGTTCGTATCGTCGAGGGGAACAACCTTTAGTCGAAGTTTGAGCGAAAGCTCGAACCTACAGGGGTGGTTGTTGCAAGTCCCTCTAAAGCTCCCCGCAGGAACCTCGAAGCGAAACAAAAAGGGTTTTGACGATGGCGTTTCGCCGAACCTTTCTACTCGACGATTTTGCATGGAAAAGCATGATGCAATGATATGAATGATATGCAAGACCAAATCTAAAATTTTGGATGTGACAGCATGACACATTCACCAAGAAGTTTGAGGGCACGTACAAACGTCCCTGCACTGTCGGGGACCTATAGAGGTGTGTGCAAGAAAAGGATGAAACCTCTCATGCCTACCTATATTGCTATCTAGATATGAAAAATTCCTTCGCAGGGGTGCACAAACAGACCGCTATGGCCGCCTTCGTCGATGGTCTAGAAAAGGGGACTTTGTTCTACCATAAGTTGAAGCGCAAGCAAGACAAGAATGAGCTCACCCTCAACACAATGATCACCATGGCTAGCAAGTTCATCGATGCTGACGACGACGCGCGCGGGTCACTGCCGGCAATAGAAATCCCTACCCAGGCTAGAAAAAACAATAATAACAAGTGGAAGAATCCACTTGAAGAGAAGCGAACAGCCGACATGGTCGCCGCAACGTTCACTGGCAGAGGCGGAGGCGGACAACGTGGACATGGTTGGGGGGCTAGCAGTGGCCAGCAGAGGAGTGATGCTACACCCTCAGTGCCCCACGTTCCCCAAACATACGAAGAGTACCATGACATGCCATGTTTCGTCCACCTCAACGCAAACGGCAAGGACACCCACACCAACCGCCAATGCAAATTTGTCAACGACCTCAAGGAAGACCCTGAGTCCGGCTATAAGCGAATTCGAAAAAACAGACCTCGTGGAAAGGGCAAAGGGAAGAAGAGGGAGGAAGAGCCCAAGGAATCAAGTGATATGGATGAAGACGTGGAACCCAAATCTTTCGACAAGGGATTGGATAAAGGGAAAAATCCCTTCAAAAAGAAGGCTCCATGTTACCATACCTTCCTTGGCACCCCCACCGTCCGGGCCCAGAAAACTTGTTTGAGGATACTGATGGCTACCCTCCCTCCGGTTCCCTAGTACGTCAGGTGGTCGGAAGTTCCAATTATTTGGGATAGGAAAGATCACCCAGATCTTATCCCAACAGAGAACCAGTATGCCATGGTCATTAACCCTTTGATTGATGGCACATAATTCAACAAGTGCCTCGTGGATAGTGGAAGCAGCATCAACATCATGTACCTGGATACACTTCACAAGATGAACTTGGCAGAGACCCAGCTAAGGAAGAGCAACACCGTGTTCCATGGGGTTGTCCCTGGCCGACAAGCAAATTCCCTAGGCTGCATCACCCTTCCGGTCGCTTTTGGCGATGTTAACAATTACCGCCAAGAACGCATGACCTTTGAAGTGGTGCCTTTCAAGAGCGTGTACCACGTCATCTTCGGATGTGACATCTTCCACTCCTTCCTCCCAATGCCATGTTTGTCTACAACAAGCTCAAGATTCCTGGACCAAATGGCGTCATCACCGTTGATGGAAGCTTCTCCAAGGAACAGGAGTGCGAGCTCAGTGAAGCCGCCTTCGCCGAAGCAGTCCTCTACGGTGAGGAGTTCAAGGAGATCTAGAACCAGGTCGATGCCTCGGAGATGCCAGCTTTGAAGAAGAAGATCACTGCTACCAAACCCGCCTTCAAGGCCGCCATCAAGACCAAGCAGGTGGAGCTTGTCGAAGGAGATTCCTCCAAGACCACCGCCATTGGCACGAACCTAGATCCCAAGGAGGAAGGCGTGCTCGTCGAGTTCCTCTGTGAGAATAGGGACATCTTTGCCTGGCAACCTGCCGACATGAAAGGTGTACCTAGGGAACTTTTTGAGCACAACTTGAATATTGATCCCAATGCCAAACCGGTGAAGCAACCTCTACGATGCTTTGGTGATGAAAGACGAAGGGCTATAGGCAAAGAAATAGCTAGGTTACTTTAGGCTAGCTTTATCCGAGAAGTTATTCACACCCGATGGGTGGCAATTCCTGTACTTGTCCCCAAAAAGGGAACTAATGAATTAAGAATGTGCGTTTATTACACCAGCTTGAACAAAGCATGTCCAAAGGATCCGTTTGCTTTGCCTTGCATTGACCAAGTCATTGACTCGACAGCTGACTCGGAACATCTGTGTTTTCTTGATGCTTATTCAGGATACCACCAAATCCGGATGTGAAAGTCGGACCAACTGGCCGCTTCGTTTACCACGCCCTGTGGCACGTATTGCTATGTCACGATGCCCTTTGGGTTAAAAAAGGATGGTGCTACTTACTAGCGGACGATGCAACATTTCCTACATGACCAAATAGGTTGCAGTGTACACGCTTACATCGACGACATCGCGGTAATGTCAAAGAAATCAAATGATCTTATCCCTGATTTGCAGGAAACCTTCGACAATCTCCGGAAATACAACATGATGCTGAACCCCAAGAACTGCGCCTTTGGGGTGCCCTCCGACAATCTATTGGGTTTCATCGTTTCGCATCACGGAATCGAGGTGAACCGGGGAAAATCAAGGCCATCCTCGACATCAAACGCCTGACATGCCTGAAGGACATACAAAGGCTCACATGTTACGTTGCAGCAGTAAGCCGGTTCATCAGCCGACTTGGTGAGAAGGCTATGCCGCTCTACAAGTTACTTAAGAAGGCGGACAAATTCACATGGATAGAGGAAGCTGATGTAGCACTTCAGGAGTTGAAGAGAATGCTCTCCTCCCCACCAATACTTGCAACACCGGTGTCAAGGGAGCCTATGTTAGTTTACATGGCGGCAACCAACTGAGTAATCATCGTCGTCATCGTTGTAGAGAGCAAGGAGCCAACGCATGAATACGGAGTTCAACAACCCGTTTACTATGTAAGCGAGGTCTTGACGGAATCCAAGCAACGTTACCCGCACTACCAAAAGATAGCTTATTGAGTTTTCCTTGCTTCGCATAAGCTAAGGCATTATTTCCAGGAGCACCCTATCATAGTAGTGAGCAAAGCTCCGCTGTCCAACATCATAAACAACAGCGACACTACGGGGAGAGTGGCAAAGTGGGGCATCGAACTTGCCGTCTTTGAAATCACCTACAAGAGACGCGACGCTATCAAATCACAAGCATTGGCGGATTTTCTCGCAGATTGGACAGGACTACCAGAAGACACTCCTGTGCTAGAGCCAGAATATTGGGTCATGCACTTTGACGGATCAAAGCTACTCAATGGCTCGGGGGCTGGTGTATTATTACAATCACCAACAGGAGAAAATCGGCAATATGTCATGCAGATCCACTTCAATGCTACCAACAACATGGCAGAGTACGAGGCCCTCATTCACGGACTTCGCGTAGCCAAGGATATTGGCATCAAGCGCATAGTTTGCTGTGGAGATTCTGACTTGGTTTCCCAGCAAGTAGCTGGCACCTAGAACACGTGGAACCCTATGATGGCGGCATATAGAGACGAAGTAGACGAAATAGCCAAGTGCTTCGATGGCTATGAAGTCAAATACATCAAAAGGGAGGAGAATGAGGCGGCAGATCTGCTGTCAAAGCTTGGATCGGCTCGTTGACCAATTCCGCCAGGCGTTTTCCTGAAACATTTATGGACCCCATCCGTGAAGGGAGTGGACCCTGACAACCTGGATAGAGTGGATTCATTTGTTAACACAGTAATAGTGACCTCTTCGGCTTGGATGAAACCATTCATGGACGAAGGAACTTTGCCCGCCGACGAAGTCGAAAGCTGGCAAATAGTACGTAGAGCAAAAGGCTACGTCATCATTGACGACCAGCTATATAAAAGAAGTACCACAGGAGTTTTCCTTCGATGCATCTCCCAGCAGGAAGGTATTGAAATCCTTAGAGAAATACATCTCAGAGATTGCGGGCATCACGCCGCTTCCCGGTCGTTGGTGGCTAAGGCCTTCCGACAAGGATTCTACTAGATAACTGCCAAGGCGGACACCGACAAGGTGGTACAAACATGCCTTGGGTGTCAGTTTTATGCAAGACAACCAAGTGTTCTAGCTAACAATTGCGAACCATACCAATAACATGTCCGTTTGCAGTCTGGGGGCTGGACATGGTAGGACCTTTGTAGACAGCACCCTGTGGATTCACACACTTGCTGGTAGCAGTGGACAAATTCACAAAATGGTTGAAGCTTGATGGGGCAACAACCCTAAAATTTGTTCGGGATCTAGTGGTGAGATTTGGTCTCCCACACACATCATCATCACTAACAATGGCAGAAATTTATCTCTCGGAGAAGTTGAGGAGTACTGTCATGAAAAAAGCATCTGCCTTGACCTAGCATCTATGGCACACCCATAGTCAAATGGGCAAGTTGAAAGGGCCAATGGACTAATTCTGCACGGAATCAAGCCACGCTTAGAGGCACCGCTACGTAGAGCAGCTGGAGCTTGGGCGAAGGAATTACCATATGTTTTGTGGAGTTTAAGAACAACACCCAACAGATCCACCGGCTTGACTCCTTTCTTCATGGTTTATGGAGCAGAAGTAGTCCTCCCATCCGACATCCTCCATGATGCACCAAGAGTTTCCGCCTATAAGGAGGATGACTCTGAAGAATCCAGACACCTATTTGTGGACCTACTTGAAGAAGAGCACGTGCTGGCATGCCAGAGATCTGCCATCTACCACCAGAAGTTGCATGGCTACCATAGTCGCCGCGTAAAGCATCGCTTGTTTAAAGAGGGGGATCTGGTGCTTAGGATCAAGCAAGAGAAATCACACAAACTATCCCTGCCTTGGGAAGGACCGTTCATCATAAGCAAAGCATTGCTAAATGGTTCATATTACCTTGTTGATATTAACGAGTTGAAAGATAGGCCAAAAAATCGCAAATGCAAGCAACGTGACTCCGCTGATGATTACCCGGAGATAGATCAGCCATGGAACATAGCACAACTACGTCCCTTTTAGACTTAGCACATTTATATTATGTAATAAGTTTCTTATATGATCAATGAAATAAAGCATTTGGTTCACTCATATTCTCTGAGTCTTTTACCTCCTTTAGTTGTTCATTTTTTGATCATATAAACCCTTTATGCGCAAGTTTGCATTTGCACTTGTGAAAATTCCGCCTACGGGTGTCAGCTTAAGTTTTCTGGTCTACACGTTTTCTGAAGTCCTTATGTGGATTCCGGAGTAGTGACTTTTCGGCACTCAAAGCCGACGATTTTGTTCTTAGGTTCTTGACAGTGCTATTAAGCATCATCACCTAATAGCATAGTTCTGTGCTGTGAGTCTTCTGTCTCACGTAAGGTAAAGCATACGAACCAGAATAATAGATAAGGCAGCACTTGCTTAATAAATACGTACACATGCTGGAAATAGATAAGTTGTAGGAAGCTTGAGTAGATGTTTTTTCTCCTTACATAATCACATAAGTTTTTCCGCATACACTTTTGCAGAGACACATTTATAACAACATTGTTTTTATGGCTTTGCTGCAGGGGGCTTCGTGGTGGCATCATCAGGAGAGCCAGGCCGAGAAAGCTCGTCAAACTCAGAGAGAGAGGGGCTAGACTCAGACAAGGCCATATCTTCATCGAGGATCTCAGTAGGCACGAAGACATCTACGTTGAACATCCTAGTGATCTTGGTGTCGAAGCCGGTGAGGGAATTCCAAATAGCATCACTATCAATTTCTTTCCCTTCCTTGTCCAACTTGGGAAATCCGGAAGTCACCAGATCAATGTCAGCGTTGTCATAGTGTGCCTTGACTAAGAATAGGGTCATCCTAGCACCAGCCCGGACGCAAGAGGCTTTCCAGTCCTTGACTTTCTCGGGGGCTCGACATAGGATTTCCGCGTACTTGGCCATTGAGTCTACCGTCTTGATATTGATTCCTAGAGGTTGGGTTATCTCATTGGCCTGGGCAATGGCGGTGCTGGCGAAGTTGCCGGCAAGAATCATGCATTCCTTGGAGTTTGGAGCACCTTCACCCAGGTTGGCTATGCCAATGGGAGCTGTGAATTTCACAAGATACAAGAACCATGAGTACAAACAAGTCAAATGGTTGTCCAAATTACACAAATCACCAAGACGGAGAAAGGTTACCGAAGATGCTCGTCTCAGCTTGCTTGCATGTCTCTTCCAAGACGTCCCGCTTCTCCTGGACTGTCTTGTACACCTCAAGGTTCCTAACATTCTGCTCTTTGGCCGCTTGGTTCTGTTCCTTGAGTTGTGCAATCTCGTCCTTCAGGCGCCGCATCTTGGTGTCAGCAGACTCTTGCAGCACCTTCATTGCCTCCTCATGGCCCTTGACGGCATTGGCCAGGTCCTTCTTTAGAATTTTGTTTTCATCATCGAGCTTCTGAATATGCTTGGATTGCTTGACGATGCTCTTGGCCTTGGCGATGGCTTATGTAAAATGGAAATCAGAAAGAACTATGAGAAGATGGAAGAAATGAATCCATGAGAAAAAGCAAGGAGATGTTACAAGAAACAGACTCTGGCTATTTTTGGTCTGTTGCTTCAGGAAGGCTGTTTTACCCTGTTCAAGGTCCAGCTCCTTCCGCAAAGCAACAATGTCCCAACTGGAGTATTAATCCCGCCGACCACCTAGCAGTTCCGAACAGCGGGTCCCGCTTATCAGTTCTAAACAGTGGTTGTAGGTGGGTCCTACTTGTCATTGAAAACAGGCATGGGGGGTGCAATTGCCCCTCCTGGTCAACATGTCAAATCCAACCTGGCAAGAAAGCCCCACATGTCATTGGATAGGTGTGTAATTGGTAGTCCACGTGTTAATTCCATATGGAGATGACATATAAGTGTAAATTGACACATGGATATGACACGTGTGCAGACACATCAGTGAAAATTGACACATGGACGTGACAGGTGTGCAGACCTACTGAGGTGGCCATCGGTATTTCTTAAGTAATCAGGAATAGCACCCACGACCATTAAAATTGGTCATAGTTGTCCAAATTTAAGGTCATAGACCAGTCATGTTCATGTTATGACCAATTGGTGTAAGCAAGCTATGACCTTCCTGACAAAAAAGGTCGTAGTTTTCCAGGCTTTGTACCCTCCCAAATAGCCTACGACCAGCTGGTTAGAAATGGTCATAAATATATGACCAAAAAACTCAGGGTCATTAATAAAAGGTCACTAGTCAACACATTTCTTGTAGTGTTTACTTGCACATCAAGTCGGCGCAGTGCTGTAGAGGCTGGATCCACCTAACAAACCAGCACATGGCCAGGTCCATGCTAGTCAAACCTCCATCCACGAGCCATTCAGTCCGCCTTATGGCGCGATTGGCCTCGTCGTCAGAAGGAAGGGAGGCTGGGGTCTGCCATGCGGGTACCTCGGCGGTGGCTCCGTCAACGAAGTCAGGATAGGTCTCAAGACGGTCTAGCAGAGGAACATCTGGGCCGTAGAAGTACATGCGCTGCCAGTTCTTGCATGAATCATGTCCGACGATGTCGGGGAAGCGCCGGTTAGGCCGGATCTTAAAGCTAATGGTTCCGCAGATCCGCAATTTGTCCTTGGACTCTACAGACTCTCTCTTAATGATGAAGAAGTATATGAACAGACCTAATCTAGGTTTGATACCTAGGAATCCTTCGCACAGAGCTACAAAATTGCTAAGGACTAAGATGCTATTGGGATAGAGGTTGTGGGGAAGTACCTAGAAGTGCCGGAGGACAACCAAGAAGAAGTCAGAGACTGGCAGGCTTATGCCACGTACCAACTGAGATTTGAGGTACACCTTCTCTTCGGCTTGGGGAGAAGGGACCACCTCTCCTATCGGCACCGCCTGCCAGACCAGTTCCTTTGCTACGAGGAGATACCCCTCAGAGGCCAGTTCTTGAAGATCCTCGGCGGTGAGGTCAGAGCCTCTCCACACCCCCTTGTGGGAGTCGTTATCTTCGTCAGCAGAGTCTGGCGCCGCTCGTTCTTGGTCATCGCCGGTGGTTTCCACCACGGCGGAGACAGGAACGACCACCCCCTCCGGCAGGATGGATACTCCCTGGGACGGCTCCAGAATAGCCTTGGGAGTCACCGCTGTTGAAGGGACAGAGCTGCTGGAAGCCATCGAGATGAAGGAGTGAGTGAAGGAGAGAAGGGCTCTGGTTTGGGTTTTCATGCAGGAACTCGAACGGACGTGCGGCTGGAGGAAGACGATGATGAGGGAGAAAATGCAGGTAAAAAAGAAATAAACTGACCGCGGTGAAAATATATAGACCCCGCATCAAGATTCATGCAGAGGGATCTAACGGACGGAGCGTTGCCGACATGGAGATGAACGTGCGGGTAATTTCGCCACGTCCTCCATCTTTTGTCGCTTCGATGTTTCAGATTTCATGCGCGTGAAAATAGCTGATGATTAACTTCATGTTTTTGTGAGTTTTGAGGCAGCGTAGGTTGTACCCTACATCATCCTCCTGACAGTTGCAGTGAAGCGTCATGTCTGAAGATTCCATCGAAGACGGAGATTATCCGGCTCTAGAAATGAAGACTCAAGGAATCTCCGGCTACATTGCGAAGCCAGAAAAGATTGCAGGGTTATTTGAGAGACCTTTGAGATATTGCTTGATGAAATGACGGCATCACTTAGACGGGATATTCAGAGATCGATGGGCAAGACGGCGCAAGATTTCAAAGTCCTCCGGGGGATACTGTTGGGGATATGCTATATGGGTATCCTCATAGCATGTCACCAATCCACCTAACCTGGGTGGCCCATAGTTGGTAGCAAGGCCTATGGCCTGCTGGGTGGCCCAGTTAGACGGATCCATAAGGGAGGCCATGCCGGATAAAGGAAGGCTACGCAGAAGTCACCGATGTAGTCAGAGCCTTGGAGTGCAAGACACGAAAGACTAGTCCGTATTAGTGTAGGACTCTTTACCTTGTCCGGCAAGGATCTTTCCCTGTAACCCTAGATTCTGGTGCCTTTATAAGCCGGACCTGTGGGAGCCTTTAGGACACAAGACAGACACAACCTATATTGCTGCGTACACCGCGCAACATCTAGCATAGCGAACCTATCTTTGTAACTCGGCGTATTGCCATTATAGTGATTTATAGCAGGAGTAGAGTCCCTCCACCGTTGTGGGACTTGAACCTGGGTAAGTTGTGTTACCTCGTACCCGCCAACTCTCCGCCTTACCCCATGTCTCTAAACACACACTATGAGGACCCCTCCATGGCGTACTGGTCGGCAATACCACGACACCATCTGTTTAGTGGAGTTTACGAACAACACCCAACAGATCCACCAGATTGACTCCTTTCTTCATGGTTTATGGAGCAGAAGTTGTCCTTCCATCCGACATCCTTCACGACACACACAGAGTTGCTACCTATTTGGAGGATGAAGTTGTAGAATCCAGACGCTTATCTGTGGACCTACTCGAAGAAGAGCACGTGCTGGCATGCCAGAGATCCGCCATCTACCAGCAGAAGCTATGTGCCTACCATAGTCGCCGTGTTAAGCATCGCTCGTTTGAAGAGGGGGATCTGGTGCTTAGACTCAAGGAGGAGAAATCATACAAACTATCCTCACCTTGGGAAGGACCGTTCGTCATAAGCAAAGCATTGCTCAATGGTTCCTATTACCTCGTCGATATTTGCGAGTTGAAAGATAGGCCAAAAAATCGCAAACGCAAGCAACGTGACTCCGATGATGATTACCCGGAGGCAGATCGGCCATGGAACATAGCACATCTACATACCTTCTACACTTAGCACATTTATATTATGTAATAAGTTTCTTATATGATCAATGAAATAAAGCATAGTGTTCACTCATATTTTCTGAGTCTTTTACCTCCTTTAGTTTTTCATTTTTGGATCATATAAACCCTTTATGCGCAAGTTTGCATTTGCACTTGTGAAAATTCCACCTACGGGCGTTAGCTTAAGTTTTTTGGTCTACACGTTTTCTGAAGTTTTTATGTGGATTCCGGAGTAGTGACTTCTCGGCACTCAAAGTCGGTGATTTTGTTCTTAGGTTCTTAACGGTGCTATTAAGCATCATCACCTAAGAGCATAGTTTTGTGCTGCGAGTCTTCCGTCTCACGAAAGGTCAAGCATACGAACCAGAATAATAGATAAGCCATAACTTGCTTAAAAACATATACATGATGGAAATAGATAAGTAGCAGGAAACTTGAGTACAAGTTTTTTCCGCCTTACAAACACATAAGTTTTTTCGCATACACACTTCACAGATACATTTAATACAAATATTGTTTTATGGCTCTGCTACAGGGGACTTCGTTGTGGCATCATCAGCAACAGGACAGCCAGGTCAGGACAGATCATCAAACTCGGAAGGAGATGGGCTAGACTCAGAAGAAGCCATGTCCTCATCTAGTATCTCATCAGGCATGAAGACGTTTTCCTTGACCATCTTGACAACTCTGGTGTCGTAGCCGGCGAGGGAGTTCTCAATAACATTGATATCGATCTCTTTACCTTCCTCGTCCATCTTGGGCATGCTAGAGGTCACCAAGTCGATGTCGGCGTTGTCATAGTGTGCTTTGACCAGGGATAGGGTCATCCTTGCACCAGCCCGGATGGACTAGGCTTTCTAGTCATTGACTTTCTCTGGGGCTCGGTGTAGGATTTCCGCATACTTGGCCGCTAAGGCTGCCGCCTTGATGTTTATCCCTAAAGGCTGGGTTATCTCCTTGGCCTGCATGATGGTGGTGTTGATGAAGTTCCGGCAAGAATCATGCATTCTTTTGGATCTGGAGCACCTTCACCCATGTTGGTTAAACCATTGGGGGCTGTGTTTTCATCAGAAACAAAAGTTCATGAGTATAAGTAATATAATTACACATCTTACAAAAGTTGACAGAGTTAGAGGGAAGTTACCAAAGATGCCGGTCTCCACTTGCTTGCATGTCTCCGCCTTGATGTCATGCTCCTTCTGAATAGTCTTAAACATCTCAAGGTTCCTCTCATTCTGCTCTTTGGCAGCTTGGTTCTATTCGTTCTTCAGGCACTACATCTCGACATCAACAAACTCTTGCATAGCCTTCATCGCCTCCTCATGGCCCTTGACAGCATTAGCCAGGTCTTTCTTCATGATTTTGTTCTCATCGTCAAGCTCCTGAATATGCTTGGATTGCTCGACAATGCTCTTGGCTTTGGCAATGGCTTCTATAAGATGCAAAATACAAAGCATTGTGAGAAGACGGTAGAAAATGACTCCATGAGGAAAAGTAAGGAGCTGTTAAAAGAAACAGACTCTGGCTATTTTTTATCTGTTGCTTCAGGAAGGCTGTTTTACCCTGTTTGAGGTCTAGTTCCTTCCTCAAAGCAGCAAACCTCTCATTGGCGGCTATTCTCCATCTATTCTCATTCTGCAAAGAGTAAACATGCTTAGTTTCTCTAGAGCATCTATTCAGAACTATCTAGTTTCAACTACACGCTCGAGGGCTATAGTATAAGATTTTAATCAACTAGTGTTCTCTCTTAGAGTGTCTAGTCAGAATTATCATTCTAAACTAGAAACTCGGGGGCTACATGGACAAGTTATACACTTAGTTCTTTTGAAGCACTCAGGCCAAACCTATCAAGCTTTCACCTATGAGAACAGGGGCTACAGTGGAATACATTACAAAGTAAAAGAAGTGAAGTTTAAAGACTTACAATGGCAATAACTTTAAGATTGTTGGCCAGATTGGCATATGCAGTATGGAAGACGCTGACATTGTTATAAACGGCATCCTCCTGTGCAATAAGGCCATCCAGGCACAATGTCGGAGGATTCAGGGCCAGAGGAGTTGTTGAAGCCGAAGGCATGGATGATGCCCTAGTCACCTGTTGCATTATTATAGAAGTTTATGGCTCAGAGGCTCCCGCCTTGTCCATGGCCAAAACTGCCTCCGTCTCCTCTCCTTCCATTACATGTTTCCCTTTCTCAGTGGCATTCTTAGCCGGAGCTTTAGTCACTTTGGAAGAAGTACTCTCCTGTGTTGCCTGGCCGCTGGGGGCGACGTCCATCCTAGCAGAGTCTGAGATATCAAAGATTGGATTGACATCTGTCTCCATGGCGGAGATCTCAGGGATGATGGGGGACGAAGGCCCTGCGGGACCAGAAGTGGGCTTGGCGGCAGGAGTAGGGGAGCAGTAGCGGGAGAAGGCTTGGCGACCACATCTCTGGTTAACATGTCACGGATATTCTTTGACCCTCCAGAATCTTTGGAGGATCGCTTCAGGTTAATGATGACCCACAAGTATAGGGGGTGTATCGCAGTATTTTCGAGGGAAGTGAAACCTAATTTATCGATTCGACACAAGGGGAGCCAAAGAATATTTATAAGCCTAAACAACTGAGTTGTCAATTCAGCTACACCTAGAAACAATCTTGCTCATAGCAGTTTATCAGTACCAATAGTTTTGTAGTAGCAATAACAAAGTAATAGTGGTAGTAAAAGTAAAGGCAGTAGTAACAATTGCGGTAAACAGTAGGATTAGAGCATGGTAGGCATAGGGATGGATGGATGGGCATTTCAGGGACAAGACAATTCTTATGGCAATCAAGACATAGGGCATTTGCAGATAAATAAGATAAAGCATCCAAGTACTAGATAATCATAGGCATGTGTTTCATATATAGTCATACGTGCTCGCAGTGAGAACTTGCACAACATCTTTTGTCCTGCCAGCTTGTTTGCAGCAGGGCCTCAAGGGAACTACAGGTAATTAATGTGCTCCTTTTAATAGAGCACCGGAGCAAAGCATTAACACTCCATGAACACACGTGATCCTCACATCAAAGTCATTCCCTCCAGTTATCCCGATTGCTATCACTTCGGGGCCTTTGGTTCCGAACAACAATATGTGTATACAATTTGCAGGTAAGACCATAAACAATACTATCATAATGAATCAATAACATGTTCAGATCTGAAATCATGGCACTCGGGCCCTAGTGATAAGCATTAAGCATAACAAGTTGCAACAAAGTCAAAACGCACTAATAATAGATACTAGGCACCATGCCCTAACAATCTGATGCCATTAGATGAACGATCTCATCCAATCTCTACCATCCCCATAGCCTATAGCGGGGGATTACTCACTCATAGATGGGGGAAACATGGATGATAGATGGAGAAGTGATGGTGATGATGATGGCGATGATCTCCTCCAATTCCCCGTCCTGACAGGGTGCCAGAACGGAATTTCTGGTTCCGAATCACAGAATCTGGTGGTGATGGCACATCGGAACTCTTTCTGGAAAAAACGTCGAACCCCCCTTGGTTTTTAGGTCAAGAGGCAACTTATAGGCGAAGAGGGAGGTCGAGGGGGCAGCCAAGGCAGCCACACCACCCCCAAGCGCGGCCTGGCCTGGCCCACGCGGCCAGGTGGTGTGGGACCCTCGTATCCCTACCCCGTCTCGTCTTCTGGTTCCGGGAGTCTTCTGGTGAAATAGGATTTTTGGCATATTTTCTGGGATTTTTCCTGATAGTTGATTTTCTGCACAAAAACTAGACACCAAGGTAATTCTGCTGAAAACATCGTCAGTCCGTGTTAGTTGCATCCAATTCACACAAGTTTAGAGGAAAAACAATAGCAAAAGTGTTCGGGAAATTAGATACGTTTTGGACGTATCAACTCCCCCCCAAGCTTAGCTTATTGCTTGTCCTCAAGCAATTGAGTTGAAAACTCAGTGCGATAAAAGAAACTTTCACGAACACATTTCCTTCATAAGATGTATATATTCTGAGCATATGGTCAACTACTCAGGCAATTCATAATAAAGAGTATGCAACTAAGTTTACTTAACAGTCATTGCAAGCTATGAAGAGATTCCAACTCAAAAATAGTAAGTAGCATGAAACATAAACATAAGCAACATTACAATGCTCATAAAATGGTATGATAGAGTGGTATCTCGCTTGCCTTTGATTGTAGAGCAAACATAAATGCCAAGGCACCTCTGAAGTTCAGGTGAAGACTAGAAGTAAAGATATCAAAGATACAAGAATCAAAGTCATAACACAATTAATCAAGTTTTGAGACAAGCACATTACACTAAGAATGACACTTATACTCTCAAGAAAGTGCTCATAGAATGTGTGGAGACTCAACAAGGAAATGAAACAGGTTTTGAAAAGTTTGAAAGGCTTCCAAATGCTGAAAGTATGGTACTCGTTAGCTAGCTCTCATTGCCCCTATCATAAGCATCTTTAAATGGTTAAGGTGAAAGTGAGGTCCAATCTGAGTATATGCTTGACAGACTATAAACTGGAAATCTCATGTCCCTTGAGTACGAGGGCCGCTCCTCATGCTACTCAACTTTAGTTACCGATAAGTTCTTGTCATAGTAAATACATGTGTATCATAGAGAACCGCCAACGGGGTACCCCTTGCCCGATGATATGGAAGAATCCCCATATCAAAATGACAAGGCAAGAAGACAACGAGTATCTCAGCATTCTCCTTATTTACCATGGGAAAATGGTGCTTTTTTCTCTCTTTCCTCTTTTCTCAAATCTCCTTTTCCCCTTTTTTCTCAATAGCTATCTCTATTTTTTTATAAGAAGAATGCTTCATAGATACTCATTATGGTTACGCTGTAGGTTTCCACCATGATTAGGCATGGATTAGACCGGCGGCCCAGGCGTTTCTCTAACACACATACATAACTCCATGGACTTACAAGCTCCCCTTTTATTTCACACCGACGACATCCGCAAACAAAACAGCATGATATCAACTAGGTATATATTTACAGGTGTTGAAAGTGCTCCCCATGACAGCACGATTCTGCTAATCCCCAGCCTATAATTTGCAAGCATATAACTTTCATGGACATTCACAATGGTTCAGGTTTATTAAGTGCAAGAAATAAAGTGTGCCATCAAGTTTGTGAGAGCTTTACTAACTAACTTTCTCATAACAAGCAAACATTTTATTCGGAAGAAAACAAGGCATATTAAATATGCGCGGAACAACAAATGATGCTAATAGGTAGGTATGGTGGACACTTTTGGCAATATTGGTTTTCGGGAATTGGAAACACGAGTAGAGCTCATACTCAGTGTAAGTGAAGGCTAGCAATAGTAAGAGAGCGAAAAACGAGAGAGCAATAACTGTCATAATCATGCTTGCAACAAAATAGGACTAATCATGGCATGAAAGTGATTCAAGACCCCTGAGGAAAAATAATTCATCGAGGCTTAACTGATTATTGTTTCAGTCATATGCATGGATTAGCATGTGCCAAGTCGATTCAAGAGAAACATTCAGAGGAGGATACCACAGTGTCATACCAAGTTATGAATAGAGCAATGCAAGCAAACATTCATATGACACGCTACGAACTATTAGCGAGCTGGAGCTAATCATAAGAAATTAAGAACTACAAAGCATCCATAAGTAACATACAACCTACATGAATAGACTAAGCATGCCCACAATGATGAGTATATGTACAAAAATGAAAACAAATAGAGTTCGTTACCAACCTCTTACCACACCTCAAGTTGTCATTAATCCTCATTATTGCCCTTCACTTGTGTGGCTTGAATAATAACATGAAACCAAATTCCACTGGGGACTGCTAAACCCTGCCACAAACTCCACAAAACCAAAGAAGAACAACAAATATTTTTTGGTGTTTTTGATTTTTTAAAGGCAAGAGCAAAAAGGAAGAACAAGCAAAGACAAATATTTTTGGGCTTTTCGAATAATCAAGGCAAAGCCAAAAGGAAAAAACAAACCAAGGCAAAAAGAAAAAGAAACAAACAAAGAGAAACAAAGAAAATATGTTTGGTCTTTTGTGTTTTAGAAAGAAAAAGCAAAGAAAGAATCAAAACTAAAAAGAGAACGAAGAATGGATATACAAAGTACCGACTAAACATGATATGTAGATGAGTGTGATGTCGGTGTACCTCTCCCCAAGCTTAGGCTTTTGGCCTAAGTGGGTATCAATCCAAATGTGAGTAAGGGTTCCAAGCAGGCGGGTCATCATAAGAATGATCGTGGTAAGGCCCTTGCGAAGAAGAAGCTCCCTAATCATAGGTAGGCTACTGATATGAAGACTCCCCCTCATTCGAGGGCTGGACCGAATCATCTGTAACCTCCCTCCCAGTATCCTACTCCTATTGGGAGAGCTCTCCCAAGTATGCACCAAGTTCTTCCTTGGTGAGTGACCATCCTACCCTATTATCAAGGTTAAACAAAACAGGTGCAGGCAAAAGAACAACTCGCTCGGACTTACTCCTTCTCCAACCAGCCTTGAGAAAGGTTATTTCATAAGACAAATCACTCAAATTAGCCCAAGAAGAAACAAATTTATGTTGTATCATGGAATTAAGGTCAAGTCTCTCTATGGGAAATTGTAGGTCTAAATGATGAGGCACTAAACCATGCAAAGCTAATAAACGAGAGGCAATGAGGCCTCCGCAAATTCCACCTTTCTCGCAGTTAGCAGCAAGAGCGAAAGCTATTAAGGCACCCAAATTATAAGTCCTATCTCGTTTTAAAGCAGCTGAGATGAATGCTAGATCATAAGAGGATAACTTATTAGCAGTTTTCCTAGCGAGAACATACTTGGCAATAAAGTAAGCAAAGTAGCGAATAGACGGGAGATGAATGTTATGGATTTTCCCACTCTCCTTTGAGAAGCTGCTCCCTTGGCAAATCTCCGCATACAAGTCCATGAGTGGTGCAGGTCGCTCTTTAATCCTTCCACACGATCCCCACTGAGGTACTCTAATAGCTGCACAAAAATCATCAAAAGGGAGGTTGACAGCTATATTGTAAATTTTGTAGTGAACCATTGGGTTAGGCAAAGAGCAACTAAATCGAAAGTTCTGCACCACAGACATGGTTAGCTTTACAAATTGGTGGGGTTCATATCCCACAAAGTGCTCCAACCCTGCATTAGTGATTAAAGTATGGAAGTCTTGAGAGATCCCCACAGCCCTCATGAATTCAGGTCATGGATAGATGGAAGGAAAAACTTCCTCCTCTCAGTGAACATTCATAACTTCAGGCACCCTCAGTTCATGTTGGTTGAGTTGGTGTTCATTCATCTTCTATTCTAAAATTCAAACATCCATTATACAAGTTATTGCAAAGTGAATACATAATGAAGGAAACTACTCATAGGGACTTGTAAGAGGCCTAAACATGCATCAAAACAATATCTCTAAGCATTGAACAAGCTTACAAGCTCTCAAAACCTGTCACCTACAGCAGCAAAATACTCAAGATATAAACCACTAAACAGAAATCTACTTGGACAAGCGGAGGAGTCACATATCGGAGAACAAATGCTCTAAATTTCAGCAACAAATATGGGCTGAGCAAGGAGATCAAAAAATCATGGACAAGAAAAGCAAGAACGCGATATCAAGCAAATAACTAATGTTTTCTCGGGAGAGACGAAGTAGTGGCAAGTGAGAGAGTGAGTGTAGGGCCAGGGGTGGCCCACACCATGGCCAGGCGCGCCGCTGGGCTGACCATGCCACCAGGTGGTGTGCCTGCATGGTGGGCCCCCTGGTACTCTCCAGGCACTTCTCGGCCCCTTTTTTCACGTAAAAATTTAATATGAATTTTCTGGAATTTTTCGAGACACTTTATTTTTGAGCAATTTTCAGGTATAGATGAATGATTTTCTGACAAAAAAAGTTTCTAGAAAGATGCAATGAGAAAACAAAACAAAAACTTCGAAAGTTCTAAGACACTCTAACAAGAAAGCAACTAACAACAGAAAAGTAAACTAAACGAAAGCAAAAACTAGAAAAGATAAAATAAAAGTAAACAAACATAATCATGGTGAAAACATTGTTCTGTTCATTGAAATCCTTTTATTAATAAGGTTGATCAGGTCTTGTTACCAAAACAATTTTATATGGAACAAAACTTTGTATTCCACTAATGATTATGTTACCTCAACCTTGATAGCAATGGTCCCAATCATAATAGTTTCATATATTTCTCTTGGTATGGGACAATATATTTCTCCAACTTGAATGCCCTCAACATGTTCAATTGAATTCAAACCATAAGTCCTATCAATCTTCTTGGGGAAATAGACAGTATGCTCCTTGTCATTAACATTGAAAGTCACCTTTCCTTGATTACAATTAATAACAGCTCCTGCAGTATTAAGAAAAGGTCTCCCAAGAATAATAGACATATTATCATCTCTAGGCATTTCAAGCACAACAAAATCAGTTAATATCAAGCAATTATGAGCCACTTGAACAGGTACATCCTCACATATACCAACAGGAATAGTAGTAGATTTATCAGCCATTTGCAAAGATATATCAGTTGGTATTAGTTTTTCCAATTGAAGTCTCTTGTAGAGAGAAAAAGGCATAACACTAACTCCTGCTCCCAAATCACACAAAGCAGTTCTAACATAACTATTTTTAATAGAGCACGGGATAGTTGGAATCCCTAGGTCTCCAAGTTTCTTTGGAACCTTATCATTAAAGGAATAATTAGCAAGCAAAGTAGAAATTTCTTCATTAGGGATCTTCCTTTTATTCGAGACAATATCCTTCATATACTTTGAATAAGGAGACAATTTAATAGCATCAGTCAAACAAATTTGCAATAATAAAGGTTTCATCCACTCACAAAACTTATTATAGTGTTCATCTTCCTTTGACTTGTGTTTCTTATCAGGGAAAGGCATAGGTTTTTAGACCCAAGGCTCTCTTTCACTACCATGTTTCTTAGCAACAAAATCTTCTTTAGTGTATTTAGTATTCTTAGTGTGCTTTTCAGGTTCTTCTTCAACTTTTTCTTTATCAGGAACATCATTTTCTTCATTACCACTTTCAGTTTCAGCATCAGAGACAGATATACTATTAGGATCTTTAGCAGGTCCAGAGGGTTCCACAATAGTTTTATGTTTCTTCTTTGTTTTCTTAGGAGTAGTACCACTATTTTCAGCTTGTTGAGAATCCTGCTCAATTCTTTTAGGATGCCCCTTAGGATATAGAGGATCCTGGGTAGCAGCACCACTTCTAGTTCTAATTTCATAAGCATGTTTTTCTTTAGCATCATTAACTAGCAAGTCTTTTTGTACTTTAATAAGCTGATCAATTTGAGTTTGAACCATTTGGAAGTGTTTAACAAGCATTTTAACATCATTAGAGGTTATTTCTACAATATCTTTTAACTCAATAATAGCTCTTGAGTTTTCCATTAGATGATTTTGCACCATTTTATTAAAATTATCTTGTTTAACAATAAAAATATCAAATTCTTCTAAGCATTGATCAGGAGGTTTAGAGTAAGGAATATCACCTTCATAAAAGTGCTGGAGAGAGTGTACCTCAATAGTGGATGAGTGGGAGATTGGCTTACATAATTCTTCTATAGGAGGTAAATTCTTCACATCTGCAGCTTTAATACCCTTCTCCTTAAGACATTTCTTAGCTTCCTTCATCACTTCATCATTTAGTTCAATAAATCCCCTCTTCTTTGATGTTGGTATAGGCGCAGGTATAGCTGGTTCAGGTATAATTGTCTCGGGTATAGTTGGTTTAGGAGGAGTCCAATCTTCATAATTCTTGCTTATTTTAGCCATTAATTCCTTAGCTTCCTTGGGAGTCCTATTCCTGAAAACACAACCAGCATAACCATCTAGGTATGTCCTAGATTCTTCAGTTAGTCCATTATAAAATATATCAAGAAGCTCATTCTTAGGTAATGGACATCCAGCCTATGCATGAATCAAAGCACAAAACCTTGCCCATGTTTCAGACAATATCTCTTTTCTCCCTGTTTAAAATCAAAAAGTTCCTACAAAATAGCATGACTAGCACTAGGAGGAAAATATTTCTGTAGGAAAGTACTAATCAAGCAATCAAGGCTATCAATAGATCCAGGAGGTAAATTATTAAACCAAGTTTTAGCTTCTCCTTTCAGTGAAAAAGGGAAAATTTTAGCAACAAAGTAGGTGCGCATCTTAATATCATCAGAAAACAGGCCACTCATGGTAGAAAGCTCAGTCATATGCGCTACTGCACTTTCATTCTTAGTCCCACAAAAATGTTCTTTCTCAACAATAGCTATGTAAGATAGATCAAGAGAGAAATCATAATCCTTATCTTTAATGTTTATGGGAGATGCAGCAAACTTAGCATTAGGAGACAATTTGGGTTTTATAGTACGCCTCTCAAGGAGACTCTTAATAGCACTCCTATCATGGGTGTTTTGACATTCTTTAATAAATTCATCGGTCATCGGTCATCTCTATATAACCGTCTTCAATATCATAACTCTCTCTAGACTCAGGTGAACTAACAGGTGTAGTAGTGTCTTCATTAGGAGTTTCAGTATTTCCAGCTATAGTTCTAGCAATCGTAGCATCTAGTAAAGGACCTAATGAACTACTCTTATCAAGCACAGTAAGAGCAACATCATAAGTATCAGAAGTTTCAGATTCAGGAGTAGTAGCAGTGTGTGTAGCACGTGTATGGGGTGGTGTAAGGAGCTTACTCATAACAGATGGTGAATCAAGAGCAACAGAGGTGTTCAGAACTGTACCTCTTCTTGTAGGGAATGGTAAAATAGGAACCTTGCCATCGCGAGACTTACCCATGATGGAAGGATGGCAGTGAACAATAGTGATTCCAGGTTAACTTGATATAAAGCTATGCTCCCAGGCAACGGCGCCAGAAAATAGTCTTGATGACCCACAAGTATAGGGGGTGTATCGCTGTATTTTCGAGGGAAGTGAAACCCAATTTATTGATTCGACACAAGGGGAGCCAAATAATATTTATAAGCCTTAACAACTGAGTTGTCAATTCAGCTGCACCTAGAAACAATCTTGCTCACAACAGTTTATCAGTAGGAACAGTTTTGTAGTAGCAATAGCAAAGTAATAGCGGTAGTAAAAGTAAAGGCAGTAGTAACAATTGCGGTAAACAATAGGATTAGAGCGCGGTAGGCATAGGGATGGATGGATGGGCGTTGCATGGACAAGACAATTCTTATGGCAATCAAGACATAGGGCATTTGCAGATAAATAAGATAAAGCATCCAAGTACTAGATAATCGTGGGCATGTGTTCCATATATAGTCATACATGCTCGCAATGAGAACTTGCACAACATCTTTTGTCCTGCCAGCGGGTTTGCAGCAGGGACTCAAGGGAACTACTGGCAATTAAGGTGCTCCTTTTAATAGAGCACCGGATCAAAGCATTAACACTTCATGAGCACACGTGATCCTCACATCAAAGCCATTCCCTCTGGTTATCCTGATTGCTGTCACTTCGAGGCCTTTGGTTCCGGACAACAATATGTGTATACACATTGCAGGTGAGACCATAAACAATACTATCATAATGAATCAATAACATGTTCAGATCTGAAATCATGGCACTCGGGCCCTAGTGACAAGCATTAAGCATAACAAGTTGCAACAAAGTCAAAACGCACTAATAATAGATACTAGGCACCATGCCTTAACAATATGATGCCATTACATGAACGATCTCATCCAATCCCTACCATCCCCATAGCCTTCAGCGGGGGATTACTCACTCATAGATGGGGGAAACATGGATGATCGATGGAGAAGCGATGGTGATGATGATGGCGATGTTTTCCTCCAATTCCCCGTCCCGGCAGGGTGCCAGAATGGAGTTTCTGGTTCTGAATCACGGAATCTGGTGGTGACGGTGCAGCGGAACTCTTTCTGGAAAAACATCGACCCCCCCCTTGGTTTTTAGGTCAAGAGGCAACTTATAGGCGAAGAGGGGGTTCGAGGGGGCAGTCGAGGCAGCCACACCACCCCCAGGCGTGGCCTGGCCTGGCCCACATGGCCAGGTGGTGTGGGCCCCTCGTAGCCCTAATCCGTCTCGTCTTCTGGTTCCGGGAGTCTTCTGGTGAAATAGGATTTTTGGCATATTTTCTGGGATTTTTCCTGATAGTTGATTTTCTGCACAAAAACTAGACACCAAGGTAATTCTGCTGAAAACATCGTCAGTCCGTGTTAGTTGCATCCAATTCACACAAGTTTAGAGGAAAAACAGTAGCAAAAGTGTTCAGGAAAGTAGATACGTTTTGGACATATCAGTTAACACCGACTTTCCTCCTGAAACATACAAAGTATAAGTACATGAGTTGAATAAGGTGCGAGCTAAAGTAAAAGCCGGAGAATGAATACCGGTGGAGCTCTTCTTCTCCGCCTCTAAGGCGGTGGTGGATCATCTGGAGACTCCACTCTCCGGTTTCTTCTTCTCCTTGGCCTCGGCAACATTGTTAGAGGTGGAGCTCTTCCGCTTTCGCACTGTCGGAGCTGGTTGATCCTTGGGGGTGTCATTGTCGGACACCACCTGGGTATCCTTCACCTTAGGATCATAGACCTAGGAGGCCATCTGATCCGCCGCCAAGGTTGCCAGCTACAGGGTAAAATGTGTGTTAGACTGGTAACTTCAAGATGGAAAGGCCTTAGAGTATATACATAACAAGCAAGGAAATAGAAGCTACCTCTAGGCACTTGCCGCCTTCGAACATGTCGTAGGTGATCTTGAATCCATGCTTCCTGTCTTTCACCTTGACTATGTCCTTTAGCCAAAGCTTGATCGAGTTAGTGGAGAAGTTGTCCTGCGAAATACGCATAGGATCCTTCCGGCTCTAGGTGTACTTGCACATCAACTCGACACGGTGCTGTAGAGGCTGGATCCGCCTAGTGAAGCACATGGCTAGGTCCAAGCCTATAAGACCTTCGTCCACGAGCCATTCAATCTGGCTTACGGCACGATTGGCATCATCGTCAGACGGAAGGGAGGCTGGGGTCCTCCAGGAAGGTACTTCGGTGACGGCTCCATCGACAAAGTTGGGATATGTCTCAAGACGGTCAGGCAGGGGAATATCTAGGCCATAGAAGTATGTGCACTGCTAGTTCTTGCATGATTCATGCCCTACGATGTCGGGGAAGCACCGGCTATGCTGGATCTTAAAGCTAATGGTTCCAGAAGTCCGCAATTCATCCTTGGACTCTACAGAATCTCTCTTGATGGTGAAAAAGTATACAAATAGATCTAATCTAGGTTTGATTCCTAGATATCCTTCACACAAAGCTACAAAATTGCTAAGGATGAGGATGTTGTTAGGATAGAGGTTGTGGGGAAGTACCCGGAAGTGCTGGAGAACGTCCAGGAAGAAGTTGGAGATTGGTAGGCTTATGCCTCATACCAGGTGGGATTTGAGGTACACCTTCTCTCCGGCTTGGGGAGAAGGAGTCACCTCGCCGGCCAGCGCCGGCCGCCAGATCAAACCCTCCGCCGCGGGAAGATACCTCTCGGCGATGAGTTCTTGCAGATCCTGGGTGGAGAGGTCAGAGCCCCTCCACACTCCTTTGTGGGAGTCATTGTCCTCTTCGGCAGCTTCTGGCACCACCCGTCCTTGGTCATCGCCGGTGGTTTCCACCACGACGGAGACAGGGACGACGACCCCCTCCGGTGGGACCGTCACTCCCTGAGATGGCCCTATTGTAGCCTCGGGAGTCGCCGCCATTGAAGGGATAGAGCTGCTGGAGGCCATTGCGTAGCTAGGAGTGAGTGGAGAAAAGAGGAAGCTTTGGATAGGGTTTTCCGATGAGGAGCTCGAACAGACGCGCGGCTGGAGGAAGATGAAGACGTAGGTGAGAATGCGGGCAAAAGAAAATAACCTAGCCATAGTCAAAATATATAGACCCGACATCAAGATTTGTGCAAAGGGATCCGATGGACGGAGCGTTGCCGACATGGAGACGAATGTGCACGGTAATTTAGCCACGTCCTCCCTCTTTGCCGCTTTACTGTTTTGGATTTCGCGCATGTAAAAACAGCTAATGATTAATTCTTTGCCTTCTGTGAGTTTCGAGGTAGCGTAGGTTGTACCCTACGTCATCCTCCTGGCAGTTGCAGTGAAGAGGTCACATCTGAAGATTCATCAAAGACGGAAGTCATCCGCCTCTGGAAACAAAACTCGAGGAATCTCCGCCTACATTGCAAAGGCGGATAGGATTGCATGGTTCTTTAGGAGACCTTTTAGATATTGCTTGACGGATTGCCAGCATTACATAGATGGAGCATTCAAGATTAAAAAGCAAGACGACGCAAGATCTCGAAGTCCTCCGGGGGCTACTGTTGGGGATATGCTAAATGGGTATCACCATAGCACGTCCATAATCCGGATAACCCGGGTGGCCCACAGTTGGTAGCAAGGCCTATGGCCTCCTGGGCGGCCGAGTTTGATGGATCCAGAAGGGAGGCCCATGCCGGATAAAGGAAGGCTATGCAGGAGTCACCGACGTACTCGGAGCCTTGGAGTGCAAGACACGAAAGACTAGTTAGTATTAGTGTAGGACTCTTTACCTTGTCTGGCAAGGTCCTTTCCCTATAACCCTAGGTTCTAGTGCCTTTATAAACCGGACATATGGGAGCCTTTAGGGCACAACCAATCAGATTGCTACGTACACCGTGCAACACCTCGCACAGCGAACCTATCTCTGTAACTCGGCATATTGCCATTATAGTGATTTATAGCAGGAGTAGAGCTCCGCCACCGTCGTGGGACTTGAACCTAGGTAAGCTGTGTTACCTCATACCCACCAACTCTCCGTCTTACCTCACGTCTTTAAACACGCACTATGAGGACCCTTCCATGGCGTACTCGTCGGCAATACCACGACAACACCTATAGACATCGTCGGTGAAGAAGTTGTAGTATTGGCTGGACTTCCGCCTCCTCAGCAAATGACGAGTCTTGGTGTCATTGGACTCATCGTCACTGTAGAGATCGCTGCTATCCTCCTATTGGGAAAACAGTAGAGTGCAATAAGGACATGATTGAGATTTTTTGATTATCGGGATTGATTATTTGGATAAATAAACCGATTGTGATCACCTGATTATTTCCCAAATCTCAAACCAAATCGAATATTGATCCCGAACAGGGGGATTCATCGAAATACGAGATCCAACATAAGAGGATTAGCTACTATAAAAATACGAACAGCCAAACCCTAATAACATACGATCTAGCATCCAACGATGGGAATGGGGAAGAACAAGGGAAGGGGAGAATGAAGGAAATATGCCCTGAGAGGCAATAATAAAGTTGTTATTATGTATTCCATGTATATGATAGATGTTTATTTTGCATGCTATAATTGTATTGATAGGAAACGTCAATACATGTGTATTTAATAAACAAAAAGGGTTCCTAGTTATGCCTCTCTTATAGACTAGCTTGTTGATTAACAAGATGATCAAGGTTTCCTGATCTTGGACATTGGATGTTGTTAATAACAAGGTCACAGCATTTGTGAAATGATTTGATGAACATTCATCCGAAGTATAGCATTATGATCAAGTCATTATGTTTATATTGCTATAACATCATATGAAGTAATCTTTATCCTTAGACCACGAGATCATGTTAATTGCTAACACCGGAAGAGTATCTTGATAACATCAAACGTCACACCGTAACAGGGTGACTATAAATGTGGGTTCAGTGCTACCAAGGTGTTATGTTGAGGCTCATGGATCAAGAGTGGAATTTGTAAATCCTGATGACGGATAGATATTCTCTGGGCCCTCTCGGTGATATCGCATTAAGATAGCTTGCAAGCAAGTGATGTGATCACTACAATGTTATATCACGGGAACGAGAAAAGAGTGCATGTCGGCAACGAGATGAAACTAGGTATTTGGATACCGATGATCGAATCTCGGACATGTATTATATCATGAGACAAAGGGATTAAGTTACTAGCGTTAAAGGTTCTCACGATCATAGAAGTCATCGTTGAATGTGCAGGAGTCAGTATGGATCTCTAGGTCCCGCTTCTGATTATTGATCTGAGAGGAGTCTCAATCATCTCTGCATTATTCGCGAACCGTAGGGTGACACACTTAAGGGTTGCCGGACACCATTTAGGAGCACAAATGTTTCAGACAAAAGGTTTGCAAAGCGCAGGAAATGTTTTGATAGAAACATGAATTGTTTTGATAGAAACCGGAATTGTTTCGGGTGAAATTACAGAAAGTGGTTCTGCATGTGATATTGAAATGTTGCAAGGGGTTTTATGTGAATGTTTGTTAATTAAAGTAATTAACCAAATTCTGAATAAAATAAATAAAAGAGTTTTATTAATTGAGAGTTGCATTAAATTTGGTGGAAATTTAATGCATGTGAGTGGAATTTTGGGTGGAGTCAAAATTTATGTGAGTGGAGCTTCACCACATGAATGAGGAAGAGGTGGGGGCACCCCCATTTGGCCGCCGGCCATGGGAGGGGAGGAACCCCCCTCTCCTATAAAAGGCCCCCCTCTCCTCCCTCACGAAGCACACCTCCTCGTGAAGGATCTCTCTCCCCCTCTAGATATTCCCCCATGGTCTCGGATTAGCGAGATACATGTTCCTGGTGGCCTTGCGTCTGGAAGGAGTTGTTGCTTCCACTAATTCGCTGGAGCGAGGAGGTGGAGGTTGTCTGGTAGCTTGAACGTGTGTGCGAGGACGGATGCGCTGCTGATTTGCGGCGCTCGGACTTCCACACGATCTTGAGATCGGCAATTGTACGACTACATCAACCACGAGTTCCTACTCGTTAACAAAACTCGTTGTCTTCGAGGGTCAGTTCTCCATGGATGTATGTCCACCCGTTGCTCTGTATCTAGTAGCTGGATCTTGGCGTATAGTTCTCATCGTAGGAAATTTTTGTTTTCTATGCTGCAAACCCAATAGAGAAAACCCTGGTTTCCTCCAACCATGGGTCAGCGATGCTGGTGTCATAGGAGTTCTCCGGCCTTATGTAATCAACCTCCTTGTAGGGATCCCAGCCGAGCGGGATCTTCCCGAGACCGGCGGGGGCCTCCTCACGGGTGGCTACAGCGGATGCGGGGAAGGGGACGGTGGTTGCCTTTGATGCCTCGACGGGGGCCTGTATAGGGACAAGGGCCTCCTCGCCGGTGGCCTTGGAGGCACCGATGGGCACCGCACCATTTTTCTCCATCGCCGGCATGGTTGGGGTTTTCTTGGGGGTTTGCAGAAGGTGATGGGACAGTGGAGACAGTTGAGTGAGCGAGTGAGTGATTAGTGAGAGTGAGGAGACCTCTATTAAAGGAGAAGGGAATCGACGTTTAGTTGCACCACCATGCATCGCATAACCGTGTACGCTACTGCACCGTGCACGGCCACTAATACGTTGCTAACGTATATATAATTTTTGATGTTCCCTACTTGGTTTTTATCTACTTTCTTATGTTTTGTCCACACTTTGGAGTACCTTTTAAACACTTTCTTGGACTAACCTATTAACAAGATTCCATAGTGTCTGCTGCCTGTTTTCTGCTGTTTTTGGTTCTAGGAAAATCGGAAAATGAATATTCTCGGAATTGGACGGGACAAAAGCCAAAGTCAGTATTTCACCAAGGGGGACATGGAGCCAGAATACGAGACGGAGAGGGGCCAGAGGGCCGCCACACCGCATGGCCGTGCGGCCAGGCCTGGCCTGCGCCAGGGGGTGGTGTGGCCGCCTAGGGCACCCGGCCTCCCCTTTCGCCTATAATATGCCTCCAATACAGAAACCCTAAGTACCCAATCAAAATTCCATGAAAGAGTTCAGAGTCAGCCATCTCCATCCCTAGATCGGGAGGGATCTGAAGCTCTTCCCGGCACCCTGCCGGAGGGGAGAATTCACCCTAGAGGCCTTCTTCATCACCATGCAAGCCTGCGGTGTGATATGTGAGTAGTTCATCCTTGGACTACGGGTCCATGTAGTAGCTAGATGGTTGGTTCTTCTCCTTTGTACTACCATGTCTAGATCTTGTGAGCTCCGTTCATGATCAAGATCATCTATTTGTAATTCTACATGTTGTGTTTATGGGGATCCGATGATATTGAGATGCTATTTCAGATTGATTATTGATTCTATCATGTCTTTGTTATTTGTGATCCTGCATGCTCTCTGTTGTTAGTAGATATCTTGGCCGAGTAGATGCTAGCAACTCCAAGAGGGAGTATTTATGCTCGATAGTGGGTTCATGCCTCTAGTAATCTGGGGAAGTGACAGGAATCTCTATGGTACTAGATGTGTTGTTGCTACTAGGGAGAAAACAACAATCCTTTGTTCATAGAACAATCGTATTGTTTACTTTACACACAATGCGTAATGCAATTATCTGTTGCTTGCAACTTAATACTGCAGGGGGTTCAGATGATAACCTGAAGGTGGATTATTAGTCATAGATGCAGTTGGATTACGGTCTATGTATAATGTTGTAATGCCCAATCAAATCTCATAGGAGTCAAGATGATTAGTATATGCATATATGCTTTCTCGATGTTTGCCAATTTCCCCGCTTTAATTTGTTCACCCAACATGTCATCTATCTTAAGGAGAACCACCACTAGTGAACTATGGACCGCGGTCCTTTCTTTTACTATCAATCTACAACTGTTATTGCTTTGTGTTTACTTTTTGCAAGCCTTTACTTTCTTCCACACAATACGTTTAATCCTTTGTTTTCAGCAAAATCGGTGAGATTGACAACCTCACTGTAAGTTGGGGGAAAATTTCTGTGGTTGTGTTGTGCAGGATTCCAAGTTGGCAACAACACCTTGGAGGTGTTTCCTTGCTCCTACTGGTTCGATAACTCTTGGTTTCATAACTGAGGGAAACTTGCTGCTGTGCTCATCATACCTTCCTCTTGGGGTTCCCCAACGAGCTCGAGCTATCTTGGGCCATCAAGCTCTTTTCTGGCACCGTTGCCTGGGAGTCAAGGACATCTTCACAAGGGGAGTCCCTCATAACCAATCTCTTTACTTTGTTGTTTTTGTTTTGCTTAGTTGATTTTTTTGCTTTGTTTGCTTGTTTCTTTATCAAAAACACACAAAAATTAGTTTTACAAGTTTGTTTTCTTTATTAAAACACAAAAAATGACTACTCTTGAAAACACTAAGTTGTGTGACTTCACTAGCACCAACAACAATGATTTCATGTGCACACCTATTGCTCCACCTGTTCCTGAAGCTACTTTCTTTGAAATAAAACCTGCTTTACTCAATCTTGTTATGAGAGAACAATTTTCTGGTATTGGTAATGAAGATGATGCTGCTCATCTAAATAACTTTGTTGAACTTTGTGAGATGCAAAAGCATAGGGATATAGATGGAGATATTATTAAGCTTAAATTCTTTCCTTTCTCTTTGAGAGGAAAAGCTAAAGAATGGTTGCAATCCCTAACTAGAAATGGTATTGATTCTTGGACTAAATGCAAAGATGCTTTAATTGGAAAATACTACCCTCCTGCAAAGATTATATCTATGAGAAGTGAAATAATGAAATTTAAACAATCTGATAATGAACATGTTGCTCAAGCTTGGGAAAGAATGAAATCTTTGGTAAAGAATTGTCCCACTCATGGACTGACTGCTTGGATGATTATCCAAACATTTTATGTAGGATTGAACTATTCTTCAAGAAATCTACTGGATTCTGCTGCTGGAGGTACCTTTATGACCATTACTTTGGGTGCTGCAACAAAAGTTCTAGATAATATGATGGTTAACTATTCTGAATGGCATACTGAGAGAGATCCACAAGGTAAGAAGGTAAATTATGTTGAAGTGACCTCTTCCTTGAGTGATAAAATTGAAGTTATTATGTCTATGCTTGTTAATGGGAAAGCTCATATTGATCCAAATCATGTTCCCTTAGCCTCTTTGGTTGCTCAAGAAGAGCAAGTTGATGTGAACTTTATAAGAAATAATAATTTTAGCAACAATGCCTACACGAATAATTTTGGTAATAATAACTATATGCCATATCCTCCCAATAATGGTAATGCTTATGGAAATTCCTACAACAATAATAGGAGTGCTCCCTCTGAACTTGAAGTCATGCTTAAAGATTTTATTAGTAAACAAACTGTTTTCAATAAAACTATTGAGGAAAAACTCTCTGATGCTGAAAGAAATATAGCATCATTGGCTGAAGCCCAATCTTCTTTGAATAAAATGGTTGCTAAACCTAAAACTATTGAGAATCCCATTGCTGCTACTAATGCCATACAAGTTAGAATTGATGAGAATGTTAGACTATTAGCTGAATTGCATGCTAAGTAGGAAAGACAAGATGAAATTGCTAGAAACATTAGTGTTTCTACTATCACTACCACTAGTGTTGAAGCTAGTAATAGCTCTATTACTTTAGATGATAATTATGATTTTGATCTTGATGGTTGCAACATCTCTGAAGTTATTAAGTTCCTACAAAAGCTTGCTAAAAGTCTTAATGCTAGTGCTACAAATATGGCTTTTACAAAACACATTACTGATGTTCTCATAAAAATTAAAGAAGAAAAGATGAAACATAAAGCTTCTATTCCTATGAAACTAGAATATGGTTGGGAACCCATCATTAATATGAAAGTGAATGATTTTGATTTCAAAGCTTTATGTGATCTTGATAGCAGTGTTTCTATTATGCCTAGAAGGATTTATGATATGCTTGATTTGCCACCATTGGAAGATTGTTATTTGAATGTCCCACTTGATGATAATACTAAAAAGAAACTCATGGGGAGTATTAATGATGTTATTATTATGGTTAACAATGCCTATGTCCCTGTTGGTTTCTATTTTTTGGATGTTGAATGCAATGCATCTTGTCCTATTACTTTGGGAAGACCTTTTCTTAGAACTGTTGGTGCCATTATTGATATAAAAGAAGGCACCATTAAATATTAACTCCCACTCAAGAAAGGTATAGAACACTTCCCTAAGAAGAGAGAGAAGATTCCTTTTGCCTCTCCTATGAAAACAAAATTTGCTCTTAATGCTTCTTCATTTGAGAACACTTGCTTCTTTTTCTTGCTTCTTATGCCTAACTTAAAGGCGTTAAAGAAAAGTACTTATTGGGAGATAACCCAAAAGTTTTAGATGAGTCTTGGAAGTTATTACTTCAGTAATAACCACTCCTTATCCTTTTTATTGTCTTTTTGTGCCAAGAGTAACCTCTAATGAGAGAGAAGTAATGCTTGGGAAAGTTGTTGTCCCGAAACAGATTTTTTTGCTTCACCGTAAAAATTTGTGTAAAATCTCTGTACGTCGTTTTTGGCGTGAATTTTTGTTCTTCTGCCCAGGTTGTTATCTAACTTTCCTTAGTTCAACACTTTCCGATTTGAGCAACAGAAGGTCTTTGAAAAAATTGGTTTTTACCTGCTGGTCTGTTTTGATAGATTTCTGCCATTATTTGCATTTGCTTCTTGTTGGTTCCTTTTTGAGTTCTCTTTGGGGAATTGAGCTGTTGAAGGGAAGTGCTACAGTAGCTTGTGTTTTAATGGAAGTTTTATTTGTGTTGAAACTGAACCCAAAGACTTATTATCTTGAGTGCATTAATGTTGCTAATAAAGATTGTGTGAAGTTTTGTATGAAGGAAAATTTTTAGGTGTATGGAGATAATGATGTAATAAGATGAAGATTGGACTAAAGCTCAAGCTTGGGGATGCCACGCGTGTCACCCCAAGAAATATCCAAGAAGTACAAGCGTCAAAGCTTGGGGATGTCCAAGGCATCCCCTTCTTCATCAATAAAAATCCCAGGTTTCTTCCAAACACTTCATTTTTATTGTTTCATGCACAGTTGTGTTGTTCTTGGAGCGTCTTTGTTTTTGTTTTTGGTTTTCGTTTGCTTGGTTTTCATAGTTTGCTTGAATAAATTGGTTGGACCCCCTCTTTCATACATTAGTTTTCAAATAAGTTTGGTTTGGATTGGAAAAGAGTAGGAAAAGTTTATGCTTAAGTGGTAAAAGGAGCTCGTTTTTGACTGTGGCCTATGCTTTGTCATGTCATGCTTGATATTGTTTTGGCTTTATGCTTAGTGATCTTTGTTGTAGCATGACATGTTATAAACAATTGAGATTGCTTAATGTGCCTTGAAAGAATCATGTGTTGTTTTAGCATATTAAAGCGTAGTATTGTGGTATTCTCCTTTGATGCTTTATTTGGGTTGACTTGGCGCATGCTCACACCATGTTATGACTATCCCAAGTCACCATAGCCTTTATGATCCTTTACTTTTCGACTTGTAATATCACTTTATGCTTTAATTAATGATGTTTTGTCGCTTTGCATGATTATGACCATTATTGCTCTCTTAGTTGGTCGCTCCCAGTCTTTTGCTAGCCTCCGTAACCAAGTATGAGTTCCACTCATGCATCCAACTCCAAATAAAACCAAGTTATTCCAAAGAGTCCACCATACCTACCTATTAGCATTTGCTATTCCAAATATATTCATGTTTTTATCTACCTTCCGAATTAAACTTGTTATGTGAAAATTAGTGATTAAAGCTCTCACGAACTTGATGGCACACTTTACTTTTCTTGCACTTAATAAACTTGAACCATTGTGCCCATCTATGTTGCGTATATGCTTGCACTTATATGTTGGGGATTAGCAGAACCATGCTGTCATGGGTAACGCTTTCAACATTGCACTTGTACTTTTGTACCTAGTTGATATCATGCTCTTTTGTCTATGGATGTCGTCGGTGTGAAATGAAAGGGGAGCTTGTAAGTCCATGGAGTTATGTGTGTGTGTTAGAGAAATGCCTAGGCCACCGGTCTAATCCATGCCTAATCATGCTGGAAACCTGCAGTGTAACCATAATGAGTTGTCTATGAAGCATTCTTCTTATAAAAAAAGAGATAGAGATTGAGAAAACAAGAAAAAGAAAAAATAAGATATGAGAAAAGAGGAAAGAGAGAAAAAAGCACCATTTTCCCATGGTAAATAAGAAGATTACTGAGATGCTCATTGTCTGCTTGCCATCTCATTTTGATATGGGGATTCTTCTGTATCATTGTTTAAGGGGTACCCCGTTGGCGGTTCTCTATGATACACATGTACTTACTATGACAAGAACTTACCGGTAACTAAACTTGAGTAGCATGAGGAGCGGCCCTCGTATTCAAGGGACATGAGATTTCCAACTTATACTTTGTCAAGTATATACTCCATAGTTTGTTCACTTTAACCTTAATCACTTCAAGATTCTTATGATAGGGGCAATGAGAGATGAAAGCTAATAAGTACCATAATTTTTGGAAGCTCTTTATGAGACTTGAATCCCTGCTTCCTTCTATGAAGGCCTTACTTTTACTTTTATGTTGAGTCTCCACCTTCTATCTTTATGCACCTATTTTGAGAGCATAGTGGCCATTCTTAGTTCTATGTGCATTGTCCCAAGACTTGTTGATTGATACATAATTTTCATATTGCTTGTCCTTAAACTATTTGTATCTAGTCACCCTTATAAACTTTGAAGGTGTGCTATGCATTTATGTTTGCTACTCCATGAGGGACAAGCTGAATGCCACTATGCTATGTTTTCTTTATGTGAAACAAACAAACGTCTTGCAAAGCATTGTTATTCATGAATCTTTTGTTTGTACCTTTTCATGTTACAACATAGTTGCTATGTTTTATTGTTAGAACTTTGTCTTTCATGCTATGTTGAAGTACTATGATCCCAGCTATCAATGTTCTACAAATACTTTGATCAAGTTTATGATGGTGCATGTCACCACAAAAATTATTCTTTCTTTTTATCACTTACCTACTCGAGGACGAGCAGGAGTTAAGCTTGGGGATGTTGATACGTTGCTAACGTATCTATAATTTTTGATGTTCCATGCTTGGTTTTTATCTACTTTCTTATGTTTTGTCCAAACTTTGGAGTACTTTTTATACACTTTCTTGGACTAACCTATTAACAAGATGCCACAGTGCCAGCTGCCTGTTTTCTGCTATTTTTGGTTCCAGAAAAGTCAAAAAATGAATATTCTCGGAATTGGACGGGACAAAAGCCAAAGTCAGTATTTCACCGAGGGGGACACGGAGCCAGAATACGATATGGAGAGGGGCCAGAGGGCCGTCACACCACCTGGCCGCGCGGCCAGGCCTGGCCCGCGCCAGGGGTGATGTGGCCTCCCAGGGCACCCCCTCGGCCTCCCCTTTCGCCTATAAGATGCCTCTGATACAGAAACCCTAAGTACCTGATCTAAATTCCACGAAAGAGTCTATAGCCACCGTCATCTCCATCCCTAGATCGGGAGGGATCTGAAGCTCTTCCCGGCACCCTGCCGGAGGGGAGAATTCACCCTGGAGGCCTTCTTCATCACCATGCAAGCCTCCGGTGTGATGTGTGAGTAGTTCATCCTTGGACTACGGGTCCATGTAGTAGCTAGATGGTTGGTTCTTCTCCTTTGTGCTACCATGTCTACATCTTGTGAGCTCCGTTCATGATCAAGATCATCTATTTGTAATTCTACATGTTGTGTTTGCAGGGATCCGATGGATATTGAGATGCTATTTCAGATTGATTATTGATTCTATCATGTCTTCGTTATTTTTGATCTTGCATGTCTCCGTTGTTAGTAGATAACTTGGCCGAGTAGGTGCTAGCAACTCCAAGAGGAAATATTTATGCTCGATAGTGCGTTCATGCCTCTAGTAATCTGGGGAAGTGACAGAAATCTCTAAGGTACTAGATGTGCTGTTGCTACTAGGGAGAAAACAACAATCCTTTGTTCATAGAACAATCATATTGTTTACTTTACACGCAATGTGTAATGCAATTATCTGTTGCTTGCAACTTAATACTGGAGGGGGTTCGGATGATAACCTGAAGGTGGATTATTAGTCATAGATGCAGTTGGATTACGGTCTATGTATAATGTTGTAATGCCCAATCAAATCTCATAGGAGTCAAGATGATTAGTATATGGATGTTTGCTTTCTCGATGTTTGTCAATTGCCCCGCTATAATTTGTTCACCCAACATGTCATCTATCTTAAGGAGAACCACCACTAGTGAACTATGGACCCCGGTCCTTTCTTTTACCATCAATCTACAATTGTTACTGCTTTCTGTTTACTTTCTGCAAGCCTTTACTTTCTTCCACACAATATGTTTAATCCTTTGTTTTCAGCAAAACTGGTGAGATTGACAACCTCACTGTAAGTTGGGGGCAAAGTTCTGTGGTTGTATTGTGCAGGATTCCAAGTTGGCAACAACACCTTGGAGGTGTTTCCTTGCTCCAACTGGTTTGATAACCTTGGTTTCATAACTGAGGGAAACTTGCTAATGTGCTCATCATACCTTCCTCTTGGGGTTCCCCAACGAGCTCGAGATATCTTGGGCCATCAGCCACACGTGTCCGATACCTCCCCGTGCACCGCGCACGCATACCGTGAGTCACGTTTTTCCCCTCGTGTCAAACCCTGGCAACTTAGTTGTGCTCAGTTTTTCCCTTGTGTGTAACACTGGTAGTTTGGTTGTACTCAGTTTTGCCCTCAGGTACTAACACTACCATGTGCAATATACTCAGTTTTACCCTCCGGTGGCTGGTCAACAGAGAGTCAACCAATGGGTTTTAGCTAGCTAATTGAGTCATTTTATGCAGAATAAATTCAAAAAGATCAAAACATAGTGGCATCTACCCAGGGAGTCTTATTATGTGACCTGGCACCATAAGAAATGTTTATACATCAAGTTTTAACCTAAATCACCACTTCTCAAATCACCTACTAACATGGGTATACCCTACAGGTACTCGAGCTTAGTATATACGGCCTAAATATGTAAAGGCCCGCAGTGTCGCCAAGGCCCAAATGAAGGACTCGAGTAACCTACGGACTCTCGATTGCTTGAAGAACAAGAAGAAGCTAAAGATAGAAAGTTTGAAGGGGAAAACCCTAACCTGTAACCAACTCGGCCTGCTACCCGAGACCTAGCCTATCTATATAAAGGCTAGGAGGGGCGGCAAGGAGGACACACACGCAACCCTAGTTTCCACAACCCTTGCCAGATTGCATCTGCACACCATTGTAATCCTCGATTCCTTTGATAATTCCACAAGCACACAAGCAGGAGTAGGGACCTCTACGAGGCCTGAACCTGGGTAAATCTTCGAGTCACCTGTGTGCTTGTTTGCTAGCCGATAGATGTCTCTAGCGCTCCCTCCTTCTCCAAAACCCAAGTCCATAACAATGGGCATTGATGAGTTAAACCCTCGTCAATTGGCGTCGTCTGTGGGAACTGGGAGTGCTGATGTTGCGGCTTCTTTGGCCCCATCAACCGCGATCTACAACTCCGCAACAGTGGAGATTCGCCAGCTCTTCGGCGCGTTCGACTTCACTATCCACACGCCAGCCACTTGCCCGACTTTCGAGTCCGTCGGCGACGGGATCAGCCTGGCAATAGGGAGCTTCCTCTTCCAAGTTGGTTAGATGGGCACGCTTCGCATGCCTGATCAGCCGACGGTGGCGTCGATTGCCCTAGCATCATGGTTCCCATCATCGATCGGCACCCTCAGTGAGCTCAACGCCCCGACAACAGTCGAAAACACGATCAGCGACAGCAGTCGCGACTATGATCTGAGCGATCTGGCCACTGAAGATGGAACCTACGGTTCTAGATCTGAGAGTTGTGGGAGCAGCAGCTTCCCCAATCACTTCATGTGCACCGTCATCAACGCAGACGACACCTCTGCCAACCGCGACAACACGGGCAATCGCGGTAATGGAACCGACCCGCCAAACGGCGGCAACAGTGGCAATGGTGGCAATCGCACCCCTGTCAACAATGGAGGAGAAGTCGAACCTCCAACCATAACAAACGAGCAAACCGGCGAGCGCGTCGTGGTCAGGCTCAACGAGCTTGCGTGGGCTCGCTGCGGGGCAATCCTTTACCTCCCGGCTCCTCGCAAGAACTTCTGATGGACTACCACTGGCTCCTGAAGGAAGAATTCAAACGCCAAGCGCAAACAATCGCGCAACTCGAAGCACGCAAAAGGGCGGCAGATGAGTAAAGCCTTCGTCGTGCTGGACTCTCCTCCCACGGAGGATCCTCCTCAAAAGGCAACGAGTACATCGCCAAAAAGAGGCAATCTCGGATGGCCCATCTCACCGAGCAAGAACGCATAGAAGCTGCAAAAGTCCTCGACTTCAGCTCTATGACAATCGATACGCGGGGCAATGTGGTCCCAAAGACGCCGCAAGCTGCAGTGACAGCGGCCACCATGTACCTCCTCAATAACCAGCCGCCAGCTGGAGATCCCCGAGCCGCGATGCACTGATCTATGATCGCGGGCTTGGGACTAATCGAGCCTGCCCTCGAGAAGGAGCCAACGCCAGAGCCGAAGAAAGGCAAAGCGCTAGCAAAGCGCTACTCCTCGCCCTCATCCAGTGATGACAGTCACAACCTGTCTCGATGCTGCCGCTCACGGCGACACGACCACGACTACGAAGCACGTGATGACATCACGCAGCGCAAGATCGACAAATCAAGGGCGCGACATGCTCGGTCGACTAACTCGGAAGAGGAAGATGTGGAGCTCTGCGGCGCCAGATGCTTCAGCAGATCCATAAGGCAAAAGCGAATGCCCAAGGGGTTCAAACTCCCATCGGAGAACCCGAAGTTTGACGGCCTACAGGACCACATCTCCTCCGTCAGGCTCCATGGCGGCAGTCGAAGCACGACCATGCAATGCCTACAGCTACAGCTGCAGGGCGCCGCCCAAGCATGGCTCAACAACCTCCCACGCAGATCCATTCACAGTTGGGATGAGCTGGTTTACAGCTTTGTGTGCAACTTCAAAGGCACCTACAAGCAGCCTGCGTCAATCGAAGAGCTGAGATGCTGCCAGCAAAGATCGGGCGAATCGCTACGCTCTTACATCCAGAGGTGGTCCATCATCAAGAACTCCGTAGAGAACATCTCGGAGGATCACGCAATTGATGCATTCAACAGCGACATCCGCCGCATAGAGCTCAGGGAGGAGCTAGGCCGCTCAAAGCCCAAGACCATCGACCACCAGATGGAAATCATGAATCGGTGGGCCGATGGAGAAGATTCGGTGAAGAATCATGTTCACTCCGACGAGGAGGCAGAACTCGAGCGCAGACGCGATCGCCGAGGCAAACACCGCATGCGCATCTACGATGACCGCGACAACGTCAACATGGTCGCAGCCGGCTACGCCGACAGACGCGATGACAACCGCAACAGCGGATACCGCAGCGGTGGATACCGTGACTCCAGGAAGACCACGCAAGTGTGGCAACGTTGCGATCGTGATGAAGCACCCGCGACATCGATTGAAGACAAACTGTCCGGGCCATGTACGGTGCACTTCTACATCGACAAACATGATGGAAAGAAGAAGTCCAGCCACCTCCTCAAGGACTGCCGCGAGTTCCTCAAACTACATGAGGGATTAGCTCGGATGAACCGCAACACAGTCAAAAGAGGCTACGGAGCCGCTCCAGGCGCTGTGGCACATGGCGCTCTGCCACCGCCACCTAGAATACCCCCAAACACAACTGCACTAGACCAGCACCAAGGAGGTGAACCCTACCCAAGGGCCATGGGTACCATGATGATCCAAAAAGGACGCCCCTCCAATCGGGTGCAGAAGGCCATCACTCGCCAAGTCAACTTGGCCACACACTCGCCACCATCTACCACTGAGTACCTCAGCGGAAGTGAGTCATGCATCACCTTCGACAAATGCGATCACCCGCCTCAAGTACCTCGTCTAGGCCATTGTCCCCTCGTACTTGAGGCGCAAATCGGAGGCTTCAACATGAGTCGCGTCTTCATGGATCACGGAAGCGGCATCAACCTTATATTCGCGAGTACCTTGCGAGCCATGAGGACCCCTCTGACTTGCCTAGAAGCCTCGGATACAACATTCCACGGCATTGTCCTAGGAAAAGGCATATATCCCCTGGGCAAAATCAACCTCAACGTGAGCTTTGGCACGCCGAAAAACTTTCGGCGCGAGCGCATCGACTTTGAGGTCGTCGACTGGCCCTCGCAGTACCACTGCATCCTCGGACGTGTCGCGTTCGCTAGGTCCATGGCAGTACCACACTATGCCTACCTGCAGATGAAAATGCCAGGTCCCAATGGCGTCATCACAGTCAACGGGAGCTTCGAGAGGTCTGACAGTTGCGACATGGAATTCAACAAAATTTCCCAGTCCTTCGGCATGTAGGAAGAACTCGCAAGACTAAAGGAGTCGACAGACAACAGTCTGCGTCCCCTAAACCGGCCAAGCTCGCCTGATATATCCTTCGACTCATCAGTGCACACAAACAAAGTGCAGGTCCACCCATCGGATCCCGCCAAAATGGCTCTCATCACCAACAACTTGAGTCCTGCATAGGAACTCACGCTCGTCGAATTCCTCCATGAGCACTGGGAAATTTTCGCCTGGTGTCCTACGGACATGCCAGGAGTTCCCAGGGAATTCACCGAGCACGCACTCAACGTCAACCCACACGCAAGACCGATCAAGCAAACAATCCGGCGATTATCTGAGCCACGGGCGAAGGCAGTCGGAATGGAGATCAATAGACTTCTCGACGCCAAATTCATACGCGAGATCAAGGAAAGCACTTGGCTCGCCAACACGGTGCTGGTACCAAAAAAGGACACGGATATCCTGCGGATGTGCATGGACTTCACCTCTCTGAATAAGCACTACCCAAAGGATCACTTCCCGCTGCCGCGCATCGACCAGATCATCGACTCCACCACGGGATGCGAGCGCCTCTGCTTCTTCGACGCCTACTCAGGCTATAATTGATTCGAATGAAGGAGGAAGATCAAGAGAAAACAGCGTTTACAACGCCCTTCGATGTGTTCTGCTACAACACAATGCCCTTCGGGCTAAAGAACGCGGGAGTCACCTACCAGTGCTGCATGCAGGCTTGCCTCAAGGAACAACTTGGTTGCAAAATTCAAGTTTATGTCGATGACATAGTAATCAAGACCAAGGAGGAAGCCTCCTTAATCGACGATTTGCACGAAACCTTCGCCAACCTCGACTCCTACCGGATCAAACTCAATCCGGACAAATGCGCCTTTGGCATGCCATCTGGGCAACTACTCGGGTACCTCATCTCCGCAAGAGGAATCGAGGCAAACCCGAAGAAAATAAAAGCCATACTGGCCATGGAGAAGCCGAAAAACGTAAGGGGAGTTCAGTAGCTGGCTGTGCGAATCGCGGCCCTCAGTCGATTCATCAGTCGAATGGGTGAAAAAGCACTGCCCTTTTACAAACTCCTCCACAAAGCTGAAAAGTTCGAGTGGACCAACAAAGCGCAGGAAGCATTCGAAGACCTCAAGCGCCTGCTATCGACCTCGCCAGTACTAGTGACCCCATGGGAAAGGGAACCACTGTTGCTATATATCTCCGCCACCAACCAGGTGGTCAGCATAGTGCTAGTCGTCGAGCGAGCTGAGGAAAACAAGGTCCACGGAGTACAACGCCCAGTCTACTACCTCAGCGAGGTCCTCACGCCAACAAAACAGCGGTACCCGCACTACCAGAAGCTGGCGTACGGCGTCTTCATGACCGCACGGCGACTGCGCCATTACTTCCAGGAGCACCCCATCGTGGTGGTCAACGACGCCCTGTTGGGGCATATCCTCAATAACCCTGACGCCACAGGACGAGTCGCGCTTTGGGGAATAGAATTGTCTCCATGAGACATTACTTACGAAAAGCGCGATGCAATCAAGTTGTAAGTTCTCCCTGACTTCCTCGTGCACTGGATGGAGAACCAGCTCCCTGACAAACCAGATATGTCCTACCTCTGGACAATGCACTTCGATGGATCCAAGCGGAAGGACGGAGCAGGTGCAGGTGTCATACTGACATCACCTCAAGGGGACAAGCTAAAGTACATCCTGCGAATGCAGTTCACCGCCTCCAACAACGAAGCAGAATACGAGGCCCTGCTACACGGGATGCGGATGGAAAAAGCCCGCGGCGCCAAAAGGCTCATTATTTACGGCGACTCCAAGTTGGTCGTCAACCAAACAATGCATGAGTGCGACGCACTGAACGACAACATGATCGCCTACCGCGACCTCTATGACACACTCGAAGGGGACTTCGACGGCTGCGAACTACGACATGTAGGTCACGAAAGCAATGAAGAGGCGGACGCACTCGCCAACATAGGCTCTACCTGCGCCCCCATACCACCTGGGGTATTTCTCGAGCGCATCTGCGAGCTCTCCATCAAGCCAAAGGCAGCAGAGAAGAAAACAAGCGCAGGAACGGACTCGGGGGTTACGCCACCCAATGAGCCAATGGCACTCAACTAACTGGAGCTGGACACAGGACTCGAAGGACCAATGAGTATCATGTTGATCGAATCATCCTGGACTCAGCCGTACATCACGTACCACTTCAGCAAGAGGCTACCGGACGATCCGGCTGATGCACGGCACATCGCGCAGCGATCCAAGGCTTTCGCTGTTATCAACGGCGAACTATACAAGCGTAGAATCACAGGGGTACTCCAACGATGCGTCTCCGCGGCTGACGGAAGAGCTGTTCTCCTCGACATCCATGAGGGAACCTGCAGACACCACGCTGGCAGTCGCGCCCTCGTGGCCAAAGCTCTACGAGCTGGGTTCTGCTGGCCTACGGCCATGCACGACGCCAAGGACATCATCCAGAAATGCAATGCATGCCAACGATTCGCGAACAAGCCGCATGCACCCGATGCAGAACTCCGGCCAATCCCATTGGCTTGGCCCTTCGCGCAATAGGGACTCGACATGGTCGGCAAGCTCCTCAAGTCCTCATGAGGAGGTTACGTCTACCTCCTAGTGGCAGTCGACAAGTTCACCAAGTGGATAGAAGCCATGCCAGTGACCAACCAATCAGGGCATAGTGTCGTCAAGTTCTTCGAGTCCATCGTCTTCTGCTTCGGAGTGCCACACAGCATCATCACAGACAATGGAACAAACTTCACATCCAAGGAGTTCCAAGAATTCTGTGAGAATCTGGGAATCAAGATCAGCTATGCCTCGGTAGCACATCCACAGACCAACGGTCAGGTTGAAAAGGCGAACGGGCTCGTCTGTGGCGTCATCAAGAAGCGACTCCTCCGGCCACTCGAACAAGCTGCGGGTTGCTGGCCAGATGAACTGTAGTCAGTAATCTGGAGCCTACGCACAACCCGAAACAGTGCTACAGGCTACACCCCGTTCTTTATGGTGCACGGGGCTGAATTGGTGCTTCCCGCCGAGGTACGGTACAAGGCGCCACGCGTGGTCGCTTATAGCAAACAGGAGTCATCCCTTGCACTCGAAGACTCCGTCGATCTCCTTGATGAGGCAAGGGAAATCGTTGCGGAAAGATCAACGATCTACCAGCAGAACCTGCGCAACTACCACAGTAGGAGGCTATGCCCCAGATCCTTCGTCGAAGGCGACCTAGTCCTGTGACTAAAGCAGCAAGGACATCTCAAGCTCGAGTCCCCCTGGGAGGGACCATACGTGATTACAGAAGTAATCCCAGGTCGCGCCTATCGCCTTCAAGATCTAGAGACAGGAGTCACATACTCCAACCCCTGGAACGTCGCGCAGCTGCGACGCTTCTACCCCTAGTCGTTTTTACTTTTACATCACAAATAAGGCACTCAGCTAAGGCTACTTAGCCACGCATTGTACTTCGTACTTTCTCACGAGTAAATAAAGCTAAGTGCCCCAAAACTCTGTGTTCTCCTTCATTTTTCATAACTTATCCACTCGGGGGCTGCGCTACCCTATACGCATCTATTCTACGAACTAAAAATGCGATATCCTGAGTAGCTGGCAAATCAATCGAAACCCTTGACACAACATCAACCCAGTTGCAACGCACCTGACAGGTTGACAAAGGGACTGAGATAAGTGCATGATCAGGCTAACGAAAAGGAATCGCATAGTGCAACGCACTCACACGCTAACAAGCTCTTTATACATAATCGACAGTCAATTATACACATCATACATACGAACTTTACAACATTGGTACATTTATGTGCAGGATACAAATTAAGCTACTGCTGCAACAAAAGAACGTTGGTCTGCTCCTCGAAAAAATCAATGATCTCCTCTGTCGGGCGATCCACTGCCTGATAATGCGGCACCATATCCCAAGAAGAACCTGCTGGTGGCGCAGGTGCCCCAGCCGCAATGGCCGCAACATCTACGTCAGGCCTATGCAGTCGCACCAGCGATAGAGCGGCCTTGGCACCAGCCACCAACTGTTGCCTTACGCACTCGCGAACCGCAGCCAAGTCTTGGAACTTGGAAAGAAGGGCCATCAGGCTTAGGGACCAACATTCAGCAGAAACATTGTCTGGTAAATGTTCTTCAAGCATGACCGTGACTTCTTTAGAAAGTGCAGCACTCGCGACGCACAATCCTGCAGAGTCGCCAGCACAATCGCACGATCATGATCCACCCAGAAGTATCCACTCTCCTGAAGTTGCTTTTGGGTCAGATCATGCATGCGAATGGCAATCCTATCCTTCTCATCCTGCGGATGATGCACGCTGACAACTATTCAAAGCAACAACGGAAGTATAAGGACAGCACATCACTGTGAGTGACTACAAGGAAAAGATAAGAGTAAGCAAACTAACACTTAAATTGGTCACCAAGCTGCGTCATCTCTCCCAACAGATACTGCTCTCGGGCGGCGGTCTTCTCCGCCTTTGACTTCCATACATCCACGCTACCACGGAGCACGAGCAATTCACACTCCAATTGCTTCACGCGGTCACGCAGTCGCGAAAGCAGCGACAGCTCATCCACCCTAGAGCGCGATGGCGCCAAAGTATCGTCAAGGGGCGGCGAGTCCTAAGGTTCCCTCAAAGGATCACTTGATGTACCCTACCACAAGACAAGCAAGAAGCGGATAAGAAGATCAAATCGACACACAAACAAAAATTTGAGTGCATTCAAGATTGGCAAAAGTATTAGCAGATACACCCACCAAAAGGCATGTCCTAGACAAAAGGCATAAACTAATCAACTATTACAAAGCTACTGAGGAGCGATTGGCTTCTTCGACTTCGACGGCTTCGGGGGCTTCATCGAGTTCATGGCAGTCTCAGATGCCACTGACTTTCTGCTAGCCCCTGATGCCGCAGCCTTTGCCGCCTTCTTGGCTCGCTGCAGCTCCTCAGAGTACTTCGCAACCGTGTTAATCAGCTGCGGCCCATATTTGCCACAGGCAGTCACGAAGGGAGCAAAGACTACCTGCTGGCCATCCGCACCAATGGGCATCACCTTCGCAACCGCTGCAGGATCAACCTCGACTCCATGGGCCTGCACCATGGCGAGTGACATGGACGCGCCAGCCGCACGGTGGGAGTTCTTGAAGCTTGCAGGTACACCCCCGGTGAGAGACTCCACCAGCTCGTTCATGTTCTCGATCAGCTCAGCCTTGGGCATCAACTCCTCACGGAGGCGACTGAGCACGCCCTTGGCCTTGGAGAGCATATGCTGAACGGCGGCGCTGTGGTCCTCGACTGCTGAAAGCGCACCCGCCAAGGCGTCGTCGCGGCGAAGGGCCTGAGGATCAAAGCTCAAATCGCTAGCATCTGTATGTAAACCCACACATGGACACAAACATCAGCACCAATGGCAAAAAAATCGAACAAGATCAAGATAATGATATCCAAACATAGTACCTGAGAGGGCCTTGGCAATCGAGAAAAGTTGTTCTTCGAACAACTCCTCCCTGGCTGCTATGGAGGCACGCAGATCCTCTTCACGCCTCTGTGCCTCGTCACACGCCGTGATTGCTTCATCGCGGCCCTTCACAGCCGCGGCGAGTGTCTTCTCCATGGTGGAGATGTCGTGCAAAAGGGCATTATGTTCAGCTAGAAAACAAAATGATTGACTATGAGTCGACTACATAAAAATGACGTAGAAAAGGGAGAAGTAACGGGCACTTACTTTCTACCACGCGATGGCGCGTCTCCAGCATCGCATGCTGGCGGCCCATCGCAAGCACCTACTCCGCCAAGAGAGCGGCCTCCTTCACAAGGAGCTATGGCAAAAAAGAAAAGATCAGCAGAAGCCATAGATAGCATCGACTGCAATTTCGAAAGAAGAAATCCTACACTTACATGATCCTCCAATGACTCCGAAGTCGATTGGTGTGCAGTCATCCGGGCAACCATTCGATGCTCCCCTTCATGCGGAGAACTAGAAGAGTTGTGCCCGGAGTGGGCCACCAATGGAGGAGAAGGAGCACGCTCGACCTCTTTCTTGGCCCTTGAGGTTGTGACTCCTGATTCTTTCAAAAATTGGACGTCACCAGAAGATGACGATGCCTCTTGACTACAAAACAAACTAACATCAAGGACAAGGCAAAAGCTAGTGAAGAATCAAAAAGGACAAAATCGAATACTTACCAATCAAACTTATCAAAGTCAAAGGTTGGTTCCCCCGACTCTGATGAGGACTCCTTTGGCAGTCGCATCTTCTTGTGAGAAGATGGCGCCACGGCGCTCACAGGAATGGCAGGGATCGGCGACTCCGCACCAATGCCCGCACCTTCCGGAGTCGATGGAGACGACGCATCGGAATCCTCGCTGTGCGAACGCTTGCGAGTATCCGGGCTACCCGACTCGGGGGCTTCCTCCTCCACATCAGATAGGACGGTCGACTCTGACTCGTCCTCTTCCAAGGCTTCGCGAGGGATAACCCCCTCAGGAAGAGGGGGCATACAGGGTGACACCGCCCAATCCTGTATAAAACAACAAATTCAGCACAAAGCAAAGAAACAGCAAATATACAATCAACAAACTAAGCTACTACGTAGCACAATTGTACCTCAGGAGGAGGGTTAGAAGCATCGAACGGAGGAACGACTGGCTCACTAGGGAGCACATCCTTGACGGTGTATGTGGTCACCAGTCGAATCCTTTTATCTATCTCACTCGTGGACATGCCATCGGCAGACACGCGAGTGGCATCGTCAGCACCAGCCCACTGAAACATGGGGTGGACTCTGGCCTGCAGGGGCTGGATGCGACGGCGCAGCCACATGTGAATGAGTGCGTAGCCCCCTTCCTCTTTACCTATGCGACTCTCGAGGTAGCAGACACGCTCGTACAGCACCTCTGTCTCCGCGGACTCGCCAGGCATGACTATATTCTTCCAGGAGCGCCTCCTCTTGCACGGCGTCGCGGGATCGAAAGGTGCGAGTCCGAAGTGGTCTCCGTCGGCCTTCTGGTCGTGAACATAGAACCACTTGTCCCTCTACCCTTGGACAGACTTCATCAGCTTGATGTCGAAATAGGTGGCGGATGGATCAACGTGGATGCCACAACCGCCTACATCGTATACTACGGAGCCAGACGCTGATTGGCGCTTTAATTTGAAGAGGCCGAAGTGTGGCTCGATTCCGAGCCAGCACTCGCAGAGGGTGATGAAGCAAGAGATATGGAGGATAGAGTTCGGGGACAGCTGATGGAGCTGGAGCCCGTAAAAGCAAAGGAGGCCCCTGAAGAAGGGATGCAGGGGAAACGAGAGGCCATGAATGATGAAGGCCAAGAACATCACTCGAAAACCAGCAGGAGGAGATGGGATTATCTCACCGTCGGGGACGCGCGCGTCGGCGACTGCGGTGGACAGCACTCCGTCTTGGCGAAGAAGACGAAGCTCAGAGGACTTGACGACGGAGGGACGCCACGCGCCATTCGTGACGTTGGTGCCCGTGCCCTTCTTCTTCCCGCCAGCGGTGGTGCTGGTGCCCGCAGCGGCGGAGCCGCCCTTCTTCTTCACCGCAGCAGCGGTAGCCGCGGAATCGGCCGCAGCACCTCCCTTCTTCTTCCCCATTGCGCGGTGACGATGCGACCGGAGAAAGTAGCTGGGAAATGCGGGGAGCTGGTCCAGCGCCGCGGAGGAAAAGAGAGCAGAGAAAGCAGAGGAGCAGCGGCAATGGCGATGAAGGCAAAAATATGAGCGAAAGCAGATGTGAATTTTACCGTCGCAGCGTCACTACTTAACCCCTGGAAGATGCAATCCAACGGCTCAGAAAAACCCTACTGGACGTGTGGCGTTCATCGTGCTCAACACGTGGAGGAGCTGAAACACGAACCGTCCCCCCACTACTCCCATTACATGCGGAAATCGAGGAGGTGCAATAAAAATAAAAATTACGCATGCCCGGTCAAATCAGAGTCAGGGAATGGGACCCACCGCTCGTCACGTCCCGTCAAACTCGCTCACGTGGGCAACTGAGGTCATGAAATCGTCAGCACTGACGTCATCAAAAGCTACGCAGCAGAAGACTTCGATTACTTTAGTTCTTGCTCGAGTCTTCGACTCCACCAAGCACTCGGGGCTACTCCCATAGGGAGCGCTGGTCGCGCACCCTACGATTTTCTTTCTTCTTATTTTTTCAGGAGCATGGACAATCAAAGCAAACCCAATCACTCGAAGCATGTTTTGACTATGGACATGGGTTACTCCCATAGGGAGCGCCGGAAGTAAATTTCGACTGAAACAAGCAAACAAAAGACGACAGCAGTCGCAGAAGTTATTTAGTCCCTGCCTGAGTCTTCGACTCAACTAGGCACTCGGGGGCTACTCCCATAGGGAGCACTGGTCGCGCACCCTATGATTATTTGTACAAAGTACTGTGTGTCGATAACATCCACACTCGAAGTTTATGGCGACACCGCCTCATAAATATTTCCCTCCAAAGAGACTGCATCTCCTGGGTTACCCGAATCGTCTCCGCGATGATAAAATATGGATGCCGCGCTTACAGCGTGAAGGTAAGACCTGAATAAGGCCTGGCAACGCATTTGCTGCACACTACCAGAAATATATCCGTGCCTATAGGTACGATGAATATGCCTTGACGGACGCGTCGAGTGCTCACACCCATATATTGGAATTCGACTTTTGTAAGACCTCCGCGGCTTGAGTCGAATTACACCAGCACTTTTCCGGATTCGAGTCCGGGGACTCGAGTTTGAGTAGGTGGCGTTGTTTTACCCTAAGGTAGTTAACTGATACCGATACATCGGTTAAAATCAGGCACGCACACCAACAATCCCTATGACACAAACAAAGCAGTCGAAAAATGTACTCAGTCATGCACTCAAAGACTTCATAAAGTCTCCAGTCGAATCTGCGATTCCACTGGACACTCGAGGGCTACTGACATGGGTATACCCTACAGGTACTCGAGCTTAGTATATACGGCCTAAATATGTAAAGGCCCGCGGTGTTGCCAAGGCCCAAATGAAGGACTCGAGTAACCTACGGACTCTCGATTGCTTGAAGAACAAGAAGAAGCTAAAGATAGAAAGTTTGAAGGGGAAAACCCTAACCTGTAACCGACTCGACCTGCTACCCGAGACCTAGCCTATCTATATAAAGGCTAGGAGGGGCGGCGAGGAGGACACACACGCAACCCTAGTTTCCACAACCCTTGCCAGATTGCATCTGCACACCATTGTAATCCTCGATTCCTTTGATAATTCCACGAGCAGACAAGCAGGAGTAGGGACCTCTATAAGGCCTGAACCTGGGTAAATCTTCGAGTCCCCTATGTGCTTGTTTGCTAGCCGATAGATGTCTCCAGCGCTCCCTCCTTCTCCAAAACCCAAGTCCATAACAATGGGCATTGATGAGTTAAACCCTCGTCACCTACTATCTATGAAGGTTCATGGCTTTCTACTCAAGCCTCTTCCCAAAACATCCCTCCCCAAAACATAGTTTGTCTGAATGAGGCAATAATTGTCAAACTAGTGTATATTTGAATTGAAAATAGTTTCATGTATGCCAAGAAGTATTTTATTGTATAAAATACGCATTTTCCATTTTTAAATCCTTTTCTATTTTCTATTTGAATCCCTTTGTCAGTCTTGCCCTTGGTTTTTAAGCTCTACTCAGTCTTGCCCTTGGTTCTTAAGTTCTACTCAGTTTTCCCCTCTCTTAGTCACAATCTCTCACACCTTTGCTCATCTTCGCTGCTACGCTCTGATTGGTTGAGATAGTTGTCACACGGATCGTGCCCACCAACCATTGGTCCTCTATGATCTAGCGGACAGGATAACCCCTATATCTATCGGGGGCACCCCTCTATCCATGCAAAATAACAAGTTTGCCACTGGTACTTTAACTCCATAAACAAATGAACTTGAATGTAATTTGAAGGAAATGTGTTAAAAGGTGTATAATTTGTGCATTACATTCCACTCTATGAAAATGATAATATCTCAAGATTTTCTTAGCACAATATTATCATGTATTAAGTGCGATTTCAAAGAGTTCAAATGTGTATAATTTTCATATATGCAAGTTTATACATTACATTCCACTCTATGAAAATGGGGGAGAAAATGATAATCTCTCAAAATTTTGCTAGCACATCATTATCTCGTTATTAAGTGCGATTTCACAGTGTTCAAATGTTTAAAATTTTTGTATACGCAAGTTTATGCATTATATTTCACTCCATAGAAATGATAAATGATCAGGATTTTATTAGCAGAACATTATCATGTCCTAAGTGCGATTTCAAAGAGTCCAAAGGTTTATAATTTTCGTATATGCTAGTTTATGCATTACATTCCACTATATGAAAATGATGATATCTCAAGATTTTCCTAGCACAACATTATCACATATTAAGTGTGATTTGAGAGAGTTCAAAGGTGTATAATTTCCGTATATGCAAGATTATGCATTACATTCCACTCTGTGAAAATAATAATCTCTCAAGATTTTCTTAGCACAACATTATCACGTATTAAGTGCGATTTCAAAGAGTTCAAAGGTGTATAAACTTCGTATATGCAAGTTTATGCATTACATTCCACTCAATGAAAATGGGGGAGAAAATAATAATCTCTCAAAATTTTGTTAGCACATCATCATCACATATTAAGTGCGATTTAAAAGTATTCAAAGGTTTATAATTTTCGCATATGCAAGTTTGTGCACTACATTCCACTCTATGAAAATGATAATCTCTCATGATTTTATTAACACAATATTATCACGTATTAAGTGCGATTTCAAAGAGTTCAAAGGTGTATAATTTTTGTATACGCAAGTTTATGCATTATATTTCACTCCATGGAAATGATAAATGATCAGGATTTTATTAGCACAACATTATCATGTCCTAAGTGCGAGTTAAAAGAGTTCAAAGGTGTATAATTTTCGTATAATTTTTGTATATACATTACATTTCACTATATGAAAATGAAGCTAGACAAAGGGCCGCCATCACCGGAGAAGAAGAAGAAAGGGGAGGCAACGGCACGGGCGCGGGCGTGGGGTTGGCTCAAGGTCCCATCGTGCAACACCAACCTGGGTAAGCTATGGGTCCGGTACTCATGTGGATAAGCTGTGGGTCCGGCGCTCACGTGGATAAGCTGTGGGTCCGATGATGATCTGGATAAGTTGAAAGAGGTTTCCACTACGGGAACCGACTGAACACGGCCCTACATCTCAGCATGTAATGGCAAGGGTACACTACGGGACCTGATAGAACGCGGCCCTACTCGTCATCACGTAACGGCTAGGGTCCACTACAGGACCCGACTGAACGCGGCCCCACTTGTTAGCACGTAACGGCAAAGCTGACGGACGGCGAGTTTCAGACCATGTGGGCAAAAGGAAGGAAAAGTTAAGCGGACGGGGAAAACTAAGTATAACTAACAAACCGATGGTACGAAAATAGAAATCCCTAAAATATAATGAAAATTTTATAAATAACACAGTTGATCCTACCATGTCAAACAAGGTTTGATTACATTTAACGAACACTCCATATTCCTATGGTGTTTCGAGAAATGCAAATCTATGGAGCGATTCCACAAATCTTAGGTGTTTTTCTAAACTTGTAACTCAAATATCTTCCTTTATGATCCAATCGTAAATTAATTATTTTCTTATTATAATTATTTTCCACTTCATCTTGAAATCATTTGAACATTTTCAAATGTTTCATACTTCTCCCTGATTAAGAAATATACATATATACACTCATAACTTTGGTTAACGTATACGAAGTTTGAATGATCTACCACATACAGCTACACATAATGGACTATATACATCAATATGCATAATGTCCAATAAGTTAGTCGTTCGTTCCTCTTTGGCATATGAACGAAATTTAAATCATTTTTAGGAAATTCTCGCAAGCGTCAATTGATTCAAAAAATCAAAAGACTCCAAAATTACATCAACATGGAGTTTCTTCGTATTTTATTTCCAATATGATTTAAACTATAGTGTTACTCAAAAGTGATCTTTTTTGTCTTATGACACTTTAGAATTAGTGTTTATGGACATGATTTATCCAACTAGATTTGTAAGTGTTCATCCATCTTCAATGGAATATGGTAATTATTTAAACAACCATCATTCTCATAATACCGGAACAAAATAACAATATTTAAAAACAAATCTTGAAGACAAGAGAAACATAATAACACTTTATTTGTTTTCGATGAAAATCATCACATATTCTTTTACTAGTTATTTAGGTCATTACAGTTCATAAATTGTCTTGTTCTATCTGACACTTCATACCAATAAATTTAGTATCCAATACTGGTATTCAATACCCAAGAACCATATTGTTTAACTAGCAAACAATATACCCACAGCGTGTATATCATCTATATACCTAAGCTAGATATTTCTAGACTTTTTCTTTTGTGCCAAATATTTCTAAGATTCTCTTTCAACATTTCCTTTTTGTTATTAGAAGAATCTAAAAACGTCAAAAGTGGTGTCATACACATGACACATAGTCCAAATCCTATTAGTCAAACACTAATATCTTTGGACTTGCACTTTTGATCTACATCACCATCATCAAATGTTTGGCGCTCTTCCAAATTTCATTCCTTTTAGTATTAACATAGTAAATATTTTACCTACATCTTTTATCCATCCTTATCATGACAATTTTCATGACCAGACTACTATAGCTCATAAAGATGAAACACGAATATAATGTTATAGTTCCCAAAACCTTTTGGAAGATCAGGACGCCTAGTGTCTCCAACCTTCGCAAATTCTTATACAATATGGGAACATGTATGATGAGGGGTAACATCGGAAATGCCCATGGTGATGGACTTAGGCTTTTGCGGAAAAGAGAATGATGGGGATTTCGTCGGATGTTAGCCAAACAAGGGAGTCGAAGTCGTCTGAATACTTGATGAATAGAACTATTATAGATTGCTTGGTTTTTTTGGTGTCCTCCTCTTGGACTCTCCCGTCCTATATATAATAGGATGGGTCTCAAAGCCGTATACGGATAGGTTGCATATGTATGATTACAACACCAACATATTTTCGGTTCATATTTCCTTTCCTAATACAACTAAAGCTTCTATCGGATGCTTCTTGGGACATCATCTTGAATCTTCATGGGTCATGAGTCTTTATACAACCAAGGTAATGAATCATAAGCACCTGAGTAATCGCGCATATGTTAGTAGCCCCTGAGACTCTACCTGAACCATAGATTCTGGTTGAGTCTCAAAGATATTTTCAGTTCTTTTCCTTTCTTGGCATTGTTTCTATTTTTATAGGGATTTGGTACAACAATCCTGATGCATCCGATGGATCGGAAATTAGTTAATTGCTCCTGGGCAAAAACAATGTTGTCCTACATCAAAATCAAGTCACCAGGCCTGAATTTGGAATTATAATTGGCGTAATTCAGTTCGAGCCGCTGAGGTCTTACCGTATACTGAATCTCGGTTCTATATTTATCGGGTACCCAACACGTCCATTGGGATTTTTCATCGTATCATTGATACGGCTATTTTACTGGCAGAGCGCATTCTTGTATGATTACCAGGCCACACAGGACGAATCCCAGCGTCTTACCTTCATGTCTTGGACACAGCATTTGGAGTTTTATCGCATCGGGTGTGATTCGAGATTTATGTTATTTTTGTTGACTGCCTTGTTTGGCTGCTAGAATTTCTGAAATTTATCAGATTTTTTGTTTTGATGATACTTTCATAGAATCTCCCGATGGGAGTAACCTTTTGAAGATACATCGAAGTAAAACTCATAGGTTTAAGTAATATTTGTCTTAACTCACATTTTAGCTTTTATCGGATACGCGCCAGCGCTCTCGATGCATCGGAGTAGCCTCCGAGGCTATGTTCGGATGCCTACATCTAGACATAGGCTCATAGTTTTCATTAGTTTCATTAGAATAGTGCTCACAGAAAAAATATATATCCTTTGTTTTATTAGAAAGAAGGTTTAAATAAAGACTCATAGTATGAAGAACTTATCTTTTATTCCTATTCCGAAGTTGAAGATACATTATTTTGGCGAATTTTTCGCCTGGTCGTTGGCCTTTATATCGTGGCTAAGAAGCCGTGCCATAGGCCTTATTTGTAATTTAAATTGCGAGAAAACATAAATTCTAAACGTAAAAACGTCATAGTTGTGCAATGTTCCATGGATTGAAGTATTTGACTCCTGTCTTCGTGTCTTGTAGCTGGTATGCTCCTTTGGGGATAACTTCTGTAATGATGTAAGGCCCTTCCCAAGGCTACTCCAATTTTCAGTGACCATCTTTCTTGAGGCGAAGAACTAGGTCCCCTACGACGAAGGACATAGGACGTAACCGTCGACTGTGATAGTTGCCCAAGTTTTGCTAATATCTAGTAGCTCTTTGTAGGGAAGTGTCACGGGCTTCATCAAGTGCATCAACATCATCTTCAAGTGCTTCTCTTGGCACTTCTTCATCATATGTAGCTACTCATGGGGATTCGTGTGATACTTCGACTGGAAGGATGGCCTCAGCACTGTGGACCAGAAAGAAGGGTGTTTCTTGTGTCAAATTATTTGGAGTAATACGCAAACTCCACAAAACAGATGGTAACTCATCTACCCATGCTCCTTTTGCTTTGTCGAGTGGTGCTAGTAATCTCTTCTTGAGGCCAACAGTTACCAGGCCATTAGCTTTCTCCACCCGCACATTGGTTTGCAGGTGTGCTACCGAGGCATAGCTTACTTTGATACCCATCTCCTCACAGTATTCCTTGAAATCATTGGAGGTAAAACTAGTTCCATTATCTGTGATGATACTATTTGGTACACCAAATAGGAACACTATGGATTTGATAAAATTCACAGCCGAAGTTTCGTCCTGACTGGTGACAGGCATTGCTTCAATCCATTTAGTAAATTTGTCGACTACTACTAGCAGAAAGACATGTCCTCGTGGATATGATTTGTGAAGTTTTCCCACCATATCGAGTCCCCACTGAGCGAAAGGCCAAGCAAGAGGTATGGGGTTTAACTTAGTAGCGGGTGCACCGGGATTTGTTGCGAATCGCTGATATGCCTCGCATGTTCTAACTATATCTTTTGCATATTGAACTGCTATGAACCAATAAAATCCTATCCTGAATGCCTTGGCGGCAATTGCTCGACTGCTAGCGTGACGGACACATACTCCTTCATGTATATCTTTGAGTATGATTTTTCCTTCGTCGGGTGTGACACATCGTTGTAGCACACCCGAAATACTTCTTTTGTATAACTCCCCTTTGATGATTCAAAAGGATTTTGATCTTCGAGTGATTCACCGAGCTTCTGTCACATCTTCGGATAGTTCTCCTCGAGTCATATATGCTATGTATGGTTGCATCCATGTATGCTCTATGATCATGACCTCATCAACTTTTGATTCTTCTTCGAGGATTTCCTCTGTACTCTTACTAGCTAGTGGAGCCCCCAGGTCCTTTCATGTCTTAATCTTTTTCCCAGTCTTGGGTGCTATAACCTCAGAGACTCTTTTGGATTTGATAGAACGCTCAGTTATTTCCTCCCAGAAAACCTCGGGTGGCACTCATAGGCATAAGGACCCGAAGTTTGCCAGATTGTCGGCTTCTTCATTGCTTGCTCTTCCTATGTGTGATACTTTGCACCCGTCAAATTGAGCCTCCATAATGCTATACAGATCACCATATGCAATCATATTATTGCTGATAGCATCACACTTGTTCATTACTTGTTGTGCTATGAGATTAGAATCACCGAATATTTTGAGGCGAATTGCACAGCAAGCTTTAGCCATACGCATATCGTGCAACATGGCCTCATACTCAGCTTCGTTATTGGACGCGTTTACGAAGCTCATCCGAAGTATATATCGCATTTTATCGCCTTGTGGTGATACTAGTATGACACCTGCTCCTGCCCCTTCCGTTCTTTTCGATCCATCAAAGTACATTGTCCATGTGTTAGAGAGGTCAGGTGGCCCCGTGCATTATAGTTAATCCCATTCAGTGATAAAATCAGGCAGAACTTGTGATTTAATTGCTTTACGCTTCTCGTACGTGATATATTGAGGGGAAAGCTCAATGCCTCATAGAGAGACACGCCCAGTTGCTTCAGGATTATTGAGGATATTTGACAGAGGTGCTTCATTGACCACTATGATTGGATGTTCCGAAAAATAATGGCGTAACTTTTGTGCTATCATAAAAACTCCATATGCTAATTTTTTATAATGCGGGTACCTTTGTTTGGATGGCGAGAAGACTTCTCTAAAGAAATAAACTGGCCTTTGAACACCATGGGTTTTCCCTTCTTCGGGTCGTTCTACGACCAAAACCATGCTAACCACCTGATTTGTGGCAGCAACGTAAAGAAGTAATGGCTCTTTCTCGCGCCGAGACACAACGACGGGAGGTGTCGAAAGTGTCCTTTTGAGGTCTTCAAAGGTGTGCTAGGCTTCTCCCGTCCACTTGAATTTATCTGATTTCCTCATGAGAGCATAGAATGGTAGTGTTTTTTCTCCTAACTGAGCAATAAAACGGCTGAGTATTGTGACCCACCCAGCCAGCTGCTGAACACACCGAAGATTCATTGGTTTTTTCATTGTTAGAATCGCCTGTATTTTCTTGGGATTGGCTTCAATTCCTCTTGCTGATACGAGGTATCAGAGGAGTTGCCCTGCTGGGACTCCAAAGGAGCACTTCATCGGGTTAAGTTTGATGCAGAATTTGTCGAGGTTCTCAAATGTTTCTTGGAGCTCTTTGATAAGTGAAGATCCTTTCTTTGTTGTAACTATGACATCATCAATATATACTTGTACGTTTGTGCCGATTTTGTTTCCTAGGCAATTCTGCATCATCCGCTGATATGTTGCCCCGATGTTTTTGACGCCAAAGGGCATTGTTGTATAGCAGAATACACCATAGGGTGTGATAAATGCTGTTTTCTCTTGATCTTCCTTCTTCATCCGAATTTGATGGTATCATGAATACGTGTCCAGAAAGGAAAGACGTTCGCATCCCATGGTTGCATCGATTATTTGATCGATTCGTGGTAATAGGAAGTGATCATTTGGACAATGTTTGTTTAGTGTAGTGAAGTCAATGCACATCCATAATTTTTTGTATTTTCATTTGGGACGCATACTGGGTTGGCAACCCACTCTGCTTTCTTTAATTCTTTGATGAATTTGGCATTGGTAAGGCGATGGAGCTCTTTTCCAATGGTCTTACGTTTTGGTTCTATGAAGCGACGTAGCGATTGTTTTACTGACTTTGCCTTTGAATCCGAATTTAATGTGTGCTCGGCGAGTTCCCTAGGAATTCCTGGCATGTCAGAAGGTAACCATGCGAAGTTCTCCCAGTGCTCACAGAGGAACTCGATGAGCGCAGTTTCCTATGCGGGACCGAGATTGGAAGCCACAAATGTCATCTTTTTCGGGTCGACAGGGTGGATCTGTACTTCCTTTGTATCTTTCGCAGTGTCAAAGGCCTGATCAGCATTGACACGCGCTATTGCTAGAGGTTCTGCAGTTGCTGATGTTTTCAGCTGCTTAAACTCAGTTGCCATCCCGAAAGATTTAAAAAAATTGTTGAACTCCTAATCGCATTTGTCAGATCGTGTGAAACTTCCCTTTACTGTTATGATTCCTTTTGGCGCTAGCATTTTCATAACTAGGTATGCATAATGGGGGACTTCCATGAATCGTGCAAAAGCTGGGCGTCCTAGGATCGTGTGATATTGTGATGGCCAGTCCATGACTTCGACTCGAGCTTTTCTCGCCTAAAATTTTCTTTGGATCCAAAAACAATGCCAAGAAATATTTTACCTAAGGGAATTTCGGCTTTACCTGGTACTATGTCGTGGAAGGATGTTTCTGTTGGCGCCAGATTTACCAAAGAGTAGCTCATTGCTCTCAGTGTTTTGGCATAGATCAAATTTATGCTGCTTCCTGCATCCATGAAAACTTTGCTCATGTCGAATCCGCCCACTTGCTCTTCAACTATCAAGGACGAATGACCCGGTCATGGTACTCGTAGTGGGTGATCAGCTCTGCTGAATGTGATTTCCTGTTCTAACTAGTGAAGATACTCAGGTGTGTCTGGTGGGGAAGTCTCAGCCATGTTTACTTGTCTTGTAGTTAGTTTCTGGATCCTATTGGATGGACGCCCTTTCAGAATCATAGATATTGCTCCCTTTGATCTAGGGTATTCACTACCTTGATCTACTATGTTTTGTGGTTGTCCTCCTAACTAGTGTGCTGGCGGTGGTGGTGGTGCGCTGATGGCTAACGTGCCAGGCATGGTGGTGTATCCTCGGGTTGCTGCTTTGGTTGCCTTTGCATTGCATAGCTCTTGCATCTTTAGGAACGTTCAGCAGTCTTTCATGAGGTGGTTGGATCGTCTTTTGCCCGCTAACTCGATATAGAAGTGCATATTATAGGATCCTTCCAGCATTTGCATTGGGGACATAGGTGGGTCCCGAGATCTTGGTTGATACCGCTGTGTTGATTATCCTCCTTCGACGTCGTCCCTGCTACCGTGGTGCCTGTTGTTGTAATCGCCGTTCCTGTGATTTCCCTCTCTCGAGAAGCTAGCTACAACATAGCTTGGCCCCGCATGTCCGTCGTTGTTCCTCTATCTCTTGTCATTGCTATGTTTATCCCTATCTTCTTCGGATGAACGTGTTCGCTTGTTGTGCAGTGCGTCCTCTCCATTAGCCCAGCAATTTGCTATGCCCATTAGCTATGAGATTGTTTTGGGTTTGACTTGTCCTAGTTCTTCTATAAACTCTCGGTGGCGGAGGCCGTCATTGAAGGCATCAATGGCCCTTTCGTCGGATATGGCTTCAGCTGACTTTTTGATAATGTTCCATCGCTGAATGAAGGCTCTTATTGATTCTCCATGTTTCTGCTTGCATGCCCGTAATTGCTCTAGAGATGCGGGTCGTTTAAATGTGGAGTGAAAGTGTTGGATGAACTTATCTTCCAGATCATTCCAGCTGCTGACTGAATCTTCGGATAGTTGTCTAAGCCATGACCGTGCAGTGCCTGTTAATTGCAGCTGCAGGCTTTGAATTGCGGTGGCTGTGGATCCGCCCTATAGCTTGATGGTGGTCAGGTAATCTGCTAGCCATGCTTCGGGGTTCCTGTAGTCCATCATACTTTTGTCGGCCGTGCGGAAGTTTGAAGTCCTTGGGTACGGAAGCTATGAATCCACTGGGTAAAACAGCTAGCTCCGCATAACTCGTGGTCATCTTCATTGTCGTTGTTATGGTATCTTCGGCTACGGTTCTCATCCCTTGATCATTTGTTCCTGTGCTGCGTATTATCGTTCCTTATGACGTTTCACGGCTCGGACCCTAAGAAGTGCACCCGATGTGGTGACCGTGACCTTCGGGTGTGCCCTACTTGCAGAGGGCTGCTGCGGTAGCATGGAGATCTGTCAGGTTGGTGCATTAGTCCCTGTTCTATTTGAGCAAGAGATGCTCCTACCATGCCGAGGTTCATTGAATACGAGCGATGAAGAGCCGCACGAGGTGTTGGGTCTGCAGCATAGAAAACAAAAAATTTCCTACGATGAGAACTACACACCAAGATCTATCTACTAGGTACAAAGCAACGGGTGGACATACATCCAACGAGAACTTACCCTTGAAGACAACGAGTTTTGTTAACGAGTAGGAACTCGTGGTTGATGTAGTCGTACACTTGCCGATCTCAAGATCGTGAGGAAGTCCGAGCGCCGCAACTCAGCAGCACATCCGTACTCGCACACACGTTCAAGCCACCGGACAACCTCCACCTCCTTGCTCCAGTGATCCAGCGGAAGCAGCAAGTCCTTCTAGACGAAATGCCACCAGGAACATGTATCTCGCTAATCCGATACCATGGGGGAATAATTCTAGAGGGGGGAGAGATCCTTCACAAGGAGGTGTGAGTAAGAAGGAGGAAGAGGGTGGCCTTTTATAGGAGGAGGGGGGTACCCCCTCTCTCCATGGCCGGCGCATGGGGGGTGACCCCTCACCTCCCCCATTCATGTGGTGGTAACCCCACCACATTAAAATGCCTCTTCACATTCCCCTTTAAAGTCCCTACTTTAAATGCATTAAAATTCTCCAAGTTTAATGCTCTCTCATTTAATAAAATTCTTTTATTAAATTTATTCAGAATTTTTTTAATTACTTTAATTAACAAACATTCACATATAGCCCCTTGCAATATTTAAATATCACATGCAGAACCACTTTCTGCAATTTCACCCGAAACAATTTCCGGTTTCTATCGAAACAATTCCTGCGCTTTGCAATTCTTTCGTCTGAAACATATGTGCTCCAAAATGGTGTCCGGTAACTCTTAAGTGTGTCACCCTATGGTTCGCTAATAATGCAGACATGATTGAGACTCCTCTCAGATCAATAGTCAGAAGCGGGACCTGGAGATCCGCACCGACTCCTGCATATTCAACGATGACTTCTTTGATAGTGAGAACCTTTAACGCTTGTAATTTAATACCTTTGTCTCATGATATAATGCATGTCCGAGATTCAATCATTGGTATCCAAATACCTAGTTTGATCTCATTACCGACATGCGCTCTTTTCTTGTTCCCGTGATATAACATTCTAGTGATCACATCACTTGCTTGCAAGCTATCTCAATGTGATATCACCGAGAGGGCCCAGAGTATATCTATCCGTCATCGGGATTGACAAATTCCACTCTTGATCCATGAGCCTCAACATAACACCTTCGTAGCACTGAACCCATCTTTATAGTCACCCTGTTACGGTGTGACGTTTGATGTTATCAAGATACTCTTCAGGTGTAGCAATTAACATGATCTCATGGTCTAAGGATAAACATTACATCGTATGATGTTATAGCAATATAAACATAATGACTTGATCGTAATGCTATACTTCAGATGAATGTTCATCACATCATTCCACCAATGGTGTGACCTTGTTATTAACAACATCCAATGTCCATGATCAGGAAACCTTGATCATCTTGTTAATCAACAAGCTAGTCTATAAGAGAGGCATAACTAGGAACCCTTTTTGTTTATTAAACACACATGTATTGATGTTTCCGATCAATACAATTCTAGCATGCAAAATAAACATCTATCATATATAAGGAATACATAATAACAACTTTATTATTGCCTCTCAGGGCATATTTCCTTCACGAGGATCGTCGGGTGCGGGTTGAGTTATGATTAGATGCGTTTGTGCAGCCATGATTGCTACGTGGGGTGTTTTTGCTTTGATGTTTCTTGCTTGATCTACTGACATAAACGATAGATCGAGGTCTCAAATCAGTTCGTTTCTTCTGGCTTCTGGGATGTTCTGCAATCGAGACGTTCCCCTTCTTGGAGGTGATCCTCCCGTTATGCTCCCTGATCCTCTAGTAGAACTTAATTGCGCACATCTTAGGCTGGACTCGTCAGCTAGCATTTTTCTTTCGTCGAGTTGCCTTTGCATCCTTAGAAAATCTCTTTTCTTGTGATGAAGCAGATATTGATATGCTAGTAAATCATCGTGTGTGGCATTGGCTATCATTGGAACTGCACCCGAGATTGCTTCCCTTGCTCTTTGCCATGTTGCGGCTGGTAATCGAAGAGTTCACCTATCGCCTCCGCGTGATCCGCCTCCTCCTACGGTTATGCGGTTGTCTATCGGGTCTCCTTCGTTTCCGTGATTCCCTTTGTTGATGTGATTTATTGCATTGTCATCTGATAGATTATCATCGGGGTTAATAATAGGGTTACCGTTAGATCCGCACTGTGTCAAAGTTTCTCCATAGATCACACACACTTGGTGTCGTGTTATGTATGGCCTAGTGACATCGTTGTTGGATCCAAAGGAGACACTGTCTAGAGGACCAGTGAAGTCTAGTGGCTCCTGTTCTGGGTAGATTTCAGCCTTTCTAATTCCAAAGTCGATACTTTCTCTACTTTCGTCGGGTTCCTTGTTTTCTGATCTTGGTCCTTGTAGTGTGGTTGCCTGATGGTTTGACCCAAGGGAGAGGTCGTTGTAGAGACCATCAAGGTCCCCTAGATCTTCTGTGTTTTGATTGTTTTCTTTGGCTCTCTCCACCTGCGGTGTGGCTTCTATGGATGATCCGACGGGTAACGATGAGATCGGAGCCGAGAGGTGTGATTTTTCGGGATTCTCTATTTGGAAGTGGAAGCTTCCGATAATGAGATTGGATCCATCATTGAAATCAACGGGTCCCAAAATAGGGGTGGGTGGGCGTGATGCCGCTTTCGTTGGATTGTCGCTTGATGAAAAGAGGTCCGCTGAATCCATGACTCCAGTGTTCAGGCTTCCCACAGACAGCGCCAATTGACGAGGGGTAACCTCAGCAATGCCCATGGTGATGGACTTAGGGTTTTGCAGAAAAGAGAATGCTAGGGATTTCGTCGGATGTCAGGCAAACAAGGGAGTCGAAGTCGCCTGAATACTTAATGAATAACACTATTACATATTGCTTGGGGTTTTTCGGTGTCCTCCTATTGGCTTCTCCCGTCCTATATATAATAGGCCGGGTCTCAAAGCCGTATACGGAGAGGTTACATATGTATGATTACAACACCAACGTATTGTCAGTTCATATTTACTTTCCTAATATAACTGAAGCTTCTATCAGATGCGTCTTGGTCCATCATCTTGAATCTTCATGGGTCGTGAGTCTTTATACAACCAGGGTAATGAATCATAAGCACCCGAGTAATCGCACCTATGTCAACATATCTTACTAAAATTATATTTTATCATATTGCAACCAAACATTATTTCAGATATTATAATATCTTTCACGCATGATGGTTTTTGAAACCATTCTATCAGCTCCTAGATAACCTTGATATTGAAACAACTTTCGAATATCAAAGATCATGGAGGCAAGCATGATACTTAGATACTAACGCTGGAATTTTTTACTCTTGATTCAATACTACTTATTGAATTTCACGGAGTAAATGAGGTTTTGTTGAAAGTTTGCAATAGTACTTTAAACTTTATATTGACACTCATAAAATACTACCAAGACCAGATCCACTACACCAAGACCGATCATCACGTGAGTTGGTGCAATTTCAAAGGCGGGCATCATATGAACATCATATCAACTATATGACTCATGATTTACCTTTCGGTTCGAGTTCCGAGGCCATGCCTATACATGCCAGGCTCGCCAAGTAAGAACCTTAATACTCGCATGTGTAAAACTGTCTTACACCCGTTGTGTGCGAACGTAGAGTCTATCACACCTGATCATCACATGGTGCTTTGAAACGACAAACTTTCTTAACGGTACATACTAAAGGAAGAACACATGTCTATCTTGATATTTTAGTGAGAGGGATCCTCTTATAATGCTACCATCAAGTTCTAAGCTAGACATAAGCATAAATAAGTTGCAAACAAACATCATATGCAAGTGATATGATATGGTTCTTGTACTTGATCACTATCTTGTACATCATGGTATGATCTCTATCATTCCATTTGTGTAACTCCAAGGTCCATGGTGCTCTCACTTATTTGTTATAATTCCTGAGAGTATCATACCATACTAAAATAACATTTACCATATCATGACACATGCCCAGCAAACATAAATCTATACGTCTCTAATTTATCTTTTGCAAGTTTTACGTGGTTGTGGGCTTTCTTGGAAAGAACCATTCTACCTACGAACTTCAACCACAACGGTGATAATCAATTTATTAGCAAAGCATTGTAAATCATATATTAACTATAGTAGGAGAGACAAACACCCGCTAGCCACTTATGCAAAACTAGTTCCATATCAAGCGTGGAACATGTCTGATGTGCGAGGACATGTAAAGTTTGTCCGGGTCGCTTCATCCCACTATGCCACTAATATCCAATGTACATGAAAGTTTGCAATAACATGATCATCAACGCCCACATCTCCATGTGTTCTAACCGTATAAATCATCTACGCATAGACATAGCTTTCATACCATTGATGGGGTTTGTTGCATATAATTTTTTTTCCTATGATAGCTTTCATAAATAGGACCAGGATCCATAGTTCACTAGAGGTGGCTCTCCTTAGATAGATAACATGCTGGGTGAACAAATTACAGCAGGGCAATTGATAAACACCGAGAAAGCAATACATGCATATACTAATCATCTTGACTCCCTTGGAACTTGATTGGGCATTACAACATTATACATAGACCACCATCCAACTGCATGTCAAGTAAACAATACGATTGTTCTATGAACAAAGGATTGTTGTTTTCTCCCTAGTAGCAACATCACATCTAGTACCTTAGCGATTTCTGTCACTTCCCTAGATTACCAGAGGCATGAACCCACTATCGAGCATAAATACTAACTCTTGGAGTTGCTAGCATCTACTTGGCCAAGATAGCTACTAACAACGGAAAGCATGCAAGATCACAAATAACAAAGACATGATAGAATCAATAATCAATCTGAAATAGCATCTCAATATCCATCGGATCCCCGCAAACACAACATGTATGATTACAAATAGATGATCTTGATCATGAGCAGACTCACAAGATCTAGACATGAAAGCACAAAGGAGGAGAACCAGCCATCTAGCTACTACATGGATCCGTAGTCCAAGGATGAACTACTCACGCATCACACCGGAGGCTTGCATGGTGATGAAGAAGGCCTCCAGGGTGAAATCCCCTCTCCGGCAGGGTGCCGGGAAGAGCTTCAGATCCCTCCCAATCTTGGGATGGAGATGACGGTGGCTACAGACTATTTCGTGGATTTTTGATCGGGTACTTAGGGTTTTCGTCCCGAGGGCATCTTATAGTCAGAAGGGGAGGCCGAGGGGGTGCCTAGGCTGGCCACACCACCCCCTAGCGCGGGCCAGCCCTGGCCGCGCGGCCAGGTGGTGTGGCCGCCCTCTGGCCCCTCTCCGTCTCGTATTCTGGCACTTGATGACTTCCGGAAAAATAGGCACTTTGGCTTTTGTCCCGTCCAATTCCGAGAATATTCATTTTCTGACTTTCCTGGAACCAAAAATAGCAAAAAACAGGCAGCTGGTACTGTGGCTCTTGTTAATAGGTTAGTCCAAGAAATCATATGAAAAGTACTCCAAAGTTGGAACAAAACATAAGAAAGTGGATAAAACCAAGCATGGAACATTAAAAATTATAGATACATTTGCAATGTATCAAATACCGTAAGTGGGATAACGTTCCCGCAAACAAACGTGGTTGTAGTAGATGTGCATGACCGTCCTCAAGGACGTGCATACGATCAACGCCACAAAGGGGTAGCTCCTTCGTAATCAGTCACACATACGCTGTGCTGACGACTTTTGTCCCTTGCTCCATGTTGGGCAGCAGAAGTAGCAGATCCTTGGAGGTGATGGAGAAGATCTTGAGCAGGGCTTCGCCTAAGCACCGTATGTTGGGAATATGCCCTAGAGTCAATCATGTATGATGTTATTCCCAATGTATTCATAAGGTTATGGTCCATGTATGAACTACTGATATGTATCATCGAATATGTGATTTGATTGTGGAACTATATATTCATGTTGTTCATACTAATTGTCCTTGGTCATTGAGGTTGTGCTGGACACACAACTTAGACCAATGTGAAAGTCGGCAGATGACTAGGTTCCACTTGTCATGGGAATGGGGATGCTATTCCGACTTACACGGATTCGACTAAAGAGTTTAGCGAGTCGGACTGACCCATATTGAGATGCAACGAACAAGTCGTCATTTGCATGTCTCAATCAATGTAATCCTTAGACCTGAGGTTATTGCACAATCCGAGTTGAGGATCACCGACTTAGGATTACATCAAACGTTGTTAAAATCCTTTGGGCAGTTATAAAGGCGGAGTTCGGGTCGACTGAGAATCAAGCTGCGTGATGTGAATAACCAAGACAGGATTTTGCCCCTCCATCCGGAGAGATATTCTCTGGGCCCTCTCGGAAGATATGATTCGGAAAGCATGGCCATGCGCGTCTCGGATAAGTGTTAACTGAGGCAGCCGACTAAGAGTTAGTCGGATGAATCACTTATCTTGGATCGAGAAAGAGAGTCGGACTATTTAAGGGATGACGATCATTCGCCTATAGTCCGACAAGGTATATCGTGAGGCAAAAGGGACTCAGACAAAAGTCGCATTGAAAGGTATGTCGTCATGACTTATTGGTACTTGGGAGTTGGCACGTTCTGCTAGGAGCCACTACCAACTGATCGATCACGAGTGAGACTCGGAATCGTGTCCGGGTTACCATGAGCCTGTCGGGTCACACACTTAAGAGCGGGAGCAGTTTGGGTTAGACCCAAACAGGAAACCTATTTGGGTTGGACCCAAATAGTGACATGGACTTAGTCATCAAGTGAGACTTGTAGTGGCAAATATAGGCCTTTTAGTGAATGGGCCACAAGTGAGTGGAGCCCACTTTCACTCCCTATATAAGCTAGGGCACAGGTGCTTAGAGCACAAGGTTAGGTCACTCCATGTGTTGGAAACCCTAGCTCTAGTCCAGTCCTGTCGCCGCCGTACCGGACCTAGCAGTCTATCGCCGGCGCTCCTCCTCGTATGTGTGGATACCGGCGGAGGTGTTGTACGATTCAGCACTTCGACGATCGTGAAGAAAGAACGGATCGTGGATCGTGGAACCGGAACGGATCGCGAGGACTGCACTGCATCAAGCGACGTGCTTCATCAATTCCGCAACTGCGCGTCTAGTGGTAATCCTCGTGGCCTTCTACCTGAGCTGGATCTTGGGATCATCGCGTAAGAAAAAGTTTTGTTTTTCTCTGCGTGGCCCAACACCATACTCGTGGCAATAAACACGGCTAGCAAGGGGAAGAATATGTCGACCAAAGGGCATATGAGAGGAGAATGGATGAGTGAGGAAGAGAGGAGGAGGATGAGCCTTTTTATAGGTGACGGGGGAGCCCCAAGGGCCATGACGTGGCATCCATGGTGGTGCCCCACCTCTCCCCCATTTATGTGAGTGGACTCTCCACTCACAAAATGTATCTCCACTTTCTTTATTCTCCACTCAAAATCAAGAGTCTCTCCATTAAAACCACTTTTAATTCACTTGATTTAATGTCACTCATTTAATAAACATTTCATTTAATGAGTAATTTATTTAATGAACACTTCATTTAATAAACACATTAACAATTCAATCCCTTGCAATATTTTGATACACCGAAACTATTCTCCCTACGGGTCGAGAACTATGTCGACATGATCGATATTCTCTTCGGTCAATAATCATTAGCGGGACCTGAAGATCCATAATGACTCCCACTAGTTCAATGATAATCTAGTGATCGTGTGAACCTTTTTCACAGTAACCAATTTCTTTTTTCTCGCGATATTTTACTTGTTCGAGATCCGATCATTTGGTATCATCCATACCTAGTTCGATTTTGTTACCGACAAGTACTCTTTTCTTGTTCCTGTGATATAACATTCTTAGTGATCAAATCACTTGATTTCAAGCTATGTTAATGTGATATCACCGAGAGGGCCCTAAGTATATCTCTCCATCACCGGGATGGAAAAATCCCACTCTTGATCCACGAGCCTCAACTTACACTTTCCAAGTACCTGACGACACCTTTATGATCATCCTATTGCGGTGTGAAATTTGATGTAATCAAAGTACTCTTCCAATGATTGCTTGACGTGATCTCATGGTCTAAGGACTAGAGTTACTTTAAATGAGATAGCAATATAAACTTGAGGACATGATCGCATTACTATACTTTGAGAGAATGTTCATCACATTATTCCACCAATGTTGTGACCTTGTTATTAAGAACATCCAATGTCATGATCAGGAAATCTTGATTATATGTTAATCAATAAGCTAGTGTAATAAGAGGCATTACTAGAAACCTTTTCTTTGTTTATTAAACATACATGTATTAACGTTTTCGGTTAACACATTATAGCATGAGAAATAAACATTTATCATAAACATGAAATAAGATAATAACCACTTTATTTTTGCCTCTCTGGCATATTTCTTTCACAACGTTATTCTCCGGAGTGCCATGTTAGCATGACATGGACTAAACTTCTAAAAAAATTGTGAAACAAAAATAAAACTTATGAACCATGACTGAAACTTATGAAACATCTTCTACTATTTAAAATTAAATATGTTTCACAAATTTCTCTCCGTTTCAATCTTGTTTTATAAAAGTGTTAGAGCATATTACGGTTATGCTATATTTGGTATTTTAAGTTTGTAATCCAATTATATCTATATTAGACTTCTTTTCCTCCAAGTCTATACTTCTATATAAACAACCCAAGAGGCTCAGTATAATCACCCAATATCAATATAATAAATATTCCGCAATCTTTCATGGTATCAGAGCGTTTCGTTCTTCAACCTAGGGTTTAGCCTTCCACCAATTCCGATGTGCCGCCCCCGGGGAGACCGTTCTTCGTCGAGGGGCGCGCAACTAGTAGATTAGATCTTGCTTTGTCAAAAATTTCTCGCCGACAGCTTGACCGATATTTCTTCTCCTTTCGCTTATCATATATCGGATTGCATCGTCCACATCCGCATGCCATCATCATGCGCCTCTACTTCAACCTCGGTGTCGACTCACGTCTGGCAAATCATCGGCAATGATTGTGCCAAGGGGGCTCCGCGCGGCGCCCCAAGGGACGCCTTCACGCGCTGTGTTGGCTGCTCCGTCCTCACATCGTCACCACGCCGGCTCGTCTTTGCCAACATCGACCGGGACGCATGTCCCTGAGTATGCGCCTCATTATCAATAAAGGGTTGCATCTTTAGCATCCTGGTCATCAACGCCAATAACCATCTTCACCAACGTCGTCATATCGTCGTCGCCCACCGATCATGGTCAACATCAACACCAAGAAAATCTTCTTCTCCTCCACTAGCGACGCAACGCTCCTACATCGACGCGTGCCTTCGTCCCCGGCGCGCCCGAGTTTGGCAAGCCCGACACGATGTGTCTCCTACCTCGACTACTCCGGCTCCAGCTACATCTACGTCAATTGCTACGGCAACTTCCTAGGCTCAACGACGACATCGACCACATCACCACGATAACACCAACCACATCGACTTCATCAACGGCGACTACATCACCAACGGCACCATCAACCACACCTACATCACCCTACTTCCGGCTACATCGGCATCCATCGGCTCCCTGTCCAGTTCGAGTCTTCGCTTCACTACCGATCCGACTGCGCAGGGGTAGAGTATATTACAGTTAGGCTATATTTGGTAGTTTAAGTTTGTAATCCAATTCTATCTCTATTAGGCTTCCTTGCCCTCCAAATCTCGATTTCTATATAAACAACACAAGATGCTCAATGTAATCACCCAATATCTATACAATGAATATCGCAATCCTTCAAACAGTTTTGGTTTTGTTTCAATTAGTGACGCTGGCATGGCTTAACCCATGTGCTGACAAGAAAAAAAACAAACTGGCGCACCAATCTTAAAGAAAAAAAGGGTAGTACGAGCACATAACGTTGGCTTATAATTTAGAAAAGAGTTTCGGTGGTTCAAAACAAATGAAAGTAGAGTAACAATTCCAATGCCACAATCTCCCCGTATGTATGACACCCAGTCAGCACGTCGTTCCGAGCCAACTCCCTACAACGCGTCCGTTCGGCTTGGGAGGCACATATGCATGGATGTCTTGATAGATAGTGATTCTAAATTATAGATAATAATCACGTTGGTTTTTAACTACTATTCCATAGTATTATTTGTTTCACTGCGACCTTTAATTTTGATCAGTGTCACGATTCACGACACCTAGCTAGCTAGCTTAATTAGCTTGCTTGTTAATATGAACATCAAGGTAGTATATGGTTAATTAAATTTCGGCTGCTGAGTGCTGGCATCATCGCCATATGTGCCAAATAAGGCGTAAATTAATTTTGTTAATAGTCAAACCATGTAAAGCTTGACAAATTTTTCTAGAAATATCAATTTTTTAAATATCAGATCAATCTTATTAGAGATATTATTTAATAGATTTTCATCCTATATCTACATAGTAGTACTGTACCATAATTGTTGATATTTTTTTATTAATTTTTATTTTACAGAAAACAACAACAATACTAGTATTCCCCTGTGATATCGTGTCTCTACTCTCCGCTCTCGTATGCACAACTTCGTACGCATAGCAGCACTCATGTAGTAACCGGTCTTGTAGCGCCCGAAGACAGGTCCTGCCGCCGGAACATATAACACGACTTTCAAGGCAGAGAACAGGGTGAGGAGGCCTAACCAGAACAGCCGGCTTATCACCTGATTTCTCGACAGCAAGGCGCCTGGAACTAATGACCGCAGGAATTCTCTCATTTCCTTTTCCAACTGGGCTAGCCAGCTACCAAGCAAGGCATCACTCACGGTGATGCCTTCACCTTGGAAGGCGGCGTCATCGTCGTCACCCTCGAAGGTGGTGGCCTCCAAGTCCTGAAAGGTGGCGTCCAAGTCATGGAAGGTCGTGGCCTCCGAGTCTGCTGAGATGACCTCGTCATCATTGATGTCACCTCGGAAGGCGGCGACCTCCATGTCTGTAAAGCTGGCGTCGTCCAAGTCCATCAAGGTGGAGTTTTCGTCAGCTTGGAAGGTGGCAGCCACCAAGTCTGCCAAGCTGATGTCGTCGCTGTTGCAGTCGCCTTGAGGGGTGGTTGGCGGAGCAAGGACCGGAGGAAGCCCATTGTCAAAACCTTGCATACAAATTTCCTGAAAAGTACCAAAATATGGATCGATTTCAAGACTATTGCAGAATTTAAACCAATGCATAATCATACAACAAAGTGAACAGAACATGACAAAAACCACAAATAATCATTTCATTCTCTATTTCTATAGAGTAATAAAACTAAGTGAAACTGTAATATTTTAAGCTTCAAGAACAAAAAAAGGGAAAAATTACCAAGAGGCTAGAGACTGACCATGGATCTAGGTCTAGGAGGGAATATAAGGATGTGTTTGTAGACCGGACCACTTTAAATTTACTCTCCCACTTGAGATATCTGACCTCATACAGAGAGGGGTTTGGGGGTCAGGTAGAGGGAGGACCCGCAATGCTACAGTAGATTGCGGGATGGACTCAACCCGGGCGAGTTGCGAAGCTCAATTTGAGCTTCAGCCCAACTAAGAGCCCTTTCCGGATGAGGTGGGCAGTGCTAAGAAGGCCCGACGTGGGCTAACAAACAACAAGAAGGCCTTTCAGCTAGGTTGGAGAGAGAATATCTAGGTTCACCCGGTCTATCAAATGCGCCCTAAAAATAGTTAGAAAGGGCTCTTTCATGTCATTAAAAAAAGTACAACTTAGCTGATATTTTCTAAAAAAAACAGTGTCAAATAATGAATATTTTATTAAAAAAAGTACTGTCGGAAGTAAAAGGCATAAGGCACTGTGTACGCGAAAGTGTTTGCTTGTATGAATGTGGCTTGTCGTCACACCTGCCTAGCTCATGCATGCGTCAACTGGAGTACTATCTATCTAGCTACAGTTCTATACATAAGAAAACGAGTGCTGCTATGCGTACGACGTTGTGCATACGATTTTTGTACTACATGCAAATCAGGACGTCCATGTTAATACTTAAACACTAACGCATCGCCGGATTACTAGTCGTACACGCATCGGACATACAAGATCATACGTATAGTGCTGCTATGCGTACGATGTTGTGCATACGATTTTTGTACTACATGCAGATCAGGACGTCCATGTTAATACTTAAACAGTAACACACCGCCGGATTACTAGTCGTACACGCATCGGATATACAAGATCGTACGCATAGAGGTTTCCTTATTACATAATCCTAGCCGTCATGTTAGTCGCGGCGGTCGTGGAGTTGGCGGCCTCCTACTGGTTGTCTCGCTCCAAAGGTCGGGCCGCTCTTGCTTTCGCCAACATCGTCCTGCAAACCGCCTTCCCGATTCTTCTCTTTGTCGGTACGGTGGGTCATTTCAGCATCCCCTTCGCCACCATTGAGTCCGTCTTCTGAGCTAAACCTACATGTTGTACGACGCACTATTAATTAGCTCGTCGCTGTTTCTGGTCCCCGCGCTTGACTAGTTGTATGTACTGTCGTTTTTTGTTGTTGTCGAACACGTATCTTCAAGTAGAATATGTTCACTCAATTTGTATTCTATGCATCTTTTAGGTTGGCTAGCGATCGATCTTGAGAGGTCATTCCATGGTTTGAAAACTCTAGCTCCACTCTAGTCCTACCGTCGTACTAGACCTAGCAGTCCACCGCTAGCGGTCCTTCTCGTACGTGTGGACACATCAGAGGTGATGTACGATCAACACTTGGATGATCGTGGATTGGATCAGTTCATAAGAACTGCACTGCATTCGGCTGACGCGCTTCATCAGTAATCCGCAATTGCGCGTCTAGTGATAATCCTCGTGGCCTTCTACCTCAGCTAGATCTTGGGATCACCTTGTAGGGAAAAAGTTTTGTTTATCTCGACGTGTCCCAACACGGAGCTTGCAGGTCTGCGGCGTGCAGCATCTACGGCAAGCAAGCGAGCAAGCATAGAACTCAAAAGTGCTCCGAAGTCGTAGTAGAAGAAGAAGTACCTCAGGCACACCCGCCCTAGGGTTTAGCATCACACCATGGAGGTGGATAAGAGAGGAGGGAGGCGACGGCCCAGCTAGGCGGCCATGACTAGCAGGCGACGACGGCTAGGGTTTTAGCCGGGAGGAGGCGGTGGCGGCTTGGGAGGATAAGGCCACAACTTGAGTGCCTCTTGGGGTGCCCTTTTATGGGTGACAAGGCCCCTTGGGTCATCCTTGACCCAGCCCCAAAGTTTGGATGAGTTCCGGTAGGTGTAGTCAATCTCCTAGTAAAAAACGGCTTCCTTTTGCAAGTCTGAATTTGACTAGTGTATCTTTCCTTGCCCGTTATGGCAACGTGGCTGCACCTATTATGGAATCTTTCGGACATCCTAAGATGACCCGGGTCACCCCGGTACCTTCTGAAACCTTTCATAACCTTTTGGGACTTCCAAAACCTTCCATATATGTTCGGAACCATTCCGGATACTCCTGGGACCATTTTGAACACTTCCGGGATCATTCGGGACCTCTCGGAACCATTCTGAGACCATACAAGACACTCTCGAAATTCTTCTCTCATCTTATTAATGCTCAAAACTTATTTTGAACACTCTCAACAATATTCCGGACACTCCGATATATTCCGAGACACTCTAAACACCTTCGGAATTACTTCTCCACTAAATCTTCATTCACACTTATATTCTAAATGCCATTGAACTCTTAAGTGTGTGACCCTATGGGTTCGTATATTTGCGGATATGTCCGGAACTTATTCCGCGACAACGATTACTATTGGCATCTTGATACATCTACTAATCCCCGCAAATAACACGAAGATCTTTATCGTGTGAACCATTGTATTATGTCCGATACATATCGTATTGTTTCGTCGATACTTTATATTGCCCGAAATGAAACACTAGGTTATTCTTGTTATCCGGCATGTACTCTTTACTCATACCACACTCTCGATGTTCATGTGTTTAACAACTTGATCACGTGTTCGGCCAGACGATGACGAACATCATAGTACATGAGTGGACCCAGAGTGTATCTCTCCATCGCCAGGAATAGAAATTCCCGCAAGCACCCCATGTGAATAATTAGCGTACCATCCGGTAAGAGCAAGTGTCAACTTTATGATTACTCCGTTAAGAGCAACGTTTGAAGAATCTTGCCACGTCTATATTGTACCCAAGTTCACATGTGTCTCGAGGTCAAACAATTTTAGTAAATGAAATATATTATTTATGAGAAACTACCGATAACAATATTGATGATGTGTTTCACGGTATATCATGTTGGGTCTATCCATCGTTTTTGTTCTTCCAACAACTTCGATCTCATATATCACCGGAAACTCCACAACACATTGTTGTTTTGCCCATAGTCAGGAAACCGGACTATCAATGATACATGAATTAGTCTTAGAGGCGAGACTAGGGATATCTAAATTGTGTTTATGATTCCACACATGTATTAGGGTTTTCCTCCAAATACTCATTATCCAGAACTAATAAATTATAGCACGGAATAGTAAACTTAATTATGAATAGGACATATAGAATAATACAATTTATTATTGCCTCTATGGCATATTTCCATCACTTCCGTCATTGTTTTAGGATGGGAATCAATTTGTTCAAGCACATCGCCGGGTGTGTGAAGTTCCACGACAAGTTTTTCAAGTAGAGGAGGAACTATGCATGAATCCTTGGGCATAGTACCTACCAAAAGGTCACTGCGTATGATGACTTCTGGCATTCCGGTAGATTTTGCATATGATGACTTCTGGCATTCTGGTAGATTTTGCGTATGAAGACTGTTGCATCGTGTGCTACTTGATAAAACATTTGATGAACTATTTGTATTGTGATGTAATGATTAAATACTATATAAATCTTATTTGTTTGAAATTATTTTAGATCATCAATCATATCGTTTATTCGACATATGTATGCAAATGTGCAAAGATGGAGGGGTTTAGCGCGGCGATGGTGCCCTAAAATAGGGCAACTGTTGGAGTGACCGTGCCCTAAATTAGGGCATCTGGAAGCCAGAAAAGCTTTCGTGCCCTAAAACACTAAAACAGGTGCCCTATACCCAAAAACAGCTCTACTAAAAAAAGCACTTATTAGAGATGCTCTATTTATGCACCTAGAAGTTCATTTAAATCTCAAATTGCCGCTGGCAGAACAAAAATCTTACTCTGAACAGAAAAATTAAAAAGATGTTTTGCGGCAAAATTCAACACAAAAACGGGTGATTGTAATTCACATCAAATATATATTAACACCAAAATTAAGTTTGTAAATAGGGAATTAAGTTCACACACCGCCTCGGGATACATATACACCCTACCCCTAATATTTACCCAAATGCGGCTCCGGGATAGCTCACCAAAGCCTATGGGCGAGGCGGTGGAGACGCAGCCGGCGATCTTCACTCGCTTCAGAGCCGAGGTGGACGAAGATCCATGCCTGTTTCTCCTCTATCCGGCGCCATTGCCCTGGCGGCGGCACGGGTAGTTTCCATGAGGAAAACGTGAGTAAGGAAAAAAGAAAATAGAAAATAGGTGGGCCAAAGGTGAGGTCTACACGATACAATTTTCATTTACCATGTCTATTCTGTCGGGGTCCGTTCCATAAAAACGGGGATGCTCTTGCACGCTCACCTCTCCCGCTCTTCACACACCCTGGTACTACCACAAGCTTGCTAACAATCTAGACTTACTAGAGAACCTCAAAACAAACCCATAGCACACAAGTTTACCATCCCTTGCAGTAACAAGTTTCAAACAGCCTGCAGTGAGAGAACAAAGTCTCTTCCCACTCCAGCTACAACTTGTTTTTTTTTTTCAAACAGAACTTCAGAAACAAGCATCATGCCCATCATCTTCACGCCCCAATTCTTCTAGTCATAGGAGCCTATCCAGCTTGCCTATTGATGAACTCTGTGGCCACCTTTGACAGTAGCTGCGCCACATTGTGATGGTCCCTCTCTAACGTTTTCTCTCTGAAGGTCAGCCTAGTCAACCCACCTCAAATTTTGATAAACCACACTAGAAGGATCATTCAGATAAACATGTTCAAAACACGCAGCATTCCTGGTCTTCCAGATAGACCACAGAACTGCTGCAACTCCAACAGCAATTAAGCTTCTAGCTCTACCAGAAAACGACTCAATCCATCCACTTATGTCTTGAAACTTACTGGGTACATTGAAAATTCTAGAAGCACATTTTACAACCCCCAACACATATCTAGCCATTTTACATTCAAATAGTAGATGATCAAAAGTTTCAAGTTCGTCACAGAAAGAACATTTACCATCCTTACCTTTCCAGCCTTTCTCCAGCAAGCAGACCTTTAGTTAAAATACTATTATTAGCAGCTAGCCACAAAAGAACTTTTAACTTCAAGGAAAATTTTATCCACAACTTCCTAAGAAGGCTATTTTACTGATAGTCTTAAAATAGCTAAATAAATTATTAATCTAACAGAGAAATTTCCAGACTTGGTTAATAACCACCTACAAGAATCTTCAAAGTTTTTAACACTACATCTTTACAGTTGTCTTTTAGCTCTTCCCATCATGTAACAAGACACATTACTTAAACAGGATCTTAATAAGATTAGCCTCCCATCACCCCATAATACGAATTTTGTTTTTCCAACCCAAGTGTGTAATTTCTTCTCTACTTCTCCTACAGGACTGTCCCAATCATAATTTCTCAACCTACTATAACGCACACAGACTCCAGAATATTTGAGAGGTATCTCTCCCACAGCACAAGTAAAGATGGAAGAATAATGTCACTCTATCTCTAGCTTTACCAACAGAATAATATGTCACTATCTCTAGCTTTACCAACACAATGCATCTCGCTTTATCTTTAAACCAGACAACAGCTCAAAATGCATAATATAAACTTTAAATTCTGTGCTCCTTCCAAACTGTTCCAGAACATAAAAATTGAGTCAACTGTGCACTGTAACATACTAACCCCATCTTCTACCAAATTTTCAGCTAAACCACAGAGCAGACCGTTACCACGGTATTAAAAAAAATAGGCGACATGGGGTTACCCTCCACAGACCTTTCTTAGACTCAAAAAAGGATCTATTCTAATATTAATCATAAGCAACTTTACCATGTGTAACTGAACTCATAATCGTATCTACAAAATGAACAGGGAACCCTTTTTGTATCATCACACTTCTAAGGAAATACCAATTAATTCTATCATATGCTTATTGAAAATCAACCTTACAAAAGATTAGCATCTACTTTCCTCATCTTAACTTCATGCATACCTCTTGCAGAACTACCACACATCAAGAATAAAACAACCTTTTATGAAATTAAAGCAGTCTGTACCTGTGCTGTGACCTTATCAGCCACCCCAATCATCCTATTATTTATAGCATTGGTGAAAATTTTAAAAATAACATTAAGCAAAGCAAATTGGCCTATATTGCTGTAGCATATTTGCCCCAACACATTTAGGTAACAAGGTGACATCAACAACTCAGACGCATAATACAGCATTGTACTTGTATTCTAAATGAAGTGTCTCCTCTGTATACCAAATCAGTTGCTATGGACTACCGAACTCCTTGTTCCTGTTATGCTAAGATGGATGCAAGCATAGTCAAGTTATTTAGACATGTCATCATGAGACAAAATTGAAAGTGAATTCTCTAGAAAGACTGTATAAGTTTACACAATACACATGACATGAGAGTAAAAAATAAAATGCACAATGACACTGGCTTGTTTCTGGATACCACATTACATTATGTTTGACCAGCCAAGTACTCGATCAGAAGCTGGTAGCCCTCAGGTACCTCAGCTTGGAGTCTCACGCAAGCGGCTAGAGCAGGAACATCTGCTTTCACATCCAGGAAAGCAGTGGCCTGGAGAAGCAGGTGGAAGTCAGAGATCCGCTTCACAAACGGCAGATGCTTGGCACGATCCAGGTGGCTCCTGAGCGTGTTGGTCGCTAGAGGAATTCCACGGTTTTCGATAGGAAATCCCGTGGAGAGCGGACCCTGGTGATCAGAGATCTTGACAGGCACCAGGAAGAAGTCATTGTCCACCTCCATGGTGTCCTTCCCTCCTGCGATCACCTCCTTCCGCATCTTGGACAGGCGGGGATCGTCAGAGTCCCCGACCTCCGTCTCCAGCACGCCGTCCTTGAACAGCTTCACACAGACCTCGCTCATCTGGAACGCCTCGAAGTGCACATCCCCGGAGCCATCCTCCCCAACCTCCAGCTTCACCACGGCGGTGACCCACTCCGGGATCCCGCCCTCTGCCTGCAACTGAGCGGCCTGAACCACCTCGCGGTTCGACATGGTGTACTCGCCCGTCTCACTCGCCTTCCTCCCAACCGCCTGCGTGAACACGAGACCCACCCGACGCATCCCAAGCCCATCAGCGATTGCATCCACGCGGGCCTCCTCGTCGGCGTTCCGCATCAGCTGGAGCACGTCCTCGGTACCGTTCTGCGGCGGCTCGTAGATGAAGTCGACCAGCACCTCCTTGGTCTCGGCGTCGACGCGGCCGTAGAGGAAGCCCGCCCGCTTGACGGCGAAGGCGAGCGACTCGGCGACGTAGAGCTGGAAGGCGTTGGCGGAGTCGCGGTCGAAGGAGGCCGCGGAGCAGAGCGGCGCCTCCTGCCGGGTGACGCGGATCTGGCGCGCGATTAGGTCGTCCATGGTCATCTTCTTACCGAAGGAGCCCGCGGGGGCGAGGGCCTTGGGCGGCGGCGGCTGGGAGGAGCGGGCATCAGGCGGGTAGGAGAGGTAGACGAAGGAGCCGTTGGCGAGGGGCAGGGCGGCGAGCGGGGCGGCCGGATCCAGCGGCTGGGCCTGGGCGGCGGGGAGGAGCAGGGCCGGGTCGAGGGAGAGGCGCTGGAGCGGCACGGGCACGGTCAGGCGCGCCGCGATGAGCTGCTGCAGGTCGCCGACCGTGGCGGAGGGCGCGTCCGGCACCGTGATGCGGTCGGTGCCGTCTCGGCTGCGGATGCGGAGGATCATCGCGTCGAGTCGGCTGTTTGGTTGGGTTCTAAGCTTCGTCGGTGGGATTTGTGTGGATCCTCGACTGATTTTTGTAGAGCTGGGGGTGAGGAGTCGAATCCGTGTGGGGGAAGGAGACGGCGGCGGAGAAGAAAAGGAGGAGGAGAAGATGGGTTCGCTCCGGATTCTCGAAGGTTCCCGATTCCCTTACGTATCGAAAAAAAAAAACGGATTCTCAGCACCAGGCCTTCAAGGTTCAAGCCCCTAAGCACCAGGCCTTGAAGCCCTTTTCTTCCAAGTAATTGGCCTTCAAGCCCTTTTCTTCGAAGTAATGGGATCCCTGTCACGTGAGCAGCCTGTCGACGACCTTGGATCAAGCCATCTGCGGTCTGCCAGATCTCAAAAAAAAAAAAACTGCGGTCCACTCACTTCGACGGTATTTAAAAAGAAATGAAACAGTGTTAGGAGGAACTAACACTTTTTGATATAGTAAATGCGGGTTGACGTGAGAATTCCAGAAATTCGTTTCTGACAGGAATCGAACTCCGATAGTTGAGATGCGTCAATTGCGACCCAACCACTAGGCTATTGCCTCGTTCTCGCTTTGACGGTATTTTAGTGCACTCCAGGTTAGTCTCTACTAAGGCACCAATATGAATTCTATGCGAAGACATGTGTAGATCATGTGTTACACGTGTGCTTCCATCGGCAGGGACAATATACATTTAAGTGGCTCGGTAAAAAAAATGAGAAATAAGATTAAAGATAGTATTTTAATTATAAATTATGAAACGTGTATTGCACGCGCACACTTACTAGCAAGTGGAAAGTGGAAACTACGTGCGCTCTCTCCGTAAAAAAAAATGTACTAGCTTTTCGAAGTGTTAAATTTTTTAAAGTTTGATCTTATTTATATAAATGGGCATAAACATTTATGCCACAAATCTAGTACCATCATAACTATAATAATATATATATTTTATCATATAATTATTTGCTTTCTTAAATATTGTTACATTTTTGTGCAAATTTGGTCAAACTCTAAAATAGTTTGACTCTCCAATAAAGTTTAAAGTACACTCTTTTGTGAATGGAAGGAGTATATATATAGAGAGGGGACACAGCTGGACATACGAGAAATCTATTGCTATGTGCGCCTATAGCTGGGCATTTCTTAGGCCGGGTCAGGCTAGAAAAAGCCCGATGGGAAAATCTTGGCTCACGGCCTGGCCCGGCCCGACTGTTGGCTCTGATATTTTGTCCCAATCCCATTCTACGCATGCAAAATCCCGTCGGGCCTCGGGCCGGGCCGCCTCCTTAAATGTTCGTTTTCTATGTCCCAGGCCCAACCTGTCCATCTCGTCGGGCCTAAATCTGGAGCCCAAGCCCGTCCCATGGAATTGTTTTGTCTCGTTTCTCCGGGCTTTTTGCTGGTCGGGCTGCCTATGCCCACTTTTCTTCTCTTCAGGTTGCGAGCTTTTTACGGGCACAAAATTACAGACAGTACACTCTCACACGTCACCGCGTACGTATGTTCATTTTTCACATGACAGGAAAATGTTACTGGGTGTGCTGTGTGCCCAGGTATGTTAGCACCTCAACCGTGCTCTTACTACAGTAGACTGGTGTGTTGAAATTTTGGCTAAAAATATGCCCAACCATTTTTTATATGTCAATAGTAATAATTACTGAAACCCTAGAGGTTCAGTTGGTCCATTCATGCAAGACAAGTGGTGGGACAAAAGTTTAGTCCCACATTATTAGTTGAGTGGAAGTTGAACCAGCTTATAAGGTTAGTTATTTCACCACTACGAGCTTGAGAAGAGAAGACATATACATGCGCGCTCCTCCTCCTTGCTCGCCTTGTCACACCACGACGCGCGCGCCGCGGGTTACGAAAACCTCACTGAGCCAAGATTTATTTTTCCACGCATGAATGGAAGATGTATAGTCTATGCTAGTGGATTTTTAATACTAATTTAGTGGGGGTGTGTGGCTTATTAATCCGAATTTAATGGAGGATGCTCGGCTTCGGCCACAACCTTTTTGGTTCGCCTCCTGTCTCTCTTTTCATATCCCTGCGTTGTCTTTCACCTCCTCGACCCGTGCCTATAAGAGAGAAAGGTCGCGCCTCCTCTCAGATACACCAACACTCACCTACTGTCTCTAGTTCCAGAGCTTTGAGCGGCCATCAAGTTTTCCTCATCCCGGCTTGCGGCGTGCACCGTGAGTTGAGACAGTAGGCCTCTGGAACCCCTCTGCTTCGAGTCCTATACGGGAGAAGGATGATAAGGTTTTTGGGAAGTGCTTCGTGCGACTACTGCCTTCATCACGGACACGGACGGCGACTTCTTTCTGACATCGTCCACCTCTTCGGCGATATGGCCAATGGCAACTCCAATGGCAATCGCAACATCAGCGTCGGTCCTTCTGCTAGACCGTACCACCTTCATCTATCTTGTTCATATCATACTTCATATTTTATCGTAGCAATCTTTTTGGAATTGCTAGTTACCATTTATCCCATAGATTACATGACTGTTTCTATTCCTATATTTTTAATCATGTTTTCTCTACTATTTATTTGGATTAAATATTATGTTAAATTGAACATATTTCCAACAATTCAAAAACCTTATGATCCTACACCGTATTGTAGGCAATTTAACCAAAGTGGCTTTGCTGTGTCCATGAAACCACGTGTCTTTGAGGGGGTAAATTACAAGAGATGGCGTACGAGAGCAGTTCTTTGGTTTTAAACCATGAGCTGCTATAACGTCATCCTAGACAAACCTGAGGGAGAGCTTTATGCTGCTCAGGAAGAGACCTATCACAAAACTGATACCCTTTTCAAGGAAGCTCTAATTAGAGTTCTTAGCAACAATATTATAAATTCATACATGTCATTCAACAATGACAAGGACATATGGGATGCTGGTAGTGAAATGTATATCATGAAACAATTATATGATTATAAGATGGTTGGTGACCGCTTCGTGCTTGAGCAGGCTCACGAGATATAGTCACTTCCCAAAGAACTCGAGCACTTCACCTTTGTGTTATCGGACAAGTTTGTTGCCGGAGGCATAATTGCCAAACTTCCCTGATCATGGACAATTTTTTGCTACTTCAAGAGAGAAGAGTTTTCTTTCACGGATCTTATTGGGACTCTTGATGTGGAAGAGAAGACAAGAGCAAAAGACACACGTGCTCGAGGTCTTGACGGAGATTCTAGTGCCAACTTGGTACAAAAGAAAAACTTTCAGTCCCGCTAGTTCAAGAACAAGAACAATTCTGATGGCAAAGAAAAGTTTGATAGGAAGACAAGGCATCACAGTCTACAAACTTTAAAAGGAAGACTGATAAGAAGAAGGATGCTTGTCATATGTGTGGTGTCCTGATCACTAGGCCCTAGTTGCCTGAACTGTTTTGACAAGCGCCAACATGGGAAGAGTGGCAAGATCGTTAACATTGTCATGGGCAATACTGAGATGAAGGACATTGGGTATGGTATATTCCCTACTGTCATTTCAGTATGTCATTCTCTTAATTGGTGGATTGACACGAGTGCCAATGTACATGTTTGTTCTGATATTTCTAAGTATTCTTCATATTAGTGAAGGAGATATGCCCTAGAGGCAAATAATAAATATGTTTTTATTGTCATATCTCAATTAGTTTATAATAGTTTCATATTGTGCTAGAACTGTGCCAAGTAGAAACATTGGTACAGGTGTGGTATGAAACAACAAAGTCCCTAGTAGCCTCTATTCATACTAGTTCGTTGGTCACGGAGATGATCTGGGTTTCAAGATCATGGGCATTTATGCTGACTGACAACGAGATCATATCATTGGAGAATGATGTGATTGGACATTCCTCGAAGGATTGCAACATGATCAAGTCATATAGTTCATTATTGCAATAGCTATACCTAGACTCCTTCTTCTTAGACCGTGAGCTCATATTACTCACTGTTTTCCTAGGCTGCTTTGACTGCATCAAATGCCACTTGATAATACAGTGGTTATAAAGGTGTATGTTGGGTATTCTGAAGGAACAGTAGATGACATGTGACTGCAAGACCGGGATTTGTTCACCCACATGACGGGTAAACATACATACGACCAACTTGGTGAGATTACATCTATAAATGTTGCAACATGTGACTAGGTCACGGGGATGTAATATCACGGTAACAAGAAAACATAACTTGTTGTGAACGAGATTGAACAAGGTATGGGATACCAGTGATCGGATCTCGGACAAGTTGTATCGAGAAACAAAAGGAAGAGGATGCTACATTTAGACGGTTCAAACGACATTGTCATCAGGAATGCATAGGGGTCACATGAACATCCCTGGTCCCTCTGTTGATCATTGATACAGATCATGTCTAGAGCATTCCCGAGCCGTGAGAGGATACACTTAAGGGTACGATGAGAGCGATCATTCGTAAGACGGAATCACAGTAGAGAAAGAAAGCGGAATCGTTCATGGAGAGATCCGAAGTTGTTCGGAGAAAGAATAAAGGAAAAGACCCGAAAAGTGTTTTCGGATAAATGGGAATTTAAATATATATTTATTATATGTTAATTGTGAATTAATATATTATAAATAATATTTAGATTAAGATTTATAAAGGCAACTTTTATATTAGGCTAATTCCTGGAGGGAAATAGTCCAGAATAAAAGCTGTAGAATAAATAAAGAGAAAAAGAGAAGAAACAGCCAGCCAAGTGGGCGGCAGATAGTTCGCGCCGCATAGGGCGGGCACCAGCTGGCCGCCGCCGCTGCCAGGCCAGCTCGACCTGGCCCAAGAGGGGCTCACTTGGAGACAGCTGACAACAGCATGCTAAGCAGCCCACTGGCGAGTCTGCCCACCGCCGCTTCCACAGGCGAGGCAGGCGCCGCAGGCGAGCACTAAGGCGCCTCTGGGACCTTGGCCCCTGGGGAGGATGACGCCCGCCCGGTGGGGATCACCCTTGACCATCTCCTCCATGCTTGCTTGGTGGTTTGACCCATTCATTATTTTGGCTATTTTTCCTGGTTTTCCTTTGTCTTTTAGTTCCACATGGCTAACCCAATAGGGAGGGCACACCCCCTCCGCCTATATAAAGGGGTGCCCATGGGTGGGATTAAACACACCAAATACACAACTTGAGAAGTCCTTTGGTTGACTTTCTCCCTTCCTCTCTCTATACCTCGTGACCATGGCCCCATGTCTAGGCTGTGCGATCGAGGCCACCTGCAGTACGCCGTTGCGCTGCAGGGATTCCTAGCCGAATATCAACTTCCGCACTCCCGGCGGGATCGGGGAGCCGGAGGTCTCATCGTGCACCGGATGTGTACAAAGACACGAGGCGCAACACTTGGGGCGCTAGAATGTTGTGAGCCGAAGCTATTGCACGATGAAGATGCTGAAGATCAAGAAGGAGCAAGGGGTAACCTGCGAGGAGCTTCGCGACCTTGAGGTCGGCTTCGAGTACGACTACATCAACCACGTTCCCCGTGGAATGTTAACCGCGTACGGTCTACAAGGGTATGTATTCTATACGCCTCGGTCGTTACCGCATTACTACATAGATAGATCCTAGGCAGTTTCTGGGGTTTCAACGTAGGAAATTTTTTGTTTTCTGCGCCGATCTCCTATAGTGGTATCAGAGCCGATCTATGCGTAGGAGTGTTGTACGGCCAGTACGCACAAGTTTTATGCGGGCATTGATCCCTTAGTTGTTACCCTCTAACGTGTACTTGTTTATATCGCGGTATTGTTTGATGAAGCGGCCCGGACCGACCTTACGCGTATTTGTACGCGAGACTGGTTCCACGCTCAACATACGGCTTGTACCGTATAAGTGGCTAGCGGGTGTCTGTGTCTCATTCGATAGTTGATATAGCATTTACAACGGAGGACCCCGAAAGGGGTGTAGTAGAGACAACTGTCGGATCCATGTTGTAGTTGGAAAGTTCGTAGTTTAGAAACGGTTCTATTGCGAAAGCCCAAACAACCACGTAAAACTTGCAATAGATAAAGTAGAAGCGTCTAACTTTATTTTGTAGGGGGCATGTGATTATGATATGGCAATAGTTGTTACGAAGGTAAAGTAGTTTACTTTTCTGTTACTAAGTAGTATAGTAATAGTCATCGTTCTGATGGACGACCTGGTGGCGGTGTCGTAGACTTGGCGTCAAACCAAGGGCAAGATGGAGATCATGCCGGAGTGCACGATGGAGATCAAAGGCGCAAGAAAGACCATATCATATCACATTATACATATCATGTTGATACCTGTTTTTCCATCTTATTGTGTGCTAGTATTTAGATACTCAATGGTAGCAAATAAGATAATTCCTATTTAATTCCAATGTTCCGTGTTCCCCTTGTGTGTGCACCACCAAGAAAGTTCTTCAGTATGAGGCCGGACGTGATGATCGGGGGTCAGACATATCTACGTTCGCGTACAGTGGGTGTAAGCCATGTTGCACAGCGAATACACACAAGTTAGATTTGGCGAGCCTAGGATGTACAGACATGGCCTCGAAACACAAGAGATCGAAAGATCGAGCATGAGTCACATAGATGATGTGATTGGCATTGTTGAATGTCTACCTTTGATAATGCACTGATGGCCGTGATGATCGGGGGAGGTGCAGAGGATAGGGATCATGCGATCACTAAATCGTCTAGGGGATGACCGTTTTAGTGGAGAACAATTATAAATTGATCTCTTATTATAAACTTAGTCTAGATGTCTGTTTGCAAATATCTTAGTAGACCTTGGCCTATCCCATTGAGGCCCTTTGCGACCATGGGAATATATTGCTTAATTTGGAACTTAGCAAAAGGGTCCAACTTCATAGATTAATACCCACGCCTGAGGGATATCCTCGTAAAAGGTGATCTTCTCTTCTTGATACAATAACCATTAGGAGATAATTCAATGACTCCAGAATGTTTGGAAAAACGCTCAGCGATCTTGCATTAGTGTTAAGAACTCTTAGAAGGGCTTGATTGCAAATGGAGGTCATAAATGAAAAGGTATATGTAAGATATACAAATTATAAATGTGATTCTTGCAAAACTCATTGCAGTTTGCAAAGTATTTGATACTTATCCCGTTTTGTGAAAACATGATGATCTGCTTGAGAATTGCTAGTCTTGAGGCAACGTGACTTGATGACAGCAAGCAAAACAGTTGATGGCCGATATCACCTCTTCCCTCAAAGTTTGTCATTTGGATTAGTGGACTTGAATATAATTTGTAATCTTAGTTTGTGTGTCTTGCTTTTGGCGAGACGATTATTCATATGAACAAGTTACAAGCCAGTTTGTACTATTCTTATGAACAATACCTTATGGTCACATTATGATTATAAATAAGTTATTCTCATCACTATGTTAATGATAATGGTTTAAACATTTATAAAGGATTAGAATGCTAAAAGATATCCAAAGCTTAATAATGAAAAGATACTGCAGTTTAAGTCATTTTGGTTATTGCAGGTTCTTTATGAAAGATCGGGGTCCTAGATGCTTAATCTAGAGACTTTGCAAAACCATGCCTCTTGGGCAGAATGACTAAAACTCCGCATTCTGGTAAAACGGTGATATGCGAAAAAATGTTGAATCTTATACATAGTGATGTATCATATTTTCAACAAGTAGTGGAAATCATTTGTTAATTGTGGACTTAAGTGAATAAGTGTATTTACTTAATGAAACATGAAGTTTGAAATGATTTGAATTGTTCAAATGAGTTCATAACTAAAGAGGACATTGAAATTAACAAGAATACGAAGTCTCTTTGATTTGATCGACATGACTAAAGTATTCAAGTTAAGTTTTAGCATAAAAGGCACTTGTGAAAGATGTTTCACAAATTATGATAATTGGATGAATTCAAACTGTGTTGAAATGTCTAAACATCATAATCATTATGTATTAAATACATATGGTAAAATATTATCTCTTATCGGGGTTGTAGTTGTCATTTAGAGTTAAAGATCAAAATAAGTAAACACTCATTTGAAATACAAAGGAACATCTAAAAGGATTCATGGAAACAACACCATAAGTGTTATGGCACGTTCGAGTTTCTAAAGATTTCGATAAGTCAAAATCGTGGCGAATAAACAAGTCTTTGTAGAGCATTCTTAGGAAGCTATGAATGCATCTTCCACAAGGGGCAAATTTGCTGTTGTCCTAAGTTGACGTGTCTTGATGAAGATACAGGTGGAAGAAAGTAAAAGATCAAAACAAGGTATTTGGCCTTGCCTCTGAATTTTTGAGTGGTGCAGCGGAATTTGTTTCGTGAATCCAAACTCTACATATAGAGGAGAAACCAATGATAATGATCATAAAGTTCCAGTAAATACTTTTACTAAAGAAAGTAGGATTCAACTACATATTCTACAAGTTTGTAGAATTATATTGTTGATTCAGTTGTCCTGTTTTGAACAAGACATACCTACAAATTACAAAGAAGCGTGATGGACCTAAGTACGAGAAATGAATAGTCATTGAAATCTCGTTAGTGGAATTCTCGATTTGATAGTGATCAAAGAATTTTGGAATGTCCAAGATTATCGAGAGGACCAAGATTTGAGTGGGAGCAAATCAGCTTGGCTAATTCATAATATGTAGCTAACATATTTTGAGTGGGAGCTAAGTGAAATCCCTGGATCTCAAACATGAATGTCATATTTGAGTGGGAGCGTGAAATCATTCTAGGATATGTGGACGACATATGTGAATGATGTAATTAGTGTTAACAACATTTAAGTTAGATAAATAAGGATGAAGTTGAAGTTATTAAACAATAAGATCTATTGAGATAGATTGGTAAGTTTAATAAACACTGAATGTCGAATGCTTCGTGGACTTGTTTCTGAAAGATGTTCAGAATGTCCTAAGACAAGATTCTGAAGTAGCTCAGAATGGAACAAGGTAAGAAAGTAGTTCTTACTATATGAAGCATTGAGTTAGTTTTGCAACTATGGTTGAAAGAAAGAGATGCGTTGCATCTCCTATGCCTCAGTCATAGGTTATTCCATAAAACCATGTTGTATACTCGACGTAATGTGACCCAAGGTTCTGGTTGGAAGGACTAGCTCATAACTGTAAGAACATGTCTTTAAGTGATTCCTGAGTTGATCACTGAACCAGAATTAAGTTTGAACTTAAATAGCAAGAAGCAATGTAAGTGGCATAGATGCATTTCATGCACTAGGATCTATGTAGGTATAGAAGTATAAAAGATCCATCTGAAGTGATGTATAATGTTATGGCGGGGCTAGTTCGCTTTTAACATAGAATGATGTGTCCTAGGGCCCAGTGCCCATGAGAAAGCCCTCGAGGTTGATCTAACGTCACTGTAAGCTCCTGGAATCTGGCCTCGTTCTGCTGCCATGACTATAGTATACACACAAAGGATAGCAAAGTGTGTTTTGAAGTTTAGATGACAACAGTGAAAAACGACCGTCATCATAAACACTAGAAACAAAGTCTCACTTTGCCGCCAAACAAATACTTCGACCCATTATAAGATAATGGTGTGAATGTCAAAGTTAGGAAGACATTAATGATTTGCAAAAGACATAATGATCTGGTAAAACAGAACATGGACATGACGTTTCCCATGAGCATGCATGATCTGTAAACGCATATGGTATATGGTTTATACGAGTAAAATGCAAACTGGATTATTTGTACTCTAGTGCAAGTGGGAGATTGAAGGAGATATGCCCTAGAGGCAAATAATAAATAGGTTTTTATTGTCATATCTCAATTAGTTTATAATAGTTTCATATTATGCTAGAACTGTGCCAAGTAGAAACATTGGTACAGGTGTGGTATGAAACTACAAAGTCCCTAGTAGCCTCTATTCATACTAGTTCGTTGGTCACGAAGATGATCTGGGTTTCAAGATCATGGGCATTTATGCCGACTGACAACGAGATCATATCATTAGAGAATGATGTGATTAGACATTCCTCGAAGGATTGCAAAACGATCAAGTCATATAGTTCATTATTGCAACAGCTATACTTAGACTCCTTCTCCTTAGACCGTGAGCTCATATTACTCACTGTTTCCCTAGGCTGCTTTAACTGCATCAAACGCCACTTGGTAATACAGTGGTTATAAAGGTGTATGTTGGGTATTCCGAAGGAACAATAGATGACATGTGACTGCAAGACCGGGATTTGTTCACCCACATGACGGGTAAAGATACATACGGTCGACTTGGTGAGATTACATCTATAAATGTTGCAACATGTGACTAGGTCACGGGGATGTAATATCACGGTAACAAGAAAACATAACTTGTTGTGAACGAGATTGAACAAGGTATGGGATACCAGTAATCGAATCTCGAACAAGTTTTATCGAGAAACAAAAGGAAGAGGATGCTACATTTAGACGGTTCAAATGACATTGTCATCAGGAATGCATAGGGGTCACATGGACATCCCTGGTCCCTCTGTTGATCATTGATATAGATCATGTCTAGGGCATTCCCGAGCCGTGAGAGGATGCACTTAAGGGCACGATGAGAGCGATCATTTGTAAGACGGAATCACAGTAGAGAAAGAGAGAAAGCCGGAATCGTTCCGCGGAGAGATCCGAAGTTGTTCGGAGAAAGAATAAAGGAAAAGACCGGAAAAGTGTTTTCAGATAAATGGGAATTTAAATATATATTTATTATATGTTAATTGTGAATTAATATATTATAAATAATATTTAGATTAAGATTTATAAAGACAACTTTTATATTAGGCTAAATCTCGGAGGGAAATAGTCTAGAATAAAAGCTGTAGAATAAATAAAGAGAAAAAGAAAAGAAACAGCCAGCCAAGTGGGCGGCAGATGCCAGCGCAACAGGCGCACTGTATGGCACGCCGCCGCCGAACCAGCTCGACCCGGCCCAAGAGGGGCTCACGAGGCCCTTTGGCTGACAGCCGCCATTCAGGCAGCGCTAGGCGAGCCGCCCACTGGTCTGGCGACCACCGCCGCTTCCAGGGCGAGGCGGCGTGGGCGGTGACCGACCGCGGGCTGGATTCGTGGCTGGTGAGCCAAGGGGCACTAAGGCTGGCCGCTGCCGCCTCTGGAAGGTTGGCTGGAAGGTTGGCTGGACAGCCCTTGACCATCTCCTCCTACAACTGCTGCTTGGTGGGCTGAAAGTTTTCAGTCCATCCGACTGTTTTGGCTATTTTTCCTGGTTTTCCTTTGTCTTTTAGTCCCACATGGCTAACCCAATGGGGAGGGCACACCCCATCCGCCTATATAAAGGGGTGCCCATGGGTGGGATTAAACACACCAAATACACAACTTGAGAAGTCCTTTGGTTGACTTTCTCCCTCCCTCTCTCTATACCTCGTGACCATGGCCCCATGTCTAGGCTGTGCGATCGAGGCCACCTGTAGTACGTCGTTGCGCTGCAGGGATTCCTAGCCGGATATCAACTTCCGCACTCCCGGCGAGATCAGGGAGTCGGAGGCTCATCGTGCACCGGATGTGTACGAAGACACGAGGCGCAACACTTGGGGCGCTAGAATGTCGTGAGCCGAAGCTGTTGCACGATGAAGATGATGAAGATCAAGAAGGAGCAAGGGGTAACCTGCGAGGAGCTTCGTGACCTTGAGGTTGGCTTCGAGTACGACTACATCAACCACGTTGCCCGCGGAACGTTAACCGCGTACGGTCTACAAGGGTATGTATTCTATACGCCTCGGCCGTTACCGCATTAGTACATAGATAGATCCTAGGCAGTTTCTGGGGTTTCAATGTAGGAAATTTTTTGTTTTCTGCGCTGATCCCCTACAATTAGGTTGCAGGGACTTCCTCCGTGTTGATGGGCAACGTCTTGCATGCTTCTGTTCATGGTGTTGGTATGGTCGATCTGAAGTTCAGTTTGGGAAAGACCGTGCGCCTGAAGAACGTGCATCATGTGCCCTCAATAAATCAAAATCTTGTTAGTGGATCTCTTCTGTGTCGACACGGCTACAAGATTGTGTTTGAGTCTAATAAATTTGTAATTTCTAAGTATGGAACCTTTGTTGGTAAACGCTATGAGTGTGGAGGCTTGTTTCGCTTATCTCTTTCAGATGTTTGTAACAAAGTCGTTAATCATATTTACATGAAATTTCAATTAAATGTCTGGTATTCTCGTCTTAGTCATATTAATTTTGGTTGTATGACGCGACCAACCAAAATGAATTTAATCCCTGATTTCACTACTATCATGGGATCTAAGTGCCAAGTTTGTGTGCAAGCAAAGCAATCTCGCATGTCACATACGACTGTGGAAATGAGAAATTTGGCACCACTAGAACTCATACATTTAGATCTTTGTGATATGAATGATTTGTTGACAACAGGTGGAAAGAAAAATATTTCATTACTTTGATCGATGACTCCACTAGATATTGTTATGTGTATCTTCTGAAAACAAAAGATGAGGCTTTGAGTTTCTTTAAAACCTGTAAAGCTAAAGCAGAAAACCAACTTGATCGAAAGAACAAGAGGCTTAGGTCCAATCATGGTGGAGAGTATTTTTCCAACAAGTTTAATTCTTTTGTGAGGAACATGGTATAATCCATGAGAGGACACCTACCTACTCACCTCAGTCAAATGGGGTGGCCGAAAGAAAGAACCGTACTCTAACAGATTTGGTTAACGTCATGTTAGATACATCGTGTCTCTCTTAGAAATGGTGGGGGAGGCACTATTGGCTGTGTGTCATGTCCCAAATAGAGTTCTCACAAAGAACAAAGAAATTATTCCATTCGAAGAATGGGAGAAAAAAAGTTAAAACTCTCTTACTTACAAACTTAGGATTGTTTGGCAAAGGTTAATGTGCCAATTCCCAAGAAGCGCAAGCTTGGACCAAAAACTGTTGATTGTCACTACAAGAAAAGTGTCCATCCACAACGATTTAGCCCGTCAGTCGTTGTAGAAGGCATGTCTTCCGTGACGAATTTTTCGGCTCGATCTTGGCCAATGGAAAAAAATCTTAGTTTCGCGGCCCTCTACTACTACGAAACCGCTAAAAACATGGAGGAAGCTCGGCTGACGCGTGGCAGAAGCAAGATTTTCAGTTCCTCGCGCGTTGACTCATTGAAGTCTTTTGTGGCGTGTGGGTCCCGAACGTCAGTGTCTCTAGCGGACCATACTTTTCAACCGTGCCTCCCTGATTTGAACTCGATAACTTTGCACGATGCATCTATCGTTAGTCAGGCTGCTAGGTCCCATATGTCAGCCTCTCATTAGAAGAATTGTGTGTATTATGGAATTTTTCCCTTCACTCCCGCTACCCTGTTCTGAACTTGATAGCGTTGATCGATGCATCTGCCGTTTAATCAGTCTGCTGGGTCCCACATATCATCCTCTCATTAGAAGAAACATGTGCATGATGAAATTTTTTCCTTGGCTCGTGCCTGCCTAATTGAACTCGATAACGTTACTCGATCTATCTACTGTTTAGTCATGCTACTGGGTCCCCCATGTGAGTCTCTCATTAGAAGAATCAGTGTGTATGATGGATTTTTTCCTTTGCTTGCGATATCCTCTTATGAACTTGATAGCGTTGCTCGATGCATCTTCCATTTAATCATGCTACCAAGCCCGACATGTAATCCTACCATTAGAAGAAATGTGTGTATGATGGAATTTTTGCCCTCGATCACGCATCCGTGTTCCAAACTTGATAGCATTGCTCGATGCATCAACAATTTATTCAAACTAGTGGTTCCCCTATGTCAGCCTCACATTAGAAGAATCATGGGCATGATGGATTTTTTCTTCTCTAGTGCTACCATGTTCCGAACTAGATAGTGTTGCTCGACGAATCTGCCTTTTGGTCACGCGGCTGGGTTCCACATGACAACCTCTGATTAGAAGGAACGGTTGTATGATTGACTTTTTTATTTGCTCGCGCCTCCATGTTTTGAACTTGATAACGTTGCTCGCTGCATCGGCCGTTTTCAGGCTGTTGGATCCCCCATGTCATCCTCTCATTAGAAGAAACGTGTGCATGCTAGACATTTTCTCGCTTGCACCTCCCTATTTCTAACTTAGCAATGTTGCTCGATGCAGTACCTGTATAAGGTATCGCTGGTGGGTCCCACATGTAGGTCTCTTTGTAAATGAAATGTGTATATGATGGACTTTTTTTGGGCCGCGTCCGCTGTTTTGACCTTGGCAACGTTGCTCGATTCAGCAGCCATGTATGGTCTTGCTGCTAGAGTCCCCATGTTAGCCTCTCTGGTATGTTCAGGCTTGTGGGTCCATAATGCAGCCTTGTATGTTCTGGCTGGTGGATCCCTGATGCCAGCCTCTCTATGGAAGTATTTAACTTTTTTCAAACCCGATCATTAAGCTAGAGGGATGCTGCAGGCTGGTGAATACGCGATGTCAGCCTCTCTATAATGCGATATTACTAGAAGAAAAAATGTAAACCCAAGATATATATGTGTATGCACAGGGGATTAAACTCGAGGGATGCTGACACATAGGGGATTCGAACTCAACACCTTCAAATCAAATAGACGAAAACTGAATGCATTGCCACTACACCAAAGATATTTATAGAAGATATATCACTAAATGTGTATTAGTACTACAACTTATATATCAGTCTTCTTAAAAAAATTGTGTGTCTATGTTTATCTCTTTTAAAATATAAAAGGGTAGCGCTCAGGCATCTCAATTTATAAAATGTCACGTAATAGAGTAGTTTCTTAAAAACATGGGTAGGTAGATATTTTTATTTTGAGAGGTGGGAGAAATGCCCAAAAGACCGAATTGAAAAGAGTTTGGCTATTCTACATGGGCTATACTTCATAGTTTATGCTCCATGGGCACATTTCTCAAATTTCACTAGTTGTGCTCAGTAGTCCCCTAAGCCCTAAAAGACCGAATTAAAATGTTTAGGGCTATGCTCCATGGGCTCCTTTCTAATATTTATCTAGGTTGTGGTCAGCAGTCCCCCATGTCAGCCTCTCATTAGCAGAAACATATGCATGCTGGACTTTTTCTCGCTCGTGCCTCCATGTTTAGAACTTGGCAATGTCGTTGGGTCCCCGATGGCAGTCTCTCTGTAAATGAAATGTGTATATGATAGACTTTTTTCGGCTGCGTCTACTATTTTGACCTTGGCAACGTTGCTTGATGCAGTAGCCATGTATGGTATTAGTGCTGGAGCCCTCATGTCAGCCTCTCTAGTATGTTCTAGTTTATAGGTTCCAGATGCCAGCCTCTCTACTCAAGTACTTAACTTTTTTTTTCAAACCCGCCCATTAAACTCGAGTATGCTATAGGATGGTGGGTCTGCAATGTCAGCCTCTTTGTAAAGCAATATTACTACAAGAAAAAAATGTAAACCCAAATAAATTTATGTCAAGCACACGGGATTCAAACTCAAGACCTCAATACATATAAACCATATGCGTTGCCACTACGCTAAAGAAATCAGATCAAAATTATCAGTAAAACCTTTATAGTACCTATAACTCATGTATTAGTCTTCTTAAAAAGATTTTGTGTGTCCATGTTTATCTCTCTTAAAATAAAAGGGCAGTGCTACTAGAACCTCAATTTATAAAATACCACATAATGGATTAGTTTCTTAAAACATGGGTAGGCGAAGATTTTGTAGAGGTGGGGGAATGCCAAAAAGGGCAAATTAAAAAGTTTTTTGGCTATGGTCCATGGGCTCCTATCTCAAATTTCACTAGGGTGTGGCTCGGCCAGATTCAAACACAGACCCCGCCGAGGGAGGAAAAAAGCGAAAATTCCTTTGACATGTATTTATGTAAAAATATCTAAAGAACTAGGGACACACACCATGTACGCCAAAACAGGACTAGTATCCAATAACTTCACTTGGTGAAATCACGATGTATATTTACCCTCTCATCTCTGCCCAAAACACGTCCAACAGTTCCGATGACACACAAGCAAAAGATCTAACGCAAGCATCCTAACAACAATGACATAACTTTTGACAAATTCAGTAGAATTTGAAAGATTAAGCAGTATAGAGTAAGACATAAAAAATATCGACAGATTTCTAGTTCATATTCAACAGCACTTGACCAATTCAACAGTATTTCAAAGTGACTGATTCAGTAATACATACATAAAATTCAATAGCAGTATAGAGAGAAATAGTTCTTGTTTCAGCTCTAAAAATCATGTCACACGATCAGTTTTCCCTTTTCTCCAAACACACTCGATCATTGGAACACAAACATTGTCATAATATTTAGTTATATAGGGAACCGTCATATAGATACAGATATACCATAGCAATACGTACTAGTCATAGCTCCAATACAGCAAAAGGTTATTACAATTATATAGACAACCACACAATTAATTACAATATGATGCAACCAAAGAGCTAGATATCTAGGAACTTCATGAACATCATAGGACATTCAGGGTAGCGAGATACATCGACCTTGACCATTCTTCCAATGGTAAGTTTGGTTGCTTTCTAGAACTTGATCCACCTAGAAGTAGCTGCCAAGCGTTCATCGGTCCAGTTAATGGCACAACGTCCCTCGATTTGCACTCCTTCACTCTGCGTCTTGAAGACTATTGTGCCCTTTCATATGGCCTGGAGTTGCTTTGTGGCACTCTTAGGCAATTTCCGAGTCAAAGCAAGAGATAGACACATAATTAATAAGAGCAATGCACTGAATCATGTGAAACTTGAGAAGACGTTTAGAGAAGTTTATGTGCTTCCTTAATACCTCACTAAGCTTATCTTTAGATAAGGAATTCCTTTCCTAAATATAATCTATTTAAATCTCTTCTCTACTTCACTAAGATCTCTTCTCCCTAAATCAACTAGTTATCTGGCTCTACCATATCTATCATCATATGATGACATGGTCATGCCACTTCAACATTACTCCTTCATTCTTATCCTAGTACATATGACTTCCATCTCTAAACTACCCTTGATAAATCCATCAATGCAGCTATTACTAACTCCATCCATTAACTCCTTTAATTCCATCTTGCAACTGCTACCAAGGTTTGAAAGACTACAATCTTCACTATATATAACAAGGGATATCAATCCTCTGGAATAAATATGGTGCTACTCCCATAATACAAGTTTGTTCTTGTACTAGCTTGGTTAAAGTACTATGCCTCTAACTACTCCATATAACTCATGTTATATACTTCATCATACCCTAGCTTGACTACTCATGATCAAGCTAGATGATTCATCTTACTAGGACTTTGCCTAATTTGGTGTACTCACAACTCTACTTCAACACCTAGTCATATATCCTCAAGTGGCTTGAGAATAATGATGTAACATCTCAAAAATATTACACTGAGTATATCAATTTCCAAGCAACCAAAATTAGGGTTAACAAAAACTTTTAATTTTAAAAACTATATGAATGCAAGTGTGTGTTTGTTAATGATGTATGAATGCATGATATGCCATGTTTGTTTGTTATAAATGATGAGAATTAGTTTAAAGATCCAAAACAATATCCTCTAGGTCAAATCAAAACCAACCCAAAGTAAAAGCAAATCAAATTATAAAGCATATGAGCTAATGGTCACTTTTGCAAATGTTAACATTTAGCTCACTTGGAGCATCTCTATTAAATAATTTCAAACAGAAACAATTCCATTTTCTTTCTCACCTTGCTAGACCAAGTGACAATGAACACAAGTGAGCTTTCAAAACTTACAAGAACAAATTCAAATTCTTTTGGAGGACTTTTTAAAATTGAATCTATTATAGGCATCAAGATAGCAACTTTTCAAAAACTATCAAAACCTTCTCCACTTGGCCAATCCTTGCAACCAGAGACTCTCAAGCTTATGATCATCCAACCCACTAAAAAGAATTTGAAAATTCAAACTTTTTTCTCTTGCAGCCGTTTGATCGAACACTTATAGAGCATAGTACAAAGCTACGTACTCCATACTATTTAGATCATTCTTGTGATCATCCTTGTACCTCACTCGGCCTCCACAACTCGCGCACACTCACCCCAGTACCAGCCCGTGCAGCTGAGCCTCGCTCACTCGCCCTTTGGACTAGTGCCAACCGTACCCGAGCTCAACCATGCCGACCAGACATGGACTCAACGCTAGATGCCTCACCGCCCTCTCCCATGACATCTAGAAGCTAGCCATGACCTCACCGCTCCTGCTCATGTACGCCTCGACCAACACCAGCCTGTGGAGATGCCAGCACAACCGCGCCCACTTCTCTGTCTACCATGCTGCGCGCACGCCAGAGCGCCGAGCAATCCCACGTGACCGCGTCACGCCTTGCTCTTCCCTTGCATCAATGCACTCACCACGACACCAACAACCTCCTAGACATGCCTGTTTGACCATGCGCGACCTGTAACCACCATACGCCGTGACGAACGCCCGCGGTACCGAGGATGGCATGGACGTCCCCGACCGATGGAGACCTCGCCTCGCTATGCCACTGTGCGCATGACGATCGCCAAGGAGCACTGCGTCGTCCTACCCCCTCCGCCATGCCCATAGCTCACTGTAACGACGTCGCCGATGAGCCCGAGCCATGCCCCGATGCTTCCCTCGCTAGGGTATAAATAGGCCCCGCCCTTGCCTCAAAACACAACCCACTCGACTCCTCTCTAAACCTAGTAACCTCTCTGACCCATCCTAGGAGCAAACGCAAGCAGCGCTAGGAGCCGCCCCAGGAGCCGTCGCGACCACCGTTCGAACCGCCGTCATCGACCAAATCATTCGCCCACACCGCCGTACCTATCTGGAGCCCTGGTAAGCCCCCGATGACCCCCACCGTAGAGCTAGGGTTGAATCCCGCGTGCGGCGTGCGAGGGAGACGATGCCGCTGAGCCGTCGATCATGCTCTAATCGTGCGGCTAGGATTAGCGCGTACTGCTTCGAGTTAGACTCGTTGTTGACGCGTGAGGCCAGCACAAGTGAAACCCACTGCACGCGCTGTGTAGTTGGGTCAGCCTAGTAACGTTCCCGCGCACGCCCACAAATTCAAATCCTATTCTGTAGGTGACTTTGAAATTGAATTGAAGAAGATTCACTGAACCAAATTGCATGATTCTAATTTTGTTAGAAAGGAAATGAAAATCGCTAAACACTCCCATTGGATTCAAACATTTTAAAATTGTAGATCACCTAGAGTAAAAATAACAAGGCCATGACTATTCCAACTTCAAACATTTTTCTAAAATCAACCATAAATTCTTTTGAGTTGATTCCAATTGTCAAAAATCACATTTGTCATGATCTATCTGAATATGTAAAAATATATAGTTTTACATACAGTAATCATGGGCTAAGATTAAAATAATGGCTATATAGTCATTTCTAGTCATCTTAATTATATTAAATAGCAATATTAAACTTTGTAATATATGCCATCTACTTTAAATCACATTCCCAAATATTGGAATATGTGGTGGTGACATGTGTCAACATGATCCCAAATTTTATAATAGGAGAATATTAAATCTTAAGTATTTTTCAATGTGTAGAAATTGCATTTCCAAAATAAGATAAATAAGGCTATGTCACTAATTCATGTGGTGATTGAGATGATGCTAGATCATCTAGTGTGAACCTTTGTGTGCTGAATAGAAGTAATTAAGTATTGTTTGGTGATTGTGTACTTTGTATTTATTTATAGACGCTATTACCAACCCGGGCTACGAGGAGGAAGAATTCTACGAAGAAGAAGAGGAGAACTTCGACCACTCTACCAACCAAGGCAAGTTAACCTATGCAAGATACATTATGCATGCTATTGTGATGCAACCTTGATTATACCCATCCCAGTTTTACCTGCAAGCTTTATTTTCCCTTTACCAAAGTTTCTTAAATAGTTAATTATTAGTGATTCTTGAAAAAAATAGGATACATGCTATCAAGAGCATAGAACTAGGCTTAGGTAGTTACACTTGGTTAGCACCCCTAAATATTGACACCCTCATTGATAGTTGCTAGTGCTAAACTAATATTGATCACTTTAGATGGGAACACTTGGACCAAATGATTGTGAAAACCTTAGAATGATGAGTCATTCTATTGAAATGTTTTGACATGGGTTATGAAAAAAATGACGTGAAGATGATGATGAATGAAGGTTGTGACTTGACTTTGAATAAAAACTGATGGTTGGGTTCGGATGCGATACCATTCCAGCTTTACCGTACAACCACAATAGCTGATTTGGGTAGGGCTTAACTGGAAGTTTATGTGTCTTAGTATCGGTTCCCTCACGGAAAAGAGGTTAAGCTGAGGCTACCTCGTGACTGTGAATGACCACCTATGTAGTTCCCGGGATGGCGGATGGCCATTGCTAGGAGGTGCCTATACTAGGGTGTGTAACTGAAAGGTTATGATTGATTATCCGCATACCATGTATGATGATTCACGGCTATCCTAATGGATTTATTGAATTTTTTGGTGAAAGTGTACCACCTCTGCAGAGTGTCAAACTATTCAAATAGCCACGTCCGCGGTCATGGACTGTTGGATGGCCATAATGTTCCATTGTCAGATGTTTTCAAAATGACTTGTGACTTGAAATATGACTTTGACTTGACCATAACAGGGTTGTGGAAATGAAAACTATGTTTCCACCTCGGTAATCTAGACAACTAAAATAGGTCTTTACTACTATGTACTTCTGAAATAAAACTAGCTTATTGCAAACAATCCTAGAGCTTAGGATTCCTACTAGAATTGTCTTACTTGCATTAGTCATAGTTTGCGAGTACTTTAAAAGTACTCATGGCTTTGTCCCTGGCTATTCCTATGGACAGACTACGAAGAGGACTATCTGGAGGACGGACAGCAGGATGTCTATGATAACTAGGATCATCTCCCATCGTCAGCATTTCTTGTGACAATGAAGATGGAGTCTCTACTACGTTTATTTCCGCTGCCTTGATGTGTATTAAGACTTGATCATGAGATCAACTATTTGTAAGACTATTATGGTTTGTAATGGATGAGGTACTATGCTATCAATTCTGTTATGTCTCACAAAATGGTATTCATGGGATTGTGATGTACGGCATAACAGGCATCTAGAATTAAAAATCCGAGTGTTTACAAGTTGGTATCAGAGCCATCCCGACCATAGGAGACCCTAGTTAGAATGGACGTCTGAAAAACTTAGTTTCAAAACAAAGGAAGTGAGTATTTATGAAAACCTATTCTCACTCTTATCCTTGGGATTCTTTCAAAAAAGAGAGTTCACATGTTCCTCAATTTTTTTTGCAATCCTACATAAAATTTGACATACTTGATCACCTCACTAACTTACTCATCCTAATTGCTTATAGATGGAAGTCAAGTACAACAAGTTCTATCAGCTTGGCAATGGAGGAGAACTCATCTTCGAGAGGGACTTGAGTCAGCTAGCGGAGTTTCTCGGATGCCCGCATCCCGAGTTCTATGGAGCGCAACTCAATGATCAGCCAGGAGGATAACTACAGTGGTCAGTCGCTGCGGATCTGAGAGGGAAGATGGAACCACCCACCTCGGAGAAGATACAATTCACTATGAGGGAGAACAACTGGATGGATGGACTAGCTAGAGCAATGCAGGAAGCACTTGCCCGTCTGTGTGGGCAGAATGTAAACCAGATCAATGGCACTCGCTTCGCTCACTATGCAAGATGTGACTCCATGGGAGAACCCTAGGCCATGCCAGGACACTCGGAGCTGAAGCATCATGTGGATCACCTCGACTTCATGTTGCATGAGACCCACAAGGAGTTCGACAACACCCGTGCCTACGCCAACTATAAGCACACTGTCCAGGAAGAGAAGAACCACACCCTTGCCATCCTAGCTAAAGAGCACAAGACACTTCGTCGCTAGCGTGACAAGAAGGACTTCATCATTGCTCGCCTCCGCCAGAAGGTGGCAACCCTTGAAGAAACCATCCATGACCAAGAAATTCAGCTTGAGGAGAGGGAAGGCGAAGGTGAAGATCTTCGTAGGGATATCACCTATTCCCTAAGTGGTGATGAAGGCTATCTAGAGGACACGAACATGGAGTTCCACACCAACGAGGAGGACGAAGATTTCCTGGTAGACGAAGAACCCACCAGTTCCGATGATGAGTAGTATCACTAGATCACTATCGTAGGTGTGAGTTTGTATTCGGTCCCAATGTATTGTAGAATGACAGAATGGTTCTTAAAATCATCTGCTTGGTAGTTGTGATGTTTTGTTTGGAATGTGTTGCTTGGAATGAATGAAAAAGAGTTGTTGGTTTTCAAACCTTAGCAATACTCAAGTTTTAAGCTTTTGAACCATACCCATAATCCATAGAAATTTCCCTCTTATCTTATGATCTATCTCAATCTTTAGTTGACTCGCGGCAACCCCGGTGGAAGCAACTCACCCAGGATCCGATGGTTCAAATTCTGCAAATGCTACTATCAGATCGAGAAGCCGGTAGAGCCGAGCATCAAGCCAATCTCGCCACTCTTCAGCAGATCGCCCAAATGGCGCACAACAACCAAGGCCATGGAAATCAGGATCACCATGGATCTAAGCTAAAGAACTTTCAAAACACTAATCCTTCTATGTTTAACAAGTTTGAAGAGCCCTTAGATGCTGTTGACTGGCTGCAGTCAATGGAGACCAACTTAGAAGTTACAGGAGTAGATGCTGTGGAGAAAGTACTGTTTGCCACCCACTATCTAGCAGGTTATGCAAGATCCGGGTGGAATAGCACTCGTGCAATGAACAGAGGACAAATGATGACTTGGGAAGGATTCAAGATCAAGTTTAGCATGACTCATGTGCCCCCAGGTTTGATCAAGAGGATGATGGATGGATTCAGGGAGTTAAAGCAAGGGAGAATGACTGTGGTGGAATACCGTGATAGATTTCTGTCTCTGTCTAGGTATGCCCCCAATGAATTGACACCGAGGCAAAGAAGAAGGAAAGATTCCTGAATAGCCTGCATGATGAGATCTAGATAGTGTTAGTCAACATTCCTTTTGACGATCTAGAAGCTCTAGTGGATTCTGCTATCCAGATGGAAGGAAAAATCAATCAAGCCAGTGAGAACCGCAAGCGTCGTATGATGCACCAGCCTGGACCCCACAATACTCTGAAGTACCGGCCCAACTCTTCTGTAGGATTTGCACCAAGACCCAAAAGGCCACATATGTCCCGTCCGAACTTTCCCAATCGTGGAGGAGGAAACCCGAGGCCCAGAGGCCACAACAACAACACCAACAACCCCCATAACTTCAACCATGCACCGCCAAGGTCCACCAACCCCAACAACAACAACAACAACAATACTGCCCCAAGGACTGGAAGCAATGTTGTGCCCATTGCCGGGAAGGACAAGTCAATAACCTTCTTTGAATGTGGAGTCACGGGTCACTACTCCAATGAGTGCCCCAAGAATCTTGATGCAGCCACCAATGTCATCTTTGCACCAGTGACGTGTCCGACTGGAAAGAGGTTTGCCCCAGGCAACCCACACAACCGTACCGGCCATCTGTTCCACATGAATACAGAAGAAGCCCAGGAAGCGCCAGATGTCGTGCTGGGTATGTTTTCTGTTAACTCAGTACTTGCAAGGGTGTTGTTTGATTCTAGAACATCCCACTCATTTGTTACAGAAGAATTTGCATGTACTAGTAAGATTCAACCAACAGATTTGAAGCATGTTATGGTAGTTCAAATACCTGGTCAACCACCAAAGCTAGAAAAATTTGCAAGGCCGTGCCTATCAGAATACATGGAATAGATTTTTATGCCAATTTAATAGTACTTGGAACAAAAGGTTTGGAAGTAGTACTAGGAATGGATTGGATGTCTAAACATCAAGGATTAATAGACTGTGCCAAGAAAGCCATAACCATGACCAGTAGCACTGGAGTATCAGTAGAGCATGTGTCTGAGATGCTGCCCCGTCAATTCAAATGCAAAAAGAGTTTAGTCCAATCAACCCTAGACCAAGTCAGCATAGTCTGTGAATACCCCGATGTGTTCCCAGATGAATTACCCGGTATGCCCCCAGATCGGGATATTGAGTTTATCATTGAATTAGTTCCTGGAACTGGACCCATAGCTCAGAGACCCTATAGTATGAACCCAGCCAAATTAGTGGAGCTGAAGAAGCAACTTGATGACACGTTGAGCAAAGGTCTGATACAACCAAGTGTCCTCGCTGTGGAGATCACCTGTTTTGTTTGTGGATAAGAAAGATGGTGCCACCCGTTTGTGTACGGATTACCGGAAGCTGAATGACGTCACCATAAAGAACAAGTACCCACTACCAAAGATAGAAGATCTATTTGACCAGCTGACTGGCGCCAGAGTGTTTTCTAAGATTGATCTTAGAACTGGTTATCATCAACTAAATATTTGCACAAGGGATATCCCAAAGACTGCTTTCACTACCAGATATGGATTTTATGAGTACAATGTCATGTCATTTGGATTGGCAAATGCCCCGCTTATTTCATGAATCTCATGAATAAGATTTTTATGAACTTCTTGGATAAGTTTGTCATTGTGTTCATCGATGATATTTTGATCTATTCCAAGTCAGAAGAGGACCATGAGAAGCACCTAAGAACCATCCTTGAAACCCTTAGAGAGCATTAGTTGTATGCCAAGTTTAGCAAATGTGAGTTCTGGTTAAAGGAAGTAGGATTCCTAGGACATATCTTGTCGGCAAGAGGAGTTGCTGTCGATCCCGCCAAGATTAAGGATGTTGAAGAATGGAAAGCCGCAACCAGCCAAACCGAAGTCTGCACATTTCTTGGATTAGCGGGATATTACCGCAAGTTCGTTGAAGGATTTTCAAGCATCGCAAGGCCAATGAACCAGCTATTGAAGAAAGACAAGAAGTTTGAATGGACGGACAAATGTGAAGCAAGTTTTCAAGAGCTCAAGAAGAGATTGATTTTAGCCCCAATTTTGATCATGCCAGATATCACGAAGCCTTTTGATGTATTTTGTGATGCATTCAAGATTGGTCATGTGTGTTGATGCTGGAAGGCAAAGTAATATCATATTTTTCCAGGCAACTGAAGCAGCATGAGCAGAATTATCCCACCCATGACTTAGAATTAGCAGCAATAGTTTTAGCCTTGAAGACATGGTGTCATTACCTCATGGGTAACCGCGGTGAGATTTATTCGGATCACAAGAGCCTAAAGTATATTTTCACCTAGAAGGAGCTGAATATGAGGCAACGGAGATGGATAGAGTTAATCAAGGATTATGACCTTGACATTCACTACCACCCCGGCAAGGCCAATGTGGTAGCGGATGCTCTTAGTAGACCGCCGTGTAGGTTAAACACCATGATTAAGGAAGATCAGCCAAGTCTGCATGAGGACTTGGAGAATTTTAGAATGGAGCTAGTTAGCGAAGGATTCCTAGCCAGTATTGAACTTCAACCCACTTTGATTAGTCAGATAAAGGAAGCTCAGAAAGGAAATGCCAGTATCAACAGAATTAAGCATCGTATCAGTACAGGGAAGGTACCCGGATTCACTGAAGATGAAGAAGGCGTTCTGTGGTATAAAGGACGCATCTATGTGCCAGCAGATTCAGAGTTGAACCAAGTCGTTTTGCAGGAAGCCCATGATACTCTTTATTCTATTCATCCGGGAGGAACAAAGATGTATCAGGATTTTAAGGAGCAATTTTGGTGGCACAACATGAAGAGAGAAGTCGGAAGCTATATCGCCAAGTGTGCTATCTGTTAGAGAGTCAAGGCGGAAGACCAGCGACCCATAGGACTTTTGCAGCCATTGCAAATTCTGGAATGGAAATGGGATTTCATCACCGGTTTGCCTACATCTAGTTGTGGAAATGATTCTATTTGGGTCATAGTAGATAGACTGTCCAAGGTAGCTCATTTCATACTCGTCAACACCACTTACCAAGGCCTGAAGCTGGCAGAGTTGTATATTGCTAGAATAGTCAGTCTGCACGGAACCCCCAAGACAATTGTGTCAGAGGAACCCAGTTTACCTCAAGGTTTTGGAAGAAAGTCCAAGAAGGATTAGGAACCAAACTGAACTTCAGCACAACTTATCACCCACAGACTGACGGACAGGCGGAAAGAGTAAACTAGATACTAGAAGATATGCTGAGAGCCTGTGTACTAGAATATGGATCTAAATGGGAAGACTGTGTGCCTTTCGTAGAATTCTCATACAACAACAATTATCAGGCCAGTTTGCAAATGGCCCCATTTGAAGTTTTGTATGGAAGGAAGTGTCGTACCCCCATGAATTGGTCGCAAGTAGGAGAGATTCAGATATTCAGACCAGACATCCTACGAGAAGCCGAAGAGAAGGTTCACAAGATCCGTGAACACCTCAAGACCGCTCAATCCAGACAAAAGAGTTACGCTGACAAAAGACGCCGAGAACGGACCTTCAATATCGGAGACTTTGTGTATCTCAAAGTGTCACCCTTGAAAGGAATGTAGTGTTTTCAACTCAAGGGGAATCTTGCACCCAGATATGTCAGACCCTTCAAGATTTTAAGTCGTCGAGGAGAAGTATCCTATCAGCTAGAACTGCCTAAAGAGATGTCAGCTGTACATGATGTGTTTCATATCTCATGACTTCGGAAATGCTTAGAAGTTCCGGAGAAGACCGAAGTTTTCAAGAACATCGATCACAGAGCCGTGGGTATCAACAAGGATTTTACTTATCGTGAAGTACCCATTCGTATTTTGGAAGAAGCCGTTAGAACCATCCAGACCAGAAGTATTAAGTTTCTCAAAATTCAGTGGAGCAACCATACTGAAGAAGAAGCCACCTAGGAGAAAGAAGATTATATTAGGACTGAGTTTCCAAATCTCTTTAGTTCCTAGTTTTTCTTAAATCTCGGGATGAGATTCTGTTTAAGGGGGGAAGGTTTGTAACATCTCAAAAATATTAAAATGATTATATCAATTTCCAAGCAACCAAAATTAGGATTAACAAAAACTTTTAATTTTAAAAACTATATGAATGCAAGTGTGTGTTTGTTAATGATGTATGAATGCATGATATGCCATGTTTGTTTGTAATAAAAGATGAGAATTAGTTTAAAGATCTAAAATAATATCATCTAGGTCAAATCAAAACCAACCCAAAGCAAAAAAAAATCAAATTATAAAGGATATGAGCTAATGGTAACTTTTGTAAATGTTAAGACTTAGCTCACTTGGCATATTAAATAATTTCAAATAGAAGCAATTCCATTTATTTTCTCACCTTGCTAGACCAAGTGACAATGAACACAAGTGATCTTTCAAAACTTACAAGAACAAATTCAAATTCTTTTGGAGGACTTTTTAAAATTGAATCTATCATAGGCATCAAGATAGCAACTTTTCAAAAACTATCAAAACCTTCTCCACTTGGCCAATCCTTGCAACCAGAGACTCTCAAGATTATGATCATCCAACCCACTAAAAAGAATTTGAAAATTCAAATCTTTTTCTCTTGTGGCCATTTAATTGAACACTTACCGAGCATAGTACAAAGCTACCTACTCCTCACTATTTAGATCATTCTTGTGATCATCCTTGTACCTCACTCGGCCTCCACAACTCGCCCACACTCACCCCAGTACCAGCCCGTGCAGCTGAGCCTCGCTCACTCGCCCTTTGGACTAGTGCCAACCGTACCCGAGCTCCACCATGCCGACCAGACATGGACTCGACGCTACACGCCTCACCGCCCTTGCCCATGACATCTAGAAGCTAGCCATGACCTCACCGCACCTGCTCGTGTACTCCTCGACCAACGCCAACCCGTGGAGACACCAGAACAACCTCACCCACTTCTTTGTCTGGCATGCCGCGTGCACGCTAGAGTGCCGAGCAATCCCGTGCGACCATGCATCGCCTGATGGCCCAAAATATATCGAGCTCGTTGGGGAACCCCCAAGAGGAAGGTATGATGAGCATAGCAGCAAGTTTTCCTCAGATATGAAACCAAGGTTATCAATCCAGTAGGAGCAAGGAAACACCCCAAAGGTGTTGCTAGCTGAACTTTAGCGTAGCGCCTTGGTGCAATGACAACGTGGAGACCTTCCCAACAAAACCACAGAACTCTGCCCCAACTTGCGATGAGGTTGTCAATCTCACCGGTTTTTCTGAAAACAAAGGATTAAACGTATCGAGTGTAAGAAAGTAATAGTTTGCAGAAAGTAAACACAAAGCAGTAAATAGTTGACTGTAGATTAATGGTAAAAGAAAGGACCGGGTTCCATAGTTCACTAGTGGTGGCTCTCCTTAAGATAGATGGCATGTTGCGTGAACAAATTATAGCGGGGCAATTGACAAACATCGAGAAAGCAATAAGCATATACTACTCATCTTGACTCCCTTGAGATTCGATTGGGCATTACAACATTATACATAGACCGTCATCCAACTGCATCTATGACTAATAATCCACCTTTAGGTTATCATCCGAACCCCCTCCAGTATTAAGTTGCAAGCAACGGATAATTGCATTACGAATTGCATGTAAAGTAAACAATACGATTGTTCTATGAACAAAGGATTGTTGTTTTCTCCCTAGTAGCAACAACACATCTAGTACCTTAGAGATTTCTGTCACTTCCCTAGATTACTAGAGGCATGAACCCACTATCGAGCATAAATACTAACTCTTGGAGTTGCTAGCATCTACTTGGCCAAGATAGCTACTAACAACGGAAAGCATGCAAAATCACAAATAACAAAGACATGATAGAATCAATAATCAATCCGAAATAGCATCTCAATATCCATTGGATCCCCGTAAACACAACATGTATGATTACAAATAGATGATCTTGATCATGAACGGAGCTCACAAGATCTAAACATGATAGCACAAAGGAGGAGAACCAGCCATCTAGCTACTACATGGACCCGTAGTCCAGATATGAACTACTCATGCATCACACCGGAGGCTTGCATGATGAAGAAGGCCTCTGTGGTGAATTCCCTCTCAGGATGCGGAAGAGCAGATCCTCCCGATCTAGGGATGGAGATGACTCTGAGACTCTTTCATGGAATTTTGATGGTGCTTAGGGTTTCTGTCGGAGGCATCTTATAGCGAAGGAGAGGCCGAGGTGCTGGCTGCCACACCACCCAGCAGGCTAGGCCTGGCCGCGCGGCCAGGTGGTGTGTCCGCCCTCTGGCTCCTCTCTGTCTCGTATTCTGGCTCTGGGTCTCCCTCGGTGAAAAACTGACTTTGGCTTTTGTCCCGTCCAATTCCGAGAATATTCATTTTCTGACTTTCCTGGAACCAAAAACAGCAGAAAATAGGCAGCTGGCAGGTGGCTCTTGTTAATAGGTTTGTCCAAGAAAGTGCATAGAAAGTACTCCAAAGTTGGAGCAAAACATAAGAAAGTAGATAAAACCAGGCATGGAACATCAAAAATTATGGATACGTTAGCAACGTATCAACATCCCCAAGCTTAACTCCTGCTCGTCCTCGAGTAGGTAAGTGATAAAAAGAAAGAATAATTTTTAAGGTGACATGCACCATCATAAACTTGATCAAAGTATTTGTAAAATATTGATAACTGGGATCATAGTACTTTAATCAAAACATGAAAGACAAATTTATAGCAATAAGACAAAGCAACTAAGTTGCAACATGAAAAGGCATGAACAAAAGATTCATGAATAAAAATGCTTTGCAAGACGTTTGTTTGTTTCACATAAAGAAAACATAGCATAGTGGCATTCAGCTTGTCCCTCATAGAGTAGCAAACATAAATGCATAGGACACCTTCAAAGTTCATAAGAGTGACTAGATACAAATAGTTTAAAACAAGCAATATCAAAGCTATGCATCAATCAACAAGTCTTGGGACAATGCACATAGAACTAAGAATGACCACTATGCTCTCAAAGTAGGTGCATAAAGATAGAAGGTGGAGACTCAACATAAAAGTAAAAGAAAGGCCTTCATAGAAGGAAGTAGGGGTTCAAGTCTCATAAAGAGCTTCCAAAAATTATGATACTTGTTAGCTTTCAGCTCTCATTGCCCCTATCATAAGCATCTTGAAGTGATTAAGGTTAAAGTGAACAAACTATGGTGTATATGCTTGACGAAGTATAAGTTGGAAATCTCATGTCCCTTGAATACGAGGGTCGCTCCTCATGCTACTCAAGTTTAGTTACCGGTTAGTTCTTGTCATAGTAAGTACATGTGTATCATAGAGAACCGCCAATGGGGTACCCCTTGTCCGATGATACGGGAGGCTCTTATAGGCGAAGGAGGCAAGATCGGTGGAGTGCCAGGGGGCCCACACCACCTCGTGGCGCGGCCAGGGCTAGCCCGCGCCACCATATGGTGTCGCCAGGCCCTGGCCCTTCTCCGTCTCTGCTTCTGGCTCCGTGAGTCTTCCGGTAAAATAGGAACTTTGGCTTTTGTCCTATCCAATTCTGAGAATATTCATTTTCTGACTTCCTGGAACCAAAAACAACAAAAAACAGGCAACTGGCACTGTGGCATCTTGTTAATAGGTTAGTCCAAGAAATCATATGAAAAATACTCCAAAGTGTGGACAAAACACAAGAAAGTAGATAAAACCAAGCATGGAACATCAAAAATTATAGATACATTTGCAATGTATCAACATCCCCAAGCTTAATTCCTGCTCGTCCTCGAGTAGGTAAGTGATAAAAAGAAAGAATAATTTTTTAGGTGACATGCACCATCATAAACTTGATCAAAGTATTTGTAAAACATTCAAAGCTGGGATCATAGTACTTCAATCATAACATGAAAGACAAAGTTCTAGCAATTAGACAAAGAAACTATGTTGCAACATGAAAAGGCACAAACAAAAGATTCATGAATAACAATGCTTTGCAAGACCTTTGTTTGTTTCACATAAATAAAACATAGCATAGTAGTATTCAGCTTGTCCCTCATAGAGTAGCAAGTATAAATGCATAGGACACCTTCAATGTTCATAAGAGTGACTAGATACAAATAGTTTAAAACGATCAATATCAAGGTATGCATCAATCAACTAGTCTTGGGACAATGCACATAGAACTAAGAATGGCCACTATGCTCTCAAAATAGGTGCATAAAGGTAGAAGATGGAGACTCAATATAATGGTGGAAGGAAGGCCTTTATAAAAGGAAGTAGGGATTCAAGTCTCATAAAGAGCTTCCAAAAATTATGGTACTTATAGCTTTCAGCTCTCATTGCCCCTATCATAAGCATCTTGAAGTGATTAAGGTTAAAGTTAACAAACTATGGTGTACATGCTTGACGAAGTATAAGTCAGGAATCTCATGTCCCTTGAATACGAGGGCCGCTCCTCATGCTACTCAAGTTTAGTCACCGGTAAGTTCTTGTCATTGTAAGTACATGTGTATCATCGAGAACCGCCAACGGGGTACCCCTTGCCCGATGATACGGAAGAATCCCCATATCAAAATGACAAGGCAAGCAGACAACGAGCATCTCAGCAATCTTCTTATTTACCATGGGAATATGGTGCTTTTTTTCTCTTTCCTCTTTTCTCATATTTTTTCTTTTTTTCTCTTTTTTTTTCAATATCTGACTATTTTTTATAAGAAGAATGCTTCATAGACAGCTCATTATGGTTACGCTGCAGGTTTCCACCATGGCAACATGGATTAGACCAGCGGCCCAGGCATTTCTCTAACACACATACATAACTCCATGGACTTACAAGCTCCCCTTTCATTTCACACCGACGACATCCATAGACAAAAGAGCATGATATCAACTAGGTACAAAGTACAAGTGCAATGTTGAAAGCGTTCCCCATGAAAGCATGGTTCTGCTAATCCACAACAAATAAGTGCAAGCATATACAACATAGACGATACAATGGTTCAAGTTTATTAAGGGCAAGAAAAGTAAAGTGTGCCATCAAGTTCGTGAGAGCTTTAATCACTAGTTTTCTCATAACAAGTTTAATTCGGAAGGTAGATAAAAACATGAATATACTTGGAATACCATAAGCTAATAGGTAGGTATGGTGGACTCTTTGGAATAACTTGGTTTTAGGAGTTGGATGCATGAGTGGAACTCATACTTGGTTACGGAGGCTAGCAAAAGACTGGGAGCGACCAACTAAGAGAGTAATAATGGCCATAATCATGCAGAGAGACAAAACATCATTAATCAAAGCATAAAGTGATACTACAAGTTGAAAACTAAAGAATCATCAAGTCTATGGTGACTTGGGATAGTCATAACATGGTGTGAGCATGCGCCAAGTCAACCCAAATAAAGCATCAAAGGAGAATACCACAATACTATGCTTTAATATGCTAAAACAACACATGATTCTTCAAAGGCACATTAAGCAATCTCAATAGTTTATAACAAGTCATGCTACAGCAAAGAATACTAAGCCTAAAGCCAAATCAATATCAAGCATGGCATCACAAAGCATAGGCCACAGTCAAAAACAAGCTCTCTTTACCACTTAGGCATGAAGTTTCCTACTCTTTTTCCAATCCAAACCAAACTATTTGAAAACCAATGCATGAAAGAGGGGGTCCAACCAATTTATTCAGCAAACTAAACAAACCAAGCAAACGAAAAACCAAAACAAAAACAAAAAAGAAGACGCTCCAAGAACAACACAACTGTGCATGGAACAATAAAAATGAAGCGTTTGGAATAAACCTGGAATTTTTATTGATGAAGAAGGGGATGCCTTGGGCATCCCCAAGCTTTGACGCTTGTACTTCTTGGATATTTCTTGGGGTGACACGTGTGGAATCCCCAAGCTTGAGCTTTAGTCCATCCTTCATCTCATTACTCATTCCTTCCATACACCTGAAATGTTTTTCTTCATGCAAAACTTCACACAATCTTTATTAGCAACATTAGTGCACTCAAGATAATAAGTCTTTAGGTTCAGTTCCAACACCAATAAAACTTCCATTAAACACAAGATACTGAAGCACTTCCCTCAAAAAGCTCAATTCCCCAAAAGAACTCAAAAAGGAACCAACAAGAAGCAAATGCAAATAATGGCAGAAATCTATCAAAACAGACCAGCAGGTAAAGACGAATTTTGTCGAAGACCTTCTGTTGCTCAAATCAAAAAGTGTTGAACTAACGAAAGTTAGATAACAACCTGGGGCAGAAGCACAAAAATTCACGCCTCAAAAGGACGTACAGAGATTTTACACGAACTTTTACGGTGAAGCACAGAAATCTGTTTCGGGACAACAACTTTCCCAATCATTACTTCTCTCTCATTAGAGGTTACTCTTGGCACAAAAAGCAAATAAAAAGGATAAGCAGCGGTTATTACTGAAGTAATAACTTCCAAGACTCATCTAAACCTTTTGGGTTATCTCCCAATAAGTACTTTTCTTTAACGCCTTTAAGTTAGGCATAAGAAGCAAGAAAAAGAATCAAGTGTTTGAAGAAGCATTAAAACCAAATTTCTTGCCCTTACCTCTCTTATTTTTGTTCTTAACCTTGGGGAACATATGAATGCTTGGTGGAGAAACAAAGTGCATGGTGCCATTTTCCACATCTATTATTTCTCCAAGGAGTTTCAATTGGGATCTTCCAAGTGTAATTTGTCCTTTTCCTACACATTCAATAACAAGATAATCAGTAGAAACCATTTTCCCTAAGATCTTTGTAAATACTCCTTCAGCTATTCCAATGGGTAATATTGTGGCATTGTTAGCAAGAAATATTTCTTCTCCTCCTTTAGAAAGCCCCCAAAGATTCAAAGATTCATAAATATCTTTGGGTATAAGATAAAATTCAGACATGATATCACAGCGAGCATAAAAAGTTTCATTGTTTATAGCAATCTTTACTATGGGAAGCCATTTTGAGGGTTCAGAATTGACTGGAACATAGTTATGATGCTCTCTAAGTGTATTATAGCAATCTTTCAAACTAGCAGTGATGGTCTCAAGAGTATTCAATCTAGCAAATATGTTTATGAAGGAAGAATCAGATTTGCTAGGCAAGTTGTAAGTAAAGACCAACTTCTTTATGGCATTAACAGCATCATCATCATTGCATTGGAGAAAATCTCCTCCCACTATAGCATCCAAAGAATATCTATAGCAAAGAGCAGTTCCAAGGTAAAAGTTGCTAAGGGACAAACTTTGAGTCATTTTAGGTTCAGTTTTTTCATGTAGATCAAAGATTCTAAACCAAGCTTCTTTGAAACTCTCTTCAATTCCTTGTTTAAAATTGAAAATCATTTCCTCAGGTTACATAGTGAATGGAGCAATGCTAGACATAATGGCAACTTAAGATAGTAACTATTTTTTTGTGTGTTTTTAATAAAGAAAGCAAACTTGTAAAACTATTTTTTGTGTGTTTTTGATAAAGAAATAAGCAAAGAAAGCAAAAGTAAACTAAGCAAAACAAAAATAACAAAGAAAAGAGATTGGTTACGAGGGACTCCCCTTGTGAAGATGTCCTTGACTCCCCGGCAATGGCGCTAGAAAAAGAGCTTGGTGGCCCAAAATATATCGAGCTCGTTGGGGAACCCCAAGAGGAAGGTATGATGAGCACAGCAACAAGTTTTCCCCCAGTTATGAAACCTAGGTTATCAATCGAGTAGGAGCAAGGAAACACCCCAAAGGTGTTACTAGCTGAACTTTGGCAGGGCGCACTACTGGTGCTAGCAGCAACATGGAGACCTGCCCAACACAACGATAGAACTCTGCCCCCAACTTGCGATGAGGTTGTCAATTTCACCGGTTTTGCTGAAAACAAAGGATTAAACGTATCGAGTGGAAGAAAGTAATAGTTTGCAGAAAGTAGACACAAAATAGTAAACAGTTGATTGTAGATTGATGGTAAAACAAAGGACCGGGGTCCATAGTTCACTAGTGGTGGCTCTCCTTAAGATAGATGACATGTTGGGTGAACAAATTACAGCGGGGCAATTGACAAACATCGAGAAAGCAATAAGCATATACTACTCATCTTGACTCCTTTGAGATTCGATTGGGCATTACAACATTATACATAGACCGCCATCCAACTGCATCTATGACTAATAATCCACCTTTAGGTTATCATCCGAACCCCTCCAGTATTAAGTTGCAAGCAACGGATAATTGCATTACGAATTGCGTGTAAAGTAAACAATACAATTGTTCTATGAACAAAGGATTGTTGTTTTCTCCCTAGTAGCAACAACACATCTAGTACCTTAGAGATTTATGTCACTTCCCTAGATTACTAGAGGCATGAACCCACTATCGAGCATAAATACTAACTCTTGGAGTTGCTAGCATCTACTTGGCCAAGATAGCTACTAACAACGGAAAGCATGCAAGATCACAAATAACAAAGACATGATAGAATCAATAATCAATCTGAAATAGCATCTCAATATCCATCGGATCCCCGTAAACACAACATGTATGATTACAAATAGATGATCTTGATCATGAACGGAGCTCATAAGATCTAAACATGATAGCACAAAGGAGGAGAACCAGCCATCTAGCTACTACATGGAACCGTAGTCTAGAGTTGAACTACTCACACATCACACCAGAGGCTTGCATGATGATGAAGAAGGCCTCCAGGGTGAATTCCCCTCTCCAACAGGGTTTCGGGAAGAGCTTCAGATCCCTCCCGATCTAGGGATGGAGATGGCAGCGGCTACAGGCTCTTTCGTGAAATTTTGATCGGGTACTTAGGGTTTCTGTATCGGAGGCATCTTATAGGCGGAAGGAGAGGCCGAGGGGGTGCCTGGGCTGGCCACACCACCCCCTGGCGCGGGCTAGGCCTAGCCGCACGGCTAGGTGGTGTGGCCGCCCTCTGGCTCCTCTTCATCTCGTATTCTGGCTCCGGGTATCCCTCGGTGAAAAACTGACTTTGGCTTTTGTCCCGTCCAATTCTGAGAATATTCATTTTCTGACTTTCCTAGAACCAAAAACAGCAGAAAACAGGTAGCTAGCACTGTGCTCTTGTTAATAGGTTAGTCCAAGAAATTGTATAGAAAGTACTCCAAATTTGGAACAAAACATAAGAAAGTAGATAAAACCAAGCATGGAACATCAAAAATTATGGATACGTTAGCAACGTATCAGCGCCTCGCTCTTGCCTCGCATCAATGCACTTTCGTTGGACATTGACAACCTCCGAACATTTGTTTTGACCTCACCGCGATAACCACCCACACGTACATAATGACGCCCATGGTACCCGAGATGGCATGGGCGTCCCGGCCGATGGAGATCACGCCATTGTGCCCGCATCGCGCATGACGATCGCCAAGGAGCACTACGTCGGCCTACCCCCTCCGTCATGCCCATAGCTCACTGTAACGACGTCGCCGACGAGCCCGAGTGTTGGGGGGATACCCCCGGGTAGGGTCACTCCGGGGTATAAGGGCCGAGTTAGCCGAGGTTCGGCAAGGTCAACGCGGATGCTGGCCGAGTCACCTCAAGGCAGGCCGGATCACGGAGTAAACCGGACCAGGGGGGTCGCCTAACGTTGTCTCATCCGACTTAAGGAGTATGTCGGAAATGCTTGTCTAACTTATATGCAGGAACAGATGTGGCCGGATCTACTATGATCCGGATCCTCGCATAGCTTCTAGGAGAAGGAAGGAATCTCTCTGGTCAAAAAAGAAGGTCCGGTACGTACTGGATGAGCGAATAAAGCAAGGGCAGGACCACCGGGTCGTGGCCGACAAGGGTGACGACGCTCACGTCGGCTTACGTTGCTAAAGCAAGTGTGACGCGGGGGAAAAGCACCCCGGTCGGGTTACCACTTTGGGAGGGGGCATATTCTTAGGAATATGCCTCCATGTATGCCCTAGGCCAGGACCGAACCACCTCTATATAAGGGGGGTTAGGGTTCTGGTAGAGGGGGTTGGCAGAATTCTAGTTGGTTGAGCACTAGTAGATCTAGGGTTCTTGGGCTAGATAGTAGGCAAGAGTAAGAGAGCCCCTTCTTCCTCCTCTCGCCAATGCATCTCAAGGAGCACTTGTAATCTTGGAGATATCGCAATACAAACTTCTGTGTAGAGAATCACTCTACTATCCCTCACTGGATTCCCCTAGCGCATATTAGTCCCCACCTTTTGCCTATCCATGGCATCTGCCGTGACACCACCATGACAGTTGGTAATGGCGCTAGCGGCCTTGAGGTGAAGATCCGGACGGGAAACTTCATCGGCACCGGCGAGCGCATCGTCTCCGGGCTCGTTCAGCGCTTTGGAGCGTTGGATTTCGTCAGCGACAACGCTGGTTGCTTCGGCACGCGCCCGCTTCCGCGCAATGGCCTCTTCGTCAAGCTCGGCGTGCACAAGGTCTACGTTGCAGTGGACGTCTCATGCGTTCATCCGCGTCGCGTCGTCGATGCGAGGGAACCACCCCTCACTGTGGCTCGCGGGGCGCGTATCGCTCGCTCCCCGGACCATGCGGAGGTGATGATGACCGCGTCAGGTGCAGGCGCAAGCAAAGACCCAACGCCAGACCCGGAGGTAACACCTAAGGCACCGAGAAAAGGTAGAGGACCTCCACTGGAGAGGCCTGAGAACGTACTGAGGAAAGCTATGGATAGCTTGGCTAACCCGGTAGCAGCGGTGGTGGATCCGGCTCAGGCGCAGGCCGAGTTAGAGGAAACTCGGCAAAAGATACTGGAGGGCGCAAAGAAAATAGCCGCGGCTCAGCAGTCACTAAACATGACGCTGCGTGAGTACGCAAAGGCAAACAAGGTTGATGCAGTAAGGGTAAAAGGGAAAAATCTCATAAGTGAGATGAACAGAGAAGGTGATGATGGAGCAGAAGGGTCGGAAAACTATTTGTCTGTGGGGTTGCCGAGGTATAGTACCCCGGCGAAGAACCTTAGAGCAGCAGATGCTGCTGCGTCCGAGTTAGAGGGTCTGACAGGTGAGGCCCGTCAAAGACAGCAAGACCGGGTTAATGAGCTGGTTCGGATCACGAACAGGCAGAACGAGGAGCTGCTGAGAGGTAACTCGGAGAGAGCCGGGGCTTCCAAGATTGTCCATTCGGTGGTGGGTAACCCGGAGAAATCCGCTGGAGCCGCATCATCGCCTCATGGCGGTCCAAGGAGAGAAGAGGTAGTAACCTCGGCCAGACGGAACAAACAGATTGTCCCGCATGACCCAACGCATGCGGGAAAAGAAAAAGAGATGCGGAAGAATGATGGTCGACGGAGTGCGAGCCGAGGTGAAGCTGGCCGAGGTAATCACGACCAAGGCAATGCCGGTCAAGGGAACGCTGCCAATGGCAATAACGGACAGCGCAACTCCGCAGGAGCAGGACAACCGCAGCAGCGGAATATACCAAGGCAAGAGCTAAGCGCCGGCCGAGGTATGCAGCAGAAAGACGTGCGACGAGAGCAAAACCGATACAATGACAGTGATTCGGAGATGGTGAACGCAGGATACCCTAGACCGGACTATCATGTGATAGGGTCTAGGTTGGGGAGCAGGGATTTGATCTTGGATGGCCTTGAGTTAAAACTGGATCGCCTGTATAGGTCGGAACAGATCGAATGTCAAGGTCCTCCGGGTCTAGCGTGCTTTGGACCCCAGATCATGAAGGAACCACCAGTACCCAACTTCCAATTACCTAGGGGCACGAAGACGTATGACGGCAGTACCAAGCCGGAGGATTGGTTGATAAACTATGCTACGGCGGTGAAAATTGCAACTGGCAACTTGAGATGGGCTGTGCGTTACGTGCCCCAGATGTTGGAAGGCCCCGGCCAGAGTATGGCTGAATAACTTGCCGCCCGGAAGCATCAATTGCTGGATAGATTTTGAAGAAATGTTTATCAGCAACTTCTCAGAAATGCGTAGAGGCGAATAGACCGCAGACCCTGGCAATGTGCAAGAAAAGACCCAACGAGACGGATCGTGAATTCTTAACCCGTTGGTGTACCGTAAGAAACTCGTGTGAGGGTGTCATAGAGTCACAGGCCATAGCGTGGTTTGTGCAAGGGTGCAGATACGGCAGCGAGCTGTGGATGAAACTACAAAGGAAAATGCCAGTTACGCTGGCAGAGATGATCCGGATTGCTGATTCATATGCTTTGGGCGATCCGACTCAACCTAGGCTCCCGTCAAACGACTCAAACAAGGAATACTATCAAAGGGACGGAGCTAGGTCGTCCCGGAGGAATGATTACAGAGGAAAAAGGAGAGATGACAGACCGGACCATCGCTATGGCTCGCAACAAGTTGTGGCAGTGAATCAAGATCAACCCGGAGGAGGGAGTAACCAACGCCAGAGAACCGGAGGGCAGTGGACTCCAAGGAATGATGGCAAGAAAACATGGACTCCGGAGCAGAAGAAATAGTGGCAAGAAAAGAAAGACCGTCCAAGGTACACCTATGAGTCAATGCTGGACCAACCGTGTAAGTTTCACACGCCGAATCCGAATAGCCCGGCGGGTCACACGACGAGGCAATGTGAGTCGATGCGAAAGATAGAACAAGGTGGCTCGAGGAATGCTCAGGCACCCCGGAATGAGCAACCTCGGCAGGAGTTACCCCGGCAGCAATTACTCTCCGGAGCAAACACGCAGCAGCTAATGTTGCCTCCCCTCCGCCGAGGTATGACAACAATGAGAGAAGGGATGCAGTGCATCAGGTGGAAAATCAGCAACAACCGGATCAGAGGTACCCAGGAAACGAGGGAAGGAATGAGTACAGGGAACATCACCAGAGTTATTGTGTGTTCACGACTGAGGAAACAGATAGAAAGAGCTTGCAGCGCCGACATATGGAGGTCAATGCGGTCATGCCAGCGGGGCCTTGGTCGGACCAAGAAATCACCTGGAACATCGAAGATCGTCCTAAACTTATGCCGAGCCTAGGTTCGTACGCGCTAGTGCTAGATCCGACGTTCATTGGACCAAACATCAACGTGAGGTTCTCCAAGGTTTTGATTGATAATGGCAGTAGCATTAACATCATATATATGGACACGATGCGCAAGCTAGGCATCTCGCAGAACATGCTCCAGGCTACGAGAACAACTTTCCATGGCATTGTACCAGGCATTTCGTGTGAGCCCATAGGCAAAGTCCGGGTCGACGTGCTATTCGGAACGAGGGATAACTGCCGAACAGAAAATCTGGAGTTTGAAGTGGTGAATTTGGAAAGCGCGTATCACGCGTTACTCGGAAGACCAGCATTGAACAAATTCATGGCAAGCTGCCACATAAGTTATCTTAAGATGAAGTTTCCTGGGCCAAATGGAGTAATTACCATTGCTGGAGATTTCTGACGTTCTATGGAGTGTGCCTCAGCCGGGTCTAACCTAGCCGAGTCACTCGTGATTGCGCGAGAGAAAAGAAAAATCCGAGAGGTGGCGGCACTAGCTCAGTCCGCGCAGCAATATATGCCGGCATTAAGTAACCCGCATGGTAGCGTTTCATTTCAAGCCGCAAAGGACACCAAGAAGATTCCAGTCGATAACGTGTTTCTGGAGTGCACCGTAACGATTAGTGCCGGGTTAACTGACAAATAGGAAAGCGAGCTCGTCAACTTCCTCCGTGAGAATCGGGATATTTTTGCTTGGTCTACACAGGACTTGCAAGGTGTTCCAAGGGTGTTGGCCGAGCACTCTTTGAATGTAAGACCCGGAGCAAGGCCGGTGAAGCAACCTCTCCGCCGCTTCGCCGAGGATAGGAGAAAAGTCATTGGAGACGAGATAGCTCGGTTACTGGCAGCAGGATTCATCATGGAGGTACTATATCCGGATTGGCTCTCTAATCCGGTGCTAGTAGAAAAGAAGAAGGACGATCCGAACGTGGCAGTGGTCTGGCATATGTGTATCGATTACGCGAACCTGAACAAGGCGTGTCCGAAAGATCCATTTCCACTGCCGAGGATAGATCAGGTCATAGACTCAACCGCGGGATGCGAACTGTTGTCATTCATTGATGCATATTCTGGCTTCCACCAGATATCTCTGAACCCGGATGATCAAATAAAAATGGTGTTTATTACCCCGTACGGGGCTTATTGCTATCGCACTATGTCGTTTGGTTTACGTAATGCAGGTGCAATGTACCAAAGATGTATGCAAAAATGTTTGCATGACCAAATAGGTCAAAACGTACAAGTATACGTGGATGATGTAGTTATCAAGACCAAGGAAAGCGCAACGCTCCTTGACGACATAAGGCAAACATTTGCGAACTTGAGAAGGTTCCGGATGAAGCTTAACCCGGAAAAATGTACCTTCGGTGTCCCGGCTGGAAAGTTACTCGGATTTCTCGTCTCCAGCCAAGGTATCGAGGTTAATCCAACTAAGATCCGAGCCATCAAACGAATGGAGCTGCCGAAGTGTCTTAACGATATCCAGAAGTTCACTGGATGCCTGGCGTCGTTGAGTCGGTTTATATGTCGATTAGGAGAAAAGGCACTGCCTCTCTACCAACTCATGAAGAAGTCAGATAAATTCGTTTGGACGCCACAGGCTGACGAACCTTTTGCCCACATGAAAAAGATGCTGGCCACTGCGTCGGTGTTAGCCTCTCCACTATCAAAGGAACCAATGTTGCTCTATGTAGCCGCAACCAACCGAGTTGTAAGTGCAGTGATCGTAGTGGAACGCAATGAAGAGGGTAAGTTGGTGCAGAGGCCAGTGTATTACTGGCGGTATTATGCGCCTCAAAACAGAACTACCCGCACTTTCAAAAGGTGGCATACGGTGTCTATATGGCGGCGAAGAAGTTAAAGCATTACTTTGAGGAGCACCCCATCAAAGTAATATGTGAAGCTCCCATATCCGAGATAATGGGTAACAAGGATGCGAGCGGCAGAATCGCAAAATAGGCAATTGAGCTAGCCCCTTATGTGCCCCAATACGACAGAAGAGAAGCGATCAAATCTCAGGCTGTGGCGGACTTTTTCGTGGATTGGGACGAGGTACAATACGAACCACCGCCACCAGATCCGAATTACTGGAGGATGCACTTTGACAGGTCGAAAACCAAAACCGGATTAGGTGCCGGGGTTGTGCTTACCTTGCCAAAGAAGGATCAGCTCAAGTATGTATTGCAGATCCATTTCGCGGCATCGAACAATGTCGCTGAGTATGAGGCTCTGGTGCATGGGCTCAAAGTGGCAAAAGAGATTGGCATACGTCAGATAATATGCTTCAGCGACTCGGACCTGGTGGTGTAGCAGGTGTCCGGAGTGTGGGACGCCCTGGATCCAAACATGGCACTATACAAATTTCATGTGCAGAAGATATCTGGTTACTTCGAGGGGTGTGAATTTCACCATGTACCCCGGGTGGAAACCGAGGCTGCCGACATGTTGTCGAAGCTCGGATCCACCAGACAGGCAATTCCACCGGGCGTAGCATTGGAACACCTCAGAAAACCATCTATCAGGCCGTCCCCAGGAACCGACTCGATCTATGTCCCGGAAAATACGGAATCCAGAGCTGAGCCCATGGACATTGACATGGGAGGTGGTACGCGAGACCCGGGGACTGCGTCAGCAAACCCGGGGACTGCCTCGGCAAACCCGGGGACTACCTCGCTAGACCCGGGGACTGCTCAGCGTGATCCGGCTGAAGTTATGCCGGTGGATCAGATGGAAATTGATGAGGAGATATTCCCTCCATGAGCCATACCAGATTGGGCACTACCTATATTCCAATTCCTGAAAGACGGAACGTTACCCGCTGAGGAGGTGTTAGCCAGGCAAACTCAGAGGAGAGCAAAAGCGTACACGATCATCAATTCCGAGTTGTACAAACGGAGTGTAACTAATGTCCTCCAACGATGTGTTGACCCGGAAGAAGGGCTTGACATCCTCCGAGATATACACCAAGGAGAATGCGGGCATCATGCTTCATCCCGAGCCTTGGTGGCAAAAGCGTTCCGGCATGGATTCTACTGGCCAAGTGCCTTGGAACAAGCAGAAGATCTGGTGAGAAAATGCAATGGTTGTCAGAGGTACGCCACCAAGACACATATGCCTATGTCGGAACTCAAGACCATACCAATTACGTGGCCATTTGCTGTATGGTGCTTGGATATGGTTGGCCCGTTCAAACCTGCGAGAGGAAACATGACACATATTTTGGTCATGGTGGACAAGTTTACAAAGTGGATTGAAGTGAAGCCTATAATAAAATGTGATGGAGCTACGGCCGTGACATTTCTCAAAGACATCATCTTGAGATACGGTTATCCACACAGCATTATAACTGATAATGGAACAAATTTTGCGGAAGGAGCATTTGCGCGCTTCTGCCGAGATAAGAAGATCCGACTCGATGTCGCCTCGGTAGCCCACCCCGCATCGAACGGATAAGTGGAAAGATCCAACGGATTAGTGTTATCCGGGATAAAACCCCGGCTCATTGAGCCGCTGCAAAGATCAGCAGGGTGCTGGATAGAAGAACTACCAACGGTACTATGGAGCTTAAGAACAACTCCGAATAGATCAACAGGCTATACGCCATTTTTTCTGGTATATGGGGCAGAAGCTATATTACCAGCCGACATAGAGCATGATTCGCCTAGGGTCACCCAATACACAGAAGCCGAAGTGCAAGAAGCCCGGCAAAATGATGTTGATCTGCTGGAAGAAGTGAGAGAACTGGCATTATCCAGATCCACCATATATCAGCAAAATCTCTGACGCTATCATAGCCGGAAAGTGTGCCCCCGAGTCTTCCGGGAAGGCGATCTGGTGCTCCGGTTGGTACAACGTACTACTGGCATGCATAAATTATCCCCCCCATGGGAAGGGCCATTCATTGTGAGCAAAGCATTGCACAATGATTCTTACTATCTCATAGATGCAAAGCCACAGGAAAAGAACAAGGCGGACAGGTCCAGAGAGGAATCTAAGCGACCGTGGAATGTAGCACTACTTCGTCCTTTCTACACTTAGCTAAGAAGTGTATGTATCCGAGTCTTCTCATATGTCGGTATGTATGTCGGCAATGAGCTTATCAATGAAATAGCGCCTCGGCGAAGAACTTCGGGACTGCTTAATAATGTTTGTGTAATTTCTTATGCGGTAGCTGGAATGAGTCGTTTACTTAACCCGGATTAGTAATGTGTGAGCACCAAAACCCAACCCTTCGACTTGCTGCTGTCCAACAAGAATTGGCTTCATGGCAAGCAAGGAACAAGTTTGGAATTGCGTAGCACGTGAAAAACCACTAAGGAAACGATCTTATTTGAGCTAACGTTTGTTTTTTCGGACTAACCCTGTATTTCTTTTCAAGTTATTATGCTGAATTATTTTGAGCCAAGCCCCAAAGTTTCTAAGTATTGTTAAGATAATTTTTGAAGCTCGGATTCGTAAGTCGTAAAACCGAATGAAGGTAGACACGGGTCGAGCCAGAGAATTGGACGAACAAGAAAATAAAACTCGGGGACTACGCCCAAGTTAATCCGGCATACAAACATAGTAGCAAAATATCGCATATCAAGCATACAATTGCACCTGGCATACCGAGGATCTGATAAAATTTTCAAGTTTTTTCAACTAAGAAGCAGCAGGAGGAGGAAGTTCGGCGTCGTCATCACTGTCTTCAATATCTGAAGCAGCATCTTCTCCATCCTCACCCGACCCACCTCCATGTTCTCAATATGCTCATCCCCACCGAACTCTAGAAAGCTCGGTCCCTCAATCCAGTCATGGATCAAAGAATATTCGACGAGGCTATAGGCGCAAGCCTGACGCCGAGCTACCCACTCTGGATCGTCGGTCCATTTGGATCCGGTGCGCCAGCGTGTGAGGAGGCTCAGGTCGATCTTCTCGTACCATGTAAGAATATGATGAAGGAGGGTATCTGCTACGGCACGCCCGGCGGATTCTCTCCAGAGGTCAAGCTGGGTCTCAACCTCCAACAGTTATTCATCAAGGAGCGTGATCCTCTCCGGAGCGCTCTCGCTTGGCCAGAAGGTGTTGTAGATCCGGACCGCAACGTCGAGGAGATCTTTCCCATAGTTCTTGATGGTTTCCACACGAGCTGACACGCTGACCAATAGGTCCTCCATGTCTAAGGGGATGCTCTCACCATCAGGAACGACGGGAGTACCCCTTTCTCGGCGGAATTTGGCAACAGCAGCACTAGCAATGGGAGTACCCTCGGGAAAGTGGTCTGGAAACAAGGAAAAGGAAGACGCTGAAGCAAACACATATGGGCCGAGCCGGAAAACTATGTCGGATAAGGGAAAGAAACTTACGAGAGATATGGCGGTGAATCCGGGTCAACTCCTTGATGCAATTGTCGCGTCTCTGGCGAAGTTGTTCAAGCTCAGCGATCGCCGACCCAAGCTGGACCTCGGATTCTTTAAGCAGGTCCTGGTCCTTGGAGATCTGGAGAGTAAGGCGCTCACTCTCTTCGATGAAGTTCTGGCCAACTTTTTGGAGCTCGGTTTTGTGTTGGGCCTTCATCTTCTCCATATCGGCCTTAAGCTTGGCTATCTCGTCGTCCTTGGTCCGGAGGAGGGAAAGCTCATCATTCTTCTTCTTCAGCTCAGTTTGATGCTGTCCTGCTTGTTTGAGAAAATGCAGCATCATATCAGGCATGGGCACACTATCCTCAAGCGATGCTGAAATAGTATGTTGACCCGGCAAAGCCGAGAAGTGAATGTTTGCCAAGCCAAGGCGAAGAAGAAATGGAAAACACAACAAGGTCGGGCAAAAGAGGACATACCTCGGATTTCCTCCAAGTTCTTCCGCATAATTTTGTTCTCAGCCTCCACCCCAGCTGCAAAAAACCGAATGAGGAGATTAGTCCGGCGAAAACAAGTGAAGAAAAACGGAGAAGTGCTAAGGGAGAAAATTACCCCTCTTTTCGTGCTCTGCGCCAAGTGCAACATGTTTCGCGCGCAGGATCTTGTGGGTATCAAGCAGGCATTGAAATTCGGCGCTTTGGCGATTGGAGTTAAGACAACGTATGAAGTGTAAAATTAGTTTGGTGTGCATATTAGTATGTACACGAACCGGGCCAAGTGGAACTTAACCCGGCTCTAGGTGTGTGCATATTCGAAGTGTACAAGATCCGGGCCAAGTGGAACTTAACCCGACTCTAGGTGTGTGCATATTCGAAGTGTACAAGATCCAGGCCAAGTGGAACTTAACCCGGCTCTAGGTGTGTGCATATTCGAAGTGTACAAGATCCGAGCCAAGTGGAACTTAACCCGGCTCTAGGTGTGTGTGCATATTTGAAGTGTACAAGATCCGGGCCAAGTGGAACTTAACCCGGCTCTAGGTGTGTGCATATTCGAAGTGTACAAGATCCGAGCCAAGTGGAACTTAACCCGGCTCTAGGTGTGTGCATATTTGAAGTGTACAAGATCCGGGCCAAGTGGAACTTAACCCGGCTCTAGGTGTGTGCATATTCGAAGTGTACAAGATCCGGGCCAAGTGGAACTTAACCCGGCTCTAGGTGTGTGCATATTTGAAGTGTACAAGATCCGGACCAAGTGAAACTTAACCCGGCTCTAGGTGTGTGCATATTTGAAGTTTACATGCATCTATGTTAGTTTTCTAAGGAGCATCCGGCCGAGTAACAAGCTACTCCACCGGAGGCTCGGGGACTAATGGTTATTATCTACAGCATGTAAAGGAGAAACGACATACCTCCATCATTCGCCCCGCGAGGTTAATTGCCTTGGCGGCAGTGTTCATCTGGGCAGAAAATTCTGCGGGGCCGAACTTTTTCGGGAGATCGTCGTTGTAGACGAACTTCGCCTTATTCCAGTTCATGACGAACTCGATAAGGCTCGGAGGGTACCATTCGCCAGTGGGCATGTGGGGTGCCACCACGCCCTTTGCATGAGCTTCCTTCCTCTCAATTAGGGCAAGAGCTGGGCTGGTGTGAAGAACCATCTGCTGCACATCGGTTGGCTCGGCAAGAGGATCCTTCGCTGCTGGTAATTTCTTCGGAAGCATTGACGACAAGGTTCGCTGCCCGGCCTCGACGGATGTAGACTTGGCAGCATCCGGAGCCTTCTTTCCTTTAGCTTGCTAGGAAGAAGCAACCACGACGGATTTCCCTTTGGAAGCTGCTGGAATGGTTCCTCGCCGAGGCTGAGATGACTCGGAAGATGCAGAGGAACTTGGTACTGGAGCTGCTGTGGGTTTCCTGGCTGCCGGGACAGGTGCTGGTTCGGAAGCTGGTACTGGAGCTGCTGCTGGTGCTAGGGTTGCGGTAGACTTGGTGGTTGCTGGTTGCAGCAATGCCGAAGTGGCGGACGCCGTTGCCTCGGCCGAACCGACCCCTCCTGATCCGAGGTCGTGTTCCTCTTGATGAGGTACTGCGGAACTCGGAGTAGCCGCAGAGCCCTCCGGAATAGGGCTCAGCGGGCGTGACTCGTCGTCACGAGGAGGGGAAGGACCGGACCGAAGGGGATAAGAGATGCTCGATCCTCTCTGAGGGACCTCCACAGGAGGCCTGCAAAAGAAAATGATGTCAGGAGTGAAATTACCCCGATGCAAGGAGAAGTGTGTTGCGCAGCGAAAAATGACTTATGCATCCGAGGTCTCGGCCTCCTTGGGTTTCCGGGCCCTCCGTACCGGGGCTTTGCCTACCCGCTTGGAGGAAGTCTTGTCTCCGGCCTTCTTTTGCCTTTTGGTGGGCTGAGAAGGTTCGGAAGAAGAACTTGACGCGGATCCGTGCTTCTTCTTCGACGCCACCGGAACCGGCTCGCCCGTGGCAAGTGGAGGATCCTCGTGGATATGCCCACCGGGGTTAGCTGATACCGGAAAGGCAAAAGAAAGAGGGACAGCCTCAACGGGTTCAATCACGTCGATATCCGAGTCATCCTCATCATCGGGCCAATCTCTAATAGAAGATAATTTACCGCTGGGACGTTTGGTGGCATCGGTCATAGGGAGGAACATCTCCTGGTCCGGCTCCTCATCCGGGATCTCTCGGTCTGGTGCCCACTTAAGGGTCGGATCCGTGCCATCCTCGAGAGTTTGCTGGAGAAACAGCTGAGAAAAAGCACAAAGAGCAGAGTCAAAAATATGACAAAAACCGACACATAATTGATCCAAAATAAGTTTACCCCGCGAAGCTTACCGTGGGAGGGAGCCTGTCACGGCAGTAATGCTCGATTCCCCACGTCCATTCGGCGGAGAAATCCTTGTGAGTGGTGAATAGAGCCTTGACCCGGTGGAAGATCTCGGTGTTGCTCAGTTCAAAGGAGGAGGTTCGGTTGGGGTCGCGACCGAAGCTCATGTGGCACAACATGTGGGTGCGCCTCTGGAGGGGAGAGATTCGGTTGCGCACGAACGTGATCATAGCATCCTCGCACAATCCGAGCTTCTTCAGCTCGCGAACCTTTGTTGACTTGGTTGGCGAGCTGTGGGTTTCTTGGCGACCTCCTCCCAAATCCGTGTCAAGGGGACCCGGAGCGAGGGCAGCAACGAATCAAGTCTTGGTACCCTCGTACGGACGAGAAGAAGGTCCGGGCCCATCCTTTGCAGGAGTCAAGCCCGTGACCCGGGAAAGATTGAAAATCTCCGGGGCGAGATCGAGGCAGCTCAATCGGGTGAGCTGCTTGTCCTCCAACTCGGCGTGGATGTTGGGGACGACGTTATGACGAAGATCAAGAACCGGATCCACAGCCCTTCGTGGGCCATAGTCCGTATAACCTTTGATCAGAGACAAAGGCAGAAAGAGAGGTGATTGCGTTATTTGGGAGATGGTGCGGCTGCAAGTGGTACGTCTGACCCGTCCGGAAGAAGTCGCTCACCGGAGACCAAATCCGTTGGAAATGGGATAGAATCTGACGAACTCACCCGAATTGGGTGAGGGGCCAGTTCGAGGGGAGACGGCGGCGACACCGACGGAATACGCCTGGTCAGAGAGCCGATGTCGTCTTTGGCAGACCACGAACGACCGCCCACGCTGGCCGGGTCCGCGCCAGCGTCCTCCTCCATCTCCTGCTCAGCGATGACAAGCTCCTCCTCAGTCATCTCGTATCCGCTGTCCTCACTGGAGCTAGCGGCGGCGGGGGTCAGTGGCCTAGATTGGCGTGGACCCGTGGCGGAGAAGCTGCGCAGCGGGAGCTGCAGTGCGGAGGCACGGAGAAGGTGCGGCGGCGGCGCTGCTGCTACGAGCACTGGCGGCAGCGTGGTCGCGAGGAGGACGAAGGAGAAGAAGAGGAACGGGTAGAGGGGCGCAGAGGAGAAAAATGCTAAGGGACGCACCTCTTCGCTACTTAACCACCCCCAGAAATGGGTGAGTGGGATCGCGCTGTGCGCTCGAGCCACGCGATGTGGCCGTGTATTACTTGTATCGGCTAATCACAGAAAAGCCACACAGGGGGCCACAGAGTAGACGAGATCCCATGACGCGACGTGCTGTTGCGATAAACGAGGAGACAGGCGTGACGTAACCAGCGTAACAAAGAAACCGACAATCATCGGGCGGTTACCGCGTGCCCTTAAAATAAGACAAAGTAATGATTAGCCTCCACGTGGGTTGGCGTATGAGAGAAGGAAACGAAGCTCAGATCAAACCATGGTGACCATGGGATCCGAGCCAAAGTGGTGACCCGGCCGACAAGTGAAAACTTGGAACGTGCGAAGGGAACGTAAATCCATATAATCCGAGATAAGGAGCTAACCCGGAATTGAACGTATGAGGCTCGGACGTAAATGAACCTGATGTGGCCTTAGCGGCCGAGTCAGCTAAGACCGCACCAGCTTCGGGGACTAATGTTGGGGGGATACCCCCGGGTAGGGTCACTCCGGGGTATAAGGGCCGAGTTAGCCGAGGTTCGGCAAGGTCAAAGCGGATGCTGGCCGAGTCACCTCAAGGCAGGCCGAATCACGGAGTAATCTGGACTAGGGGGTCGCCTAACGTTGTCTCATCTGACTTAAGGAGTATGTCGGAAATGCTTGTCTAACTTATATGCAGGAACAGGTGTGGCCGGATCTACTATGATCCGGATCCTCGCATAGCTTCTAGGAGAAGGAAGGAATCTCTCTGGTCAAAAAAGAAGGTCCGGTACGTACTGGATGAGCGAATAAAGCAAGGGCAGGACCACCGGGTCGTGGCCGACAAGGGTGATGACGCTCACGTCGGCTTACGTCGCTAAAGCAAGTGTGACGCGGGGGAAAAGCACCCCGGTCGGGTTACCACTTTGGGAGGGGGCATATTCTTAGGAATATGCCTCCACGTATGCCCTAGGCCAGGACCGAACCACCTCTATATAAGGGGGGTTAGGGTTCTGGTAGAGGGGGTTGGCAGAATTCTAGTTGGTTGAGCACTAGTAGATCTAGGGTTCTTGGGCTAGATAGTAGGCAAGAGTAAGAGAGCCCCTTCTTCCTCCTCTCGCCAATACAGCTCAAGGAGCACTTGTAATCTTGGAGATATCACAATACAAACTTCTGTGTAGAGAATCACTCTACTATCCCTCCCTGGATTCCCCTAGCACATATTAGTCCCCACCTTTAGCCTATCCATGGCATCTGCCGTGACACCACCACGACACCGAGCCATGCCCCGATGCTCCCCTCGCTGGGGTATAAATAGGCCCCGCCCCTTTCCTCAAAACGCACCCCACTCGACTCCTCTCTCAGCCAGCAACCTCTCTGACCCATCCTCGGAGCAAGATGAAGCAGGCAGCACCGGAATTTCACCGGAGCTCACCGCGGCAGTGGTGGAATGGAACCAGCGCTAGGAGCCGCCCCAGGAGCCGTCGTGACCACCGTTCAAACCGCCGTCATCGACCAGTTCATTCACCCACACCGCTGTACCTAGCTGGAGCCCTAGTAAGCCCCTGACGACCCCCGCCGTAGAGCTAGGGTTGAATCCGGCACGCACCGTGCGAGGGAGACGATGGTGCTGTGCTGTCAATCGTGCTCTAATCGTGCGGCTAGGATTAGAGTGTACCGGTTTGAGTTAGACCAGTCACTGACGCGTGAGGCTAGGGCAAGTGAAGCCTGTTGCGCACGTGCCGTGTAGTTGGGCCGGCCTAGTAACGTTCCCGCGCACGCCCACAAATTCAAATCTAGATTTTCCTTTTAATTCAAAATCCTATTCTATAGGTGACTTTGAAATTGAATTCAAGAAGATTCACTGAACCAAATTGCATGATTCCAATTTTTTTTAGAATGGAAATGAAAATCCCTAAACACTCCCATTGGATTCAAACATTTTAAAATTGTAGATCACCCACAGTAAAAATAACAAGGCAATGACTTTCCAACTTCAAACATTTTTCTAAAATTAACCATAAATTCTTTTGAGTTGATTCCAATTGTAAAAAATCACATTTGCCATGATCTATCTGAATATGTAAAAATATATAGTTTTACATGCAGTAATCATGGGCTAAGATTAAAATAATGGCTATATAGTCATTTCTAGTCATCTTAATTATATTAAATAGCAATATTAAACTTTGTAATATATGCCATCTACTTTAAATCACATTCCCAAATATTGGAATATGTGGTGGTGACATGTGTCAACATGATCCCATATTTAATAATTGGAGAATATTAAATCTTAAGTATTTTTCAATGAGTAGAAATTGCATTTCCAAAATAAGATAAATAAGGCTATGTCACTAATTCATGTGGTGATTGAGATGATGCTAGATCATCTAGTGTGAACCTTTGTGTGCTGAATAGAAGTAATTAAGTATTGTTTGGTGATTGTGTACCTCGTATTTATTTATAGAAGCTAGTACCAACCCGGGCTACGAGGAGGAAGAATTCTGCGAAGAAGAAGAGGAGAAGTTCGACCACTCTACCAACCAAGGCAAGCTAACCTATGCAAGATAAACTATGCATGCTATTGTGATGCAACCTTGATTATACCCATCCCAATTTTACCTGCAAGCTTTATTTTCCCTTTACCAAAGTTTCTTAAATAGTTAATTATTGGTGATTCTTGACAAAAATAGGACATATGCTATCAAGAGCATAGAACTAGGCTTAGGTAGTTACACTTGGTTAGCACCCCTCAATATTGACACCCTCATTGATAGTTGCTAGTGCTAAACTAATATTGATCACTTTAGATGAGAACACTTGGAGGAAATGATTGTGAAAACCTTAGAATGATGAGTCATTTTATTGAAATGTTTTGACATGGTTTATGAAACAAAATGACGTGAAGATGATGACGAATGAAGGTTGTGACTTGACTTTAAATAAAAGCTGATGGTTGGGTTCAAATGTGATACCATTCCAGCTTTACCGTACAACCACAATACCTGATTTGGGTAGGGCTTAACTGGAAGTTTATGTGTCTTAGTATGGGTTCCCTCGCGGAAAATAGGTTAAGCCGAGGCTACCTCGTGACTGTGAATGACCACCTATGCAGTTCTCAGGATGGCGGATGGCCATGGCTAGGAGGCGAAGCTCATAGGGGAGGTTCCTATACTAGGGTGTGTAACTAAAAGGTTATGATTGATTATCCCCATACCAAGTATGATGATTCAGGGCTATCCCTGACGGATGTATCGAATTTTGTGGTGAAAGTTTACCACCTCTATAGAGTGTCAAACTATTCGAATAGCCGCATTCGCGGTCATGGACAGTTGGATGGCCATACTGTTCCATTGTGAGATGTTTTCAAAATGACTTGTGACTTGAAATATGACTTTGACTTGACCACAACAGGGCTGTGGAAATGAAAACTATGTTTCCACCTGGGTAATCTAGACAACTAAAATAGGTCTTTACTAATATGTACTTGTGAAATAAAACTAGCTTATTGCAAACAAGCCTAGAGCTTAGGATTCCTACTATAATTGTCTTACTTGCATTAGTGATAGTTTGCGAGTACTTTAAAAGTACTCAAGGATTTTATCCTGGCTATTCCCATGGCCAGACTACGAAGAGGACTATCCGGAGGACGAACAACAAGATATCTACGATAACTAGGATCATCTCCCATCGTCAGCATTGTCTGTGACAATGAAGATGGAGTCTGTACTACGTTTATTTCCGCTGCTTTGATGTGTATTAAGACTTCATCATGAGATCAACTATTTGTAAGACTATTATGGTTTATAATGGATGAGGTACTGTGCTATCAATTCTGTTATGTCTCACAAAAATGGTATTCCTGGGATTGTGATGTATGGCATAATAGGCATCTGGAAATAAAAATCCGGGTGTTTGCAAATGACCAGCACCCTTTGATCATACATCACTTGAGCTTCTAATTGTCTGATCAAGATCTATATTCAATTAAGTAGTAGGCTTGTACTTGTGTGTCTATAGGCTTATCTTGTTAAGCAAGCTTACTCTAAGGTTATACCCCCTTGACATAACAAGATTACTATATGATGTACTAATACTATTGGCTTTCTTATAGCTTCATAGTTACTATCTAAACTCTGGAGTTTAAATACTTCTTCTAGTTAACTCATGGGTGAGTTATCTCCTCTAATATCAAATGGTTTGATCACCACTAAGGATGACATTCCACTGATGATGGCACACTCTACCATATCTAGTTCCTCCTTCTTATTAAGTTTAATTAAGGTCTTTGGAAGGTAAATATAATAGGTCAAAGATAAGAGTCAATAAGTTCTAGGTCAAGAATTGATCACACAACATTGATGATCAAATAACTATAGGACTTGGTTAAATAGGAATGTCATCTTTTAATATGAAAATAAAGATATGTGGTGAATGGTCTTGGCTTGACTACTTTCCACTCTATTTGTGATAAGAGTTAATGTTTAAGAACTACCATGATATCCATGGTAGGAATAACTATGGCACACAAGTGTTTCAAGAGTTTAGTTATTAAGTTTCTTTTACTTGGATTATATACTTGAATTGGGATTCCGGGTTTGTGGTAGATAATACCTTCATATCATCCTTGGAATATTAAGTATTCATCCTTGAGTTGTTGTATGGAATACCATGTAATGATCTCTAGAAGATCAAGTACTCCTTATTAAGCAGTGTGTTGGGACTTAGTTTTATTACATTTGATCTACCCTTATATCAAATTATATTACCCAAAGATAAGGTTTTAGCAAAGGTCATATTGAAACTTATCACAATTAACTTGATGATCTACTTCAATTCCACCAAGTTAAGAGAAGCTTCAATCACTTTGAATAGTTTTATTTAAAAGCGTGAAAATTATTCAGATTTTCTATGCATGAATGCAATGCACACACCTGATCTCAGCTTATTTCTAACCTCTAATGCTGGGGTGTTACAACAAAAAATGATCCTTGGGTACTCGCTAGCCAAGTTGATCAATGCTTTTTTATTACCGACCTGTCAAAGCCCAACCGTGTTGTAGTTAGGAGGGGTAAGAGGAGCATCATCGGAATTGAAGGAGCCGCCAACGAGCAAAACTTTGACAAGAACGGTGATCTGAAGATCGAAGAGGAATTTGACAAGTACTTCGACATGCCTCCTACTACTAAAGTAAGAAGGAAGACCACACTACCTACTAAAGTTAGTCCATTCACAAGAAGAAATCTCAAAGTGCACAGGCTAAAGTATTCAACCGCGACGAAAAAGGGCAAGAAGATTGTGAAGAGACGCTAGCAATTGTGTGACTTTTTTGTGTATTAATTCACATGTGTGCTCGGAAAATATGGGATTGTATATGTTCGGGGAGAGAGTTTTTTGAATAAATATGCATGTTTGTATATTTTCTTGCTTTATTTTAAACACATATATATAATTAAAAATATTTTTTAAAAAAAAAGAAGAAAAAAAGTCTGAGATAGCCAGGATTCGAACCTGGCTACCCCAGGTTTAGAATGGCACAAGCAAGCTGACCACTAAGACAAGTGTGTCATCTTGTCAAACTACCATGCACGCCGTGTTTTGTACTATGTCCACAGATTATGTGGCGCATTTGGACAATATGCGCCACATAAGTTGGAACTTCTGTGGCGCATATTATAGAAATGCGCCAAAGAATATGTGGACTTAGCCAAATAAATCTGTGGACTTAGCCACATAAACATATAACATGATATGTTCGGGGAGAGAGTTTTTTGAATAAATATGCATGTTTGTATATGTTTTTGCTTTATTTTAAACATATATGTAAATTTTTTTTTTAAAAAAAGTCTAAGACAGCCAGGATTCGAACCTAGATGCCCCATGTTTAGAATGGCACAAGCAAGCAGACCACTAAGGCAAGTGTGTGATCTTGTCAAACTACCACGCACGCCGTGTTTTGTACTATGTCCACAGACTTTGTGGCGCATTTCGACAATATGCGCCACAGGAACTTCTGTGGCGCATATTGTCGAAACGCCACAGAATCTGTGGACTAAGCCAAATAAATGGTTTGGCCTTCCCCTTCTAATACCCTTCTCCATTTATTCAGTTCCTAGCCTCGCCGCGTGCAAACCATAGCCTCGCCGCCCTAGCCTTGCCCTCGCCCTCGCCGCCGTGGAGGAGGAGGAGAGCCGCCATGCGTGGAGGAGAGCCCTGCCCCGCCTGCGACCTAGGAGGAGGACCGCCATCGCCACGTGTCGGAGCCCGTGGAGGAGGAGGCCTACCACCACCGCGCCGCAGCCCTTGGAGGAGGGAGGCCCGCCCTGCAGCAGGAGCACTGCCACCACCCTCGTCATCGGCGACCACCGCAGCAACAGGTACTTTGATCTCTCTCTACCCCCAATTTTGGCCTAATGAGGTGTTCTAGGGTATTCTAGATGCTAATTAGGTTTCTAGGCTTTTTCTTGGTTAGTTAGTCTTAGGATTTAGTGTATGTTCTACTGAATCTGGAGTCTGCAATGAGGAAACATCCTGATTTGTTTGAGGAGCAACCTGGTTTGCTTCACCTTTTATAGTGCTCTATCCCCCTGACAATCAATCCTTTTACACTTCATGCAAGAAACACACCCCTGCAACGTTATGATCCTTTTATAGTACTCAGTCCTCCTATCAATCAATCAGTAGTAACATTCTTACAAACCATAATACAGTAGTAAGTAAGAAAGTATGATTGTTGCTAGCAATGGCAAGGCAAAAGCACAACAACAGATCTATCTTGTAGCAGCTAACTCCATGTCCCATTTTTCTTCAAACACGACCGTTTCTTCTTGCCACCCCAATATCATCCTCCTAGCTATGAGGATTACTACACACTACACATAGAGATTACTACCATGGAAAGGGGTTCATCTTTTGAAATCAAATAGCTCGAGCTCCGGTTAAAGAGGAACATGCATGTAGTAAATAAATGGTTTATCTGAGTAATTTGACACTGTCACATATCCATGAATAGTGATGGTTGAGCATATTTACAACGATGCTCAGATGTTCTGTGTGATGTTTCTACTATTTGTTCTCTCTCATTCATATGTGTTCATTACATTTGTAAGTTAGTTTCTTGACAAGTCACCTAGTGGCTTAGGGTAGCCAGCCTATGTTCGAATCTTCACTGCTTAAATTTCTGATCTTCCTAGCTAGACATTACCTGTTGGTTCCTAGATTACTGAATTTTATTTAATATTATTCCTAGATAGTACTAAAAGTTTGCTAATGAGCATACATACATATATACCTGGTCCAAAGCATAACTTCCTTTCACAATACCTGGTCCAAAGTGCGACATGTTCACTCCAGTTTCAGTATGTGCATTTTATGGATTATATTAGAAAACACTAGTAGATCACGACACTCTTAATAATAATTAGTCTCAACATAGAATTGCAAAGCAGAAGATAGTGAGATTCTTGAGTTGAAATGCCCTTGGCTTTGTTGTCCCCATTGACATCCAATTTACTTGTATTAGCTAGGCTAGATGATAAAGAATGTACTTTCTTGTTTTGCAGCAACATAGTACAACACACCATGCTTTGGTAGATTTAATTAATTAATTGCCATTAGGAGAGATACTAGTAAATAATTAGGGGCATGGATTCCCTGTTATGTAACAATCACTACTTGATACTGCCACTTTGAGCTATTGTAGGCTTTAAAGCTTGTTACAGGTTTCTCTAACAGAAATTGAAGGGCAGAGATACTAGTAATCTATTGCAGCTTTAAAGCTTGTTACAGGTTTCTCTAACAGAAATTGAAGGGCAAGAGTGGTTAGCACTAGCAGGGTATTGGTTGAGCTGCTGCTAGTATTTGACTACTATATCTGTTATATATACTGCATGTGGATGATGGATGCTGGGGTCAATGCATGGGGCTGTCAATATGGGAATGGGTTTTGTCTCGTAGGGATATATTTCTTCAATTGAGTTGCCCGTTTCTCCCGAAGTATCGATTCACTTCCGTTTCTATTGACAAATGGGCACTCCTAGGTCAAAACATTAGCAAAGGTCATGCCAAATTTTTCGGCCGATATTTGTGCTAACTTTTTTCCTCTTTTTAATAGAGTGCAAACATGTCGGGCAATAACGAGGCCGACCCTTCTAAGAAGAGCATCGAAGAACAAGCTAGCTAGGCCAACGAGTCATTCTGACGGGGGTCCCAACAACAGCAGGAGGAGGAGATGAGGATGACACCACCACCATAGGAGGAGGCGACCGCTGTCAGAGCTGCTAGGGGAAATGAGGGAGGAGATGCTGATTACGAGGGGGACGAATACGACTACGATGAAACTAGTGAAGGCGGCGGCAAAGAGGATGACACCACTGATGGCGGCGCCCGCACGGATGGCAGTAGCAGCAACCCGACCGCTTCTCAGAAGAAGAATAAGAAGGAAAGGAAGGATCGGAAGGTGCCAGTGCTTGCAACTGTCAGTGATGAGTTCACTAAAGTCACAAAAGGTGGCCTACCCATTGCGCCAGAGGCATTTTCCAAAGGGTACGGCCTGCAACTCGGGTGCATCGTCCGGGAAAGCATGTTGATCAACACAAAGTACATCAAACATGCTGACAATGCAAGCTTTGGTCGATAACCTCCTTAAGAAGCTTCACAAGCGATATAGATTCCCAGAGCGGTCTAGAAACCTGGAGAGAAAGAACCCATTGAACAAACTAGCCCTCACGAAGATGAGTAACGCCTTGAGCAGCTAGAAAACCCAGGTAAAGAATAGCATTGACAAAGGTGAAAGCTAGGAGTTTATTAGTAAGAAAACTTCGATGCTCGACGAAGAGGAGTTTAAGATATTCAAGGTGGATATAGCTACCACTGACACTATACATTGGACTAGCTGGGGCAGGACTATGCAGGAACAGAACATAGGTAACCATCGACTTGGTAGCGGCGGTTACAGAGGGAAACAAGCCATTTGGGATAAGGAGGACGCCGAGCTTGAACGCCAGGGTAAAGACAATCCTTGGCTTAAAATCGTGGACTTGCACCTTGGGCACTTTGTGCGGGCCCGCTACTACCTAGACAAGGAAATAGGGGAGTTCATCACCGATGATCCGGAGGTGAAGGAATTCGAGAAGCAGCTAGTAAGGAATTTATCGCTGATCTCAAGTCTATTGCATTCTAATTAAAATAATGAAGCCAAGAATCTAAATGGGTTCACCTTTCCTTGTCTCTGCAGGAGGATGAATTGAACACTCCTGCTGAAGACTCGTCCCAGGATTCAACGGAGCCGTGGGACACAGTTTTCAACAGGGCGACAAATGCTTACAAGAAGAGGGACAAGGGGTTGCCGCCGTCCTCAGCTGGCCGTGTGTCCGGCTTCGGTATGAGCATGAAGTTCAAGGAGTACTACAAAGAGGACGCCAAGAAAAGAAGGGAGAGGAAGAACCAGTCAGCGGCTAAGGATAAATCCGCCGTTGAAGAGCTGAAGATGAAGGTGCAGACACTAGAGGAGAAGTTAGTGGACGAGAAAAGAATGGACAAGTAAGTGGAAGAGAAGCTCCGCGCGATGACCCCCTGAGTTTTTCGAGGGGCTAACGGCTTGGAATGCGGGAGGTCGACATGGGTCGATGCATCTGCCCAGCTTAAGCCACAGCAACTTGGGCATCAACATTAACGTGTCGCCGGACCTGATGACCCCTCCGGTCATCAATGCCGGGACACAGCCGCTCATATTGGTCACACCGATGCCCCCTCCCGCCAAAGATACCAAGGAGCAGCCGACGGTGGCGGTTCTTTGTGAGGCACTTGAGCGGGAGAATGTAGATGATGATAGGCCGGCCGCCGGCATCGGCCGTGTCTCTATATTAGCCGAGCTCAACACCATCACCAAGGTAACTAATTAGTTAGTGCACGTCATCTCCTTTATGCCTTTGATGCATGACTGCTGGCATCTCATGATGCCCAACAACATGTTTTGCCTCACGACACTCTTGCGTACTCCTTCTTAAATATGTTGGCGGTGAGTTTAAGGATGTTGCCAAGGGCACTCTCATACAACCGACGAGCCGCACGATGCACAACAATCCAATGGATGATGACGTGATGAGGGTCAGGTTGGCTTGGGTTGTTGCCAGGGTGCGATGACATGGACCCCCTTTCAACCTCAGGGAGCCGACAAACACAAGACCCTTGGAGAATGCTACAACTGGCCCTTGACATGGCCGAAGACCCAGATTTGTCTTGCGAGGGGAGCTCTGGCCCCACCTCTCGATCGATCGCCTGGCCACCACCTCGGAAGCCAGCAGCCGCTGTCATCGCCACCACCAGCCCTCACCAGCAACGCTTGGCAGCGTGTGTACCACCCCATGGCAAAGACATTGTGCTGCAACCACCGTCGCCCCCGTTACCACCACCACATGATGGCACCCATGAAGATGCTGATGAATTGGTCAACGTTGACGACTTGTTCAACACCGGTGCCGACAAAGGATTATATATGCCTTCTATGGATGAAGAACCCTTCACAGCTCGCGACCATCAAACTGGTCGGCCCAATACATGCACGCAGCGCCTGGTCTTCCAAGGTTTTTCTCAAGAGACGCCTCCGACCGCTGATCCACCACAGGAGAAACCAGGATTGGTTTTCAACCCTAACACACTCTAAAAGGCGGCCGATTAGTAGATGGTAGTGGAGGAGACTGTTGTGAACAAGAAGCATAGGAAGAGAGGTAATAATAATAATAAGGCTGCGAGCCAGCCTCCTCCGAAGAGGATCCGGGCTCAGGACGCCGTCGTCGTACCATCCAAACAATATGGCTTGCCCTGAGTGCATGTAGCTGGTGATCCGATATTGACTCTGGATCTGCTCCACATCGCGGTTGGACCCATGTTAACTTTGCACGAGGGTGTCAAGACACTAGAGGGCATCCTTCTTAAAGACAAAGATCCAAATTACCTGGTTTTCATGACCAAGGTGCCATTGGATGTGGGCTTCCTCGATGAAGCCCCTGTGGATCTATTCTTCATAGCGTATAAGGACATCTTCAAGCTGTTTCTCTCGAAATGGCTGGACTATTACTTGGTCTGTCTATACACGCTCAATCTGGCAATCAAGATCAAGAGAGAGAGAGTACCCCGGAAGTCGCGATAGTGGATCCCTACTACATGCGGGACAACCAGTTGGTCGAAGGATCAGAGACACGGACCAAGGTGACGGCATACCTCGAGAAGTTCATTGTGGACAACAAGAGGAAGCACACACTTTGTTTGCCTTTCTTTCCCAAGTAAGTACACACTCGCTCATCGCCGCTGTAACTTATGCATTTCTTATAGATTTCTTCCTTTGCTCTTTTTCCAACATTCTGTTCCAATTGTGTTGCGTAGAGACAAATACTGCACACTCATCGTCCTTGCCTCGAGGTATTCGCTAGCCACATATTTCAACTCGGGGAGTTTGACGAAGAAGAAAGACTACAATAGAATAAGGGGTGTTCTCAATGATGCTCTCGAGGGCTACGCCAAGAAGGGATGCAATTTCGTAGATAAGGGGGAATGTATCAAGGATGGAAAACACGTGTTCAAGCATGTGCTCGAGTCCCCCTGCGTCAAGAAGCCGGCTACTGGTAGCGCCAAGGAGGCCTTCTACATCCTCCATCACCTTAAAGGCTATGTTCAAGATTGCTAGAACCTAACGCTGCCATCTAGTCTTCGAGGATGGGCCGAAACTTTGGCACGAATCGACAATGATGATCTTAGAGAAGACTTACATCGCGTTCAGATGAAGTTGTCAGAAATCGTCATTGAAGATGGCAACTCAAGGGGGCTACAACAAGCCAGAGGGTTGAGTAAGAGGGACATCGAAGAATGCCTTCGTAAGTAGGGTGACACAAGGACGTGGATGACGAAAGAGGGCTATCAACCATTCGTGAAGCCGAGCGAGAAGAAGAAGTCTTCATGATCGATGTGTGCCTAGCATGATCCAGTGTATATATTCTTGATGGACGCCTGTTGTAGTGCGTGTGTCATAAACTTTACTATCTTGTGGTCGAAACGGTCGTTGTTGTTAGACTTAAACTATATTTTTGACGTGTTGTCATTTAACTTATTACTTCTATGATGACCATGATGCTAACTTTTAGGTTTATGGATCCTTTGTTTTATATTTTGTGAACATATATATATGCATGTGACTTTTCGTTGCATGTTTTACTAATATGCCTTGTCGTCTATAGAGATGGCGACGAGGTGGTATGTTGTGTACATGGGTAGGGTTCCAAGAATCTACGAGGAGTGGGAGGACTGTCACAAACAAGTGAACAAGTTCAGCGGCAACAGCTACAAAGAATACGCGACTAGAGAGGAGGTGGTAGCCAAATGGAGGAACCACCTGTGGAAGAAGAACCAGATGAAGATATTGGTCGGGCTCATGCTCTTGCTCACCATCATCACATCTGTATTCTATTTGATCCTAGTGTAGGCGGTGACCACTTCATATTTGTAATGTGAGATGATATGAACTTTGTATATGGCACTTGTGTAAAAACTTGGCACTTGACACTATATATGTATCTCGATCGGGCTCTAAGTGTGAAGACATTGTACTTGTGTTTGTATTATATGTCAGTTTTCATCTACTATATGTGCAATGTACTGTTTATAATGATATGAATAAATACTGTATAAACCATCTATAAATACCTGATTATACACAAGGAATGTATTCTATTTTGAATACATTTAATATAGTCAGTGGCGCATATAGAAAAAGTATATGTTGCGCATATACATTATGTGGTGCATTGGGTTACATGCGCCACTGAACATATTCCTGTGGCTCATATTCAGAAATGCGCCACAGAAGTCTGAGATTTCTATAGCGCATATCTATATGTGCCACAGAAAGCAGATATCAGTGGTGACGTAATAGTGGCACATCAAATATGCGCCAGAGAAGAGGTATTTCCATGTGCCACTGAAAAGGTGTTTCCTAGTAGTGCCTGCCTCGCTTGCTGTATTCGATCGCCCGTGTTGACCGCCCTCTCCCTAGCGTGCTAGGCTACCTGGGCGGTAGTACCGGGCCCATCCGGTACTATCGGCCCAGGCCAAGAAAATTGCCCCAACAGGCAGATCCGGCCATCCCCTATATAAGGCTTTTCTCTCCCCTCCTTTTTAGTGGTTCTTCCTCTTATTTTCTTCAAGCCTTTTGCCTTATTTGGTATATTCTTTTGAGCTTGATTAATCTCTCCTCCTCCAATGATTCTTGCCAATATTTGAGGGGAAGATAGAGGAGATCTAGATCTACAATTTGACCAAGCCTTTTCATCTCTTTGTGAGTGAATCTTTGGGATCTAGATCTTGGGAGATTTTGTGTTCTCCCTTTGATTCTTCCTCTCTTATTCCCTTAAGTGCTTTAGTAGCCTTGTTGGAACTTGAGAGTGAAGACTTGGGGCATCTTTGTGGTGTTTTTGCCATTTGCATTAGGTCCATCGGTTTGTGTTCTCTCCGAAGGATTTGGTTGGTGATATTCAAGAAGCTTGTCCCTCTTGGGTTCTTGGAACCCTAGACGATTGTGTGGCCTTTGTGGCATGTTCTTGGGATCTTCAATTAAGTTGTGAAGCTCCCCCAAGATTGAGGCCTTGGTGGCGATTATTGGGAGCCTCCGATTAAGTTGTGGAGATAGCCCCAATATTGTACGGGTTTGGTGACCGCCCTCAAGTGTCCCATAGTGTATCGGGTGCTTGCCCGCGTGGTGGTGTTCCGACATCCCGAATCGAGGTGGCTCTAAACTCAGGTTTGCCTACCTCTCTAGTTACAGAGAGAGGAGAGGGGCTTCGTCTTTTTAGGTCTCTGAAAAGCCAGTTGACATGCGATCCAATCAAGGAGGCAGTACTTCTGCCTGTGAAATCAAGTGAAAACAACAGTGTCTACTCCAATTGATGAAATGGGTGTAGCCATGATATGGAAAAGGGGAAGGGGCTTGGGCTTTACCTAGTGTGGCTCGTGGCCATAATAGCTCACTCGATAGGGTCTGCCAGACAATTCTTTTTATTCGGCGCTGGGCATATTCATTAGCCGAGTTCACTAACTGCTCATGCTTCGGCATACCTCAAGACGTGTGCTTTCTGAACTCATCGAAAGGATCTCGGACGAGGGTCGTAGGAAGACATCCAATTACTATTCTGATTCTCACAGCGCGATCATGACAGGCATCGCTTCGAATAGCATCTACTAATATTACCGAAAACTTTGTGAAAATACTTCTACGAGAAGGTTTTATTGAAAACGTTCGAAAACACATGCCAGGCAGTTTCCACTTTCTTACCGGGTGAAGGCAGTGAATGGTTAGCAATTCGAATGGTTGACTTTACTTCGATACTGGCATTTTTCTTTAATTACGATGAGAGTTTCTGTTTTAGATTTTACCTTTCTTTTTGCTCTTCGAATTAGGAAGAGCTAAAGGGGACGATTCTAGGATTGAAGAAAGGGGAGATTTCCCACACTTTGAAAGATTCACCTATTGGGTGGGGCGTGTTTGAATTACCTACCTGACAATGAGCAAGAAATTCACCAGTCTTGGATTCCAAGGATGCCTGACTAAAACCGGCATGTATGTCAAGTTGTGCGTTAGCTTGGTTGATTGAGGGACACATAGTTCAGATGAGTTTGCTGATGTGATTTGTAAGAATTGCGCTTATCCTGGTCATCATAAGATGGTTCATAAGTATGAAGTTATCCGCCTTTTTAGAAGTCGATTTTCTGTATGTCAATGAAAGGTTTAGCAAGCATCTTGAGGTTGTTTTGCTCGGATATTATATATTGCTGTACCGACGAGGTAGTGTACTCAAGTCTGTAATAGAAAAAGTCTTTCATAGAAGAGTCGAACTTTCATCCCGCATTATCTATGCCAAATTGGATCATTGTTTACCTCAAACCATTCAATGCGCTATCTCCATCCTCTCATTCATCTCTATACCAGGTACTCAGGAGAATACAGTGAGGCCTTTGTGGCATTGGTGGTCTTAGTATCGCCCACTCCTCCAATGAGACGTACTCCCTTGTTGGGAGGAACTCGGTAAAATATCGCCATCCCTGCATGCCTAGGTTATCTCTATACCCGAGCCCTTTACTTATACACTTTACATTGTGATAGCCTTCGTGCTTGAAGTATTCTATATTGCTATCACATTGTTGTTTGTCTTTCTTAGCATAAGTTGTTGGTGCACATAGGTGAACCTTAGTATATCTAGGCTTTGTGCTTGTCAAAAAAACACTAATTTTATTCCGCCATTGTTAAGCCCATCTCGTAGAAGTTTTAAACCGCCTATTCACCCCCCTCTAGGCGACATCCGTGATCTTTCACTAGTGATACTATAAGCACTATGTTGTCAAAAGCATTCATATGAAAGTAAACATTTCAAACCTAAAACTAGTAATGTATGTTGTGAACCAATTCTTAGTTTACTTCATTATTTTAAATAACTTTATTTGTTTATTTTGTTGGGTCCGCAGCATAGAAAACAAAAAATTTCCTACGGTGTGAACTACACGCCAAGATCTATCTACTAGGTACAAAGCAACGGGTGAACATACATCCAACGAAAACTTACCCTCGTAGACAACGAGCTTTGTTAACGAGTAGGAACTCGTGGTTGATGTAGTCGTACACTTGCCGATCTCAAGATCATGATGAAGTCCAGCAGGTCCGCTCAAAGACGTCCATCGATCCAGCTCCAGCACCACCAAGTCCAAAGCACAAAAGCAGCGGTGCATCCGTGATCGCACACACGTCCGGTACCCCAACAACCTCCGTCCCTCGCTCCAGCAAAGCAGCGGAAGCAGCAACTCCTTTCCAGATAAAGCCACCGGGAACATGTATCTCGCTAATCCGAGACCATGGGGGAATAATACTAGAGGGGGAGAGAGATCCTTCACAAGGAGGTGTGTGTGAGAAGTGAGGAGGGGGTGGCCTTTTATAGGAGGAGGGGGTTCCCCTCCTTCATGGCCGGCACATGCAGGAGGTGTCTCTTCACCTCCTCCATTCATGTGGTGGTAACTCCCTCCACATAAATTTGTCCCTTCACATTCTCTTTTAAAGTCTCCACTTTAAATGCATTAAATTTCTCCAAATCTAATGCTCTCTCATTTAATAAAACTCTTCTATTAATTTTATTCAGAATTTTGTTAATTACTTTAATTAACAAACATTCACATAAAAGCCCCTGCAACATTTCAATATTACATGCAGAACCAATTTCAGCAATTTCACCCGAAACAGTTTCGGTGTCTATTGAAATAATTCCAACGCTTTCTTAAATCTTCATCTGAAACATATTTGCTCCAAATGGTGTCGGTATCCCTTAAGTGTGTCACCCTACGGTTCGCGAATAATGCAGACATGATCGAGACCCCTCTCAGATCAATAATCAGAAGCGGGACCTGGAGATCCATACTGACTCCTACACATTCAACGATGACTTCTGTGATCGTGAGAACCTTTAACACTAGTAACTAAATCCCTTTGTCCAGCGATATATTACATGTCCGAGATTCGATCATCGGTATCTCCATACCTAGTTTGATCTCGTTACCGACATGCACTCTTTTCTCGTTCTCGTGATATAACATTCTAGTGATCACATCACTTGCTTGCAAGCTATCTTAATGTGATATCACCGAGAGGGCCCAGAGTATATCTATCCGTCATCGGGATGGATAAATCCCACTCTTGATCCATGAGCCTCAACATAACACCTTCGTAGCACTGAACCCACCTTTATAGTCACCCTGTTACGATGTGACGTTTGATGTTATCAAGATACTCTTCCGGTGTTAGCAATTAACATGATCTCATGGTCTAAGGACTAAGATTACTTCGTATGATGTTATAACAATATAAACATAATGACTTGATCGTAATGCTATACTTTGGATGAATGTTCATCACATCATTCCACCAATGGTGTGACCTTGTTATTAACAACATCCAATGTCCATGATCAGGAAACCTTGATCATCTTGTTAATCAACAAGCTAGTCTATAAGAGAGGCATAACTAGGAACCCTTTTTGTTTATTAAACACACATGTATTGTTGTTTCCGATCAATACAATTATAGCATGCAAAATAAACATTTATCATAAACATGGAATAAGATAATAACCACTTTATTATTGCCTCTCGGGCATATTCCCGTCAGTCTCCCACTTGCACTAGAGTCAATAATCTAGTTTGAAAAACTTTGCGTATTGAACACCTATGGCTTTTTGGTGTTGCATATACGCTATTGCTAGTGGTTAACATAATCTCCGGATCTGACAAATTCAGGCCCGTGTGTATTTGCATGTCTCTGCGTCTCTACGCATCACTCATTCTCAAATGAGATGGCATTGTATAGATTTGGTCCTTTGGTGAGACCTTTAGTTCGTTCGGCTCAAAATATGTTGATATTATTGTCACACAATATATCTTCATAGTATTAGCCTACTTTGAACCACACCTAGTTTGATAACAAACTACTTAACACAAATGCCCTCCCATGCTGCTACTATAGCAGTCATATACTTAGCCTTTTGTTGTAGTATCTGTCACAATATCTCAACTTTGGAACTCATCCAAATCCATCATGGAACATCCTTTCCATTATATTGTGCCACCCATAGTCTAAATTGAGATAAATTTAATTTGTATCTTCTGACAAAACTAGTATCAATGTAACACTTTACAATGAACTACCTTTAACTATTTGTCACTTATACATGATATATTCTTAGTTCTTCCAAAGCTCATAAGAATATCTTTACTATTGTCCAATGATCATCTTATGAATCATTCTGGTATATGCTCATAACATTTAGAGCATAGGACATTCTGGATATATACATATCATGGTATAATCGATCAAAATCTTCAGGTGATTTTACTCACCAAGTGTTGAAACACTTGAATTTTGATACAATCCTTTCCATGCAGCAAGAACCTTTCTTGTTGTTTCCATATTGAACCCTTTCAATATCTCATATATCTATGTCTGGTACAACCATATTTGTGCCTCAATCTATCCATATAGATATTGATGCCAAATATTCCGGGTTTGCCTAAGTCTTTCATCGAAATCTCATTTTAATGAAATTCTTAACTTGTGTCAATATAAGATACATCATTTCCAATCAACAATATGTCCTCTACATAATGTATTAGAAATATGTCTCAACGCTCCCACTTAATTTCTTGCAAATGCAAGCATCTTCATCATCTCCGATGAATTTTAAACTCTTTTAACAGTTTCATCATGGTGAAGATTCCAACTCCGCTATGCTTCCTTCAACTATTGAAGTTTACATGCCCTTTTAGCACCCTTTGAATTAACAAAACCCTTTGGACCGTGTCATGTACATGTCCTAGGTAACCGTTCTATTATAAGAACATTGTTTTGTTTATTCAACTACCATATACCAAATTATATGTAGTGGTTTCTACATTAATCCGTCAAGACTAAATATCGCTATGAAAGACCAAATCTTGTCATAGTCAACTCCTTGAACATTGTCTTAAACTTCTTTCCGACATGTCGACTATTTCATAGATGTTAAACATCCATGTCTTATTTCTTTATAGATCCAAACACGACCGATAGGCTTCACGCCTTTCCGGAGGGTCTTCCAAGTTCAGAAACTTGATTTCTCATGTATGGATACTATCACGGATTCTATGACTTCTAGTCATTTTATGGAGTCAGGGCCCATCATCGCTTCTTTCCATGTAGTCGGTTCATCATTGTCAAAACAATAATGACTTGCTTATCAAATCTTACTATTTGATTCTTACCGACCAACACGGTTCTATAGGAACTCTAATCTCCGAGATCACACCTTTTGTAATCACGAGAGCCATGAGCATTGTGGCCGCCACCGGGACACTTTCCGCCAAGCGCTACTTAGCACATATAGCTAAGGTTCAACAACCTTATCAAAGTTCTATTGTCCTCCCACTTAACTTTTCACGAAAAATTCCTTCTCAAGAAACTTGACGTTCTAAGTAACAAACTCTTTTGTCCTCGGTGTTATGGAGAAATTCCCAACAAATTCTTTGGGATAACCTACAAAGATGTGCTTATCCGACTTTGGTTGTAAACATTTTACTTATGCATAGCATACCAAAATTTAAGAAAAGACAATTCGGGTTTTATCCCAAACCATAACTCATATGGTGTCATTTCAATGGATCACGATGGTGCTCTTTTCAGTGTAAAAGCGGTAGTCTCTAAAGCTTCAACCTTTAAAACATAATGGAAGTTTTATAAATGACACCTTTGATCTTACCATGTCAAACATGGTTTGATTTCATCTCTCGAATATGCCATACTCCTATGGTTTATCGGGAAAACACAAATCATGGAACAATTCCTCAAATCTTAGGTGTTTTGCTAAACCTGTAACTCAAATATCTTCCTTTATGATCAAATCATAAACTCTTTTATTTTCTTGTTACAATGATTTTCCACTTCATCTTGAAAGTCTTTGAAGAACTTTCAAATGTTTCATACTTCTTCCTTATTAAGTAAATATACAGATATATTCACTCAAATTTTTGAAGAAAGCATATGAAGAAAAAAGATCCATCGCATATGGCTACACATAATGTACTATGGACATCAGCATGCACAATTTCCAATAAGCTAGTCATCCGTTCCTCTCTGGCCTATGGACGGAGTTTCAATTATCTCGAGGAAAGTCTCACATGCGTCAATTGATCAAAATCAAAGACTCCAAAAATCCATCAACATGGAGTTTCTTCATGTTTTCTTTCCAATATAATTTATACAGCGATGTCACTTCATAAGTGATCTTTCAATCATTTGTCTTGCGACATTTTAGCAATAGTGTTTATGGATGTGATTTCTCCAACTAGACTTGTAAAAGTTCATCCGTCCTTTATGGAATACGGTAATTATTTGAACAGCCATTGTTCTCATAATACCGGAACAAAATAACAATTATTTAAACAAATCTTGAAGGCTTGGTTTGATGACAACGAAAAACACAATAACACTTTATTTGTTTTCGATGAACATCATCACTCATTCTCTTGGTAGTTACTTAGGCCATTGTAGTTCATGAATTGCGTTGTACTGTATGACACTTCATACCAACCAATTCGGTATCCAATACCTAAGAACCACATTGTTTAACAAGCAAGGAATATAGCCATAACATGTATATCTTCTATATACCTAAGTTGGACATTTCCAACTTTTTCTTTTCTGCCAAATATTTTATAGATTCTCTTTCAGCAATTCCTTTTCCTTTTTAAAAGAATCTATCAACATCAATAGTGGTGTCATTCACATGACACATAGTACAAAGCGTATATAGTCAAATACTAATACCTTTGGACTTGCACTTTGAAGTGGATCACCATCATCAAATGTTTGGTGTTCTTTCAAAAATCCATTCTTTAGTAATCTATTAGTGTAGTAAACATTTTACTTACATCTTCTATCCATCCTTATCATGACAACTTTCATGATCAAGCTACTATAGCCTGTAAGGAACAATCGCGAGTATAATATCAGTTCCCAAATCCCTTTTGGTAGATTCGGATGCCTAGCATCTCCATCCTTCACAAATTCTCATACAATATGAGAACATGTATTTTGCTAAATTATACTCTATCATAATGCAACCAAAAACATTGTTTCAGATATCACAATATCTTTCACACATGATGGTTTCTAAAACAATTTTCAGCTCTAATATAATCTTGACATTAAAACAACTTTTTGAATATCAATAATCATGGAGACAAACATGATACTTTAGATACTAACATTGGAATTCTTACTCTTGATTTAATACTACTTATTAAATTTCATGGAGTAAATAGAGTTTGCTGAAAGTTTGCAATAGGACTTATAAACTTTAAATTGACATTCAAAACAATACGATACCAGTTCGTAAAGTAAATATCTAGAATTCTATAGTTCTATTATCTCAAATAAAAAACTAAGCATAAGGTAGTGACCAGATGTGAATGACTACAACAAATTATGCAAATTCACTTCGATTTAGTTTATGACAAATTGAGTTTGACTAATCCAAATTAGAAATGAACTCCCACTCAAAAAACGACATCCCTCGTGCCTTTTTGGTGATTACATGAACCAAATCCACTACACCAAGTCCGACCATCACGTGAGTCGGTGTAGCTTCAAAGGCGAGCATCAATATGGTCATCACATCAACTATATGACTCATGCTTAACCTTTCGGTCCGTGTTCCAAGGCCATGTTTGTACATGCTAGGCTCGCCAAGTAAGAACCTTAGTATTCGCGTGTGTAAAACTGTCTTACACCCATTGCATGAAAGCGTAGAGTTGAGAACACCCGATCATCACGTGATGTCTCGAAACACGATCCATAGAACGGTGCATAATTAAGGAAGAACATATTTTATGTTGATATTTAAATGAGGGATCATCTTACAATGCTACAGAAAGCGCCGAACTAGCAGTATAAGATGCTAACATCTAATGTGTAAAGTGAGATGATATGGTCCATGCATTTGATCTCTATCACTTGCATCGTGGTATGATCTCTATCATTCCTTTGTGTGTAAGGCCAAGGTCAATGGAATTTACACGTTGAATGTGTTGTAAGATTATCTATCATACATCTACTTACAACAATACCATATCAATACACTAGCCCAACAACGATCTAAACTAGACGCCTCTAATTTATCAATTGCAAGTTTTACGTGGCTTAGGGCTTTCGGAGATAGAACCGTTCTTACCTACAAACATGAACCACAACAAGGGTAACTAAGTTATTAGCAACTCGTTGTAAATCAGATATTGACTATAGTAGGAGAGACAGACACCCGCCAGCCACTTATGCAAAACAAGTTGCATGTCAGTTGTGGAACCGGTCTCATGTACGATGACATGTAAGGTTGGTCCGGGCCGCTTCATCCCACTATGCCACCAATATCCAAAATACATAGAAGATGCAATAACATGATCATCATCGCCCACATATAAACATATGTGTACTACCCATGCAAAGCACCTACGCATAGATCAGGCTCTGATACCACCGCTGGGGTCCGCAAAGATAGAAAACAAAAAAATTTCCTACGGTGTGAACTACACGCCAAGATCTATCTACTAGGTACAAAGCAACGGGTGGACATACATCCAACGAGAACTTACCCTCGTAGACAACGAGCTTTGTTAACGAGTAGGAACTCGTGGTTGATGTAGTCGTACACTTGCCGATCTCAAGATCGTGATGAAGTCCAGCAGTCCGCCCAAAGACGTCCATCGATCCAGCTCCAGCACCACCAAGTCTAGCACCACAAAGCAGCGGTGCATCCGTGATCGCACATACGTCCGACAACCTCCGGCCCTCGCTCCAAAGAAAGCAGCGAAGCAGCAACTCCTTTCCAGATAAAGCCACCGGGAACATGTATCTCGCTAATCCGAGACCATGGGGGAATAATACTAGAGGGGGAGAGAGATCCTTCACAAGGAGGTGTGTGTGAGAAGTGAGGAGGGGGTGGCCTTTTATAGGATGAGGGGGGTGCCCCTCCTTCATGGCCGGCGCATGCAGGAGGTGTCTCTTCACCTCCTCCATTCATGTGGTGGTAACTCCCTCCACATAAATTTGTCCCTTCACATTCTCTTTTAAAGTCTCCACTTTAAATGCATTAAATTTCTCCAAATCTAATGCTCTCTCATTTAATAAAACTCTTTTATTAATTTTATTCAGAATTTTGTTAATTACTTTAATTAACAAACATTCACATAAAAACCCCTGCAACATTTCAATATTACATGCAGAACCAATTTCAGCAATTTTACCCGAAACAGTTTTGGTGTCTATTGAAATAATTCCAGCGCTTTCTTAAATCTTCATCTGAAACATATTTGCTCCAAATGGTGTCGGTATCCCTTAAGTGTGTCACCCTATGGTTCGCGAATAATGCAGACATGATCGAGACCCCTCTCAGATCAATAATCAGAAGCGGGACCTAGAGATCCATACTGACTCCTACACATTCAACGATGACTTCTGTGATCGTGAGAACCTTTAACACTAGTAACTAAATCCCTTTGTCCAGCGATATATTACATGTCCGAGATTCGATCATCGGTATCTCCATACCTAGTTTGATCTCGTTACCGACATGCACTCTTTTCTCGTTCTCGTGATATAACATTCTAGTGATCACATCACTTGCTTGCAAGCTATCTTAATGTGATATCACCGAGAGGGCCCAGAGTATATCTATCCGTCATCGGGATGGAAAAATCCCACTCTTGATCCATGAGCCTCAACATAACATCTTCAGAAAATCGAACCCACCTTTATAGTCACCCTGTTACGGTGTGACGTTTGATGTTATCAAGATACTCTTCCGGTGTTAGCAATTAACATGATCTCATGGTCTAAGGACTAAGATTACTTTGTATGATGTTATAGCAATATAAACATAATGACTTGATCGTAATGCTATACTTCGGATGAATGTTCATCACATCATTCCACCAATGGTGTGACCTTGTTATTAACAATATCCAATGTCCATGATCAGGAAACCTTGATCATCTTGTTAATCAACAAGCTAGTCTATAAGAGAGGCATAACTAGGAACCCTTTTTGTTTATTAAACACACATGTATTGATGTTTCCGATCAATACAATTATAGCATGTAAAATAAACATTTATCATAAACATGGAATAAGATAATAACCACTTTATTATTGCCTCTCGGGCATATTCCCTTCATATTTATTGTTTAGTTTCCTTTCCGGTGTTCCCGTTTTAGGGTTTGCAACCCTTGAACCCTATTTAAAAAGGACAAGCATGCCTTAGGATTTCATTTCAGTACCATTTCACTTATCATATCACCATTCTTGCTTGATGCCATGTGTTGATTGTTTCCCTTCTTTTCCGGTGTTTTATATTTCTTCTGGATTAGTTAAGCTATGGATGACCACAATAGAGATGATGAAGAGATATTGTTTGACTTTATAAATGAGGGTGGAGCAGATGACGTCTCACAATTTTTGAACAAGTCTGGTGATGGAATGAAGATAGAACCAAAAACATACGAAGGGCAAACAAGAAATGATGGCGAACAAAATGTTGGACCCTTAACAAAGTCCGGCGAGATATATTAATCCTCTGGTCATCACTAGATGCATTAATTGATTTGTATATATATTAACGAATATTTCTATTCTTTTAGCCCTCTGCATTGAGCCAATCTGCTAGCAGAAGGCAAAGATGCCCGACCAAAAAGTTGGTCGATAGTGCGGTATTCACAATTGGCGAGATCGTTGAAGATGCAGAACTGTAGGCTCCCAAAGCGAACGTAACTACATTTATAAATCAATGCTGAGTTATTGTTAGGGAAAACATCCCGATCACCACTCGAGAATGGAATAAACCAGCAAAGGAAGGTAGAGTTAGTTATGTCGACCAAAGATCCAAAGATTTTCTTTGGGATAAGCTCATGTCACATTTCAACTTAGCTGTCTTGGTGAATGACTAGCTTACAAAGTGCATGAAGATGAAAATCAAGGAGTGGGCTCTTAAGAAGATGGCCACACAATTCTATACGCACAAGAAAAGATTGTACAGTAAATATATCAAGGAAAAAACCTCCAACATTCACTAGACAACTAGAGAAGATACAGGACCAGTTGGACGCATTTGTGAAGTACAAAACATCAGAACAAGCTAAGAAAAGGTCGGCAAACAATAAGGAAAATGTTGCGAAAAAGAAATATCACCATGCTATGGGGACATGTGGCTACAAGAGTGTCGTGCCTAAGTGGGAAAAAGCTGAGGCCATCCTGGTTGTTAAAGGGATCACTCCAGCTACAGCGGATTGGCCCGAGAGGTCAATATATTGGTTTCTTGGGCATGGGGATCATTGGACCCACAAACATGGGAGATTATTAGAAAGAAAAAATTCTTGAACCCTCGAAATAAATTGTTAAAGAAATAACCAAGGTTTGAGAGGGAAAGTTCCATCCCGAGAGAGAACGACGAGCTGACACACGCCCATGGGAATCCTGAACACATAGGACGAACACGAGGCTATGGACCTTCTGTTCCGTGGAAGATTGGGTTTTCCGAGCATAATGACAATTATAGAAGTTGATGGAGAAAAAAGAAGCAGGAGGCAGACTGGTTGCATAAGGTAGAAAGAAAGAATGAAGAATTGGAAGCCATGTTAAAGCAGCAGTAGGAGCAACTGGACAAAATTAGAGGACTCGAGTGGCAGCAAGATCCTGCAAGTACCGGCCCATCTCAGTGGAAAAGCAGCGCTGCTTCTATGGGGGTCCAGGTTGATGATGCACTGATGATGGATGATGCACCTATGTGTCGCTACCCCGTGGATGATATCACCGAGAGGACAAATCGTGAGCTACATCAGGCACTAAAGAACATATCCATGAAGGTGGTGCTCGACTTTTCTTTACCTTGTGAACCTAGAGCATGCATCCATGGCAGTCATATTCCAGCTAGCTATGCTCGTGTCGGGGTGGATGAAGTGCTGAAGGGATTTGAGTCACTGGAGCTTAACATCCCTACAGGTGAAGGGGAGACGACACTGGGAGAAGTCACGCATGGTTTCATTCTATGGTAAAGAAAAACATTGTGTTTCCATACTCGGCGCCAAGGCCACCATCACCTCCGAGTAGCTATCCACCACCTCCAAGTCCACCCTCCTCGAGAGGGACCACCCCAACATGAGTGCATCTCGGTCTTTGACACCTCAGCCGACTCCACCCACTAACTCCTTGGTGCAAAAGCATAAGAGTACCACCACTTCGTCGACTAGTACTACTCGGAAGAAAGGTACAACAATGAAGAAAGCCAAAGAGGCTCCTCCCAAGTTACCTTATGAAATGACTGATACATAAACTAATGCGGTCGTGTCTGCCGAAGTGAAACACCAGTTAGAACTAACACAACCCCAACCAAAGAAGAAAATAGATCCGAAAGTCAGGCAACACTTTGTGTACTTCCTTGATCGACCACCATCAAATGTGATAATAGGGCATCAGACTATGGTCGATGTATTACGAAGACATATAACAAACAACAGTAGAAGAGTAGTAGTAGTGCAAGAGGGAAAAAAGTTCCCCAGCTTGGAGAACAGGCAATACAATCGATCCCCTCGCTCAAAGTGCTCGATCAGAACATCGAGGACTTTGCTAGAGATGCTGGTATGAGTGTTTCTCAACTGCTAAGTGATGCAGATCTCCCCAAGGGTGATATAGCAAGGAAATTTGTCCACGTGGAGCCTCTGGTCATACCTAAGAAGGTCCCGCGTCTACCAATACAAATGCAAAGATTGCATGAGTGGTACATGAAAGTCATAGAGGAAGGGCGAGAGATGCTCATGGTGGCAGTTAAAATGTCGCATTGCTTTTGTGAAGATGCAATATATATTATGGTTGAAGAACTGTTTCAGTTATACAATCAAGACGTCCTCGATAAATCTCTTGTCAGTTGCTATTGTCGGTAAGTGATTGATTTATTTCTGTAATTAAGTATCTAGCTCAACTTGTTCATTACCTGTAATGTCACATCCCAATTATTAGGATTGGTACTGCATTTCATACATGTCATTACATCATGTTCATCATTGCAAAAATTAAGTTTTAAAAGCTTTTTGCTAAAACACCACTCAAGTGCATGTTCATCACTTATAGGTGACTAGTAGGGGTTTTACCTTGCATCTGGTGGAATGACACTATATAAGCCTTACAGATGAATATGCGCATAGAGTTTTTTAATACAAACCTATAGGATTTTGTTTCGCTCAATTTGGAGCAGAAGATCAAAAGTTAGGATAGTTTTACCTTTGACTGAATTTCAGAATTCAGAAATTTCAGAAATATCAGTCAACAGACAGTTTCAGATTCAGCTAACAGTAGAAAAGAATAAAAACGGAAAAAACGGAAACCGGCAGCCTAGCCGGGTGGAAGTCGATACGCCGGGGCCTGGCTTGCAATGCGATGGTAACCATAAGCGCAGCGTGTCCGGCCTGCCAAATGCTCATCCTCGGCACAAGCACCCTCCACCCACACCGGTGCCACCGACAAGTGGGCCCCACCTGTCAGCCACCTGCCGATGTTTGTGCTCGAGACGGCCTCAATGGCCGCCGATTTTCTCGTTGTTCGCGCCTTAGTTCGAGCCACCTTCACCCTCCTAACACCCGCCTCATATAGGCCACAAGCCCCTCTTCCAAACCCCCTGTAAACCCTAGCTTATCGCGTCGCCAAGCCGCGGCAATTGCTCGCCGAAGATCGTCCACCACCGCCGCCATTACTGTCGGTAAGAAGCTCGAAATCGACCCCCGCACCCTTTCTTTTTGCGGAAGTACCGCAGTACACCGCCGCCCTTTTTGATCCCTCTTTCCCCTCAGCAGCGCCTCCGAGCCACCACTCAATGTCGCCGAAGCCGCCGCCCGTCACGTCGCTCCAGCCGCGGAATATCATCGCCCGGGAAGCCCCTGCTAGCGCCGAACACGTTTCCGTGACCGCGTCCCCTCACCATCCCCAGTAGACCACTCCGCCGCTGCCAAACACCACCAGAGAGCCGCCGCCGCCGCCCACCTCCGATGAGAACGTCGGTGAGCACCATGGTCGACCCGCGTCGGCTGTTGGATGCAAATCGAATGGCCACGATCGGCTGCTGACTGCAGGCGCTGACCGCTGACCGATCAATCGCCATGTCAGCTAGACCCACCCGTCAGTGGGAATATTCCTCAGAATATTCCCTGAAGTTTCTGAGAATAGTTTAAAAGGCAGAAAATATGTGTAACTTCTAAAAATCGTAGAAAAAGATCTACTAGGCCAAAATTTGCAAATAATATTCCGTTAAAATCACAAAATTATGTAAAATTTGATTATAAAATAAAATTACATGTTCACTGTACGTAATTCCCTGAGGTATAAAAGGCTTAAAATAGTATAAAAATTATAGAAAAAGATGTGTAAAACTTTTTGGCATAATTCCTTTTGGTTCTGGCTCTAATTTGAAACATCTATCCAGTGCTATTTTTGTATAACTTGATCAACACTGTATACATCAGAGGCTTAATATTTTGAATAAATCCCTATTAGTTGGGTTAACAAATTGCATAAATTGTTTTCATTGCATTAAAGGTTTTTCCATGCATCATTCAATAGTAATAAACATCAGAGAACATAAAAGTGTTACTGAAACCTTTATTAAGCCATCATGCATGCATTTGTGCACTTGTCTATGATTGTGTATATTGTTTATGTGTTGCAATTGTATCATGTAGATTGTGACGAGTGCAACGCTTGTTTCTGCGAGGATTGTACTCTCGACTCATACCGCCAAGGCAAGTAGATGCTATTTTGATCATATCTTTTCCTACTATTTTCTCTTATGCATGTGTAGTGTATTTCTGTAGATTATGTGTAGGAATTACTATGCTATGCTATGTCATATGTATATTGTGGTAGGAATCCCTTATAGTTGAGCCTCCGTAAGATAGAAGTGCTTAGACCTGCTGTATAGACGGGGAATGGATCCCATTATGGTGAAGTATGTGTTTGTTCAAACTAAAAACAACATAATATTAATGAACTACCTGGGCGGAGTGGTTGGATTGTCAACGGAGTGTGAATAATTGTGGGGAATGCCGCCCATGATACTGAGAAGGATTGGTTCTCTTTGTTATAGTAGCTTACGTGTACAACCATGTGCTAGTAAGAAATGGATGGCTGGTTGGACTTAGTAGGTCGTGGTGATCCGAACCCAGTGTAGCCAGAGATGTAGTGAATGGTAGGTTGGGACCGGTACGCAGTAGGGTTTGGAGATCTACTTCCTGAACGGTCTCTTCTTGGACTTCTCCCTATCATCACACAATATGAGTGTGGTGGTACGAGCTGGGTTGGCCAGGTCACATGTGTAAAGTGTACAAACCCCTGTAGGGTGTAAAACTAAGTACTTAGTCGTGTCCCTGGTTACGGACGAATGAGTTGCTTGATATCGAGGCTATGACATATTCTCTCTCATTCTTATTTCCTAATTACAAGAACTTGATGGGTGAACTTAATGGGTTGCTGTGAATCAAATGGTTTATAAAAGTAGGATAAAGGTGTTTGAAAGTGAAAGCTAGCCAAAGCTCCACTAGCCAAATAAGCATGTCGATGCTAGGCACATTGTCTCTTTTATTTTAGAGCTACTTGCCATACATTCCATGTATTGACCCTTCGGGGCTGCTACGTTTCATGTTGCAGGTTATTCCGATTCCAAGTGATCGAATAGGTCGTGGTACTCCACTCGACACTTGTTCCCTTGTGGGCAATTTGAAGATGGAGTAGTTATCTTTATTTATGTTGCTACTTGAATAATTTGTAAGCTAGCCTTCGAGCTAAGCGAATATTGTAATAATTGAATCTTCTGGATCTTTATTATTTATGATACACGGATTATTACTTTGTTATTTCATCTATGTTCTATGTAATCCAATGAACCGATCCAGGGATTGGCATGTTGCATAGAAGCTATAGTCTTTTCAGTACTGTAGTGTTACAAATGGTATCAGAGCCGTGTGTTGACTGTAGGATCGTGACCTGGGATTGGAATAGGAAGCCATAGTGTTACTTGAGTCTATTTTTAACTCTGTCTTTATTCTTATGCCTTTCATTCTAGTAAATTATTATCCTTTGCTATTCTCACACTTTCCTATTTACAATTGATAGATGGGAGATGTCACCAGAGTTGAGTATGTTGAGTTCCAATCACCAAGGCTCTTCTCAAGACAGCTGGCAGAGCTATGTCAGACGTTGGGCATGCTAATGCCGATCTTCAAAGGGAGGAGGATGAACGCATATGTGCCTAGAGATCACGTGTGGGAGATCACCACTATTATTCTTGTGGATCCCACTGTGCCTGACATTAAGAACCTGAACCGCACCAAGAAATACCTTACCTGGGAGCAAGGAGTGGAATCAGCCGTACTGATGACCCACAAGTATAGGGCGTGTATCGCGGTATTTTCATAAGTAAGAGTGTCAAACCCAACGAGGAGCAGAAGGTGCTGGCTAGTGGTATGGATCAGGAATTCTCTGCAAATACTTAGCAAACGGATTTTTAGGGGTTTTTGATAAAGCAAGTAAATAAATTATGATTAAATAAAAGACAAAGAGAATGAATGCAGCAAGTGGCCCAATCCTTTATTCAGCAAAGGACAAGACGGTTGTATTACTTAAGATGACCAAACGTTCTTGAGGACACATGGGAAAACTGTCAAGTGCTTTCGCTTCATATAGTTGATTAATCTTCTTTACCTTGCTAAGTGTTGTGTGGGTGAACCTGTGCTAATGTACCGACCTTCCTAGGACTAATACATACTTGTGATTATACCCCTTGCAAACATCTGTAAGTACAAGAAAGTAATTAAGGTAGAAACCTAACCACAACTTTAAACTCTAAGACCCTTACGTCCCTTGTGCAATGGTTTCCTAACGGGGGGTCAGGTTTCTGTCACTCCGGCAACCCCTACGATTAGTAGCCAAATACACAATGCATTCCCCTAGGCCCATATAGGTGAAGTTTCATGTAGTCGACGTTCACATGGCACCACTAGAAGAAGTACACCACAACTTAAATATCAAACTATTGAATCTTTCTCAACACAACTCCACTACTAGCAACATGACTTCTCCCATGTCCTCAAGAACAAAACGAACTACTCACAAGACATCATATCGATTATAATTAGAGATGAAATAATGATGTATAACAATCTGAACATAAACAATAATTCAACGGTTCACTCAATAGCATCAACTACAAAGAGTAATCAACACCGGGAAAGTTTCCCCTAAGAACTATGCAAGATTCAACCCAATTGTTACAGCAATATGGAGATGGTGATGAGGGTGCTGATGATGATGATGATGATGGTGATGATGATCCCGATGAAGTCCAGCTTGATGGTGGTGTTGATGGTGACGATCTCCCCTCTTCGGGAAGGAATTCCCACGGCAGAAATCTGTCTGCCGGAGAGATATTTCTCTCTCGGTGTTTTCGCCCCGCAGAGGCGGCGGAATCTTTTTTTGGTCGCTCCCCGAGTCTTAGGGTTTCGGGAGGATAATATACGCCAGAGGGGAGTGCCAGGGGTGGACCAGGGCGGCCACACCACCTGGTGGAGCGGCCCAGGGTGGCCCACGCCAGGGGGTGGTGTGGGCCCCCTATGGCCCATCTCTAGCCCCCCTTCTGGCTTCCTTCGCCTTTTGGAAAAATAGGATTTTCCGTATATTTTCCCGGATTTTCTGATCTTCGCGAATTTTGCCTCCAAACAGCACCTTTTCCATCATAATCCTGACTGCAGTGGTCCATGCTCCAAAAGTCATCAACCATGCAAAAACAGATGAAATAACATAAGTATCACCTCTTAATATGAAATATATCAATGAATAACAGTGAATTATGACATAGAATAGTGATGCAAAATGGACGTATCACGTACATGAGGCATTGTTACACCTGTGCTATCTTCACCAACACCGACTGCCAGCAGGTTCACCCTTCCTTGCATTTGGAAAGCGGAATGAGGACGGGAACGTGATGGTTACCCCAGGCAAACGGAACGACATGCCACCCTATGAGAAGCACATAGAGGACATGGAAATTAAAGCTTGGGAGAGGGAAGAGAAGCTGACGCAACAAAAGGAACATTTGGACTATTTTCAGGGCACTGTGCATTTACAAGGGTATGAGATGGAAACCCTGCACACCGCTGTGAATACAATGGAGCAAGCCCTCATTGGTAGGGATCAAACCATAGCGGATATCAATGGGACCATAGCATAAAAGGATCCCACCATTGAGGAACAAAAGAATGTTGTGGTGGAAAGGGATGCCACAATTGCGGGGCTGAACCAAACTATAGTGGGAATTACTCAAGTTGTGGCGGAGCGAGATCAAACCATTGTGGATATGGCTGCCCAAATTGCTGCCCTTCAAGCGCAGCGGAACCCTCCACCGAATAATGACAGTGATGATGATGATGGTAATGATGATGATGATGATGATGATGATGATGCGGATAATGGTGATGGTGTTAACAATGACGTTGATGGAGATGATGGAGGCGATGACGATGATGGAGATGGTGGAGGCAATGACGATGGAGGAGATGAAGCAAACGCCTTTGCTGAAGAAAGCGAGGAGGAGGACCCTGATGAGGTGGACTTCGAAGACTCGAGTGATGAAGATTCAGGAGAGGTGTACACGCCACCGCCATGGATTGTACAAGGACCAAAGCACCAGCGCATGGACTCCAGAACCTATTGCAATCTATTCATCAAATAGTTAGAGATGGTCCTCCAAGATTAGTCTTTGTAGGAATTTCGTTAGTCGTTATATATCGATCAATGTAAACTTTGGCACTGATAGATTATTGTGTTTAGGATGCTCTATTAAGTACTCTACAGTTCTAGGATTTTCTTATGTGATTTATTAAATGATTGTCGGCAAGTTTTGGGTAAATCCGTGCAGCAGTTTTCTGCTGAATCTGTTGTACTGTACTATTTTTCATATTTTACTGGTAACTGATAAAAATATGCAAAATTGTGATCTGGTGCATGGTTATCTGTACTACACGCACAAAAATCAGCAAAACTTCATGATGAGTTTAAGTCAGTCAGAAAAAATTGTGAACACATCAGAACTGTTCTGGCAGAATTCTATTTATTGCTCTTTTGTTGATATTTTGTATCTAAATGTTGATGCAAATGTTTTTAAATTATTTTGTAGTTATATACTGTTAATATAAACACTTGGAACTGTTCTTTTGTGTGTTTGCTTGTGTGATGCTTGTTTGTCATTGTCTGTAAACATATGGTTGTTGCATGAGCATTATACATGGGTAGGTATTATTTCTTTAGATTCTTCTTGCTAATCTTACCTATGCTGAACCACAGATGCCTCCTTGCCGAGTAACTGATGAGATGGCTTAGCTCATGGACACGCAGGCACAGTTTGCCCAGGTGATGACACAGTTTATGGCCAATCAGAACAACAATAACAACAACAACGGGAACAATCAGCCCTAGGGAGATGCTCTCACCAGGTTCATGAGGCTGAGGCCAGCTAAGTTCTCCTCTGCACATGAGCCCATGGTTGCTCTGGACTGGCTCCATTCTGTGAACAAATACTTGGTGACCGTTGGTTTCACTGATGCTGAAAAAGTGAGGTTTGCTGCTCACTTACTAAAAGGATCAGCTGCTTCTTGGTGGGATGCTTTCCAGATCACCCACCCGCTGGACACAGTTACTTGGGCCATATTTGAGGAAGGGTTCAGAAACCAAGCACGTCTCTGCTGGGACCATGAGCCTGAAGAGGAAGGAATTCCGCAACCTGCACCAAACCAACCGCACTGTGGTGGACTACATAGAGGAATTCAACAACTTGTCCCGCTATGCCCCTTAGGATGTGGACACTGATGCCAAGAGGAGGGAGAGGTTCCTGGATGGTCTCAGTGATGAGCTTTCACTTCAGCTATCTGTGGTTTATTGACCGACATTTCAAGAACTGATGGACAAGGCCATGATTTTGGAAGGGAAACAACAGCAGGTGGAGAGACGAAGAAGAAGAACATGCATCACTCCTCAGGATCGCACCACCATGCTCGCACCTCTTATGCTGGACACTCTGGATATTCTAGGCTTGGCAGAGATGACCGCGACCATCGTGGAGGTAATGGACATTGCCACGATGGTCACAAGGGCAATAATCACCACCGTGGAGGAAATGACCACCACCATAATGGTCACAGGAGCCACCACAGCAACTCTGGGAGGAACAATTGACACAAATATGTGAGAAAGAAGGACCTTAGCACTGTGGAGTGTTACAAGTGTAAGAAACTGGGCCACTATGCTAGTACCTGTCCGGAGAAGATCACAGGAGTAGGACCCAAGCTTGGACCCAACCAGAAGGCGAATGTGAACCATGTGGACATGGAGGAAGTCCGTGATGAGCCGGATCTCGTGATTGGTAAGTTCCCAATTGATTCCCATATTGCACTCATTCTATTTGATACTGGTGCATCGCATTCATTCATATCAAGGGCATTTGTGAATATACATAATTTAACCACTAAGTCACTAAAAGGGACTATTAGAGTGAGCTCACCAAGAGGAGAAATGCTAGCTAGTAAGGGATGTCGTGATCTTACCCTGGGTATTGGAGCACACAGCTTCCCAACACATTTGGTTGTTTTGGAGTCACAGGGATTAGATGTAATACTGGGCATGGATTGGTTGTCCGAGCATGATGGCCAGATAGATTGTGGAGAACGTGCCATCTCTCTCAGGACACCACAAGGCATAATGATTAAGTTCAAGCCGGCAACACGTCTTAGGGGTGCTAAGGCAAACTCTCTTAAGGGGGTTAGCATGGACACCGTACCCATAGTGAGAGAATACCCTGATGTGTTTCCGGAGGAGTTACCAGGGATGCCACCGGACCGTGATGTGGAGTTTCTCATTGATTTAATGCCGAGAACTAGACCAATAGCCAACAGACCATACAAGATGGATGTGGATGAGCTGAAGGGGTTGAAGAAGCAACTTAGAGAATAGCTGGACAAGGGATTCATTCAGCCAAGTTCTTCATCTTGGGGTGCACCTATTCTATTTGTGGAGAAGAAGGACAATAGTAAGAGACTAGTGGTAGACTATCGCTCGCTTAATGAGGTTACCATCAAGAATAAATATCCTCTGCCCAACATAAATGATTTGCTTGATCAGTTGAAGGGAGCAAAGGTATTTTCCAAGATTGATCTAAGATCAGGATATTTCCAGTTGAAGATCCGTGAGCAGGACATACCAAAGACCGCCTTCACCACTAGGTATGGTTTATATGAGTATACGGTTATGTCTTTTGGACTAACAAATGCTCCAGCATATTTTATGACCATGATGAACAAGGTATTCATGGAGTACTTGGATAAATTCGTCGTGGTGTTCATCAATGATATATTGATTTATTCTAAGGATGACAATGAGCATGAGAAGCATTTGCACTTAATTATGGAGAAGCTGAGAGAGCATAAGCTATATGCTAAGTTCAGCAAGTGCGAGTTTTGGTTAAACACTGTTGGTTTTCTCGAACACATAGTGTCAGGTGAAGGAGTTGCAGTTGATCCAAGCAAGGTAGCGTCGGTAACTAAATGGGAGTCTCCCAAGAATGTGGGAGATATCCGGAGTTTCTTGGGACTTGCTGGATACTATAGGAGGTTCATAGAAAATTTCTCCAAGGTTGCAAAGCCAATGACTGAGCTACTAAAGAAGGAGAAAAGGTTTGAGTGGACAGAATAGTGCGAAGCTAGTTTCCAGGAACTGAAGCAACACTTAGTGACCGCACCTATCTTGTGTTTGCCTGATATTCAAAAGCATTTCCATGTGTACTGCGGTGTATCTCGTCAAGGACTTGGGAGTGTGTTGATGCAACATGGAAGAGTGGTATCCTACGCCTCATGCCAACTTAAACACCATGAGCGGAATTGCCCCACGCTTGACTTGGAGTTAGCGTTAGTTGTGCATGCGCTCAAAGTATGGAGACACTATCTGATGGGTAAGCATTGTGATATATTCACGGACCACAAAAGCTTGAAATACATATTCACACAGAAGGAATTGAACATGAGACAAAGGAGATGGTTGGACCTCATAAAGGATTATGACATGAGCCTGCAATATCATCCCAGGAAGGCTGATGTTGTAGCAGATGCGCTAAGCCATAAAGTGTATGCTAATGGTTTGACCGTGGGAGAGTTACCCAAGGATTTGTGTGAACAATTCAAGGATCTTAGGTTGGAGATAGTATCCGAGGGATATTTGGCAACACTAGAAGTCAAACCAGCGCTTCTAGACATGATCATGGAGGCTCAAAAGAAGGATAGCAACATGGAAGGAATAAGAGCAAACATACCTGAGGGTAAAGCAAAGGGATTTCGCGAATATGAGCAAAGAACCCTGTGGTATGGAGATCGTCTGTGTGTGCCCAACGAGCAGGAAATTAGGAAGTTGATTCTCCAAGAAGCCCATGACTCGCCGTACTCCATACATCCTGGTAACACGAAGATGTACATGGATTTGAAGGAAAGATTTTGGTGGGTTAATATGAAGGGAGATATCGCAGAGTATATCGCCTTATGTGATGTCTACAGTAGAGTGAGGGCTGAGCATCAGAAGCCAGCAGGATTGCTACAACCATTGCCAGTACCTGATTGGAAGTGGGATAGAGTTGGAATGGATTTTATCACAGGACTGCCCAGGAAGAGGTCAGGTTACGACTCTATTTGGGTAGTGGTCGATCATTTGACCAAGGTAGCTCACTTTATACCTATGAAGACCACCTATACCAGTGCTAGATTAGCCAAGATTTACATGGACAAAATTGTGTGTCAACATGGGGTTCCCAAGAGTATTGTTTCACATAGAGGCACCCAATTTACCTCTCACTTTTGGCGCCAGCTGCACGAGTCGTTGGGAACTAGGTTGGAGTTTAGTACAACTTTCCATCCTCGTACGGATGGACAGACAGAGAGGGTGAATCAGATTTTGGAGGATATGTTGAGAGCTTGCGCTCTAGCTCATGGCTCTAGTTGGGATGAGAATTTGCCTTATGCTGAGTTTTCTTACAACAACATCTACCAGACTAGCATCAAGACATCACCATTCGATGTACTATATGGTAAGAGATACAGAACACCATTATTGTGGGATGGTGTAGGTGAGCGTCAGTTGTTTGGACCTGATCTGATCAAGTACGCTGAGGAGAAGGTCAGTTTGATTCGGGATAGGCTAAAGGTAGCACAATCAAGGCAGAAGAGCTATAATGATGCTAAGCGCAAGGAAGTGGTGTATGAGATTAGAGATCGAGCATACCTCAGAGTTTCGCCACTACGTGGAATTAAGCGATTTAGAATTAAGGGCAAGCTGGCACCTCGGTTTATAGGACCATACAAGATCCTAGCATGCAAGGGAGAGGTTGCATATCAGTTAGAGATGCCAGAGGCTCTATCTGTTGTTCATGATGTGTTCCATGTGTCGCAGCTGAAGAAATGCCATCTAGAGATGGTGGATACACCATTGAGGGACACGGTGCCACTAGATGAGGTTCAGCTAGAGAGTGATTTGACCTACGAGGAGAAGCCGGTCAAGATCTTGGAAACAATGGAGAGATTTACACGTAGTGAGACGATCAGGTTTTGCAAGGTACAATGGAGCCATCACACCAAAGAGGAAGCCACTTGGGAGCAAGAAGATGACCTCCGAGAGGACCACCCACACCTATTTGCTAGCCACGTCGAATCTCGAGGCCGAGATTCATCTTAAGGGGGTTAGTCTTGTCACATCCCAATTATTAGGATTGGTACTTGATGTCTACGCACTTCTATTCTTGTAGACAGTTGTTGGGCCTCCAAGTACAGAGGTTTGTAGAACAACAGCAAGTTTTCCCTTAAGTGGATTACCCAAGGTTTATCGAACTCAGGGAGGAAGTGGTCAAAGGTATCCCTCTCAAGCAACCCTGCAATCAAGATACAAGAAGTCTCTTGTGTCCCCAACACACCCAATACACTTGTCAGGTGTATAGGTGCACTAGTTCAGCGAAGATATAGTGAAATACAAGTGGTATGGATAAAAGACAACGGTGCTAGAAAATAGCTGGATGGCGTGGAAGAGACTAAAGGAAAACTGAAATAAAGATGACAGCAAGCAAACATGTAACAAATCTAGTTGCAAGCGGTGTTTCAATGCTTAGAAACAAGGCCTAGGGATCATACTTTCGCTAGTGAACACTCTCATATAAATATCATCTCTCTATGATAGTACTCTGAACTACTCTCCGATTGGACACTCTAATCTATGGTAGGGCTATAACAGCACACCTCAAAGTTCGCCTTCCCCATCTAGATAACCCCACACTATCACCTTGAGCACTAGATGGTTCCAACAAACACCACAATTTCATAGAGACATCCAACTCCAAATATAACTCATAACAAGTATTTGTAATCTCTAGCCTAAGTGCCACCATGGTGTGCATGCTGTTATTTTCACACACATGGGGATAAGCAGAGATCTATTAAAACACTTGAGTAGCAAGGTAGATCTACTTGGTTACAAAGCTCATGATCACAATATGATCATGCATAGAAAGAGAGAGAGAGAGATGAACACATAGCTGCCTGTAGAACCCTTAGCCTCGAGATAGAACTACTCCCTCCTCATCATGGTAGTTAGCAACAGCGATGGAGATGGCGGTGAAGATGGTGAAGAGGGCGGCGGCGCGGGGGACTCCTTCCCTGCCAACGGTATCATAGGGGAGCACCGCCCCTTAGTCCCCTTCCTTCATGGCTTCTTGGGAGGTAAAAATGTGGCTTTGGTTGCTTCAAATTCGTGGGTGGAGGTGTCTCCCATGAATTAGGTTTCCTCCCTTTATATAGCTTCTCGGAATCCCGTCACCCCATCTTGGGCTGCAGTAAATCGGGCCTAACGGGCCCATCTGGACTCGAAATCGGCTTAATTTTATGTCCAGAACGTTTGTCGTGAAATTTTCAACAACTTTATAGTTGAAGAGTTTTCCGTTTGATGCCGTATTCGACCCGAAATGTGACCATCTTCAAAAAGAGTTCTGGGACAGATTTCTGGAAAATCCCAATTTGACTCCAACAAGGTTTCCACTTGTATTCTTGGTAATTCCTACATATCAAAGTTTAAAATAAGAACATTGTGCACTTTTGCAACTATTAGTAGGTTAGTCCAAATAAATCATAAACTTTATATAAAAATGAGTATCAAAAGCATATTATTAGCATAAAACCATCAAAAATTATAGATACGTTATGGACGTATCAACATCCCCAAGCTTAGTTCCTGCTCGTCCTCGAGTAGGTAAACGATAAAAACAATATAATTTTTGAGGTGACACGCAGCCAACACAATCTTGATCATCATTATTGTAAAAGCATTTATAGCTGGGATCAAGGTACTCTAAACATGAACATGAAAGATAGAGTTCTAACAATAAGACATAGCAACTATGTTGTAGCATGAAAAGGTACAAACAAAAGATTCATGAATAACAATGCTTTGAAAGCCGTTTGTTTGTTTCACATAAAGAAAACACAATGAGAATGGTATTCCGCTTGTCCCTCATAGTGTAGCAAAACATAAATGCATAGGACACCTTCAAAGTTCATAAGGGTGACTAGATACAAATAGTTTAAGAACAAGCAATATCAAAGTTATGCATCAATCAACAAGTTTTGGGACAATGCACATTAAACTAAGAATGGCCACTATACTCTCTTAATAGGTGCATAAAGATAGAAGATGGAGACTCAACATAAAAGTAAAAGAAATTCCTTCATAGAAGAAAACAGGGATTCAAGTCTCATAAAGAGCTTCCAAAAATTATGGTACTTACTAGCTTTCAGCTCTCATTGCCCCTATCATAGGCATCTTCAAGTGATTAAGGTTAAAGTGACACAACTAAGAGGATATTCTTGACAAGTTATAAGTTGAAATCCCATGCCCCTTACTTACGAGTACCGAACCTCATGCTACTCAACTTCAGTCACAGGTAAGCTCTTGTCATTGTAAGTACATATGTATCATAGGGAACCGCCAACGGGGTACCCTTTTGCACATGATACAGGAGCTATCCCATAATCAAAATGACAAGGCAAGCAGACAATGAGCATCTCAGCGATCTTTTTATTTGCTATTTGCATAAGTTTTATTGAGGATGCTTCATAGAGTGCTCATTATGGTTATGCTGCAAGTTTCCACCATGATTAGGCATGGCTTAGGCTAGCGGCCCAGGCATTTCTCTAACACACATACAAACTCCATGATCTTACAAGTTCCCCTTTTATTTCACACCGCCGGGATCCATAAGCAAAAGAATCATGATATCAACGGAATAATAAGTGCAATTTTGAAAGCGTTCCCCATGATACATGGTTCTGCTAACTTCAACTTATAAAGCACAAGCATATACGCAACAAAGATGGACACAATGGTTCAAGATTATTAAGTGCAAGAAAGTAAAGTGTGCCATCAAGTTCGTGAGAGCTTTAATCACTAATTTTCACATAACAAGTTTAATTAGGAAGGTAGATAAAAACATGAATATACTTGGAATAGAAAATGCTAATAGGTAGGTATGGTGGACTCTTTGGAATAACTTGGTTATAGGAGTTGGATGCATGAGTGGAACTTCATACTTAGTTATGGAGGCTAGCAAAAGACTAGGAGCGACCAACTAAGAGAGCAATAATGGCCATAATCATGCAGAGCAACAAAACATCATTAATCAAAGCATAAAGTGATACTACAAGTCGAAAACTAAAGGATCATAAAGGCTATGGTGACTTGGTATAGTCTTAACATGGTGTGAGCATGCGCCAAGTCAACCCAAATAAAGCATCAAAGGATAATACCATAATACTATGCTTTAATATGCTAAAACAACACATGATTCTTTCAAGGCACATTAAGCAATCTCAATTGTCTATAACAAGTCATGCTACAACAAAAATCACTAAGCATAAAGCCAAAATAATATCAAGCATGACATGATAAAGCACGGGCCACAGTCAAAAACAAGCTCTCTTTACCATTAAGCATGAAATTTCCTACTCTTTTTCCAATCGAAACCAAACTATTTGAAAACCAATGCATGAAAGAGGGGGTCCAAGCAATTTATTCAAGCAAACTAAGAAAACCAAGCAAACGAAAACCGAAAACAAAAAATGAAGATGCTCCAAGAACAACACAACTGTGCATGAAACAATAAAAATGAAGTGTTTGGAAGAAACCTGAGATTTTTATTGATGAAGAAGGGGATGCCTTGGGCATCCCCAAGCTTTGAAGCTTGTACTTCTTGGATATCTCTTGGGGTGACACGGGGTGGCATCCCCAAGCTTGAGCTTTAGTCCATTCTTCATCTCATTACATCATTCTCTCCGTACACCTGAATTTTTTTCCTTCATACAAAACCTCACACAATCTTTATTAGCAACATTAGTGCACTCAAGATAATAAGTCTTTGGGTTCAGTTTCAACACCAATAAAACTTCCATTAAAACACAAGCTACTGTAGCACTTCCCTCAAAAAGCTCAATTCCCCAAAGAGAACTCAAAAAGGAATCAACAAGAAGCAAATGCAAATAATGGCAGAAATCTGTCAAAACAGACCAGCTGGTAAAAAACAATTTTTTCTAAGACCTTCTGTTGCTCAAATCGAAAAGTGTTGAACTAATGAAAGTTAGATAACAACCTGGGGCAGAAGCACAAAAAATCCAGCTCAAACCGACGTATAAAGATTTTACACGAATTTTTATAGCGAAGCACAAAAATCTGTTTTGGGACAACAACTCTCCCAAGCATTACTTCTCTCTCATTAGAGGTACTATTGGCACAAAAAGCAAATAAAAAGGATAAGGAGAGGTTATTACAGAGGTAATAACTTCCAAGACTCATCTAATACTTTTGGGTTATCTCCCAATAAGTACTTTTCTTTAACGCCTTTAAGTTAGGCATGATAGTTTGAGAAGATGCTCACATAAGAAATATGAATTGAAGTAAAAGAGAGCATCAAGAAGCAAATTCAAAGCACATTTAAGTCTAACCCACTTCCTATGCATAGGAATCTTGTAAAGAAACAAGTCATGAAAGCACAAAGCAACAAGCATAGGAAAGCAAAACAAGTGCAACTTCAAGACTTTCAACATAAAGAGGGGAAACCTAATATTATTGAGATGCATAAAACCATGTTTCCCTCTCTCATAATAACTTTCAGGAGCATCATGAATAAAATTAAAAATATAACTATCACATAAAACATTCTTATCATGAGCCACATGCATATAATAATTATTACTCTCCACATGAGCATAGTTATTCTTATTAATTGTAGTGGGAGCAAATTCAACAAAATAGGTATCATTATTATTCTCATCACCATAATCATCAAATATAGGAGGCATATTGTAGTCATAATTAATTTCCTCCTCAATAGTAGGTGGACTGAAAATATCATATTGATCATTGTAATCATCATATATTGGAGGTATAGTATCATCAAAGCAAATTTTCTCCTCTAAAGATGGGGGACTAAAAAGATCATTTTCATAAAAACTAGCTTCCCCAAGCTTAGACTTTTCCATAGCACTAGCAATAATGGTGTCCAAAGAACTCATACTAACAACATTGCTATTAGCAAGCAAATAAAGTTCCATAGGTTTTTTAATTTTCTCTTCAAACACTTCATGTCCTAACTCAAGATAAATACTATAAAGCTCTCTAATTTTTTTGTCGTTTTTCATTAAGCCTAACTAGTGAAAACAAAACGACAAAATTGTAGAATCTAAAGGAAATAACTTCGAGCACTCACACTGGAGGATGTGAGTACCTTTTACCTTACCTCCCCGGCAACAGCACCAGAAAATACTTGCTGGCGCGTGGTTGACGTGGGAGCTTCTTCTTCTTCAGTCCCCGACAACAGCGCCAAAAAATAGCTTGATGTCTACGCACTTCTATTCTTGTAGATAGTTGTTGGGCCTCCAAGTGCAGAGGTTTGTAGAACAGCAGCAAGTTTTCCCTTAAGTGCAGAGGTTCGGCGAAGATATAGTGAAATACAAGTGGTATGGATAAAAGACAACAGTGCCAAAAAATAGCTTGATGGCGTGGAAGAGACTAAAGAAAAACTGAAATAAAGATGGCAGCAAGCAAACATGTAACAAATCTAGTTGGAAACGGTGTTTCAATGCTTAGAAACAAGGCCTAGGGATCAGACTTTCGCTAGTGAACACTCTCATATAAATATCATCTCTTTATGATACTACTCTGAACTACTCTCCGGTTGGACACTCTAATCCATTGTAGGGCTATAACAGCACACCTCAAAGTTCGCTTTCCCCATCGAGATAACCCCACACTGTCACCTTGAGCACTAGATGGTTCAAACAAACACCACAATTTCATAGAGACATCCAACTCCAAATATAACTCATAACAAGTATTTGTAATCTCTAGCCTAAGTGCCACTATGGTGTGCACGCTGTCACTTTCACACACATGGGGATAAGCAGAGATCTATTAAAGCACTTGAGTAGCAAGGTAGATCTACTTGGTTACAAAGCTCATGATCACAATATGATCATGCATCGAGAGAGAGAGATGAACACATAGCTACCGGTAGAACCCTTAGCCTCGAGAGAGAACTACTCCCTCCTCATCATGGGAGTCAGCAACGACGATGGAGATGGCGGTGAAGATGGTGAAGAGGGCGGCGACGGCGCGGGGGACTCCTTCCCCGCTGCCGGTATCATAGGGGAGCACCGCCCCTTAGCCCCTTCCTTCATGGCTTGTTGGGAGGTAAAAACGTGGCTTTGATGGCTGCAAATTCGTGGGTGGAGGTGTCTCCCACGAATTAGGTTTCCTCCCTTTATATAGCTTCTCGGATTCCCATCACCCCATCTTGGGCTGCAGTAAATCGGGCCTAACAGGCCCGTCCGGACTCGGAATCACCTAAATTTTATGTCCAGAACGTTTGTGGTGAAATTTCCAACAACTTTGTAGTTTAAGAGTTTTCCGTTTGACACCGTCTTCGACCCGAAACATGACCATCTTCAAAAAGAGTTCTGAGACTTTCTGGAAAATCCCAATTTGACTCCAACAAGGTTTCCACTTGTATTCTTGGTAATTCCTACACATCAAAGTGTAAAACAAGAACATTATGCACTTTTACAACTATTAGTAGGTTAGTCCAAATAAATCATAAACTTTATATAAAAATGAGTATCAAAAGCATATTATTAACATAAAACCATCAAAAATTATAGATACGTTATGGACGTATCAGTACTATATGTCATACATGTAATTGCATCTTGTTCATCATTGCAAAAAATCAGTTTTAAAAGCTTTTTGCTAAAACACCACTCAAGTGCATGTTCATCACTTATAGGTGACTAGTAGGGTTTTTACCTTGCATCTTCTAGAATGGCACTATATAAGCATTCCATATGAATAGGTGCATAGAGTTTTCCAATACAAACCTGTAGGATTTTGTTTCGCTTAATTTAGAGCAGTAGATCAAAAGTTAGGACAGTTTTACCTTTTACTAAATTTCAGAATTCGGAAATTTCAGAAAGTTCAGTCAACAGACAGTTTTAGATTCAGCTAACAGCAGAAAAGAACAAAAAGGAAAAAAACAGAACGCAGCAGCCGGGTGGCGATCAAGAGCCCGCCTGGGCCCAGCTTTGCAGCCATGAGGGCAACCAGAAGTGCGTCGGCTGGTCCGCCAAATGACCCATCCTCAAAGACGCGCACTGCCCACCGGTGCTACCGACAGGTGGGCCCCACCTATCAGCCACACACCGCCGTTCGTGCTCGACACGGCCTCAACGGTCACCGATTTTCTCGTTGTTCGCGCCCGAGTCCGAGCCTCCTTCACCCTCCTAACACCCGCCTCATATAGGCCGCGAGCCCCTCTTCCGAACCCCCCTAAACCCTAGCTTATCGTGCTACCAAGCCGCGGCAATTGCTCGCCGGAGATCATCCATCGCCACCCCCATTACCGTCGGTAAGGAGCTCGAAATCGATCCCCGCGCCTCTTATTTTTGCGGAAGTACCGCAGTACACTGCCGCCCCTTTTTGACCCATCTTTCCCCTCTGCAGCGCCTCCGAGCCACCACTCAACATCGCCGGAGACCGCCGCCCGTCGCGTCGCTCTAGCCATAGAACGCCGTTGCCCGGGGAAGCCCCTGCCAGCACTGAGCATGTTTCCGTGACCGCCGCCCCTCACCATCCCCACTAGACCACTCCGTGGCCGCTGAACACCACCGGAGAGCCGCCGACGCCCACCTCCGACGACAACGCCGCTGAGCACCATGGTCACCCTGCGTCGGCCGTTGGATGCAAATCGAACGACCACGATCAGCCACTGACCACAAGCGTTGACCGCTGACCGGTCAATCGGCGCATCAGCTAGACCCACCCGTCAGCGGGAATATTCCTCGAAATATTCCCTGGAGTTTCTGAGAATAGTTAAAAAGGCAGAAAATATGTGTAACTTCTAAAAATCGTAGAAAAAAATCTACCAAGCCAAAATTTGCAAATAATATACCGTTGAAATCAAAAAATTATGTAGAATTTGCTTATAAAATAAAAATGCATGTTCACTGTACGTAATTCCCTAAGGTATAAAAAGGCTTAAAATAGTATAAAAATTATAGAAAAAGAGCTGTAAAACTTTTTGGCGTAATTTCTGGCTCTAATTTGAAACATCTATCCAGTGGTATTTTTGTATAACTTGATCGACACTGTATACATTAGAGGCTTAATATTTTGAATAAAGCCTTATTAGTTGGGTTAACAAATTGCATAAATTGTTTTTATTGCATTAAAGGTTTTTCCATGCATCATTCAATAGTAATAAACAACAGAGAACATAAAAGTGCTACTAAAACCTTTATTAAGACATCATGCATGCATTTGTGCACTTGTCTATAATTGTGTATATTATTTATGTGTTGCAATTATATCGTGTAGATTGTGACGAGTGCAACGGTTGTTTCTGCGAGGATTGTACTCTTGACTCCTACCGCCAAGGCAAGTAGATGCTATTTTGATCATATCTTGTCCTACTACTTTCTCTTATACATGTGTAGTGTATTTCTGTAGATTAAGTGTAGGAATTACTATGCTATGCTATGTCCTATGTATATTGTGGTAGGAATCCCTTGTAGTTGAGCCTCCGTAAGGTAGAAGTGCTTAGACCTGCTGTATAGACGGCGAAGAGATCACATTATGGTGAAGTATGTGTTTGTTCAAACTAAAAACAACATAATGTTAATGAACTACCAAGGCGGAGTGGTTGGATTGTCAACAGAGTGTGAATAATGGTGGGGAATGCCGCCCATGGTACTGAGAAGGATTGGTTCTCTTGGTTATAGTAACTTACGTGTGCAACCATGTGCTAGTAAGAAATGGGTGGCTGGTTGGACTTAGTAGGTCGTGGTGATCCGAACCCAGCGTAGCTAGAGATGTAGCGAATGGTAGGTTGGGACCGGTACGCAGTGGGGTTTGGAGATCTACTTCCTGAACGGTCTCTTCTTGGACTTCTCCCTATCATCACACAATATGAGTGTGGTGGTACGAGCTGGGTTGGCCAGGTCACATGTGTAAAGTGTACAAACCCCTGCAGGACGTAAAACTAAGTACTTAGTCGTGTCTCTGGTTACGGACGAAGGAGTTGCTTGATATCGAGGCTATGACATATTCTCGCTCATTCTTATTTCCTAATTACCAGAACTTGATGGGTGAACTTAATGGGTTGTTGTGAATCATACAAAAGTAGGATAAAGGTGTTTGAAAGTGAAAGCTAGCCAAAGCTCCACTAGCCAAATAAGCATGTCGATGCTAGGCACATTGTCTCTTTTATTTTAGTGCTACTGGCCATACATTCCATGTATTGACCCTTCGGGGCTGCTACGTTTCATGTTGCAGGTTATTCCGATTCCGAGTGATCGAATAGGTCGCGGTACTCCACTCGACACTTGTTCCCTTGTGGGTAATTTGAAGATAGACTAGTTATTTTTATTTATGTTGCTACTTGAATAATGTGTAAGCTAGCCTTCGAGCTAAGCGAATATTGTAATAATTGAATTTTCTGGATCTTCGTTATTTATGATACACGGATTATTACTTTGTTATTTAATCTATATTATATGTAAGCCAATGAACCGATCCAGGGATTGGCATGTTACATAGAAGCTACCGTCTTTTCAGTACTGTAGTGTTACATGTAATTATCCTAACTATATTCTTTTGTATGCTATTATGTAGAATGAAGATTCTCGAATGTAGAAAACGGGCAATCTTTGAGGTTGGGTTCATTGAACCATATATCGTTAATTTTGCTATGATACGATACTCCGCCAAAGACTCAAAGGCTAACTTGCTAACATTTTTAAATAGCCAACATTACAAAAAGGAAATACGATTTCCTTACAATTTCAGGTGAGTGTTACTGTCTTGTAAACATTCACTTTTGATTAGTCAATGTTGAGTGTAGTTGATGAGTTACTAACGTATATAAACATGCGTAGCTTCTACTGGATTCTGCTAATCATTCAAGTTGACGCTGGAAGAGTTGATATCGTAGACCCATTAAAAAAGACCATGAGGAGTATAGCCGCTTGACTAATATGCTTCAGAAGTAATTTCAATCATTATCACACTATATTGGCCTCTTTTGTTCATTTCCTGATATCAAGTAATTAATAACTCCTTTATTCATTTTCTTTGCCAGGCAAAGTTTGGAAACGGTTCCCCAAGGAGGTTATCGATCAATGAAAAGAGAAGCTGTGTTTTAATCCGATCCCGGTAAGTAGTACTAGCTAGGTCCACGCATCTCTTTAATCCTAGTTTCAATACCATTATCATGCTTGATTATTATTTGATTGAATTCTATTCTCGTAAAGTGCTAAGGCAGTCATAGGGAACTAATTTATGTGGATACTACATTTGTGAGTTACTTCACATGTCCTTCAGTGAGCGGCGCATGGATGTAAAACAATTTCAAGTACGTAAACAATATATTCGGAATTTTATTTTATGACCATCAATTGTGTTGAGTTTCATTCATATTTTATGATGATTGATATATTCGTATTGATCTCCTTCTTTAAAGAATAAAGATATACGGGATAAGCTCCTACCAAATAACCGCCTACTAGCAATTCAAAAGAAATTGACGGGACTTTTGCTTATGGAGGTCATACCTGAAACTGGAGAACACCATTGGCACTAATACCTCCATGTAATTTAATAATCTCCATGTAATTAAATATAGGATATATATGTATGCTCATAAGAGAAATTATATATATATATCATCTCTTGGCACGTCACTTTTGATGAGTCTAGCTTCCCTATGCAAAAACTCACTCCTCTACGGATCCACCCACACCAACCCTAGATACCACATCTTTGATCTACCGCCTTTTGTTGCGGCACATCCTCCTGTCGTGGCACAAAATCCGCCCCAAAACACTGCCGCGGTAGAACCCACTGATGCACTGGCAACCGATTGCCCCAAAACGATGTCGTGGCAGAACCCGCAGCCACACCCGGTTGCACACCATGTGGAGTACTTTAGTCCCGGTTGGTGATACCGCGGCCACGTGGAGGGTGTTTAGTCCTGGTTTCTGGGACAACCAGGACTAAAGGACGGGACCTCTAGTCCTGATTTCGTAGTCTTGGTTAGACAACTGGGACTAGAGACCATCCAAAACCGAGACTAGAGGCTATTTTTCTACTATTAAAGGCCAACTGGAGTGCATGCACACTTCAGAAGTTGCAGCATAAAATGAAGACACTTGCAGGGATCTTTCAGGTTGGGGTAAGCATGCTTTTGGTTAGGTTACTCTAGAGTTGCGTAAGCTACGTCACGAGCTTGAGAGGTTGCAGGCAGATCCTTTGCAACTTGGCCTGTTGTATGCGGAGATCAAGGTTAACCGCATAGTAGAGCTGAATCGGTGGGACGGGACCTCCACTTAGCCTGCTGGGTATCCCTCCTACATAGCCCACCAAACTCCTATGCGGGCAACCTACTTTTCATCGGCGGGATAAGAATTCATGCCCTTCTTGTCCCATTTATAACCTACCTTGACTAGACGAGAGGAGGAACGCAAAAGTACTACAATACGTACAGGTTATCCTCGGCAATCCCTCTGCTTCTGCCGTGATGTAGTGAACTAGTTAGGTGGGTTCCCATGGGTCCCGTGGATCCCGCTACAGTGAGATCCCTTTTATCCTGATGGGAAAAATTAGGTGGAAAGTTATGAATCACATGGAGAAGGTCATGTGGCAGTAGAGGTCTAGAATTCCGTGGTCGACTGTTGGGGACAAGAACACGAAGTTTTTCACTTACATGCTAGTCATGGAAGAATAAGAATAAAATAACCAAATTAAAGAGGGAAGATGACAGCATTACAGAGGATGCCCAAGAGAGGCCACAGCTACGTTGTTCTGTAAGAACTTGTATAGAACGGAGGGAACAAATAATATGGAAGCTGCTAATATGAATGACTTATTGCTTAAGCCTTTTGAGGAGAAAGAAGTGAACGAAGCACCGTTTCAAATGTTTCCCACGAAGGCGACGGGCCCGGATGGATTTCCGGCGCATTTTTTCCAAAGCGATTGAGAATTATGCAGTGCCGAGGTGATCTTAGTTGTGTTGAGGGTTTTGAGAGCGGAAGATGGAAGATGAGTAATGAGAGGCGTGTTTTGGAATAGTGGTGGTTTTGCGGATACCGCAAAACATCTTATGGTCAGGGAACTTTTTAGGGGACACAATCTAGATTCCTTTGCAATTTCAGAGACAGGGAGAGATAACTTTTCCTTACCTTTTTTATCACATCTTTCAGGAGGAAGTGATATTACTTGGTATTGTCTACCACCCTTGGGCAGATCTGGTGGAATGTTAGTAGGCTTAAATAACCAAACGTTGAGTGTTAAACAAGTAAAAGCAAGGGATAGGTGCATTAAGTTTCACATAGCCAATAGATCCAACAGCTTTGAGTGGTGCTTGATTTCTGTCTATGGAGCGGCACAAAATGATCAAAAAACTGAATTTCTGACTGAGTTGGTTAGAATATGTGAAGACCAAACATTGCCAATTCTAGTAGGTGGGGATTTTAACTTGCTCAGAAGACCAGAGGAAAAGAACAATAATAATTTCAACCCTAGGCGGTCCTTTATGTTCAACACTATTATTGAAAGCCTTAACTTAAGAGAAATTTGTCTGTCGGTAGACAGTTTACGTGGGCGAATTGTAGAGAGGTGCCTACCTATGAGAAACTAGATAGATTCCTTGCTAGTATTCAGTGGGAACAGAAATTTTCATTGGTAAATGTTCATGCCCTAACAAGATCAGGGTCTGATCATACCCCCTTGCTACTTGACTCAGGTGAACAAGTTCACCTGGGCAACAAGGCACACTTTTCTTTCGAACTTTCGTGGCTCAGATAGGAGGGTTTCTTTGATATGGTGGCAACCGAATGGTCAAAGATACCACTAGGGTGCTCCCCAATAGAAATCTAGCAAAATAAGATCCGACACCTTAGACAGTTTCTAAGAGGATGGACCAAAAAGCAAAGTGGTATATATAAACAAAAAAAGTTGGACTTGATTCAAGCAATAGAAAGCTAGATATTAAAGAGGAATCAATTGTTGTTAACGAAAAGGAGAGAAGTGAGCTTGCAAAGGCGAAAGAGTAATTAAATAATTTAAAAAGGGATGAAGAGTCCAAGTGGGCTCAACGAGCAAAAGTTAAACATGTTCAGGAAGGAGGAAATAATACAAAGTGTTTTCATCTTGTAGCTAATGGTCAACATCGCCGAAAATTGATTTGTCAACTTGAGCAAGATGAGGAGACAATTACTGGTCATGACAATCTGGTCAATTATATCACCAATTATTATAAGATGTTATTCAGGAAACCAGAATAAAACCATTTTTCTATAATAGAATCTGAAGTAAATGACATTCCTCAGCTGTCTATAGAGGAGAATGATATACTCACTGTTGACTTCACAGAGAAGGAGGTATATGAGGCTATCATGCAAATGGAAAGTAATAAAGCACCAGGTCCCAACGGTTTTTCGGCTGAGTTTTACAAAACTTTTTGGAGCATTATTAAATTCGACATGTTGAACATGTTAGAAAATTTCCAACGGTGTCACTTACCGTTGTTTCATCTGAACTTTGGTACAATAATTTTACTGCCAAAAAAGGATAATGCAATACAAATCCAACAATATAGGCCGATTTGTTTACTCAACATAAGCTTCAAAGTTTTTGAAGGAGATATGCTCTAGAGGCAAATAATAAATAGGTTTTTATTGTCATATCTCAATTAGTTTATAATAGTTTCATATTGTGCTATAACTGTTCCAAGTAGAAACATTGGTGCATGTGTGGTATGAAACAACCGAGTACCTAGTAGCCTCTATTCATACTAGTTCGTTGGTCATGAGGATGATCTGGGTTTCAAGATCATGGGCATTTATGCCAATTGACAACAGGGTCATATCATTGGAGAATGATGTGATTGGACATTCCTCGAAGGATTGCAACACGATCAAGTCATATAGTTCATTGTTGCAACAGCTATACCTAGACTCCTTTTCCTTAGACAGTGAGCTCATATTACTCAATATTTCCTGAGCCTGCTTAAACTACATCAATTGTCATCTAGTACTACGGTGACCATAAAGGTGTACATTGGGTATTCCAAAGGAATAGTAGATGATATGTGACTGCAAGACCGGGATTTGTTCACCCACGTGACGGATAAAGATACATATGGCCGGCTTGGTGAGATTACATCTATAAATGTTGCAACATGTGACTCGGTCAAGGGGGTGTAATATCACGGTAACAAGAAAACAGAACTTGTTGTGAACGAGATTGAACAAGGTATGTGATACCAATAATCGGATCTCGGACAAGTCGTATCGAGAAACAAAAGGAATTGGATGCTACATTTAGCGGTTCAAATGACATTGTCATCAGGAATGCATAGGGGTCACATGGATATCCCTGGTCCCTCTATTGATCATTGATACAGATCATGTCTAGAGCATTCCCGAGCCGTGAGAGGATACACTTAAGGGTACGATGAGAGCGATCATCCGTAAGACGAAATCACAGTAGAGAAAGAATAAAGGAAAAGACCAGAAAAGCGTTTTTGGATAAATGAGAATTTAAATATACATTTATTATATGTTAATTATGAATTAATATATACTAAATAATATTTAGATTAAGATTTACAAAGACAACTTTTATATTAGGCCAAATACCCGGAGGGAAATAGCCTAGAAGAAAAGCTGCAGGAAAAAGGAAAGGGAAAAAAAACAGCCCAGCCCACGTGGGCGGCGGATAATATCCACCGCACCAGGCAACACGCAGCTGGGTTGTGCTCGTGGGCGGGCGGCAGATAAAGGGCACCGCATAGGGCGGGCACCAGCTGGCCGCCGCCGCAGCTAGGCCGACTCAACCCGGCCTAATGGGGCTCGCGGGGAGCAGCCGGGCGGGCTGCCTTGCCTGCTGGGACGCCGGGGCTTCCGGCCCACCCCGGGTCGCCTTCCCCTCTCCTCCTTGTGGTTGGGCCACCGGCTGGTTTCGGCCCACCCGGGTCTGCCCGCCTGGCTGGCTCAGCGCAGGGGCAGCTAGGCCACCTGGTGCACCCAGGCCCACCGGGGTTGGCACCCCTTTGCAGCTAGGCTGAGGGCATTTGGCCCATCCGGCTGAGACAAAAATCCCTGGTATTTTTCCTTTACTATTAGTCCCACATGGCTAACCTAATGGGGAGGGCACACCCGCTCCGCCTATATAAAGGGGTGCCTATGGGTGGGATTAAACACACAAATATTTGGAAAAATCCTTTGGTTGACTTCCTCCTTCACTCTCTCTCTAGCCCTTATGACCATGGCCCCAAGTCTGGGCTGTGCGATCGAGGGACACCTGCAGTACGCCGTTGCGCTGCAGGGATTTCAAGCCGGATATCAACTTCCGCACTCCCGGCAAGATCGGGGAGCCAGAGGTCACATCGTGCACCGGATGTGTACGAAGACACGAGGCGCAACACTTGGGGCGCTTAAATGTCGTGAGCCGGAGCTGCTGCACGATGAAGATGAAGAAGGAGCAAGGGGTGACCTGCGAGGAGCTTCGCGACCTTGAGGTCGGCTACGAGTACGCTTACTTCAACCACGTGCCCCGCGGAACGTTAACCGCGTATGGTCTACAAGGGTATGTATTCTCTACGCATGGATGTTACCGCATTACTACATAGATAGATCCTAGACAGTTTTGGGGTTCCATCGTAGGAATTTTTTTTGTTTTCTGCGGACAACACTATCATCTTTATGGAACATGATTTTGAGAAAGCAATGAATATGAAAATTATATTAAACATCTTCGAACAACTTTATGGGTTAAAAATCAACTTCCACAAGAGTGAATTGTTTTGTTTTGGTCAGGCAAAGATGGTGGAAACTCTTTACGTAACCTTTTTTGGCTGTGAAATAGGGTCTTTCCCTTTTAAGTATCTAGGGATCCCTATTCATTTCAGAAAGTTAAAGAATGGTGAATGGAAACCTATTGAGGATAGGTTCAAAAGAAAGCTCGCAAGTTGGTTAGGTAAACTGTTGTCGTATGGTGATAGACTCATTCTTATTAATTCGGTGCTCATGGGTCTACCTATGTTCATGTTATCCTTTTTTGAGGTACCCAAAGGGTACGAAAAAGACTGGATTACTTACGATCATGTTTCTTTTGGGATAGTGATGGACATACACGGAAGTACAGACTAACTAAATTAACCATCATTTGTACACCGCGGGATCAAGGTGGACCGGGTATTGAGGTACTAGCCTTAAAGAACAAATGCCTTCTAAGTAAATGGTTTCACAAAATCCTGCAATGAGAAGGTGTGTGGCATGAATTGATTCACAACAAATATTTAAACTCCAAATCTCTAACTCAGGTTAGATTGAGACCGAACGATTCTGTAACACCCTCGAATCGACCCTATGCAAGTTTTAGCGCTTCCCGCCAAACCCGCATAGAAACGATTCAAGGACGCCCACCAGGCACTTGCGTGCGGGTGGAGAACGAAGTAATATCATTACACAATAGTCCATGATGGAACCCACAGAACAGATATATATACAACATGACTCCACGAGTCAAGAATACAGATATACAATACAAAGATCCAAATCACCTTGAAATCGATACCACGTCTAAGTATGGACAAGAAGCAAATTGGGCTAAGAGCCCTGAAGAATAACCAATGGCGTCCATAACCCTGCCCAGGCCAAGCCGGAAGGGTAACCCTGCTAACGACGTCGATCGCAAACCTGCTAAAACAAAAGGGGGTGCCGACAAAAGGCAAAGGAAAAACAGAGCGTCAAGATCGAGGCCAAGACAGCGAGGCTAGAATTGACTCGCCTACATAGGTATGGTGGACTGAAGCGGCAGCGCAGCATGCACTAAACAACCTGAGACTCGATTCAACTGTCGGCTATTAGAGAGGGATAAGAAAGACCTATTCGGATCCAACCTGATAGTAACACAAACATACTCATCCTGGTATTCCCCCTCGAGACCAAACAAGGAAGTCAAACCGAGGAACTCACTCAGTTGGTAGTTTTATTCATTCGATTATAGTTGAAGCACTTACTAGTCAGATATAGATAGCATGAGTCATCCTGATAGCATAAGTAGTGGACAGTTTTAATTAACCATTTCGTGGTAGTTGGAACATTTACTAGTCAGATATAATTGTCCTGAGGAATCCCAAATACCAGCCATTGTTGGCACTTTTATCACATTCCATTTGAGTTGCAATACTTACTAGGCAGGTATAGTATGACACAGATCACCACAGATCCACCAGTTGTTGGCATTTTTATTATTCATTCCATTATACTTGAGCTGATTACTAGTCACATATTAAGTCAAATTTATAGCACTACTTTAGTTATGCTTGTCTATGATCGAGATACTGTGCTCCAAGTCGTCCATAACCGCGGACACGGCTTTCAGAAAGTTTTACCCTGCAGGGGTGCACAAATAGCAACACACATTCGATCAACCTCGGAAAAACCAACTCAAAACCCAACGAGGCTTTCACGACAAAGCAATCACAGGATTCAAAAAATATTTCAGGGGGGCACCCCACTAAGCTACCCGCAATGAAGTTGGCCGGCTTCGGAACGGACCCAGGGTTTGCGAGAACGGCTGTAAACGACTAGGAACCCGAAAGTGTGACTAGGCTTGTCGATACCGTGAATCGTGCCACGATCCAAAATAGTACAGGTGCTCCACACACAATCGTAAATAAAGTAGTAAAGCATGGCATAAATACAGAATAGTAATAAATCCCCAAACTACTTGTGGCCCCAAGAAATAGAAATGAATCAAACTCTGGCTCAGGGGGGTCCATAAGGCCTCCTGGATGTGGATAGTGCGAAAATCAAGGAACAGGTATCAAGTACTCGGGGTCCTACGGGACACAAGTGAGCATGGAAGAACCAAATAACATCTATTGCTCACCGATGCCTCTGCATTAGTTATATCTAGCAATTTAATAGTTGTATTTAAAGTCATGATCATCTCCACCATAAACATCTGCCAGCATTCCAACAATTGTGGTACTTGACAACACGAGATCGCACCTGATCAAGCAAATACGACTCGCAAGGCCACCTATCTACCAAACAACAGGTATTAGGAGGTGTCCATGGCAATATAGAGGCTGCACGAGATATAACTGGTGCACAAAAACTAAAGCATCACGACACGGATAGCAATAGATCAACAGGAGGACATAAAGACTATAAATGCAAAATAGGTAGAAGGGGGAGAGATGCTCGCCTGGGAAAACACTGCCGAAGGTACATTATCCGAAGGACTTGTCGATACTCGCATCAACTCAACGGCCTAATCCGCGAAGAAGCAAATCACTAAAAGAAACACCGGATGCACTATTTAATACTACGGCAAAAGATCTGGCATGATGTATGTATGATGCATGACATGGCAAAGATGCGGTGCAATTAAGCAATATTAAGCGGAACCGGGGTCCCGACAATTAATTATATGGTTCAAGTTATTTATCTACCCCGCAAATTAAATGTTGCATTAACAAGGCAAAACAGGGCATCGGTTCGCTACACCAATTTAAATGGAGTCCGGAATAAGACTAGAATAGCCCGCATATAGACTCCATACTTAATTTAGGTGAATCGACTATTTAACCCAACCCACCAGATGACATGTATGCAAGCATGATGATTTAATGATGCGACATGTATATGTCATATTATAAAAATAGAGGCTTAGGGTCACACATCTGGGTTCGGAAGATCTTGGGTTCCTGGGGTTCGGGTCTGGGTCTCAGGGTCTGGATCTAGGGTTCGACTCGACGGGATCGGGCTCGGCGGGATCGGTCTTTGGAGGTTGTCGAAGGACTTGGTTTAGCGTCCGAGGATCATCAGGTTCGCCCTGGTCGGTGTCGATCTTGTCGTCGCGGAGATCTTGTCGGGTCCGTGTATCGGGTCGGTCTTGGCATCCGGGGTGAAGTACTTGTCGTTCCCGTGGCGATCTTGGCGTTCTTCAGGTTCGGGTTTTGGCGTCTGAGAGGAAGAACTTGGCGTCCTTGTCGAAGTTCTTGAGCGCCGGACTCGGGTTCGGCGCCGATGGCCTGGTGTAGTCCTTCGGGTCTCGTATCGTGTCGGTCTCGGTCTCACGAAGGCCGGAGATCTTGTCGGGACAAACCGTGTGGTGGTAACTTGCATCGTCATCGGGTTGGTTTGTCCGAGGGGAGATCTTGTTGACAAGCACAGGATTGGCAGTACCACATCGTAACACAAGAGAGGCATCTATAGCATGATACACTGTAGTTATCGGCAAAGAACATGGTACTAGGGTCAAACAAACAAGCGGTGAGCAGGGACACCCGCGCGTGGTCGACTAGCGGGAGACGACGTGGACGCGGAGTAGCAGAGAAGCGGCAGGGGCACCGACGGAAAACCACGGGGAGGTGAAGCCCGGCGTGCTCAGGGGCGGGGTTGGGGAAGATGCCCGCGAGGGGGTCGCGCGGCTGATGGCAGCGACGACCTGGACCGAGAAGAGGCCAGGGCGGCGCTGGAGCTTGGCGGTGAAGAACCGGGTGGGCGCGGTAAGGAGGGGACACCAGCGGCGGCGACTCCGGTGGAGGAAGGAGAGGCGACCGTGGTCGCCTCGGAGGCTGCAGGAGGCGGGGGTGAACCGCGGCGGCGGCGGCCTCGACGGGGAGGAGGGGGACAGGGCCCGAGGCCGGAGAGGAGGCACCGACAGCGGTGGACGGAGGACGGGGTGGAGGCGACCGGAGAAGGGGCCGACGGTGGCGGAGCTGGGCGACCTCGGGGATAGGGGCTCGGGGCCTTGTGGCAGCGTGAGTCGCCCGGCAGGCTAACGGGCGCCTTCTGGGAGATGCGAGGGAAGCAGAGGGCGGCGGAGCATCGGCTCGGTGCGGCGGCCGGAGCCGAGCACGGGGAGGGGTGGCGAGGTCGTGCGCCGATGGGAGGGAGAAGCGGCAAAGTGGCGAGGCGAGGCGTGTGTGGTCGAGCAAGGGAGGAGATGCGGCCAGGCAGCGAGGATGGAGGCGGCCTGGGCGCGTGGGACGGGTCGCGGTGGTTGGGTCAGGGGAGAGGACGACGGAAACATGGGGAGGAGGAGCACCAGGATGGGGAATCGAGGTGGGGCCGGGGGCGTCAGTGGCGTGCGGAAACGAGGGTGGACGCGGGCGGCTGCATCGCGTCGCGTTGACGCGAGGTGGGCACAACATGCGTTGCGTGTGGCGTGTGTGGCTGGGAGGGTGCGGTCAGTGGAAGGTGGGGCCCAGGGGCAGGCGTGGCAGGCAGAGCTGGCTGGGTGTGTGAGGTGGAGGGCTGGCGCGGGGTGCGCCTATGTGGTGCGATGGGGACAGGGGAGGGAGTGTGCGAGGTAGGGTGGTGTCGGCGGCTGTGGGTAGTAGGTAGGTGTGGGTTAGGGTTTTGGTAACGGGGTGGTAGGCTGCTGCTAGCTGGGCTTTTGGGCCTGGCTGGCAGCGGCCTCCCCCGATTAAATATTTATTTTATCTGTTTTAATTTTAAAGACTTTTGTAAATAGTTTTTAGACAAATAAAATACCTGGAAAAGACCAGAGTTTTGATTTGAATAAAGACGGGGGATATTTTAGAAAACAAAACTAGGCTTTTAGAAAAATAGTTTTAGACAAAACATATGCATGATGATGATGCTCAAATGCAATGTGGCATGATGACATGAGCATGTGGTCATGATGATGCAATGCACAAAAACACAGCGATTTTCTAGTAGTGGTTTTAGCGGGGCGCCACAATTCGACACCACTAACAATGGATCTCGCGCTCGAGATCCGCCTCATGGTACCAGGGAGATGGCTGGTGATCAGATTCTTCTCGCTTCGTGTAGATCCTCGTGACACCACTAAAAAAAGATTCTTTATCCATCTTGAAATCGGCAACACCACCAACAAGGTGTCTTTGTCCGTGATCATCGAGAGAACACTCCGGGAAACAAAGGACGAAGAAACAGGGGCGGACCCAGAGCAAAATCGACCCGGGGTCACTCTATAGGTCACACATATATTTCAGCTAGATTTGGAGGTGTCATACACTACAAATGACTAAAAATTAGCAAAGAAATAGGATTTTACCGGGTGTCCCGTGACACCTGCTACCATAAGGTAGGTACGCCCCTGCGAAGAAAGAGGTCACAAGGCTACCTCTAACTTCAGTGAAAGGAGTAAATTGTATAGATCCGCCAATTCAATGTACAAGAGCGAATGTTAAGAGTAGTCGGATGGTGATCAGTCCATCGCGCACCCAAACCATTACTCTGCACACGAACCGGAGAATTATGCAACCAACTCTCGGAATTAGACTGAAGATCTCGACAATCGAGGTTCGGAAACAGAAGAGTGATGCAAACTCTGCATCGGATCTGGCATAGATGATGTCGTCGCGTCGGAAAACACTGGAAGGAACAAACAGGGAACAAAGAATGGTACCACCGATAAAGGGTTCCTCAGATAGCATGAGGACCGGATGTAGAAGCACTGTTACCAAAGGAGGAAGCGAAAACCCTGAAGGTACGACGGGAACCCAACCATGAGAATTCCTGGACTCGAAGGAAAAGATAAGAGGACAGATTTAAATCACGCAGGGGTAAGAGGAGAACATCAGAGGGGTAAGGAGTAAAAGAAGACCTAATCAGATCTATCCAACCGATTTTCCAAAATAGTTTTGACACTCTACTTCGGCCGTTAGCTAGGTTATCCTACGGGCTGGACTTGTGGGGTATCGCAACTGCTGAGCTCTGATACCACTCTGTAACACCCTCGAATCGACCCTATGCAAGTTTTAGCGCTTTCCGCCAAACCCGCATAGAAACGATTCAAGGACGCCCACCAGGCACTTGCGTGCAGGTGGAGAACGAAGTAATATCATTACACAATAGTCCACGATGGAACTCACAGAACAGATATATATACAACACGACTCCACGAGTCAAGAATATAGATATACAATACAAAGATCCAAATCACCTTGAAATCGATACCACGTCCGAGTACAGACAAGAAGCAAATTGGGCTAAGAGCCCTGAAGAATAACCAATGGCGTCCATAACCCTGCCCAGGCCAAGCCGGAAGGGTAACCCTGCTAACGACGTCGATCTCAACCCTGCTAAAACAAAAGGGGTGCCGACAAAGGGCAAAGGAAAAAGAGGAGCGTCAGTACTGAGGCCAGTACACGGCGAGGCTAGAATTCGGCGGCTCTCGCCTACATAGGTATGGTGGACTGAAGCGGCAGCACATCATGCACTAAACAACCTATAGAGACTCGATTCAGCTGTCGGCTATTAGAGAGGGATAAGAAAGACCTATTCGGATCCAACCTGATAGTAACACCAAACATACCCATCCTGGTATTCCCCCTCGAGACCAAACGAGGAAGTCAAACCGAGGAACTCACTCAGTTGGCAGTTTTATTCATTCGATTATAGTTGAAGCACTTACTAGCTAGATATAGATAGCATGAGTCATCCTGATAGCATAAGTAGTGGGCAGTTTTAATTAACCATTCCGTGGTAGTTGGAACATTTACTAGTCAGATATAATTGTCCTGAGGAATCCCAAAACCCAGCCATTGTTGGCACTTTTATCACATTCCATTGGAGTTGCAATACTTACTAGGCAGGTATAGTATGACACAGATCACCACAGATCCACCAGTTGTTGGAATTTTTATTATTCATTCCATTATACTTGAGCTGATTACTAGTCACATATTAAGTCAAATTTATAGCACTACTTTAGTTATGCTTGTCTATGATCGAGATACTGTGCTCCAAGTCGTCCATAACCGCGGACACGGCTTTCAGAAAGTTTTACCCTGCAGGGGTGCACAAATAGCAACACACACTCGATCAACCTCGGAAAAACCAACTCAAAACCCAACGAGGCTTTCACGACAAAGCAATCACAGGATTCATAAAATATTTAAGGGGCCCACCCCACTAGGCAACCCGCAATGAAGTTGGCCAACTCCGGAACAGACCCAGGGTTTGTGAGAACGGCTATAAACGACTGGGAACCCGAAAGTGTGACTAGGCTTGTCGATACCGCAAAATCGTGCCGTGATCCAAAATAGTACAGGTGCTCCACGCACAATCGTAAATAAAGCAGTAAAGCATGGCATAAGTACAGAATAGTAATAAAGCCCCAAACTACTTGTGGCCCCAAGAAATAGAAATGAATCAAGCTCTGGCTCAAGGGGGTCCATAAGGCCTCCCGGATGTGGATAGTGCGAAAATCAAGGAACAGGTATCAAGTACTCGGGGTCCTACGGGAAACAAGTGAGCGTGGAAGAACCAAATAACATCTATTGCTCACCAATGCCTCTGCATTAGTTATATCTAGCAATTTAATAGTTGTATTTAAAGTCATGATCATCTCCACCATAAACATCTGCCAGCATTCCAACAACTGTGGTACTTGACACACGAGATCGCACCTGAGCAAGCAACTACGACTCGCAAGGCCACCTATCTACCAAACAACAGGTATTAGGAGGTGTCCATGGCAATATAGAGACTGCACGGGATATAACTGGTGCACGGAAAATAAAGCATTGCGACACGGATAGCAATAGATCAATAGGAGGACATAAAGACTATAAATGCAAAATAGGTAGAAGGGGGAGAGATGGTCGCCTGGGAAAACACTGCCGAAGGTACATTATCCGAAGGACTTGTCGATACTCGCATCAACTCAACGGCCTAATCCGCGAAGAAGCAAATCACTAAAATAAACACCGGATGCACTATTTAATACTACGGCAAAAGATCTGGCATGATGTATGTATGATGCATGACATGGCAAAGATGCGGTGCAATTAAGCAATATTAAGCGGAACCGGGGTCCCGACAATTAATTATATGGTTCAAGTTATTTATCTACCCCGCAAATTAAATGTTGCATTAACAAGGCAAAACAGGGCATCGGTTCGCTACACCAATTTAAATGGAGTCCGGAATAAGACTAGAATAGCCCGCATATAGACTCCATACTTAATTTAGGTGAATCGACTATTTAACCCAACCCACCAGATGACATGTATGCAAGCATGATGATTTAATGATGCGACAGGTATATGTCATATTATAAAAATAGAGGCTTAGGGTCACACATCTAGGTTCGGAAGATCTTGGGTTCCGGGGGTTCAGGTCTGGGTCTCAGGGTCCGGACCTAGGGTTCAGCTCGACGGGATCGGGCTCGGCGGGATCAGTCTTTGGAGGTTGTCGAAGGACTTGGTTTGGCATCGAAGGATCATCAGGTTCGCCCTGGTCGGTGTCGATCTTGTCGTCATGGAGATCTTGTCGGGTCCGTGTATCGGGTCGGTCTTGGCATCCGGGGTGAAGTACTTGTCGTTCCCGTGGCGATCTTGGCGTTCTTCAGGTTCGAGTCTTGGCGTCTGAGAGGAAGAACTTGGCGTCCTTGTCGAAGTGCTTGAGCGCCGGACTCGGGTTCGGCGCCGATGGCCTGGTGTAGTCCTTCGGGTCTCGTATCGTGTAGGTCTCGGTCTCACAAAGGCCGAAGATCTTGTCGGGACAAACCGTGTGGTGGTAACTTGCATCGGCATCGGGTTGGTTTGTCCGAGGGGGAGATCTTGTTGACAAGCACAGGATTGGCAGTACCACATCGTAACACAAGAGAGGCATCTATAGCATGATACACTGTAGTTATCGGCAAAGAACATGGTACTAGGGTCAAACAAACAAGCGGTGAGCAGGGACACCCGCGCGTGGTCGACTCGCGGGAGACGACGTGGACGCGGAGCAGCAGAGAAGCGGCAGGGGCACCGATGGAAAACCACGGGGAGGTGAAGCCCGGCGTGCTCGGGGGCGGGGTTGGGGAAGATGCCCGCGAGGGGGTCGCGCGGCTAATGGCGGCGACGACCTGGATCGAGAAGAGGCCGGGGCGGCGCTGGAGCTTGGCGGTGAAGAACCGGGCGGGCGCGGTGAGAAGGGGACACCGGCGGCGACGACTCTGGTGGAGGAAGGAGAGGCGACCGTGGTCGCCTCGGAGGCTGCAGGAGGCGGGGGTGAACCGCGGCGGCGACGGCCTCGACGGGGAGGAGGGGGACGGGGCCCGAGGCCGGAGAGGAGGCACCGACAGCGGTGGACGGAGGACGGGGTGGAGGCGACCGGGGAAGGGCCGACGGTGGCGGAGCTTGGCGACCTCGGGGAGAGGGGCTCGGGGACGCGGCGAGCGGCGATGCGCAGGTCGCCGGCGGGGCGAACGGCGGCGCTCTGGGGAGATGCGAGGGAAGCAGAGGGCGGCGGAGCATCGTCTCGGGGCGGCGGCCGGAGCCGAGCACGGGGATGGGCGGCGAGGTCGTGTGCCGATGGGAGGCAGGGACGAAGCAGGCGGCAGGGGCCGAGGAGGCGGCGACGCGGGTCGAGCAAGGAAGGAGATGCGGCCAGGCAGCGAGGATGGAGGCGGCCTGGGCGCGTGGGACGGGCCGCGATGGTTGGGTCAGGGAGAGGACGAGGGAAACGTGGGGAGGAGGAGCACCGGGGTGGGGAATCGAGGTGGGGCCAGGGGCGTCGGTGGCGTGCGGAAATGGGGGTGGACGCGGGCGGCTGCATCGCATCGCGTTGACGCGAGGTGGGCACAACATGCGTTGCGTGTGGCGTGTGTGGCTGGGAGGGTGCGGTCGGTGAAAGGTGGGGCCCAGGGGCAGGCGTGGCAGGCAGAGCTGGCTGGGTGTGTGAGGTGGAGGGCTGGCGTGGGGTGCGCCTGTGTGGTGCGATGGGGACAGGGGAGGGAGTGTGCGAGGCGGGGTGGTGTCGGCGGCTGTGGGGAGTAGGTAGGTGTGGGTTAGGGTTTTGGTAACGGGGTGGTAGGCTGCTGCTAGCTGGGATTTTGGGCCTGGCTGGCGGTGGCCTCCCCCGATTAAATATTTATTTTATCTGTTTTAATTTTAAAGACTTTTGTAAATAGTTTTTAGACAAATAAAAGACCCGAAAAAGACCGAAGTTTCGATTTGAATAAAGATGGGGGATATTTTAGAAAACAAAACTAGGCTTTTAGAAAATAGTTTTAGACAAAACATATGCATGATGATGACGATGCTCAAATGCAATGTGGCATGATAACATGAGCATGCGGTCATGATGATGCAATGCACAAAAACACAGTGATTTTCTAGTAGTGGTTTTAGCGGGGCGCCATAGATTCTCCCTTTTGGAAAGGTCTAATGTGCATCAAAGATGACTTCTTCAGAAGAGGTCACTTTGAAGTAGGGAATGGAGAACAGACGCGTTTTTTTGGAAGGATGTCTGTTAGGCGATTCATCACTCGCTAACCAGTACCTATCATTATTTTGTATTGCTCAAAGGCAAGATGATACGGTCGCACAAGTGTTATCAAGTAATCCCCTGAATATTCAATTTAGGAGGGTTCTAACTGGTACTAGATGGATTAGATGGTTACGTCTTATGGAACGATTAATAAATGTAACAATTTAGGATAACGATGACTTGTTTAGATGGGATCTAACATATACATGAAATTTCACAGTGAAATCAATGTATTTAGATAGCATACATGATCATACACCATTCCTTAGAAAGTATATCTGGAAGATAAAAGCACCACTAAAAATAAGAATTTTTATGTGGTTCTTATACCGTAAAGTAATCCTTACTAAAGATAATTTAAAGAAACGAAATTGGAATGGGAACTTTAAATATTGTTTTTGTACCGAAGTTGAGACAATACAACATTTATTCTTTGATTTCTCTTTGGCTAAATTGATGTGGCGTGTTGTACATATGACTTTCAATATCTCATCTCCAACTAGCACTGATAATTTATTTGGAAATTGGTTAAAAGGTGTCAATAAACATGAGAAAGTGAATATCTATGTGGGCACTTGTGCTTTGCTTTGGGAAATTTGGAATACAAGGAATGACTTAATATTTAATAGAACATCAAAATCATCTTTTTTTTAGGTTATCCCAAGGACTACATACTGGATACATTTGTGGTCCCTACTACAATGTATGGAACGGCGACAAGCTATGGAATTTGGATGCCACCAATTTGAATCGGTGGCATCAGATTTATTCACCAATTTGGGCTGGCGGCCTATGACTAGGATAGAACTATAATCAATAGAACTGCTATGTATCGTCTAGAGATTTTCAGGTGGCTGATTTTTGTTTCCAATTTGTATGACCAGTGAGTTGTAATAAGGTACAAATTCAAATAAGATAATAAAAGAAGGTTGCATGCATCAATTTGATGTAGAGGCCGGGGTCATGCCCCATTTCTTAAAAAAAGAAAAAAAACACGTTCATTGTCTTAATCCACAAAGTGGCAAGCCAGGAGGAGCTGGGCCATTTTAGACCCATCAGTCTGTGTAATGTGATATACAAAACACCGATCAAGGTGGTGGCAAATGGACCGAAGGTAGTTTTTCCTTGGTATTATTCCATAAGAGCAGTCGACCTTTGTCCCGGGGTGGTTAATCACGGATAAATTATTACCATTTTCGAGTGGTTGCATTTTATGAAGCGCAAAGGGCGAAGGATCTCCGGTGTTGTCCACTGAAGCTTGGTATGAGGAAAGCATATGACCGTGTTTAGTGAGACTACTTGCAAGCTATCATGACATGGCTAGGTTTTCATCGCCTATGTCTGGAGATGGTGATGCAACTTGTGATGACCATCTCTTTCTTAGTTCTTTTTAATGGTGATCGCCTCGAGAGTTTCACATCCTCGAGGGTTATCCGTCAAGGCGATCCTATCTCCCCCTATCTCTTTTGTTGGCAGCAGAGGATCTTTCGTGCCTGTTAAAATCAAGGAATCATTCATGAAACTTAAGTGGCACTAAAGTGGCTCGGTCGACACCAATGTTTAGTCACTTACTCTTTGTAGATGGCACCAATGGAGAGTATAATGGAGGTGAACAAGGTGCTACAACTGTATTGTATGCGTCGGGCCAGCAGGTGAACTTGGAGAAGTCTTCGACTCACTTTGCTAAGGGGTGTCAGAACCATGTGACAGAGGATATTAAAGAGATCCTCCATGTGCATAATGTTTCTCGAAGGGGGAAATATTTGGGCATGCCTTCTGATGTTGGAAGTTCGATTAATGGTGCTTTTAAGTATCTTAAAGATCTATTGTGGAAAAAGGTCTAGGGTTGGCTGGAGCTTTTGTTGTCGTAACATGAAAGGAGGTTTCAATTAAAGCCGTTCCTCAAACAATGCCGACCTTTTCTATGTCGTATTCCAAACTTTTGAGGGTTTTGTGCAATTATTTGAATGGCTTGCTAAGAAAATTTTGGTGGGAAAGCAAGGAAGGAAAAAGTAAGACTTGTTGGGTTGTTTGGGAGGACACGGCGAAGACCAAGAATTGTTAAACCTGTTAAACAATATTTGTAACATGTTTAAACGTGGTTGAGACTGTTACGGTATGGAGTACGTACTCCACCTGGACTCCTCCCGATTCTCTTTCCCCCTCGTGTATTTCCTCCCGTGGGTTTTTCCCTCGATATAATCAAACATGAAAACGAGCCGAGGCCAAGGCAATTGTTCAGATCCTAAATCTTTGTCAAAACCTTGCACTATTAACCCGCCAGGCTTGGCGAATCTTGTAGGAACCGCACACGCTAATTATGTAGCATGTTTGGTGACCAGTGTGATCGAGCCGTATCTTAATGAAATACGAGTGTTCCATGTAAGAAAATGCTTAGTAATTCCATATTTTCGAATTCTGTACTATGAAGAGATTGACACGTATACTTGTCTTTTTTTTTCCGGCGATGTGCGTATATCTATCTTCGTGATAGGTGTTGTAGCTACCATAGAGTTTCCGATCTTCACCGTACGTCCGTACGACCTTACATATAGTACTAGCAGATATAGATGTTACGTGTCCCTAGCAGGGAGGCTTAGCTAGAAGTTTGATCCACCTGCGGACGGACGTGACCAATTATGGCTTCGATTATAGGTTTGGGTCGGGGATTTGTGTGCACCTGATCTCCGTCCGCTAAAACAAAAACCTTTTCTTCCTTGCATCGGAGCCACACCATCCCTGCGGCCGCAAGAACCCGATCGAGGTGAGTTCTCGCCAATAAATCCGACCCCTACTGCTAGCTAGCTAGCGTGGATTGATTCATTGCCTTTTCCTTCTTCTCGATCCGTCAGCCCAGAACAAGAGGATGGATCGCTTTTGCGACGTCATAGTGGAGGAGATCCTCCGCTGCCTGCCGGCCAAGTACCTCCACCGCGTCCGCGCCACCGCCCGCCGCTACAACCTCATCGTCCTCGACCCCGGATTCCGCGCTCGCTACTGGGAATCGCACTCCCCTTACCTCTCCGGCGTCTTCCTCCAGTCCGATCACCCCTGGCGGCAGCACTTTCGCTTCCTCGCCGGCCCTAGCGGCCGCCCATCCGCAGCGACGGAGTCCGTGTTGGGTTCAGATCTCGCCTTCTTGCCTCGGTTGCCTCCTGGACCCGCGGCTAGGGACAACGAGATCTTCATCGTGCACGCCACGGCTGGCCTGCTGCTGTGCTCCAGGGGCGAGTACAGGGCGGTGCAGTACTACGTCTGCAACCCGGTCACCTGGCAGTGGGTCGCGCTCCCGAACAAGGAGATTCTACCGGCGCCGGTACATACCGGCGCGGAATCAACCGCACAATTCCAGTTTTGAGATACGTGCCTAATGTCTCAGTTAACTTGCCGTTTTCTCTTTCTATCAATGCTTTTTTCAGTGGTCCCATCCGCATGCACAACTCCACTGAGTCTGCTACCAGTTTGGAAAACTAGTACTAATTTATGAAGCCAACTCCACTTAGTATGCTACCAACATTTGGAAAACTAGTACTAATTTATGAAACCAAGTTGACAGTAGTATTAATCTTTAAAACAAATTTTAGTTTACGAAACAAGATCAAAAACCTAGTACTCCCTCGGATCCATATTAGTTGACTCAAATTTGTCTAGATTCGAATATATCTAGTAATAAAATTTGACTAGATGCATTCGTTTTTTTATGAATCTAAGTCAACTAATATGGGTCGTAGAGAGTATTAATCTACGAAAACTTCTTTCTACCCCTATATACATATCAAATCAGATCTCTTTCAACTAAAATCAATATAGATACATAACTAGAGTTGCAACATTCGTAGACTCGTGGTTCAATTTTATTTCACATCTGGTTCTCATGTATTAAGTCAAAAACCAAATAAAATATATGGAAATAATAGATCCAACATGTACTGCCCAGGCCACGATTCTAAAGTTTTCGATTCTAAAAAAAATCAACAAGATAAGGAAGGACAAAGAGGAGGATCAGAACCCAGATTCTAGGCAAATGCTATCTTTCCTGAAGCGCCGTACGAGCGTTCACGGTTCGTCTTACTATTTCGTTGTGTGCGGCAGGGCGGCGGCCAGAGCGTGAGCTGTACGACAACCTTTGATCTCTCATGTCCGATCTAGATCGGTGACGGCCGCAACACGAGATGGTGGCGCCGTGCACGATTTCGCGTTGACCTGCCACCGTCGCGTCGGCTGCCCCGACCCGCTCCTCCGGTGCACTGTTGTCCACGATGTCGACCGCGTCAGCTGGTCTGCTGCGGCGCGGCCCAGACGCATCGCCGTGCACGAGGCCCCGGTGGAGCGGCGGACGAGGTGCGATGGCGGTCGTAGCGCGTGGTGGCGTCCTCCCTGTCGAGCTCCATGGCAGCACTATCGAGCTCTGCGTCTCTGCCGTTGAGCTCCGTGTACCCGCCATCAAGCTCCGCTTCAGGAAAGATAGCATTTGCCTAGAATCTAGGTTCTGATCCTCCTCTTTGTCCTTCCTTATCTTGTTGATTTTTTTTAGAATCGAAAACTTTAGAATCGTGGCCTGGGCAGTACATGTTGGATCTATTATTTCCATATATTTTATTTGGTTTTTGACTTAATACATGAGAACCAGATGTGAAATAAAATTGAACCACGAGTCTACGAATGTTGCAACTCTAGTTATGTATCTATATTGATTTTAGTTGAAAGAGATCTGATTTGATATGTATATAGGGGAAAGTTTCTATCTTATGTGATTCGGACCGTGTTTCTCTATTATTCTCCAGATTTTTAGTTGATACATGTGAAATATTTGGTGAAACAATTATGAAAATACAATAAAATAAATGAAACATGTGGTGGTATAGTTGTGTTTTATAAAAATGTGGTTCACTATTCTTTGGAACCGGTGTGAAAACAATTTTTTTTAAACAAGATTGGAAAGAAATGTGATGCTACAGTCAAACATGTAAAACATGCCAAATTGTTCGTAAAATCTTGGGTGATGGTTTCAATTGATTAAAACATGGTTTTTAGTTTTATTTGTCGTTTCAATTGTTTCACTTACAGTTTCACTTACAGTTCTCAATTGTTATAGACATGCTTGGTGGTTTCAATTCCTTCTCAAAGGTTTTAATAAGATTCAATTGGATTACAATTGGGTCAGAAAGCTGTCAACAAGTATCCATTTTGTTCAAACAAGCTGTCAACAAGAAAATCAGGAGGGCCCCTTAGAGCAACTCCAACCGTCGCGCTATCGTTTACCGCTCTAAAATCCGCATAGAGCGCATGGCATCCGGACAGAGCGCGGTAAAACTTTTATGGCGCGCAATTTTATCGTGTCTACTTAGCATACGCAGTCTCCCATACTAAATAGGCCACACTTGCTCCGGCCTCCACCCGCTACGAGCATGCGTTGGCGTCGTGGTCCAAGACTCCCTCTCACGTTCATCTGTGAGCTCCGCGCCGGCGTCACATCCATAACACAGAACTATCCAGTTTCACTTACAGTTCAAAAAAAATTAGAACAAATTCAAGAAACTTAAAAAATATTCCAAAATTTTATATCTAATTCACATGTACTGAATTCTAGCAAAAAATTTAAGAAAATTATAAAGAAAAACGGGAAAACAGGAAGAAGAGATGGCACAGGATCAGAACGTCCCTGTCTAGCTAGCCCAGATCGAATCCTCTCTATGAATATGTAGGACAAAGCGCTAGGAGCGGAGAGAAGCTCCACACGATCTCCCGCCGGCCGCCCGCCTCCGTATGATCCGCTAGCGCCGTCCGAACGACCGACAGCTCCGGCACCGTGCTGCTCTAGCTCCGGCACAACGCTGTCCGCCACCGCGTCGTCCCGCGCTGGCCGCTGCTAGCGCCGGCCACTGGCCGCCCACGCCGACCGCACCTTTGCCTACGCCGCACCTACGCCATCGCGGCGGCCGGAACTCGCGCCCGCGACGGCAGCACCTCGAGAGTCCTCAACGACCGGAGATCGCGCACCGGCAGCAGAAGCTCGCGCGCCCTCGATGGCTGGACCTCATGCCAGCGGAGGTGGTTTCAATTAATTCAAACTAGCTTTGGTGGTTTCAATTGTTTCAAATATAATTCTGTGGTTTTAATTTAATGAAACATGAGTATGTGGTTTCATTTGTTTGTGGTTTCAATTGTTTAAAAAAATACTTGTGGGGTTTTACTTTGTTAGAATAGGTTTTAGCATAGTTCGATATGGTTTGAATGGTTTTGAACAAGGTTCAATTTGGTTTCAAAATATTTGTAAGAACTTGGCAGATGTTTCAAATGATTAAAAGATAACATTTCCGATTTCGATTGTTTCAAAAAGGTACCTTGGGATCCTAAGAATGTTCATAAAACCCTATGTGGTGGTTTCGGTTGTTTTAAAAACCTTGTTGTGGTTTCAATTATTTCAAAGATGCTTGCACGGGTTCAATTTACTAAAACATGGTTATGTGGTTTTATTTGTTCTTCGGTGGTGGTTTCAATTGTTCTGAAACGTGGTTGTAAGGTTTCGCTTTGTTTGAAACATTTTTTTATGGTTTGAATTGTTTGAAACTTGATGGTGTGCTTTAGGTTGTTTGAAACATCTTTTAGTGGTTTGAATTGTTTCAAACATACTTGTGTGGTTCCAATCTATTGAAACATGGTGTTGTGGTTTCATTTGTTGTTCGGTGGTGGTTTCAAGTGTTTCAATCATGTTATTGTTGGTTTAATTGTTTTCAAACAGGGTTTCATGGTTTCAATATAATGAAACATGGTTTTGTGGTTTCATTTGTTCGTGGGTGGTGGTTTTAATTGCTTCATACATGTTTTTATGGTTTCGATAATTTCAAACACGCTTTTGTGGTTTCAATTTATTGAAACATGGTTTTGTGGTTTTATTTGTGCGTCGTTTCAATTGTTTTGAAACGTGATGATGAGATTTTAATTGTTTCAATCATATTTTTGTGGTTTCAATTATTCTAAACATGATTTTTTGTTTCAAATTATTGAAACATGGTTTTGTGGGTTCATTTGTGCGTGGTTTTAATTGTTTTAAAACATGCATGTGAGGTGCCAATTGATTCATATGTGTTTCAACATGGTATGATATGGTTACAGTGTTTTCAATTAGGTTCAATTCAATTTCAAAATTTTCATAAATAGTTATGATGTGGTTTCAAATAATTACAAGATGTTATTTGTGGTTTCAATTGTTTCAAAATGGTAGGGGTGGTTTAGATTAATTTAAACTGGTTTTGGTGGTTTCAAAAGTTTCAAATATGCTTGTGTAGTTTCAAAAGATTAGAAGATAACATTTGGGGTTTCAATTGTTTCAAAAAAAGTTCCTTGGGTCCCAAGAATGTTCATAAAACCTTGTGTGGTGGTTTTGGTTGCTTCAAACACCTTCTTGTGGTTTCAATTGTTTCAGAGATGCTTGTGCGGGTTAAATTAATTGAAATATGGTTCTATGATTTCATTTGTTCTTGGGTGGTAGTTTCAATTATTCTGAAACATGCTTGTGAGATTTCGCTTTGTTTGAAACATCCATTTGTGGTTTGAATTGTTCGAAACATATTGGTGTGCTTTTGGTTGTTTGAAACATCTTTTGATTATTTGAACTGTTTCAAACATGCTTGTGTGGTTTCAATCTGTTGAAACATGGTGTTGTGGTTTTATTTGGTGTTCGGTGGTGGTTTCAATTGTTTCAATCATGTTATTGTTTTTTCGATTGTTTTGAAACAGGGTTTCGTGATTTCAATGTAATGAAACATGGTTCTGTGGGGTCATTTATTCGTGGGTGGTGGTTTCAATTGCTTCATACATGTTTTTATGGTTTCAGTAATTTCAAACACGCTTTTGTGGTTTCAATTTATTGAAATATGGTTTTGTGGTTTTATTTGTGCGTGGTTTCCATTATTTTGAAATGTGCTTATGAGGTTTCGATTGTTTCAATTATGTTTTTGTGGTTTCAATTATTTTAAACATGATTTTTTGTTCCAAATTATTGAAACATGGTTTGTGATCTCATTTGTTCGTGATTTCAATTGTTTTAAAACAAGAATTTGCGGTGCCAATTTATTCATATGTGTTTCAACATGGTACGATATGGTTACAATGTTTTCAATTAGGTTTAATTCGGTTTCGAAAATTTGATAAATCTGATGTGGTTTCGAATTATTATAAGATGTTATTTATGGTTTCAACTGTTTCAAAATGGCAGGGGTGGTTTAAATTAATTCAAACTAGTTTTGGTGGTTTCAATAGTTTGAAACATGCTTGTGTGGTTTCAAATAATTATAAGTTAACATTTGTGGTTTTAATTGTTTCAAAAAGGTTCCTTGGGGTCCCAAGAATGTTTATAAAACCTTGTGTGGTGGTTTCTGTTGCTTCAAACACCTTCTTATGGTTTCAATTGTTTCAAAGATGTTTATGCGGGTTCAATTTATTGAAACATGGTTCTATGGTTTCATTTGTGGTGGTTTTCAATTGTTCTGAAACATGCTTGTGAGATTTCCCTTTGTTTGAAACATCCATTTGTGGTTTGAATTGTTTGAAACATGTTGGTGTGCTTTTGGTTGTTCAAAACATCTTTGAAACCACAACACCATGTTTGAAACAATTGAATCCACCAATTCAAGCATTTTAAACCAATAAAACATGTTTGAAACATTTGAAACCACCAATGCAAGCATTTGAGACCAATAAAATATATTTGAAACATTTGAAACCAGAAATACTAGTTTAAAACATTTGAAACCACCACATAACAAGAATAGGAACCACAAAACCAAGTTTCATTTATTTGAAATCACAGAAGCACCATTAAACAATTGAACCCACCAATTCAAGCATTTGAAACCAATAAAACATGTTAAACAATTGAAACCACAAATACTTGTTTGAAACAATTAAAACCACAACATAAGAAGAACCGGAACCACAAGATCAAGTTTCATTTAATTGAAACCACAAAATCATGTTTGCAAAAATTGAAACCACCACTTCTAACATTTGAATCCATTAGAACTTATTTGAAACATTTGAAACCAGTAATATATGTTAGAAACAATTGAAACCCACACTTAAGAAGAACCGGAGCCACAAGACCAAGTTTTATATAATTGAAACCACACAAACATGGTTAAAACAATTGAAACCACCACTTCAAACATCTGAAACCACTAAAAAGGTTTAAAACATTTCAAACCACTAATACATGTTTTGAACAATTGAAATTATCACATAAAAAGAACCGGAACCTCAAGACCAAGTTTCATTTAATTGAAACCAAAAAACCATGTTTGAAATAATTGAAACCACCACTTGAAGCATTTGAAACCACTAAAACATGTTTAAAACATTTCAGAGCACTTAAACATGTTTAAAACATTTGAAACCACTAATACAATTTTAAAAGATTTGGAACCACCATATAAGTAGAACTGGAACCACAGAACCAAGTTTCATTTAATTGAAACCATAAAACTATGTTGGAAACATTTGAAAACACAAATGCTTGTTTGAAACAATTGAAACCACAACATGAGAAGAACCGGAACCACAAGAGCAAGTTTCATTTAATTGAAACCATAAAAGAATGATTGAAAGATTTAAAACCACCACTTTGAACATGGTTTTGTGGTTTCATTTATCTACGGGTGATGGTTTCAAATGTTTCGAACATGTTTTGGAGGTTTGAATTGTTTAAGCCATGCTTGTGTGGTTTCAATCAAATGAAATAGGTTTTTCTTATTTCAATTGTTTGTAACATGTTTGTTTGGTTTTAGTTTGTTGAAACGTGGTTTTGTGATTTCATTTGTTAGTGGTTTCAATTGTTTTAAAACGTGGTTGTTAGGTTTCGACATGGTTTAACATGGTTAGATCTAATTTCATTGTTTTGAAACATATTTTTGTGGTTTTAATTGTTTATGGCTGTGGTTTCAAATATTCATAACACCTTAGGTCATGGTTTTAATTTATTGGAACATGATTTTGTGGTTTCATTTGTATACGGGTGGTGGTTTCAATTGTTTCGAATATATTTTTATAGTTAGAATTGTTTGATCCATACTTGTGTGGTTTTAATCTAGTGAAACAAGTTTTCTTGTTTTAATTGTTTCTAAGATGTTTGTTTGGTTTCGGGTTGTTTAAATATGGTTTCAATAGTTACAGACATTCTTGTTTGGTTTCAATTGGTTTTAGAGGTAGAGCTTTGAGAAGAGCAGTGCGGTGAGGTGGTCGCGGGAATATCGCTGGCCACCCGGCCGGCGATGGCTGCAGGGGCGGAGCTGGGGATCTAAAGCAGCGCGTCACGATCACCCTTGCCTATTCTTCTTCCCTCTTTCCTGCGACAGTGCGGCTCGTTTCGACAGACGGCGGTGCTTCAGTATCGGTCGGAATTTTTACCGTGTTAACAGGTGACCGTAAGATAGTGCCGTCTCTTCTAGACATATTTAGCCAGTTTCATAACACGTTATAGGCCCGGTTCTAGACGTAATAAATGTTCATACGTGTGAAAATAAATATTATTAATTAGAAAATTTGGTTACATATATTATATACTTTATTCACAAAAAAGAAAATATTCATAATAAGGAAATCTCACGGAATTACATAACATATTGACAAACTTTAGCAATTTTAAGAATTACAAAAAGTAATTAAAAAATACCAAAATCTCTATATCATATGATTCATTTTGTTTCACATCTTGTACAAATTTATTTCACATCTGATTCACACGTATTAACTAAAAGTCCAAAAATAATAGAGAGAAAACGGACCATCCTTGAACTGGATACTAACAAATGTTCAAAAAAATTAAAGAGATGAAAGGAAGAAACATGCCTAAAAATCAGGAAGTTCACGTCAAGATCGTGCTCCAACCACATCCCCAGATCGGACCGGGCCGAGCCGTACGTGGCCTAGAAGACCGGGATGAGCCGTACGTGGTCTAGACGACGGAGGTCCGTCTCGCGCTCATGGTGGGCGGTGATCCCGCTGGTGCGCCGTCTCCGCCTAGCCCAGGCGCGTCTCCGCCCGGAACTACTTGCCGCGAGCTCGCGCTCTGTCCCGGTCGCCCCCGCGGTGACCTTGCACATGAGGGAGGGGAGGAGCTCGTGCAGTCCACGAGGACGCCGCCGCGGCAGAGCCCCGCCGAGCGCCGGAGACCTCCAATACGGCCGCCGCCTCGTCCCCCGCCACTCGGGGTCTGCTCGGGATCTGGCCGCTCTGGCGGTCTGCTCGGGATCCGGCCGCCACCGCCCCTCGCGCTCTCGCGGTGGCTGGGGGCCGGCTGCCACCTGTTGAAAATATAAGCAAATTACCATAATATTTAATCCGAAATAAGTAATAATAAATCATGACTATAAGTGCTAGAATTAATCTAATCATGTATATTAGCAGAACAAACGAACAGATCATATTCAACCAGAATAAACAGATCACATCTATTCCAAGAGCTAGTACAAGAAACTGCAACAGAAACTGAACTAGATAGGAACAGATTACGTATGGTGCTGGAGGAGGAATCGGGTTCGCGTTCAGGTTGGGGTTGAGGTTGACACCAGTGTCGTCAGCCATGGCGTCGATGTAGAGGCTGCTGATGTCCGGGAAGAAGCCCTCGTCGGGGAAGGAGTGGTCGGACGACGTGATGCCGTCAGTAGTCGCGCAGACACGCTCCCCAAAAACCTGATCGCCCCTCACCCGTACAGGTTCACGAGAGGCGGTGGTTCCGGAGGCCTACTGTCCCGTCGTCCGGTGCACGCCGGAAGAGGGGATGGAGAAGGTGTCCGGTTCACGAGAGGGGATGGAGAAGGTAAGACGTGGGGCGTAGTCCACGTCCGAGTAGTAACAGCCCACGTTTTCGGAAAAACCGGAAACGGTTGACAGAAAAATAACTCGCACAATAATTTTCCCGAGCAGCAAAAAGATAAGATCGGCACCGAGGCACAATTCCATAACCCATGGCGTGACGAGGCGAGGCGTGGCGAGGCGGGCGGCGGAGGAGGAGGAGCGCGCGTGTATGCCACTCCTCTTCACTCTCTTTAGGAGGTAGTGAAACACTCCACTATATATATTGGTCCAACTCCCTCGAAACTAGCAAGGTGGGACTAAACTTTGGTGCCACCCCTTGCTAGGCATGAATGGGCCAAGAGAATTTCAGAATTTGTATTAGCTATGGGCCAAGGCCCACACCCAAATTCCAACAATCCCCCATAAATTCTCATAGGCACATATCATCACATCACATCAATCAGTTCCAGATCATTGTTTATATACCGGTGCGAGGTGGAGACTGTTAAGTTGAACTTCCACTTAGAACTTCATGCTACACTAGATTGCAACTTGAATAGTGGACTATGCCTTGAACTACAAGTTTGGTGCGCACTAGTTTCACATAAGGTCTAGACCGATCTGAGGCTGCCAAGCTTCTCCGCGTTTGGAGCTTATCGTCATACTCCATTGGCCTTTCATGAGTTTATTAGAGAGCACCCAACTCTCACGGACTCTGACGTTTGACATGACTCATATAGGTGTGTTCTTCAAAAGATGTTCGAGGACAACATCTTTGTTTAAACAAGCCACTGTAACACATTAAGGTAAATACCAACCTGCCATGCAGAATAGGAGAGTAGTGCATCGATACGGAGTGGTAGTATGCTATAAGGATACTCTCCTCCCAGTTAACCACCAGCTTGTCTCTCAACTCTACTTCACGGGATCTCCGATCACATAGAGCGGGTTACCACTGAGCAACTCAAAAGTGGGTCTCAAACCCATCTCCTCGATGCATTATCTATCACATTACGTGATAGACCCTTTGTGAAGGATCTTCCAGATTTTTAGATGTTTGGATATAATCCAATGCAATAACTCGGAGTTTCTCATTTTCGACAGATTTCAATCTCCTCTTCACATGTCTTGATGACTTCATATTGTCCTTAGAACTGCTTATTTTTATGATCACAGTTTGATTATCACAGTTCATAAGGATTGCGGGTATTGGTTTTTCAACCATGTAAGTTCATCAAGAGTTCATGAAGCCACTCGCTTCAACAGTGGTCGTGTCTAATGCTGTGAGTTCTTCCCATAGTTGACCTCGTTAAGATGGTCTCGCTTGCAAGACTTCCAAGAAACAGCGCCACCACCAAGTGTAAACACATAACCACTCGTGGCCTTAGTCTCATCAAGATCGAATCCAGTTTGAGTCACTATACCCTTCAAGTACCCTTGGATACCCGAGTAGTGAATCCCATAGCTCATGTGCCTTTCAAATAACGCAAAACCCTTTCAAGGGCCTGCCAATGAACATCTCCGGATATGAGACAAATCGACTTAACTTGCTTACAGCAAAGGAGATGTCAGCCTCAGCGCTGGCTAAATACATAAGCGAGCCAATAATCTGAGAATATCTCACTGATCTTTAGCATCCTTAGGATCTCCACGATTCTTTCGAACCAACACGCTAGGATCATATGGTGTAGGAGAGGATCTACATTCGCTATACCCAAAACGACTCAAGATCTTCTCCACATAGTGAGACCGAAGCAAAGTGTTATCCCACCATCATCATCTTTCAGAGCTTGATGTTCAATATCACATCAGCCACTCCTAGATCTTGCATCTCAAAACAACGAGATAGAAAGTCTATAAGCTCAGTAATAACATGAATATTGGTCCCGAATATAAGTATATCATCAACAAACAGACATAAGATGACTCCGCCCCACCATGGCGATAGTACACACACTTGTCGCCGTTTACAATAAAGCCTTCATCGCTAAAGTCCTTTCAAACTTCTCATGCCACCGCTTAGGTGCTTGCTTAAGACCATACAGAGACTTCAAGAACTTGCACACACCTTGCCTTGTTGACCATCTATCACGAATCCATCCATGATCCATATAAATTTCCTCATCTAACTCTCCATTTAGGAAAGCCTTAACGTCCTTTTGATGAACGAGAAGATCATGCGAGGCAGCCAAGGATAGCAGTACTCTAATGGTGGTCAATCGAGCCACGTGTGAATAAGTATCAAAAAGTCTTCGCCTTCTTTACGGTATAACCTTGGCAACAAGGCGTGCCTTATACTTCTCAATAGTACCATCAGGTCTAAGCTTCTTCTTAAACACCCACTTACATCCTACAGGTTTGCACCCATAAGGACGATAATTTCCCAAGTTCCGCTATGATGGAATCCATCTCATCGCGAACGGCTTCTTTCCAAAGAGTCAAGATCTTGAGATGCATAAGCTTCGAAATAGAAGTAGGAGTATCATCCACGAGGTATACAATGAAATCATCACCAAAGGAATTCGCAGTCCTTTGTCTCTTACTACTGGTAGGAGCTTCACAGTTATCATCCACAGGATTATCAGGTTGTTATATCGAAATGGTGGGTTCAGGAATTTTGATTAATTCTTGACTAGATAAACTAGGCATCTCGATTTGATGAACTAGACGAATCTTTCATGGGAAAGATGTCTTCAAAGAAAGTCGCATCATTCGACTCCATGATTGTACCAACATGCATGTCAGATACCTGAGATTTCACTATCAAAAATCTATAGCCAATGCTATGAAATGCATATCCCAGAAAGACACAATCAACGGTTTTCGGTCCAAGCTTGCGCTTCTTGGGTATCGACATTCACTTTCGCTAAACAACCCCAAGTTCGTAAGTAGGAGAGTTTCAGCCTTTTACTTTCCCATTCCTCAAATGGAGTAATGGTTTTGTTCTTTTGGGAACACGGTTTAGGACATGACACGCAGTCTTTATCGCCTCCCCCCACCATTCCTTGGATAGACCCGATGTATCTAACATGGCGTTAACCAAATCAGTTAGAGTACGGTTCTTTCTTTCGGCCACCCCATTTGACTGAGGTGAGTAGGGAGGCGTCCTCTCATGGATAATACCATGCTCCGCACAAAAAGAATCAAATTCGTTGGAAAAATACTCTCCACCACGATCGATCAAGTCGCAATCTTTCGATCAAGTTGGTTTTCTGCTTCAGCTTTATAGATTTTGAAGTGATTAAAAGCTTCATCTTTAGATTTTAGAAGATACACATAACAGTATCGAGTGGAATCATCAATTAAAGTCATGAAATATCGCTTTCCACCTTTTGTCAACTCACCATTCATCTCACAAAGATCTGAATGTATTAGTTCCAGTGGTGCCAAATCTGCATTCGGCAGTCTTGTGAGACTTGCGAGGTTGCTTAGCTTGCACACATACTTGACACTTGGAACTTTTGAGCTTGTAAATTTCGGAATTAAATTCATATCGGCAAGCCGCGTCATGCACCCAAAATTAATATGACAAAGTCGTGAATGCCAAATATTGGACTCACTATCATTGCAAACATGATTAATAACTTGAGTACATAAGTCGACAAAGATAAGCGGAACAAGCCTCCGACTCATAACCCTTTCCAACAAATTGTCCACACTTAGAAACTACAACTTTATTGGACTCAAAGACTAACTTAAAACCATCTCGACACGTAAGAGATCCGCCGACGAGATTCTTATTGATTGAGGGAACGTCTTGCACATTCTTCAGTTTGCACGATCTTCCCAAGTAAACTTCAGATCCACCGTACCAACACATTGAGCAAGCACGTGAGCGTTTCCCATCAGCACGGAGCCAGCCCGTTCGACCTGATAAGAAGAGAACATGGAAATATCAGCATATACATGTATATTTGCACCAAAGGTGTCTATCCACCAATCAGGTGAATTACAAACTGAAAGAACAGAGGAAATATACCGCACCAGCATCCTTCATCTCAATATCACCAAGGACAACATTAGCGGACTTGCCACTATTTCCATGTGAACGCTTGTCAAAGCGATTGGGGCAGCTAGGAGCCCAATGATTAGGATCACCACGGACATGGCAGGATCCTTTCTTCTTATACTCAGTCTTCTTCTTGAAGTTGGTGGTATGCGGCGGCCTTGTTTTGCCATCAAACTTTCCTTTGCCATCGGACATGTTCTTATTCTTGAACTTGTGGACTGGAAGTTGTTTTTCTGCACTACATGTGCGCTTAGAACTTCCATCAAAGCCTCGAGGACGTGTATCTTTTGCTCTCGCCTTTTCTTCAACATGAAGAGATCCGATGAGATCCAAACAGAAAACTCCTGTCTCTTATGTTTCGAGAGGTAGCAAAGTTCCTCCAAGAAGGAGGAAGCTTGGCAATAATGCCTCCGCCACGAACTTGTCCGTAAGTTACACTTGAACTGCTCGAGTTCTTTGGCAAGGATCAGATCTCATGAGCCTGATCCACGATGGGGCGGTCATCATCATCTTGTAGTCATAGAATTGCTCCATGATATACTGATTGCCGACATCCGAAACACCAAACTTGGCGTCCGGTGCATCCCACATCCTTGCCATTATCAAATGACATATAGGTGTCAACAATGTTGTCACCAAGAATATTGAACAAAGCCCCCATAAACATGGTGTCGACTTTCTCAAACGCTTCCTCTGAGCAGAGAAAGGTCTTCCTCAGGTTTGCCAAGAGTGGCGCTATAGCAGCCTAGGTTTTTCAACCATAGAACTGCTCTCGTGCGCCATCTCTTATAATTGACACCGTCAAAAGGAGGCGGCCTTGTCGCCGCGGCTAAACCAGTTGAATTCAGTTGCCAATAATCAGGTTTTTGGATTGTTGAAAATATAAGCAAATTACCATAATATTTAATCCGAAATAAGTAATAATAAATCATGACTATAAGTACTAGAATTAATCTAATCATGTATACTAGCAGAACAAACGAACAGATCATATTCAACCAGAATAAACAGATCACATCTATTCCAAGAGCTAGTACAAGAAACTGCAACAGAAACTGAACTAGATAGGAACAGATTACGTACGGTGCTGGAGGAGGAATCGGGTTCGCGTTCAGGTTGGGGTTAAGGTTGACACCAAAGTCGCCACCATGGCGTCGATGTAGAGGCTGCTGATGTCCGGGAAGAAGTCCTCGTCGGGGAAGGAGTGGTCGGTCGACGTGATGCCGTCAGTAGTCGCGCAGACGCGCTCCCCAAAAACCTGATCGCCCCTCACCCGTACAGGTTCACGAGAGGCGGTGGTTCCGGTATAGGCGCCGGTCGGGTAAGACGTGGGGCGTAGTCCACGTCCGAGTAGTAACAGCCCACGTTTCCGGAAAAACCGGAAACGGTTGACAGAAAAATAACTCGCACAATAATTTTCCCGAGCAGCAAAAAGATAAGATCGGCACCGAGGCACAATTCCGCAAACCGCGGCGCAGCGGGCGGAGGAGGAGGAGCGCGCGTGTATGCCACTCCTCTTCACTCTCTTTAGGAGGTAGTGAAACACTCCACTATATATATTGGTCCAACTCCCTCTAAACTAGCAAGGTGGGACTAAACTTTGATGCCACCCCTTGCTAGACGTGAATGGGCCAAGAGAATTTCAGAATTTGTATTAGGCTATGGGCCAAGGCCCACACCCAAATTCCAACACCACCTCCCCTCTGTCCCTCGTCTACTCGCCCGCCGCCGCCGATTTCTCTGATCGGACGAGAGAGAGAAAAGAAGTCAAGGACGCCGCTCACGTGTCGGTGGTCAAATACATCCGAAACTTGTGGGGTCTACTTCGCGTGTGAGGAGCAGACGGAGCAAACGGAGCCAGAAAACGGCAGCACGAATCTGAAAAACATGTGCGGTGGATACGACGCCGGCATGTTCCAGCGCCGGTAGAAAAGAGTTTTCGGTCGCGCTCCCGGAGCTGCCCTGCCGTCCGGATTACGTGTCTGGACTCCTATCGGTGACTCACGATAGAGATGGCAGCAGCAACATCAAGTGCTTCCGGGTGGTCCTTGTTAACCACGCCGAGCACTGGAATAAGATGGGCGGCGGATGCATGGATCTCAAGGTGTTCTCCTCGGCCACCGGCCAGTGGGAGGCAAAGCGCATCCATCCTCCGAATTCTATCGATGTCGAAGCAAATACACCACCGTTCCTCACTCAGAGTGGCACTGCGTACTGGATGGGATATAGTCCCAAGGATAGGCTCATTGTGTACAACTGTCTTCACAACACTATCGAAGTACTTCCTGTGTCTAGCCCTGTTCATGATACTCTTAATTCGCTGAACCGCTGCATAGTGGAGCGCCATGGCGGGGGGTCTTTGGTATGCGCATATCGACCGCTCAACCCTTAAGGTGTGGGATCTGCAGACTGGTGGTGCAAATGGTGTTTGGTGGAAGCTGGTGCACCATGCCGGCATCATGGAACTAGCCGAACGGAATCCAGAAGCAACTGCCCTTGTTACTGAGGCAGAATATGTTGAGAATTGCATGAATACAAACTCACTCTTCACGGTGCTTGGCATCCACCCAACTGCTGATATCATCTTCTTGGATGTCAACCGGAACGTCGCTGCGTACTCAATTGAACATGGTACAATCAGATATCAGTGCCCTTACAAGTACTTCCACAATGACGTGTTTCCTCATCCTTCTCACCCAGTGGAGATCCCAGCGATAAAAAAGGCACCACTCGAGTTGAATCATTCATGAATTGAATTAATCTCGTTCAGATTAATGTTTACTTGCTTCTGTGCTCCGTTGCAGTGGTACTCACATGTGTAAATCTTGCCCAGGTTATATGTAATCAGCCACGGTAGATGGTATTTACGTTACAATTTTTTGATGTATTTGAAGTTTTGAACTCATCCGCATGTCACATTGCACAATGATATATAGTCCTAGAGTGATAATACTCTAGACATGATACTATCCGAAATGGTTTTATTGTGACTTAACTAGAGATTCCTTTACCATAAGTATTTCCCGCCATTTTGCACCGCTTCCCGTCATGTTTTCCCGCACTTTTTTTTTATATCTAGGCCGACCACGCTATGGTTGTTCACACATCCACACCTTCCTCTCTCACAATAATGGACAGTGCATACTAGGCAATTCTCACTCTTGACGAAACCGAGACGCTGTGCGCTGATGGGTTCGTAGCATGGAAAACAAAAAAATTCTACTGCAAGAACGAACAAAACCCAGATCTAATCTAGATAAAAGCCAAGATCTAATCTATTAGACATGTGCAACGAGATAGATCTGTACTAATCCTTGTAGACCCGAAAGCGTTACGAGATCGGATCTCGTGGTTGATGTAGTCGATCACTTGCCGATCTCAAGATCGTGTGGACGATCCTTCCATTGTTCCGTGTTCAGCGCCTTCAATCGGTCACACGCGGAGTCGGCAGACCTTCCTCTCCCTGTTCCAATGAGCAGCGGAGGTAGTAGATCTTCCACAGAATCCCAGCAAGACAGTGTGGTGGTGGTGGTGGTGGAGTAGAGAATTCTGCAGGGCTTCGCCTAAGCCGGAGCAGAGCGAAGGAGGAGGAGAGAGGCGGCGGCTAGGGTTTGTTATGGGAGAGTGCTAGGGGGTGGCGCCCCCTCCCCTCTATTTAAAGGAGGGAGGCGCCATGGGAGGGGGAGTCCTAGTAGGATTTCCCTCCCTCCTTGGCCGGCGGATTGGGAGGGGGGAAGGAATCCTCCTCCCCCACGAATACGTGTCTTGCCCCACAAAGACTCCTTGATCCTTTCTTGGTTTTCAAGCAAACTCGAAGAAATCTTCTAGAACCTTCCAGAACATTCCGAAACCTTGTAGAATCTCCATACAAACACTCCGGAACATTTCCTAACTTAGAAAATGATCCCCAATATATGAATCTTATTCTCCGGACAATTCCGGATCTCCTCGTGATGTCCCGGATCCAATCCGAGACTCCGAACAACATTCGGTCTCCAACGCATATTCCATATCTACTTAAAACAACTTGAACCTTATGTGTCACCCTACGGTTCGTGAACATGTAGACATGATGGAGACACATCTCCGATCAATAACCATTAGCGGGATCTGGAGATCCATAACAGCTCCCACATACTCAACGATGACTTTGTGATCGATAGAACCATTTAACATACGAAACCAATTCCCTTTGTCACGCGATATTCTACTTATCCGAGGTTTGATCGTCGGTATCTCCATACCTTGTTCTACCTCGTTACTGATAAGTACTCTTTACTCGTTCCGTGATATGTCATCCCTTGTGACCTAGTCACATGCTTGCAAGCTAACTAGATGCCATTCCACCGAGAGGGCCCAGAGCATATCTATCCGTCATATGGATGGACAAATCCCAATCTTGGTCCATGCGCTTCAACACATACTTTCAGAATACCCAATGACACCTTTATAACCACCCAGTTACGAAGCGGTGTTTGATGTCATCAAATTACCCATCCGGTGATGGTGATTAACATAACCTCATGGTCGAAGGATTAGGTTACTATGCATTTGAAAGCTTGTAGCAAAACGAACTTAATGACTTGATCTTATGCTATGCTTACTATGGGTGTGTGTCCATCACATCATTCTCCTAATGATATGATCTTGTCATCAATGACATCCAATGTCCATGATCAGGAAACCATGATCATCCATTAATCAACAAGCTAGTTTAACAAGAGGCTTACTAGGGACTCTTTTATGTTTACAAAACACACAAGTATTAATGTTTCCGGTTAATACAATTATAGCATGGGATGTAAACATTTATCATAAACATAAAGATATAATAATAACCACTTTATTATTGCCTCTTGGGCATATCTCCAACAGTCTCGCACTTGCACTAGAGTCAATAATCTAGTTAAAATTTGTGCATTCAACACCTATGGCTTTCTGGTGTTGTATAGACACTATTACTAGTGGTAAACATAATCTTCGGATCTGGCACTTCCAGGTCCGTGTGTATTTGCATGTCCTTGCGTCTCTACGCATTACTCATTCTCCAATGAGATGGCATTGTATAAATTTGGTCCTTTGGTGAGACCTTTAGTTCCTTGGGATTAAATCATGTTGATACAATTGTCGTACAATGTATCTTCATAGTATTATCCTGTTATGAACCACACCTAGTTTGATAACAAACTACTTGACGCAAATGCCCTCATTTGCTGCTACAATAGCAGTCATATACTCAGCCTTTTGTTGTAGTATCTGTCACAATATTTTAACTTTGGTACTCAACCAAATCCGTTATGGAACTTCCTTTCCATTACATTGTGCCACCCATAGTTTAAATTGAGATAAACTTAATTTGTGACAAAACTAGTATCAATGTAACAATTTACAATGAACTATTTGTCACCACTATATAAGTAATATATTCTTAGTTCTTCCAAAGATCATAGGAATATCCCTACTATTGTCCAATGATCATCTTATGAGTCATTCTGGTATATGCTCATAATATTTAGAGCATAGGACATATCTGGATGTGTACATCTCAAAGAATGATTGATCAAAATATTCTTGTGATTTCACCAAGTGTCAAAACACTTGAATCTCGTGTCAACACACTTGAATCTTGATTCAGTCCTTTCCGTGCGTCAAGAACCTTTCTTGTTGTTTCCATATTGAACTCATTCAACATCTTATCTATGTACATTTGGCAAAAACCATATTAGCGCCTCAATCTATCCATATAGACATTGATGCCTAATTCTTGGGTTATGCCTAAGTCTTTCATCGAAATGAAATTCTTAACCTGTGTCAATAAAAGATACATCATTTCTAATCAATGATATGTCTTTCACATAATGTATTAGAAATATGTCTTAGCGCTCCCACTTAATTTCTTGCAAAAATGCAAGCATCTTCATCGTCTCTGATGAAATTAAACCTTTTAACGGTTTCATCACGGTGAAGATTCCAACTCCGCGATGCTCACTTCAACCATTAATGTGTACAAAAACTCACTTACCGTCGTGGTAAGGAAATAGTATTTCATTACAGAATGTTGTTTCGTGAGAAAACCGCAACAAGTTGTGCTCAGTCTCTAGTGGTTTATCCTTTAATATAGCTCCATGAACTCGATGTGGGTCAATGAACCCAAATCCATTGATAGCCTTTCTTTTACAATTGAACATCTTCATTCTGCATCATTATATATAGCGTACAAAAGAATATAGTGAGTATACTTACCGGCAATGAATTGAACAAGCTGAGATAAAGACCTAATTATATAAATAAAGTAATCACTTACAGACAATACGCACTGATGATAGTTTTGTCGAGTTCCTTTAGATTGAATAACTGAAATAATTCTGTAAATTCAATAGGGACCTCGTCTTCAGTGAAGTAATGCGATGTTCGAACTTTCAATAAGAGCCAATTTCGCTGTTCTTTTGATGCTTTCATGTACCATTCATGGAATCGTCGCATTTGTGTTGGCATATCCCGAAGCCTCTCAGAACTGACCAGAGGCTATCCGTGAACAAATTTGGGTGCTACCTCAGCCTTGGGCATATCGCCGTGAATAATTTCATGAATAGGCATACCACATTGCTCGTCCAATATCCTAGCCGTTTCCAGATCCATAGGTTCTACCTCATATAGTTGAGGTTCGGGTATGTTCACCTGGAGTGGGGGGAGCGATTGGTTTGCTTGTTTCCCCAGCTAGGGAACATCTCTTTTGGTTCTTCGGCTACCACTCGATTGTTTTGCTTGTTTCCCGGTGGGGGCGTACATTACGATGTACGCTACCACTCGATTGTTTTGCTTGTTCCCTCTGTTGGGGAACCTCTTTTGTGATGCTTCCTCTACCGCTTGATCTCTTCTGTTTCAGTGTCTTCTAAAGACATCGTGTATAGTCATCTGGCGCATTTAACTGAGCTTGGGATGGCTGCGTCAGTAATTTCCTAAGGTGCTCCTTGGTTTCCGGTTTTATTTGGACCTCTGGCTCAGGTTGTTTCTTTTTAAAATGAGCATCCACTTCGGCCCATACGACCGCATCGGTCTCCTCATCGGTCAGGTCGTAAGCCCTCTTGGGAGGAACCGACGGTACTCTTGGGAGGGGCGATAACTGTCGCTTTTGGCGTAAGTTATCTCTCGACGAAGCAGTGGTATTCTTCCGCTTTTGGCCCTTAGTGGGTGGAGGCGGCTGCGTAGATTGAGATGGACTCATGTTGGGGTCATGGATTGGACTATTACTGGGAGGAGACGGTGCACTTGGAGGTGGACTTGGAGGAGACGGTGCAATGGGAGGAGACGGTTGCCTTAGAGGTGATGGATTGTTTCTCGGTGGAGAAGGTGGCCTTGGTGTCGAGCCTGGAAACTTGATGTATTCTTTTTTCAAAGAATGAAGCCACTCGTGACTTCTCCCAGTGTCGTCTCCCCTTCACCTCTAGGGATGTCAGGCTGTAGTGACTGACACATAGGTAGAATTTCATCCACACCGACACGAGCATAGCCAGCTGGAATCGGATTGCAATGGTAGGTCGCTCCCGGTGCAGAAGGTAAAGCAAAGCCAACCGCCACCTTCATGGAAATATTCTTCAGTTCAACATGCAGCTCACAACTAGTCTTCTCCTTAATTGCATCCACGGGGTACACATCCATCGTTGCATCATTATCATGGCCCTCCGTGGAAGCCACACTGCTTTTTCATTGCGATGGGCCGACCGTACTGTCCGGTGCAGGATCTTGCTGTCGGAGTCCTTTAAGTTCATTAAGCTCCTGGTGATGCTCCTGCAGCATGGCTTCAAACCTCGCGAACCGCTCTGTATCCTCCTATTTTTGCCGCTTTGTTCTTCTCGACCGGCTTCTGTACGTGTCAAGGTGCTCGGGAAACCTGATAACCCATGGATAAGAAGGTCTGAACCCTCTTGTTCGTCTAGCCTTTTCAGGATTCTCGAGAGCCTTTGTCAGCTCATCGTTCTCTCTGTCGGGAACAAACGTTCCCTCTTCAACCTCTTTTATCACTTTAATAAGTTCTTTCTTGGGTGAAGAAATTTCTTCAGCTACAACAATCTCGCCTGTTTCTGGGTCTAATGATGCCCCATGCCCGAATACCCAATTTGTTGACCTCAAGGGCCAACTAGACGTAGCTGGAGTGACCCCTTTAGCCTTTAGGTTAGCCTCAGCTTTATTCCACTTAGGAATGGCACTCCTGTAGCCACCTATGCCCATATGATGGTGATATTTCTTTTTGGCTGCATTTAACTTATTTTTTGCTGATATTGCCTTAGCTGGTTCCGAGGTCTTGTATTCCACAAATGCGGCCCAGTTATCCTGCTGCAACTCTAGTGGGCCAGTGAATGGAGGAGTTTTTTTCTTCAAGACATACTGGTGGTACAATCTTTTTTCCATTCCTTGAATAGTTTGGCCATCTTCTTAAGAGCAAATTGCTTGACTTTCCTCGTCATTTGCTGTGTGAGCTCATCGATCTCAAGGCGGTAGGGTGAAATGTGTCATGAGAGAATTCCACATCGTATCTTTCGCTCTGTCATCTATAAAACTAGCCCTAGCTGGATCCTTTTTCTTTCCTGGCTTGTTCCAATTTCGCGTGGTGATTGGGACTTTGTCTCTAACAATCACTCCGCATTGACTTGTAAATGCATTCGCAGATTCTTTGGGCTCCAACGGTTGACCCTGCGGAGAGACTAAGTCAATGCTGAAACGGACATCAGCGGGCAACTTGTGTGTCGGGCCTCTTGTCCTTGTAGAAGATTGGCCGGAAGCGGAGGTCTAAGAGAAGAAACATTCGTCAGTATATATATACGAATCAATTAGTGCATCTATACTAGTGAACGATCAATAGAGGCTTTATATACCTCGACGGAGTTTGTCATTATTATGGTGTCTTCACCATGGTCAGCACCATCGTCTCCACTATTTTCTCCACCATCGTCTCCTCCAGAAAAATTAAGATATTCGGAGCCATCATAATAAGAACCCCCAATACCCTCATCTATAATGTTGAGAAGCTCCTCTTCATTCTGTCTACCGTCCATAGCTTAACTAATACTGTAGGATTTCGTAGCATGGAAAACAAAAATTTTCTACCGCATACAAACAAACAAGCCAAGATCTATCTACTAGATTGTAGCAACGAGTCGATGGAGGAACTCACCCTCGAAGATTCCAAAGCGGTTAACGAGAGCAGATTCTCGTGGGTGATGTAGTCGTACTCTTTCCGATCTCAAGATCGCGTAGACGATCCTTCCAGCTGCAGCGTTCCAGCGCTCCTTGATCGGTCACACGTTCGATTACTCGACGAAGACCTTCCTCTCCTTGTTCCAGCAGTGATGGAGGTTGTAGCACTCTCCTCGATTCGCAAAGACAACGGCGTGGTACCTGAAGTAGAGGGAAATCCCAGAGGCTTCGCCTTAAGCCGGTGCGAGTATGGTGGAGCTTATGAGAGAGGCTATTAGTGGTCTAGTAATTAGACACACCAATTAGAAGGCTCTAAACCAATTAGAAGGCTCTAAACCGAAATAGCTCTAAACCGGGGTTTAGGTCTAGGGTTTAGTTTAGAGGATAGGAACTAGTGTGTGCTAGGAGGAGCCCCGCCTCCTTATATAGGTGGGAGGGGCTGGCCGGCCAAGGGGAGGGAGTGGAGTCCCTCCCCAACTCGGCCTTGAGGTGGGGCGCCGGCTTGGGGAGGAGGGAATCCCTCCCCAACTCGGTTTCCACTTCCCCTCCTCTTTCCACTTTCCAAAACTTGCCGTTTGACTTTCAAACTAGCCGTTTGACTTTTCAATTTAGGATTTAATTTAATCCTTTATTTGGGACAGCAAGAACACTTAGTACATGATGCAATCATTCCAACTTACAATGACACATTCATGTACCCTTCCCCTCCGGACATTCCGGGACCTTCTAGAATGTTCCCGATGAAAACACCGGAACCATTCCCCAACTCCGAAACGGGACTTTCCTTATATGAATCTTATTCTCCGGACCATTCCGGATCTCCTCGTGATATCCCGGATCCTATCCGAGACTCCGAACAATATTCGGTCTCTTTCTCATAATACCATAACTACTCAAACAACGTCAAATCCTTAAGTGTGTCTCCCTACGGTTCGTGAATTATGCGGACATGATCGAGACACTTCTCCGATCAATAACCAATAGAGGAATCTGGAAATTCATATGGCTCCCACATATTTCTACGATTACTTTGCGATCGAATGAACCACTTACATACGATACCAATTTCCCTTTGTCTCACGATAGTTTACTTATCCGAGGTTATGATCGTCGGTATCTCTGCATACCTAGTTCAACCTCACATCGATAAGTACTCTTTTCGCTCCCGTGATATGTGATCCCTTGTGAGCCACCACATGCTTGCAAGCTAATTGGATGACATTTCACCGAGAGGGCCCAGTATATCTATCCGTCATGTGGATGGACAAATCCCACTCTTGATCCATGTGTTTCAACCAATACTTTCGAACACTCAATGCCACTTTTATAGCCACCTGTTACGGTGTGGTGTTTGATGACATCAAAGCATCCATCCTAAAGGTGATATGCATGATCTCATGGTCGAAGGAATTAGGTTACTATGTATCAGAAAGCATATAGCAATTGAACTATTGAAATGACTTGATCTTTATGCTACGCTTGTCTATAGGAGTATGTCCACCATATCATTCTCCTAACGATATGATCTTGTTGTTGATAACATCTCAATGTTCATGATAGGGAAACCACAATCATCAATCAACCAACAAGCTAGTGAAGTATAGAGGCTATACTAGGGACTTTCAAATTAAGTTTACAAATCACACAAGTATTAATGGTTTCCTTGTTAATACTATTATAGCATGAATGTAAACATTTATCATAAGTATGAAGATATGATAATAACCTATTTTATTATTGCCTCTTGGGCATATCTCCAACAGTCTCCCACTTGCACTAGAGTCAATAATCTAGTTTCAAACCTTTGTGTATTCAACACCTATGGCTTTCCGGTGTTGTATGTACACGATTGCTAGTGGTCAACTGATCTCCGGATCTGACACTTCCAGGTCCGTGTGTAATTGCATGTCTTTGCGTCTCTACGCATCACTCATTCTCTAATGAGATGGCTTTGTATGATTTGGTCTTTCGGTGTGACCTTTAGTTCTTTGGGGTTAAAACATGTTGATAATATTGTCGCACAATATATCTTCATAGTATTATCCCGCTGTGAACTACACCTAGTTTGATAACAAACTACTTGACACAAATGCCCTCTTTTGCTGCTATAATAGCAGTCATATACTTAGCCTTTTGTTGTAGTATCTGTCACAATGTCTTAACTTTGGAATTCATCCAAATCCATTATGGAACTCACTTTCCATTATATTGTGCCACCCTTAGTTTAGATTGAGATAAACTAAATTTGTAAAGCTAGTATCAATGTAGTACTTTTACAATGAACTAACCATCTATTTGTCACTTCTACAAATAATATACTCTTAGTTCTTCCAAAAGATCATAAGAATATCCTTACTATCATCCAATGATCACCTTATGAATCATTCTGGTATATGCTCATAATATTTATAGCATAGGACATATCTGGATTTGTACATATCACAGTATGATTGATATAAATACTCTTTGTGATTTCATACATCAAGTATCAATCTATACTTGAATCTTTGTTTCACTTACCAAGTGCCAATACACTTGAATATATCATCAACATTGAACTCTTTCAATCCTTTCTGTGCAACAAGAACCTTTCTTGTAGTTTCTATATTGAATTCATTTCAATATCTCGTCTATGTACTTCTGGCACAACCATATTAGCGTCTATTGATGCCAAATATTTGGGTTTTGCCTAAGTCTTTCATCGGGATGAAATTCTTAATATGTGTTAATAAAAGATACATTATTTCCAATCAACAATATGTCTTCCACATAATGTATTAGAAACATGTCTTAGCGCTCCCACTTAATTTCTTGCAAATGCAAGCATCTTCATTGTCTCCGATGAAATTAAACTGCTTAACAGCTTTCATCATAGTGAAGATTCCAACTCCGCTATGCTTACTTCAACCATTGAAGTTTGCATATGCTTTTAGCATCCTTTGAATTAACAAAACCCTTTGGACCGTGTCATGCACACGTCCTAGGTAACCATTCTATTAGAAGAATTTGTTTTGTTTATTCTACTACCACATAACAAATTATATGTAGTGGTTGCTACATTAATCCGTCTAGACTAAAAATCGCTATGAAAGATCAAATCTTGTCATATACAACCTTTGAACATTGTTGTGAACTCTTTCCCAACATGTCGACTATTTTATAGATGTGAAACATCCATGTCTACTTCTTTATAGATCCAAACACAACTGCAAGGTCTTACACCTTTTTCGAGGGTCCTTCAAGTTCAAAACTTGATTTCTCGTGTATGGAACTATCACGGATTATATGGCTTCAAGCCATTTGACGAGTCGTGGCCCATCATCGCTTCTTTGCATGTAGTAGGTTCATTATTCTCAAATAATGATTCAACCCTCAAATCTTGGTATTTGATTGTTCATCCGACCTACTTGTTTCAATAGGAACTTAGATCTCCGTGACCACAACCTTTGAGGCACGTGAGCCATGAGCATTGTTGCTGCCTCCGGAACACTTTTCGGTGCTGCGCAACTTTGCACATATAGCTAAGGTTCTTTTAACCTTATCAAAGTTCTATTGTCCTCCCACTTAACTTTTCACGAAAAATTCCTTCTCAAAGAAACTTGACGTTCTAAGCGACAAACACTTTTGTCTCCGGTGTTTATGGAGGAATACTCAACATTTATACAAAGACAGGTTTATCCGACTTTGGTTGCACACATCTTTCTTATGCATAGCATACCAATGTTTTAAGAAAAGACTACTTGGGTTTTATCCCAAACCATAACTTTATATGGTGTCATTTCAGCGGATTATGATGGAGCTCTTTTCAGTGGAAAAGCGGTAATCTCCAAAGCTTTTAATCTTTAAATATAATGGCAGTTCTATGAATTACACCTTTGATCTTACCATGTCAAACAAGGTTTTAATTACATATCTCGAACGCTCCATACTCTTATGGTGTTTCGGGAAATGCAAATCCACGGACCGATTCCTTAAATCTTAGGTATTATGCTAAACTTGTAACTTAAATATCTTCTTTATGATCTTATCATAAACTATTTATATTCTTGTTACAATGATTTTGCACTTCATCTTGAAAATCTTTCGAACTTTTCAAATATTTCACACTTCATCCTTATTAAGTAAATATTCACATATTCACTCAAATTTTCGGAGAAAGCATATGAAGTTGAAATCCATCGCTCTTGACTATACATAATGGAGTTCGTACAACAATATGCACAAGTTCCAATAAGCTAGTCATTCATTCCCTTTTGGCCTATGAACGAAGTTTTAATTATCTCTAGGAAAGTTTCACAAACGTCATTTGATCAAAAATCAAAAGACTCCAAAATTCCATCCACATGGAGTTTCTTCATGTTTTCTTTCCAATATAATTTAAACGGATGTCACTTCCTAAGTGATCTTTCAATCAATTTGTCTTTCACAATTTTAGCACTAGTTTTATGGATGTGATTTCTCCAACGAGATTTGTGAATCATCCATCTTTTATGGATTACGGCAATTATTTGAACAACCCTTTTGTTCTCATAATACCTGATAAAACAAATCTTGAAGGCAAGCGTTGATGTTTAACGAGCAACAAAACAACCCTTTATTTGTTCTCGATGAACATCATCACCTATTCTTTTGCTAGTTACTTAGGCCATTGTAGTTCATGAATTGTGTTGTTTCGTATGACGATTCATACCAACAAATTCAGTATCAAGTACTTAAGAACCACATTGTTTAATAAGCAAAGAATATAGCCATAACATGTATATCATCTATATACTTTAAACTGAACAATTCTAGTCTTTTCTTTTCTGCCATATATTTATGAGATTCTCTTTCAAGATTTCCTTTCTCGCTTTGAAAGAATCTATCAACATCAATAGTGGAGTCATACATATGACACATAATCCAAAGCGTGTATAATTAAATACAAATGTCTTTGGACTTGCACTTTGAAGTAGATCACCATCATCAAATGTTTGGTGTTCTTCCAAATTCCTTTCTTTAGTAATCTCTTGGTGTAGAAAACATTTTACCTACATCAAATATTCACCCTCATCATGGACTTATCCATGATCTAGCTACTTTTAGCTTGTAACGGTGAATCGCGAGTATAATGTTGCTCTCCAAAACCTTTTGGAAGATTAGGACAACTAGTGTCTCCAACCTTTTGCAAATTCTCATCCAAATATGAGAACATGAACTTTGCCATATTATACTTTATCATGTTGCAACCAAAACTTTGTTTCAGATATCACAATATCTTCCACACATGATGGTTTCTGAAACAACTCTTTCAGATCCTAGATAACCTTGATATTAAGAGAATCCTTTGAATATCAAGAATCATGGAGACAAACATGATACTCAAACACTAACACTTGGAATTGTCACTCTTGTTTTAATACTAATTATTAAACTTTATGGAGTAACCGGAAATTACTGAAAGTTTGCAATAGGACTTTTAAACTTTAGATTAACACTTCAAAACAATACGATACCAGTTCGTAAAGTAACTAACCAGAATTCTATAGTTCTATCATCTCAATTATAACTAAGCGCAAGGTGGTAAACGGATGCCAATGACTACAACAACTATGCAAATTCACTTTGATTTAGTTTATGATAAATTGAGTTCTAATAATAATTAAATTAATCTAGGTGAACTCCCACTCAAAACAATATCCCTCACATTGTTTTAGTGATCACACGAACCAAATCCACCACATCAAAACCGATCATCACGAGAGTTGATATAGCTTCAATGGCGAACAATCAACATGTTCATCATATCTACTATATGACTCATGCTCTACCTTTCGTAATCCGTGTTCCCGAGGCCATGTCTGTACATGCTAGGCTCGTCAAGATCAAACCTTAGCTACCGCATAAGCAAATCTGGCTTGCTTACGCTTGTATTCACCATGAATCAAAGACACCCGATCATCACGTGGTGCTTCAAGCAGCAAGCTTTGGCAACGGTGCATACTAAGGGTGAACACTTTAGAACTTGAAATTTATGTGCATGAGGATCATCTTATAATGCTACCGCCTACTAAGCAATACAAGATGCATAAAGGATTAACATCACATGCAATTCATAATATGTGATATGATATGGTTTTCTTTGTGCTTCCGATCTCCATCTTCAAGCACGAACATGATCTCCATCATCACCGCATAGCATCAAGGTCAATGACGCTTCTTCATGGTTGTCCCACCAGCTTCAACTATTACAACTACTTTGAATAGACACGCAGGTCTTAACAAAATTAAAGACAACCATATATTCTCCCGGTTGCCAACTTACAATAAGGAACATTGCATACATCAAATATAATCACAATCATGGCCATATCACATCATCAGACACCCTCGCAAAACAAAGTTAGACGCCTCTACTTTCTTTGCATATTTTACGTGGTTTGGGGCTTTCAATAAGTGTCGTTCTAACTTACGAACAAGAACCACAACATTGATACTAGCATTGTTGATTACCCGTTGTAAATTGGATCTTTACTATGCTAGGAGAAACAGCACCATAAAGCCACTTATGCAATACAAGTTGCATGTCAAGCGTGGAGCAAGTCTCATGAACGATGTCATGTAAGCCCGGCCGCTTCATCCCAACATACCGCAAGATGCAAAGTACACAAAAGCAATCTACCATAAAAGCATCAACGCCCACAATGACCATTGTGTTCTACTCGTGCAACAGATCTACATATAGACACGGCTATGATACCACTGTAGGGTTTCGTAGCATGGAAAACAAAAAATTTCTACCGCATACAAACAAACAAGCCAAGATCTATCTACTAGATTGTAGCAACGAGTCGATGGAGGAACTCACCCTCGAAGATTCCAAAGCGGTTAACGAGCAGATTCGTGGGTGATGTAGTCGATTTTTCCGATCTCAAGATCGCAGAGACGATCCTTCCAGCGCTGCTCAAGGCCCCGCAATCGGGTCACACGTTCGGGTACTGACGAAGACCTTCCTCTCCCTTGTTCCAGCAGGCTGGAGGTTGTAGCACTCTCCTCGCGATTCCGCAGACAACGGCGTGGTACCTAAGTAGAGGGAAATCCCGCAGGCTTCTTTTAAGCCAAAAGTAGTATGGTGGAGCTTATGAGAGAGGCTATTAGTGGTCTAGTAATTAGACACACCAATTAGAAGGCTCTAAACCAATTAGAAGGCTCTAAACCGAAATAGCTCTAAACCGGGGTTTAGGTCTAGGGTTTAGTTTAGAGGATAGGAACTAGTGTGTGCTAGGAGGAGCCCCGCCCTCCTTATATAGGTGGGAGGCTGGCCGGGCCAAGGGAGGGAGTGGAGTCCTCCCCAACTCGGCCTTGAGGTGGGCGCTGGCTTGGGGAGGAGGGAATCCTCCCCAACTCGTTTCCACTTCCCTCCTCTTTCCACTTTCCAAAACTTGTTGCTTGACTTTCAAACTAGCCGTTTGACTTTTCAATTTAGGATTTAATTTAATCCTTTATTTGGGACAGCAAGAACACTTAGTACATGATGCAATCATTCCAACTTACAATGACACATTCATGTACCCTTCCCCCTCCAGAGTGCCGGACATTCCGGGACCTTCTAGAATGTTCCCGATGAAAACACCGGAACCATTCCCCAACTCCGAAACGGGACTTTCCTTATATGAATCTTATTCTCCGGACCATTCCGGATATCCTCGTGATATCCCGGATCCTATCCGAGACTCCGAACAATATTCGGTCTCTTTCTCATAATACCATAACTACTCAAACAACGTCAAATCCTTAAGTGTGTCTCCCTACGGTTCGTGAATTATGCGGACATGATCGAGACACTTCTCCGATCAATAACCAATAGAGGAATCTGGAAATTCATATGGCTCCCACATATTTCTACGATTACTTTGCGATCGAATGAACCACTTACATACGATACCAATTTCCCTTTGTCTCACGATAGTTTACTTATCCGAGGTTATGATCGCTTGGTATCTCCGCATACCTAGTTCAACCTCACATCGATAAGTACTCTTTTCTCGTTCCCGTGATATGTGATCCCTTGTGAGCCAGTCACATGCTTGCAAGCTAATTGGATGACATTTCACCGAGAGGGCCCAGAGTATATCTATCCGTCATGTGGATGGACAAATCCCACTCTTGATCCATGTGTTTCAACCAATACTTTCCGAACACTCAATGCCACTTTTATAGCCACCCTGTTACGGTGTGGTGTTTGATGACATCAAAGCATCCATCCGGTAAAGGTGATATGCATGATCTCATGGTCGAAGGAATTAGGTTACTATGTATCAGAAAGCATATAGCAATTGAACTATTGAAATGACTTGATCTTTATGCTACGCTTGTCTATAGGAGTATGTCCACCATATCATTCTCCTAACGATATGATCTTGTTGTTGATAACATCTCAATGTTCATGATAGGAAAACCACAATCATCAATCAACCAACAAGCTAGTGAAGTATAGAGGCTATACTAGGGACTTTCAAATTAAGTTTACAAATCACACAAGTATTAATGGTTTCCTTGTTAATACTATTATAGCATGAATGTAAACATTTATCATAAGTATGAAGATATGATAATAACCTATTTTATTATTGCCTCTTGGGCATATCTCCAACAAATACAGAATAAGAATATTGCATTAAGTAAAAGAATATTACAACTGCGACAACTCGGATACAGTACTTAGTGATTAAGATAAAGTACAATAATATAAGATAAAGTATATTATTAATACATCTCGCTCATTATATAAAGTATATTATTCATACATCTCGCTCATATCAAACTAGCGAATGCGGCTGCCGCGTTCTGTGCTACGGGAGCTCTGCAGCCACAGAAGAGGAACCATCACCGGAGAATAGCTCGGGTGAGATCCGTGAACCTGTCAGATATTGGAGAACCTACTCTCCAAAAGATATATGTATCGTCGTACATGCTCGTCCTCCTCCCTGATACGACGACGTACCACCTCCTCGGGGGTTGGCTCCTGGACCTCGTGGACGCCACCAAAGAAGCTCCGGGTCGATGATGATACCCGAATTTCTCACCAAGGTACGAGTCCCGACAGGTAGCACCTCCCAGTGTAAAACCCAGCGGAGCCCAGACTCGGACATCCCTGGCAGAGTCCAGTAGGCTCGGACGAGGTGGACGCGGCATAACTAAATAATAGCAATAAATTACAATCATAAAACATAATTAACTAACTAAACTAATAACACTAACCCTAAACCTAACACTAACTAACCCTAGATAATACTAACCTATACAATTAACCTAATACTAATACTAACTAATACTAATAGTACTAAAATCCCTAACTAAATCACTAACTAAATCACTAAATAAAATCCCTAACTAAATACCTAACTAAATAAAGTCCCTAACTAAATCCCTAACTAAATAAAATCCCTAACTAAATAAAATCACTAACTAAATCACTAAATAAAATCCCTAACTAAATAAAATCCCTAACTAACTCACTAACTAAATCACTAACTAAATCACTAAATAAAATCCCTAACTAAATCCCTACCTAAATAAAATCCCTAACTAAATAAAATCACTAACTAAATCACTAAATAAAATCCCTAACTAAATAAAATCTCTAACTAAATCCCTAACTAAATAAAATCTCTAACTAAATCCCTAACTAAATAAAATCCCTAACTAACAAAATCACTAAAATCCCTAACTAAATAAAATCACAAAATCCCTCACAGGCGGCCTTGACAAGCGATGATGGATGGACGAGCGGCAATGACGGCGGGGCGAGGGCGCGGGCGGCGACAACGATCCCTCCTCGATGGCGCGGGCGGCGATGCGGCATGACAGATCGGCGGGCGGACAAGGCGGACGGGCGGGGTTGGGACGGGCGCGGCGAGGAAAGACGGACGCGGCGGGATAGCCTCGGCATAGGCGGCGCAGCGGGACAGCGCGGCGAGCTTACGGCGGCCTCGGGGAGCGCGGCGAGCTTGCGGCGGCGTCGGGGAGAAGAAACTGATCCGGGTCGTGGCACGACCCGGGGTTGGGGGTGGGATATTTATACCCCCACCCCCCTTTAGTTCCGGTTTGTATTACAAACCGGGGCTAAAGGTTGTTTTTGGCGCCAAAACCAAAAATGGTTTATAGTTTTTAGAAAATTATATATTATATATCAAAAATTTCAGAAAAAGAAGATCTATAATTTAAATCTATTATCATACTTTATTATACAACTTAAATGAAATTATCTATTGTTTAACAAGTATTATATTTAGTACAAATGTTCACAAAAAATAATAAAAATATAGTTTATTATTTAAAAATGGAAAAATACATATAATATACCAAAATATTCACAAAAAATAATATACTCATTAGAATTATAATATTTAATACTAAAACTATTAACTAGGACTAAAACATATTTTCCCGCCATTTCCCCCGCTTCCCGCCAAGTTTTCCCGCCATGTTCTCCCGCCATTTCCCCCGCTTCCCGCCATGTTCTCCCGCCATTTCCCCCGCTTCCCGCCATGTCCCTCTATATCTAGGCTGACTGCCATGTCCATCCACACATCCACACTTTCTCTCTCACAATAATGGACACCGCTTACTGGGCTTTTCTGACGCTCGAGGAGACCGAGGCGCTGTGCGCCTCCAGCTACCCATGCCCACCGGGATACCGGCTGCCCGCTGGGTTCGGCCCGCCAGGCGGCCCTCACGAACCATTTCTACCTCGAGCTCACGCCGGAGTAGCGGATGGATCCCCATTGGGATCCCGACAACCTCGACACCTGGAATGCCTTCTTCGCAAACCAACAGGAAAGGGAGCTCGCCAGGTACGAGGGTGACGACCCGCCCCCAGTGAACCACAACGAGGCTGGTCGCCGCCTGTGGTGGGCGAACCGGACTATCGCCGGTGTGATACGCTACATCGCCATGGGAGACCATCCTCGCCTGAGGTACCCGCACTTTCACCAGCAGCATAGCCACAAGAATGGTGGTGGTGGTTAAGGCCTAGGGCGTACTGGGGTCGTCATCCGAGAGCCCCCTCCCCCGCGCGTCATGAATCCGAGGCCGGAGGATCCATCCGCGTGCTACGAGGAAGGGCTAAGGATCCATCCGCGTGCTACGAGCGACGACGATGACGATGCCGATTTCGAAGACGACCCATAAGCTATGTACTACAGGGCTAGATATGATTATGACTAATTTTTACGTTTTAATATTAATAAATGTCTAGCCATAATAAGTTGCAATACTACCTATTTAGATCGAGATAGTTCATATCCATATACATATAAGGAGATCATTAAAAATAAAGGTTTAATAATATTGTACATCACCAACATCCACACATGTTAGGGTTTTCTTCTAATCTGTAACCATGGAGCATCTTCCTTACTTAACGGGATGCTTGGGTCATCCTTCACAGCGAAGGGAAGAATTTCATGAAACTTATCATAATCGTCTGACATGTCTGTCTTATCCTCCACCCCCCACAATGTTTCTTTTTCCTGAAAGAACTATGTGGCGATTTGGCTCATCGGATGTTGTATTCTTTTGCTTATCTTTCCTTTTTCTCGGTTTGGTAGACATGTCCTTCACATAAAAAACCTGAGCCACATCATTGGCTAGGACAAATGGTTCATCTCTATACGCAAGGTTGTTGAGATCCACTGTTGTCATTTCGTATTTCTTGTCTACCTCAACCCCGCCTCCTGTCAGCTTGACCCATTTGCACCGAAACAAAGGAACCTTAAAAAAGGTCCATAGTCAAGTTCCCATATCTCCTCTATGTAACCATAATATGTATCATTTTGCCCATTCTCGTCTGTTGCATCAAATCGGACACCACTGTTTTGATTGGTGCTCTTTTTATCTTGGGCGATCGTGTAAAATGTATTCCCATTTATCTCGTACCCTTGGAAAGTCAATATAGTCGAAGATGGTGCCCTTGCCAACAAGTACAACTGCTCTCCAACATTTATGTCATTCATGAGATGTGTCTGCAACCAACCGCCAAAAGTCCTCATATGTTCATCTCTAATCCAGGAGCCAGGCTTCCCCGGGTTGTTGGAGTGTACAATATTCTTGTGTTCCTCGATATACGGAGCCACCAAGGTGGAACTTTGCAGAACTGTGTAGTGTGCTTTAGTGAGAGAATGTCCGTCCATACATATCCTTGCTTTCTTTCCTAGCGTGCCTTTTCCACTAATGATACCCTCATGCCGTGATTCAGGAACACCGATGGGCTTAAGGTCAGGAATAAAGTCAACACAAAACTCAATGACCTCCTCTGTTCCATATCCCTTTGAGATGCTTCCTTCTGGCCTAGCACGGTTATGAACATATTTCTTTAACACTCCCATGAACCTCTCAAAGGGGAACATATTGTGTAGAAATACAGGACCAAGAATGTTAATCTCATCGACTAGGTGAACTAGGAGGTGAGTCATAATATTGAAGAAGGATGGTGGGAACACCAACTCGAAGCTGACAAGACATTGGACCACATCTTTCTGTAACCTTAGTAGACTATCTAGACTGATTACCTTCTAAGAAATTGCATTGAGAAACGCACATAGCTTCACAATGGGTACTCGAACATTTTCCGGCAGGAGTCCCCTCAATGCAATCGGAAGCAGCTGGGTCATAAGCACGTGGCAGTCATGAGACTTTAGGTTTTGAAATTTTTCTCTACCATATTTATTATTCCCTTTATGTTCGATGAGAAACCAGACGGGACCTTGATACTGTAAAGGACTTCAAAAAAATATTTCCTTCTCTTCTTTGGTAAGAGCATAGCTAGTAGTACCTTCAAACAGCTCTGGATGCATGTCGTCTCGGTCTTTTATACGTTGTTGGTCCTGCCGTGCTTTAGGTGTATCTTTGCTCTTCCCATACACGCCCAAGAAGCCTAGCAGCGTCACGCAAAGATTCTTCGTCAGGTGCATCACGTCAATTGCAGAGCGGGCCTCTAGGACTTTCCAATAGGGTAGCTCCCAAAATATAGATTCTTTTTCCACATGGGTGCATGTCTGACATCGTCCTTCAGAACAAATTGTCTACCAGGATCTGATGGCTCAATGCACGGCGCCCAGAAAAATGCTTGATGGCGGTGTTGATGTAGAGCTCGTTGGGAACCCCAAGAGAAAGGTATGATGAGCACAACAACAAGTTTCCCTCAGTTATGAAACCAAGGTTTAATCGAACCAGTAGGAGCAAGGAAACACCCAAAGGTGTTACTAGCTGAGCTTTGGCAGGGCGCACTACCGGTGCTAGTAGCAACGTGGAGACCTACACAACATAACCACAGAACTTTGTCCCCAATTTGAGATGAGCTTGTCAATCTCACCGTGTTTTGCGGAAAACAAAGGATTAAACGTATCAAATGGAAAGAAGTAAAAGTTTGTAGAAAGTAAACACAAAGAAGTAAATAGTTGTAGATTGTATGTAAAGAAAAAGGACCGGGATCCATAGTTCACTAGAGGTGGCTCTCCTTAAGATAGATAACATGCTGGGTGAACAAATTACAGCGAGGCAATCGACAAACACCGAGAAAGCAATACATGCATATACTAATCATCTTGACTCCTTTGAGACTTGATTGGGCATTACAACATTATACATAGACCACCATCCAACTGCATCTATGACTAATAATCCACCTTCAGGTTATCATCCGAACCCCCTCCAGTATTAAGTTGCAAGCAACAGATTATTGCTTTACGAACTACGTGTAAAGTAAACAATACGATTGTTCTATGAACAAAGGATTGTTGTTTTCTCCCTAGTAGCAATATCACATCTAGTACCTTAGAGATTTCTGTCACTTCCCCAGATTACCAGAGGCATGAACCCACTATCGAGCATAAATACTAACTCTTGGAGTTGCTAGCATCTACTTGGCCAAGATAGCTGATGGCTCAATGCACGGCGCCCAGAAAAGTGCTTGGTGCGTGGTTGATGTAGAGCTCGTTGGGAACCCCAAGAGGAAGGTATGATGAGCACGGCAGCACGTTTCCCTCAGTTATGAAACCAAGGTTTAATCGAACCAGTAGGAGCAAGGAAACACCTCAAAGGTGTTACTAGCTGAGCTTTGGCAGGGCGCACTACCGGTGCTAGTAGCAACGTGGAGACCTGCACAACACAACCACAGAACTTTGTCCCCAACTTGCGATGAGGTTGTCAATCTCACCGTGTTTTGCGGAAAACAAAGGATTAAACGTATCGAATGGAAAGAAGTAAAAGTTTTCAAAAAGTAAACACAAAGCAGTAAAAGATTATAGATTGTATGTAAAAGACAAGAACCGGGATCCATAGTTCACTAGAGATGGCTCTCCTTAGATAGATAACATGCTGGGTAAACAAATTACAGCGGGGCAATTGACAAACATCGAGAAAGCAATACATGCATATACTAATCATATTGACTCCTTTGAGACTTGATTGGGCATTACAACATCATACATAGACCGCCATCCAACTGCATCTATGACTAATAATCCACCTTCAGGTTATCATCCGAACCCCTCCAAAGATAAGTTGCAAGCAACAGATTAGTGCTTTACGAACTGCGTGTAAAGTAAACAATACGATTGTTCTATGAACAAAGGATTGTTGTTTTCTCCCTAGTAGCAACAGCACATCTAGTACCTTAGAGATTTCGGTCACTTCCCCAGATTACCAGAGGCATGAACCCACTATCGAGCATAAATACTAACTCTTGGAGTTTCTAGCATCTACTTGGCCAAGATAGCTACTAACAACGGAAAGCATGCAAGATCACAAATAACAAAGACATGATAGAATCAATAATCAATCTGAAATAGCATCTCAATATCCATCGGATCCCCGCAAACACAACATGCAGAATTACAAATAGATGATCTTGATCATGAATAGAGCTCACAAGATCTAAACATGAAAGCACAAAGGAGGAGAACCAGCCATCTAGCTACTACATGGATCTGTAGTCCAAGGATGAACTACTCACGCATCACACTAGAGGCTTGCATGGTGATGAAGAAGGCCTCCAGGGTGAATTCCCCTCTCCGGCAGGGTGCCGGGAAGAGCTTCAGATCCCTCCCGATCTAGGGATGGAGATGACAGCGGCTACAGACTCTTTCGTGGATTTTTGATCGAGTACTTAGGGTTTTCGTCCTGAGGGCAATATATAGGCGGAAGGAGAGGCCGAGGGGGTGCCGGGAGCCACCACACCACCCCTTGGCGTGGGCCCAGCCTGGCCGCGCGGCCAGGTGGTGTGGCCGGCCCCTGGCCCTTCTCCGTCTCGTATTTTGGCACTTGATCGCTTCCGGAAAAAATAGGCACTTTGGCTTTTGTCCCGTCCAATTCCGAGAATATTCATTTTTTGACTTTCCTGGAATCAAAAACAGCAGAAAACAGGCAGCTGGCACTGTGGCTCTTGTTAATAGGTTAGTCCAAGAAATCATATGAAAAGTACTCCAAAGTTGGAACAAAACACAAGAAAGTGGATAAAACCAAGCATGGAACATCAAAAATTATAGATAGATTTGCAATGTATCAACATCCCCAAGCTTAAGTCCTGCTCGTCCTCGAGTAGGTAAGTCATAAAAAGAAAGAATAATTTTTGAGGTGACATGCACCATCAAAGACTTGATCAAAGTATTTGCAAAACATTCAAAGCTGGGATCATAGTACTTAAATCATAACATGAAAGACAAAGTTCTAGCAATAAGCAAAGAAACTATGATGCAACATGAAAAGGCACAAACAAAAGAATCATGAATAACAATGCTTTGCAAGCCGTTTGTTTGTTTCACATAAAGAAAACATAGCATACTAGTATTCAGCTTGTCCCTCAATAGAGTAGCAAATATAAATGCATATGACACCTTCAAAGTTCATAAGAGTGACTAGATACAATAGTTTCAAACAAGCAATAACAAGTTATGCATTAATCAAGTAGTCTTGGGACAATGCACATAGAACTAAGAATGGCCACTATGCTCTCAAAGAAGGTGCATAAACTTAGAAGATGGAGACTCAATATAATGGTGGAAGAAAGGCCTTTTGTAAAAGGAAGTAGGGATTCAAGTCTCATTAAGAGCTTCCAAAAATTATGGTACTTATAGCTTTCAGCACTCATTGCCCCTATCATAAGCATCTTGAAGTGATTAAGGTTAAAGTGAAGAAACTATGGTGTACATGCTTGACGAACTATAAGTCAGAAATCTCATGTCCCTTGTATACGAGGGCTGCTCCTCATGCTACTCAAGTTTAGTCACCGGTAAGTTCTTGTCATCGTAAGTTCATGTGTATCATAGAGAACCGCCAACGGGGTACCCCTTGCCCGATGATACGAAAGAATCCCCATATCAAAATGACAAGGCAAGCAGACAACGAGCATCTCAGCATTCTTCTTATTTACCATGGGAATATGGTGCTTTTTTCTCTCTTTCCTCTTTTCATAGTATCTTTTTTTTTTCTTTTTCTCTTTTTTTCAATATAGGACTCTTTTTTTATAAGAAGAATGCTTCATAGACAGCTCATTATGGTTACGCTGCAGGTTTCCACCATGTCAGCATGGATTAGACCAGCGGCCCAGGCGTTTCTCAAACACATATACATAACTCCATGGACTTACAAGCTCCCCTTTCATTTCACACCGACGACATCCATATACAAAAGAGCATGATATCAACTAGGTACAAGTACCAAGTGCAATGTTGAAAGCGTTCCCCATGAAAGCATGGTTCTGCTAATTCCCAACAAATAAGTTCAAGCATATACAACATAGACGACACAATGGTTCAAGTTTATTAAGGGCAAGTAAAGTAAAGTGTGCCATCAAGTTCGTGAGATCTTTAATCACTAGTTTTCTTATAAAAAGTGGAAGGTAAAAAAGCATGAATATACTTGGAATAGCATAAGCTAGTAGGTAGGTATGGTGGACTCTTTGGAATAACTTGGTTTAGGGAGTTGGATGCATGAGTGGAAATCATACCTTGTTGTGGAGGCTAGCAAAAGACTGGGAGCGACAAACTAAGAGAGCAATAATGGCCATAATCATGCAGAGCGACAAAACATCATTAATCAAAGCATAAAGTGATACTACAAGTTGAAAACTAAAGGATCATAAAGGCTATGGTGACTTGAGATAGTCATAACATGGTGTGAGCATGCGCCAAGTCAACCCAAATAAAGCATCAAAGGAGAATACCACTATACTATGCTTTAATATGCTAAAACAACGCATGATTCATCCAAGGCACATTAAGCAATCTCAATTGTTTATAACAAGTCATGCTACAGCAAAGAATACTAAGCATAAAGCCAAAAAAATATCAAGCATGGCATGACAAAGCATAGGCCACAGTCAAAAACGAGCTCTTTTTACCACATAAGCATGAACTTTCCTACTCTTTTCCAAACCAAATGATACATTGCAAATGTATCTATAATTTTTGATGTTCCATGCTTGGTTTTATCTACTTTCTTATGTTTTGTTCCAACTTTGGAGTACTTTTCATACACTTTCTTGGACTAACTTATTAACAAGATGTCACAGTGCCAGTTGCCTGTTTTCTGCTGTTTTTGGTTCCAGAAAGTCTGAAAATGAATATTCTCGTAATTGGACGGGACAAAAGCCAAAGTTGATATTTTCCCGGAAGACTCATGGAGCCAGAAGGAGAGACGGAGAGGGGCCACAGGGTGGCCACACCACCCCTAGGCGCGGGTCCACCTAGGCCGCGCCAGGGCATGGTGTGGGCCCCTGGCCGCCCACCGACCTTGCCCTCTGGCCTATAAGAAGCCTCCCGAGGCATAAACCCTAGATAATCAATCAGAAATCCACGAAAAGTTCCACTGCACCGCCGCCATCGAAGGGGAGGGACAGAAAGTCTCTGTTCCGGCACCCTGCCGGGACAGGGAAGTGCCCCCGGAGCCATCTCCATCGATCTCCACCACCATCTCCATCGCCATTGCTGATTCCCATGATGAGGAGGGAGTAGTTCTCTCTCGAGGCTAAGGGGTTCTACTGGTAGCTATGTGTTCATCTCTCTCTATGCATGATCTTTTCAAGATCATGAGCTTGTAATCTATAGATCTACCTTGCTACTCAAGTGCTTAATAGATCTCTGCTCTCCCCATGTGTGTGAAAGTGACAACGTGCACACCATGGTGGAACCTAGGCTAGAGATTACAAATACTTGTTATGAGTTATATTTGGAGTTGAATGTCTTTATGAAATTGTGGTGTTTGTTGGAACCATCTAGTGCTCAAGGTGACAGTGTGGGGTTTTCTAGATGGGAAAGGCTTACTTTGAGGTGTGCTGTTATAGCCCTACCATCGATTAGAGTGTTCAACCGGAGAGTAGTTAAGAGTAGTATCATAAAGAGAAGATATTTATATGAGAGTGTTCACTAGTGAAAGTATGATCCCTATGCCTTGTTTCTAAGCATTGAAACACCGTTTGCTACTAGATCTATTACATGTTTGCTTGCTTCCTTCTTTATTTCAGTTTGACTTTAGTCTTTTCCACGCCATCAAGCTATTCTCTATCACCGTTACCACTTATAATTATCCATACCACTTCTATTTCACTATTTCTTCGCCGAACTAGTGCACCTATACACCTGACAAGTGTATTGGGTGTGTTGGGGACACAAGAGACTTCTTGTATCTTGATTGCAGGGTTGCTTGAGAGGGAATACCTTTGACCACTTCCTCCCTGAGTTCGATAAACCTTGGGTGATCCACTTAAGGCAAAACTTGCCGCTATTCTACAAACCTCTGCACTTGGAGGCCCAACAACTGTCTACAAGAATAGAAGTGCGTAGACATCATCAAACCAAACTATTTGCAAACCAATGTATGAAAGAGGGGGTCCAACCAATTTATTCAGAAAACTAAGCAAACCAAAGCAAACGAAAACCAAAATAAAAACGAAAAAGAAGACGCTCCAAGAAAAACACAACTGTGCATGAAACAATAAAAATAAAGCGTTTGGAAGAAACCTGGGATTTTTATTGATGAAGAAGGGGATGCCTTGGGCATCCCCAAGCTTTGACGCTTGTACTTCTTGGATATTTCTTGGGGTGACACGCGTGGCATCCCCAAGCTTGAGCTTTAGTCCATTCTTCATCTCATTACTCATTCCTTCCATACTCCTGAAATTTTTCCTTCATACAAAATTTCACACAATCTTTATTAGCAACATTAGTGCACTTAAGATAAATAAGTCTTAAGATTCAGTTCTAACACCAAATAAACTTCCATTAGAACACTAGCTACTGTAGCACTTCCCTCAAAAATCTCAATTCCCCAAAAGAACTCAAAAAGGAACCAACAAGAACAAATATAGAAAATGGCAGAAATCTGTCTAAACAGACCAGCAGGTAAAGACAAAAAATTTCGAAGACCTTCTGTTGCTCAAATCAAAAAGTGTTGAACTAACGAAAGTTAGATAATAACCTGGGGCAGAATCATAAAAAATTACAGCTCAATCCGACATACATAGCTCTCTCACGAATGTTTACGGTGAAGCACAAAAATCTGTTTCGGGACAGCAACTTTCCCAATCATTACTTCTCTCTCATTAGAGGTTACTCTTGGCACAAAAAGCAAATAAAAAGGATAAGGAGGAGGTTATTACAGAGGTAATAACTTCCAAGACTCATCTAAAACTTTTGGGTTATCTCCCAATAAGTGCACTTAGGGTTTTCGTCCCGAGGGCAATATATAGTCGGAAGGAGAGTCTGAGGGTGTGCCGGGAGCGTCCACACCACCCCCTGGCGTAGGCCAGGCCTGGCCGTGCGGCCAGGTGGTGTGGTGGCCCCTGGCCCCTCTCCGTCTCGTATTCTGGCACTTGATGACATCCGGAAAAATGGGCACTTTGGCTTTTGTCCCGTCCAATTCCGAGAATATTCATTTTCTGACTTTCCTGGAACCAAACACAGCAGAAAACAGGCAGTTGGCACTGTGGCTCTTGTTAATAGGTTAGTCCAAGAAATCATATGAAAAGTACTCCAAAGTTGGAACAAAACACAAGAAAGTGGATAAAACCAAGCATGGAACATCAAAAATTATAGATACATTTGCAATGTATCAGGACCCTTTCCAAAGATTACTTTTAAATCCTTCACCATGTCAAATACATCATCACCAGTACGACGGATAGGCTTACACTGGCTGTCTGCCTCACCATTGAAATGCTTACCTTTCTTTCTTAGGATGTGTGTGGGCGGAAGAAAACGACGATTCCCCGGGTACACATTCTTCTTACATTTATCCAAATATATACTTTCAGTATCATTTAAATAGTGTGTGCATGCATTGTATCCCTTGTTTGTTTGTCCTAAAATGTTACTAAGAGCGGGCTAATCATTGATTGTTATGAACAACAACGCTCGTAGGTCAAATTCCTCCTGCTTGTTCTCATCCCACACACGTACACCTTGTCCGTGCCACAACTGTAAGAGTTCTTCAACTAATGGCCTTAGGTACACATCAATGTTGTTGCCGGGTTGCTTCGGGCCTTGGATGAGCACTGACATCATAATGAACTTCCGCTTCATGCACAACCAAGGAGGAAGGTTATAGATACATAGAGTCACAGGCCAGGTGCTATGACTGCAGCTCTGCTCCCCAAAAGGATTGATGCCATCTGTACTTAGACCAAACCATAAGTTCCTCGCATCACTTGCAAAGTCCGGAAACTCCCTCTCGATTTTTCTCCACTGCGACCCATCAGCGGGGTGTCTCAACATCTCGTCTTTCTTACGGTCTTCCATGTGCCATCACAATAACTTGGCATGCTCTTTGTTCCTGAATAAACATTTCAACCGTGGTATTATAGGAGCATACCAGATCACCTTGGCAGGAACCCTCTTCATGCGGCGCTTGATACATTGCAAATGTATCTATAATTTTTGATGTTCCATGCTTAGTTTTATCCACTTTCTTGTGTTTTGTTCCAACTTTGGAGTACTTTTATTATGATTTCTTGGACTAACCTATTAACAAGAGCCACAGTACAAATTGCCTGCTTTTCTCGTTGTTTTGGTTCCGTAAAAGTCGAAAATGAATATTCTCGAATTGACGGACAAAAGCCAAAGTGCCTATTTTTCCAAAGGGATCAGGTGCCGTATCACGAGACGGAGAGAAGGGCTGGGGTCACCACACCACCCGCCACGCTGGCTAGGCCCGCGCCAGGGGTGGTCCGCCGCCAAAGACCCCGGCCTCTCCTTCCGCCTATAAGTTGCCCTCGGGACGAAAACCCTAAGTACCCGATCAAAAATCCATGAAAGGGTCTAGAGCTGCCGTCATCTCCATCCCTAGATCGGGGGGGATCTGAAGCTCTTCCCGGCACCACGGAGAGGGAATTCACCGAGGCCTTCTTCATCACCATGCAAGCCTCCGTATGATGCATGAGTAGTTCATCCTTGACTACGGATCCATGTAGTAGCTAGATGGTTGGTTTCTCCTCCTTTGTGCTTTCATGTTTAGATCTTGTGAGTCTGCTCATGATCAAGATCATCTATTTGTAATCCATACATGTTGTGTTTATGGGATCCGATGGATATTGAGATGCTATTTCAGATTGATTATTGATTCTATCATGTCTTTGTTATTTGAGATCTTGCATGCTTTCCGTTGTTAGTAGCTATCTTGGCCAAGTAGATGCTAGCAACTCCAAGAGTTAGTATTTATGCTCGATAGTGGGTTCATGCCTCGTAACTGGGAAGTGACAGAAATCTCTAAGGTACTAGATGTGTTGTTGCTACTAGGGAGAAAACAACAATCCTTTGTTCATAGAGCAATCATATTGTTTACCTTACACGCAGTTCATAAAGCAATAATTTGTTGCTTGCAACTTAATACTGGAGGGGGTTCGGATGATAACCTGAAGGTGGATTATTAGTCATAGATGCAGTTGGATGGCGGTCTATGTTGTATTGCCCAATCAAGTCTCAAAGGAGTCAAGATGATTAGTATATGCATGTATTGGTTTCTCGGTGTTTGTCAATTGCCCCGCTGTAATTTGTTCACCCAGCATGTTATCTATCTTAAGGAGATCCACCTCTAGTGAACTATGGATCCCGGTCCTTGTCTTTTACATACAATCTACAATCTTTTACTGCTTTGTGTTTACTTTCTGCAAACTTTTACTTCTTTCCATTCGATACTTTTAATCCTTTGTTTTCCGCAAAACACTGTGAGATTGACAAGCTCATCTCAAGTTGGGGACAAAGTTCTGTGGTTGTGTTGTGCAGGTCTCCACGTTGCTACTAGGACCGGTAGTGCGCCCTGCCAAAGCTCAGCTAGTAACACCTTTGGGGTGTTTCCTTGCTCCTACTGGTTTGATTAAACCTTGGTTTCATAACTGAGGGAAACTTGCAGCTGTGCTCATCATACCTTCCTCTTGGGGTTCCCAACGAGCTCTACATCAACACCGCCATCAAGCATTTTTCTCGGTGCCGTGCATTGAGCCATCAAGCATTTTTCTGGTGTCGTTGCCGGGGAACAAAGAAGAAGAAACTCCCACGTCAACTACACGTCATTTAAGATTTTTCTGGCGCCGTTGCTGGGGAGTCAAGGACATCTTCACAAGAGGATTCCCTCATAACCAATCTCTTTACTTTGTTGTTTTTGTTTTGCTTAGTTTTCTTTTTGCTTTGTTTTGCTTGTTTTGTTCTTCAAAAATCCAAAAAAATTAGTTTTACTAGTTTGCTTTCTTATTTGAAAAACATAAAAAAATAGTTCCTATCTTGAGTGCCACTATATCTAGCCTTGCTCCAATCACTATGTCACCCGAGGAAACGATTTTCACTTTTAAACAAGGAATTGAGGAAAGTTTTAAGGAAGCTTGGTCTAGAATCTCTGATCTACATGAAAAGACCGAGCCTAAAATGATTCAAGGCTTGTTCCTTAGTAGTTTTTACCTTGGGATTGCTCTTTGCTATAGATATGCTTTAGATGCTATTGCGGGAGGAGATTTCCTCCAAAGTATTGAGGATGATGCCATTAATGCTATAAAGAAATTGATCCTCACTTACAATTTGCCTAGCCAAACTGATACTTCTTTCGCAAAAATATTTGCTAGGTTGGACACTCTTGAGGCTAGCACTACTAGATTAGAAGGGTGCTATAATTCTCTTAGGGAGCATCACGATTATGTTCCAATAAACTCTGAACCATCAAAGTGGTTCCCTATAGTAAAGATTGAGATAAACAATGAAACTTTTCAAGCCCGTTGTGACATCATGTCTGAATTTTGCCTTATGCCCAAAGATATTTATAAATCTCTGAATACTTGGGGGCTCACTGAAGGAGGAAAAGAAATATCTCTTACCAATAATACTACCATATTACCTCTTGGAATTGCTGAAGGAGTGTTTACAAAGATCCTTGGTAAAACGATTTCTATTGATTATCTTGTTATTGAATGTGCAGGAAAAGGACAAATTACACTTGGAAGGTCCCTATTAGAACTCCATGGAGCAACAATAGATGTGGGAAAGGGAACCATGCACCTTTCTTCTCCACCAAACAATCATATCTTTCCCAAGGTTAAGAATAAAAATAAGAGAGGTAAGGGCAAGAAAGTTGGTCTTAATGCTTCTTCATTCGAGAACACTTGATTCTTTCTTTGGTTCTTATGCCTAACTTAAAGGCGTTAAAGAAAATTACTTGTTGGGAGATAATCCAAGAGTTTTAGTTGAGTCTTGGAAGTTATTACCTCTGTAATAACCTCTCCTTATCCTTTTTATTTGCTTTTTGTGCCAAGAGTAACCTCTAATGAGAGTGAAGTAATGATTGGGAAAGTTGCTGTCCCGAAACAGATTTCTGTGCTTCACCGTAAAAATTCCTGAGAGAGCTCTGTACGTCGGATTGAGATGTAATTTTTTGTTCTTCTGACCCAGGTTGTTATCTAACTTTTGTTAGTTCAACACTTTTTGATTTGAGCAACAGAAGGTCTTCAAAAAAATTCGTATTTACCTGCTGGTCTGTTTTGACAGATTTCTGCCATTTTCTGCATTTGCTTCTTGTTAGTTTCTTCTTGAGTTCCTTTGAGGAATTGAGATTTTTGAGGGAAGTGCTAAAATAGCTAGTGTTCTAATGGAATTTTATTTGGTATTATAACTGAACTTTAAGACTTATTTATCTTAAGTGCACTAATGTTGCTAATGAGATTGTGTGAAGTTTTGTATGAAGGAAAAATTTCAAGTGTATGGAAGGAATGAGTAATGAGATGAAGGATGGACTAAAGCTCAAGCTTGGGGATGCCACGCGTGTCACCCCAAGAAATATCCAAGAATTACAAGCATCAAAGCTTGGGGATGCCCAAGGCATCCCCTTCTTCATCAATAAAAATTCCAGGTTTCTTCCAAACGCTTCATTTTTATTGTTTCGTGCACAGTTGTGTTTCTCTTGGAGCGTCTTCTTTTTGTTTTCGTTTTGGTTTTTAGTTTGCTTGGTTTGCTTAGTTTTCTGAATAAGTTGGATGGACCCCCTCTTTCACACTTTGGTTTGCAAATAGTTTGGTTTGGTTTGGAAAAGAGTAGGAAAGTTCATGCTTTTGTGGTAAAAAGAGCTCGTTTTTTACTGTGGCCTATGCTTTGTCATGCCATGCTTGATATTGTTTTGGCTTTATGCTTAGTATTCTTTGCTGTAGCATGACTTGTTATAAACAATTGAGATTGCTTAATGTGCCTTGGATGAATCATGCGTTGTTTTAGCATATTAAAGCATAGTATAGTGGTATTCTCCTTTGATGCTTTATTTGGGTTGACTTGGCGCATGCTCACACCATGTTATGACTATCTCAAGTCACCATAGCCTTTATGATCGTTTAGTTTTCAACTTGTAGTATCACTTTATGCTTTGATTAATGATGTTTTGCCGCTCTGTATGATTATGGCCATTATTGCTCTCTTAGTTTGTCGCTCCCAGTCTTTTGCTAGCCTCCACAACCAAGTATGAGTTCCACTCATGCATCCAACTCCCTAAACCAAGTTTTTCCAAAGAGTCCACCATATATACCTACTAGCTTATGCTATTCCAAGTATATTCATGCTTTTGTCTACCTTTCACTTGTTATGAGAAAACTAGTGATTAAAGCTCTCACGAACTTGATGGCACACTTTACTTTATTACCTCTAATAAACTTGAACCATTGGGTCCTTCTTTGTTGCGTATATGCTTGCACTTTACAAGTTGAAATTAGCAGAACCATGTTTCATGGGGAACGCTTTCAACATTGCACTTGTACTTTGTACCCCGTTGATATTATGTTCTTTTGCTTACGGATCCCGGCGGTGTGAAATAAATGTGGAACTTGTAAGATGATGGAGTCTGTATATGTGTTAGAGAAACGCCTAGGCCGCTAGCCTAAGCCATGCCTACTCATGGTGGAAACTTGCAGCATCACCATAATGAGCACTCTATGAAGCATCCTCAATAAAAACCTATGCAAATAGCAAATAAAAAGATCGCTGAGATGCTCATTGTCTGCTTGCCTTGTCATTTTGATTATGGGAAAGCTCCCATATCATGTGCAAGGGGTACCCCGTTGGCGGTTCTTAATGATACACATATACTTACAATGACAAGATCTTACTCGTGACTGAAGTTGAGTAGCATGAGGATCGGTCTTCGTAAGTAAGGGGCATGAGATTTCGGTTTATAACTTGTCAAGCATATCCTCTTAGTTGTGTCACTTTAACCTTAATCACCTTCAAGATGCTTATGATAGGGGCAATGAGAGCTGAAATCTATAAGTACCATAATTTTTGGAAGCTCTTTATGAGACTTGAATCCCTACTTCCTTTTACAAAAGGCCTTTCTCCCACCATTATATTGAGTCTCCACCTTCTATCTTTATGCACCTACTTTGAGAGCATAGTGGCCATTCTTAGTTCTATGTGCATTGTCCCAAGACTAGTTGATTTATGCATAACTTGTTATTGCTTGTTTGAAACTATTGTATCTAGTCACTCTTATGAACTTTGAAGGTGTCCTATGCATTTATATTTGCTACTATGTTGAGGGACAAGCTGAATACTATTATGCTATGTTTTCTTTATGTGAAACAAACAAACGTCTTGCAAAGCATGTTATTCATGAATCTTTTGTTTGTGCCTTTTCATGTTGCATCTTAGTTTCTTTGCTTATTGCTAGAACTTTGTCTTTCATGTTATGATTGAAGTACTATGATCCCAGCCTTGAATGTTTTGCAAATACTTTGATCAAGTCTTTAATGGTGCATGTCACCTCAAAAATTCTTTCTTTTTATCACTTACCTACTTGAGGACGAGCAGGAGTTAAGCTTGGGGATGTTGATACATTGCAAATGTATCTATAATTTTTGATGTTCCATGCTTAGTTTTATCCACTTTCTTGTGTTTTGTTCCAACTTTGGAGTACTTTTATTATGATTTCTTGGACTAACCTATTAACAAGAGCCACAGTGCCAGCTGCCTGTTTTCTGTTGTTTTTGGTTCCAGAAAAGTCAGAAAATGAATATTCTCGGAATTGGACGGGACAAAAGCCAAAGTGCCTATTTTTCCAGAAGGGATCAAGTGCCAGAATACGAGACGGAGAAGGGCTGGGGGCCGGCCACACCACCTGGCCACGCGGCCAGGCCTGGCCCACGCCAGGGGGTGGTCTGGCCGCCCCCAGCACCCCCTCGGCCTCTCCTTCCGCCTATAAGTTGCCCTCGGGACGAAAACCCTAAGTACCCGATCAAAAATCCACGAAAGAGTCTGTAGCCGCCGTCATCTCCATCCCTAGATCGGGATCTGAAGCTCTTCCGGCACCTCACGGAGAGGGAATTCACCCTGGAGGCCTTCTTCATCACCATGCAAGCCTCCGGTGTGATGCGTGAGTAGTTCATCCTTGGACTACGGATCCATGTAGTAGTTAGATGGCTGGTTTCTCCTCTTTTGTGCTTTCATGATTAGATCTTGTGAGCTCCATTCATGATCAAGATCATCTATTTGTAATCCATACATGTTGTGTTTGCGGGGATCCGATGGATATTGAGATGCTATTTCAGATTGATTATTGATTCTATCATGTCTTTGTTATTTGAGATCTTGCATGCTTTCCGTTGTTAGTAGCTATCTTGGCCAAGTAGATGCTAGCAACTCCAAGAGTTAGTATTTATGCTCGATAGTGGGTTCATGCCTCCGTAACTGGGAAGTGACAGAAATCTCTAAGGTACTAGATGTGTTGTTGCTACTAGGGAGAAAACAACAATCCTTTGTTCATAGAGCAATCATATTGTTTACCTTACATGCAGTTCGTAAAGCAATAATCTGTTGCTTGCAACTTAATACTAGAGGGGGTTCGGATGATAACCTGAAGGTGGATTATTAGTCATAGATGCAGTTGGATGGCGGTCTATGTATTATGTTGTATTTCCCAATCAAGTCTCAAAGGAGTCAAGATGATTAGTATATGCATGTATTGCTTTCTCGGTGTTTGTAAATTGCCCCGCTGTAATTTGTTCACCCATCATGTTATCTATCTTAAGGAGAGCCACCTCTAGTGAACTATGGATCCCGGTCCTTGTCTTTTACATACAATCTATAATCTTTTACTGCTTTGTGTTTACTTTCTGCAAACTTTTACTTCTTTCCATTCGATACGTTTAATCCTTTATTTTCCACAAAACACGGTGAGATTAACAACCTCATCGCAAGTTGTGGACAAAGTTCTGTGGTTGTGTTGTGCAGGTCTCCACGTTGCTACTAGCACCGGTAGTGCGCCCTGCCAAAGCTCAGCTAGTAACACCTTTGAGGTGTTTCCTTGCTCCTACTGGTTCGATTAAACCTTGGTTTTATAACTGAGGAAAACTTGCTGCTGTGCTCATCATACCTTCCTCTTGGGGTTCCCAACGAGCTCTACATCAACACTGCCATCAAGCATTTTTCTGGGCGCCATGCATTGAGCCATCAGCGCTCGCCCTCAACATCACCAGGGTCATCTCGTCTTATCTTATACCGCAATGCAGTGCATACTGGGCATGCATCCAAATTCTCGTACTCCTCGCCGCGGTAGAGGATGCAATCATTAATGCATGCATGTATCTTCTACACCTCTAATCCTAGAGGGCAGACAATCTTCTTTGCTTCGTAGGTACTGGCGGGCAGTTTGTTATCCTTTGGAAGCAACTTCTTCATTATTTTTAGCAACTTTTCAAATCCTTTGTTAGTCACACCATTCTCTGCCTTCCATTGCAGCAATTCCAGTGTGCTACCCAGTTTTTTGTGCCCATCTTCACAATTTGGGTACAACAATTTGTTGTGATCCTCTAACATCTTCTTGAACTTCAACCTCTCCCTTTCAGATACGCATTCTTCCTGGGCATCAGCAATGGCCCGACTAAGATCATCATCGGGCAGATCTGATGCCCGTTCTTCATCTTTTTCTTCATCAATGTCTTCCATTGTAGTACCATCGTATTCAGGGTAGTCGTTGTCATTCTCTTCTTCTTTGTTGTCTTCCATCATAACCCCTCTTTCTCCGTGCTTGGTCCAACAATTATAGCCGGTCATGAAACCGGACCGAAACAGGTGGCTGTGAACGACTCTTGAGGAAGAGTATTCTTTATGATTACGACAGACACCACATGGACAAGACATAAAACCATTCCGCTTGTTTGCCTCGGCCACAAGAAGAAAAGAATGCACGCCTTTAATGAACTCGTTAGAGAGTCGGTCAGCATACATCCATTGCCGGCTCATCTGCATTATATAATTAATTAAATACATCAAACATAATCATAATTAATTAGTACTAATCTAAAAAAACAAAATTAAAGCCTGCAACCGGGACTAAAGATATGATGAACCTATAGTCCCGGTTGGAGGCACCAACCAGGACTAAATGTGGATGTGGAGAAAACATGTCGACACTATATCCTCAGTGGGCAGCACTAAGCCAGTAAATTAAATGACTCTACTATTTTGGGTGGGTGGCACCATAATCATAATTAATTAGTACTAATCTATAAACAAAATTAAAACCAGCAACCGGGACTAAAGATATGATGAACCTTTAGTCCCGGTTGGAGGCACCAACCGGGACTAAATGTGGATGTGGAGACAACATGTCGACACTATGTCCTTAGTGGGCTGCACTAAGCCAGTAAATTAAATGCCGATACTATTTTGGGTGGGTGGCAGCACTATGCCAGGGTGAGTGTGTCGACATTATGTCATCAGTGCCCGACACTATGTTGTGCTGCTTAATCTATAAATATGTATGCATTCTTGTGAAGAACTGCAAGATGGTGTGCGAGACCAGGGACACCACCACGGCAGAGCTTCTCGAAGATGTCTTAGGACCTCGTCCTCAGACATCTTCGAGGAGCTCGCCGTAGAGGCACTCTCTAATATGTGAAATTAGTTAGCTCCACCAGCATACTGATTTAGCTAGAGAAGATATAAACCGAAAGATGGTGTGGGAGAGCAGGGACACTACAAGAGCTTCTCGAAGATGTCTTAGGATCCCGTCCTCAGACATCTTCGAGGAGCTCGCCATAGAGGCACTCCCTAATATGTGAATTGTGATGTCTTCTTATCAAGTTTTTATGAATTAATCCTATCTTTGTTACAATTTTTTCAATTTGTTGAACGCAGGTAGACGAAGAAGGATATTTTGCCCAGCTAGCTAGTTAGAATGATGAACTCACGCATGTGTGTGCTTCTAAAATCAAATTTCGAGACTATATGCCAAAACAAGATATATATAGATAGAATCCACATATTGTGATATTTACCTTAGAGTTCCTTACATTAATACAAGATAGAATCTAAACATCGATCTCATGCTATCATTGCAAAAATTACTACCAAACTAAATCCACAAATCCATCTATAAGATAGAGCATGAAAATGAGCTAATATAGCAATGAGAGTTCAAAGGATGAAGTTGCTCACCTTTTAGAACCTTTGGATAGATGGGGCACCACAAAATATAGACAAATCTTGAGGAAAAAAGAGCATGAACTCGAGCTTGAAGCAAGAAAGAGAGAGAGAGAGGAGAGCCACCAGCTTGGATAGTGGCTCGGGCAGGGGAAGAAGATATAGCCAGACCTTTAGCCCCGGTTCATGTCTAGAACCGGGGCTAAAGGTTCACCTTTAGCCCCGGGTCGTATAACAAACCGGGACTAAAGGGTCTGGCACCCGACCTGGCCTGCCTGAAACCCTACACAACCCGGGGCTAAAGGTCCCGTTCGAACCGGGGCTAGTGCCTGCCACCCCCTGGGCCAGTTCTAGCCATTGGACCGGGGCATTAGTCCCGGTTTGTAGCAAAACCGGGGCTAATACCCCTAGACCAAAGGTATGTTTTCTACTAGTGATAGTTCGGCCAAAGTCTGAGTTTGAATTATAAACAAGGTCAAGGAGCCATGAACATCCCCTTGGATGGAAAAAATGTCAACATGAAACTTCTTAGTCTTTTTTAAGCGAAAAACTTTTATTTTATAATCATCACGACCCAACCTTACTACCTCAAAACAGGGACGGAAGGCACATTCAGGTTTTTGGCTGAACAGTAACGAAAGGTTCGGATAAGATCATCCGAATTAGACCCTAACTAGGGTTTTGGACATGAATCCAAGCCTTTTTTATTGCACGGGAAGTTGATATGCTCCTTATATACGCGAGGGGTGATGGCTGATTGAAACAACACCACTCGAACAAACACATCTATTTTTTCATGTTCATCTACTTCCTCCGTCTCAAAATAGATGTTACAGATTTGTCAAAATCTGGATGTATCTAGACACTATTTAGTATATAGATACATTTAAATTTAGACAAATTTCCGACATCTATTTTGAGACGGGGGAGTACTTTTTATCCTCTCCCTCCCCCATATATTTCTTCTCGAACATACATACAAAAAGTCGTTTGGATACATTCGTTTCGAAAAAAAATACTAAAACATCTTGTTTTTTAGAACGGAGGGGTACATTTTAAATATAATTTTTCAGTGTGAAAAGTATCAAGGGAGCTCTATTATTATTCCTTCTAGTTTGTGTATTGTCTGAGAACTTTTGCATTCCATGTGTTGTGAATGATGATTATGATGGAAAACCAGCACGGCAATGAACCAGGCGTACGATAGCACGGGACAGCACGAGAATGGCGCCGGGTCGATCGTATCCTGCTCAGCGCGAACAGAGTGACTATTGGGATTATTTGGATCGAATAGGTTCCCTCAAAAACTTGCAAAGCGAGGCAACAGCATCCCAGCAGCAAGCACTGCAAAGAGTCTGGCCGGTTGAGCTGCAGGGAGAACTCGATCACCTGCGGGGTTTCGCTAAGCGAAACAGGGCAGAGAGCTCGATCGATCGATGGCAATGGGGAAGCTCGTGAGGGCGTCGCTGCTAGGCGCCCTGAGCCTGGTGGAAGTGCTGGTCAGCGCGGTCGTCCACGTGACCTATGCATTCTACCTCTTCGCCACCGCTGTCGTCCTCGACCTCTCCCATGCTCTCGTGGAAGGCAATCCGGGCGTTCCGAAGAACGTCGGCGACGTGCTCGATGGCGCGGCGCCGCCGATCGTGCTGGTGCACGGCGTCTTCGGGTTCGGCAAAGGCGTACGTGGTCTCTCGATCAAATGCTTATGCTATAGTATACCTGATCTGCTTGCTGATTAATCAATCAATGGAGTATGTATGTGCTTGTCTCAGAGGCTGGGCGGGCTGTCGTACTTCGCCGGCGCGGAGGAGAAGGACGACCGGGTGCTCGTGCCGGACCTAGGCTCGCTGACGAGCGTGCACGACAGGGCTCGGGTGCTCTTCTACTACCTCAAAGGAGGTCGGGTCGACTACGGCGAGGAGCACAGCAGGACGTACGGGCACTCCCGCTTCGGCAGGACCTACCATCGCGGTAAGAATCTATCCAAGATTTCATTCATTCATTCGTCAGATTGTAAAGTTTATTTGGATTATTGTGTGTTTATCTGAATTTGATTTCAGGACATTACCCAATGTGGGACGAGGAGCACCCGGCACACTTCGTGGGTCACTCGGCCGGCGCGCAGGTCATCAGGCTCCTGCAGCAGATGCTCCATGACAAGGTACTCCATATATATATACTCACTGTTATAACTTCTTTACAAATTCCGTTTGCCATTTACTTAACCAAATGAGAGAAGAGCTAAAGATTTGTCCTAGTGAGGATAACTTCAGCAGTAATAACTAAGAGTCCAACCTAGTAAATTTCCTTACGTGGCAATGCGTTAACAAGAAGATAGATAGATATAGTAACATACTCAAGGTACAATGAGTCTATAACATAATAAATGATACTCTGCATGACACCAATCGTATGCATATGCATGTTATTAGGATATGTTACTCTACACTATGAGTTGGAAGGAAGCCACGCATTTAAGGCTAATAAAATCGCACATTTAGAACCCTACACACGTTTATGAGATGTTAGTGTTTGTTAGAATTGTTGCTTGTTTGGAGGAGGTCGGGTTTGTTTGGTTAACAAGCATGCATAGCTAGTGCCTAGCGGCCGGGGTGACTCTTGTGTCTTGTCCATGTTGAAGTCAACGGAAACCACATGCATGAAGTATGAACTCACAAGTTGCATCATCTATCTCCAGGCGTTCAAGGGGTACGAGGACACCTCCGAGCACTGGGTGCTGAGCGTCACCTCCCTATCCGGCGCGCTCAACGGCACCACACGAGCCTACCCCGACGGATTACGCCCAGAAGACGGCAGGTCTCTGAGGCCCGTCTGCCTGGCCCACGTCTGCCGTTTGGCCAGCACCCTCTACCACTGGCTCGACTCGCCCTGGCTCAAGCGCTACTACGACTTCGGCTTCGACCACTTCGGCATGTCGTGTCGCGCCGTCGGCCTCATGGGCCTGCCCAGCCTCCTCGCCGGCACTAAGGGCCCTTTCGCCACGGGGGACTGGATCATGCCGGACATCACCATCGGGGGCGCCGCGAGGATCAACGCCGCCGTGCGCACGTTCCCTGGGACCTTCTACTTCAGCTACGCCAGCAGGCGCACGACCAAGGTCCGCGGCGTCACCGTGCCCTCCGGCGTGCTGCGCATCCACCCGCTGATGTTCGTACGCGTCATGCAGATGAGCCGGTGGCACCACCCTGCCACTTGCAAGGCCCCCTGCACAGGCTACAGGTCGGTCATCTCAGACACTAGTGTTTAGGGTTGGGCCATTTTGTTTTCTAGGGTTTTTCTGGTGAAGTCTCACTCGGACTTGCTGGCAGGGATGAAGATTGGGAGGACAACGATGGCGCGTTGAACACGTTCTCGATGACACATCCTCGGATTCCGGTAGAACATCCGAGCCGCTTCATCGAGCACGAGAACGATTCGGATTGCCACCCGCTCAAGCCGGGCATATGGTATTACAGGATCGTGGAGGCGGATCACATGACATTTGTGATCAACCGGCACAGAGGAGGCGTGCAGTTCGACCTCGTCTACGACAACATCTTCCACAACTGCAGGACACATGTGTTTAGGACCGCTCCACCACCTATGCTTCTTTCACACAACTGCAGGACACATCAGTTCATTACCGCCAATGATTCTTTCACATACCCGCCATATAAAATCAGAACTCATCCTAGGTTAACATCTTTATTTATGCTTGACGAAGACATGAGATTTCTGAATTCTTCCAATGATAAAATAGGATTATATATGGCGGGTATGTGAAAGAATCATTGGCGGTAATGAACTGAACCCCTTTCTTTCTCGATCCACAATTTCAGATATATAAGACATATGTGGACACCATGATGTGCTAAAAAGTACTTTTTAACACAAGGAGGGACCACTCGAATATCTTTATCTTCACATGAATTTTTAGTTTTGAAATTGTATGTCTAACCAACAATTTATTCACCAAAATAGCATACACAGACTGAACTTGAGAACTGACAAGAAGCATGTAGCGTGGAACATATGTAGTTCCTCGTATAATGCCACACCCTCTACCTCTAGACGTTCCAGAAGGTTAGTCCATGATAAGAGTTGAGGCAAAATGAGCACACTTGAAAGCTTATATCAAGATGATTTCTTATATGTAAAGAATATCCCTAGCTATTTACTTGGTCAGACTATGAGCAACACTGGTAGAAAGAGGGCCTTTGGTCCAGCGCCCAAATTCTATTGGTCCCGGTTCGTTTCCATAATCGGGACCCATGCCAGGCATCGGTCCCGGTTCATGTCGCATGGGTATTGGTCCCGGTTCATCTCTAAGCATTGGTCCCGATTCGTGGGATGAACCGGGACCAATGCCCCGCGACGCACACGTGGCGCTCTGCGGGGCATTGGTCCCAGTTCATGCCACGAACCGGGACCAAAAACCCCGCGACGGTCAGCAGTCCAGGACAATTAATGTAAATTAATTCGGGGTAGAAATTAATTCGAGGTAGAAATTGAATTGATCAGTATTTTTGAAAAAATCTTTCACAAATTAATCGAGACAAAGATCTAAATTGAGACATTTTATTATCCGACCACAAATTTTTCCATACAAAGATGCGACTTTACAAATTTTCCTAGTCGACAACACTTCCGCTACCGCTGTCCTCCGAGCCGCCGGCTTCCTCGTCGTCGTCGGACGAAATCTCCACGATTTTGGCGTTGTTCGGGAGACGGAGATCCTCTGCTTAGCTAAGGCCGATGATGTGTAGATGGTCCGTCCAGGGACGGACCAGAACATCTCCCGCCCTTCTTGGTTGCGGCGATCCGGGTGCACCAGGCGCCCGTCCACGATGCGGTTGCCAAGCTTGGCCTTCCGCTCCTTCTTGAACAGCCGGGGCCAGTACTCGCTAGCCGCCGCATACCGGGGCAACGCCCTCATCCACGCGGGCAGCTGGTAGCGACGCTCCACGATGACGCACTCCATCTCGTATCCGCAGGGGTTGAGGAGCGGAGACACCGGCACACCCGCCTCGCTGATACGAAATCCGGCGGGCACGGTCGCGCGCGGCGGCGCGAGGATGCCGTACTACGCAAACATCGCCGCCTCGTAGTGGTTGAGCGTGGGCACCTCCATGGCGGCACAGTGGAGATTGGAGAGGGAGGGGAGGCGAGACGACGGCGCGGTGGAGAGGCGATGGCTAAAGGGGTGGGGTGGAGATGGACTGCAGAGAGGCCGAGGCGATGGCGAAAGCGAGAGCCGTGGCCTCATATTTATACACGGGGACGACAAAGCGACGGTGGGCATTGGTCCCGGTTATTGCCACAAACCAGGACCAAAGCCCCTCCTGCGCGACACGTGGCGGCCCAGCAGCGCGCCCTCCACCCAGGTCATCGGTCCCGGGTCGTGCCATTAACCGGGACCAATGACCTGGGTGGGGTGCGAGCTGCTGGGCGGCCATGTGTCGCGTGGGAGGGGCTTTGGTCCCGGTTCGTGGCAATAACCGGGACCAAAAACCCTTCCCTGGCTATATATAAGCCCAACCCTTTGCCCGCCAAATTTTGCTGGATTGTGTGTGAGGTGTGGGTGCTAGCTTTTTTTTTTCTTTGACTGCACACAAGGTGTTCGACGAAATGTCCGAGCCACACTTTAGTTCGCACAACACGGCATCCTTGGCTGAGGTTAGCAACCTTATCTTCTTTATCTGTAACTGATACAAAAATATTGCATTTGTCCATATAGGGTGGTTATTTTACTATTCACGATGTTATTGTAATGGTTAATTATTATGACGCAGATCGATGCACGGATGCGATGGATGTATGGCGACTGACGCTATTCCGATTTTATTGTAGGCCTGCATAAATTTATGAATTTGGCTAAGGCAAACAAAGTGGATAATTTTATGCCTTGTCCCTTCGTCGACTGTCGAAACGTGGCGGAGCACTCTGCCCCGAGAATCCTTCAAAGCCATCTGCTTCGGAGAGGTTTCATGTCCGGATATTATTGTTGGGCCATGCACGGAGAAAGAGGGGTTAGGCTGGAAGAAAATAAAGAAGAGGAGGACGATGACAGCTATCCTATGTCCCCTGAAGAATACGGTGATACTGCAATGGAAGACAATGAAGAAGAGGGAGGCGGCAATGAAGAAGAAGGACGGGCATCAGATGAGCCCGCTGATGGTCTTGGTCGGGTCATTTCTGATGCAAAGCAACAATGTGATACAGAAAGGGAGAAGCTTAAGTTGGAGGCCATGCAAAAGGATCACAAAAGGTTGTTGTACCCTAATTGCGAAGATGGCAGCACAAAGCTCGGTACCACACTTGAACTACTGAAATGGAAGACAGAGACTGGCTTATCTGACAAGGGATTTGAGAAATTACTGAAAATAATGAAGCCGAAGCTTCCAAAGGATAACGAGCTACCCGAGACAACTACCCGAGACAACGTACGAAGCAAAGAAGACTATCTGCCCTCTAGGATTAGATGTGGAGAAGATACATGCATGCATTAATGACTGCATCCTGTACCGTGGTGAGAAGTACGAGAATATGGATAAATGCCCGGTGTGCACTGCATGTCGATACAAGATCAGACAAGATGACCCTGGTAATGTTGAGGGTGATGACGAGCCCTCCAGGAAGAGGGTTCCTTCTAAGGTTATGTGGTATCCTATAATACCACGGTTGAAACTTCTGTTCAGAAATAAAGAGCATGCCAGGTTGTTGCGATAGCACAAAGAAGAGCGTAAGAAAGACGGGAAACTGAGACACCCCGCCGATGGGTCGCAGTGGAGAAACATCGAGAGAAAGTACACGAACTTTGTAGGTGACGCGAGGAACTTATGGTTTGGTCTAAGTACAGACGGCATGAATCCTTTTGGGGAGCAGAGTTGTAGTCACAACACCTGGCCAGTGACTCTATGTATCTACAACCTTCCTCCTTGGTTGTGCATGAAGCGGAAGTTCATTATGATGCCAGTGCTCATCCAAGGACCGAAGCAACCCGACAACGACATTGATGTGTACCTAAGGCCATTAGTCGATGAACTTTTGCAGTTGTGGGCAGAACCAGGTGTAAAGGTGTGGGATGAGCACAAACAGGATCCATTTGACCTACGAGCGTTGTTGTTCGTAACCATCAATGATTGGCCTGCTCTTAGTAACATTTCAGGACAGTCAAACAATAGATACAATGCATGCACGTACTGTTTAGATAATACTAAAGGTACATATTTGGATAAATATAAGAAGGTTGTGTACCTGGGGTGTCGTAAATTTCTTCCGACCAATCATCAAGTAAGAAAGAAATGCAAGCATTTCAATGGTGAGGCAGATTACCGGAAGAAGCCTAAGCTCCCTAAAGGTGCTTATGTATTTGGTATGGTGAAGGACCTATAAGTAATCTTTGGAAATGGTCCTGGCGGTCAATCTGTTCCGAAAGACCCCATTACCGGACACACGGCCATGTGGAAAAATAAATCTATATGTTGGGAGCTTGAGTATTGGAAAGACCTAGAGGTCCGTTCTTCAATCGACGTGATGCACGTGACGAAGAATCTTTGCGTGAACCTGCTAGGCTTCCTGGGCGTGTATGGGAAGACAAAATATACACCAGAAGCACAGGAGGACCAGCAACGTACCAAAGACCCATACAACAAGCATACTGATAAAGGACGTGAATACTTAAGCAGCTACGCTCTTACCAAAGTAGAGAAGGAAATCTTTTTTGAAGTCCTTTACAGTACCAAGGTCCCGACTGGCTTCTCGTCAAATATAAAGGGAATAATAAATATGGCAGAGAAAAAATTTCAGAACCTGAAGTCTCATGATTGCCACGTGATTATGACACAGTTGCTTCCGGTTGCATTGAGGGGGCTTCTACTGGAAAATGTTCGATTAGCCATTGTGAAGCTATGTGCATTCCTCAATCCAATATCTCAGAAGGTAATCGATCGAGAAAGTCTGGAAAGGCTACAGAAGGATGTGGTCCAATGTCTTGTCAGTTTTGAGTTGGTGTTCCCCCTGTCCTTCTTCAATATTATGATGCATCTCTTAGTTCACATAGTCAAAGAGACTTCCATTCTCGGTCCTATATTTCTGCACAATATGTTCCCCTTCGAGAGGTTCATGGGAGTCTTAAAGAAATATGTTCGTAACCGTGCTAGGCCAGAAGGAAGCATCTCCAAGGGCTATGGAACAGAGGAGGTCATTGGGTTCTGTGTAGACTTTCTTCCTGACCTTAAGCCGATTGGTGTTCCTAAATCACGATATGAGGGGAGACTGAGTGGAAAAGGTACGCTAGGAAAGAAAGCAATGATATTTAGGGACGGACATTCTTTGAATCAATCACACTACATAGTTCTCCAAAGTTCTACCTTCGTAGCTCCGTATATCGAGGAACACATGAATGTTGTACGCTCCAAGTTCCCGAGGAAGGATGACTACTGGATTAAAAAAATCACATGGAGACTTTTGGCACTTGGTTGCAATTACATCTCATGAATAACACCACTATTGGAGATCAGCTCTACTTGCTGGTCGCGACACCATCTGCGACTGTATTGACTTTCCAAGGGTACGAGATAAATGAAAATACATTTTACACGATTGCCCAAGATAAAAAGAGCACCAACCAAAACAGTGGTGTCCGCTTTGATGCAACATGCGAGAATGGGAAAAAGGACACATACTATGGTTACATAGAGGAGATATGAGAACTTGACTATGGACCTACTTTTAAGGTCCCTTTGTTTCGGTGCAGTTGGGTCAACATGAATGGAGAAGGGGTAAAGGTAGACCAGCTGTACGGAATGACAACAGTGGATCTCAAGAATCTTGGTTACAGAGACGAACCATTCGTCCTAGCCAATGATGTGGCTCAGGTTTTTTATGTGAAGGGCATGTCCTCTAGACCGAAAAAAGAAAAAATAAGGAAACGAATACATCAGACGATGAGCCCAGGTGTCACATAGTTCTTTTAGGGAAAAGAAACATCACGGGAGTCGAGGACAAGACAGACATGTCAGCAGATTATGATAAGTTTGATGAAATTCTGCCCTTCACCATGAAAACTGACCCAAGCATCCTGTTAAGCAAAGAAGATGCTCCATGGTTATGGCCTAAGAAGCGATGATAGGCAAGGGATCGACATACACGACGAAGGATTCATATCCTAAACCCTAAACCCTATGTAAATCTATGTAATGTATGGAAACTTTATGTGATGTATGGAAACTTTATGTGATGTATCGAAACTTTATGTAATGGAGTCTTTCACGGGCTTGCAGGGAAATTTTTCCGAGGCGGAGCTTCCGAAGATGCCGTAGGGCGTGTGCACCAACGACATCTTCGAGAAGCTCCGCCACGGGAGATTTCCCAACCCTTTCCCAACAATGTTAGAGGAGATGGAGTCTTTCACGGGCATGCAGGGAAATTTTTCCGAGGCGGAGCTTCCGAAGATGCCGTAGGGCGTGTGCACCAACGACATCTTCGAGAAGCTCCGCCACGGGAGATTTCTCAACCCTTTCCCCAACACTGTTAGAGGAGATGGAGTCTTTCACGGGCTTGCAGGGAAATTTTTCCGAGGCGGAGCTTCCGAAGATGACATAGGGTGTGTGCACCAATGACATCTTCAAGAAGCTCCGCCACGGGAGATTTCTCAACCCTTTCCCCAACACTGTTAGAGGAGATGGAGTCTTTCACAGGCTTGCAGGGAATTTTTTTTTGAGGTGGAGCTTCCGAAGATGCTGTAGGGCGTGTGCACCCACGACATCTTCGAGAAGCTCCGCCACGAGAGATTTCCCAACCCTCCATCCATGGGGATGAAACTCTCTCTACCTATGTTGGCTTGTTGAGCTGCTTGCCATGGCGTATCGATGGTCCTTTTATAGGCACGGCGCCGCTTCTACTTTGTCTTGTTCCTCCAGGTAACAGGCGCTACATGCTTTATCTCATCGAAAGCAAGGTCCATCCACACGTCCTTATCCCGCCGACAGCTTTAGTCTCTTGCACCCACCACCGGGACTAAAGGTTACCCACGCCCTTATCCATCGACAGCTTTAGTCTCGGTTGCACCCACCAGCCGGGACTAAAGGTTACCCACGCGTCCTTATCCCACCGACAGCTTTAGTCTCGATTGCACCCACCAGCCGGGACTAAAGGTTACCCACGCGTCCTTATCCCACCGACAACTTTAGTCTCGGTTGGCTTTTTCGTACGTCGAAAGGGAAAACTTCCTCCTGTAACATCGTAAGCCATCCCAAGATGCACATGTGTGCACAATATGGGCACATTATCACAAACTATGCCCTGATTCTAGCCATAACATTGGTGGTTTGACCTAAATGCCAAGAAACCTCGAACATGATAGGTCATTTTGTGAAGGATTTTTTATGATGTTTGCAATTTTTGAAGTTCAATATTTTTCCTTGCAACTGTGACACATAATATGACACCACGCGAAGGTTTCACATTGTTTGGATCATTTTTGAATTTCTTATGCCCATTTCAAACTATATTCAAAACGGCGGGCATGAAGCTTCTTAGCCCGGGGCTGAGCCTCGCTGAACTTGAAGTGGATCTCTGATGAAATAGCATGTTGTGAACCTATAAATGATTTTTTTAAAAATTCACAAGCATTATATCATGTACTTGTAGTTCAAATCTTGGCAACCTCCTACCGATTCGCAGAATTTGTCTTTTCATGAGGGATGGATGAAGGTTCCAGATACACCCGTTGGGAAAATGTACATCAAAGGTGGTCTATTATTTTTGAAAAATGGGTTGGTACCAATGCCAAACTTTAATTTGGTGGTTGCTTCACAGAACACCCCGATTTCGGCACCTCAAAAATGGAAATTGGCTTTTTCGTGTGTCGAAAAGGAAAACTTCTTCCTGCAACATCGTAAGCCATCCCAAGATGCACATGTGTGCACAATATGGGCACATTATCACAAACTATGCCCTGATTCTAGCCATGGTTTGACCTAAATGCCATGAAACCTCGAACATGATAGGTCATTTTGTGAAGGATTTTTTTATGATGTTTGCAATTTTTCAAGTTCAATATTTTTCCTTGCAACCGTGACACATAATATGACACCACGCGAAGGTTTCACATTGTTTGGATCATTTTTGAATTTCTTATGCCCGTTTCAAACTATATTCAAAACGGCGGGCATGAAGCTTCTTAGCCCGGGGGCGAGCCTCGCTGAACTTGAAGTGGATCTCTGATGAAATAGCATGTTGTAAACCTATAAATGATTTTTTTTAAAATTCACAAGCATTATATCATGTACTTGTATTTCAAATCTTGGCAACCTCCTGCCGATTCGGCAGGAATTTGTCTTTTTCATGAGGGATGAACAGAAAGGTTCCAGATACACCGGTTGGGAATTTGTCCATATAAGGTGGTCTAGTATTTTTGAAAAATGGGTTGGTATCAATGCCAAACTTTAATTTGGTGGTTGCTTCACAGAACACCCCGATTTCGGCACCTCAAAAATGGAAATTGGCTTTTTCGTGCGTCGAAAAGGAAAACTTCCTCCTGCAACATCGTAAGCCATCCCAAGATGCACATGTGTGCACAATATGGGCACATTATCACAAAATATTCCCTGATTCTAGCCATAACATCGGTGGTTTGACCTAAATGCCATGAAACCTCGAACATGATAGGTCATTTTGTTAAGGATTTTTTATGATGTTTGTTAATGCAAATTTAATTGAAAATAGTAAACTTGTATAGTTCAAATAAAAATATTAGAAAACAGAAAATGGTTTTTGATTAGTTATTTAAATTGAAGCACTTTTCCTGTTGAAAGTTTTTTCAAATTCCAAATTATGCAATAAATATTTGGTAATGCAATTTTAATTGAAACATCTTATTAATTATCTTAAATTGAAACATCTTATTAATTCCAAATAATCATCTTAAATTGAAACAGCTTATTAATTAAAGAAGAAAACAAATTTGAAAATGGCGGGAAGACCAAAAGATTTGCCAAAATCTGAAAAACGGGTGAACGATCCTGATTCGTCCCACCAACCGGGACCGATGATTCTGGATGCGCGTGCTGCCATTAACATGCCTTTGGTCCCAGTTGTTGGCATGAACCGGGACCGTTGATCCTTTGGTCCCGGTTGGTGGGACGAATCGGAACCAAAGGCCCGCGCACGTGGCAGCACAGCAACGCTCCTACCCAGACCATTGGTCTCGGTTCGTCCCACCAACCGGGACCGTTGGTCCTTTGGTCCCGGTTATGGGGACGACTCGGGACCAATGGTCTGTACAGTTAACAGCCCCGACCCTTCCTCCTCCCCAACTCCCCCAATTCACAGAGCACATCGACGCGCGACTAAGGAAAATTTGCGGCGGAGCAAAATCACGCCGGCAGGCTGCCCAAATCCAGAGCGGCCGCTTCACGTCATCGACGTCCATCACCGAGCGCCACTGTCCGCCGCCGCGAGCAGGTAAGGAAGCTCCGCCTCGCTGCAATCGACCCCACCGTCCCCGACTCCGGCCGCCGCGTTCTCCACTGATTCCGGCAGCGCCTGGCCTCCTCCGACCTCGCCGCACCCTCCATCGGCCTCCTGGTGAGCCACTGGTGCTCCAGCACCACTCCTACGTCTCCCTCCCTCACTGTATCGTCCTCCCCACGAGCACCTGCCGCCGCTGGCCGCCGGCCACCATCAAACAGGTTGCTCCGGCGCACCTCCTGTAGCGGCGCCGCCCGTTTTAGGTAGCCCGCATCGCGCTGGTTCGAACCAGGACAGTGGCGTCACCCCGCGCGCTTCTCTCCGCCGTCTTCCACCATCGCCTGGCAGTTCGCCGGCGAGCCTATGTGACGCCACGGTGGCGTCGACGTGGCGTCGCGTGTGCGTGACATGGGCGCTGACCAAGCCCCGCCAGCGTGGCATCTAAGGTGGCTTGGGTCCCCCGCGTTAGTCTCTGTGGCTAGTTTAGCCATGGAGAAAAAAAAACCACCCTGAGCTAACGTCATAATGACGCAGTAAAAGTTTAATAATTGTTTAAATAATTTCAGAAAAGAGTTTAATCTTATAAATTCAATAACAAATTATTTCTAAGTCAGAAAAATATGTATAATATATCAAAATGTTCAGAAAAATGAGATCTACACAATAGACTCATAATCATGCATTTCTCAACAACTTTAATTACAAGTTTAATAAGAGAATGAAATCAACCCCTTGTAGATGATTTCGGGGTCTCTCCTGTACTAGGGTTTGGACCCTTCGGATTCCACTTAAATTGCCAAGCATGCCTTAGGGTTAAATTTCAACTCTGTTTAACTTGTGATATCATCATGATTCCATGTGTTGATTGTTGTTTCCCCTTTCTTGTCATAAACTTAATATGTAATTCTAGAACATCATCTTTGCAGATACTATGGATCCAACACATCAGGAAAACATCCTCCAAGGAATGATCTGCGAAAATGAAGATATCGATATCGATGTCACCAGTGAGTTTCTGAATGATTCCGGTCAGGGAGATGAGTCTCTCAACCGAGGAGACGGCTCCGGTGAGGTAGAAGCCGAAGCCTGGGACAGGGGAGAAGCCGGTGAGGAAGAAGGCGATGGCTCCGGCAGAACCTTAAATCTTGCAAACACCGGCGAGGTCTATATATGTATTTTTGTAATTAAAATGCTGCTGTCTATATATATACATGCATATATTAACACTCTTTCTTCTTTTAGCCCTCCGGATCGAGAACTTCTTCCGTAAGAACAAAACGAGGCCCAACAAAAAAGTTGGATGACACTGTGAGGTATAGGATCGACGTGGTCGGTGTAGATGGCAAATCGCAAGCTCCCGTCGATGTCGCAAGAAAATTTGTCAAGCAATGCGGAGTTCTTGTGAGGGACTACATCCCGATCACCGTTCAAGAATGGAATCGGCCAAGCGGCGGTGGAGTCCCGTATGTCGGCGACAACGCCAAAGATAAGCTTTTTGACAAGCTCATGACTAATTTCCTCCTGCCGATACCAGATGTGAATCCAGATGAGGAGGAGAGAGCAAGAATGGAGATTGTGCAAAGAGTCAAGAAGTTTGCTCTCAGCAAGATGGCCGATGCATTCAAGAACTGGAAGAAGAAACTGTACAATAACTTTGTCAAGGTAGAGAAGACTTCGAATTTCAATGAAGCCGGGTATGCTAAGTTAAGACATCAGTGGGAGGATTTTGTGAAGTACAAGACATCGGAGAAAGCTAAGGAAAGGTCTAGAATAAATACGGAGAATGCTGCTAAGAAACTGTACCATCATAACATGGGGCCTGCTGGCTACGCCGGTTGCATGCCTAAGTGGGATTCACTTGAGGTTAATTACATAGCTACCGGGATCAGACCAGAGCCCGCAACATGGACACCACAAGCGAGAAACTGGTTTTACGGCCATGGGGGCACGTTGGACAAAGAAGGGAGGGCAATATATAATCAGAAACACAAAGATGATCCCCTCGCCCATCGATATTAGAAATGCAGTAGATGATGTTGCAAATGACGCTTCATTCCGATAGAGAACGACGAGCTAACACGCGCCCTTAAAAATCCTGAACACGACGGACGAGCACGAGGCACACCAGGCTCCAAGCCGTGGAAGGTTGCCTTCCCCCCGGAAATGAAGAGATATCCCGATAAAAGCCATAAGAGGAGAAAGGAAAGGGAGGCAGCTGAGAAAGCGGCCGCTGTAGACCGGCTGTGTAATGTAGAAGAAGCATTAAAGCGGCACCAGGATCAACTCGACAGACTTAGCCAGCAAGGTACTAGCGGCCAATCTCAGCGGCACGTGGTAGAAGCTGCATTCAAGGGTACCGGCGCCCTATCGAATAAGAAAAGCAGCGTCACTTCCACGCAGCTCCATCGATGACATATCCTCCTAAACGCTACCCAGTGGATGATATCACGGAGACAACAGCTTGTGAGCTAAAGGTGTAGGTTATGAACTTAAGGGTGACGGCGGAGGTCGGCATGGCGGTACCAATTGCGCTTAACCCAACTTGGCATTGCAGACCGGTTCCAAAAGGGTACGCTGTTGTCACGGTGGATGAGGTGAAGGAAGATTTTGAGGAGCTGAAGCTAGACCACCCTGCAGGGGAAGATTTGGAGCAGACTCAACTAGGAGAAACCAAAGGGTGGACTATTCTATGGACAAAGGAGCGCATCATGCTTCCAAATTATGTGCCGCCAAGGCCACCCACTCCTCAGAGCAGCAATCCACCTTCGCCGCCACCTCACCATTCTCCAACAAGAATCGCCGCTTTCACCGTCTCCACCGCAACTGCCGTCTCACTGCCAGCCGTATCCGTCCCCTGAGCCTCAGAGACAAAATCGGAAGTATACTAAGGGGGGCAGCACCACCAGCAGCAGCAAGAGCATGTTCCGATCACCGAAACGTAAGCTATCGCCCCTCCCAAAAGTACCTCATCAGAATATGAAGAAGCTATCTTGCGAGAAGACAGACGAGGAAACTGATGCGGCCGCAGCTGCCCATTATAAAAAGTGGAAGATTGATATGGCTAACAAGAAAAGGCCGATAGAGGCATATTTCCCGGTCACCACAGAAGATAAAGCCAAAGCAGCCGCGCTTAAGATTCAGCTTCACCAACCCATAGCGCTCACATCAGATTATAATCGCTCTATTACCAAGTCGGCTAAGGCAAAAGAGCGGAGAGTCGGAAAAGAAGTTGCCCAGCTCGGACAATAGAAAAATCAATCGATCGAACCGCTCAAAGTGTACGATACCAATGAGTGGATTGCCCAGGAGCGGCATGACCCGAACATTGATCCGGAGTTTGTTCGACTGTACGGAGAAAAGACCCAATTATATGGACTGTCTATTGCTGAGTACATGAGCCATATGCATGAGTTCGAGAGGTACCAAGAAACAGCATACATGTACCGGTACGGGGCTCCTCTCGTCAAACCTGAGTTAGTCAAAGATCTACCAACAAAAATGCGAAGATTGCATAACTGATACATCCAAGCCTGTTCTGAATCCAAAAACTGGATCTACGCTGCATATAAACACCACCATTACGGTCATGGAGATGGCTTCCTACTGATCGAATTTCTAGAATTATTTCAGTTTTACCAACAAGACGCCCTCGACAAAACTATCGTCAGTGCCTATTGTTTGTAAGTATTATTAATTTCTGTAATTAAGTCTTTCTAGCTCAGCTTATTCGTTGCTTGTATAATCTTACTAATCACTATACTAATTCTATATGCAGAATGAAGATTCAAGAATGCAACAAAGGACAAATCTATGACCTTGGGTTTGTTGACTGTAATTTCATTCATGAAGTTACTCTAAAAACAAAACCCAAAGAGACAGAGGATAACTTGTTCCAAGCGTTGAAGCATTTCAGCAACAGAAGGGAAATACTATTTTCTTACAACGCTGGGTGAGTGTTACTGTGTTATACACATTCTATTTTCGCTTACTCGATGTTAAGCGTATAATTGACTCGTGTTATATTTTGTTCAAGTGTCCAGCTTCCACTATATTCTGTTAATCATTGTTGTTGACACCGGAGTAGTAAAAGTCCTGGACTCGAAACGCACACCATTAGAAAAGTGGGCGGATATGCAGAAATGCCTCCAGAAGGCTTGGAAACGGTTCACCGCCAAAACTAGGGGTGTTCGGAAGCCAGAGCTTACATTTCAACCATTGACTGTAAGTACTACTTGCTAGATCCACGCATCTCTTTGATTCTAGTTTCAATACCACCATTATCATGCTTGATCATTCTTTTGATTGAACTCTGTTCTCGTAAAGTGCTTGAGGCAAGAAGCCAGGAATAACTTATGTGGATACTATGTCTGCGAGTTCATTCGCCAGACGACCAAAGAGAAGGGCGTAGACCGGAACATCAAAAAAATTGAAGTACGATAAACAATAACCACAACTTTATTTTATTACCACCAATTGTGTTTAGTTTCATTCATATATATTGACCCCCTTCTTTATATTAGATCGAACGAATGTGGGATGGTCTTCTATCATAAGAACGTGTGCAAGAAATTTAAGAGGAAATTGCCGGATTCTTGTTAGAACAAGTCATAGATCCGAAAGGAGAATACTATTACCCGCTTCATTTGGAAGGGTGAAGTGTAAAAAAGAAGATGTAAATTAGATCAAATTCGTGTGAGAGTATCGTTTGTAATTATAATATGTTTCGACCAAGAAGACGGATGCGACGGTGTATATATTTGTGATCATGCATGATGTGTAATATATATATCGTGGTTTCATTATTGCTGTATATATGTAGTACCACTAAATTGATAAAAAATCCTGACGCGACAGAAAAATAGCCCAAAAATCCTGCCGCGGCACAAAACCCTGTCGCGGCAGAAAAATAGCCCGAAAATCCTGTCGTGGCACAGAGACCAACGATCCCGGTTCGTGCCAAGAACCGGGACCAATGATCCACCCCCGCCCGTCTTTGGCGCTGCCACGTGGAGACCCATTGGTCTCGGTTTGTTCCACGAACCGGGACCAATGATCCACCCCCCCTCGTCGCGCGCTCGTCCACGTGGAGACCCATTGGTCTCGGTTCGTGCGCGAACCAGGACCAACATTAGTCCCGAGTGATTGGTCCCGGTTCGGGAACCGGGACCAATTGCCCTTATGAACCGGGACTAGAGGCCATTTTTCCACCAGTGCAAGATGAACGAGACGATGGAGGTTTCGATGACGACTACACGAACTAGGGCGTTCTCCGAGTCAGGCACCTGTAGGGCTATGGCTTGACTCGGGTCTTCTGCATTTGGTTTTCCGCTGCTATTTTGGATGTTATGCCCGACATGGCATCTATGTAAGAATATTTATGTAAGACTTGTATTCGGTACTGTAATGGATGTTGTACTTTGATACTAAGTCGGTTATGATCCACGATGCATTGATCTTGGGATCATGGTGGTGTGCATAAGGAAACCTCGGATAGCTATTACGGGGTCACCACATGAAGCCTCCTGGAGTCATAGGCAAATGGTGGTATAAGCCAAAGGCCCATTCTTCCCTACAAAAATTCCGAAAATAGGGAAATATTTTAGTAGTTCCTCGACAACTTGTTGTTCACTGATGGGTATGTAGCTAACTGGTGAAGAGGAGTGAATATGGATACGGTGTGAGTAGGGGGCTCAAGATTCACAACTATCACTAAAGTCTTCAACGGATAATGTCGGTGATGATTCGATGCTATGATGACCAAAAAATATATTATCGGTAGAGTTGCTCTATTTCTTCCGCCAAATTTATGCTTCAGGTTAGACCGTTCAGTTGTTGACAAGCTAGAGAAACAGACACCCATGTTTCTTTGCAAGTTAGAGCAAATCTTTCCACCATGCTTCTTTAATCTGATACAACATATGATCTTGTATCTCACTGCAAATAGTAGTGGAGCCAGAATTTTAATCCTGTGTAGTCAAATACATGTATTTGTGTGAATTTTCATTTTTTTTTGCATTTTTAGCTTATATTGCCAAAAAACCGTGTAGTCAATTGACTATATAGCTTGTATGTGGCTCTGCCACTGACTGCAGAGGCATGATTGGGAGGGTTGTGTAGTTTTTTTGGCAATATGGACCCTAGAGGGAAATGAAGAATCTTCGTGCCAAATGTGGCAGTAAATGCAAGATCAAAACATCATACCTCGAGCCATACCTTAACGAGCAGGTGTCAAACTCCACGACAAAGTACTATCATGATAGTATTCCCACCTTGCACAATTTTACCCCTACCCCAAACCTATCTTCCCCCAACGAACAACCAAACAATTGTTAGTTTTGATCCTCCACGTCTTTGGCTCTCGAAACAGAATATTTCTCTCTTTTGAAATTTTATCTTGGGACCAGACAAGTGCTTAGAAACAAATATGGCACCTTGTTACTCCTGGATCGAGCAAAGCTTGAACACTAGCGACTCTCTCGAATAATGTTTTCAGATCGCTTTATAGATAAAGTCAACACAGCCGAACCTATACAAATTGAGGAGGGAAAGCCTCTTACAAAGCATATTAAAGATAAGAGTAAATTCCACGTTTTACCCCCTAATTGTACTTTTGTGACAACAGTTACCTCATCTAGCAAAAATTCCACCGGATTACCCTATTTAGTAAAACTTGTCCCACATTTTACCCCTTTTAAATAAATAGCCTTTTCTAGTAGGTTCAACACACTCACTAAGTCGATTTCCTTAGCTGAGGTTTGTCCATCACACGCTGAACACGGCCGTATGAAAGCATAATTGCTCGTGCTTCTTGACCGTGAGATAGTGATAGTGATAGGTCTCAGTTTGAACTCACCTCACATCATCTAAGTGTTAACAACAGCGTCAACTCAACACAACGAGGAAGAAGCCCCATGGCCATGATGTTGGCTTTGAGTCGTGTACAATGAAAAAAAAAACAAGAGCTGCATCACGAAGATTTTGCTGGGTCCGTCCAAGAGGTGCACGAAGAACACTTGGTTCATGATGTGTTCCTCCAAGCCCGGCCAAAGGGAGCTGTCGTACGGAGCTTGCTTGGTCAAAGAACGGGTGTAAGGGCTGGAGTGCAAGTAGCGACGGGGACGCCATGAAGACCCTAAGAATAGTCTAACATGTTTCAGGGGAGTTCAACCCTACTGTTGCGTTTGCAGTAGGTGAGCAACTTGTTCGTGTTTCATCAACAATGCTAGATAGAGCAAGATCTGGCCAATTATGCCTCCAAGTTGTACATCTAGTTATTGCGCTACATCAACCGGATGAGCAGATCCAACCTGTTAAGATGCTATAAATATTTAAAAGGGGTAAAATCTGACACAAGTTTCACTAAATGGGGTAATAAAGAGAAAATTTCACTAAATAGGGCAACAAAAGTATAACTAGGGAGTAAAAATTAGAATTTACTCTAAAAATAAAGATAAAATACAGGAGTAGCCACACCCCTTCAAGAAGCCCCTAGACTACTGACTAGATGTGACACTGCACCTCCCTTGTAAAATCACCAAACATCGTTGTATCACACACATACCAAGTTGTCACCGAGAGAACCACCTGCCCTCTCGCTCGGAGCCATGGAGCGTCGATCCTGCAAGCCGACAACGATGATCAAGAACAGTGATTGTAGAGGAGTTGTAACACACGATTGTATTACTATGGTGCGAACCGCACGTATATATAGGTACAATGGAAGGCCTCCATACCCTCAGACATAAAATAGAGGAGGGGCCTAATCGCTAATGTACTATACACAAATATCTACTCAACACCCCCCTCCCAAGAAGTCGAAGCATCGGCCGAGCGGATGCAAAGGCTGGATCGAAACTCCTCGAAAGACGCCGTAAGCAATCCTTTGGCCATGATATCTACGAACTGCTGTGAGGTGGGTACGTGTAATACACGTATGCGACCAAGAGCAACCTGTTCGCGAACAAAGTGAATGTCGAGCTCGATATGCTTCATCCGGCGATGGTGGACGGGGTTGGCGGAGAGATACACGGCAGAGACGTTATCACAGTAGACCACGGTGGCCTTGTCGACAGGACATGAGAGCTCCTGAAGTAGCTGTCGAAGCCAAGAGCACTTAGCAACAGCATTAGCAATAGCTTGATACTCCGCCTCGGCGCTGGACCGAGAGACGGTGGACTGCCGCTTGGACGACCACGAGATGAGCGAGGGTCGAAGGTAGACGCAGTACCCTGAAGTGGAGCGCCGCGTGTCGGGGCAGCCGACCCAGTCCGCGTCCGAATAGGCGATGATGTCTGTGTCTGCAGAAGCAAGCAGCGGGAGACCAAGATCCAGAGTGCCTCGGATGTGATGCAGCCCGTCCTATGGACGCTTCTACATTTACACCAACAAGTCCCCCAAGTGGACCCATGACTCGTGCTCGAGCCAAACTCCTCCAAGCTAAGGTGAACTCGCTCCTCTCTTCGTGCCAATTTGATACCTCCTTAGATGGCGTGCTACTTTGTACCACTACTTTGTGCATCATCAGGTAAGAGCCCCCGCCGCGTCGACCCACGAGCCCTGAAGCTGCACCTGAGCTGAAGCTACCTGAGCCGGAGTGTCCGCCCGAATCCAGCCGGAGTGTCCGGCGCGACTCAGCCGGAGTGTCCGGCCTGCCCGAGCCCGGACCTGGCGTGGACATTCAGAAGGTCAAATCGGACACTCCCCGGACACCACCCGGAGTGTCCGGTCACCCCGGACTGTCCGGCCGTGCTGACCCGGACTGTCCGGCCCAAGCTATGGGCATGCGAGCCTAGCTGGGCCCTATGGCCCATGTACCCCTCTACTTCGCCCAGAACTCTACTTTAATGCCTGAAGTACCCCTGAACTTGTGGCTGGCCTATATATAGACCCCCACCTCCATTGTAAACCCTAGGCTTGATATTGGAATTAGTGGAAACCCCTTTGTGGATCTGTCTAATTCTTGCCTCATGCTCCTTGACTAAGGAGCACCAATATCCCCAAACTTCGTTGGAGTTTGCATCGTGCCTCCGTGTTGTACAAGGCCTAGGCATCGGTGTCCCTTTGCCTAGACGTCAAGATCTCATCGAGTCTCCCATCTCGCCGTACCGGTTCGAGAGAGAGTCCTCCGCCAGACGCCGATCCTAGGGATTACGCCGGACCGGTCACCGCCGGCGTGAGCTATTGGTGTTTATCGTGGTCTTGTATGTGTGTGTTCATCGCGTTCTTCGTGTGTGTGTTCGTCGTGTTCATCCTTCCCTCCTTCCCCGCACTCCACCCTCGATTTGAAAGGGAATCGTGAAAGATCGGGCCACCCTAGAGGTTTGCCCTCAACATATTGGTATCAAGAGCTTCGTTGCTCACGATTTCCCCCACAAATTTTTCTTCTATCCACCAAAAATTCGAAAATCCCCACAATAAACAGCACATATTTGCCTTTGGATCGATCTCTTGATTGTGGTTTTGATCCGACCAAACCTTGTCTAAGGAGTTGGTCCAGTTTTATCCTGCGTTTCCCCAGCCCGATTTGGCCAGTTTTTCGCGGATTTGAGGCCCGAAGGCGAGGATTTCCACTCAAGAACACGAGCAGGAAACCCGAACCGGAGAGTCCGGCTCGTACCAACCGGAGTGTCCGGACCGACCGGAGTGTCCAGCCGAAACAGACCGGAGTGTCCGGCTAGACCGGAGTATCCGGCCCAGACAGACCGGAGTGTCCGGCTGTAACGCCAGTTTTGACAGTTTTGCCTCATGTTTCACATTGGCTAATCTCCTTTATTTGCTCTGTCCCGTGTGCGTGTCAGTAACTACCAGCAAGCTTCCGCATCATCAACTTCCACGCTCATCGACACCACGGACCACGAACATCATCCCGCACCACCGACGCCAAGTTCATCATCAAAGAAGGTATAACTTGCATCACCTTGTTAACCCCCATCTTCCTTTGTGTGTACCTACCCCATGAGAGTGGCTCATCTTGTGTTTGCTTGAGCATTGTGCATTTGTCCTTGGATAGTGAGAGTGCAAGAGCAATAGCAAGCGTGACTAGGTAGCACCAAGGGAGAGCAAAAAAAAGATACAAAGAAAAAGCAAAAGAAAAATAGTCTCCCATTGCCAAAGAGAGTCTCAAAGCTTGTAAGCAAGAGAGAAAGAAGAGCGCCCAAGGCAAGTGCACAAATCCGTTGCTCACTTTTCCTCTTTGCAAACGAGCCACGGTCTTTCCTTGCATTGGCACGACAACGAGCTTAGTCTTCGTTAGGACATTTGGTTTTCTCATTTTCATAGTCGTGTCAATCCCAACTTTCTCCACGTGTGTGTACATAGTCGTAGGTTCCCGTCAACCTTTTGAGTTCTTGACCTTCGCCTTTGACTTGAGTTTTGTTGGATTTTTACCACTTTTGACTATCCCTTTTCTTTTGGTTGGTTCTTTGGCCTTCCACAATCCTAACCTACCACAAACAAGCTTTTGAGAGTTAGTTCTTTCTTTAGTGTGAGTTTTCTTTGCAATTCCACTTTGCACGCTTATAGCTCTCACTTGTGGTTTCTAGTTTGGTGCAATCCCCAAGGTGAGGTACAAGGCTAACACCACCATATTCCACTTCCATATACAATACTTGTGTGTTTTGCATGATGGATAGGCACAGTGAGACGAGCCAACCACCTCCCCAAGAAGAAGATCAAGGTCCGTACATGACGCGCGCAAGTCACTTCATCGTTCGACAGGAGTTCCGCGAATGTTGCCAAGCCCTTGAGACGCGACAAGATGAACAATTTGGTGAGACGCAAGCCAAGTTCAAGAACATCGACAACCGCTTCGACGGCCTCGAACGACAAATGCATGCAATGCATCATAACTTCGGCCACCAAAATGAAGCGCTCCAACGCTCCGTCACCGAAACAAATGACAATCTTCGACGCCTCATCGATGGCATGACAAGACCATGTTCACGCGCTTCAAGCTCTACAAGTTCTTCGCGTCGTCATGCACCTCTTCCACAAGATCTACATCAAAGTGATCAAAGACGCAATGATGCCCCGTGGTTGAAGATGGAATCTCTTCGAACTATGTACCTTCCCCACGGCACGCCGCAATGTCAAGCTATGATGGTGACCTCTCTTCAAGGCCACGAGCAAGGCAAGAAGCACATCGTCATCACGCAAGGGCACTAGTGATCCAACAAGAGCAACAACAAGAGGAACCGCAAGCGCAACCGCAAGTCTACCACCATCGACCGCGACACATACTTGACACAACAAGTGATGACTCCAACTTGGAGAATCAAGCTCGTCATCGACGTGAAGCTCTCCAAGATCATCCTCCTCGTCATCAACGTCATGAACGTCAACAACGACACCATGGTCATCACGCGGCGCCTCCTCCACATCAACAAAACTTGGAGCATCAAGTGATACAAGTTGAGCAACGCCCACCACGTCAAGAGGCTCATGACCATGTTCTTCGCCGTGAGGCCCATGTGCCTAACCAACATCACCAACCGAGGAACAAGCCTCCTCTTTGTCATCAACCGCGTCAAGAGGCTCCACACCTTCACGACCATGAGGCCCAAGTGCCTCAACCACGTCAACAACCGCGCCAAGAGCAAGAGCAAGCTCCTCCTCAACAACAATATCAAGAGCAAGCTTCGCAACAAGGACGCGAGAACCAAGTTCCACCTCCCCAACTACAAGATCATCAACAAGGTCACCAAGCTCGTCGCAATGACCGCAACAATGAAGAAACGTTTGGCAAGCTCAAGTTTACAATGCCCAAGTTCACCGGATCCAATGACCCTGAAGAATACCTCTCGTGGGCACTCAAAGTCGACAAGATCTTCCGCATGCACAACTATAGCAACGAGAAGATGGTCGCCATGGCGTCGCTTGAGTTTGATGACTACGCCAACCTTTGGTGGGAACAAGTTCAAGTTGCTCGAGATGCAAGACATGAACCGCCAATCACAACTTGGCATGACATGAAGGCTCACATGAGATCCCGGTTTGTCCCCGCGCACTACACGCGTGACCTCTTCAACAATCTTCAAGCGCTTCGTCAAGGGACAAAGACCGTGGAAGAGTACTTCAAGGAAATGGAACTCAACTTGATTCGCGCCAACATTGATGAACGCATGGAGCAAACAATGGCACGTTTCCTTATTGGCTTGAATCACTCAATCAAGCGCATCGTCGAGTTCCAAACATACAACACAATGGTTGAGCTTGTGCACATAGCAACAAAGGCTGAACGTCAAGTGCAAGAGAACATCAAGTACAACAAGCCCAAGACGTACTTCACCTACAAGCAAACTTCAACCGCTACACCAACAACTTTCAATGGTAGCTCCTACAGTACCTCCAAGCCTTTCTTCAAGCCCACGCTTCCTCAAGGAAAACCGCCCCCAAGTGGCAAGCAAGCAAAGAGTGATGCACCTTTCAATGGTGAATGCTACAAGTGTGGAGGTAAAGGACACACGTCGGCCGAATGTGGAAACAAGAAAGTCTTGTTCATCCATGACAATGGTGATGAAGAGTACTTGAGTGAAGATGAGTTTGATGCCCGTGTCAAGGAAGCAATGGCAAGGCAATCAGTGGAAGATGATCAAGAACTCCTCATGTGTGAACATGACGCAAGTCCATCACTTGTCGTCACAAGAATCTTGACCACTCAAGCACAATAGCATGAAGACCAACGCTCCAATATCTTCCAAACACGAGCCGGCATCAATGGCAAATCTATCAAGGTGATCATTGACGGAGGTATTTGTCACAACCTTGCTAGCACCGAGTTGCGTGAGAAGCTCAAGCTCACCCTCCATCCACACAAGCACCCCTACCACGTGCAATGGCTAAGTGACCAAGGGTCCGTGAAGATCAAGCATACCGTATCGGTCTCGTTTGCCATTGGTCCTTACAAAGATACGGTGGAGTGTGATGTGGTTCCTATGACAGTTTGCCACATGCTTCTTGGTCAACCGTGGCAATTTGACAAGGCTGCTCAACATGATGGTCGCACCAACATATACACCTTCAAATGGCTCAACAAAACTTGTGTTTTGCAACCAATAACTCCTAGCCAAATAATTGCGGACAATGCAAAGGCTTTAGCGAGGGCGCAAAGCACAACACCTACTTGTGAGAAGAGCGGTGAGAGAGAGAACCACCTCATAGTGAGTGAGTGCCACAAGCCAAATTCGAGTGGAAAAAATAAGAGTGTTCTCCTTGCCACCAAAAGTGAGATGAGAGATGTTCGGAACAACCCATCCATCTTGCACTATGTCCTCCTTTGCAAGGGACTAGCGCAAGGAACTAACGAATTAACCAATGTTCCTCCATCTTTGATGAGTGTTTTGCAGGAATTCAAGGATGTGTTTCCCGAAGAGATTCCACATGGGCTACCTCCTCTTCACGGCATTGAACATCGCATCGACCTCATCCCCGGTGCACCACTTCCAAACCGCGCCGCTTACCGCACGAACCCGGAGGAGACAAAGGAGATTGAACGTCAAATCAACCAACTCGTCTCCAAAGGTTTGATCCAAGTTAGCACTAGTCCAAGTGCCGTACCCGTGATTCTTGTTCCAAAGACGGATGATACGTTACGGTTATGCATGGACTGCTGTCCAATCAATGCTATCACCGTGCGTTATCGACATCCCATACCACGTCTCGATGACATGCTTGATGAGTTGTGTGGAGCCACTATTTTTTCGAAAATTGATCTTCATAGTGGTTACCATCAAATACGCATGGCTGAAGGCGATGAGTGGAAAACCGCCTTCAAGACCAAACTTGGTCTCTATGAATGGTTGGTTATGCCCTTTGGTTTATCAAATGCCCCATCCACCTTCATGCGCCTTATGAATCACATCTTGCGTTCTCTCATTGGAAAAAGTGTTGTTGTCTATTTCGATGATATTCTTGTTTATAGCAAATCACTTGAGGACCATATAATACATGTCAAGGAAGTTTTGCAAATCCTTCGACGTGAAAAGCTTTATGCTAATCTTCCCAAGTGCACTTTTGCTAAAGACAAGTTGATTTTTCTTGGATTTGTCGTTTCTTCGAAGGGCATTGAAGTTGATGTTTCCAAGGTAAAGGACATACGAGATTGGCCCATTCCAACAAATGTGAGTGAACTCCGAAGTTTTCATGGGTTGGCCGGTTTCTATCGTCTCTTTGTGAAAGACTTTTCAACCATTGCTTGTCCCCTTAATGACTTGACCAAAAAGAATGTCACCTTCATGTGGGTCAAAGCACAACAAAAAGCTTTTGATGAACTTAAAAAGAGGCTCACCGAAGCACCTCTTCTTGCTTTACCAGATTTCACAAAAACTTTTGAGATAGAGTGTGATGCTAGTGGTATTGGCATTGGAGGAGTCCTTATGCAAAACGGACGTCCTATAGCCTACCATAGCGAAAAACTTGATGGTGCTCGCCTTAACTATCTGATTTATGACAAAGAGCTTTTTGCCTTAGTTCGTGCCCTTCAAGTTTGGCAACACTACCTTTGGCCTAAGGAATTTATCATACATTCCGACCACGAGTCGTTGAAATATCTCAAAGGCCAAGCTAACTTGAGCAAGAGACACGCTAAGTGGGTTGAGTTCATGGAGTCTTTTTCGTACATTGTCAAGTATAAGAAGGGAAAAGGTAATGTAGTTGCGGACGCATTGTCTCGCAAACATACAAGCCTTCTTACAAGACTTGAAATCAACGTGTTGGGTCTTGAGGAAATAAAATCTTTGTATGCTTCCGACCCGTTCTTTGAACCAATTTTCGCAAAGTGCTCCAATGACAAGGGAGTTGATGATTTCTATTTGCATAAGGGCTTTCTTTTTAAACAAAACAAGCTATGCATTCCGAAGTCGTCGCTTCAACTTTTGCTTCTCCAAGAATCTCATGGTGGAGGCCTTATGGGTCACTTTGGTCGCGACAAGACATTGTACATGCTCTCCAATCACTACTTTTGGCCCAAGATGAAGCGTGACGTGGAGCGCTACGTTCAACGATGCACGACATGTGTTCAAGCTAAGTTGCAAGCTAATCCCTATGGTCTTTATATGCCATTGCCTATTCCTCATACACCTTGGTCCGACATTAGCATGGATTTCGTGTTAGGATTGCCTAGATCTAAGCATGGTCATGATTCTATATTTGTTATTGTGGATCATTTTTCCAAGATGGCACACTTCATATCGTGCCATAAGACCAACGATGCTTCACATGTTGCAAATCTGTTTTTCAAGGAAGTCGTCCGTCTTCACGGTGTGCCAAGGACAATCGTCTCCGACCGCGACGTCAAATTCATGAGCTACTTGTGGAAGACCCTCATGGCCAAGCTCGGCGTCAAGCTCATCTTCTCATCCGCATCACATCCTCAAACTGATGGACAAACCGAAGTTGTCAACCGAAGCCTCGGAACTCTCCTTCGTGTGTTGATCAAGAAAAACCTGAAGGATTGGGAGGAATGCATTCCACACTTCGAGTTCGCCTACAATCGGGCCAAGCACTCAACAACCAAGATGAGTCCATTCATGATTGTCTATGGTTTCGAGCCCCTCACCGCGCTCGACATCCTACCACTACCTCTCCATGAGCGCACAAACATGGACGTCGAGAAGCGCGCACAAGCTATGAAGAAGCTTCATGAAGAAACAAGAGCTACTATCGAACAACAAGTCCTTCGCCAAGCTTCAAGGCTAAACAAGGACAAGAAGGAGATGATATTTGAAGAAGGTGACCTTGTCTTGATACACCTAAGCAAGGACTGCTTCCCCAGGGAACGTGACTCCAAGCTCAAGCCAAGAGGAGATGGTCCCTTCAAGGTCCTCAAACGAATCAACAACAACGCCTACATCATCGACATCTCGACCTCCAAGTACCTTGCAAGCAATACATTCAATGTCAAGGATCTCTCACCCTACCATGGAGATGTTCAAGATGATACCCATGAAGATTCGAGGACGACTCTTTCCCAAGGGGGGGAACTGATGCAGCCCGTCCTACGGACGCTTCTACATCTACACCAACAAGTCCTCCAAGTGGACCCATGACTCGTGCCCGAGCCAAACTCCTCCAAGCTAAGGTGAACTCACTCTTCTCTTCGTGCCAATTTGATACCTCCTTGGATGGCGTGCTACTTCATACCACTACTTTGTGCATCATCAGGTACGAGCCCTCCCCGCGTCGACCCACGAGCCCTGAAGCTGCACCTGAGCTGAAGCTACCTGAGCCGGAGTGTCCGCCCGAATCCAGCCGGAGTGTCCGGCACAACCAGAGTGTCTGGCGCGACCCAGCCGGAGTGTCCGGCCTGCCCGAGCCCGGACCTGGCATGGACATTTAGAAGGTCAAATCGGACACTCCCCGGACACCACCCGGAGTGTCCGGTCACCCTGGATTGTCCGTCCGTGCCGACCTGGACTGTCCGGCCCAAGCGATGGGCCTGCGAGCCTAGCTGGGCCCTATGGCCCATGTACCCCTCTACTTCGCCCAGAACTCTACTTTAATGCCTGAAGTACCCCTGAACTTGTGGCTGGCCTATATATAGACCCCCACCTCCATTGTAAACCCTAGGCTTGATATTGGAATTAGTGGAAACCCCTTTGTGGATCTATCTAATTCTTGCCTCATGCTCCTTGACTAAGGAGCACCAATATCCCTAAACCTCGTTGGAGTTTGCATCGTGCCTCCGCGTTGTACAAGGCCTAGGCATCGGTGTCCCTTTGCCTAGATGTCAAGATCTCACTGAGTCTCCCATCTCGGCGTACCGGTTCGAGAGAGAGTCCTCCGCCCGACGCCGATCCTAGGGATTGCGTCGGACCGGTCACCGCTGGCGTGAGCTATTGGTGTTTATCGTGGTCTTGCGTGTGTGTGTTCATCGCGTTCTTCGTGCGTGTGTTCGTCGTGTTCATCCTTCCCTCCTTCCCCGCACTCCACCCTCGATTTGAAAGGGAATCGTGAAAGATCGGGCCACCCTAGAGGTTTGCCCTTAACAGGATGTAGCGGAGAATCCGCTTGACTGAAGTCCAATGAGCATCACGGGGAGCATGCATGTGAAGACACACCTGTTGAATAGCATACTGGAGCTCCGGTCTGGTGAGGGACCGGTAGAGCGAGGCGTCCGGCGCAGGAGAACCATACGTGGCGGAGAGCTTGGCCTTCATGTCGACAGGCGTGGAGACGGGGCTGCAGTTAAGCATCCCAGCACGGTCGAGTAGCTCGGGAGCATACTTATTCTGATGAAGAAAGAAGCCATCCGGTCGGCGCACAACCTCGATGCCGAGGAAGTAGTGTAGAGGCCCCAAGTCCTTGAGCGCGAACTCAGCACGAAGGCGGTCGGTGAGTTGCTGCAAGAGTGCAGAGGTGCTGGCTGTTAGGATGATGCCGTCACCATAGAGCAGCAGGTATGCCGTGGCGTCTCCCATATGGTAGACGAACAGCGAGGCATCGGAGCGTGTGGAGCGGAAGCCGAGTTGGTGAAGAAACGCTGCAATGCGCTAGTACCATGCGCGAGGCGCCTGCTTGAGCCTGTATAATGAGTGCGAAAGCAGGAACACATGATCCGGATGAGCTGAGTCGACGAAGCCGGTGGGTTGCTGGCAGAACACTTGCTCCTCAAGATGACCATGAAGGAAGGCATTGGAGACGTCCATCTGGTGAACAGGCCATCCGCGAGACACGGTGAGCTGGAGCACGGTGCGGATGGTGCCGAGCTTGACCACGGGGGCGAAGGTCTCGGCAAAGTCAACACCGACGCGCTGACGAAAGCCACGAACGACCCATCGCGCCTTGTGCCGATCGAGGGTGCCATCCGGATGGAACTTGTGCTTGAAGACCCACTTGCCGGTGATGATGTTGGCATGGCACGGTCGAGGAACGAGCTGCCATGTCTGGTTGCGCTGGAGGGCGTCGAACTCGTCCTGCATGGCTGCAAGCCACAGTGGGTCGCGAAGAGCCGCCCGAGCCGAGGCGGGCAGTGGAGATGGCGCCGGAGGTGGCGGAGGCGGCAACGGAGCTGTTGCGGCGTTGCAAACGTATGAGTCCGCAGGGTACCGCGTCGATGGGCGGAAGACGCCAGCGCGTGCGCGGGTGACCGGACCCGGAGGGGCAGGCGCGGCATCACCCGAGTGTCCACTGCATGTTCTCATTTATTAGTCTGTCTCGTCCAATGCATGTTCTCCTTTTTTCTCTCACTTCTCTCACGCATGTAAGACTATTGGTCATACATAGATTGATGAAAGAGAGTTATGACGTGTCTTAGTATTAGCAACTTGGCCCTTAGGACTAATAATACTAAACAGAGGTAGTATAAGGTAAAAGACTGCTGAGATTATCCAATGCCGGAGCCAAAGGAGCTTCGAGTCAGGATCCGCACTTGCCCACCGCCGATGTGACCTGCTGGGTGCCTGGGTCCAAACAAGATAACTCCAAAATGGACTACTTTTTCTAACTCGATGTTAGTATTTTCGTTCTCTGCAAAAGCTAGCTTCTCGCCCACAAAAGTCAAATGCCATAAAGAAAATTCCACTGGCACGTGGCAGAATTTGTCTGAATGGTACACATGGCAGAATTCAATTGGCTATGCGTATACAACCTTGAGAAGAAGAGCCAACATCACCTTGTCGAGCAGTTAAAGTCACGATACCATGCAAATCATCCACATGGGTGACGTGAGAGCATGCGTCAATCGAAGAGGCCAACAACTCCTTTCGTCATCAGCTCGTCAACGTCAACATATACCTACATATAGCAACGCACCGGATGCCACTTAGCTTATCAAGCTTGACTGAGTCCGGCACCTTCTTCGACTACCATAGCCGCCATGACCTTTCTTGGCGGCGGCGGAGATGGCCAGAACGGCTCCACCACGAGGGCGCACTTCGTGCTGGTCCCGATGATGGGTCAGGGCCACACCATCCCCATGACCGACATGGCGCGCCTGCTGGCCGAGCATGGCGCGCAGGTCAGCTTCATCACAACGCCAGTGAACGCCGCCAGGTTGGCGGGCTTCGCCACTGACGTCGAGGCGGCGGGCCTAGCAATCCGCCTCGTGGAGCTCCGCTTTCCGACAGCCGAGTTTGGGCTACCGGACGGATGCGAGAACCTCGACATGATCCAGTCCAGGGGTCTGCTCTCGAACTTCTTGGAGGCCTGCGCCGCGCTCCAGGAGCCGTTAATGGCGCACCTCCGTGAGAAGCAGGTCTCGCCTCCGAGCTGCATCATATCCAGCCAGATGCACTGGTGGACGGGTGGCATCGCAAGGGAGCTCACAATACCGAGGCTCGCCTTTGGTGGCTATTGTGGTTTCTCGTCCCTTGTCAGGTAGTACAACCATAGGAGGCAAATTTGATTAGCAGTTAATTTCGTACTATGCATATTTTACCCTTTATAATATGTACTTACCGCCAAGCTACATACATACCTTTATTTATTTTTAATGGAAAATCTTATTTAAAAGTTTCAGAAAAATCTGAAAATCGGGACTTAGTCGATGATGTTTCTTACAAGCATGCAATATCTCAACGTAATATTCTTGATATTCCCGGACTACACAAAATGAAAAAATCTGACATGCGCTAGAGTTTTGAAAATGCGAACTGTTCACTATATATACTTAGATCAACAACTTTGTCCTTTTTGTGTAGCCTAGAATATAAAGTATTTGGTATTGAAATTTTGCAAGCGTATGATATAGATAATTGGCTATGTCTAGAATATTTCAATAAATTGTTTGAACTTTAAATTATGATTTCTGGAATTTTTTTTTATAAATGGCTATATGTAGCTTGTCCTCCATTTTGTGTATCCGCACATATAAAAGGCTATACAAGAAAAAAAATCCGAGCATTGTTTTACGTAACTAAATATGTAGTTTAAAAACTACAAAATACAGACATTCATGAGCAAACTTTTAGGTCAGTTAGAGCTGGTTGATGTTGGTAAGTCTACGCATTAGCGTATTTCAAAACAACTACTATGAACATCTTGCAGGTACATCCTCTATCGCGACAACTTACTGGAAAACGTCGCTGATGAAAATGCGCTCATCACTATCCCAGGGTTCCCTACACCACTAGAGTTGACAAAGGCTAAATGCCCTGGAAGCATTTCCATTCCATGTATGGAGAAAATCCGTGAGAAGATCTTTGAGGAGGAGCTAGCATGTGATGGTCAGGTCATTAACAGCTTCGAAGAATTGGAGACATTGTACATTGAATCTTTCAAGAAGGTGACAAGGAAGTTGGACGATCGGGCCGATGTGCCTCTGCCATCGAAACATTAACACAATGTCTACAAGAGGAAACAAGGCGTCAGTGGATGATGCACAATGCTTGCAATGGCTTGATTCAATGAAGCCAGGCTCGGTAATCTTTGTCAGCTTTGGCAGCCTCGCTACCACTACACCTCAGCAGCTTGTTGAGCTGGGACTGGGACTTGAAGCCTCTAAGAAGCCGTTTATTTGGGTGATCAAAGCAGGAGTGAAGTCTCCAGAAGTTGAGGACTGGCTCGCAAATGGGTTTGAGGAGCGTGTCAAAGATAGAGGCATGATCATAAGAGGCTGGGCCCCACAGGTGATGATCCTATGGCACCAAGCTATTGGAGGATTCATGACGCACTGTGGATGGAACTCAACAATAGAGGGCATCTGTGCAGGTGTGCCGATGATAACATGGCCACACTTTGCAGAGCAGTTTTTGAATGAGAAGCTGGTGGTGGATGTGCTGAAAACCGGTTTGGAGGTTGGAGTGAAAGGAGTTACACAGTGGAGAAACGAACAACAAGAGGTTATGGTTACGAGAGATGTTGTGGAGAAAGCAGTATACAATTTGATGGATAAGGGTGAGGCTGCAGAGGAATTGAGGATGAGAGCAAAAGTCTATGCTATTAAGGCAAGGAAGGCTTTCAATGAGGAAGGTTCTTCATATAACAACATAAGGCTATTGATTCAAGAAATGGGGAACAAGACAAATGCATGTGGTGATACCGATGGTAGTAAGCTCTCTCTTTTTGTGTGAACATAAGTGAAAGGCCCTACCATACTTATAACATATAAATAATTGTAATTTACAGAAGTGTAATAAGCATGCACCAGGCTCTTTTGTGTTACCACAAATTGGAAAACCCTATCATACGTATGCGACAACCAGTAGCTTGTCTCGCTGGTGATGGCCTGATTGTGTAGTGTCTTTTTTAAAAAGGGCAAAAGCTTTGTCTTTTCATTAATAAAGAAGAGTTAAGAGTTCGTAGAACACCACACATGGCCAGAGGCCAAAAGAGACATATAGCCTACTCTCCCAACATTACAAGACCCAAAAAAAACATGGTCTGCTCGAAACGAAAAGGCCGCCATGTTGCTTGATGATGGAGAAGATTGTTGGATAATTAGGCACAATTTTCGTGATTAATTCCAGAATATTAAACATGACAATACTAGCTACTAGCACATGTAACTCGAACATACTAGATGTACTAAACAACAAGATGAACGGAAACAAGCAGCACCTAAACATGTACTCGCAGAACATGATGAATAACCAGACAGCAGCACGTCGCACGTACCGTTCGATTGCAGTAGTCGCAGCAGTAACCTTGGGGAAGATCAATCGAAGCAGACGGTGGCGAAGACGACGATAGGCAGAACCGCCCGACTTGGATGGAAGACGAGCCTTGATGCAGAACTCGAGCAGTCGCGCAGAGCGCTTCCCAAAAACCTTATTCGCCCTCTCCCGTACAGGATCGCAAAGGCGAGTGGTTCCAGAGACCTGCTCTCCCGTTCGCCGGTGCACGCCGGCAAGCGGGATGGAGTAGACTACGGTGGCGGCGCAAGGCAGAGAGGAGGCAAAACCCTAGATTGGTTTTCGGTGCGTACGTGGTGGAAGCCGCACTGGCGTTTATATAGAGCGGCTCGAGAATCCCGCATAGGGCACGTCGTGGACCAAGCCCACGTTGCGCACGTTCGGATCGGTTACAGATAGCCCATGATCCAGGAGCGACCCGAATAGGCTGACTGTTGACATGTCTGTCAAAACCGCACAAGTTTTCCCAAGTAGCAAAAATAAAGCTCGGCTCGATTCCCGCAACCCAGCAAGGCTGCTGCCGTGACAGACGAGCGTCGCGTCGTCTGCGTGGCGTCGTCGGAGGAGGAGCGCGCGTGTAGTTCTCCTCTTCTCACTCACTTTACTAAGTGGTGAACCACTCCACCTTATAAGGTGGTGTAACTCTCCTCCAACTTTCCATGTGGGACTAAACTTTAGCTCCCACTCCACTCATATGTGAGCTGCCACCAAATTTGGCTAAATCACACATTGGCTTCCACACACATGGGCTTTGAGATTTAGTGATAAACTGAAATCACATATGGACTTAAATAAATTAGCTTATTATTTCTAACAATCCCCCACCAGATCTCAAATGCCCATTTGAAGATTTGCCAATCCTCGCTACTTGTTTATATACCAGTGTTTTAGCAGAGACTATTAAGTTGAACATCCGCCTAGAATCTTAAACTACGTCTATCAACAACTTGAACAATGGACGAACCTTGAATTGCAAGTTTGGTGTCAATAGATTTTACTCAAAATCATAACTAGTACCTGGCTGCCAGTAGCCTACCCCGCAGGTTGGAGCATATGTGTCATACTCCCTGGTCTCTTCATGAGTTTACTAGAGACCATCCAAGTCTCATAGACCGCGACGTTTACAGTCGAGCTCATATAGGTGTGTTCTTTTAAGAATGCCCTGTAGGACGGCATCTTCGCTAGTTATAGCCAACAGAAACACATTAAGGCATGTTGCCAACCTGCCTTACAGATTTGAGAGTCATGCATCTTCACCTAGAGAGGATTACAAAAGTACTCATCTCCGTCAAACCACTAGCTTGTTCTTCTCAGATCCTAATTCACGGGATCTCCGATCACCTAGGTTGGGTTACCACTATGGTGTGACATCCATGGGTCTCAACCCCATCTCCCTCGATGCATTTTCTATCACAATTCGTGATAGTCCCTTTGTAAAGGGATCTGCCAGGTTTTTATCTGTTTGAATATACGTAACAGTTATTACTCCAGAGTTTCTCAATTTCCTGACAGATTTCAAACGCCTCTTGACGTGTCTTGATGACTTCACGTTATCCTTCGAATTGTTCACTTTGACAATAACAGTTTGGTTGTCACAATTCAAAAGGATTGCCGGCACAGGTTTTCAACCACAGGCAAGTCCATCAAGAGTTCACGCAGCCATTCCGACTCAACAGTGGTTGTGTCTAAAGCAGTAAGTTCTGCTTCCATAGTTGACCTCGTCAATATGGTCTGTCTACGAGATCTCCATGAGACTGCACCACCTCCAAGGGTAAACACATACCCACTCGTGGCGTAGAGTTCATCAACGTCAGAGATCCAGTTCGAATCACTATATCCTTCAAGCACAACAGGGTGCCCTAAATAGTGAATCCCATAGCTCATTGTACCACACAGATAGCGCATGACCCTTTCAAGTGCATGCCAATGATCAATACCCGGGTTAGACATGAACCTACTCAACTTGATCATAGCAAACGAGATATCGGGTCTTGTAGCGCTTGCTAAGTACATGAGAGAACCAACAATTTGTGAATATTTCAACTGGTATGTTGGTTCCTTCTTATTCTTTCGCAATGTCAAACTGGGATCATAAGGTGTTGGAGAAGTCTTGCCATCAATAAAGCCAAAACGGCTCAAGACCTTCTCAACATAATTAGATTGCGTTAAAGTAATCCCATTCTCGTTCTTAATAAGCTTGATGTTCAGAATCACATCAGCTTCTCCCAGATCTTTCATATCAAAACTCTTTGACAGGAAAGACTTGACTTTATTTATCACATCCATATCTGTACCAAAGATCAGAATATCATCCACGTACAAACATAATATAACGCTATCGCCCCCACCATGGTGATGGTACACACACCTATCAGCCTCATTAATGACAAAGCCAGCAGAAAGTAGAGTTCTGTCAAACTTCTCATGCCATTTCTTAGGTGCTTGTTTCAGGCCATATAAAGATTTTAACAACTTGCACACCTTTGTATCTTCACCTTTTACTACAAACCCATCCGGCTGATCCATATAGATCTCCTCTTCCAACTCTCCATTAAAGAAAGCTGTCTTCACATCCATTTGATGAACGAGAAGACCATAAGAGGCTGACTAGGGATGAGTACTCGAATGGTGGTCTAGCCTACGGTGAATAGGTGTCAAAGTAATCTTTGCCTTCTTTCTATGTGTAGCCCTTTGCTACAAGATGTGCCTTGTACTTCTCAATAGTACCATCAGGCCTTAACTTCTTCTTGAACACCCACTTATAGCCCACAGGTTTGCAACCATAGGGTCGTTCTGATAGTTCCTTAGTTCCATTAGAAAGAATCGAGTCCATCTCATTTTGGACAGCTTCTTTCCAATCATCTGCATCAGGAGATGCATATGTCTCTGCAATGGATCTGGGAGTATCATCCACAAGGTATATGATGAAATCATTACCAAAGGATTTTGCAATCCTCTGTCTCTTACTCCTTGTGGGAGGTTCATCGTCATCCTTCTCTAGGACTTCCTCATGTGTTTGTTCAAAATTACCAATAGATGCACTAGATTCAGGAAGTATTTCAGAAGAAATTCTAGCAATGCTATGCATATCCTTCATAGGAAACATATTCTCAAAGAATGTTGCATCACGAGATTCCATTATAGTACCAACATGCATATCAGGAACCTCAGACTTAACCACTAGAAATCTATAGCCTATACTCCGCGGAGCATACCTAGAAAGATACAATCCACTGTCTTAGGTCCAAGTTTGTGTTTCTTGGGAATCGGTATGTTGACCTTAGCCAAACACCCCCAAGTGCGCAAATATGCAAGTGATGGTTTTCTCCCAGCCCACTCCTCATAAGGGGTCTTTTCTTTATTCTTGTTAGGAACTCTATTCAGGACATGACATGAAGTCAACAAAGCCTCCCCCCACCATGCCTTTGATAAACCAGCAGTGGCTAGCATGGAATTCACCAAGTCAGTCAGCATGCGGTTTTTCCTCTCGGCAACCCCGTTTGATTAGGGCGAGTAGGGAGGCGTCCTCTCATGAATAATGCCATGTTCCTCACAGAACTCATCAAAGATTTTGGGAAAATATTCACCACCACGATCCGACCTAAGACGTTTGATCTTTCTCTCTAGCTGATTTTCAACTTCGGCTTTATAAACTTTAAAGTAGTCTAAAGCTTCATCTTTAGTGCGCAACAAATAAACATAGCAGTATCTAGTCGCGTCATCAATCAATGTCATGAAATATCTCTTTTCACCTTTTGTCAACACACCATTCATCTCACATAGATCAGAATGTATGAGTTCTAGAGGTGCCAAGTTTCTCTCCTCGGGAGCCTTGTGGGGCTTTCGAGGTTGCTTTGATTGCACACAACTATGGCACTTAGAACCTTTGGCAATAGTGAAATTTGGAATTAAACTCATGTTGGACATCCGAGACATCAAACCAAAATTAATGTGACATAAACGAGAATGCCAAACACTGGTATCATCATTAACATCACCACAAATATGATTCACGGATTTATTACAAAACTCTAAAAGAGAAAAACGGAACAAGCCTTCAAACTCATAACCTTTACCAATAAATTGTCCATGTTTCGAAACAACCACTTTATTAGACTCTAACACAACCTTGAACCCATCTCTGCATAGAAGGGAGCCACTAACGATATTCTTGTTCATAGTAGGGACATGCTGCACATTCCTCAGCTGCACGATCTTTTCGGAAGTAAACTTCAGATCCACCATGCCAACACCACGAACAGAAGCATGTGATCCATTCCCCATTAGGACGGAAGAATCCCGTGCGACCTGATAAGAAGTGAATATGGAGATGTCAGCACACACATGAACATTAGCACCCGTATCAATCCACCAACATGGTGATTGAAACACTGAAAGAATAGTAAATAAATTACCATACCCATCCGTGTTGCTAGCGGTCACGACATTGACAGTCTTTACACTTTTCCCTCTATGATCTGCATGTTCTGGGCAGTCCTTGGAGAAGTGTCCGAGATCTCCACAGGTAAAGCATCCTAGCTCGGCCTTGTTCGGCTTCTTCTTCTTCTTGAAGGTTGTAGTCTTTTCAGGCTTGTTGAAGGAGGGCTTATAGTTCCCTTTGTTTTTGCCGAAGGTCCTCTTCTGCACCATGTTGGCGCTAGACTGACCCTCGCCTCCTTTCTTAGCAGTGTCCTTAGCCCGAGCCTTCTCCTCAACATCAAGAGACGCTATCAGGTTTTCAACCGATATCTCTTGTCTCTTATGCTTGAGAGTTGTGGAGAAGTTCCTCCATAAAGAAGGCAACTTTGCAATGATGCACCTAGCCACAAACTTGTTGGGTAAGTTACACTTAAGGATTTCAAGCTTCTTGGCAAAGCACTGTATCTCATAAGCTTGTTCGACTACAGAACGGTTGTTAACCATCCTGTAATCATGAAAGTTCTCCATGATGTACAGTTCACTGCCAGCATCTGTTACACCGAACTTAGCGTTCAGTGCCTCCCAGAGCTCTTTGCCATATTTGAAGTGCATGTACACATCAAACAGCTTGTTGTCAAGAACACTCAAAACGCATCCCACAAAGGCAAGATTGGTTTCCTTGAACTTGTTTTGATCTTGTTCAGATATAGTTCCTTCAGGTAAACCCTCACTAGCCTCGAATACTTTCAGATTTTGCAGCCACATAGTGGTCTTATACTGCCACCTCTTAAAATGAACACCGGTAAACTTTTCCGGCTTCATCGCATCGGCCAAGTGTCCCATGTTTATCTCAAAAAATTGCCTATACTAAGGTTTTTGAATTGTTGGATAATTAGGCACAATTTTCGTGATTAATTCCAAAATATTAAACATGACAATACCAGCTACTAGCACATGTAACTCGAACATACTAGATGTACTAAACAACAAGATGAACGAAAACAGGCAGTAGCTAAACATGTACTCGCAGAACATGATGAATAACCAGACAGCAACACATCGCACGTACCGTTCGATTGCAGTAGTCGCAGCAGTAACCTTGGGGAAGATCGATCGAAGCAGACGGCGGCGAAGACGACGATAGGTAGCACCGCCCGACTTGGATGGAAGACGAGCCGTGATGCAGAACTCGAACAGTCGCGCAGAGCGCTTCCCAAAAACCTTATTCGTCCTATCCCGTACAGGATCGCAAAGGCGAGTGGTTCCGGAGACCTGCTCTCCCGTTTGCCGGTACACGCCGGCAAGCGGGATGGAGTAGACTACGGTGGCGGCGCAAGGCAGAGAGGAGGCAAAACCCTATATTGGTTTTCGGTGTGTACGTGGTGGAAGCCGCACTAGCGTTTATATAGAGCGGCTCGGGAATCCCGCATAGGGCACGTCGTGGACCAAGCCCATGTTGCGCACGTTCGGGTCGGTTACAGATAGCCCACGATCCGGGAGCGACCCGAATAGGCTGATTGTTGACACGTCTGTCAAAACTGCACAAGTTTTCCCAAGCAGCAAAAATAAAGCTCGGCTCGATTCCCGCAACACGTGGCGCGCGCGCGTCGTGACAAGACGAGCGTGCATGCGTGCGAGCGACGACATCATCGGAGGAGGAGCGCGCGTGTAGTTCTCCTCTTCTCACTCACTTTACTAAGTGGTGAACCACTCCACCTTATAAGGTGGTGTAACTCTCCTCCAACTTTCCATGTGGGACTAAATTTTAGCTCCCACTCCACTCATATGTGAGCTGCCACCAAATTGGGCTAAATCACACATGGGCTTCCACACACATGGGATTTGAGATTTATGGATAATGAAATCACATATGGGCTTAAATAAATTAGCCCATTATTTCTAACAAAGATCGCGAGTGATGTGGAGTGGTGATTGCAGAAAACGCTAGTGTTGCGCTCGTTCAAAACTCCCACGCAACTAACATTAGGGTGGATTCCATTTCCTTTCACGGAGTTCCCTTGGAGGTGGAATCATTCCACATGTCTAGCTGAAGGTGAAGACATGGCTACCAAGTAGTGACCATACGTCAAATTCTTTGGGAGAAGCAACATTGGAAGAGAAGATGAGCCATGGCTTTGGGGGCCGAGGAGCAAAGAGGACAAACTCCATAGTTGGGACAACCATGGAGAAATGGTATAATTAACAACAATGTTTGTTGCCCATGTTGTTGCATATTCATGGCAGTCGACATGAAGTTCAATGTTATGAGGAAAGCATCTTGTTTTATTCCCTCCCATCCCTCAGACCAATTGTGTGTGACAAACTCCTTTATTTTCCTATGCATGGTTGTTGGGATCCTCGTCCCCTCTATTATGACCGTCTTCCAAATGTCCCTGGGGTATGGATTACCTTACCTAAGATGGACTCTTGCAAGGGAAATCTAGTGCTAATGGCATAGAATGAGGATGCAATGCATGATTTACGTCAGGTGAGAAGGGATGAGCTACAACGTCTTTGGGAAGATTTAGATCATTGTGATCCACTTGAGTTGCCTCATTCATACTATGTGCATGGCTGGTAAACAACGAATGGGGCACCAACACGTGATTTTTTCTTGAAGGGATCGAATCCACACTACTAGAGAAAAGGTTACTTGTGGTGCACCACCGGTGGGGCACTAAAAATGCGCCACGGTAAAATTTAGCCGTGGCGCACTAGGTGGTGCGCCACGGGTAGTAAAAACTTAGTCGTGGCACACCACCTAGTGCGCCACGGGTAGGGGTTTACGGTGCACCACTGGTAGGAATTTCAAATTTCAAAAAAAATGCGGGATCTGGATTGGGCTACCACCGTCGTCGTCACCACCTTCACCTTGTGCGGGAGGTCATGGCCATAGCCTACCACCACAGGTACGAGAGGCCATGGCCGTGGCCAGATGAGGGCGTGGCCAGAGGTGGGTGGAGGAGGTCGCGACCGAAGGTGGTGGAGGAGGGCGTGGTGGGAGGAGGGCATGGTCGGAGATGGGAGTAGCCGGAGAGAAGAGAAGGAGAGGATAATGAGAAGAGGAGGATAAGGGGAAGGAGGAGGAGAAGGGATGAGAAGGGGATCACAAGGAGAGATGAGAAGGAGAAGGATAAGAGGAGGAGAAGGAGAAGGGGAGGGGAAATAGAGGAGAGGAGAAGGAGAGGGGAAGTGGAGGAGAAGGTGAGGAGAAGGTGAGGAGAGGAGAAGGAAATGAGTAGGGGAAGAGAAGGGAGTGGGGGAATCCCGCGCCACCGGGGTGCGGCACGGGTAAGTGAGCTTCAATTTTTTTTTGTAGGAAAAAAATCTTATTTTGGCCATAACGTTTTTTACTTTTCTAATTTTAAGATTCTAAAAAAAAATCGGTAATTGACCTTAGGTGGTTTCCATCGGATGTAGAATTTCACGTAGATGGATTTTCATATAAAAGCCTTTTCATCCGAGGTCATATGCAAAAGTCATCGTCGTTTTACCGGGACAAAGTTTTTTGCAAAAAAAGTCAAAATTCATGTTTGTTAATTTTTCTACAAACTAGATCACATTACCTACCTACATGTCAAAATATTTTGATTTTTAAAGATTTTATCATTTTTTCTAACTAAAAGAAAGGCGATCTACGGGATGGTGGTGGGGGCTGCACACCACTTACCCCTGGCGCATTGCACATAGGTGCGCCACGGGTAAGTGGGGTGCGACCCTTACCAGCATGGCCCACACATAGTGGTGGCGCACCACTTAGGACATGCCACGGCTATCTCTGTACTCGTTGCACATCGATTGTCCATGCACCACGAGTATATACCCGTGGGGCACCTCCTTTTAGGTTCCCCACGGGTACGTAATCTACCTATAGCTGTTTTCCTAGTAGTGTTATGCTCTGAGAGCAAGTGTGCTACTTTACTGCATCAAGTCAAGCTCCCTTCTCTTGATGAACCTATTGTACCGGTGTAAGAGCAGCTCTAACGGAGTCTGTAAAAGCGGGCAAACCTGTAAAAAAAAGGGCGTTTATAGTTTCGGTCGAAAACGTGATCTCTAACCGTACCTGTAAAACGTGGTCGACCCTTAAATGATTTATAGGGCACGAAAAATCCATCCGCGAGAACCGTACATGTGTAGGTTGGGAGGCTGTTTTTGCTGGCCTTGTAAAAAGTCAAACCTCGTTGCAAAAGAAGCGCCACAGAACCGCCACAAGAGTCGTCGGAACTAGCACAGAATGCGCCGGAAGAGGCTAGAATCGTCTGCCACACGCCGAAAGAGTACGTCGCCACTCTGAATTGGGAGGGCACGCTGCGGGAGGCCGGCCATGGCGCGGTAGGTGGCGGTCGGCCATGGCGACGACGTGTGGCGGTCGGCGCAGCAGGGGTGGTGCAGAGGGCGGCACCATGACCGGGCGACATGGTAGGATAACCACTTGCCCCTCCACCCATTTAGCTTCTTCTCAAATCTTCATCAACCGGCCAAGCTCTAAGAATATCCCCCGAAGCGTTTTTAGGGTTTCAGAGTGGAGCCTGGCGGCGCGTGGCGATCTGCAACTCCACGGTGCGATCATGACTTTCTACCACCGATCTCTCTCCGGCTCGTGCCCAGGTCCCTCGGGATGGCGTGTGCAGGGTCGGGGGAGGGTCTGGGAGGAGTGGCAGGGAAGGGGAAGGAGAAGGCCAAGGCCGATGGAGGTTTTGAAGAGAAGTTTAGGAAGCTTTGATAGAGAAGGAGAAAAAAGTTCTTAACATGGATGATCTAGAAGAGGAGGAAGAAGAGTTGATTGTTGTGGTCGGGAAGATACTGGCACCGTCAAAGTTTCATATCAATACCATTACCAGCGCTCTTAGACCACAGTGGGGAAACCCTAAGGGACTCGTTTTCAAAGTGATGGGCGATAATATCTTTGTCGCGCATCTGGATAAAGAACAGGATCATAGGAGAATATGGGAAAGGGCGCCATGGATGGTTGGAAATCACGCGATGGTCTTGGAGGATTTCAAGACTAGCATGTGCCCATCTGAAGTGCGTTTCGAAATGATTCCAATTTGGATACAGTGTCACGATCTTCCATTCAACTAGTTGAATACAAAGATTTCAGAGAGTATTGCTAGTGAGATCGGTGAGTTTATCAAACTGGACATGATGGGAAATAGTAGAGGATAGGGACGGAGCTTGTGGGATCAGATATGGCTGAAGATCAATAAACCTATCCAACGTTGTATTCCTCTTAATTCACAGAAGTGGAAGGAGCTAGTCCACTATCCGATTCTATATGAGAAGCTACCTTACTTTTGTTTCTCATGTGGTCTTCTCGGACACTCAGCTTCATTTTGCCCGACTCCAGCGGAGAGAGATAAGTCGAGGAACTGGCCGTATGACTCATCGGTGCGTGCACCAGATATGAGAAAACCCAAGAAAGAACCGGGGCTGCACGGAGGTGACAAGGGAGAAGGAAATGATGGAGTGAGGACTAGGCAATTCGATGTAGGGACCTCACAGCACCAACAAGTTCCTATGCATGTGGAAAATCCGTTCGCAGGAGCAAAGGCTGGGGTTTTCGCGACTAATAAATACATGTAGTTTAATGCAAAAGGAAGGGGCAGAGGAGGGAAACCTCTAGTATACCGCAAGCTGGCTCTTGGAGAGCAAATATATGCACCCAAAACTTTTGGGGGCAATATCAGTGAGTCTGATCCTCAGGGAGTGAAGCGCAATGCGCTAGTGAATTCACCTAGTAAAATTGATACAGAGGCTCTGGACCTTAAAAAGAAGCGTGATACCAAGGATATAGTAGAGGACTCGGTATCTAATGAGATGGAAGATACCCTTTTTTCAGCGGAGGCTATTGAATAGCCCAGCTTGTCACAATGAGGTGCATATCCTAGAACTGTCGAGGGCTTGGGAACTCTAAGACAGTTCAAGAGCTTCATGATCTAGTGAGTCTATAAGGTCCTTCCATTGTCTTCTTGATAGAGACAATGATTTTGGGTGACCGAGCTCGTGGTTTGGCAAGAGTGTTTGGTTTCGAAGGGTGCCTGGCGGTGGATAGTGAGGGTCTCAGTGGTGGACTCGCTATTTACTGGACAAATGAGGTTGATATCTCCTTACAGTCACAATCAGAATCTCATATGGATGTCCATGTTGAGAATCTAGAGGGATATAGGCAGGTTTGGAGATTTTCGGGTTTCTATGGGAAACCGCGGAGGGAAGCAAGAAGTGAAAGCTGGTATTTGATGAATGATACGTCCATTTTGCATCACTATTCTATATCATAATTTACTGTTATTCATTGATATATTTCATATTAAGAGATGATACTTATGTTATTTCATCTATTTTTTGCATGGTTGATGACTTTTGGAGCATTGGAGCATGGACCGCTGCAGTCAGGATTTTGATGGAAAATGTGCTGTTTGGAGGTAAAATTCACGAAGATCAGAAAATCCGGGAAAATACATGGAAAAACCTATTTTTCCAGAAGACGAAGGAAGCCAGAAGGGGAGGCTAAGATGGGCCACGGGGGGGGCACACCACCCCCTGGCGCGGGCCAGCCTAGGCTGCGCCACCAGGTGGTGTGGCCGCCCTGGTCCACCCCTAGCTCTCCCCTTTGGCGTATATTATCCTCCTGAAACCCTAAGACTCAGGGAGCGACCACAGAAAGATTCCGCCGCCTCTGCGAGGCGGAAAACACCGAGAGAGAAAGATCTCTCCGGCAGACAGAATTCTGTCGGGGGAATTCCTTCCCGGAGAGGGGAGATCATCGCCATCAACACCACCATCAAGCTGGACTTCATCGGGATCATCATCATTATCACCATCATCACCACCAGCACCATCATCACCATCTCCATATCGCTGTAACAATTGGGTTGAATCTTGCATAGTTCTTAGGGGAAACTTTCCCGGTGTTGATTACTCTTTGTAGTTGATTCTATTGAGTGGAACCATTGAATTGTCGTTTATGTTCAGATTGCTACACATCATTATTCCATCTCTGATCATGATCCATATGATGTCTTGTGAGTAGTTCGTTTTGTTCTTGAGGACATGGTAGAAGTCATGTTGTTAGTAGTGAAATTGTGTTGAGAAAGATTCAATAGTTTGATATTTAAGTTGTGGTGTACTTCTTCTAGTGGTGTCATGTGAACGTCGACTACATGACACTTCACCTATATGGGCCTAGGGGAATGCATTGTGTATTTGGCTACTAATCGTAGGGGTTGCCAGAGTGACAGAAACCTGAACCCCCGTTAGGAAACCATTGCACAAGGGACGTTAGGGTCTTAGATTTTAAAGTTGTGGTTAGGTTTCTACCTTAATTACTTTCTTGTACTTGCGGATGCTTGTAAGGGGTATAATCACAAGTATGTATTAGTCCTAGGAAGGTCGGTACATTAGCACAGGTTCACCCACACAACACTTAGCAAACTAAAGAAGATTAATCAACTATATGAAGCAAAAGCACTTGACGATATTCCCATGTGTCCTCGAGAATGTTTGGTCAACTTAAGTAATACAACCGGCTTGTCCTTTGCTAAATAAAGGATTGGGCTACTTGTTGCATTTACTCTTATTGTCTTTTATTTACTCGTACTTTATTTACTTGCATTATCAAAAACCCCTAAAAATCCGTTTGCTAAGTATTTGCAGAGAATTCCTAATCCATACCACTAGCCAGCACCTTCTGCTCCTCGTTGGGTTCGACACTCTTACTTATCGAAAATACTGCGATACACCCCCTATACTTATGGGTCATCAAGAGTATTTTCTGGTGCCGTTGCCAGGAAGTGAAGCGCTATTAGAGAGTGGAACTGGTAAAGGAAACCACTACTATGAGTATTGTTTATTTTTGTTAGTTGCTTTATTTTCAATATGAATAATTCGCTGAGTTTCTTATTTTGTAATGCTACTACCACTGCTAAGGTAGTAGATGAACCACCACCTGCTGAGAATGATACTTTTAAAATACCTACAAGAATTATTGATCGTGTTATGAATAACTACTATGTTGGGGATGGAACTGTCCATCCCAGTGATCATTTACTCTTTATACACGAATTATGCGGGTTGTTCAAGTGTGCAGGTATTACTACAGATCAAGTCAAGAAGAAGTTATTCTCATTATCACTAAAAGGAAGAGCTGAAGAATGGTATAAGCTGCTGAAGAATGGTCAAGCTCTTGAATGGGAGGAAATATCACCTCTCTTTTATTCAAAGTTTTATCCTCCTAGTGAGATTCATAAAGATTAGAATCAAATATACAACTTTTGGCCTCTTGATGGAGAGAGTACAGCTCAAGCTTGGGGGAGATTGAAGTTACTAATGTTGAAATGTCCCATTCATGAGCTCCCCAACAATATTATTATCAATAACTTTTATGCAAGGCTTTCTCTTCATGATAAGGATTTATTGGATGCTTCTTGTGCTAGATCATTCACTCGCATGGAAGAAGAAGCTAAATGGGATCTTCTAGACCGTATTCAAGACAATGCTGAAGCATGGGAGAATGACAAAGGAAGAAAGACGGTAATATTTGGGGAGGTTGCTTTCCTGAAACATATTTTTGTGCTTCACCGTAAAATTTCATGAGAGATCTCTGTATGTCGGATTGAGCTGTAATTTTTTGTGCTTCTGCCCCAGTTTTGTGTGAAAGAAATTTCCAGGTTAGTGGAGATAATGGTGTAATAAGGAAGTGAAAGGTTTCATGACTCAAGCAATAAGTGTATGAATATGAAGATATTGATGTTATTCAAGTGATGACTCAAGAAGAATCTACTAAATACCAAATTCAGAGACCTGCAGAGTCCGTTTTCAAATAGGTAATAGTTCTGGTAAGAAAAGTTCCGCAAAAGATCTGTCCAGTTATATTTTTGCAGTTTTTAGCCAACAAGGAAAGCTACGAAGCGAAAGAGGGACAGAAACGGAGCTAGGATGGCTCACACCATCCTGTGGCACGGGCCCCCCTGGCCGCGCCACCAGGTGGTATGGCCACCTCGGGCTCCGTCTCCGACCCGTTTTCTCCCAGTACCTTCCTTTTGTTGTGAAACTTCGTAATATATAATCCCCCGGATCCCCCGAGGTTCGTATATCGTGTTCTCGTCGTGTTTTCGTTTCAATCTATTTCTGCCAGGAACTATTTTTGAAAGTTTAGAAGCACAATGGTGTCCACCAAGGATAAGGTAAAGGAGCCTATGGAGGAAGATCTCCAAGACCCCGGGCAGGAGAAGGAGATCAAGGGTGAAGGTGGAGAGGAGATAGAGCAAGGCCAACATCCACATACCGGCACTACCATTGCAAGCATTGGAGTGGTGGCAAACCCTGCCAAGACTATGTCAATTGGAGGGAAGCCTCCTCGTTACTGTTCAGATCCATGGTCACTTCCTCCACGCACCAAGAATCCTTTCCATACCCTTATCCATGAGCATCAATACTAGAATATGCCCACGGAGAAATTACCCTCCAAATGGGATTTGCCTTGTTCTAGCCATGCAGGAAAAGAAGACTTCAAGGAGGTAGAGTGGGGAAAGAATCGCAAGAGCTTGAATTCGCAACCCGACATGATCATGAGCCGTATTGAGAAAAACTCACAGCTGATTCGTAATCTCACCTTTGAAATCGAGGACTTGGGGAAATTGATCAAAAAGCTCATTGAGAGGATACCACCACCACCGAAGGAGTAATTCGTCATCAGGTTTGGCATCCCCTTGGTTTGTTCCAAGCTTGGGGGAGTGCCGCGGTATCACATCACTATCTTCTATTTTTTTACCTTTTTAGTAGAGTCATATCATGAATAGAGAAGTTATCATGTAGGATGGTTTCCATTATGGAAGTGTCCCCTCTCTCGTTAGATATGTATCCCTTGGTGTGAGTTGCCGTTATGGAATATTAATGAGAAGTTCTATCATTTACTCTTTTGCATATCTTATATTAGTTTTCAATTCGTGGTTATATGATTGATCTTGTTGTTGGTATTGGTATCACTTTGGGATCATTGAGTTAATTTAGTTGGTTTTGGCAAACCTGGCTCGGTCAGTAGCAACACTATTTTTGAGGGTTGAGTGAAAAAGATAGAAGTAATCTTAAAGAAATATAATTTCATCATCTTTCTTTATTGATTTGCTCATAAGTTTAGTATTCTCTGGTTAAGATCTTTTGTGCTTCCAAGGAAGATTGCATGTTTGTTTTTTATCACTTGTATGTTTGTTTGTTTCCTTCAACTCTTATACTTGCTACCCAACCTTGCTAGCTAAAAACCTGTACTGAGAGGGAATTCTTCTCGTGCATCCAATCTTAAAACCAAAACCTATGCCATTTGTGTCCACCATACCTACCTATTAGCACTATTGCTATTCCAAGTAAATTCATGTTTTATCTACCTTCCAAATTAAACTTGTTATGTGAAAATTAGTGATTAAAGCTCTCACGAACTTGATGGCACACTTTACTTTCTTGCATTTAATAAACTTGAACCATTGTGCCCATCTATGTTGCGTATATGCTTGCGCTTTGTAAGTTGTGAATTAGCAGAACCGTGTTATCATGGGGAACGCTTTCAACATTTCACTGGTACTTTGTACCTAGTTGATATCATGTTCTTTTGTCTATGGATGTCATCGGTGTGAAATGAAAGGGGAGCTTGTAAGTCCATGGAGTTATGCATGTGTGTTAGAGAAATGCTTGGGCTGCCGGTCTAATCCATGCTATCATGGTGGAAACCTGCAGTGTAACCATAATGAGCATCTATGAAGCATTCTTCTTATAAAAAAAGAGATAGAGATTGAGAAAAAGAGGAAAACAAAAAAAGATGAGAAAAGAGGAAAGAGAGAAAAAAAGCACCATATTCCCATGGTAAATAAGAAGATTGCTGAGATGCTCATTGTCTGCTTGCCTTGTCATTTTGATATGGGGATTCTTCCGTATCATCGGGCAAGGGGTACCCCGTTGGCGGTTCTCCATGATACACATGTGCTTACTATGATAAGAACTTACCGGTGACTAAACGTGAGTAGCATGATGAGCGGCCCTCGTATTCAAGGGACATGAGATTTTCAACTTACAACTTGTCAAGCATATCCTCGTATTTGATCACTTTAACCTTAATCACCTAAAATATGCCTATGATAGGGGCAATGAGAGCTGAAAACTAATAAGTACCATAATTTTTGGGAGCTCTTTATGAAACTTGAAATCCCTGCTTCCCTCTGCGAAGGGGCTTTCTTTTACTTTTTAGTTGAGTCAGTAAACCTATTCCTTTCTATCTCAGCAAGTATTTTGAGTTGTTGTGTTTCATTCATTCATATGATGATTTATTCAATCATGTTTCTTATGTTCCTTGTTTTGCACATTGCTCTTATCTTGGTGTTTACTACTTTGAAAGCTATCATTGAAAATCAGTTATTTGTGAACTCCAGCAAATTGTCCACTATTCTTTGACCAAGAGCTAAGTTTGCCATTACCGATTATGATTCATTTTATGTATCTTTATTGTGTTTCCTTTACTTATTGCAAGTTAAGTTATATAATAGTGAGTTGTCTTATATTATGATCTATGTATTGATGAATGTGATGCTTCCTGTCCGTATTCTTTTATCGACTCTTCACTCCATAAACCTGAGGCCATGTTTATTGAGCTCATTTTCGCTTGGGGACAAGCGAAGTCTAAGCTTGGGGGAGTTGATACGTCCATTTTTCATCACTATTCTATATCATAATTTACTGTTATTCATTGATATATTTCATATTAAGGGATGATACTTATGTTATTTCATCTGTTTTTGCATGGTTGATGACTTTTGGAGCATGGACCGTTGTAGTCAGGATTCTGATGGAAAAGGTGCTGTTTAGAGGCAAAATTCACGAAGATCAGAAAATCCGGGAAAATACATGGACAATCCTATTTTTCCAGAAGACGAAGGAAGCTAGAAGGGGGGCTGAGATGGGCCACAGGGGGCCCACACCACCTACAGTGCGGCACCAGGCCTAGTGTGCCACCGTGTGGTGTGGCCGCCCTGGTCCACCCCTAGCTCTCCCCTTTGGCGTATATTATCCTCCCGAAACCCTAAGACTCGGGGAGTGACCACAGAAAGATTTCGCCACCTCTACGGGGCAGAAAACACCGAGAGAGAAAGATCTCTCCGGCAGACAGAATTCTGCCGGGGGAATTCCTTCCCGGAGAGGGCAGATCATCACCATCAACACCATCATCAAGATGGACTTCATCGGGATCATCACCATCATCACCACCAACACCATCATCACCATCTCCATATCGCTGTAACAATTGGGTTGAATCTTGCATAGTTCTTAGGGGAAACTTTCCCGGTGTTGATTACTCTTTGTAGTTGATTCTATTGAGTGGAACCATTGAATTATCGTTTATGTTCAGGTTTCTACACATCATTATTCTATCTCTGATCATGATCCATATGATGTCTTGTTAGTAGTTCGTTTTGTTCTTGAGGACATGGGAGAAGTCATGTTGTTAGTAGTGGAATTGTGTTGAGAAAGATTCAATAGTTTGATATTTAAGTTGTGGTGTACTTCTTCTAGTGGTGTCATGTGAATGTAAACTACATGACACTTCACCTATATGGGCCTAGGGGAATGCATTGTGTATTTGGCTACAAATCGTAGGGGTTGCCGGGGTGACAGAAACCCGAACCCCCGTTAGGAAACCATTGCACAAGGGACGTCAGGGTCTTAGAGTTTAAAGTTGTGGTTAGGTTTCTACCTTAATTACTTTCTTGTACTTGCGGATGCTTGCAAGGGGTATAATCACAAGTATGTATTAGTCATAGGAAGGTCGGTACATTAGCACAGGTTCACCCACACAACACTTAGAAAACTAAAGAAGATTAATCAACTATATGAAGCGAAAGCACTTGATGATATTCCCATGTGTCCTCGAGAACGTTTGGTCATCTTAAGTAATACAATCGGCTTGTCCTTTGCTGAATAAAAGATTGGGCCACTTGCTGCATTTACTCTTATTGTCTTTTATTTACTCGTACTTTATTTACTTGCATTATCAAAAACCCCTAAAAATCCGTTTGCTAAGTATTTGCAGAGAATTCCTGATCCATACCACGAGCCAGAACCTTCTGCTCCTCGTTGGGTTCGACACTCTTACTTATTGAAAATACTGCGATACACCCCCTATACTTGTGGGTCATCAATGAATTGGCTCTTCGGACAAAGTGATCTGTCGTGGGTCTGCGGTGGTGATTTCAATGAAATCTTTGATAATTCGGAGTACTTTGGTCTGAATGAACGGGCTGAGTGGCAAATGCGGTGATTTAGAGAAGCTATCGATAACTGTAATTTACAGGACAAGGGTTATGTTGGGATTCCATATACATGGGATAACAAACAGCAGGAGATGCAAATGTGAAGGTCAGGATGGATCGGATATTAGCATCACCAAGATTGCTTGATGTTTATTTAGAGGCAATGGTTAGGCATGTGTCTTCTCCAAAATCTGATCATTGCTTGCTGGTTGTTGAGCTACGAAAATCTGTTGCTATAGAAGAGAGAGGTCAGTATATGTTTAGATACGAGAATGCATGGTGCAGGGATGATTCGTATGGGGGAACAGTGGAGTCAGAGTGGGCTCAATCCCGTGACACCAGTGCAGCTGGCCTGCTTGGAGTGGTGGAACGGCTAGGCCTTATTGATACGTTGAAAACGTATCTATAATTTTTGATGTTCCATGCTTGTTTTATATCTACTTTCTTATGTTTTGTTCACACTTTGGAGTATTTTTATACACTTTCTTGGACTAACCTATTAACAAGATGCCATAGTGCCAGCTGCCTGTTTTCTGCTGTTTTTGGTTCCAGGAAAGTCAGAAAATGAATATTCTCGGAATTGGACGGGACAAAAGCCAAAGTCAATATTTCACCGAGGGGAACACGGAGTTAGAAGACGAGACGGAGAGGGGCCAGATGCCGGCCACACCACCTGGCCGCGCGGCCAGGCCTGGCCAACGCCAGGGGGTGGTGCGGCCGCCTAGGGCACCCCCTCGGCCTCCCCTTTTGCCTATACGAAGCCTCCAATACAGAAACCCTAAGTACCCAATCAAAATTCCATGAAAGAGTCTGTAGCCGTCGTCATCTCCATCCCTAGATCGGGAGGGATCTTGTGAGCTCCGTTCATGATCAAGATCATTTATTTGTAATCATACATGTTGTGTTTGCGGGGATCCGATGGATATTGAGATGCTATTTCAGATTGATTATTGATTCTATCATGACTTTGTTATTTGTGATCTTGCATGCTCTCCGTTGTTAGTAGCTATCTTAGCCGAGTAGATGCTAGCAACTCCAAGAGGGAGTATTTATGCTCGATAGTGGGTTCATGCCTCTGGGAATCTAGGGAAGTGATAGAAATCTCTAAGGTACTAGATGTGTTGTTGCTACTAGGGAGAAAATAGCAATCCTTTGTTCATAGAACAATTGTATTGTTTACTTTACACACAATGCTTAATGCAATTATCTGTTGCTTGCAACTTAATACTGGAGGGGGTTCGGATGATAACCTGAAGGTGGATTATTAATCAAAGATGCAGTTGGATTACGGTCTATGTATAATGTTGTAATGCCCAATCAAATCTCATAGGAGTCAAGATGATTAGCATATGAATGTATGCTTTCTCGATGTTTGTCAATTGTCCCGCTGTAATTTGTTCATCCAACATGTCATCTATCTTAAGGAGAATCACCACTAGTGAACTATGGACCCTGGTCCTTTCTTTTACCATCAATCTACAATCTACTATTTACTGTTTTCTTTTTACTTTCTGCAAGCTATTACTATCTTCCACACAATACGTTTAATCATTTGTTTTCAGCAAAACCGGTGAGATTGACAACCTCACTGTAAGTTGGGGGCAAAGTTTTATGGTTGTGTTGTGCAGGATTCCAAGTTGGAAACAATACCTTGGAGGTGTTTCCTTGCTCCTACTGGTTCGATAACCTTGGTTTCATAACTGAGGGAAAACTTGCTGCTATGCTCATCATACCTTCCTCTTGGGGTTCCCCAACGAGCTCAATATATTTTGAGCCATCAAGCTATTTTTCTGGCGCCGTTGCCGGGAAGTCAAGGACATCTTCACAAGGGGAGTCCCTCATAACCAATCTCTTTACTTTGTTGTTTTTGTTTTGCATAGTTTATTTCTGCTTTGTTTGCTTGTTTCTTTATCAAAAACACACAAAAAATTATTAGTTCTTTCTATAGTTGTTACCTCGTTCTTAGCTCACTATGTTGATCCCTAAGTTCACCCTAAAAGACCTTTCAATAGGTAGTGGCTCTATAATTGGGAAAGATAATATTGAAGAATTCTTTAATCATGTTAGTAAGCATGAGGATATTGAGGATAGATCCCTTGCAGAACTTGCTCCAAATTATGAAATTGATGTAGTTTCTTTAGTTCACATGTTGGAAGCTAGGTTTGTTAACCTTAACCCTATAATGCAAGTAATGTTTCTTAAACTTAAAGAAATTGAGGACCCTAAAAAGAGAGATTTTATTCTGGAAACCTTGCTTAAAGAATTCTATGATATTGCTAAGGAAGCTAGAAAAATCTTTGATCGTTTTAATATGCTAGGCTCATGTGTAGATGTTATTGGTACACGAGAAAAGATGAACAAAACCGAACCTAATGGGGAGGAGATTAAGATACCAATACCTTTTAAACTTGTAGAAATGCATGAAGCCTTAGAAAAGAATTTTGATTGCATTGTTCCTTAAAACCCGTTTGATGAAAATAGTGAACCCAAGAGCAATGAGAGAGGACCCTCTAGAACGTATTTGGATGAGATACCTTGCCTTATTGAAGATATTTTTGGTATTAATCTTAATGCTTCTTCATTTGAGAATACTTGATTCTTTTCTTGCTTCTTATGCCTAACTTAAAGGCGTTAAAGAAAAGTATTTATTGGAAGATAACCCAAAAGTTTTAGTTGAGTCTTGGAAGTTATTGCTTCAGTAATAACCTCTCCATATCATTTTTGTGTGGTTTTTGTTCCAAGAGTAACTTCTAATGAGAGAGAAGTAATGCTTGGGAAAGTTGTTGTCCCCAAACAGATTTTTGTGCTTCGCTGTAAAAATTCGTGAAACATCTTTGTACATCAGTTTGAGCTGTAATTTTTTGTGCTTCTGCCCCAGGTTGTTATCCAACTTTCGTTAGTTCAACACTTTTCTATTTGAGCAACAGAAGGTCTTCAAAAAAATTGGTTTTCACCTGCTGGTCTGTTTTGACAGATTTCTGCCATTATTTGCATTTGCTTCTTGTTGATTCCTTTTGGGTTCCTTTTGGGGAAATTGAGCTTTTTGAGGGAAGTGCTATAGTAGCTTGTGTTTTAATGGAAGTTTTACTTGTGTTGAAACTGAACCAAAAGACTTATTATCTTGAGTACACTAATGTTGCTAATGAAGATTATGTGAAGTTTTGTATGAAGGAAAAAATTCAGGTGTAAGGGAAGAATGATGTAATGAGATGAAGAATGGACAAAAGCTCAAGCTTGGGGATGCCACCCCGTATCACTCCAAGAAGTACAAGCGTCAAAGCTTGGGGATGCTAAGGCATCCCCTTCTTCATCAATAAAAATCTCAGGTTCTTCCAAACACTTCATTTTTATTGTTTCATGCATAGTTGTGTTGTTCTTGGAGCGTCTTCGTTTTTTGTTTTTGGTTTTCGTTTGATTGGTTTGATTAGTTTGCTTGAATAAATTGGTTGGACCCCCTCATTCATGCATTAGTTTTCAAATAAGATTGGTTTGGATTGGAAAAGAGTAGGAAAAGTTCATGCTTAAGTGGTAAAGAGGAGCTTGTTTTTGACTGTGGCCTATGCTTTGTCATGTCATGCTTGCTATTGTTTTGGCTTTATGCTTAGTGATTTTTGCTGTAGCATGACATGTTATAAACAATTGATATTGTTTAATGTGCCTTGAAAGAATCATGTGTTGTTTTAGCATATTAAAAGCATAGTATTGTGGTATTCTCCTTTGATGCTTTATTTGGGTTGACTTGGCACATGCTCATACCATGTTAAGACTATACAAAGTCACCATAGCCTCTATGATCCTTTAGTTTTCGACTTGTAATATCACTTTATGCTTTAATTAATGATATTTTGTCGCTTTGCATGATTATGGCCATTATTGCTATCTTAGTTGGTCGCTCCCAGCCTTTTGCTAGCCTCCATAACCAAGTATGAGTTCCACTCATGCATCCAACTCCAAATAAAACTAAGTTATTCCAAAGAGTCAACCATACCTACCTATTAGCATTTGCTATTCCAAGTATATTCATGTTTTTATCTACCTTCCGAATTAAACTTGTTATGTGAAAATTAGTGATTAAAGCTCTCACGAACTTGATGGCACACTTTACTTTTCTTGCCCCTAATAAACTTCAACCATTGTGTCATCTATGTTGTATATGCTTGCACTTATACGTTGGGAATTAGCAGAACCATGCTGTCATGGGGAACGCTTTCAACATTGCACTTGTATATTGTACCCAGTTGATATCATGCTCTTTTGTTTGTGGATGTCATCGGTGTGAAATGAAAGGGGAGCTTGTAAGTCCATGGAGTTATGTATGTGTGTTAGAGAAACGCCTGGGCCGCTGGTCTAATCCATGCCTAATCATGGTGGAAACCTGTAGTATAACCATAATGAGCAATCTATGAAGCATTCTTCTTATAAAAAAGATATAGAGATTGAGAAAAAAATAAAAAAAGAGACGAGAAAAGAGGAAAGAGAGAAAAAAGCACCATTTTCCCATGGTAAATAAGAAGATTGCTGAGATGCTTATTGTCTGCTTGCCTTGTCATTTTGATATGGGGATTCTTCCGTATCATCGGGCAAGGGGTACCCCGTTGGCGGTTCTCTATGATACACATGTACTTACTATGACAAGAACTTACCGGTAACTAAACTTGAGTAGCATGAGGAGCGGCCCTTGTATTCAAGGGACATGAGATTGCCAACTTATACTTTGTCAAGCATATACTCCATAGTTTGTTCACTTTAACCTTAATCACTTCAAGATGCTTATGATAGGGGCAATGAGAGCTAAAATCTAATAAGTATCATAATTTTTGGAAGCTCTTTATGAGACTTGAATCCCTGCTTCCTTCTATGAAGGCCTTTATTTTACTTTTATGTTGAGTCTCAATCTTCTATCTTTATGCACTTATTGAGAGAGCATAGTGGCCATTCTTAGTTTAATGTGCATTGTCCCAAGACTTGTTGATTGATGCATAACTTTGATATTGCTTGTTCTTAAACTATTTGTATCTAGTCACCCTTATGAACTTTGAAGGTGTCCTATGCATTTATGTTTTGCTACACTATGAGGGACAAGCTGAATACCATTCTCATTATGCTTTCTTTATGTGAAACAAACAAACGTCTTGCAAAGCATTATTATTCATAGATCTTTTGTTTATGCCTTTTCATGCTACAACATAGTTGCTATGTCTTATTGTTAGAACTATATCTTTCATGCTATGTTAAAGTACTATGATCCCAGCTATCAATGTTTTACAAATATTTTGATCAAGTTTATGATGGTGCATGTCACCTCAAAAATTATTCTTTCTTTTTATCACTTACCTACTCGAGGACGAGCAGGAGTTAAGCTTGGGGATGCTGATACGTTGCAAACGTATCTATAATTTTTGATGTTCCATGCTTGTTTTATATCTACTTTCTTATATTTTGTCCACACTTTGGAGTATTTTTATACACTTTTTTGGACTAACCTATTAACAAGATGCCATAGTGCCAGCTACCTATTTTCTGCTGTTTTTGGTTCCAGGAAAGTCAGAAAATGAATATTCTCAAAATTGGACGGGACAAAAGCCAAAGTCAATATTTCACCGAGGGGAACACGAAGCCAGAAGACGAGACAGAGAGGAGCCAGAGGACGGCCACACCACCTGGCCACAGGCCCGGCCTGGCTCGCCAGGGGTGTGCGGCCGCCTAGGCACCCCTCGGCCTCCTTTGCCTTAAGAAGCCTCCGTCTGAAACCCTAATTACCCGATCAAAATTCCACGAAAGAGTCTGTAGCCACCGTCATCTCCATCCCTAGATCGGGAGGGATCTGAAGCTCTTCCCGGCACCCTACTGGAGGGGAGAATTCACCCTAGAGGCCTTCTTCATCACCATGCCTACCTCCGGTGTGATGCGTGAGTAGTTCATCCCTGGACTACGGGTCCATGTAGTAGCTAGATGGTCGGTTCTTCTCCTTTTTGCTACCATGTTTAGATCTTGTGAGCTCCGTTCATGATCAAGATCATCTATTTGTAATCATACATGTTGTGTTTGCGGACGTGACCGCTCGAGGCGCTCCCTCCCGAGCGTCTCTGGCAACGCCCACCCCCACCAAACCCTAGGCGCCCCACCTCGCCTCGACCGCCCCCACGCCTCCCGCAGCGTAGCGGCCTTCACGTCGAAGACGGCGGCAGGGATGGAGAGGTGCCTCTGCTATTTTTCCTCGGGAGTTGGAGGATCACCGGCGGAGGAACAGGGCGGCGTGGCTGTTCGGGCCGGGGCCTGAGGCCCTCCGGCAGGGCGGCAGGGAGGAGGCGGCGGTGTGCCCTCAAATCGTCTCCAGCGAGCTTGGCGGCACGCTGGCTCATCGGGCCAAGATCTGGGAGAGGCCAATCTAGCCAGATGGGTCCAGCCATGGCCGGGGCGGAGGGATCTGGTGGTTCCTTGGATCACCGGTACCGGCAGCCTTGTGCTTGGACTGCTTCTTTCCTTTCTTGTCTCCGGCATGGAGGTGATTGGTGGCGTGGGGGCCTACTAGGCTTGTGAATAATGGCGGCGGTCCTAGGATTGCTTATGTCGCCAAGATGATTATCTGTCGGTGCTTGTCCCCATCGATCTGGCGGAAGTGGCGTGTTCCAGAAGGCTCCGATAGCGAGCTCCCATGGGCGAATAATGTCTGGAGATTGCTGGATTGGAGGGATTCGGTCATGCGCACCCATGTTTTATTCTGACCGTTTGGGCTCAAAGGGAGCGCTTCGAAGCTCTCTTGGCTGTTAATATCATGGGGCATGTTCTCGTTCCATGGTGCTGAGGGAGAATGTCATGGAGACTAAGATCTGAGGATCGACAATGGTGGTTCGAGTCTGGGTGGTGATAAGGAATTGGCTTGGTGACTCGTGACTTGGTGTAGTGGCATGCAAGTGGGGGCGACTGCACAAGAGAGGTTCTCAGTCCTACCTTTCAGGGTGAAAACCTAGGGTCTGGCCTTAATTGGTTGTGCCTGGCAATGGCCTTGTTGAAGGTATTGTTTGAGAGCGTGGACTTTCTTCAGGGTGAAAACCTAAGATCTATGATCGTGCGATGATGGTGTTTGTCCAATATTCCCTTCTTGGAGGCGTCGCTTTTGAAGAAGCTGGGCTTCTAGTGTTGTCTTGGTAGTGGTAGTACCGCTGTTTCAACGAATGGGTCACTATAGCAGGATTTTTCTTTTTTGTAATTCTTCTTTCATTTTTTGGCTGTGTGCATCCGTACGGCCGCTAGGGCAATGTGTTGTTGCAGAGGCTGGGTGTAATTGGTATCTTTTGATATTAATATATACTCCTTTCCAAAAAAATGTTGTGTTTGCGGGGATCCGATGGATATTGAGATGCTATTTCAAATTGATTATTGATTCTATCATGTCTTTGTTATTTGTGATCTTTTATGCTCTCTGTTGTTAGTAGCTATCTTGGCCGAGTACATGCTAGCAACTCCAAGAGGGAGTATTTATGCTCGATAGTGGGTTCATGCCTCTGGGAATCTGGGGAAGTGATAGAAATCTCTAAGGTACTAGATGTTTTGTTGCTACTAGGGAGAAAACAGCAATCCTTTGTTCATAGAACAATCGTATTGTTTACTTTACACACAATGCTTAATGCAATTATCTATTGCTTGCAACTTAATACTGGAGGGGGTTCGGATGATAACCTGAAGGTGGACTATTAGTCAAAGATGCAGTTGGATTACGGTCTATTTATAATGTTGTAATGCCCAATCAAATCTCATAGGAGTCAAGATGATTAGTATATACATGTATTCTTTCTCGATGTTTGTCAATTGCCCCGCTGTAATTTGTTCACCCAACATGTCATCTATCTTAAGGAGAATCACCACTAGTGAACTATGGACCACGGTCCTTTCTTTTACCATCAATCTACAATCTACTATTTACTATTTTCTGTTTACTTTCTGCAAGCTATTACTATCTTCCACACAATACGTTTAATCCTTTGTTTTCAGCAAAACCAGTGAGATTGACAACCTCACTGTAAGTTGGGAGCAAAGTTCTGTGGTTGTGTTATGCAGGATTCCAAGTTGAAAACAACACCTTCGAGGTGTTTCCTTGCTCCTACTAGTTCGATAATCTTGGTTTCATAACTGAGGTAAAACTTGTTGTTGTGCTCATCATACCTTCCTCTTGGGGTTCCCCAACAAGCTCGATATATTTTGAGCCATCACTTATGCAGCGTACACTTTAGCAGTGGACCTCTTCAACCTTTAGGAATATTAGGAGGAAGCTGAAGAAGGCTCGGGCTGAATTCGAGAAAGAGAGACAGCGCGCGCTACATAGGGGGTCATCAAACCGTGAAAAACAATTGGCGGCGAATATTGCAGAACTTCTCCATAAGGAAGAAGTGATGGCGAAGCAAAGGTCTCGGGTGGACTGGTGAAGAGAGGGGGATCGTAATACAGCTTTTTTTCATGCACATGCTACTACCCGCAGAAGACATAATAAAATCCAAGGCTTACAAAATGCTGCAGGTGTTATGTGTATGGATAAGGAAGAATTCAAAGGCACACGCGTTATACTGATCTCTTTAAAGCCCAAGAGGTTCTTGACGTACAGGTCGTTACCCAATTTGTGTCGACAAAAATTACAGAGGCTATGTATCTGTTTCTTCGCCGGGCATATGACATCAGGGCATATGATATTAGTGAAGTTGAGAAGGCTTTATTATCAATAAGGCCCCTGGTGTTGATGGTTTCAACGCAAATTACTACCATAAGCATTGGGACTTAATCAAAGAGGATATAGGTATGAAAGTTCTAGGTTTCTTGAATGGGGGGCATATGCCGGAAATTATTAATAGAACGGTCATTGTTCTAATTCCTAAGGTAAAGTCTCCACAAGATATAACTTAGTTCTGGTCTATTGCTTTATGCAATATGATATATAAGATCTGCTCAAAGGTACTAGGTAACCGCCTCCGTGTTGTTCTTGATGATATTATTTCTGAAGAGCAAAGTGCTTTCGTACCGGGGCATTTGATCACGGATAATGTTATTATTGCCTATGAGACGGTCCACTCAATGAGAAGGAAGAGAGGGAAGGCTGCTTTTTGTGCGGCAAAACTTGATATGATGAAAGCATGTGACCGAGTGGAGTGGCTTTATTTGCAGGATATGATGCATAAACTTGGCTTCACGGAAGCCTGGATTTCTCTTATTATGAGATGTGTGACTATTGTGAGTCTAGAGGTGAAGGTCAATGGCGAGCTGCTCCCTTCCTTTAGACCTAACAGGTGGTTAAGACAGGGAGACCCAATTTCACCTTATTTATTCCTTGTATGTGGTGAAGGCCTCTCGTGTCTGCTAAAAAACTATGATAATGGTTGGATCGACGGGGGCATAAGGGTGAGTTTTCGAGATCCTTGGATCTCTCGTCTCTTATTTGCGGATGATTGTCTGGTGTTCATGAAAGCGGATGTCCGCAGTGCCCAACGCCTTGATGATATTCTTGAATTATATAGTAGGGGAACAGGGCAACAAGTCAACAAGCAGAAGAGCTCTGCCTTTTTTAGCCATAACTATCATGAACCCCTCAGGGTTGCTTTGAGGGAAGGTCTTCATATTGAAAGGGAAGCTCTGTTCGAGAAGTATTTGAGCCTTCCAACAGCCTCGGGTACACTCACTGACAAAAACTTTGATCATATAGTGGAGAGTTCGAGGTCCCGAGCTCAAGGATGGTGTCCAAAACTGATGTATTTTGCTCCTAGGGAAGTGCTAATTAAGTCGGTGCTCTAGGCCCTATCACCCTATTCTATGAGTTGCTTCAAACTCACAAAAGGTTTATGCTCCAAACTAACGACGATTTCGTCCAAGTACTGGTGGGGTGGATTACTCGACTATAAAAGTATGCATTAGCAGTCTTGGGACAAGATGTCCTTTTCTAAAGGAAGAGGAGGTCTTGGTTTTCGAGATTTACAAAAATTCAATGATGCGATGCTAGGTAAGCAAGCATGGAGGTTATTGGTGAATCCTACAAGTTTATGTGCAAGGGTTCTAAAAGGGAGGTATTTCCTTGATGGAGATTTTCTGGTTGCGGGGTGCCCTCAGAGTGCCTCCAAAGTCTGGAAAGCGATTTATTTGTGGCAGAGAGGTGCTTAAAAAAGGCCTGGTTAAATGTGTTGGCGATGATATGGATACACGAATTTGGGAAGACCAATGGCTCATGGGGGTGCCGGGGCTAAAACCCCTAGTGCGCAATGAAGTTTCAAATCTGACACTTGTTGTGAAACTCATTGATCGTGCGACTGGTGAATGGAAGGAAGAACAAGTGAAGGTGACGCTTAGTCCCAGCGATGCGGAAGCTTCCCTTCGTCTCCCTCGTCCAAGGAAAGGTGGCGCCGATTTTTGGGCATGGAGTGAAGAGAAGAAGGGAATTTATTATGTGTGATCTGCGTACCATATGCTCGTACAAGATATAATTGATGTTCCGGAATCGTCAAGTTCACAACAGCTATGGAAGAAGTTGTGGAAACTTAAGGTGATCCCTAAGGTGAGGGTTTTCTATTGGCCTGCCCTCAAAGGTTTTCTCCCTTGTTTTGCTGAACTAGTGAGAAAGACATATTAGGGATAATGCAACGTGCAAGCTGTGTGGCTATGAGGAAGAATCCATTCATCACGCTATGCTGCAATGCACCCATGCGAAGCGGTTCTGGTTAACTGCCTCAGATTATTTTGGTATCAACATTCCACTCTTGCATCCTGTCTCGTGGCTACATGATCTGTTGATGGGCTCCTTTTTGCCAGCGGAACAGATACCAATTGTGATTACTATCGCCTGGTGCATCTAGACCAGCCGGAGCAATTATGTGCATGGGAATGAACAATACCAACCTCTAGGATCCATGCAGCTGGTTGAGGAGCAGCTATCTCTACTAGAACTGCCCCCGTTTCAAGTGGCGATCAGAAAGCCGGAGTGCAAGTGGTCAAAACCGGCTCCGGGTTGGTTTATGATAAATATAGATGATGCTTTAAACTGTCGATCGCTGGAGGCTGGTTCAGGGTATGTCATACGTGATGATACGGGTGGTTTCATCGAAGCGGGTGTCGCAAGCATGCCCATGTGGAGGACCCCTTCATTAGGTTGGGGTTTTCAAAAGTCATTATCCAATCTGATTGTAGCTCTCTAGTGGAAATGTGGAAGGACAAAAAGGATCAGCGGATGATCGGGGCACATATTCTTGGCGAGATGGATGAGATGAGTCAAGTGTTCCAGGAAGTCAAACTTCTCCATATAGGAAGGGTGGCAAATAGTGCCGCGCACAAGTGTGCCAAAGAAGCTTTAAGTGTGTTAGATTTTATTCGCTTTGATGTAAATACCTGGATTCCTGGCTGAAGTGATTCAGTCTGAGTGTAACCACTGTCCCGTTTAATAAAGCAGTGAATTACGATAAAGAAAAAACTAAATCAGCCAACTAAACATTTTTTGTAAGGGCAACAATTGTTTGTTTTGATTTTACGCTTCTTTGGCTTTGTAGAAACAGAAGATTTATCTATGACCAAATAACTTCTCAGAAGCACATCCGACGTCTTTTTACTTAGCAACGTCTAAGCATTTGTGGCCTGTTGTGTCCAAGCGAGCATGAATCACTTCAGCCAGGAATCCAAAAAAAATCTAACCAATGTCCAGATTGATGTTAGTCGTACAAAAAAAATCTGCAGAAGCTTCTCACAAACCAAAGATCGCAAGGATACAGACACAACAGACAATATTATCCAGCAATCTTTTGACTCGTAGTACATGTGTCCAAGAAAAGGGCACAGAAATTCTACCACCACATCATTTGCCAGAATTGGCAGGATTCTATTGGCCGTGCGTTGAGAGAAGTAGAACCACATCCTGCAATATCATCACCATTCAAATCATCCACATGGCCGACTCCACTGAGTCCAAGACTGACGTGAGAGCATGCGTCACACGAAGAGGTGACCAAGTTCATACGCATACGCTGCTACCGCCGCACCCCTTGCATCGTCAGCTCGTCAACACACCTACATATAGCACCGCACCGGGTACTACATATACACTACAGTTGCCACTGCCAATTAGCTCATCAAGCTTGACTGACTCCAGCCACAGCCGCCATGACCTTCGCCGGCGGCAATGTGCAGAGCGGCTCCGCGAGGGCGCACTTCGTGCTGGTCCCAATGATGGCGCAGGGCCACACCATCCCTATGACAGACATGGCGCGCCTGCTGGCCGAGCATGGCGCGCAGGTCAGCTTCGTCACCACGCCGGTGAACACCTCCAGATTGGCGGGCTTCATCGCCGACGTGGAGGCGGCGGGCACGGCGATTCGGTTCGTGGAGCTCCATTTCCCAGCCACCGAGTTCGGCCTACCTGACGGGTGCGAGAACCTCGACTTGATCCAGTCCAAGGGTCTGTTCCTGAACTTCATGGAGGCTTGCGGAGCGCTCCGTGAGCCGTTGATGGCACACCTCCGCGAGCAGCAGCTCTCGCCTCCAAGCTGCATCATATCTGACATGATGCACTGGTGGACCGGTGACATCGCAAGGGAGCTCGGTATCCCGAGACTCACCTTTATTGGCTTCTGCGGCTTCTCGTCCCTTGTCAGGTACACCCATAAGATGCAAATTTCGTTCGTAGTTAGTTTTGTACTTGCCATATTTTTGCTGCCATAATTAGCTATGTTACTTTACTTCTTATACTACAGTAGTAAATTCTTTCCAGAAACAAGAAAGCATACACATAAAAGGCTACACAAGAAGAAAAACGATCTGGGTACTGCTTTACGTAATGAAACATGTATGATATGAACTACAGAAAATAGATATATTTATAAGCAATTTTCCTAGGCCAGTTGCAGTTGGTTGTCTGTCAAACAAGTCCGCACTTCAATGTATTTTAAACAACTATGACCATCTTGCAGGTACATCATCTCTCAGAACAACTTACTGGAAAACGTCACGGATGAAAATGAGCTCATCACGATTCCAGGGTTCCCTACACAACTAGAGTTGACCAAGGCTAAATGCCCTGGAAGCCTTTACATTCCAGGTATGGAGAAAATCCGTGATAAGATGATTGAGGAGGAGCTGAGAAGTGATGGGGAGGTCATTAACAGCTTCCAAGAGCTAGAGACAGTGTACATTGAATCCTTTGAGCAGGTTGCAAAGAAGAAGGTCTGGACGGTCGGTCCAATGTGCCTCTGCCACCGAGACAGCAACATGATGTCTGCAAGAGGAAACAAGGCATCAATGGATGAGGCACAGTGCTTGCAATGGCTTGATTCGATGAAGCCAGGATCAGTGATATTTGTCAGCTTTGGCAGCCTCGCTGCCACTACACCTCAACAGCTTGTTGAGCTGGGACTGGGACTTGAAGCCTCCAAGAAACCGTTTATTTGGGTGATCAAAGCAGGACCTAAGTTTCCAGAAGTCGAGGAATGGCTCGCAGATGGGTTCGAGGAGCGTGTCAAAGACAGAGGCATGATCATAAGAGGCTGGGCCCCACAGGTGATGATCCTGTGGCACCAAGCCATTGGAGGATTCATGACGCACTGTGGGTGGAACTCAACTATAGAGGGCATCTGTGCAGGTGTGCCCATGATCACATGGCCACACTTTGCAGAGCAGTTTCTGAATGAGAAACTGGTAGTGGATGTGCTGAAAACTGGGTTGGAGGTTGGAGTGAAAGGAGTTACACAGTGGGGAAACACAGAACAAGAGGTTATGGTTACAAGAGATGCTGTAGAGACAGCTGTGTACACCCTGATGGGTGAGGGGGAGGCTGCACAGGAGTTGAGGATGAGAGCAAAAGACTATGCCATTAAGGCAAGGAGGGCTTTCGGTGAGGAAGGTTCTTCATATAACAATGTAAGGCTATTAATTCAAGAAATGGGAAACAACACAAATGCATGTGGCTGATACAGATGGCAATAAGCTCGCTCTTGGTATCTTTTCGTGTAAGCACAAGTGAAAGATCCTACAGTAGAAATTTTCATTATAAAGAATCTTTTTACAAGCAACCAGTAGCTTGTATCAGGCTCACTAGTGGGCCCTGATTGTTTACAGACTAGACATGGTTCAAATGACAACAATATCGAATTTCCGTGCCGTTGTGCAGATTTCATGGCAGTCAGCAAAATGGTTACACAGTCTGCTTTTCCAGATGGGCTCTCCTTTCATTTTGTTACCACTTGCTCATCAGAGTTCGTAAGAATTGGAAAATGAGACAAAATGAAAATAAAAGTATACACACTATCAAAACCGACACTAAAAGCAAGAGATGATTCAAGGTGAATAATCCAAAAGAAGAAAGTGGAGCCAGCATAAAGCGCATACTTAGAAGATCATATTTGATTTAGTAGTGTGGCAAACATGAAATTTCAAGAATTTCTCACAACCCAAAAATGGGTTGTAAGGATCACTTAAAATAAGGTTGGCATGTCCTGTTTATACGACAAAACAGTTGAAGGGACAAACTCAAGACTAATGACGAAATCCATTGTTTTAAATGTGCTAGTTAATTCTACTAATTTCCAAAATCCTACTAAATATGCATTTTTGTCTTCTAACTATTTTTTCAGATAAAGTATGTATGTCTCTAGCAAGTGTGGACATCAAGAGGTGTGAATAACTTCAAATAAACCATGGTCTAATAAAGGCTATAGATAAAATAACTGTTTCATAAGATGCGTCAAGATTTACTGAGCAATTGCGAACAAGCATGGTCAAATATTCCACATTCAAAGTAGGTCAACGTGTTGAGTTCATTACAAACTCAAATATCAAGTAGGCAATAGAATCAAACATATCAAAGGATGCAGACTTGTGGAAACAGAACGAACCTGGTTTCACTCAGCACCAACATTTGCTACCAAGTGATTGACAGGACACAATTGCACCATGATCATCAGCTTCAGGGCAGAATATAAGTAAATGTTACTGAAAGAATTTCCTCATTGGAACTATCTGCAGAGCCAGAGCAACATGTATGCCACGTTAGTGAAAGAAAATTAAGAAGACCAGACAAACTTTGTTGGACTTACAAAACATAAGAACTGAATCAGAATCTCTCCCAAAACAACAGTCTGGCTAGAAAAAACAAATTACCCAGAGGAGCATAGAAAGACTTACTAGTATGTATGACTTCCAATGGTGCTGTGATATTGTCCAGTCAGTACAGCATTTGAGATGAGGAATGCTTACTGCCCATTGAGCCCATTCCCCATCTCTAAAGCACCAAGTTGCGCACATACCGTGACTACATGGACCATGGTGAGAGCCTAGTCCTACAAATCTTCCTTAACGTAGTAAGCACCAGACGAGGTGGCAGGTGCTATATATACACCACGGTTGCCACTGCACCTAGCTCACCTTCCAATTGCATACTTCAAACAGTCGAAACTGATCTGCCGGTGTCATTGTTCTCATCTTGCCAGTCTGACTGACTTCACCACGTTCGCTGCCAAAGCCATGGCCTCCATCAGCAACCATGGGCAGAGCGGCTTCGCAAGGCCGCACTTCGTGTTGATCCCGATGATGGTGCAGGGCCACACCATCCCCATGACCGACATGGCGTGCCTGCTTGCCAAGCACGGTGCGCAGGTCAGCTTCATCACCACGCCAGTGAACGCCTCCAGGTTGGCGGGCTTTGCTGCTGATGTGGAAGCAGCAGGTCTGCCAGTACGGCTAGTGGAGCTCCCTTCCCCAGCCACTGAGTTCAGCCTGCCTGACGGGTGCGAGAACATCGACATAATCCCTGCCAAGGATCTGCTCTTGAACTTCATGTTGGCCTGCGCCGCGCTACAGGAGCCACTCAAGGCGCATCTCCGTGAGCAGAGACACTCACCTCCGAGCTGCATCATATCTGACTATTTCCATTGCTGGACCGGCGACATCGCAAGGGAGCTTGGTATCCCGAGGCTCAGCTTTTTAGTGGCTTCTCTGGCTTCTCGTCCCTTGTCAGGTACAATCATAAGAGGAAAATTCTGTTAGTAGTTAATTTTGTACAGGGCATAACTTCGCTTCTACAATTATCTTACTACAACTATAGGGAGAAAATTGGTGTACATTCCTTCCAGAAAAAGAAACCATAAACATATAAAAGACCACACAAGAAAAAACATATTAATCTCAGTATACTTTATTTCTTTAGAGTAGCCGTTTAGCGCATGTCATGCCTGGTTTTATGTTGGATTTGGTGGTCTTCCCTATTTCAGTTAGAACTTTATTTCGTGACACTTTTACTTGACACTGGAACATGTAATTTACACTCCATACAGAACTAGACATTGCATTTTCATACAGTTTGTCAAATAAGTCAGCAATTCTATGTCATTTTAACAACCACGATCATCTTGCAGTTACATCATTAATCGTGACAAAGTATTAGAACAAGTCACAGACGAGAACAAGCTAATCACGATCCAGGGGTTCCCTACACCACTGGAGTTGACGAGACATCAATGCCCTGGAAGCCTCTCCTTTCCAGGTGTGGAGGAAATCCATGATAAGATCTATGAGGGGGAGCTGAGATGCGATGGTGAGGTTATTAACAGCTTCAGAGAGCTGGAGACCCTGTACATTGAATCCTTTGAGCAGATGACAAGAAGGAAGGTCTGGACGGTCGGGCCAATGTGCCTCTGCCACCGAGACAGCAACACAGTGGCTGCAAGAGGAAACAAGGCGTCAATGGATGAGGCACAGTGCTTGAAATGGCTTGATTCAATGAATCCGGGATCAGTGATATTTGTCAGCTTTGGCAGCCTCGCTGCCACTACACCTCAACAGCTTGTTGAGCTGGGACTGGGACTTGAAGCCTCCAAGAAACCGTTTATTTGGGTGATCAAAGCAGGACCTAAGTCTCAAGAAGTCGAGGAATGGCTCGCAGATGGGTTTGAGGAGCGCGTCAAAGACAGAGGCATGATCATAAGGGGGTGGGTGCCGCAGGTGATGATCCTGTGGCACCAAGCCATTGGAGGATTCATGACGCACTGTGGGTGGAACTCAACAATAGAGGGCATCTGTGCAGGTGTGCCCATGATCACATGGCCACACTTTCAAGAGCAGTTTTTGAATGAAATGCTGGTGGTGGATGTGCTGAAAACTGGGGTGCAGGTTGGAATGAAAGGAATTACAGAGTGGGGAAATGAACAACAAGAGGTTATGGTTACAAGAGATGCTGTGGAGACAGCTGTGCACACCCTGATGAATGAGGGGGAGGCTGCAGAGGTGTTGAGGATGAGAGCAAAAGATTATGCCATTAAGGCAAGGAAGGCTTTCGATGAGGAAGGTTCGTCATATAACAACATAAGGCTATTGTTTCAAGAAATGGGAAACAAGACAGATGCGTCTGGTTGATACAGATGGTAATATCGGTAATAAGGCCTTTCTGTGTAAACATAAAAGTAAGAGATCCTATCACATGTCATTATAAAGAGTTGAAATTTACAGATAACCAGTAGTTTGTACCAGGCTCTCTTATGTAATCATAGAATGGAAGATCCTGCAATACTTATGTGACTATAAAGAGTTGTAATTTACAGACAACCAGTAGTTGTACCAGGCTGTGCTGGCCTGATTGTTCAGCAGTATCTGTTGCCCGCGCTGCTGTGCATGTTTCATGGCAGTTCAACGCAATGTTTTATGTTGTGGGGAAGCAACTTGTATTCCCTCCCAGGGCCTCAAGCCAATATATATACATGTACATGTATATGAAGCCAAATACAAATGATTACTAGTACACACAAATAGCTCTCTAACGGTTTACACATCAGTCTGCTTTTCGAGAGAAGGAAACGGAACACGCATAAAGCACATACGAAATTGGAAGCTTATGTTTGACTTAATAGTGTAGTGTGGCAAGCAAGAAAATACAAGGACCTCTACATCCTAAAAGGAGGTTCAACGATCACCTCAAACTAAGGTAGTCCTACCTGCTTATATGGAAGTAAAATAGTTAAACGTATCAGACTGAAAACTAACGAGGAAACCCATGGCTTTGAATATGCGGTTTAGTCTTTGAACTGTTTTCTAGGAGCAAATTTATGCATTTATGTAGAAGCATAGGACAAGGACTATGGTATCTCGGCCAAAAAAAAACTTCAAAAATAGAAACATCTAAATGGAATGAATGACGTAAAAAGTGTCAAGATATTACTGAGCAGCAAGTATGTAATTTAAATACTGTATATGTTCAAAGTAGGTCAATGTTTTGAGTTCATTACAAGCTCAAGTGGCGACTGGGCAACAAGACCAGAGATATGAAAGCTGCAGACTTGGTATGGAACAAACCTCGTTTCGCTAAGCACCAAACATTAAGCCTTCCACAAAAATACCATTGCACCAGAATAATCACCTTCGGGCCAGAAGATAGATCAATGTTACTTGCAAGAATTTCCTCTATTGAAGTGCACGCAAATCTGTAAAGGCTCCAAGTATAAGATAACTCAGCAAGTTCCAAAGGGAATCATGTATGACATGTTAGTAAAGGAAACTTAAGAACAGCAAATCCACTATGTTACGTATAACATATAAGTTTTGAACCAGAACTCTCTCAAAATAACACTCCGAGAAAGAAAAAATAAATTACCCAGAGTAGCAGATAAAAAATTTATACTAACATAAAACCAGCAAAATGAACACAGATTTCTGCATGACATGCAACTCACCTTCTATCAATAATAGCTACAGCCACAATAAGCGTTCAGCAATGGACAGGATTACACCATGATGTTATAGATTCCAATGGTGCAAGAATTTTGTCTCGATTGTACCTTCATTATCAGAACTACAAATGTGCAGTCTGTAGAGCGTTTGCAATGAGAAATCGTAGTTGACCTTTGAGTGCTCACCCGGACCTACTACCGTTATTCCATTGTATTATGTCATTAATTTATAATGAGCTACCAGTATTCCTTACAAGAACAGAGTCCGTGTCTAAAATGATGGAAGCGTGTCCTGTCCCTCACGACGACCTCTCGCGTATACAACTTGGAGATCAATTTAATTGCATTGTGGCAGTCCAAACACATCCTCAAGTTTTTCACGATCCTTATCGTCGAACCAGATTCTGAACCGAGTAATGCAAAAGCGACTGCTAACTTTTCGCTGTGCCAATAAAGAACTTTCTGTTTTTCTTCTTCTGTGACTTGAACAAATACCTCAGTTACATCAGGCACATACCCGGCGTTCTTCAAGTCAGCGAGTACCTTCTCCAATTTGGAATAGATTTCTTTGCTCATGGGATGAGATCTATCACCAGCTACAAATTCGTGAATTGTGCCATTCATTTCAATCAGACTGCAACCAGGTTCTTTCTTGATTCCTTTCTCCATTATTACCTGCCTAAGCCGCCGGACGTCTTCCCATCTATTAGACTTTGCATACAGATTGGACAAAAGGATGTAAGCCATGCTGTTCTCTGGATCCAACTCAAGGAGATTCTCTGCTGCCAATTCACCTATCTCTGAGTTACCATGAACCCTACAAGCTGCCAGCAGGGTCCCCCAAATCGCACAGTTGGGTCTCACGGGCATTTTACCAATTGTTTCCAGTGCCTCTGTTAGTTTCCCAGCTCGGCCAAGGAGGTCGATTATGCATCCGTAATGCATCACATTAGGAGCAACCCCATAGGTCCCAGTCATGCTGAGAAAGAAGTCTCGCCCTTTGTCAACCAAGCCAGCATGAGTGCAGGCAGTTAGAACACCAACAAATGTCACTTCATCTGGAGCTTCAAACGCCCTAAGCATCTTGTAAAACATATCAATAGCCTCTACACCATGGCCATTCACAGCAAGACCAAGTATAACAGCAGTCCAACTAAACTTATCTCTGATGTGCATCTGTTTGAACACGTCCAATGCCCGGTCAATGCTCCCACACTTTGAATACATGTCTATGAATGCATTGCCAACGAAAGTATCCATCTTGATCCCGTGCCTGCTCATGTAAATCCTTGCCCATTCCCCTGTCTCTAAAGCACCAAGCTGCGCGCATGCCGTGACTACGCTGACCATGGTGAACTCATCTGCCATCACCATGCTAAACTGCATCTCACGAAAAATCTCCAACGCCTCTGTGAACCGTCCAGTCTGCACATAACCATCAATCATCGCAGTCCAGGACACAGCGTCTTTTTCAGGCATACGATAGAACAGCGCCTTCGCGCGATCAACCTGGCCTAACCTCACAAACCCAGAGATCACTGACGTCCAGGAAACCATATCCCTCACCTGCATTCCGTCAAACAACTCCCAAGCCGCCTCCATCTTGCCACACTCGGCGTACATATCAATGAGAGCGTTCTCCACCTTGAGATCAGGCAACATCCCGCTCTCCACGATGCACTTGTGCACCTGCATTCCGAGCAGGATGTCACTGCATTTCCCACAAGCTGACAGCACCATCATGTACGTGACGGGCGTCAGCATGACACCGGCCTTCACCATATCCACGAAAGAGCAGCATGATAGCCTGAACTGCCTGCTTCTCTTGTGCCCAGCGATGAGCGCGTTCCACACGACGGGAGTGCCTCTGCCTCTCGCCGGCCACGCATCCAGCAGCGCCCGTGCCGTCGCGCCATCACCCCTCGTCGCGTACATGAGGACCAGCGAGCTCGCCGCATGGGCGTTCAGCTCCATCCCGAACTTAACCACGTGCGCGTGGACGGCATCCCCGACAGCCGGCGCCACGGCGCCCCGCTCGGCCGCCACCGCCTTGAGCAAGGGCGGGAACGTGTACGCGTCGGGCCTGGCTCCGCGCGCCAGCATGCCCGCGTACACCCGCAAGAGGAGCATCCTGGGCGCGGGCGGCCCAGCCCCCGACGGGAAGCGCCCCGGTGGGGAATTCCGTCGAACAGGACGCGTGCGCGGAGCATGTGCGTGCAAGCCTTCCGCACGCGCTCCTCACCGCGGCATTGCCGCGTTAACCGCGGGTAGGGGTAGCTACAGTTGGCGCGGCAGCGAACGGATCAGCCGGCGAGACGTACTGGAGTGGAGGCGTTGGCGCGCGTCTGGTCCAGCACGAGCGTCAGCGGGAGCAGCTACGGAAGAGCGATGGGCAAGAAAGGAGAGAGGGGAAGGAAAGGACAGGCGCGCTGGGCGCGGTGGAGCAGGAGTGAAATCGGTGGAACAGGGGCGCGGGGCGCGTGGACGTGGATTTCTTGCAGGCTGCGGTGCGGCGAGCTGGCCGGCAACCGAACCGACCCACAGCAGGCGGTATCCTTTCGGTCGCGCGGGGAAGGAAAATCCTCCGCGTGTTTCGTTGCTAGTGGATTTTATCGCGGCTCCACCGAAGCTACGCGAGATAGTGCAATTTCTCGTGCTAAAATAGTCATTCGTTTTATGTATTTTTATTTTTCTATGGGTTTGGAAGCTAAGAGCTAGCTGTTTGGTTCCATGCGGTTTTAGTTTTCAGCTAATTGGTAATTATTTGACTAGTTGTATTGTCCTGATACCTTTACCTCCTAACTGCTCTGGTGAGCTTACCCAACATAAGCATGATAGATAACAAAGTTCAGACAATTACAATTCAGAGAACAGCTAAATTATATTAAGACTAAATCGATATAATTAGTCGTGGTGGGCGTGCTACAGCACACGTTTACGAACAACTCCCAATGATGCAGCACAAATTTATCACAAATGGAGGGGTTATAACCGAATATTATCTTCCAAAATATACAAACCAAAATTCAGGGGTCACTACAACTAAAGTTCATCAGCTTAGTTACTCCAAAATACATACCACAGTCATCATCATCAACACCGCTACCAGCACCTTCTCGAACAGCTCAGTCTGCTGCTCAGGGGTAATGCTTGTTCAAGAAGGCCGTGAACCAGCTCATCCTGCGCTCAGGGGTCATGGCAAGATACCTAGTCGTCTATCCACTGTGCTCCATCAGGTGGCTAAGAGAACAGTGTATCGCGGTCAGAGAGACGGGCGCAATGGGAATGCGAGGACCGTAGATGATCTTCATCTGAGCATAGTTCTTAATGGACTTGTTGATCAACTCGGTGTCTTTCAGCTGAGCCTACATGAAAATCATAGTTAGTTCAAGACATGTAGTTCATACGTAAGCTTTACAACTACTGATATAAGTGCAAATATATTGAAAATTGATGTGCACATAATAATCATCATCGTCCATGATGATAGAAGAGGTCTTCTCAACCCAACGCACAATCTCAAGCCTCTTGATCCTCAGCACCTGAATCCACCTAACTCTCTAGTGCCTCATGTGATTGTACACCTGGTTAGAAGTGATTGTCCGACCATAGAACTTGAAGACATCGTCAGCAATCAAACGCATGTCTGTCTCTCTAAATCCCTGAACAACTAAACCCCCTTTCTCGATCAACTGATAGATCCGATTCAGGACGAAGGTGGACAGAGATGCTAGCTATAACATGGACAACTTCTTCTTGCACACCGCATCAGGCATCGGCACATAACGAAGAGGCCGCACAAAGGTTGCGGACAATTCAGGGGATGTAACCTTCTCCAACAACACTAGATATACACAATATGTTCAGTTCTAGAGGAAGAACTATACTTGCAACTCTAATCCTATCTACAGCACATGGAAATCGTAACAATACACGATCTACTAGAACGGAGCACAGAAGAACATATGAAGTGTGAGGTAGAACATGGCAACAAATCTAAGCTGCGATAGATAGGGTTAGGTGTTTCTTACCACGATCTCAATCTCGACCGACGGGGATGACATGTCCAAGATAGTCGAGGACGAAGGCTTGCCGGAGACGAGCTAGACCCACCGGAGTAGGAGGCGTCACTTACCTGCCCGTCGGTGAGGAAGAGGATTGGAGGGAGAGCTCAAAATCGGGGGAAATGGTGACGGGGATTTTGGAGCCGGAGGAGCGGTGGTGTTTATAGCCGCCGCGAATCGGCGGGTGGTAACTCAATTTCTCCCGCCGGATTTTCCCAGCTCCGCCATCCATCCCTTGCACACGCGCATGCATCTTCTTCCCCGTGAATGAGAGAAGAACTTGGCTCCGTGGAAACACCCGATTTGGACGTTCCTCCAGGACCAGGCTGAAGGACGCTTTAAAACTCGTATGGTGCAAAGATTCCTCCAAGCGCGCGAAACCAAATGATTTATTTCTTCCTGCCCCATGGAAACGAGCAACCAAACACGCCCTATTGGCCGCTCACTGCGGAGTTCATGGGGATATATACGCCATATAAAAGTTTTTTTAATAGAAACTCTATAGTACTCCCTCCTCCATCCTAAAAGTCTTAGATTTGTAAAGATTCACATATATCGTATGGATACACAAATTTAAACAAACCTATGATATCTTTTTATTAACCGGAAAAATAGTACTCCGTACATCCTAAAAAGGATGTCCTATCAAAATTTGCATGCTTATAATACTACTAAATAGTGTTGAAAATATGAGCAATAATTCATATGATTTAATCCAAATAAACTGGTAAAACATGATTAAATTAACAGTAATTCAATTAATCATGCAAACGAATAGAGTAGATAAATCAATTGCATTTATACAAGATAAACCGACCATATCTACTCCAAATACTAGAACAAGACATTCTAGTAGAATCTGAAAGAGCAAGTTTAGGGATACATACGGTGCAGCCTAAGCAGCAGCAGCATTCGTGTTATCGCCCATGTTGTCGAAGATGTTGTCGATGACCGAGAAGAAGTCGTCGTTGGAGAACTTGTCGCCAGACGACGTCATGCTTGCCAGTAATCGCGTTGAGCTCTCCCTAAAAACCTAATCGCCTCTCACCCGAATATGTTCTCGAGAGGCGGGGTTCCGGAGGTCTACTGTCCCGATCTGTGGTGCACGCCACAAGCCGAGATGGAGAAGCCGGACGTGGATGCTCAAGGAACTAAAACTGGAAGTGTGTATGTGCTCATATGTCTTCTCTATGAAACAAACACAAGATCGCGGATCGGTTCATTCCGGCAACCCCGCGTGCGTATGCGCGAGGCGAGGCGGACGGAAAAGAAGACAAGCATGCACAAGCTGATTCATTTTCTCACACACCAGTGAGTGGTAGAACAACATAGTATATAAGGTGGTGCAATACACCTTCCACTATCAATGTGGGAATAAACTTTAGCTCCGCTAGTGGGGATATGCCAAAGGGGGTACGCCCAGCAGGACGTTCCTATTGGGCCGAAAGGCCTGTGAGTGCGCCTAGAGGATGGCGACTGGACCACAACGGAAGGAAAGGCCTGGCGACTGGCGATTGGAAGCCCAGGAGCGTAACAGAAGCCCAGTCGGATTAGGTCAAAACCTCCGAATCCTTATCTTGTTCGGTGGTAACTTGTAAACCCTAGCAAGGTGCCTCATATATAAACCTCCCTAGGGTATCCTAGAGACACACGTTCCATCATACACCCCCTCAAGCGACTCGTGGCATAGTTGCCGAGCTCGCCACCCCTGTAACTCGCTCTCCCATAATCTAATCTAGCAGGAGTAGGTCTTTACCCTTCGGGGGGGCGAACCTAGGTAAACCCATTTGCATCGCCCCCATCTCGCACCGCAGATGGCCGCCAATTCTTCCTCACGAAACACTCAATCGCCGCTATGGCGCCACCGTGGGGCATAAGCGGGGATGACCTTGAGTTCTGTGTAACAACCTCGACCCTACGCCTAAGTTCAAGCTCGGATGAAACGGAAGTGGTTAAAATAGTACATCGGGGCCCAGGGGGACCGCACGTGTAGACCCATCTACCGGCCCTAACCACTTCCAAGACATCAGACAAGAGCGAGCGCAGAGGCAACAAAGTAAGAGATCAAATACATACACAAGTGAGTATCTATGCAAGCTACCTTACAACAGTTCTCAGAGCCATTCCATCTAAAAGAAATAGAAATATTGCAATGTCATACGGCAAGATCCAAATATCCTAGATATAGATAATAGTTTAGGATAACTCCTCATACATCAAACATCAGAGTATCAGGCGGAAGCGGAAAACAAGGTCCGAGTACGGATAAGAAGCAAATCGGCATAAGATGCCTCATAAAGAAACACATCCCGCCCACAGATCTCGCGGATCCCCATCCCCGGAATCTCTACACCGCGTGATCATTGCCAACATCGTATGTCTCCTCCACCCAGTATCCATCTTGCGAATACACCTGTTCATCTGAATCAAACAATTTATCGTGTGAGACCCTAGGGGTACTCAGCAAGTCTTTATGCCTCTAAAGGGGACATATACCTGGGGTGACGCAATTGCAGCAAAAGATAATAACTAACAAGTCTATAGATACTCGTTAACCATCCGCCTAACCAATGATAGACAGATGTCCATTAATTGGTAACTACAGTTATAACAGTATAAAGTAACAGATCCATCCTCCTTCTCGCTTACCAACGAGAAAGCGGACGAACAACCCATCCGTTGGCAGTTTTATTAACCATTCCATGAGTATTGCACTATTTACTAGACAAGTATTTAATCAAATTAAAAGCGGTACTTTAGTTATACTTGTCTATGATCGAGAAACTGTGCTCCAAGTCGTCCATAACCGCGGACACGGCTTTCAGAAAGATTTACCCTGCAGGGGTGCACAAATAGCAACACACACTCGATCAACCTCGGAAAAACCAACTCAAAACCCAACGAGGCATTCACGACAAAGCGATCACATGATTCAAAAATATTTCAGGGGGCCACCCCAATAAGCTACCCGCAACGAAGTTGGCCGGCTCCGAGACGGACCCAGGGTTTGCGACAATGGCTACACGCGGGTGCGTATCCTTCAAGTTTGCTCAAGAGAATTGGTTGTCATCTGATTCGTTACCTAAAAAGATGATGGTCCTTTCTCCTGGGGCAAGGATGTTAACTTCCAAGATCAGTTATGACAATCAGGTTCAAATTGGGGATTCTTTCTTTTCGGCCTCTTTGATTATTCTGGGCAACTCAGATATTGATGTCATTTTAGGCATGGATTGGCTAGCTGCAAATAAAGTTGTGATTGATTGTGCTGAACATTCGGTTTCTTTAAAAATTCCTGAAGGTCATATAGTCTATTCTCCAAGTCTGACTCCTGCAATTCAGCTTTTCTCTTTGGCGGCTCTGAATGATGATGCTATGGAGGCTATTCAGAGTGTTCCGGTGGTCTGTGAGTTCCCAGATGTTTTTCCTGAAGAGTTGCCAGGTATGCCTCCTGATTGTGAGGTCGAGTTTGTGATTGAGCTTGAACCTGGAACCGCTCCTATCTCCAAGCGGCCTTATAAAATGGGTCATGCTGAATTGGCTGAACTCAAACGTCAGCTTGATGAACAAGAGAAGTGGGGTTTCATTCAGCACAGTACTTCTTCTTGGGGTAGCCCAACCATCTTTGTGAAGAAGCGAGACAAGACTGATAGACTTTGTGTTGACTATCGGGCTCTCAATGCTAAAACCATCAACAATAAATATCCCCTTCCGCAGATTAATGATCTCTTCGACCAGCTAGCTGGAGCTGTGGTATTCTCTAAGCTGGATTTGAGAAATGGATATCATCAAATCAAGATTCGCAAGGAAGATGTCCCCAAAACAGCTTTCACCACCCGCTATGGCCTGTACGAGTACACGGTCATGTCTTTCGGTCTCACCAACGCACCTGCCACCTTCTCGAGGCTTATGAACTCGGTTTTCATGGAGTATCTTGATAAGTTCGCTAGGTCTATCTGGATGACATCCTAGTCTATTCTAAGTCAAAGGAAGAACATGAAGAACACCTTGGTGTGTCCTAAACAAGCTTCATGAGAACCCGTATGCAAAGTTCTCCAAGTGTGAGTTCGGCTGCCTCAAGTCACCTACCTTGTCACGCCATCTCTGCCAAGGGCATTGCCACAACCGAAACTGTTCGGACAATTGTTGACTGGCTTCCACCCATAAATGTCAAAGAAGTCCGGAGTTTCCTTGGTTTGGCTAGTTACTGCCATCGCTTCGTTCAGAATTTCTCGAAGATTGCGAAGCCTCTTACCGATCTCCTCAAGAAAGTCAAGAAATACCTTTGGTATCCTACATGTCAAGCAAGCTTTGAAACCCTCAAAGAGAAGCTCACTTCCACACCAGTCTTGATTCCTCCAGATACATCAAAGCCTTTCCAGATATTCTGTGATGCCTCCTTGCAAGGATTGGGTGCGGTCCTTATTCAAGAAAAACAAGTTGTTGCTTATGCCTCTCGACAGTTGAAGATGCATGAGCTCAACTATCCAACACATGACCTTGAACTCGCAGCAGTTGTCTTTGCTTTGAAAATATGGAGGCACTACTTGCTTGGCAACTGTTGTGAAATCTTTTCTGATCACAAGAGTCTGAAGTATATCTTCACACAACCTGATCTCAACCTTCGTCAGAGGAGGTGGATTGAAGCAATTAATGATTTCGATCTGACCATCAACTACACTCCGGGCAAAGCTAATGTGATGGCCGATGCTCTCAGCCAAAAAGCTTATGTCAACAACCTCATGGTGGAAGAACAACAGCCTCTCTTGTGCGAGGAATTCCGCCAGCTCAACCTTGAAATTGTGGATCAAGGGTATCTTCTGAACCTTCTAGCAACCCCTCTCTTGGAAGAAAAAGTTCGCTCCATTCAACTTGGTGATCCTTACACTAAAAAGATCATCTCCAATATTCAGCTTCTGAAGTATGAGTCCTTCCACGTCGACGACCAAGGCGCTCTTTTCTTTGAACACCGGATGTTTGTTCTGAACTACCCGGGTTTAAGAGAGCAAGTTCTCAAGGAGGCGCATGATTCTGTTCTTTCTATCCACCCTGGCAGCACTAAGATGTACATGGACTTGAAAACACAGTATTGGTGGCCTGGGTTGAAATGATATTGTGCCAAGTATGTATCGGAGTGTGATGTCTGCCACAGAGTTAAAGTTGTCCATCAGAAACCTTCCGGTCTTCTACAGCCATTGAAGCCTCCGGAATGGAAATGGGAGAAAGTAGAGATGGATTTCATAACTGGTTTTCCAAGGTCGCAGAAGGGCAACAATGCAATCTTTGTTGTCATCGACAGGCTTTCTAAAGTGGCTCACTTCTTTCCCGTCAAGGAAACAATTTTTGCAATTCAGTTGGCGGAGCTCTATATCAACAGAATTGTCTCTCTGTATGGGGTTCCCCTTGAGATCAGTTCAGACCGTGGAAGCATCTTCACTTCCAAGTTCTGGGGAAGTTTCCAAAATGCTTTGGGAACAAAATTGAACTTCAGCACAGCTTACCACCCTCAGTTGCAAGGACAAGTGGAAAGGATTAATTAGATTCTGGAAGATATGCTCCGCGCTTGCGTCATCTCTTTCGGCATGAAGTGGGAAGAATGCCTTCCTTATGCTGAATTCTCGTACAACAATAGCTTCCAGAAAAGTCTAAAGATGGCACCATTTGAGGTTCTCTACGGACGCAAATGCAGAACTCCGATTGGTTGGTCGGGTGCAGGTGAAAGAACATTGTTTGGCCCCGACATTATAACTCAAGAGGAGGAGAAGGTTCACATCATTCTTGAAAACCTGAAGGTTGCTCAAAGTCGCCAGAAGAGCAACTATGACAGAAAGCACACAGACATGGAGTATGTCCCTGGTGATCTCGTTTACCTTCGTGTCACTCCCATGAGGGGCACGCACCGGTTTGGTATCAAAGGAAAGTTGGCTCCTAGATACATCGGTCCTTTCAAAGTTCATGGAAGAAGAGGAAAAGTTGCTTATGCTCTTGAGCTTCCTGAAAAACTCAAGGTCCATGATGTTTTCCATATCTCTCAACTCAAGAAGTGCTTCAAGGATCCCGGCAGGACCGTGGACCATGAACTCATCAATCTCCAAGAAGATCTGTCTTATCAAGAACACCCCATAAAAATCCTAGAAGTCATAGAAAGAAGGACTCGCAACAAGTCCATCAAGTTTTGCAAGGTGCAGTGGTCGCACCATTCCGTTGATGAAGCCACTTGGGAACGCGAGGACGAGCTCCGTGCCAAGTATCCTACCCTCTTCGTGTCTTCTTCTTCCTAGAATGTCGGGGCGAGATTCCTGTTTAGTGGGGGAGAGTTGTAGCATCCCATCTGTCTAACATCTATAATGCTACATGGTCTAATAATAAAATGCTACTTCCTACATATAATTGTTGCATCATATTTATATCATGCTCATGTCATCATGCCACATTGCATTTGAGCATCATATAAAACCCTTTTTGTTTTGGATCTTATCTCATATGCATTATTAATTGTATTTGTTGTATTTGGTTCTTGATAAATGCTTGATGCCCAAGTTGAGTTGGGGGGCATATCTTTTATTAACTCCACCACCTTTCTTGTCACCATCCCATAATTCCACTACCCTACTACATGTGAGTTTTGCATCTTATTTGGCCGAGCCACCTTTCTTGTCTAGCCCGCCGCACACCGTCAAGGCCGAGCCAAAACCCTAATTCGTCGGCCGCTAGCAACGTCGCCGATCCTCTACGCTACCGGCCGAGCCATCACCACCAACGTCACCACGGTGAGCCGCCGCATCTCCCTGACACCCTCTTGGCCGTGTTCCCTTCCTGGACGCGCCACTCGTTTTGACGAACGCATATTCATGCGGCGTTCGCGTCATGGTTTTCCTCGCCGTATGCCGCAGAAGGAAAACTAGCCGCGCAGCCTTCCCCTAACACCAATTCCCATCCACCGCAGTGGTCGCCGCCGCTTCTTGCGAGAGGTCGAAGTTCGAGCCCCGCGCGCCAGCCAAGGCTCTCTGTCGATTTCGTACCATCCGTGAGAAGAAAAACAGTAGTCGGTGCACTTTTCTAGATAACCCCACCTTTTTGCCGGCTCAACCCGCGCTCCCCAGGCCCCACCTGTCATCGGCTGATGCCGTTTTATGAAAAGGCACCTCGGCTTTTGTGGTTTCACGCCCGCGCTTCCCCGGATCCCCCACGTGGCAAGCCACGGCACTACAGGTGGGTCCGCATTTAACACCGGGTCCCGCTTGTTAGTTGTTGTGGCTGGCTGAGCGCGCGGTAAGAAAACTCTCGGTCACAAGCCTTGATTGTCTCAGCGACCCCACCTGTCCGTGTCTGTGGCTAGATCCCTCTGGGTATAAAAGTGTCTGTTCTTTTCTGTTTTAAATAAAAACAATATCAGAAAATGTTTAATATGATTTTAAATCCAGAGTTTAATAACTTTTAATTGGTGATTCCAAATTTGACAAATAATATATGTTTTTGAACCAAAAAAATGGGAGGATTTCAAATCTGCCATCCAAAATAATGTTTGACTAATTTAAATTTTTGAAATTGTTTAAATGGAATAAAAATGCCTTTTCTCAATTAATTAATAACATTAAATCTACAACTCCAATTTTGACAAATAATATGTCTAAATTGATCAGCGCGACGAGCCCGTTCTAACTATGCATTACATGTTCTGAATTGCAGCATGCATCATATAAATATAAATGTATACATTAACTTATTTGGGAGCAAAACATGACTAAAACTTAATAAAATGCTTTATTCTTGTAGCCCACACCTCACCCATGCCATGCTACATTATTGCCATGTAAATTGTGCATCATTCATCATGGCATGCTTGTTTGCTTATCTCATTTTATTCATATGCGTGTGCACTTTATTTATGTTGGCCCTTGTTTGTTTGGTTCTTCTTCGAATAGACGCTGAGCAGGGGAAATATCAGGAATCTTAGGAGTACTACCCAGATCGGACTCTCGCTTCAACTGAGCTGCCAGGCAAGCACTACCACATGCTTGCATACATATAGTATCTATTGCCTCTATCTTATTCTTACATCATTGAGTCGCGATTGCATTAAATTGAATCCCAAGTACTGCATAGCCTTTACTTTTAAACCCCACCGAAGCTTGTTCCTCCATCCCATGAGACATTACTACATGAGTTGTTTGAGCCATGCGAGTCGTAGAACAGAATGTGTAGGCTATGTGAGTGTCTGATGGATAACGAGGTACCTAAACAACTTAACCTGAGTAGTAATAGGATAACTAATGAAAGAGGCACCGGTGGGCAATATCTGCTATTTGGTTTTTCATGCTCACTTGTGTCCCGTAGGACCTCGAGTACTTGATTCCTATTCCTTGACTATTCGCACTATCCACATCCGGGAGGCCTTATGGACCCTCCTGAGCCAGATCTTGATTCATTTCTATTTCTTGGGGCCACAAAGTAGTTTGGGGCTTTATTACTATCCTGTACTTATGCCATGCTTTACTGCTTTATTTAAGATTGTGTGAGGAGCACCTGCACTCTTTAAGAATGCGAAATGTTTTCACGGTATCGACAAGCCCAGTCACATTTTCGGGTTCCCAGTCGTTTACAGCCATTGTCGCAAACCCTGGGTCCGTCTCGGAGCCGGCCAACTTCGTTGCGGGTAGCTTATTGGGGTGGCCCCCTGAAATATTTCTAAATCCTGTAATCGCTTTGTCATGAATGCCTCGTTGGGTTTTGAGTTGGTTTTTCCGAGGTTGATCGAGTGTGTGTTGCTATTTGTGCACTCCTGCAGGGTAAATCTTTCTGAAAGCCGTGTCCTCGGTTATGGACGACTTGGAGCACAGTTTCTCGATCATAGACAAGTATAACTAAAGTACCGCTTTTAATTTGACTAAATACCTGTCTAGTAAATAGTGCAATACTCATGGAATGGTTAATAAAACTGCCAATGGATGGGTTGTTCGTCCGTTTTCTCATTGGTAAGCGAGAAGGAGGATGGATCTGTTACTTTATACTGTTATAACTGTAGTTACCAATTAACGGACATCCGTCTATCATTGGTTAGGCGGGTGGTTAGCGAGTATCTATAGACTTGTTAGTTATTATCTTTTGCTGCAATTGCGTCACCCCAGGTATATGTCCCCTTTAGAGGCATAAAGACTTGCTGAGTACCCCTAGGGTCTCACACGATAAATGGTTTGATTCAGATGAATAGGTGTATTCGCAAGATGGATACTGGGTGGAGGAGACAGACGATGTTGGCAACGATCACGCGGTGTAGAGATTCCGGGGATGGGGATCCGCGAGATCTGTGGGCGGGATGTGTTTCTTTATGAGGCATCTTATGCCGATTTGCTTCTTATCCGTACTCAGACCTTGTTTTCCGCTTCCGCTTGATACTCCGATGTTTGATGTATGAGGAGTTATCCTAAACTATTATCTATATCTAGGATATTTGGATCTTACCGTATGGCGTTGCAATATTTCTATTTCTTTTAGATGGAATGGCTCTGAGAACTGTTGTAAGGTAGCTTGCATACATACTCACTTGTGTATGTATTTTATCTCTTCGCCTGTTGCCTACGCCGCTCGCTCTTGTCCTGATGTCTTGGAAGTGGTTAGGACGGCCGACGGGTCTACACCTGGGCGGTCCCCTAGGCCCCCGTTGTACTATTTTAACCACTTCCGTTTCATCCAGGCTTGAACTTAGAGCGTAGGGTCCGAGGTTGTTACATGCGGCGAGACCCTACTCGCCGATTGATCGGCCGCTCGCTACCGGTCGCATGATCGCCATCGGCGGGATCTTACAGATCCTGCCCAGCAGCTACATCCCGGCGTCACGCCCGGTCACTCACGGCGCGGTGATGCCGGTCGGCTCCATCAACCTATTCGTCGGCTTCACCGGCGTGGTCGACACAGTTGCAACGGTGATCGTCGACGGATCGCTGCCGCACCGCGATCTGCTTTCGGAGGAGCAGGTCCGCTCCATCAGGAGCCTCGTCACCGAGTACGACTCGGCCGCCAGCGACGCGGTCGAGACTAACACCGCCACCAACGACGATGCCCTAAACGATGACGCTGACTCCGCGACCCCTGCCTCGGTCGACGGATCCATCACCGCCGCATCACGGGAGGACTCCATCACGCGAGTCTCCAACCCCGAGGACTTCGAGGACTCCTCCATCCTAGGGATCTTCGACTCTGATTCGGGCTCGGAGTCCCCCGAGGATTTTTGCGCCAGATCCAATCGCTTTAATGCGATCTACATGGCGAGCAGCACGGCCGCCCTGCCAGATCCGTTCGCCACGCCGATCCCGCTGACTGCGATGGCCATGGAGGTGGAGCAAGCCCGCCTGCGGCTCGCGGAGGCGCAACACAACAAACTCGCCGAGCGCGAGAAATACCGCCTCGAACGAGAGACAGCGTGGGAGTTGTTGCTCTATCACTAGCGTCGCATCAGGACCCGCCTGAACTCCAACGTCCAAGGCCGCGTCCTGAATTTCAACGACGAGAGCGACCCCGCACGTGCCGCCGAGCGCGAATACTGCGAGAACACGCCGCCAGGCGGAAACAACCCCGCGAGACCACCTCCTGGTGCACCGGCAACCGGAGCCCCTCCACCACCCATGGGTCGCGCGCCACCGCCAGACCAACCGCGGATCATCATCTCGCCTCAAGCCCGCGACGCCAACGGGCTACCATTATACTCCACCCCGATGGACAACGTTGTCGCGGCTGACGCTGCAATCTCCAACCTCGACGTCCAAGGCGACGGCGCACTACAGATCCAGTACGCCAAGGCCCTACTCGTTAGGGTCGTCGAGGAACAAGCTGCGAGAGTCGACCCGCGGTGACGGATGTACTCCCGCTCATCAGCAAGCAGGGCAGCATCAAGCGGCCACCCCACCATGGCCAATGCATTAATTTGCCCACCACCGCAGCCCCTGGTGAACCAACCACGGGCCGCCAATCCCGTGTTGTCCACCAACGAGCCGTGACTGGTGAATAACATGGTCGCCGCCAACAGGCAGCCCATCGATGCCCGTACGAACATCATCAACAACCAGGCGTGGCGGTCGCGCCAGCCCAACGACCTGAGGAACACCCTCACCAACCGCGGCGACCAGAACCAAGAGGCTCACTCAGTCGAGTCGGGCCGCAATGCTTTGGGCCCATGATTCGCGGGGAAAAATACCCTGCCAACTTCAAGGCCCCCAAGGAGATCGAAAAGTATGACCCGACGTACGATCCCGCTGTCTGGCTAGACACATACCTCATGGCAATGGGGAATCGTAGGCCACACTGACCCGATCGTCATTCGCTACATCCCCCTGATGATGGAGGGCGCGGCCCGACAATGGATCAACATGCTCCCGCCGACAGCATCGATTCCTGGGAAGAAATGCGGGACGCCTTCGTCAGGCACTTTGAGGGCTCCTACACCCGCGCCACCACCATAGAGGACCTGGAGTGATGCATCCAGGGACAACACGAGTCGACTCGCCGCTGGATCCAAAGATGGCAATAACTATGGATAAACGCCTCCGGCATCCACCTAGACACAGCGATACACTGCTTCAAGAACGCGTGCCGGTACGAACCCCTGGTCGCTAAGATCAAGAGGGTCTACCGGACGCTCGACAACATCCCCGACCTCCTCGAGATCGCCAAGCGCTATGCGGAGGAGGACCCCAACCAAGACTCCGACGACGAGTCGGGAGGAAGACGCCGCACCAGCATCCACGACAGCGGGCGCCTACGTGACATGCGCTACAGCAACACCCGCATCACCGGCAAGCGCCACACGGACGGGCGAGTCGACTTCGTAGCCAACGCCGGCTACGGCCAGCGGGACTCCAAGAACTACCGCCGGAACAGAGGAAACTACCGCGACAGCGGGAACTACCGCGCCAACAACGCGACGAGGCCGAAATTCGACCCCGCCGCCCTGCTTAATCAGCCCTGCATCTACCATAGCAGGGTGGGAAAACCCGCCACCCACACCACCGCTGATTCCCACTCTCTCAAAGAGATTGAGAAGGCGAGACGAGCAAGGGAGGACCCCAACAACAACCCACCTCGGGACAACAGGAACGGTGGCAGCTTCGGCACCGTCGTCGGCTCACTCCACACCTTCACCGGACTCGGCACCAAGCGCGAGAGAAAGGTGCTCGCCCGCGCGGTCGCCGTCAATGCGGTGACTCAGGTCGACATCCCACGCTTCCTTAACTAGTTCGAGCAGAGTATCACTTGGAGTCGCTAGGACCACGCCCCCAGAATCGAGTACCCAGGGCGAGTCGCCCTGGTAGTCAGGCCCAAAGTGGCCGACTACTGGCTACCCAAGACATTATTGGATGGCGGGAGCTCCATCAACATCATGTACCTGGACACGTTCAAGAGGCTACAGCTCCCAGAGTCGGCAATCCAGCCGACCCTGACAACCTTCCACGATATCGTCACCTTCGGCACACCGGCAAACTGCCACACCGAGCGAATCAAATTCGAGCTGCTGAACTTCCGCAGCCCCTACCACTGCATGCTGGGACGCCAGACGTTTGCCAAATTCATGGCGACCCCCCACTACGCGTACAACATGATGAAGCTCCCCGGGCCAAGCGGCATCATCACCGTCCACGGCGACCCCGACATGGCCGTGGAATGCGAGGACAAAGGCGTCGAGGTCGCCGACGCCGTCATCGCCGCGGAGACCGACCATGCGGAGGAGCTCGCGAAATACGCGAGCAACATCAACAAGGACAACCCCACCATCCCGAAGAAACCAACCGCCGCGAACTCCACGTTCGAGGCGACCACGCACACCCGCACCGTCGAGCTCGTCCCCGGCAACTCCAGCCAGACGGTCACCATTGGGGCACACATGAGCCCCGCATAGGAAAGCGCGCTCATCGAGTTCCTCTGTGAGAACCGCGGCATCTTCGCATGGAATCCATCTGACATGCCAGGTGTCCCGAGGGAACTCGCTGAGCACAAACTCAATGCCGACCCCAAAGTGCGACCAGTAAAGCAGTCGCTATGACCCTTCAATGAAGAGCGTCGTCGAGCAATCGCCGAAGAAGTTCAGCGCCTGCTAGCCGCAGGCTTCATCTGGCCAATCAAATACTCCAAGTGGCTGGCAAACCCAGTCCTGGTTCTAAAAAATAACAACACATGGAGAATGTGCATCGACTACACCAACCTCAACAGCGCATGCCCGAAGGAGGAGTTCGTTCTACCGCGCATCGATCAAATCATCGACTCAACCGCGGGATCGGAGTCGCTGTGCTTCCTTGACGCTTACTCTGGTTATAACTAGATCAAGATGGCGATCGAGGATGAGGAGAAGACGGCGTTCATTACACCATTCGACGCCTTCTGCTACACGGCCATGACGTTCGGCCTAAAAAACGCAGGCGCCACATACCAGAGGTGCATGCAGGAGTGCCTAGCGAGCCAAATTGGCCACAACGTTCATGTCTACATCGACGACGTGGTGGTAAATCCACCCTCCAGGACGACCTGCTCGCTAACCTAGCTGAAACCTTCGCAAACCTGCGGAGGTACAACATCAAGCTGAACCCCGGAAAATGCACCTTCGGTGTCCCCACCGGACAACTCCTGGGATATGTAGTCTCCAAGCAAGGCATCGAAGCCAACCCCACCAAGATCGACACCATCGCGCGACTCGGGAAACCCGAGTGCCTGCGCGACGTCCAGAAGTTGGCAGGGCGAGTCGCGGCCCTCAGTCGCTTCATCCCCTGACTAGGCGAGAAGGCAATGCCCCTCTACCACCTGATGTGCAAGAACCCCATGTTCCAATGGGACGCGGAGGCTGACGGCGCACTCAAAGCGCTCAAAGAAGTGCTACTCGCGGCCCCACTACTCGCTACTCCACTCAACAAAGAGCCAATGCTCGTTTATGTCGCGGCCTCTACTCGAGTCATCAGTGCCGTGATGGTCGTCGAACGACCGGAAGAGGGCAAGGAGCGCCCCATACAGCGCCCCGTCTACTACATCAGCGAAGTCCTAACGGACTCACGACAGCGCTACCCGTAATACTAAAAACTGGTGTACGCGGTATTCCGAGTACAGCGGCGACTCCCACACTACTTCCAGGAGCACCCAATCACGGTGGTCTCCTCCGCGCCCCTGCAAGACATCATACGCAATCGCGAGGCGACCGGGCGAGTCGCCAAGTGGGCCGTCGAAATCGGCGTCCACAACATCAAATACGAGCCCCGCAAAGCAATCAAGTCACAAGCTCTGGCTGATTTCCTTGCAGACTGGGAAGAAGCACAGGAGCCAGAGAAGCTCCCGTACCTCCACTACTGGTCGCTCCATTTTGACGGCTCCAAGAACACCGATGGCACATGGGCTGGGGTCATACTGACCTCTCCTAAAGGAGACAAGCTCCACTACGTGCTCCACCTCAACTTCAAGCCCTGCACCAACAACATGGCAGAATATGAGGCCCTCCTTCACGGCATGAGAGCCGCCAAGGAGATGAACGTCAACCGCCTAAGATGCTATGGCGACTCCGACCTAGTCGCCGGGACGTGCGACGCCGTCTCCCCAACAATGATCACGTACCGCCAAGCTGTCGACCAGTTGGGAGGACACTTCGACGGCTACTCCGTCGAGTGGATCGACAAGCACAAAAACGAGGAGGCAGATGCCCTCTCCCGCATCGGATCGACCCTACAAGCGCCACCAGTAGGCGTCTTACTCGACATCATCCACAAACCGTCGGTCAGCCCACCAAAAGAGATCGACGTCGGGATCCCACTGCAACCAGAACCAGCCTTAGTCGCCATGGTTGTGGAACCTAGCGACTGGACAACACCATACGTCACCTTCTTGGAACACAAGCTCCTACCAAGCAATGAGACGGAGGCGCGAATGATCGTGCGTCGCTGCAAATCCTTCGTCATCATCAACGGTGAGCTCCACAGACACAGCATGACCGGCGTGTTCCAGCGCTGCGTACAGCCAGAAGAAGGCCGCAAGATCCTCCAGGACATTCACACCAGCGACTGCGGCCATCACGCTGGCGCCAAGTCGCTAGTCGCCAAGGCCATGCGGCACGGTTTCTACTGGCTCACCGCACACGCCGACGCCACCAACATCGTCCAACGATGCGTCGGGTGCCAGAAGTACGCCCACCAGACGCACCTCCCTGGCTCGGCACTCAAGACCATCCCCATCACGTGGTCATTCGCCATATGGGGCATGGACATGGTAGGCCCGTTCAAGAAGGCCCCGTCTGGCTTCACTCACCTCCTGGTCGCAGTCGACAAGTTCACCAAATGGGACGAGGCCAAGCCAATAACAAAGTGCGATGGCAAGATAGCCACCAAGTTCCTACGCGAGCTCATCTACCGGTACGGCTGCCCGCACAGCATCATAACAGACAATGGCATCAACTTCGCCAAGGGGGCCATGGCGGAATTCTGTGAAGAACATGGCATACGACTCGACCTCGCATCAGTCGCCCACCCGGAGTCAAATGGCCAAGCAGAACACACCAACCAGAGCGTCCTCCACGGGCTTAAGCCGCGACTCCAGGTGCCCCTCGAGCGCACCCCAGGATGCTGGGTCGACGAGCTCCCCTCTGTGATATGGGGGATCCGCACCTCCGTCAATCGCTCCACCGGGTTCACGCCCTTCTTCATGGTGTATGGCGCCGAGGCCGTAATGCCAAGGGACCTGGAGCACGACTCACCTCGAGTCGCCAACTACGTCGAGGCAGCCAATGAGGTTGCCCGCCAAGACATCATCGATCAACTCGACGAGGCACGTGACCTGGCTCGCTCCCGCACCACCATATACCAGCAAGGACTCCGCCGCTACCACAGCCGCCGAGTGCAAACTCGCACCTTCCAGGAAGGCGACCTGGTCCTACGACTGGCCCAAGACAAGAAGGGCATGCACAAACTCTCCCCCATGGGAGGGGCCGTTCGCCATAGGCCGAGACCTTGGCAATGATGCCTACTACCTCATCGACGTACGGGGTGACGGCCAGCTGGAGGTCGGGAGGCCATGGAATGTAAACCTTCTCAGAAAGTTCTATACTTAGAACCTCACATTGTACTCCACTAGCATATATAATGAAATTCATCCGGATCGCACAAATTGTGTCCACTCGCCATATTCTTGTGCCACTCGCACTCGTACATATTAGCAATACGCTACTTGCGAAAATCAACCTCTGGTCGAGCGACCGGCACGGCTAAGTAGTGCAGCACAAGGGCACCAGAAATATTCGGGCATTGGGTCGTCCACGAAAACGCCAACCTGGAGCCGCCATTGGAGTCACCTAGCCCGACTAGCCCACCAGGCCAAGACAACTGGTACACGCTTCTCACAGCGACCTGTCCCTTCCATCCTCGTGCAAAGCGACTCGAACGGTTAAGTACCACGCACGGAGACTCCACAAAACAGGAACCACCACGCGGCTCGGGAACACACCAAGTAAGAGAGCTGCCTAGGACTCGACAAGCGACTGGCTCTCCGGGCCAGGGGAGGAGACGCGTTACAAACAACGCATTCACAACCTGCAACAGGAACATGACCAACGTGGCCGGGCACCACGCTCGGGGACTTGCTTACAAATCAGTCCTACTCGCGCTCGGGGACTCGCCACTAAGAAGACGCGAGAGATAAAAAACAGCGCCTAAACCAAAACAATACACAAAAGTATACAATCGAGTTATACCCCATTAAAAGGCGGACGTGCTCGGGGACTTGCTCAACCAAAAACAAACACACCACACAATCCTAGTCGCAATACGAGTCGATTGACTCCCCTTGGCATATATTGCAAAATATTTTACAGCATTCGCCACTTGGCATACATCACAAATTGGACAACTACATTGTTTATTCCACAGGCCCTGATGAAGAAGCAGCACCACCCCCCTTGACACGAGCAAAAGGCTGACATGGGTTCGTCGGATACGTCATCAGCGACTTCGACAACGACGACTGGAAGGGCTGCTCCAACTTCATGTCGCGATGCTCCGGCTCGGGGTCGCCAGACGCCAACCCGTCTCCTGGTACGGCAGCAGATCCCCCATCGCCAAGACAATGGTAGGCATAAGGGGCGGCCTTCATGGTCAGCTTCAGCACCTCTGACATCTCCACTATGCCGGTCGCCGATGGGTAGCCACTCGTCACGTCGTCAAGGTCGAAGTCGTCGGGAAAGTGGGCGAGACCTAAGCTCAACGCTGTGGTGGCCCCGCGCCTGAACGCTGAGCGCGTCATCCACTCCACAATGGCATGCACCTCCTCCAGATAGCGCCACACATCCATAAGCCCCCCAAGAATAACTTTAGTGGGGGACATGCCCTGAAGAGCCGCTTGGACGCACAACGCCGAAGCCGTGGCCGCGTTCACCACGACAGTCATGCACTGCGAAGCATTGTAGGTCTGCACCACCGGATCGCTTTGGCCTATCACAGCTGCAAAATCAGGCGTTAGTGAAACTATGAAACCCCCCAATCAGGGACTCGACAAACGAGTCAGGCAAAGACGGAGAGTCACCAAGGAGTTTGTGGCAGTTCTCCGTGACGTGCTTCTCTAAGGCGGTTTGCTCGTTGTGCAGCCCCACGATGATGGAATCCTTGGCTTTGCGTTCTTCCTCAGCCGCAGCAACGGCAGCCTTCGCTCGCTCCTCCGAAGAAACTGAGGCCGCTCTCGCCTCCTCCAAGTCTTGGACCAGGGAGGCTATTCGTCCATTCGACGCTTCTAGCTTGGTGACTGGGACATACCCCTCGCGGGCCTTGGAAATTGCAGTCGGGAAACAATCTGCAAGAGAAACCATCAGCATACTGTACACCACTAGTTCACACCTGACAGAGGAAAAGAAAGACAAACAGATACTCACCAATAGTTTCCTGAAGCCGCTGGTTCGCCTCTTGAGCTTCACGCAAGTCACGCTCCAAGTGCTCTCTCGCGGCCTGCCAATCGGTCAACTCCCTTTGCAATCTCTGCAAATAAACAACACACCTCAACATTTGACAAAATAAAAACCTAGTTCCCGACCGCTGAAATTCAGTGACCAGGAACTCGGGGACTGGAGAAGGAGAAAGAAACTCAATTCCTAGCCGCCAAAATTCAGTGACTAGGAATTCGGGGACTGGAGAGGAGCAAGAAGTTCAGTTCCCAGCCGCTGAAATTCAGCGACTAGGAACTCGGGGACTGGACATACCTGAATAGCAGCGCCGAGCATCCTGTGAAGTTCTCCAACGTCAGTCGACGGGATCGTGAAGGAAGTGCGCCCACGACGGGACCCAATGTCTGCATCCACGATCTCTAGACTATGTGGAGACTGGGTGTCCACCACACTTGGAAACCCCCTCGCCATGAAGCGCGGGAACGTCGCAGACGCTCTGGCGGGGGCACTGGTTGTCAGGGCCGGCGCTTCCGGCACGGATGCAGCCAAGACTGGTTCCGATCACGCCGCCACCACCTCTTCGGCGATTGACGCAACATCTGGCTCCACGGCGCGGCCCTTGGCTGTGGCATCGTCGGCACCCCCCTTCTGCTTCTTCGCGATTTCCGCAGTCGCCACATCTCCAGCGGCCTTTCTCTACTTGGGGAGGTCGCCCTCTCCTGTGGGGGCGGCCGGTGGAATCTTAGCCACCGAAGGACGGCCAATCTTCTTGGCCCCCGACCTGCACGAGTTCTCACGATCAATATAATGACAATACAAAAAAGCGAGGCGAATCAGGATGAAGGAGCAGTACTCACTTAGCGACCGGGAGGACATGAAGCCCGGTGCTGATGTGGGCGGGCTTGTCCAACTCGGGACCCAACTTGTGGGTGAGCCCCCTCTCGAAGACGTCTGAAGCCCACGAAACCGCGGGCTTCCTCGACGATGAAGCCGCAGTCGCCGGGATCTCCGGCTCCGACGCGGCCGCCCTTGACGGCTGCGGCGACTTGGACGCCATCGCCTTAGCCGCTTCTCGGCTTGGAACCCCCGAGACCGTCGGCGCAATCGCCGCCAGGGGAGCCTCTACCACTACCTCCATATCCTCGCTCTCCAACCCCTTTGTCAGGATTGCATCCTTTGGGGCCTTGTGCGAGACTTCGGGGGAACCTTCATCATCGGAATCATCATCCGACTTGAACACCACCACCGATTTGGACGGCGACGTGGGCCTCTTCGCTGGCGACTTGGGCTTGCGTGCGGGCTTCGACGGTGTAGCAGTAGGCGGGACGTGTGCTCCTGCGCGACCTCGTCGCCTCCGTCGTGTTCGTCCAGGCTGCGGCTCGCCTCGAACTCACGTTGTTTCTGCATGAGGGTCTTGCGAGCCATAGGCGCTGGGGGAGGAACCTCTTCCTCCTTCCCGTCGCTGCCGGAAGAGTCTCCCTTGAAGTCTTCCTCCAGTTCCTGGGGAACCTCTTCATCGAGCGGAGGGAGCCAGCCCTCCAACACCTGAAAAAGCTGAGAACCACCACGAGTAAAACACCAAACGTGGAGACAGAGAACTGAGGTATGGACATAGCGACTGGGAAGAGAACTTACTGTGGGGGCTTCGTTCTTCATAGGAGTGTATGGGGCGAGCCCGACCGCCACGCTGGTGAACTCTGCATCGGTGATCTTCTTCAGGGCGGCCTTGTAGTCCTCGGCCTCCCACGATTCCTTGCTGGTTCGGGAGGGGTCATGCTTCCCGCTGTACTCATACATCCAGTGCGGCCGAGCCGCCAGCGGAACCAGACGCCGCCCGAGCCAGCAGTTGTAGAGGTTGATCGGAATCAACCCCTGGTCCTTCAGCTTCTGGATCTGATCCATCATTTCCGCGACGGCCATCCGCTGGTCTTCGGGAAGCTTCTTCGGCACCAACCGGCAAGGCTCGCTCCTCTCGGTGACGAACTCGGGAAGAGCCACCTCGCCGGAGGGAGTGGCTTCTTTGATGTAGAACTAGCTCTTCTTCCACTCGCTAGCGGCCTTCTTCGGCAGGAGGAGCTTGACGAAGTTGGCCTTTGGCTTCAGTTGGAATGTGACGCCACCTGCGGCCAACATCAAGCCACCGGACGCCTCGCGCCCGATGCGGCCATGGAAGAGTTCCAGCCACAGCAGGAAATACGGCCTACAGCCGAGGTAACATTCGCAGAAGGCGACGAAGATCGCTAGCTGCTCGATGCTATGCGGACCGAGATCCGATGGCTTGATCGCGTATCTAGAAGCGGCGGAAAAGAGTGAAGTGGGAATCAAACCCCTCTCAAGATGGCTGGGAAGCAGATGAATTCGCGAATTGGCGGCTTGGCTCGGTCTCGGAGGAGGAGGGAACCCACCAGTTCCCCTTGCGGAGTACTCCCGCGTCCTCGAAAGATTTAAGCTGAGCTGTGGTGCACTTGGATTTTCCCCATGAGCCTTTGGGAGGCGCCATCGAGTAGGATGTGGAATCACATGATGCGGAAAGGACAAGTCGGAAGGATGTAGGCAGGGAGATTGGAGACAGGAAGAACGAACGAGAAAGAATGAAGAATGCGGAGAAGGTCTGCAGAGCTGAACCATCACTCCCTTTATATGGGAACGCCACCCGCCAAAATCGGGATAGCCGTTACTCACGGTAATTGCGCCGAAGTTACCGTTGGAAATTCCAACGGATAGTTTGAACAGATTTGACGGTCCAACTCCTTTATTTCACCCGCTACCCGCTAGTCTTTTCCACTCGCCGAGACGACGACTTGGCAGCAGTAACATTCATTGGGACGACGAATGGAAACATGGGGAAATTCTCCTTGGTTCTGATGGAGTCCATTGCCGACTCGACTGGACGCCCAAATTGGGCTCGCCTACTCCGAACGCCAAAAGGACGCCTGCGCCTGCATCAATGATGGCCTCGGGGACTACTGATGGGGATATGCCAAAGGGGATACGCCCAACAGGACGTTCCTATTGGGCCGAAAGTCCTGTGAGTGCGCCTGGAGGATGGCGACTGGACCACAACGGAAGGAGAGGCCTGGCGACTGGCGATTGGAAGCCCAGGAGCGTAACAGAAGCCCAGTCGGATTAGGTCAAAACCTCCGAATCCTTATCTTGTTCGGTGGTAACTTATAAACCCTAGCAAGGTGCCTCATATATAAACCTCCCTAGAGTATCCTAGAGACACACGTTCCATCATACACCCCCTCAAGCGACTCGCAGCATAGTTGCCGAGCTCGCCACCCCTGTAACTCGCTCTCCCATAATCTAATCTAGCAGGAGTAGGTCTTTACCCTCCGGAGGGCCGAACCTGGGTAAACCCATGTGCATCCGCCCCCATCTCGCACCGCAGATGGCCGCCAACTCTTTCTCACGAAACACTCAATCGCTGCCAGTGGCAGCGACTGCCGTGGCCATTTCCACGACACTAGTACAACCATGAGCTATCTCACTTAATGAGCCAAAGAGAATTTTAGAATTTGTATTGGTTATGACCAAAAACCCAATACCGAAATATCCTAAATTTCAACATATAGTTTCTAGATATATTTAAATTTAGACAAATCTTCAACATCCATGGATAAAATAGATAATAGGGCAATCTATTTTCAAGGTGTCTCCTAGAAATTAATATCTACCGTTTATCAAGACACGGTAGATTGTTACTCTGACTTAGTAATATGCTAGAGATTCAACCCTACAAAATAATAAGTACTACTCCCTCCATCTCAAAATAGATATCTGCAATTTTTCTACATTTAGATGTATTTGTATATTAAATAGTATCTATATACATTCAAATTTACAAATTTAGATAGCTTGTGACATCTATTCTAAGATGGAGGTAAGTACCACCGTCCCAATATCTCTACTTTTGATGGATGAATCTTGGCAGTTCGTCTTCTATCCGCACAACCATAATAACTTCTATAATACTCCTGTTGTAATCTCTAATATATCATAGCTTAAGCTTGGAGGGTTTCACATTTGAGGGCATTTGGCACTTAGGCTCCAAGCGGGAGCGAGCGATCTATGGTGCAGCTTAATTTAGTCCACATAAAACCGTACGCGGATGTACACGAATAAAATAGAAAATTATATGAGACTAGTGGTGTAACATCCTAAATTCTACAATTACAGATGTTAATAGAAGCATGCATCATATCTTTGCATCATGGCATCACATTTCAAAAACTGCATCAGGTATTTTTCCAAAACCCCATAGTCATATAAAAGACTAAAAGGGTTAAACAATATCAATCCACCAAACCCTTGCAAAAGTGTTATTTTATAGTCCTACTATAACCCTCTTCTTTTTACAAATTTTTAGAAACCGGTTTCACTTATTTTGGAGTCCGTTTACAAAAGTTACTAGACAAATAGTAAAACAGAAATAAATAAAAAGATATTAAAAAAAAAGAATCCTAGACTAGCGGGCCGGCTAAGCCAGCCCGTAGCCTACCTACCGCCACGCCTGGCCGAGCAGGCGGCGCGAAGCGCATCGGCCGGCTCAGATGCCGCCAGCAGCCCTCACCACACGGCCGGGGCCACCGACAGGCGGGCCACACCGCGTCGTTCACCCCGACGGGATCGGAGCGAACTCCCAACGCCGCCGCCATGTCTGGTTCCAACTCCCCGGCAAAATCGGAAACGATTTCCGCTGCCCCCTCCCCCACGTCTCTGGCAAATAAAAGCCCCAGGCCCACCACCTCTAAACCCTAAGTTTTTTCTCGAGAACCGCCCTTGGGCTGCCGATTTCGAGCTCGCCGGAGCTCCGCTACCGGCGACGTCGGAGGGTGAGCCTCCCGTGGAAACCGAGGCCTTTTCTTCCCTCTTTCCGTTCCTTGCTTTCCTCTCTAACAACCACTTCGTCTGTGCCGTTTTCCCCCTTGAACAGAAGCTCGTGCCAAGCGCGATTGCTCGCCGAAGCTTCGCCGGAGTCCGCGGAGTCCGGTCGCCGTTAGCCGCCTAGCAGGGAGGAGGTGGTCCACGCCGATCTCGGGAACGGAACCGCGAGGAGGAGCCGCACGCCGTCCACCACTCTGTCACGCCGGGGAAGCTCCGCCACCCGCCGCCGACCATCACCGACGCGCCGCCGCCGTCCGCCGTCGACCTCGTCGCCGCCCGCCACGGTAAGCCGCCGGCCGCACCTCCCAGCCGTCCGTTTCCAATCCAACGCCTAGGATTAGATGGCCAGGCCGAAGGGGTACTGGCCAATCCCATCGCGCCACGTGGCAGCCCACGTCAGCACGCTGAGTCAGCGCCGCGTCGCCACCGCGTCAGCGCCGCATGCCCGCTGGACCAATCCCGCGCCGCCACTTGGCGCTGCACAGCTGGCCACCGCCCTGTTTTTTTCTTTTAAATAGGCAGAAAACATTTTAATCTTGTAAATTTCATAGTAATTCAAGTTTTTGTCCAAAAATTGCGTATAATATACCGTTGGATTCGTATTTTCGAGTAGAACACAGAACTACAATAATATTGCTGTTTTGCCACAGCAATCTTGCAGTAGGATTTAAAGTTTAGATTAGAGTATTTTAATTCTAGAATATTATCCGTAGATCTGTTTTAGTAGTTTCTTGTTGCGTTGGCTTTGTATCAACGAGACCTTCCGTAGAAAATTATCATATCATGCTTAGGGTGTTCAGATCTGTCTCGTGGTAGATTGGAGTTATAGATCTAGTTTTGAGCTTGGTTATTTAGGGTTTTATCCAAAATACTTAAAATCTGTGGGGAATCGATTCTAATGACATCCCCAACTCAACAACACCCCTGAATAAAATCTTTGGTCAATTTTTGAATCCATCCTTGCATATTACCATGTTGCATGCATGCATATTCGACTTCGTGACTTTGTTTTGTGCAAATTGTGATTGGATCCATGTTTGTTTCGTTAGATTGCTAGGAGTGCGCTGAGGAGTACTGTTGTGTAGATTGCTTCTCGGATCAAGACAAGTTACACCACTTGTTCATGTTTATGTCCCAGTTTTGACTATGCATGTTTTACTCTTCAAATCTTGTAGTATGCATGTGTAGGTCTTTAGTAGATTTTCTTATTACTATTTTTGCAAGTGTGGTTTTGTAGTATGCCATGAGTAGCTCTATACTTAGGAATTTCCGTCCTAATAGGTTTCCCCTGTTTTGCTAAGTATTGCTTGCTATGCTATATATACACTAAGTACCGTTGGGGGGGTTCGAAAGACTCAAAATTTTCTAAGTATGAGAGCTCTCTCGAGCAAACTTTTCTTCTCAAACCCCTTCAAAAACAAAACTAAGTTTTCTTCTGGGCGGAATGATTGTCGGGACAACGAGTGGGAATTTCGGTGGAGGACGGCCGCCTAGGAATCAAAGAAGTCTGCCATGTTTCCGAATTCAGAAGCTTTCCGTGCAACCACAATACATATGGGCTCTGTCTTGGCTTAGTACTTAGTGGGAAACCTCACCGGGGTACCAGCATTTGGAGGTTCTCGGCACGGTTGGATCCAGCTGGTAGAGGGGCTACTAAGGGAAGGCTTCGCCATGGTCTTGTCTGTAAAAGGACTGGATCATGGATTGTGGGGAAAGTGCACAACCTCTCGAGAGTATTGCAATCTGATCGATCAGCCGTGTTCACGGAAACAGAACAACTATGAGCCTCTGAAGGATGGAGCCTCTGAAAGATCTTCCTCTCTCTTTTCCAACTCAACGTTTTATAAACCCTAAGACGTGAGTAATATCGCCATTGGGTGGGATTTTGGGAACTTGGTGCGTAATATCCAAATGATAGGTTGATTGGGCACTTGGTGAGTAATATCCACGTGTTCCATTCGACCATATACTACTTATCAAAGTTTATAAAGTAGGGAAATCTCCTCCTCTTTTCTTCTTACATTAAGTAAATTGGCTTTACGCAAATAAACCCCAGAGCCTACTCTCAGCCTTGCATGTAGTGATAGTTTTACTCTTTTCTTGATGTAATTTGCTAATACATTCAAAGTATTGGCCCAACCTGTTGTCTACACGTCTTATTTGCAGAATCCGAAGATTGAAAGGTGCGTAGGGATGGCGGGTCTTCACGCAACTAGCCCGAGGCGTTGATGGACTCAAGTTCTTCTTAGTTTCCGCTGTTTTATTTGAGCTAGCTATAAGCTATGCAAGTTGTAATAAATATACTCTGGATTATTCGTATAATAATGACTTGTGTTTTACATGATATTTATCGACTATAAAGTGCTAGCTATTGATCCAGGGACTAGCATGTTAATCACAGGGACTTAGGATCCTTAACGGTCCAAGGTCACAACAAGTGGACTTCCGCTGTCTTGGCGGCTGCACCATGAGATCATGTGGTTCGTATGCTTAGCTATCAGTACAACTTTGGCCCTTGCGCATGTATGCTTTGACCGCATGTACGCTTAGCTGCATCATACTTTTCCATCTTAAAATAGGAAGTGGGGAATTGTTTAAATCTGAATGTACCTATATACTAAATAGTGTTTAGATATATTCCAAATTTAGAACAACGACACATGTTTCAAACTAGAATGTCGGGAACTTTTTTAAATTTGAATGTACCTCTATACTAAATAGTGTCTACATATATTCAAATTTAGAAAAATCTGCAATATGTATTTTGAGACGGAAGAAGTAATACTATGCAGGACTAAGTGGGCAAATACAGCCGCCACGAAACTTTTTGCGAGCTGTCGTGAAGTCCCGCTTAACCTTCGCGAGCGCATGCATTGCGTAAGAGGGCTCTCGCGAACCGTCCCACTTGCATCTTGATTTGCCGCGTGTGGTACTTTGGTTGTTGGCATGTGCCGCGCGGTGGCTTGTTCCTTTGCGCGTGAGGTTAGGCCTACTTCAGCAGGCAAATTGGGTCGTATACGGTCGCTTTTATCTCGTTGCATCAACTGTAACGCCTCTCCTCTTCTATTAGAAAAAGCCAACGCCTCTCTCTCAATCCCACGGTGGCGGCTAGGTCTAGATGGCGTACATGGGGAGGTGTCACCAACAGTCTATTGCGACACGGCTGCACGAGGGCAGGTCACCAGCGGTGCAGCATACGGACTACAACATATTTTTTGACTCAAACAGGTGGAGCAAGAGGCTTCCGGCATGGGAAGGGGCGCTTCGATGAGCTATTTCCAGTGCTTCGGATCGAGCTTGGAGGCGGAGGCCGAGAAGAAGACAGGGTGGCGATGAGAACGACGCGCAGAAGCGGGATCCGACGGCTTTGCTTGAAGAACGGCTATAACCTATCGGCGTATTTGTTTACCAGCGACACTAAAAAACCATATATCAAAAAACATTTGCAAGTTTACATGCCACCATGTGTCAGACGGCGGCGAAGCACGCTTATTTATCTAGTTAATTCTAATCTCCGTTTGTCCTCATCCTAGCGGCGCCGCCAAGTAAAAGAAAATCTTGCCAGCCATGTCTGGCTCCGCACCGCCCGTGTTGAGCTACAACATGCGCCGATGACTTCCAATTCGAGTATTCCTTCAGCTCAGAGAAAACCAATGCCCCACCATCTGCCTAGTGAGAAAAGTCTTCCCAGGGAGAATCGTCTTCTTCGTCACCCTCTTGGGAGGAGGAGCGGACCACCGATGACGACTGGGGGCCCAGAGAGTTAGTGCCCAAGGAGATCTCCTGGACCTCCTCGTCCTCACTCTCACCTTGTCCTCCGATTCTTCAACTTCGGACGCGGACTCCTCCCCATTCGTGACCCCCTTCGCATTACAGGCAGGCAACGCAACAAGGATCTCATCGTGCTGGGGGTCGGAGAAAAGGGACAAGAGCCCCTTCGAGCGGCCACCCGTGGCCCCAGGGAAGAGCAGCTCCTTCATCAGCTTGACATACTCTTCGCTGGTCAGATATTGGTCCTTCCCGGGCTGAAGGCGCATCGGGTCGTCGTGGCCTTAGTACGACCCCATCGGGCAGGACCTCCGTTGCCGCAGCGCTAGGCACCGGCGAAGGTAGTCCGAGATAATGGCATGGACCATTAGACCTTTATTAGTAAGCATCTGGATCTTGTCCGTTACATGTTGCAGATCCGCGTCTTGGGAATGGGAGCTCAGCCTCCCCCATCCTGGGCGGGGCTGCGCCAGTGGTGGACCCAGGAAAAAACTCTGAAGGGTATGCACACTTTTTGTTTTGTTTTGACACTAGCATATATGCGATACAAATATGTTGAATGAGTAATATATATAGCTAATTGATTCACAATATTGTACTTCAATATATATGTTTCAAGTGTGCATGATTCCAATACAAAGAAAAACGTGGCATCATTTGCGATGCTATATTCTGGCCATTTGTATCGCTCTAACCAAATAAAGTTGGGGTGTCGGTTTTTACCATATATTTTTCTGGTTGGGAAGGCATGTACAAATGGTTTGCGTGGGCCTTTCCGATATATCCTCTCCGAACAACATCTTGATCATTAACACCATATGCTGAAATAGGAATCCTAGATCATATGGTGCAAAGTGAGCATCGTATGACGGTCCACATGACCATTGGGGTGATGGTGGATGTGGTGTTGCATCTTCAGTTTTAGTCTTACTCTCGGTATCAGATTGGGAGGGAGGTGCTAAATGAAGATAATCCAACAAAACCCCATTGTTTCGGTTTTCTCGTCGGTTGTAATCAAGGGGGTCAAGGAAGATCCAATCCTTGCTTCATGATTCCGGAAAAGAGACACGATGTAACTATCACTCTTTCACTTCATAATCAACCATGTTCCTATAGTTATAACAAACATAAGGATAAATTTGAGCGAATTTTGCAAATATATAGAGAACTACATGCTACATCCAGCCACAATAAGCGGACAGGGCATCGAGCGGTCAAGGCACAAAGCGGGAGGATTTCGTGGGTAGGCTCCTCTTCTCCAACTCAAATTTGTAGGAAAAAATAGAGATAGGTTGGAGATTTTCATGCTTCTGGTTGTTCCTGTTCATTCCAATTCGATCCGGTCGAGTAGCGACGGAGGGGCGAACAGCGCCGGCGACCGCCGACAGGATGTTGGCAAGGCGAGCAGGACCGCAACCTGCGGGGGGCAGTGAGTGGACGCTGAGACAGTGTGTGTGGCCGGAGACGGTGGCCGCTGGAGCTGGAGGTTGAGTGATGACTTGGGGATCGATCAATAGACAAACTGCCTGGTTTGATCGCTTGGATCATTGTTTTTTTAGTACTCCCTCCGTCCAAAAATAAGTGACTTGTGTTTTTCTAGATTCGGATGTACCTACACACTAAAATATGTCCATATACATGTGAATTTAGACAAATCCAAGTCATTTATTTTCGGACGAAGAGTACATTTTTTCTTGGCTAGCTAGCTAGAAGTATTGGGCCTATTCTAGAGACGGCATACTATAGTAGGTAAAAAGAAATCTTCAAAATTTCTGGGTGTGCCAGGGCACACCCGGCACACCCGCTGGGTCCGCCCATGGGCTGCGCTACCCCCTAGAGATCGTACATCCATGGAAGGTGGTCCTCGACTTGTACTATGTAATGCTCGCTGCGCCAATCTTTCCACTTGGATTTGAACTTTCCTTGGAGTACTTATTGGAGAGGTTATTTCGAAGACTGTAAGGTGATGCCCCCGGCAATCTTTGGCATCCTGTCAACCCGAGGAGTGGCATAATGGTGAAATAATGCCACTGAGGGCATCACTCCGACAAAGTCAGCCAACGCCAGGAGGGTGTTGGGATGGATCTGGACGAGGTGGAATGTATGCCTTCGTCAAAAGGCAAGAAGAAGTCTGAAAAGGGGAAACCAGCCTGATCCTGAGAAAGTTGTTGTAGATGGGAATCTCCCCCTTACCAATGCTTCCACGCAGGGCGCCCGAGCACGGTGGCCCGTTCTCGTGACGGCCACTCGCCACTTCACGTATCTATATATTAAAACACGACTACATACATATTTCCTCCGACTCATATTAGTTGATTTGGATTTTTCTAGATACAGATATATCTAATACCAAAATGTGTCTAGATATATTCGTATCTAGACAAATCTGAGTCAAGTAATATGAGTCGGAGGGAGTACTAAATTTGATAAACTCAAATCACTTATTTATGGAAGGAGGGACTAGTAACGAGTGAAACCCACAAGACAAAATAACATGAGAGAACAACAGGTGACAGACAGTGAAGGGCGTGGATGATTATGGAGCTCCTCTAGCACTACCAGGCCTTGATGGCGAGCTTCATGTTGTTGTTGCAGTGCCCGGGCTGGCCGCAGATGAAGTAGTTGTAGCCCCTGCGCAGCGTGACGGCGTCGTTTCCGGTGCGCAGCACCCGGCTCTTGGTGCTGTGCCGCGGCACCTGGCACCGCCGGTACCACCTGCGGCCCAGCATCACCACGTCGTGACGCTCCTTGTCGTAGTTGAACACTGCATGCCATGCGTGCGCAGTCAGCAACAGTGGCAGACCTGTACTGTACAGCTAGCGAGCTAGCTAGTTCATCAACTGTCTGAATACTCACCAAGCACGTCGCCGGCGTAGAAGGTCTTCCCGCCCAGCCACCAGGCCTCGACGTTCCTGCTCCAGCCGGCGGCGTCGCCGACAATGTACGTCTTTGCGGCGGCGCTGACAGGAAGAAGCAGGCAGAGGAGGAGGCCGGCGACGAGAGGTGCACTGCCTCTTCCCAGCTGATATGTCGCCATTGCTCTAAATCGACCAAAACCGGAAAAGAACTACTGTAGTTGTAGAGCTTTGCACAAGACGCGATGCTTCGATCGGCTTTGCACTTTTGCAGGGATGGCGAGACCGGCCTGCTTGGGTGGACTTTATAGGCAGTCCGGAGCAGTGAATTCGGAAAGAGATAAGGTTAACCAAGTACTAATCATAGCATGCTAATTGAGGCTTCCGGGAATCAAGATACGATGGATGGAAGGGCACGTGATGATCTGACACTACTTTTTGAGGTAATACTAGTATCGATGCTCAGGTATCGATGGCTTCTGTTCAAAACAAAAATGAGGTATCTCGTATCGGTGCCAGTCCCAGCGCATACAAAGTGTATCTCGAGTAATAGTCAAGTTCTAGAGTACAGTACAGGAGTAGTAGTTGACATTGGTGCATGATTAGCACTACTCGCCAGCTGCGTGCACCGTCCGTGCGGCTGATTGGTGGAGTTAGTCAAACTGCCGGCAGGTTGCTTCATCTGCGTGTGGGTTTTGTCAGACGCACTGACCGCAGGGACCCGATCCGTAATCTGCGCCGACCGCAACACGGTATGCAATAATGCTACACCTGCGAACTAAACTCAGCGGGCCGACCTAGGATTTTATCGACAGGTACGCCGCACTAAAAATTTAGCAGCCGTAACTGAGAGATTAAATTGGGAAGTTGCGTAAGTAACCATTAGTTTCGGCTTGTCTGTGGAAAAGGGAAACGCTACGTTCCTCTTTATGGCTAAACAATTTGGAAAAAACATAAATATATGACAATTGACGGGATGTACAACACGTTTAACAAAACTTGAATGCGATGATAGAATCATACTTGATGCATTACCATCTTAGTCTAGTTGTGGTGACCTAGCACACCACCGCATGTTGTAGAGTGCGAGTCGTTGGCATAATGCTCACGAAACACCATTCAATGAACATTTACGTCCAACATAGTAGTACAACAGAAACATCACAAGTCCAATGTATAACTATAGTATTATATCATAGATATTCATAAAAGATATTCGGAACTTTCATGACACAATGAGCTTGTCAGGTAAGCTCATGTTCAAACCAAAATCCAGAATAAGCAGCTTGTAGTCTAGCCTAGTCTAGCACTAGATCTACCTCTAGTTATATCTCGATAAGTAAATGTTGTCTATTTGCCCTATTAGCCACTGCTATTGGTATGGTTCCTATCTCTGGGAGTTGGATCCCAACTATGTATAACTTGATCTCCGCTATCACTACTTTGCAGTATTGACTCCTTTAAATCTGTTGAACTAATGTTGGCTTTCCGTAGATGCCTTGTAGGGTCTTCTAATACATGTTTGTAGTCTCTTCGTTGACTTCAAACCTAAGTAAGGGTTAAGAAGGGTAGATTGAGTATGAGCGTACTCAGCAAGTTCTAACTATGTTGGTGTTTGATGAATAGTCGTGGATCAAACATCCTTGGTTTGTCCAGGTTTTTTAAGTCGAGTTTTTAGAAAGGGTGAGTTTTAGTTTATAAAATTCTATCCTTGTCAGTCTTCACAGGCTGTGAGAACTTCATGGAGTTCCTTTCCACGCTGTGATCGTAATCCTTTCCCGGATAGGGAGTATCGTGACACGTTTATACACTCTCAAGAGGTGCGCTACTTTACCCACAAACCTCTTTAGCTTTGTTGCACAGTCCGAGCTGCATACCCGTTCACATTTCCATATGTACGAGGCCCAGTCTAAAGACTAGCCAATCACTAGCCTTTCCGCGACCCCGGTGCCCACCCTTTGTATCAGGTTTTGGTCACAAGACCTACGCCCAAGTACCCTCCCTTCTAATATACCCGGTCATTATACCGAGACACATGATATGGATGTCACGGGCTCCCACCCATTGTTATTTCCTATAAGGAACAACAACCCGACTAAGCATACGAGGACAAACGGAAGTAAGAAGGTCTAGCTAACTTGTGAAGGAGATATGCCCTAGAGGCAAATAATAAAATGGTGTTTATTATTATATATTATTAGTTCATAATAATTTCGTACCACGCTATAACTGTATCAATCGGAAACATTGATACACGTGTGGTAAAGTCCCTAGTATCCTCTATTCAACTAGTTCCTTGGGCAACTGATGATCAAGATTTTTTGATCATGGTGCATTTATGCCAATTGGTAATAAAGTCATATCATTAGTGAATGATGTGATGGAGATTACCCATAAAAGTATTACAACACGATCAAGTCACAAAGTTCACGTTGAAATAGTTAGAAATGAAGTATCCTAATCCTTAGATCGTGAGATCTTAATTAATCACTATCACTCGCGGCTGCTTTGACTATATTATCCATCACACCGTAGCAGGATGATCATAAAGGTGTATGTTGGGTATTCTAGAGGGGCACATTGAGGCACATGTATAAAGATTGGGATTTGTTCTCCTACGTGACGGGAAGATACACAAGGCCCGCTCAGTGAGATTACGTCCATAAATGTTGCAACATGTGACTGGGTCACGGGGATGGAATATCACAAAATGAGTAAAACAACACTTGTTGGTAACGAGATTGAACGAGGTATAGATGCTACCAATAGTGAGGTCTTAGACAAGTCGAGTATTGAAGTAACAAAGGGAATTGGACTCAATGTTTATAGTTCAAACAACAATAGACATCATGAAATGCACAGGGGTCATTATGGGCATCTCGGTCCCGCTATTGATCATTGATATGAGAGAGGTATTGATCATGTCTGTAGTGTTTCTGAACCGAAGGGTAACACACTTAAGGGTACGATGACAATCGGAGATCATTCTAGTAATAACAGAATCATACAAGAAAGAGAAGGAGAATACCAGAGCTATTCCGAGAGAAAACTGGAATCGTTTAGAGAGGATTCGAAGTCATTCGGAATGAACCAAAAGGTGTTTCAGGTCAATAGGAATTTGATAATATGTATTTTTATATTAATTGACAAAATTAATATTAAGTAGATTTATTATTAAAAATAAAAGGGGAATCTTCCCTAATGGGTTAGAACCCTAGAGGGAATTGGCCCAAGAAGGCAAGCCGCCCAATGGGCTGCCACCGCTACCACCTAGGAGGCCGTGCGGGTAGGCCCTACCTGACCACTGGCTCCTCGGGCCATGTGCGGGGCCCACCTTGTCGGCTGGCCGCCCCTCCTCCCCCTGGCGCCTCCACCCCCTTCCTTTAGTCCCACCCTGGGACTTGAGGAGGATGGGGTCTCCACTTTTCCTCTATATATAGGAGGGTCCTATAGGAGGAAAATACACAACAATAATTGAGATATTTTCTAAGGCATTTTTCTTAGAGAATTTTCCCTCTCTCCTCTCTCTTGCAATCGCGGCCCCAAGTTAGGGCTGCGCACAAGGGAGTGCTTCGATGTGGCACACTGTTGTGCTGTAGAGATCCTCGCCCGAAGATCTACTTCCACACTCACAATAGGGATCATTGAGCCGGAGGTCGTCATCATACACCGGACGTGTGCGAAACCATGGAGGTGCTGCCACTAGTGGCACCTGGGCTATCGTGCAAGGAACTGAGGTGACTTGCGAGGAGCTTCGTGACCTTGAGGTTGGCTACAGTTTCGAATACTTCATCCACGTTCCCCTTGGAACATTAAGAGCTTTCGGTCTTCAAGGGTATATTACCGAACCTTCTCTGTTACAACATTACTCATAAATAGATCCTAGAAGTTGTTGTTGTGCTAGCTAAGGAAAATTTTGTGTTTTTTGCTACTGAACCCCTTCAACTTGCCCGTCCCATTCTGAGATCTGTGATTAGTGTTGTTTATATGGTGGTTTTGAATCACTGACTGCATTGGTTATTAAGTCCTAACTTTCCCGGCACAATGGAATCTCCACCACATGGCTTCCTAACCATATATTCCAATCCATGATTCCATTGCCCACCATTTCACATTTCATTTTATTCTTAAATGGTACTTTACTTTTAATATAGGTGATAGAGTTTTGAAAAGTTTTTGTAAAATAATTCGAAGGACATGTAAGACTGCACTTGCAAAAGGGTATGCAAGTCTGGTCTCACAAGGGTTGTGCAAGGGTGAACTTACATCCTGATTGCAGGTTATGCAATCAGCGTCTTCTAGTCATCCTAAGATCGAGATAGCATTATCGGTCTGGAAGGAGTAATGTCTAAAGAGTGTCAATATGATATAGATGTTAAGTAAACTATTGTTTCCCTCCCTATTTTCTATTCTTATGGTGTCTATCAAAGTATTATCTTATTAGTATTTGAAAGAGTATGAGTTAGGTGGAATATGATGGATATATTATTGAGCCTCATGGGCAAGTATATATAGACGTACAGAGGATTATCTTGGAGTACGAGTCAAGTTAGGACTATACGTAAACATATCCTAACTCTATCTAAACTACCATAACAACCGTATATACCTAATACTCTAACATCCCCATGATCATAGCGGTAGTGTAAATGAACAAGCTGGAACATCGCGACGGTCGGTGAGATAAACGAGTAGCATCGGTGGTGACATCCCCCCGTAGTCGTAACGGGAATGTCATGGACGGTGTCGCGGTATCTTGAACTGTAGAGGAAGCTGGTGATGCTCAAGCGAGGTGGTAGCCCTTGTGCCGATATCGAGGGAGCCGAGAGCGTGAGGTGGTGCCATGGTCGAGGTAGCCGTGCGATGGGTCACCGTGGTCGATGTTGTGGTCGGGGATGCCCGTGTCAAGGTAGCTGCACGTGAAGCCGCATGCACATAGTGTGCGAGGAGGGTGACAGAGATGCGTCAAGGCATTCGTTGAGGGTGTCGATGCCGAAGTCGATACAGTCCGAGCCGTCGAGGACGAGGTGCAACCATATTTTTGCCAGAACTAGGCACACGTCGGGACGAACACATACTCCGGTTTTGCCAGAACCAAGTATGCAAAGAAGAACTCGTCGGTGACGCAGTCGATGTAGTCGTAGATGGGTCGATGCCGAAGAAGACGTTGTCGAAGCCGATGAAGACGTAGAAGATGGCAAAACCAGCGGCGACCTGGGTTAGTCATGCTGGATGCCTAGAGTGGCGATGGGGTAGTCGGCGGGACCTGCGACGGTGAGAGGGCGTCATGTAGGTTACCTTGTGAAGCGCGGCGGCGTGCTCGAAGTAGGCGAGGAAGACCCGATGATGTGACGAAGACCATGTGCAGACGGCAGTGATCCGCGCCGTAGGAGATGGCACGGTGAAAGTCGAGTCCGTGGATGGACGAGGACAGCGAAGTAGATACACGCACGCACCGACCCGGGAGGGGCGCGAAGTATGGCAGTGCGCAGGCGGGGTTGCAGGTGCAGCGCCTAGCACGCCAAGCCGGGCGAGAAGCGAAAGGAAGCGTTCGGCGACAGCAAGCGCTACCGAAACTCGGCGGGCGAGTGGCACACCCCAGTTCGACGGTGGTAAGCGCGTCGTGGTGGTGCTTGGCTTAGATGATAGATGATTGGTTGATCGGTTGATCGCGGGCACGTATGAGCTATGGCGCGTGGACGTAGCGACCGGATTCGCAGGTGACATGGTCGTATGGTAGTGATGATGATGAAAAAAAAAAAAAGGATGGCGGCAGGGGCCGTATACGAGGGGAGATAGCAACCCGTCCGTGGGTGCGCGACGTGGTGCCGTGAGGCCGCAACATCTGCCGAGAGGTAGGAAGCATGGAGGGAGCATGCATGGGACGGATGTGTAGATCCTCTCCTCGATGGGTCGGCAGAGGCGTGGCAATGACGATGGTGGTGGGCGACTCAATCCGATCTAAGATCGGTAAACCAAAACGAAAGCCGATCAAGAGATCGGAGAAAAAGACTTACAAGACAGCTGATCACGGATCGGCGGACGAACCCTGCATACGGGTTGTGCAGCCCCCGATGGAGATCATGGAGATCGACCTCCCCGGGGGCAGCACGGCGGAAGCTAGGGTTTGAGATCGATTTAGGTTGATACCATGAAAGAGTATGAGTTTGGCGGAATATGATGGATATATTATTGAGCCTCATGAGCGAGTATATATAGGCATACAGAGGATTATCTTGGAGTACGAGTCAAATTAGGACTATAGGTAAACATATCCTAACTCTATCTAAACTACCATAATAACCGTATATACCTAATACTTAAACAATATTAACTACTCGGATAACACACTTGGAAACAAAAATGATAGGGTTTGTTGAAAGGGATATGTGTTAGTTGATATCACTTAGTGATATAGATTTTGGGTATTATGGTGCAAAGGAATGTTTAGGGTTTCAAAGGAATCACACAAGTGTAGGGGTATACTTGGATAACAATCAAGATGTGAAGTATGTTGATGGTGTAGAGTCACATATATACCTTAGGTATATGGATTTAGGTGTTAAATGTATTGGGATTTATCCTTTAAGAGGATAGTTTTGGTATGGAATAATAATTTGTTTAAGAGGATCTAAGTGTGATGGATCATGATGGTTTGGCTTGGAATCATGTTCTTAATGGCACAACCTTGGGTAATGTCATTGTCAAGGTGATATCAATGGTGAAAATGGCTAAGTAGGGAATTTAGCTAAATGGAGTAACAAGTTCATTTTGATGGCATTCACACAACTTCAACTCAAATAAAGATAATATTTCAATCAATAAATTCCTTATTCTATTTGGTATCACTCTTTCAAGATTCATTCATAAATATTAAACAAAGAAAATTCAAATATGAATGTGTACTTTAAGTCAAACAATTTGGTGTGAGTTTGTTTTAGTTTTTGGTTTTGAATTCTGTTTGAATTGTTGTCCTTGTAAATTAATATATCCTTATTGTTTTAAGAGCGGTTGTTAAATTCAAATACTTTCTTTTTCTAAATATGTGTTTTACGGTTTTAGGGAGTTTTGTTCTTGTTAAATATATAAGACTTGATTTTAATTATTAAGACTTTTAGAGTCAATTGGAGAATTCATTGAAATTCTTAATACTGGGTATATATTTTTAGAATCGTATTATATTTATTATTGGATTTTATAAAGTTGTTACATGATTTAAAATTGAATTCTCAATTATTTCATCTCTTATTTATAATATTTGTTATATCATTTCAATTATTGTTTTTCTTTAAGTATTTTTCAATTTATAATTTCATTTCTTTTGTTTTTATGTTTTAAATAATGTGATCCTTTTAAAATTACAAGTTATTATTGTTAATGGGCATTATATATTTTCTAAGAATTTTAGAGGTATTTTAATTGAATTAAAAGACTTTAAATCTTTATTAAATTATTTTTGTTTTCCTAAAGTTTTAAACAAAAGGTCACTTGATTATTTTTTTATTTTATTAATATCATTTTTTATTTGTGTTTTATATTCCTATTGATTTTTGGCTTGTTTTAAATTTGAATTACAATTATAGAATTTTTAGACCTAAAACGGAAAAAATGGCCAAGGGCTCATTGGGCTTGGCCTATTTAGTTGACCAAGTCCACATAGTCCAGCCAGACCAAACCATCTGGCCTCAGCCCGACCTCCTCCCTCTCACTCTCTCTTCCTTACCCCCCACGCACTATACCCCATCTCGTTCCCCTCCTGGCGATGTGCCGCTCACGACACGACATCATCGCCTCCCTCGGCTCCAACCGTCTTCAAGCTCTTCCTAGCGCCACCCCCATTCCCTAGGGTCTCTCCTCTATCTACCCCTATCTTCCCTGCCACCTCAGCTCCCCAATCTCCCGTAGATAACCCTAACTTCCTCTAGGGTTCGGTCACCGACAAGGTTCTCATGCCCCAGCGCCATGGCTGCCCCTATTGCTGACTTGTGCCTCCTCTATGACACGCTCGAGCCTGCGACCTGTAGCTCCTCCACCATGTGGTGAAGATGCTACTACCATGGACTTGGTTGGACGTGGCCTCCTTAGAAAGGGCAAGGTGGTAGGTCGTGGCTGGCTTGCCTCCCCTTCGTCTACATCGTTATCTATCTCGACTGCTACTACTAATACACACAAGTATACTTCCTTCTATGACTAGCCTTTGAGTTGATGGTCTTGCTAGGTTTAGGTTCGGAATTTAGAGTTCTTAGGTCTAAGTGCTAGTTTGGTTCTTATTAGGTTTTAGCTACTATTAGCTGGGTAATTAGATGTAGGGGTTTCGCGTATGAAAACAATAATTTTTACCCTACGCCCCTGAACCCCTGATGTTGCCAGGACCTATCTATTAGTAATGCAGTAATGTGAGGGGCTTTTCACGAACTTACCCTTGAAGACTGAAAAGCATTGTCAACTCTCAGGAGAGCGTGGTTGATGTAGACGAGCCAAAGCTGACCTCAAGGTCATGATGAAGTCCTTGCACTCCTGTGGCTACAACGAATTGAGTGCCTCAAGTGTGACACTTCACGGGGAGTTACACACGTCGGTGCCTGACGATGACTCCCGCTTACCCGATCTAGCAGCAGTTGTGGAAGTAGAGCTCCTCGATCCGAATCTCGCAGCGCGACGACGCTCCGCGGTGAAGATGTTTCTCGTTCGCGCAGTCCGAACTTGGGACCACGGTCACGAGAGATAGAGAGAGAGAGAATATTGATTGGAGGTCTCCTCAAAAGTGAGGAAACCTTTATTGAATATTGTGTGTATTTATCTGGCCAAATACCCCTACTATATATAGGGGAGGGGAGGTATTACCTCCCTCAAAGTCCCGGGGTGGGACGAAAGGAGAGGAGAGGGGGAGGGGTGGCGCCGCCGGCCACCCCCATGGGCCTCAGCAGGGTGGGGGTGGCCCACTAGGGTGTCGGCCACCCCCTTTGGCCCTTCTCCCTCTTGCCTTTCTCTAATGGACCCTCTTCCCTCCGGAATTGGCCCATTAAGCCTTTTGACCTTTAAATTGATTTTATCTTTTATTAAATAATTATGAATAAATGATTAAATCAATATGTAACATTCATTCACATATTATTCAATCTCCGTGGTTATGGAACACCTTCCACCTCCACTCCGGACATCCTCCGGACTTGCCGAAACCCTTCCGGTTTTCTCTCTTCTATTCTTCGACGATTCTACCGATCCTATAAACACTTTCTAAGCATCATCAAACCCTTAAGCGTGATACCCTATGGTTCGGGAACACTCCAGACATGGTCGAGACACTCTTGGACTAATGATCGACAGAGGGACCTGGATGGCCATGTGACCCTGACACGTTGCAAACGTATCTATAATTTTTGATGTTCCATGCTTGTTTTATATCTACTTTCTTATGTTTTGTCCATACTTTGGAGTATTTTTATAAACTTTCTGGAACTAACCTATTAACAAGATGCCACAGTGTCAGTTGCATGTTTTCTTCTGTTTTTGGTTCCAGAAAAGCTAGAAAATGATTATTCTCGGAATTGGACCGGACAAAAGCCAAAGTCGATATTTTACCCAAAGACTCACGGAGCCAGAAGACGAGACGGAGAGGGGCCAGGGGCTGGCCACACCATGTGGTGGTGCGGGTCCCCCTGGCCGCTCCACTGATGTCTATGCATTTCTATTCTTGTAGACAGTTGTTGGGCCTCCAACTGCAGAGGTTTGTAGAACAGCAACAAGTTTCCCTTAAGTGGATTACCCAAGGTTTATCGAACTCAGGGAGGAAGTGGTCAAAGGTATACCTCTCAAGCAACCCTGCAATCAAGATACAAGAAGTCTCTTGTGTCCCCAACACACCCAATACACTTGTCAGGTGTATAGGTGCACTAGTTCAGCGAAGAGATAGTGAAATACAAGTGGTATGGATATAAGACAACGGTGCCAGAAAATAGCTTGATGGCGTGGAAGAGACTAAAGGCAAACTGAAATAAAGATGGCAGCAAGCAAACATGTAACAGATCTAGTTGCAAATGTTATTTCAATGCTTAGAAACAAGGCCTAGGGATCATACTTTCACTAGTGAACACTCTCATATAAATATCATCTGTTTATGATACTACTCTGAACTACTCTCCGGTTGGACACTCTAATCCATGGTAAGGCTATAACAACACACCTCAAAGTCCGCTTTCCCCCATCTGGATAACCCCACACTGTCACCTTGAGATCTAGATGGTTCCAACAAACACCACAATTTTATAGAAACATCCAACTCCAAATATAACTCATAACAAGTAATTGTAATCTCTAGCCTAAGTGCCACCATGGTGTACACGCTGTCACTTTCACACACATGGGGAGAGCAGAGATCTATTAAAGCACTTGAGTAGCAAAGTAGATCTACTTGATTACAAAGCTCATGATCACAATATGATCATGCATAGAGAAAGATGAACACATAGCTACCGGTAGAACCCTTAGCCTCGAGGAAGAACTACTCCCTCCTCATCATGGGAATTAGCAACGGCAATGGAGATGGTGGTGGAGATCGATGGAGATGGCTCCGGGGGCACTTCTCCGTCCCGGCAGGGTGCCAGAACAGAGACTTTCTGTCCCTCGAATCTCCCCTTCGGTGGCGGCGAATGATACGTCCATTTTGCATCACTATTCTATGTCATAATTTACTGTTATTCATTGATATATTTCATATTAAGAGGTGATACTTATGTTATTTCATCTGTTTTTGCATGGTTGATGACTTTTGGAGCATGGACCTCTGTAGTCAGGATTCTGATGGAAAAGGTGATGTTTGGAGGCAAAATTCGCGAAGATCAGAAAATCTGGGAAAATATACGGAAAATCCTATTTTTCTAGAAGACGAAGGAGGCCAGAAGGAGGAGTGGAGATGGGCCACAGGGGGCCCACACCACCCCCTAGCGCAGGCCAGCCTAGGCTGCACCAGCAGGTGGTGTGGCTGCCCTGGCCCACCTCTGGCTCTCCCCTCTGGCGAATATATTCCTCCCGAAACCCTATGACTCTGGGAGCGACCATAGAAAGATTCCGCCGCCTCTGCGGGGCGAAAAACACTGAGAGAGAAAGATCTCTCTGGTAGACAGATTTCTGCTAGGGGAATTCCTTTCCGGAGAGGGGAGATCGTCGCCATCAACACCACCATCAAGCTGGACTTCATCGGGATCATCATCATCACCACCATCATCTCCACCAGCACCCTCATCACCATCTCCATACCGCTGTAACAATTGGGTTGAATCTTGCATAGTTCTTAGGGGAAACTTTCCCGGTGTTGATTACTCTTTGTAGTTGATGCTATTGAGTGAACCATTGAATTATCATTTATGTTCAGATTGTTATACATCATTATTCCATCTCTGATCATGATCCATATGATGTCTTGTGAGTAGTTCGTTTTGTTCTTGAGGACATGGGAGAAGTCATGTTGTTAGTAGTGGAATTGTGTTGAGAAAGATTCAATAGTTTGATATTTAAGTTGTGGTGTACTTCTAGTGGTGTCATGTGAACATCGACTACATGACACTTCACCTATATGGGCCTAGGAGAATGCATTGTGTATTTGGCTACTAATCGTAGGGGTTGCCGGAGTGACAGAAACCTGAACCCCCGTTAGGAAACCATTGCACAAGGGATGTAAGGGTCTTAGAGTTTAAAGTTGTGGTTAGGTTTCTACCTTAATTACTTTCTTGTACTTACACATGTTTGCAAGGGGTATAATCACAAATATGTATTAGTCCTAGGAAGGTCGGTACATTAGCACAGGTTCACCCACACAACACTTAGCAAGCTAAAGAAGATTAATCAACTATATAAAGCGAAAGCACTTGACAGTCTTCCCATGTGTCCTCGAGAACGTTTGGTCATCTTAAGTAATACAACCGGCTTGTCCTTTGCTGCATAAAGGATTGGGCCACTTGCTGCATTTATGTTTATTGTCTTTTGTTTACTCGTACTTTATTTACTTGCTTTATCAAAAAACCCTAAAAATCTGTTTGCTAAGTATTTGTAGAGAATTCCTGATCCATACCACTAGCGAGCACCTTCTGCTCCTCATTGGGTTTGACACTCTTACTTATCAAAAATACTGCGATACACCCCCTATACTTGTGGGTCATCAATACTATTTTCTAGCGCCGTTGCGGGGGAGTGAAGCGCTATTGGAGAGTGGAACTGGTAAATGAAACTTCTACTGTGAGTATTGTTTACTTCTGTTAGTTGCTTTATTTTTGTTATGGATAATTTGGTGAGTTTCTTGTTTCGTAATGCTACTACCATTGCTAAGGTAGTAGATGAACCACCACCTACTGAGAATGATGCTTTTAAAATACCTACAAGAATTATTGATCGTGTTATGGATAACTACTATGTTTGGGATGGAACTGTCCATCCCGGTGATCATTTACTATTTATACACGAATTATGCGGGTTGTTCAAGTGTGCAGGTATTACTACATATCAAGTTGAGAATAAGTTATTCTCATTATCACTAAAAGGAAGAGCTGAGGAATGGTATAAGCTGCTGAAGAATGGTCGAGCTCTGGAATGGGAGGAAATAGTACCTCTCTTTTATTCAAAGTTTTATCCTCCTAGTGAGATACATAAAGATCGGAATCAAATATACAACTTTTGGCCTCTTGATGGAGAGAGTACAACTCAAGCTTGGGGGAGATTGAAGTTACTAATGCTCAAATGTCCCATTCATGATCTCCCCAATAATATTATTGTCAATAACTTTTATGCAAGGCTCCGTCTACATGACAAGGATTTATTGGATGCTTCTTGTGCCGGATCATTCACTCGCATGGAAGAAGAAGCTAAATGGGATCTTCTGGACCGTATTCAAGATAATGCTGAAGCATGGGAGAATGTCAAAGGAAGAAAGTCAGGTATAAATTATGATTATGAATGCATTGAATCTTTTATAGGAACTGACAACTTTCAAAATATTAAAAATGCTTATGGTCTATACTCTCAAGCTATTGCAACTTATTTTAAGTCTTTTGCTTCCTACATTGAAGTGCCTAAAAAGAAGTGGAATAAGTATCATGGACCTTATAAAGATATTGCTAAGAGTGTTCCTGCAAGAAATACTGAAGTTTATACTGCTAATCATGTTTTATGTGAACCTTACATTGAGAAAATGCCTTTCCCAGTTAAGATAAAGGAACATTCTATGATAGCTAGTATGTTTAATGAAAGTACAAATAAAGCTGTTGAACATGATAAACAAATGGTTGATGAACCTATTATAGCAAATGTGAAAGACTTTGTTACTAAATATGAAGAAGAGGGACACCCTATCCTTTGTAAGGATACCTCTAATATTGTTTCACAAAGTAGTGTTAGGAGAGCTAGTATTCCTGTGTTTTCTGTTAGAATAAGTGATCATTGTTACGATGGTCCTTGTGATAGTTATGTTGTTAAGTTTATGCATGATACTGAAAGTTACTATGAGAGAGGGAAAAGTGTTCTTACGTATCTCAATAATATCAAGTTTCCTCGTTTTATGCTAAAAGTTTTTATGTTACACTTCTTCTGCCTTCCTATGCTAGTAGCCTCTGGTTTCAACAACTTGTTTGTTTACAAAATTCCCTTGCATAGGAAGTGGGTTAGACTTAAATGTGTGTATTTCTGCTTCTTAATGCTCTCTTTCACTTCAATTCATATTCCTATGTGAGCATCTTCAAAATTATCATGCCCATCTTAATGGCTATAAAGAAAGAGCTTTTTGGGAGACAACCCAATTTATTTTTGCTTTCAGTTTGTTTTTGTTTCTTTGATTCTTGGAAGTCATTACTTCGGTAATAACCTCTCCTTATCCTTTTTGTTTGGTTTTTGTGTCAAGATCAACCTCTAATGAGAGAGAAGTAATATTTGGGGAAGTTGCTGTCCTGAAATAGATTGTGCTTCACCGTAAAAATTTGTGAGAGATCTCTGTATGTCGGATTGAGCTGTAATTTTTTGTGCTTCTGCCCCAGGTTGTTATTTAACTTTATTTAGTTTTGAACTTTTTGATTTGAGCAACAGAAGATTTTCGAAAAAATTGATATTTACCTGCTGGTCTGTTTTGACAGATTTTGCCACTCTTGCATTTGCTTCTTTATTCGATTTCCTTTTTGAATTATTTTTGGGCTTTAAGAAGGAGTTGCTACAGTAGCTTATGTTTTGATGGTTTTCAGTTAAAGTTGAACTCAAAAGGTTTTATCACTTCGCTTATACTAACGTTGATAATGAGAACTGTGTGAAGTTTTGTGTGAAAGAAATTTCCAGGTTAGTGGAGAAAATGGTGTAATGAGAAAGTGAAAGGTTTCATGACTCACAATAAGTGTATGAAGATGAAGATATTGATGTTATTCAAGTGGTGACTCCGAAGAATCTACTAGATACCAAATTCAGAGACCTGCAGAGTCCATTTTCAAATAGGTAACAATTCTGGTAAGAAAAGTTCCGCGAAAATACTATCCAACTATATTTTTGCAGTTTTTAGTCAATAAGGAAAGCTACGAAGCGAAATAGGGACGGAAACGGAGCTAGGGTGGCTCACACCACCCTGTGGCGCGAGCCCACACCTGGCCGCACCACCAGGTGGTGTGGCCACTCTAGACTCCGTCTCCGACCCGTTTTCTCCCAGTACCTTCCTCTTGTTGTGAAACTTCGTAATATATAACCCCTCGGATCCCCCGAGGTTCGTATATTGTGGTTTTGTCGTGTTTTCATTTTGATTTGTTTCTGCCAGGACCTATCTTTGAAAGCTTTGAAGCACAATGGTGTCCGCCAAGGATAAGGGAAAGGAGCCTATGGAGGAAGATCTCCAAGACCCCGGGAAAGAGAAGGAGATCAAGAGTGAAGATGAAGAGGAGGCAAAGCACATCGGCACTACCATTGCAAGCGTTGGAGTGGTGGCAAACCCTGCCAGGACTATGTAAATTGGAGGGAAGCCTCCTCATCACCGTTCCGATCCTTGGTCACTTCCCCCACGTGCCAAGAATCCTTTCCATACCCTTATCCATGAGCATCAATACCAGAATATGCCCAAGGAGAAATTACCCTCCAATTGGGATTTGCCTCGTTCTAGCCATGCAGGAAAAGAAGACTTCAAGGAGGAAGAGTGGGGAAAGAATCACAAGAGCTGGAATTCGCAACCCGACATGATCATGAGCCGCATTGAGCAAAACTCGCAGCTTATTCGCAATCTCACCTTTGAGATCGAGGATTTGGGGAAACTGATCAAAGAGCTCATTGAAAGGATACCACCACGACCGAAGGAGTAATTCGTCATCAGGTTTGGCACCCCCATGGTTTGTTCCAAGCTTGGGGGAGTGCCGCGGTATCACATCACTATCTTCTATCTTTTTACCTTTTTAGTAGAGTCATATCATGAATAGAGAAGTTATCATGTAGGATGGTTTGCATTATGGAAGTGTCCCCTCTCTTGTTAGATATGTATCCCTTGGTGTGAGTTGCCGTTATGGAATATTAATGAGAAGTTCTATCATTTACTTTGCATATCTTATATTAGTTTTCAATTCGTGGTTATATGAGTGATCTTGTTGTTAGTATTGGTATCACTTTGGGATCATTGAGTTAATTTAGTTGGTTTTGGCAAACCTAGCTTGGTTAGTAGCAATCCTATTTTTGAGAGTTGAATGAAAAAGATAAAAGTATTCTAAAGAAATATAATTTCATCATCTTTCTTTCTTGATTTGCTCATAAGTTTAGTATTCTCTAGTTAAGATCTTTTGTGCTTCCAAGGAAGATTGCATGTTTGTCTTTATCACTTGTATGTTTATTTGTTTCCTTCAAATCTTATACTTGCTACCCAGCCTTGCTAGCAAAAAACCTGTACTGAGAGGGAATTCTTCTCGTGCATCCAATCCTTAAACAAAAACCTCTACCATTTGTGTCCACCATACCTACTTATTAGCATTATTGCTATTCCAAGTAAATTCTTGTTTTTATCTACCTTCCAAATTAAACTTGTTATGTGAAAATTAGTGATTAAAGGTCTCACGAACTTGATGGCACACTTTATTTTCTTGCACTTAATAAACTTGAACCAGTGGGTCCTTCTTTGTTGCGTATATGCTTGCGCTTTATGAGTTGAAGTTAGCAGAACCATGTATCATGGGGAACGCTTTCAACACTGCCATGGTACTTTGTATCTAGTTGATATCATGATTCTTTTGCCTATGGATCCCGACGGTGTGAAATAAAAGGGGAACTTGTAAGATCATGGAGTTCATATGTGTGTTAGAGAAACGCCTGGGCTGCTAGCCTAAGCCATGCCTAATCTGAAGGAAATATGCCCTGAGAGGCAATAATAAAGTTGTTATTATGTATTCCTTGTATATGTTAGATGTTTATTTTGCATGCTATATTGTATTGATAGGAAACGTCAATACATGTGTGTTTAATAAAGAAAAAGGGTTCCTAGTTATGCCTCTCTTATAGACTAGCTTGTTGATTAACAAGATGATCAAGGTTTCCTGATCATGGACATTGGATGTTGTTAATAACAAGGTCACATCATTTGTGAAATGATGTGATGAACATTCATCCGAAGTATAGCATTACGATCAAGTCATTATGTTTATATTGCTATAACATCATACGAAGTAGTCTTAGTCCTTAGACCATGAGATCATGTTAATTGCTAACACCAGAAAAGTATCTTGATAACATCAAACGTCACACCGTAACAGGGTGACTATAAAGGTGGGTTCAGTGCTATGAAGGTGTTATGTTGAGGCTCATGGATCAAGAGTGGAATTTGTCAATCCCGATGACGGATAGATATACTCTGGGCCCTCTCGGTGATATCACATTAAGATAGCTTGCAAGCAAGTGATGTGATCACTAGAATTTTATATCACGGGAACAAGAAAAGAGTGCATGTCGGTAACGATATCAAACTAGGTATTTGGATACCGATGATCGAATCTCAGACATGTATTATATGATGAGACAAAGGGACTAAATTACTAGCATTAAAGGTTCTCATGATCACAGAAGTCATCGTTGAATGTGCAGGAGTCAGTATGGATCTCTAGGTTCCGCTTCTGATTATTGATCTGAGAGGAGTCTCAATCATGTCTGCATTATTCGCGAACCATAGGGTGACAACACTTAAGGGTTGCCAGACACCATTTAGGAGCACATATGTTTCAGACAAAAGGTTTGCAAAGCGCAGGAAATGTTTCGATAGAAATAGGAATTGTTTCGATAGAAACCGAAATTGTTTCGGGTGAAATTGCAGAAAGTGGTTCTGCATGTGATATTGAAATGTTGCAAGGAGTTTTATGTGAATGTTTTTTAATTAAAGTAATTAACAAAATTCTGAATAAAATAAATAAAAGAGTTTTATTAAATTGAGAGTTGCATTTAATTTGGTGGAAATTAAATACATGTGAGTGGGATTTTGGGTGGAGGCCATGTTTATGTGAGTGGAGGTTCACCACATGAATGAAGGACGGGAGGAGTCCCCTGATACATTGCAAATGTATCTATAATTTTTGATGTTTCATGCTTGGTTTTATCTACTTTCTTGTGTTTTGTCCACACTTTGGAGTACTTTTCATATGATTTCTTGGACTAACCTATTAACAAGAGCCATAGTGCGGTACTTTTTTTGCTGTTTTTGGTTCTAGGAAAGTCAGAAAATGAATATTCTCGGAATTGGATGGGACAAAAGCCAAAAATCCTATTTTACTAGAAGACTCCCGGAGCCAGAATATGAGACGGAGTGGGGCTGGGGCCAGCCACCACCAGCAGCCATGCTGGGCCTGGCCGTGCCAAGGGGTGGTCTGGTCGCCCCAGACACCCCCTCGGTCTCCCTCTTCGCCTATAAGTTGCCTTCTGACCTAAAAACTCTGGGGGGTTCGACGTTTTTCTAGAAGGAGTTCCACTTCGCCGCCACCACCAGATTCCACGAAACAGCACTAGAAACTCCGTTCTGGCACCCTGCCGGGACGGGGAATTGGAGGAGATCATCGCCATCATCATCACCATCGCTTCTCCATCGACCATCCATGTTTCCTGCATCTATGAGTGAGTAATCCCCCACTGTAGGCTATGGGGATGGTAGGGATTGGATGAGATCGTTCATCTAATGGCATCAGATTGTTAGGGCACGGTGCCTAGTATCTTTTATTAGTGCTTTATGACTTTGTTGCGACTTGTTGTGCTTAATTCTTGTCACTAGGGCCCGAGTGCCATGATTTCAGATCTGAACATGTTATTGATTCATTATGATAGTATTGTTTATGGTCTTATCTACAAGTTGTATACACACGTTGTTGTCCGAAACCAATGGCCTGAAGTGGCGAAATCGGGATAACGGAGGAATGGCTTTGATGTGAGGATCACATGTGTTCACGGAGTGTTAATGCTTTGCTCCGGTGCTCTTTTAAAAGGAGCACCTTAATTGCCAGTAGTTCCCTTGAGGCCCCGCTGCAAACGGGCTGGCAGGACAAAAGATGTTGTGCAAGTTCTCATTGCGAGCACGTATGACTATATATGGAACACATGCCTAGGATTATCTAGTACTTGGATGCTTTATCTTATTTATCTGCAATTGCCCTATGTTCTGATTGCTATGTGAATTGTCTTGTCCATGCAACGCCCGTCCATCCATCCCTATGCCTACCTCACTCGAATCCTACTATTCTTTGCTATTATTCTGCTGTCTTTACTTTCTTTATTCTTGCTACTTTGCTATTCCTACTACAAAACTGTTACTCTTGATAAACTTTGTGAGCAAGATTGTTTCCAGGTGCAGCTGAATTGACAACTCAGTTGTTAAGGCTTATAAATATTCTTTGGCTCCCCTTGTGTCGAATCAATAAATTGGGTTTCACTTCCCTCGAAAATACTGCGATACACCCTCTATACTTGTGGCTCATCAAGACTATTTTCTGGCGCTGTTGCCGGGGAGCATAGCATTATTTATCAAGTTCACTTGGATTCTCTATTGTTCGCTACTATCCATCCATCATGGGTAAGTCTCGTAATGGCAAGGTTCCTATTTTACCATCCACTACAAGAAGAGGTACGGTTCTGAATACCTCTATTGCTCTTGATTCACCATCTGTTATGAGTAAGCTCGTTACACCACCACATACACATGCTACACACACTGCTACTACTGCTGAATCTGAAACTTCGGATGCTTATGATGCTGCTTCTACTATGCTTGATAAGAGTGGTTCATTAGGTCCTTTCCTAGATGCTACAATTGCTAGAACTATAGCTGGAAATACTGAAACTCCTAATGAAGACACTACTACTACACCTGTTAGTTCACCTGAGTCTAGTGAGAGTTATGACATTGAAGATGGTTATGTTGAGATGATCGATGAATTTATTAAAGAATGTAAAAACATCCATGATAGGAGCGCTGCTAAGAGTCTCCTTGGGAGGCGTACTATTAGACCCAAATTGTCTCCTATTCTAAGTTTGCTGCTTCCCCCATAAACATTACAGATAAAGATTATGATTTCTCTCTCGATCTATCTTACATAGCTATTGTTGAGAAAGAACCTTTTTGTGGAACTAAGAATGAAAGTGCGGTAGCACATATGAATGAACTTTCTACCATGAGTGGCTTGTTTTCTGATGATATTAAGATGCGTACTTACTTTGTTGCTAAGATTTTCCCCTTTTCACTGAAAGGAGAAGCTAAAACTTAGTTTAGTAATTTACCTCCTGGATCTATTGATAGCCCTGATTGCTTGATTAGTACTTTCCTGCAGAAATATTTTCCTCCTAGTGCTAGACATGCTATTTTGCAGGAACTTTTTGATTTTAAACAGGGAGAAAAAGAGGTATTGCCCGAATCATGGGCAAGGTTTTGTGCTTTGATTCATGCACAAGCTGGAAGTCCATTACCTAAGAATGAGCTTCTTGATATATTTTATAATGGACTAACTGAAGAATCTAGGACATACCTAGATAGTTGTGCTGATTGTGTTTTCAGGAATAGGACTCCTAAGGAAGCTGAGGAATTAATGGCTAAAATAAGTAAGAATTATGAAGATTGGACTCCTCCTAAACAAGCTATACCTGAAGTAATTGTACCTGAACCTTCTATTCCGGTGCCTATTCCAACATCAAAGAAGAGGGGAGTTATTGAATTAAATGATGAAGTGATGAAGGAAGCTAAGAAATGTCTTAAGGAGAAGGAAATTAAAGCTGCAGATGTCAAGAATTTACCTCCTATTGAAGAGTTATGTAAGCCTATTCCCTACTCATCCACTATCGAGGTACACTCTCTCCAACACTTTGATGAAGGTGATATCCCTTACTCTAAACCTCCTGATCAATGCTTAGAAGAATTCGATATCTTTATTGTTAGGCAAGATAATTTTAATAAAAGGGTGCAAAATCATCTAATGGAAAACACTAGAGCTATTATTGAGTTGAAATATATTGTGGAAAGAACCTCTAATGATGTTAAAATGATTGTTAAACACTTTCAAATGGTTCAAACTCAAATAGATCAACTCGTCAAATAGATCAACTCGCTAAACAAAAACATGCTTATGAAATTAGAACTAGAAGTGGTGCTGCTACCCAGGATCCTCTATATCCTGAGGGGCATCCCAAAAGAATTGAGCAGGATTCTCAACAAGCTGAAAATAGTGGCTCTACTCGTAAGAAAAGGAAAAAGAAACATAAAACTGTTGTAGAACCCTCTGAACCTGCTATGGATCCTAATAGTATATCCATCTCTGATGCTGAAACTGAAAGTGGTAATGAAGAAAATGTTGTTCCTAATGAACAAAAAGTTGAAGAAGAACCTGAAAACCACACTAAGAATACTAAATACACTAAAGAAGATTTTATTGCTAAGAAACATGGTAGTGAAAGAGAACCTTGGGTCCAAAAACCTATGCCTTTCCCTGATAAGAAACACAAGTCAAAGGAAGATGAACACTATAATAAGTTTTGTGAGTGGATGAAACCTTTATTCATGCAAATTCCTTTGACTGATGCTATTAAATTGCCTCCTTACTCAAAGTATATGAAGGATATTGTCTCGAATAAAAGGAAGATCCCTAATGAAGAAATCTCTACTTTGCTTGCTAATTATTCCTTTAATGGTAAGGTTCCAAAGAAACTTGGAGACCCAGGGGATTCCAACTATCCCTTGCTCTATTAAGAATAGTTATGTTAGAACTGCTTTGTGTGATTTGGGAGCTGGAGTTAGTGTTATGCCTTTCTCTCTCTATAAGAGGCTTCAACTAGAAAAATTAATACCAACTGATATATCTTTGCAAATGGATGATAAATCTATCACTATTACTGTTGGTATATGTGAGGATGTACCTGTCCAAGTGGCTCATAATTGCTTGATATTACCTGATTTTGTTGTGCTTGAAATGCCTGAAGATGATAATATGTCTATTATTCTTGGAAGACATTTTCTTAATACTGCAGGAGCTGTTATTAATTGTAATCAAGGAAAGGTGACTTTCAATGTGAATGACAAGGAACATACTGTCTATTTCCCCAAGAAGGTTGAAAGAACGTATGGTTTGAATTCAATTGAACATGTTGAGGGCATTCAAGTTGGAGAAATATATTGTCCCATACCAAGAGAAAAATTTGAAACTATTATGATTGGGACCATTGCTATCAAGGTTGAGGTAACATAATCATTAGTGGAATACAATGTTTTGTCTCATATTAAATTGTTTTGGTAACAAGACCTGATCAACCTTGTTAACAAAAGGATTTTGCTGAACAAAACAATGTTTTCACTATGATTATCTCCGCTTACTTCTATTCTGTCCATTTCAGTTTTTGCTTATGCCTAACTTAAAGGCGTTAAAGAAAAGTACTTATTGGGAGATAACCCAAAAGTTTTAGATGAGTCTTGGAAGTTATTACTTCAGTAATAACCGCTCCTTATCCTTTTTATTTGCTTTTTGTGCCAAGAGTAACCTCTAATGAGAGAGAAGTAATGATTGGGAAAGTTGCTGTCCCGAAACAGATTTCTGTGCTTCACCGTAAAAATTCGTGTAAAATCTCTGAACGTCTTTTTGAGGCGTGAATTTTTGTGCTTCTGCCCCAGGTTGTTATCTAACTTTAATTAGTTCAACACTTTTTGATTTGAGCAACAGAAGGTCTTCGAAAAAATCGTCTTTATCTGCTGGTCTGTTTTGACAGATTTCTGCCATTTTCTGTATTTGCTTCTTGTTGGTTCCTTTTTGAGTTCTTTTGGGGAATTGAGATTTTTAAGGGAAGTGCTACAGTAGCTAGTGTTCTAATGGAAGTTTATTTGGTGTTATAACTGAACCTTAAGACTTATTTATCTTGAGTGCACTAATGTTGCTAATAAAGATTGTGTGAAGTTTTGTATGAAGGAAAAAATTCAGGTGTATGGAAGGAATGAGTAATTAGATGAAGGATGGAATAAAGCTCAAGCTTGGGGATGCCACACGTGTTACCCCAAGAAATATCCAAGAAGTACAAGCGTCAAAGCTTGGGGATGCCCAAGGCATTCCCTTCTTCATCAATAAAAATTCCAGGTTTCTTCCAAACGCTTCATTTTTATTGTTTCATGCACGGTTGTGTTGTTCTTGGAGCGTCTTCTTTTTCGTTTTCATTTGCTTTTGTTTGCTTAGTTTTCTGAATAAATTGGTTGGACCCCCTCTTTCATACATTGGTGTTCAAATAGTTTGGTTTGGTTTGGAAAAGTGTAGGAAAGCTCATGCTTAAGTGGTAAAGAGAGTTTGTTTTTGACTATGGCCTATGCTTTGTCATGCCATGCTTGATATTGTTTTGGATTTATTCTTAGTATTCTTTGCTGTAGCATGACTTGTCATAAACAATTGATATTGCTTAATGTGCCTTGGATGAATCATGCGTTGTTTTAGCATATTAAAGCATAGTATAGTGGTATTCTCCTTTGATGCTTTATTTGGGTTGACTTGGCGCATGCTCACACCATGTTATGACTATCTCAAGTCACCATAAGCCTTTATGATTCTTTAGTTTTCAACTTGTAGTATCACTTCATGCTTTGATCAATGATGTTTTATCGCTCTGCATGATTATGGCCATGATTGCTCTCTTAGTTTGTCGCTCCCAGTCTTTTGCTAGCCTCCACAACCAAGTATGAGTTTCACTCATGCATCCAACTCCGTAAACCAAGTTATTCCAAAGAGTCCACCATACCTACCTACTAGCTTATGCTATTCCAAGTATATTCATGCTTTTGTTTACCTTCCAAATTAAACTTGTTATGAGAAAACTAGTGATTAAAGCTCTCACGAACTTGATGGCACACTTTACTTTTATTGCCCTTAATAAACTTGAACCATTGTGTCGTCTATGTTGTATATGCTTGCACTTATTTGTTGGGAATTAGCAGAGAACCATGCTGTCATGGGGAACACTTTCAACATTGCACTTGGTACTTGTACCTAGTTGATATCATGCTCTTTTGTATATGGATGTCGTCGGTGTGAAATGAAAGGGGAGCTTGTAAGTCCATGAAGTTACGTATATGTGTTAGAGAAACGCCTGTGCCGCTGGTATAATCCATGCTGACATGGTGCAAACCTGCAACGTAACCATAATGAGTTGTCTATGAAGCATTGCTGAGATACTCATTGTCTGCTTGCCTTGTCATTGTGATATGGGGATTCTTCCGTATCATCGGGCAAGGGGTACCCTGTTGGCGGTTCTCTATGATACACATGTACTTACAATGACAATAACTTACTGGTGACTAAACTTGAGTAGCATGAGGAGCGGCCCTCATATTCAAGGGACATGAGATTCCTAACTTATACTTCGTCAAGCATGTACACCATAGTTTGTTCACTTTAACCTTAATCACTTCAAGATGCTTATGATAGGGGCAATGAGAGCTAAAAGCTAATAAGTACCATAATTTTTGGAAGCTCTTTATGAGACTTGAATCCCTACTTCCTTCTATGAAGGCCTTTCTTCCACTTATATATTGAGTCTCCACCTTCTATCTTTATGCACCTACTTTGAGAGCATAGTGGCCATTCTTAGTTCTATGTGCATTGTCCCAAGACTAGTTGATTGATGCATAACTTGATATTGCTTGTTTTAAACTATTTGTATCTAGTCACTCTTATGAACTTTGAAGGTGTCCTGTGCATTTATATTTGCTACTCTATGAGGGACAAGCTGAATGCCATTATGCTATGTTTTCTTTATGTGAAACAAACAAACGTCTTGCAAAGCATTGTTATTCATGAATCTTTTGTTTGTGCCTTTTCATGTTGCAACATAGTTTCTTTGTCTTATTGCTAGAACTTTGTCTTTCATGTTATGATTGAAGTACTATGATCCCAGCTTCGAATGTTTTACAAATACTTTGATCAAGTTTATGATGGTGCATGTCACCTCAAAAATTATTCTTTCTTTTTATCACTTACGTACTCGAGGACGAGCAGGAGTTAAGCTTGGGGATGTTGATACATTGCAAATGTATCTATAATTTTTGATGTTCCATGCTTGGTTTTATCTACTTTCTTGTGTTTTTTCCACACTTTGGAGTACTTTTCATATGATTTCTTGGACTAACCTATTAACAAGAGCCACGATGCGGTGCCTGTTTTCTGCTGTTTTTGGTTCCAGGAAAGTCAGAAAATGAATATTCTCGGAATTGGACGGGACAAAAGCCAAAAATCCTATTTCACCAGAAGACTCCCGGAGCCGGAATATGAGACGGAGTGGGGCTGGGGCCCAGCCATACCACCTGGCCGCGCAGGCCGGGCCTGGCCGTGCCAAGGGGTGTTCTGGTTGCCCCAGACACCCCCTCGGTCTCCCTCTTCGCCTATAAGTTGCCTTCTGACCTAAAAACTCTAGGGGGGGGTCGACATTTTTCTAGAAGGAGTTCCGCTCCGCCGCCACCACTAGATTCCACAAAACAGCACCAGAAACTCCGTTCTGGCACCCTGCCGAGACGGGGAATTGGAGGAGATCATCGCCATCATCATCGCCATCGCTTCTCCATTGACCATCCATGTCTCCCCCATCTATGAGTGATTAATCCCCCACTATAGGCTATGGGGATGGTAGGGATTGGATGAGATCATTCATGTAATGGCATCAGATTGTTAGGGCACGGTGCCTAGTATCTTTTATTAGTGCTTTATGACTTTGTTGCGACTTGTTGTGCTTAATTCTTGTCACTAGGGCCTGAGTGCCATGATTTTAGATCTGGACATGTTATTGATTCATTATGATAGTATTGTTTGTGGTCTTATCTACAAGTTGTATACACACGTTGTTGTCCGGAACCAATGGCCCCGAAGTGACAGAAATCAGGATAACCGGAGGGAATGGCTTTGATGTGAGGATCACATGTGTTCACAGAGTGTTAATGCTTTGCTCCGGTGCTCTATTAAAAGTAGCACCTTAATTGCCAGTAGTTCCCTTGAGGCCCCGCTGCAAACGGGCTGGCAGGACAAAAGATGTTGTGCAAGTTCTTATTGCGAGCACGTATGACTATATATGGAACACATGCGTAGAATTATCTAGTACTTGGATGCTTTATCTTATTTATCTGCAATTGCCCTATGTTCTGATTGCTATGTGAATTGTCTTGTCCATGCAACGCCTGTCCATCCATCCCTATGCCTACACTTTCGAATCCTCATTTCTTGCTATTATTCTTGCTGTCTTTACTTTACTGTTGCTACTACTTTGCTATTCCTACTACAAAACTATTGCTACTGATAAACTGTTGTGAGCAAGATTGTTTCCAGGTGCAGCTGAATTGATAACTCAGTTGTTAAGGCTTATAAATATTCTTTGGCTCCCCTTGTGTCGAATCAATAAATTGGGTTTCAGTTCCCTCGAAAATACTGCGATACACCCCCTATACTTGTGGGTCATCATCCCCCCTCATGCGCCGGCTATGGGAGGGGAGGGGTCTCCCTCCCTCCTATATAAATCCCCCCTCTCCACTCTCACAAACCACACCTCCTCGTGAAGGATCTCTCTCCCCCACTAAATATTCCCCCATGGTCTCGGATTAGCGAGATACATGTTCCCGATGGCCTTGCGTCTGGAAGGAGTTGCTGCTTCCACTGATCCGCTGGAGCGAGGAGGTGGAGGTTGTCTGGTAGCTTGAACGTGTGTGCGAGGACGGATGCGTTGTTGATTTGCGGCGCTCGGACTTCCACACGATCTTGAGATCGGCAAGCGTACGACTACACCAACCACGAGTTCCTACTCGTTAACAAAACTCGCTGTCTTCGAGGGTAAGTTCCCCATGGATGTATGTCCACCCGTTGCTCTATATCTAGTAGATAGATCTTGGCGTATAGTTCTCATCATAGGATTTTTTGTTTTATATGCTGCGGACCCAACATAATCATGGTGGACACTTGCAGCATAACTATAGTGAGCATTCTATGAAGCATCCTCAATAAAAACCTATGCAAATAGCAAATAAAAAGTCGCTGATATGCTCATTGTCTGCTTGCCTTGTCATTTTGATTATGGGATAGCTCCTGTATCATGTGCAAGGGGTACCCCGTTGGCGGTTCTCAATGATACACATGTATTATCAATGAAAAGAGCTTACTCGTGACTGAAGTTGAGTAGCATGAGGTTCGGTACTCGTAAGTAAGGGGATGACATTTCAACTTATAACTTGTCAAGCATATCCTCTTAGTTGTGTCACTTTAACCTTAATCACCTAAAGATGCCTATGATAGGGGCAGTGAGAGCTGAAAGCTAATAAGTACCATAATTTTTGGGAGCTCTTTATGAAACTTGAAATCCCTGCTTCCCTCTACGAAGGGCCTTTCTTTTACCTTTTAGTTGAGTCAGTAAACCTATTCCCTTCTATCTCAGCAAGTATTTTGAGTTGTTGTGTTTCATTCATTCATATGATGATTTATTCAATCATGTTTCTTATGTTCCCTGTTTTGCACATTACTCTTATCTTGGTGTCTACTACTTTGAAAGCTATCATTGAAAATCAGTTATTTGTGAACTCTAGCAAATTATCAACTATTCTTCGACCAAGAGCTAAGTTTGCCATTACCAATTATGATTTACTTTATGTATCTTTATTGTGTTTCCTTTACTCATTACAAGTTGAGTTATATAATAGTGAGTTGTCTTCTACTATGATCTATGTATTGATGAATGTGATGCTTCTTATCTGTATTCTTTTATCGACTCTTTACTCCATAAACCCGAGGTCATGTTTATTGAGCTCAGTTTCGCTTGGGGACAAGTGAAGTCTAAGCTTGGGAGAGTTGATATGTCCATTTTGCATCACTATTCTATGTCATAATTTACTGTTATTCATTGATATATTTCATATTAAGAGGTGATACTTATGTTATTTCATCTGTTTTTGCATGGTTGATGACTTTTGGAGCATGGACCGCTGTAGTGAGGATTCTGATGGAAAAGGTGTTGTTTGGAGACAAAATTCGCGAAGATTAGAAAATCTGGGAAAATATACGGAAAATCCTATTTTCCGTAAGGCGAAGAAGTTAAGGAGGAGTGGAGATGGGCCACAGGGGGCCCACACCACCCCCTAGCGTGGGCTAGCCTAGGCCGCGCCACCAGGTGGTGTGGCTGCCCTGGCCCACCTCTGGCTCTCCCCTCTGGCATATATATTCCTCCCGAAACCCTAATGTTGGGGATATACTTTCCGGGTATCCTCACAGTTCCTCACTGACCAGGGTGGCCCACTTCGGGTTAGAGCTTTGCTTCACGGGCGGCCCAGTCAGGGAGAAAGACGGAGTCCAATCCGGCTACGGGAAGGCCTAGAAGACTTACCGACTTAGGCCCATAATGTTACTTGTAGTTCAAGATGTACTCTGTAACCGACTCTTAGACGTAGCCGGATAGATCTCTCCTGTAAACCCTAGGCCGGATATCTATATAAGCCGTCCTAGGGAGAGCCTTTAGGGCACCCAATACTTTAGACCCTCAACTCGCATAGGCGAAACCCTTGTAACCCATATTCCGGCTCTGCCGTATTACTGGATTGCTAGCAGGAGTAGGATCCGTCCAAAGCCGGCGGATTCGAACCTGGGTAAACTTGTGTGCTCACCGTCCCGGAACACCATACGTCTCACACCCCTCTCTTCCGCACGCCTCGAGGACCCCCTCGTGGCATACTTGTCATCAATCCGACGACAGTTGGCGCCCACCTTGGGGCTGGTGAGCTTCGGATCTGCGTTTCAAGCGGAATCTGCAAGAATCAGAATCGGCGAGACTATCGCCGTCGGTCGCATCCTCTATGCCAGCGACGTCCCTCTCATCGTTCTCGACGAGACTTGGATCCCGGCAAGGGAGGCCGTGGCTGCCTACACAATCATGTCTTTTGGCGAGATCGATGTTTACATCGGTTTCGCTGAACCTGCCCAACCCACCCCAGCGGTGATGATAGAGGTAGAAGAATTTTCTGGGTCTCCTTTGTCCGTGGAGGCGGCAGAGTTCCGGATCTCAGAAAACCCTAATCCCACCTAGCCCGCACCAGCTGCGGAGATAGTGGAGAAACCCGAACCTGAAGAAGACCTAGCGGTCAACGTCGAATCTAGAGTGGATCTCCCCGGAGGATCCGAATCCCAGATCGACCCACCCGTGGAAGTCGAAATCCAGGAGGAGCATATCAACGACACTAATTCCGGCTCTGATGATGCCGGAACAGACAGGTCTTTCCTAAGGTACACACTACGACGTATGATACTGCAAGGCAAAAGCGCAGATACAATCCTCGAGACCATCAAAAGTTTCGATATGGCTGATCGCGAAAGCCGTAGGTACCTCAGGAAGCACGTCGCGCCGTCGGATCGTGGGATCCGGATCTGGCTCTGCCGATCTTTGGAAAACACCGACTCGGTCTTTGGAGGCAATCGAACAAACACCGATACCCGCATCCTCGGATGAGTCGATGGCGTCGTGATTTCCGAAAGTTCTCCGCAGAATATGAAGAGGAGTATAACTCCAAAGCTGCAGAAGAAGGAGAAGCCATGGATGAAGGATCCGGGGAACACTCTCCCAAAACGCAGGATGACATGGACGTCGGAGATAATCCTGAGGTCTAGATGTCTGAAAGTACCGATCAGAGCTTGACTCCGGGAAACGGACCCAAAGCCGTCTTTGCTACCGGCGCTTCCAAGAAGGCAAAGAAGAAGAACAAGAAAAACAAGACCCCGGCAAAAGACCCTCTGACAGAGGAGGTGATTGCCAAGGAATACGAAGAAGACTCAGATGGAGCACTTATCCCAGACGAGCTGAAGAAAGAAGCATCGTTGGATGGACACGTGATCACTGAAGGTGCGCGTAAACTCATCGATGCCGCATTAACCAGACCTATCCCTACAGCTGCAGAATTTACTGCAGATGAGCTGGATGAAAAGGTGCAAGCCCTAGAAGCGCGTCGTCAACAACTCCTCGATGAAGCCAAAAACATCAAGGTGGAGAAGAAACGCATGTCGAACAAGGAGTACATGTCTCGTCTGCATCAGAAGACATGGAAGCGTCACATAGATGACAACCAATTCCCACGTGTCTGTGCCGTCCTTTTTGGAGATGAGATGGGGAAGCCACGGAAAGATACCAACAGAGATTGGGTATTCCCAACGCCAGTGCAAAATACCGTGGCAGCCCGAGAAATTCTATCGGCTAATCCAGGACCAGAGGAGATCCGTTTGGGTATCAAGCTACTCAACAAGGGACTAGAGCAGTAAAAGGTCGCCCTGTCCGGAAGTCAAAAACTGGTCTCAGATGCTGACCAATGTCGCATAGATCCGGCATGGGCTGGCGTAAGATCCCATTACGTCCGGGCGCAGTATCATGACCCCGAATGCAGGGAGGAAAATTATTCAAGAACCGGATCTTCAGGACAGCATCACAAAACTTCACGTAACTGGAGCAACGTCGCCCCAACAGCCGAGAAAGACGCCATCACTGCCCTGAATCCGACGAACCCTCCCCGACAAGAATCTAAGGATCAAAGGGGAGAAGATAAAGAGAAACGTCGGGAGGAGGATCGTTAGATAATGCCACTGTCGTGGTGGTGTCACGGCAGATGCCATAGATAGGCTAAAGGTGGGGACTAATACATGCTAGGGGAATCCAGGGAGGGATAGTGAAGTGATTCTCCACGTAGAAGTTTATACTTGCTTTTCCTCCAAGGTTACAAGTGCTCCTAGAGCTGTATTGGTGAGAGGAGGAAGAAGGTGTTGGGCCACGCAGAGAAAAACAAAACTTTTTCCTACGCGGTGATCCCAAGATCCAGCTCAGGTAGAAGGCCACGAGGATTGCCACTAGACGCGCAGTTGCGGAATTGATGAAGCACGTCGCTTGATGCAGTGCAGTCCTCGCGATCCGTTCTGGTTCCACGATCCACGATCCATTCTTTCTTCACGATCGTCGAAGCGCTGAACGTACAACACCTCCGCCGGTATCCACACGTACGAGGAGGAGCGCCGATGGGCGCTGCTAGGTCGATGCAGCGTGACAGGACTGGACTAGAGCTAGGGTTTCCAACACATGGAGTGACCTAACCTTGTGATCTAAGCACCTGCGCCCTAGCTTATATAGGGAGTGAAAGTGGGATCCACTCACTTGTGGCCCAGTCACTAAAAGGCCTATATTTGCCACTGCAAGTCTCACTTGCTGACTAAGTCCATGTCACTATTTGGGTCCAACCCAAATAGGTTTCTTGTTTGGGTCTAGCCCAAATGGCTCCTGCTCTTAAGTGTGTGACCCGACAGGCTCATGGTAACCCGGACACGATTCTGAGTCTCACTCGTGATCGATCAGTTGGTAGCGGCTCCTAGCAGAACGTGCCAACTCCCAAGTACCAATAAGTCATGACGACATACCTTCCAATGCGACTTTCATCTGAGTCCCTTTTGCCTCATGATATACCTTGTCGGACTATAGGAGAATGATCGTCATCCCTTAAATAGTCCGACTCTCTTTCTCGATCCGAGATAAGTGATCCATCCGACTAACTCTTAGTCGGCTGCCTCGGTTAACACTTATCCGAGACGCGCATGGCCATGCTTTCCGAATCATATCTTCCGAGAGGTCCCAGAGAGTATCTCTCCGAATGGAGGGGCAAAATCCTGTCTTGGTTATTCACATCACGCAGCTTGATTCTTAGTCGACCTGAACTCCGCCATTATAACTGCCCAGTGACAGAACAACGTTTGACAGAACCTAAGTCGGAGATCCTCAACTCGGATTGTGCAATAACCTCAGGTCTAAGGATTACATTGATTGAGACATGCAAATGACGACTTGTTCGTTGCATCTCAATATGGGTCGATCAGGCTAGCTAAACTCTTTAGCCGAATCCGTGTAAGTCAGAATAGCATCTCCATGCCCATGACAAGTGGAACCTAGTCATCTGCCGACTTTCACATTGGTCTAAGTTGTGTGTCCAGCACAACCTCAATGACCAAGGACAATTAGTACGAACAACATGAATATATAGTTCCACAATCAAATCACATATTCGATGATACATATTAGTAGTTCATACATGGACCATAACCTTATGAATACATTGGGAATAACATCATACATGATTGCCTCTAGGGCATATTCCCAACAGTCTCCCACTTGCACTAGAGTCAATCATCCGACATCACATGTCTAGGCATCTAATGCCCATAGCTCTCAGGTGCGCCTCATGCTCTGGCTGTGGAAGTGGCTTTGTCAACGGATCTGCAATGTTTGCATCCGTGTGTACCTTGCATAACTTGATATCACCTTGATCCACGAACTGGTGAATAAGGTGGTACCGCATGAGTATATGTTTGTTCTTCTGGTGTTGCCTAGGTTCCTTGGCTTGTGCAATAGCACCATTGTTGTCACAATACACGTTTAACGGATTGGACGAGCCCTGAACCACACCAAGATCCATGAGGAAATTCCTCATCCAAACAGCTTCTTTTGCCGCCTCCGAGGCAGGAATATACTCAGCCTCTATCGTAGACGTAGACACCATTTCTTGCTTGGAACTTTTCCAGCTCACAGCCCCTCCGTTTATCACAAACACATATCCGGATTGCGAACGAGAATCATCCGATTCAGTGAGATATATCGCATCCGTGTAACCCTTTACACTGAGTTCATCCTCACCTCCATAAACCAGGAACATATCCTTAGTCCTTCTCAAGTACTTTAGGATATTTTTAGCCATTGCCTAGTGGATTTCTCCAGGGTCAGCCTGGTACCTGCTCACAACACTTAGAGCATAGGAAACATCCGTCCTAGTACAAATCATAGCATACATGATGGATCCGACTGTAGAAGCATACGGAATCGCACTCATCCGACTTCGCTCATCAGTTGTCGAAGGACACTGAGTCTTGCTAAGTTTTACGCCATGGACATCGGTAAGAACCCCTTCTTAGACGATTCCATGTTGAACTTCTTCAACACTTTGTCCAAATATGTACTCTGACTCAATCCAATGAGCCGCCTTGATCTATCTCTATAGATCCGGATTCCTAGTATGTAAGTCACCTCACCCAAGTCTTTCATCGAAAAACTCTTTTCCAATGATTCCTTGGTCTCTTGCAACATCTGGACATCATTTCCAATTAGTAATATGTCATCCACATATAAGATCAGAAAGTTCACTTTGCTCCCACTAAACTTCTTGTATAAACAAGAATCATGATCACTTTTGATGAAGCCAAACGATTTGACTACCTCATCAAAGCGAATGTTCCAACTTCGAGATGCTTGCTTCAACCCATAAATGGATTTCTGAACCTTGCATACCTTGTCAGCATTATCCGGATCAACAAAACCCTCGGGCTGTATCATATACACATCCTCGGTTAAATTTCCATTAAGGAAAGCCGTTTTGACATCCATCTGCCATATCTCATAATCGAAATAGGCTGCTATAGCTAACATGATCCGAACTGATTTAAGCATCGCTACAGGAGAGAAAGTCTCATCATAGTCAACTCCTTGAACTTGTCGAAACCGTTTCGCGACAAGCCGTGCCTTATAGATAGAAACATTTCCATCAATATCAGTTTTCTTCTTAAAGACCCATTTGCACTCGACGGGTCTTGCACTGTCTAGCAGATCAACCAAGTTCCAAACTTGATTTTCATCCATGGACTTTAACTCGGATCTCATGGCTCCAAGCCATGACTCGGAATCAGAACCCACCATCGCTTCCGAATAAGTTGCCAGCTCATCACTGTCCAACAGCATCACATCACGAACACTTCACAATCTGGCCGATCTTCGCAGTGTCGGTGCAATTTCCGGCTCAGGTACCACGTCTGGCTCAACCTCTAAGGCTTTTGCCGACTCGCTGCTAGCCGGTATTTCTTGAATTTCTTCGAGATGCACCGTACTCCCACTGACTCCCCGACTGAGAAACTCTTTCTCAAGGAAGACACCGTTTCGAGCGACAAACACTTTGCCTTCTTCTCGGTTGTAGAAGTAGTAACCCAATGTTTCCCTCGGATACCCCACGAAAATACACTTATCCGACTTAGTTGTAAGCTTGTCCGACTGAAGTCGCTTGACAAAAGCTTCACAACCCCAAATCTTGAGAAAAGACAAACTTGGCTTCTTGCTAGTCCACATCTCATGCGGTGTTTTTTCTACCGACTTTGATGGTACTCTATTTAGTGTGAACGCTGCAGTTTCTAGACAATATCCCCAAAATGATAAAGGCAGATCTGTCCGACTCATCATTGATCGTACCATGTCCAACAAGGTCCGATTCCTCCTTTCCGATACACCGTTTCTCTGCGGTGTTCCTAGAGGAGTGAGTTGGGGAACTATTCCACAACTCTTCAGATGGTCATCAAACTCATGGCTCATGTACTCGCCTCCTCGGTCCGACCGAAGAAACTTTATTTTCTTGCCAAGTTGATTTTGTACCTCATTTTGGAATTCCTTGAACTTTTCAAAGACTTCCACTTATGTTTCATCAAGTAGATATATCCATATCTACTCAAATCATCAGTGAAGGTAATGACGTACTCATAACCACCTCTGGCTGTCGTGCTCATTGGGCCACATACATCACTATGTACTAGTCCCAATAAGTCGGACGCCCTTTCACAACTCTTTGCAAAAGGTGTCTTGGTCATCTTGCCGAGAAGGCAGGATTCGCATGTTTCGAACGACTCCAAGTCGAACGAAGTTAGGATTCCCTCATCATGGAGATTCTTCATGCGTTTCCAACTTATATGACCAAGCCGACAATGCCAAAAGTAAGTCACATTCAGATCATTTGGTTTTAACCTTTTCACATTTATGTTAAAGACAGATTCACCCTCAAGATTCAAAATAAATAATCCGTCCTAGACGGGTGCAAAACCGTGAAACATATCATTCAAATATAAAGAACAACCATTATTCTTAATATTTGACTCATAGCCCTGTCTCATCAAACATGAGGCAGAAATAATGTTTCGACTAAGCACTGGAACATAATAACAATTATTCAGCTCCATTAAGAATCCGAAAGGTAAATGAAGTTGCGTCGTGCCGACTTCCAACGCAGCAACTCTTGCTTTGTTGCCGACCCGAATGTCAACCTCGCCTCTTGCCACGCTCCTAGTTCTTACAAGTCCCTGCAATGAGTTGCATATGTGAATGACTGATCCGGTATCATATACCCAAGAACTACCAGGTGCATCAGTAAGATAAATGTCTATAACATTGCAAACAAGTGTACCTGAGTCGGAAGTCACACCTCCGCTCTTGGCTTTGTCAGCCAGATACTTGCTGCAATTCCTCTTCCAGTGGCCATCCGACTTGCAGTAGAAGCAAGTGGATCCGGCTACAGGAGATGGCTTAGTCCCTGAGGAAGCGCTTTGGACTGGGTCCTCAGCCTTACCTCCTGACTTTGCCTTCTTCTTCTTAGTCCAAGAACTCTTCTTGAACTTAGCCTTATTCTGTACCATCAACACTTGACTAGCACCTTTCTTGAGATCCGCCTCAGCCTGCTTGAGCATCCCATGTAATTCAGTGAGCTTCTTATCCATACCATGCATGTGGTAGTTCGATATGAACTGACCATACGCACTAGGAAGAGAGTTCAGAATTATGTCTATAGCGAACTCTTCGCTTATGGGGTAGCCAAGTCTTTCTAGAGATTGCACGTAACCAACCATCTTGATCACATGCGGACTCAGTGGATCGCCATCCTTAAGCTTGCAGCTCAACAGAGCCTGAGAGACTTGATACCTCTCAGTCTTTGCCTGAGCCTAGAACATACTTTTGAGGCTTTCGATCATATTGTAGGCCTCAACATTCTCGAACTGCTACTGCAAGTCCGGTTCCATGTGAGCAAGCATAAGACAGCTAATCTCCGTAGATTCATCATAAATCCGATGGTAGGCATTGGTGGCTGCGACAGTCGCATTCTCATCTGGCTCAGCTGGAAGTGGGTTGTCTAGGACACGATCCCTCTTTTCTTGTTTGAGAACAATTCTCCGATTACGATACTAGTTGGTGAAGTTAGTTCCATTCAGCTTATCTTTCTCTAAGATGGTTCTCAAAGCAAAACCGGAAATCTGAGGAAGACTGCTAGGTGCCATTGATCTACAACAGAAAATATGCAAAATACTTAAGACATGTATCCATAAAAGAGCAAGCATATTAAACCTTTTAATATTTATGCTCCCACTAGAACCAACACCCCTCCGATGGTTACTTAGTGATTCAGGACCCTAAATAACCAATTCAACTAGTGAGCTTTAGCATCACTGCTAGCCGTCAAGTGATCTAGGTAGACAACTCCTTGTCAATCGTATCTCATACGACTCATGTTGAATGGGTGGCATTACATGCCCCAGCTCCCATCCGACTTTTCCCCAAGTCCCACAACCGTTGTGATAGACCTGTCTAGATTACCAAGCGCTTCTGCTGTAAGAGTCTAACTCGAACCCACCTAGTCGGAAAGAATTGATAGCACCTCAATATTATGAGCCCACTATCAAAAATGTCCGACTTGTGATGGTGCAAAGACCAAGGCGGGAAACCGACTAGACCTTCTTTGAGGGATTACTTTCTACCAACTATCTAATAGAGGTAAAACAGAGACATAACAATAACACAAAATAAGGCAATTATAATGTGAAATGGTATGGCTCTCTTCATGGCGATCTCCATCTCCATAAAGCCTGTAATCCGACTCGTGTCAACTCTTGTCACGTGCCGTCTTACACCATGTAGCCGACTTGTACACCGACTTGCATGCCATCCGGATTCTCCAAACAGCTACACTAGCTAGTAATGCAAATTACACAGAGAATCCGACACGCAGGTCGTTATACAATAAGATGACATCACCTAGGCTCCAGCCGGCTGACAAAAACCGTGATACGCAGATCACGTATGGATTACACACATCACATGCACATAAGCCATACCATTCACAACATCATCCTGCAAAAACAAGTTATACATAGATACGATATCTACCGGCGTTGTGAAACTCGCAACGACATCTAAGGCGCTACGACAGGGCGAAGCCGGCGGCCCCAAACATGGATTTCATCATCGGATAAAACTATTTTACCCAAATCCGATCCGGACTCTGATTCGATCAAACACTTTGATCTTCGATCGCTGCATCCGGGTTTACGTGTCACAGTCTACCCCGATGGCGGAAGCCGACCGGTAGGGGTATGTCGTTCCACGACCTTAGCAGTTAGATCATGGAAACCAGATCATCCATTCCCCGAGTACAGTTGATCCAATCAACTTAGTACAAAACTGATCTATCTCATAGATCGACCACCAAAACTACAATTAGATCCAATCTAATGCCAACCGCATATCACATATGCACGATCTCGAGCCTAAAACTAGAAGCTAACGCTCTGATACCACTGTTGGGCCACGCGAAGAAAAACAAAACTTTTTCCTACGCTGTGATCCCAAGATCCAGCTCAGGTAGAAGGCCACGAGGATTACCACTAGGCCAGCGATTCGGAATTGATGAAACCGCCGCTTGATGCGATCACGATCCTCGCGATCCGTTCTGGTTCCACAATCCATGATCCGTTCTTTCTTCACGATCGTCGAAGTGCTGAACGTACAACACCTCCGCCGGTATCCACACGTACGAGGAGGAGCGCCGGCGATGGACTGCTAGGTCCGGTACGGCAGCGACAGGACTGGACTAGAGCTAGGGTTTCCAACACATGGAGTGACCTAACCTTGTGCTCTAAGCACCTGCGCCCTAGCTTATATAGGGAGTGAAAGTGGGCTCCACTCACTTGTGGCCCAGTCACTAAAAGGCCTATATTTTCCACTACAAGTCTCACTTGCTGACTAAGTCCATGTCACTATTTGGGTCCAACCCAAATAGGTTTCCTGTTTGGGTCTAGCCCAAATGGCTCCTGCTCTTAAGTGTGTGACCCGACAGGCTCATGGTAACGAGACACGATTCGAGTCTCACTCGTGATCGATCGGTTAGTAGCGGCTCCTAGCGAGCGTGCCAACTCCCAAGTACCAATAAGTCATGACGACATACCTTCCAATGCGACTTTAAATGCAGGTCCCTTTTGCCTCACGATATACCTTGTCGGACTATAGGCGAATGATCGTCATCCCTTAAATAGTCCGACTCTCTTTCTCGATCCGAGATAAGTGATCCATCCGACTAATTCTTAGTCGGATGCCTCGGTTAACACTTATCCGAGACGCGCATGGCCATGCTTTTCGAATCATATCTTCCAAGAGGGCCCAGAGAATATCTCTCCAGATGGAGGGGCAAAATCTCGTCTTGGTTATTCACATCACGCAGCTTGATTCTCAGTCGACCCGAACTCCGCCTTTATAACTACCCAGTGACGGAACAACGTTTGACAGAACCTAAGTCGGAGATCCTCAACTCGGATTGTGCAATAACCTCAGGTCTAAGGATTACATTGATTGAGACATGCAAATGATGACTTGTTCGTTGCATCTCAATATGGGTCAGTCCGACTCGCTAAACTCTTTAGCCGAATCCGTGTAAGTCGGAATAGCATCTCCATGCCCATGACAAGTGGAACCTAGTCATCTGCCGACTTTCACATTGGTCTAAGTTGTGTGTCCAGCACAACCTCAATGACCAAGGACAATTAGTATGAACAACATGAATATATAGTTCCACAATCAAATCACATATTCGATGATACATATTAGTAGTTCATACATGGACCATAACCTTATGAATACATTGGGAATAACATCATACATGATTGCCTCTAGGGCATATTCCCAACAGAAGGAGCTCTCTTACTCTCGCTCATAGATCACACTTAAACCCTAGCCAAACTAGCAAAATCGGAACCCCCTCTACAGAAGCCCTAGCCCTCCTTATATAGGGGAGGTTAGGTCTCCACTTAGGGCATACGTGGAGGCATATTCCTAAGAATATGCCATCTCCCAAAGTAGTAAGCTGACCGGGTTACTTTTCCCTCGCGTCACACATGCAGAGGCTACGTGAGCCTCTGCGACGCCCACGTCAGCCGACATGGGCATCATCACCCTTGTCGGCCACGCTTGATGGTCTGCCCATATGCTTGTTCAGCAAAGGTGCACGGGGCTTCTCTTGACCTGCGAGAGTCCTTCCTTCTCCTAGAAGCTAGATGTGACCCGGATCATAGTTGATCCGGCCACACCCGTTCCTGCATACAAGTTAAACATGCATTTCTGACTTACTTCTTAAGTCGGTTGAGACTTAGTTAGGCGAACGCCCCCTAGTCCGGGTTACCCCGTGATTCGGCCTGCCTTGAGGTGACCCGGCCAGCATCTGCTTTGGCCTTGCCGAACCTCGGCTAACTCGGCCTTTATACCCCGGCGTGATCCTACCCAGGGGTATCCCCTCAACATTAGTCCCTGAAGCTGGTGCGGTCTTAGCTACCTCGGACGCTAAGGCCACCTCAGGTTCAATTATGTTTGAGCTTTGGACGTCATTTCCAAGTTACTTCCTTGTCTCGGGTTATATGGATTTACGTTCCCCTTGCATGTTCCAAGTTTTCACTTGCCGGCCGGGTTACCACTTCAACTCGGACCTCATGGTTTTACTTTCCCTCTGCACATTCCAAGTTTTCACTTGCTGGCCGGGTTACCACGGTCCTACCCGGGTCTTGCTTCCTTCTCTCGTACGCCAACACACGTGGAGGCTAATCATTATGTTGTCTCATTTTAAGAGCCCGGTCTGATAACCGCCCTTGATGGTATAGGTCATTGTCGCATGCGGGTCACGTCACGCCTGCCTCCTCGTTTACCGCATGAACGTGTCACGTCATGGGACCAACTCCACTTTGTGGCCTTCCGTGTGGCTCCTTGCTGATTGGTCGATGCGGGTGGTACACGGCCACTGCGTGTGGCGTACCCGCAGGACGCGATCCCACTTTCTCCTCGTGGGAGAGGTTAAATAGGGGAGGGGCGCATCACTTAGGATTTTCCCCTCACCGCGCTCCTCTGCCCTTTGCTCTTCTTCTTCGTCTTCCTCGCGACCGCGCCGTCGCTAGTGCTCCCAAGCAGCAGCGCCGCCACCGCATTTCCTCCCTAGATTTCTACGTCGTCGCCGCCGCTACGCGCCTCCTCCACCACGGGTGGTTGCCAATCTAGGCCTTTGCCCCCCGCCGCCGCTAGCGCCAGCGAGGGCAGTGATTATCATATGACGAAGGAGGATCTCGTCGTTGCTGAGCAATAGATGGAGGAGGACTCCGCCGCCGCGGACCGTGGTGCGTGGGCCGGGTCATGGGTCTGCCAAGATGACTTGGACTGGCTCTACCGGACCAGACGCATCCCCGCCGGCGTCATCGCGCGCCTTGCCTCCGCCGAACTTGCCCCCTCACCCAATCCGGATGAGTACGTTGTGTTCTTGTCACACTTCCATAGGGGGTTCGGTTTGCCGGTCAGCGATTTCTTCCATGACTGGTTAAGCACATACGAACTCTAGCCGCACCACCTTCCTGCCAACGCAATCACTTCTCTTTCTGCTTTTGCCTCTACGATCGAGGGCTACACCGGATTATGGCCCACGAAGGAGCTATGGATCCGTTTTTTGGCCTTCGTCGTAACGTCATTCTGAATATTCAACTCGATCCGGAGGACAAGCAGCTCACTCAATTCGGAGATGCATCCATCTCACCCCGGAGGCTATCCGTCTTCCCTCGAGTCACCGGGTTGGAGTCCTGCAAAGGATGGGCCCGGACTTTCTTTTATGTCCGGAATGAGGGCACTGAAGACTTGATCCGGCTGCTTCCATATGCTCCGGGTCCACCTAACCTAGAATCATGGGACGTTGTCCCCAAGAAGACCACAGCCTTGGCCAACCAGGTCAACAAGAGGTTTGCGGAGCTGAAGAAGCTCGGGTTGCACAACGAGGGATGCTATGATCACGTTCATGCGCAACCGAATCTCCCCCTCCAGAGGCGCACCCACAAGTTGTGTCATATGAGCTTTGGCCACGACCCCAATTGGACCTCGTCCTTCGAGTTGAGTAACTCGGAGATCTATCGCCAGGTCAAGGCTCTCTTCACCACCCACAAGGACTTCTCCACTGAATGGACGTGGGGAATTGAGCATTTCTGCCGGGATAGGCTTCCTCCCTTGGTAAGCTTCGTGGCGCAATTTTACTCCGGGTTAATTATATGTCAGTCATTGTTCCATTTTTGACTCTGTTGTTCATTCTTTTCCTCAGCTATTCCTTCAGCAGACCCTCGAGGACGGCACCGATCCGACCCTTAAATGGGCGCCTAACCGGGAGACCCCGGACGAGGAAGAGCCGGACCAGAGATGTTCCTCCCGATGACCGACGCTATGAAGCGACCCACCGGTAAACCCTCTTCTATTAGAGATTGGCCTGATGATGAAGATGACTCGGATGTCGAGGTGGTTGAACCTGTTGATGCTGTCCCCCTTTCTTATGCTTTTTCGGCATCAGCTAACCCCGGTGGGCAGATCCACGAGGACCCTCCCCTTGCCACGGGGGAACCTGTTCCGGCAGCGCCGAAGAAGAGGCGTGGAGCTGCATCAAGTTCCTCCTCCGGACCTTCTCAGCCCTCCAAAAGGCGAAACAAGTCCGGAGACAAAACTGCTTCCAAGCCTGCAGGCAAGGCCCCAGCACGAAGGGCTCGGAAACCCAAGGAGCCCCAAACCTCGGACGCGTAAGTCTCTTTTTCTCCTGCAACTTGTTCTTTCTTGCATTGTTGTAATTTCTCTTCTGACATTATTTGATTTGGCAGGGCTGCGGTGGAGGTCCCTCAGAGTGGATCTAGCATCTCTTCGCCGCTCCATCCCAGCTCTTCTCCCCCTCGTGACGACGAATCACGCCCGCTGAGCCCTATTCCAGAGGGTTTTGCGGCTGCTCCGGGTTCTAGCCCGCCTTGTCAAGAGGGGGGCAACCCCGGAGCAGGGGAGACGGATCCAGCTGAAGCAGCGGCGTCCACCACTTCGGCTCCGCCGCAACCAGCAACCACCGGGACTACCTCCATACCAGCACCGACACCAGCACCAGCACCAGCACCAGCACCAATTCCAGCACCAGCGACAAGGGCACCGGCGCCAAGCTCCTCCGCCTCGTCCGAGTCTTCTCAGTCTCGGCGAGGAAGTACCCAGGCAGCTCCTAAGGGGAAATCTGCCGCAACCACTTCCTCCTCTCAGCCAGCCAAAGGCAAGAAATCCCCTGACGTCACTAGGGCAGTGTCCACCGGGTCTAGACAGCGCACCCTTGCGTCCATGCTTGCCCAGAAGGCTCCAGCACCGAAGGACGCCCCTGCCGAGCCAACTAGTGCACAACAACATTACGCACACCATCCGCCCTTGCTCAAGTTGAGAGGAGAGAGGCACATGCAAGGGGCTTGGTGGCCCACATGCTCAGCGGTGGCGATATCCTCCAACCTTGATCGAGTTTATGAATAAGCTGGAACAAGGCGGAGTTAAATCTCTATAACGGCGATCTCCGAGAAGTTCAGTCCTTGAATTCCTGCCCGGATGAACACTGCCTCTAAAGCGATTAACCTTGGGTCGGATGATGGAAGTACGTTACTTCACCTTTTCCTTATCATGCACTAGTAATATAACCATTAGTCCCGAGCCTCCGGAGTAACTTGTTACTCGGCGGATGCTCCTTAGAACTAACGTAGCTCCTTTATAATTTCAAATATGCACACACCTAGAGCGGGTTAAGTTCCACTTGGCCGGATCTTGTACACTCGAATATGCACACACCTAGAGCGGGTTAAGTTCCACTTGGCGGATCTTGTACTCGAATATGCACACACCTAGAGCCGGGTTAAGTTCCACTTGGCCCGGATCTTGTACACTTCGAATATGCACACACCTAGAGCCGAGTTAAGTTCCACTTGGCCCGGATCTTGTACACTTCGAATATGCACACACCTAGAGCCAGGTTAAGTTCCACTTGGCCTGGATTTTGTACACTTCGAATATGCACACACCTAGAGCCGGGTTAAGTTCCACTTGGCCCGGATCTTGTACACTCCGAATATGCATAAGGCTTAAGCCAAATTTTCGTATTCTCTTCAGGTGACCACCAACCGCCGGAGTGCTGAGTTCCAGTGTCTTCTGGATACCCACAAGATGCTGCTCGCAAAGCACAATGCACATCTCTCTGAGCATGAGAAAAGGGGTAAGCTTCTCCCTTGGCGCTTCTCCGTTTTCCTTCATCTTCCTCTGCCGAACTAGTCTCATTATTTGGTTTTCGCAGCTGGGGTGGAGGCTGAGAACAAGATTATGCGAAAGAACCTGGAGCAGATCAAGGGTAAGTCCTTTTTGTCCGACCTTGTTCTGCTTTCCATCTTCTTTTCTTCTTCGCTCGGCAAACATTCATACCTCGGCTCTACCGGGTCAACACGCTATTTCAGCATCTCTTGAAGATAGTGTGCCCGTGCCTGACATGATGCTGCATTTTCTCGATCAAGCAGGGCAGCATCTGGCCGAGCTCAAAAAGAAAGACGATGAGCTTGCCCTCCTCCGAACCAAAAACGACGAGATTGCCAAGTTAAAGGCAGAAATGAAGAAGATGAAGGCGCATCACCAAACCAAGCTTGAAAAGGCTGGCTAGGACTACACCGAAGAACGCGAGCGCCTCAACCTCCAAATTGCTAAGGACCACGAACTTCTCCAGGAGGCCGACGTCAAACTTGAGTCGGCGAACACTGAACTGGTGCAGCTCCGCCAAAGACGCGATAATTGCATCAATGAATTGACCCAGATCCACAGCCACATTTCACGTAGGCTCCTTTCCCTTATCCGACACACTTCTCCGGGTTACTTCATAAGTCTTTTCTTCAGCTTCTTCCTTTGCCTTATTTTTAGGCCACTTTCCAGAGGGTAGTCCTATCGTGAGCGCTGCTGTTGCCAATTTCTGCCGAGAGAGGGGTACTCCCGTCGCTCCTGATGGTGAGAGCATTCCCTTTGACATGGAGGACCTATTGGTCAGCCTGTCATCTCGTGTGGAAATCATCAAGAACTACGGCAAGGATCTCCTCGACGTTTCAGTTCGAGTCTTCAACACGTTCTGGCCTGGTGAGAGCGCTCCGAAGAGAATCACACTTCTTGCTGAAAAGCTGTCAGAGATCGAGACCCAGCTTGACCTTTGGAGGGAGTCCGCTGGGCGTGCTGCAGCTGAGACCATTCTTCACCACATACTCACGTGGTATGAGAAGATCGATCTCAGCCTCCTTACGCGCGTGCGCACCGGATCCAAGTGGACCGATGACCCGGAATGGGTAGCTCGGCACCGGGCTTGCACCCATAGCCTCGTTGAATATTCTCCCATTCACGAATGGACTGAGGGTCCGAGCTTCCTAGAAGCCGCTGGCGACGAAGGGGTCGAGAATGTTGAAGATAGTTTAGACGAGGATGGAGAGGACGATGCCTCGGATATCGAAGAAAGAGAAGATGACGTCTAACTTCCTCCTCCTGCTGCTCCTTAAGTAAAAACACTTGAAAACTTATCAGATCCCCGGTATGCCGGGTGGAAATGTACCCCGTACTTATGTAATATTTTGCTACTAAGTTTGTATGCCGGATTAACTTGGGCGTAGTCCCTGAGTTTCATTTTCTTGTTCGTCCAATCTTCTGGCTCGGTTCGTGTCTACCTTGATTCGGTTTTACAACTTACGAATCCGAGCTTCAAAAATTGTTTTAACAATACTTAGAAACTTTTAGGCTTAGCTCAAAATAATTTAGCATAATAGTTTGAAAGTGAATACAGGGTTAGTCCGAAAAACAAACATCGGCTCGATTAAGTTCTTTTTCCTTAGTCGTTTTTCATGTGCTACGCAATTCCAAACTTGTTCTCTTGCTTGCCATGAAGCCAATTCTTGTTGGACAGCAGCAAGTCGAATAGTTGGGTTTTTGGTGCTCACACATTACTAATCCGAGTTAAGTAGAACAACTTACTCTAGCTGACGTAAAAATAATAAAAAAACAAATATTATTAAGGCAGTCCCCGAGTTACTGCTCGAGGTGCCAATATTTCATTCATAATCTCATTGCTGGCATACATACCGACATATGAGAAGACTCGGATACATACACTTCTCTGATAAGTGTAGAAAGGACGAAGTAGAGATACATTCCATGGGCACTTAGATTCCTCGCCGGACCTGTCCGCCTTGTTCTTTTCTTTTGGCTTTGCATCTATAAGATAATAAGAGTCATTGTGCAATGCTTTGCTCATGATGAACGGCCCTTCCCATGGGGGGATAATTTATGCATGCCGGCAGTACGCTGTACCAACCGGAGCACCAGATCGCCTTCCCGAAAGACTCGGGGGCTTACTTTCTGGCTATGATAGTGTCGGAGATTTTGCTAATATATGGCGGATCTGGACAAGGCCAGTTCTCTCGCTTCTTCCAGCAGATCAACATCATTTTGCCGGGCTTCTTGCACTTCGGCTTCTGTGTATTGGGTGACCCTAGGCGAATCATGCTCTATGTCGGCTGGTAATCTGACTTACCGCCCATATACCGGAAAAACAGCGTATAGCCTATTGATCAATTCGGAGTTGTTCTTAAACTCCACAGTACCGCTGGTAGTTCTTCTATCCAGCACCCCGCTGATCTTTGCAACGGCTCAATGAGCCGAGGTTTTATCCCGGATAGTACTAATCTGTTGGATCTTTCCACTTGTCCGTTTGATGCGTGGTGGGCTACCGAGGCTACGTCGAGTCGGATCTTCTTGTCCCGGCAGAAGCGCGCACATGCTCCTTCCACAAAATTTGTTCCATTATCCGTTATGATACTGTGTGGGTAACCGTACCTCAAGATTATATCCTTGAGAAACGTTACGGCCGTAGCTCCATCACATTTCCTTATAGGCTTTACTTCGATCCACTTCGTAAACTTGTCCACCATGACCAAAATGTGAGTCATGTTTGCTGGTTTAAACGGGCCAACCATGTCCAAGCACCATACGGCAAATGGCCATGTAATTGGTATGGTCTTGAGTTCCGACATTGGCATATGTGTCTTGGTAGCGTACCTCTGACAACCATTGCATTTTCTCACGGATCTTACCTTGTTCTAAGGCACTTGGCCAGTAGAATCCATGCCGGAACGCTTTTGCCACCAAGGCTCAGGATGAGGCATGATGCCCGCACTCTCCTTGGTGTATATCTCGGAGGATGTCAAGCCCTTCTTCCGGGTCAACGCATCGCTGGAGGACATTGGTCACACTCCGCTTGTACAGCTCGGAATTGATAATTGCGTATGCCTTTGCTCTCCTCTAAGTTTGCCTGGATAACACCTCCTCAGTGGGTAACGTTCCATCTTTCAGGAATTGAAATATAGGCAGTGCCCAAGCTGGTATTGCTTGTGCAGGGAACACATCCTCGTCAATTTCCATCTGATCCACCGGCATAACTTCAACCGGATCATCTTTGGCGGTCCCGGGTCTGCGAGGTAGTCCCAGGTTATTGCAGTCCGGGTTTCTTGATCTGATCCCGGGTTTGGTGCACTACCTCCCTTGTCAATGTCCATGGGCTCAGCTCCGGGTTCTGTATCTTCCGGGACATAAATCGAGTCGGTTCCTGGGGACGACCTGATAGATGGTTTTCTGACGTGTTCCAATGCTACACCCGGTGGAATTACTTGTCGGGTTGATCCGAGCTTCGACATCATGTCGACAGCCTCATTTTCCACCCGGGGTACATGGTGAAATTCACACCCCTCAAAGTAACCAGATATCTTCTGTACATGAAATCTGTAGAGTCCCATGTTTGGATCAAGGGCGTCCCACAGTCCTGATACTTGCTGTACCACCAAATCCGAGTCGCCAAAGCATATGATCCGACGTATACCAATCTCTTTTGCTACCTTGAGCCCATGCACAAGTGCTTCATACTCTGCGACATTATTCGATGCTGCGAAATGGATTTGGAGTACATATTTCAGCTGGTCCTTCTTTGGCGAGGTAAGCACAACTCCAGCGCCTAGCCCGGTTTTTGTTTTTGACCCGTCAAAGTGCATCCTCTAGTAGTTTGGATCTGGTGGCGGTGGTTCGTATTGTACCTCGGCCCAATCCACAAAAAAGTCTGCCACAACTTGAGACTTGATTGCTTCTCTTCTGTCATATTGTGGCGCATAAGGAGCTAGTTCGATTGCCCATTTTGCGATTCGACCACTTGCATCCTTGTTACCCATTATCTCGGATATGGGAGCCTTGCATAATACTTTGATAGGGTGCTCCTCAAAGTAGTGCTTTAACTTCTTTGCCGACATATAGACACCATATGCCACCTTTTGAAAGTGCGGGTAGTTCTGCTTTGAGGCAGATAATACCTCGTTCAAGTAGTACACTGGCCTCTGCATCGACTTACCCTCTTCGTCGCGCTCTACTATAAGCACTGCACTTACAACTCGGTTGGTTGCGGCTATGTAGAGCAACATTGGCTCCTTTGATAGTGGAGAGGCTAACACTGGTGCAGTGGCTAACATCTTGTTCAAGTGGGTAAAGGCTTCATCGGCTTGTGGCGTCCAAACGAACTTATCCGTCTTTTTCATGAGTTGGTAGAGAGGCAATGCCTTTTCTCCCAACCGACATCCAAACCGACTCAACGATGCTAGGCACCCAGTGAACTTCTGGACATCGTTAAGACACCTCGGCAGCTCCATTCCTTCAATGGCCCGGATCTTAGTTGGATTAACTTCGATACCTCGGCTGGAGACGAGAAATCCGAGTAGCTTTCCAGCCGGGACACCGAAGGTACATTTTTCCGGGTTAAGCTTCATTCGGAACCTTCTTAAGTTTACAATTGTCTGCCTGATGTCGTCAAGGAGCGTTTTGCTTTCCTTGGTCTTGATAACCACATCATCCACATACACTTGTACATTTTGACCTATTTGGTCGTGCAAACATTTTTGCATACATCTTTGGTACGTTACTTTTGCATTCGTAAACCAAAGCGGCATGGTGCGATAGCGATAAGCCCGTGCGGGGGTGATAAATGCGGTCTTTATTTGATCATCCGGATTCAGAGGTATCTGGTGGAAACCAGAATATGCATCAATGAATGACAACAGTTCACATCCTGCGGTTGAGTCTATGACCTGATCTATCCTCGGCAGTGGAAATGGATCTTTTGGACACGCCTTGTTCAGGTTCGTGTAATCGATACACATACGCCAAACCACTGCCACGTTCGGGTCATCCTTCTTCTTCTCCACCAGCACCGGATTAGAGAGCCAATCCGGATAGAGACTTCCATGATAAATCCTGCTGCTAGCAACCGAGCTATCTCGTCTCCAATGACTTTTCTCCTATCCTCGGCGAAGCGGCGGAGAGGTTGCTTCACCGGCCTTGCTCCGGGTCTCACGTTCAAAGAGTGCTCGGCCAACTCCCTCGGAACACCTTGCAAGTCCTGTGTAGACCAAGCAAAAATATCCCGATTCTCACGGAGGAAGTTAACGAGCTCGCTTTCCTATTTATCATTCAACCCGGCACCAATCATTACGGTGTGCTCTGGGAACATATCATCGACAGGCACTTTCTTAGTATCCTTTGCGGCTTGGAACGAAACACTACCATGCGGGTTACTCAGCGCCGGCATATACTGCTGCGCGGACTGAGCTAATGCCGCCACCTCTTGGATTTTCCTTTTCTCTTGCGTGATCACGAGTGACTCGGCTAGGTTAGACCTGGCTGAGGCACACTCAATGGAACGTCAGAAATCTCCAGCAATGGTAATCACTCCATTTGGCCCGGGCAACTTCATCTTCAGATAACTTTGGTGGCAGCTTGCCATGAACTTGTTCAATGCTGGTCTTCCGAGTAATGCGTGATACGCACTTTCCAAGTTTACCACCTCAAACTCCAGATTCTCAGTTTGGCAGTTATCTCTCATGCCGAACAATATGTCAACCCGGACCTTGCCTATTGGCTCACAAGAAATGTCGGGCACAATGCCATGGAAAGTTGTCCTTGTAGCCTGGAGCATGTTCTCCGAGATACCCAACTTGCACATTGTATCCGCATACATGATGTTAATGCTACTGCCATTGTCAATCAGTACCTTTGAGAACCTCACATTGATGTTAGGCCCAATGAATGTCGGGTCCAGCACTAACGCATACGAACCAGGACTCGGCATAAGCTTGGGGTGATCTTTGATGTTCCAGGTGATTTCCTGGTCCGACCAAGGCATGTACCTTGTCACCGTTGGCATTACCGCATTGACCTCCATATGTCGGCGCTGCAAGCTCTTTCTATATGTTTCCTCAGTTGTGAACACACAATAGCTCTGGTGATGCTCTCTGTACTCATTTCTTCCCTCATTTCCGGGGTACCTCTGATCCGGCTGATGCTGATTTTCCACCTGGTGCACTGCATCCCTTCTCTCATTGTTGTCATACCTCGACGAAGGGGGAGGCAACATTAGCTGTTGCGTGTTCGCTCTGGAGAGCAATTGCTACCGGGGTAACTCCTGCCGAGGTTGATCATTCCGGGGTGCCTGAGCATTCCCCGAACCACCTTGTTCTATCTTGCGCATCCACTCACATTGCCTCGTTGTATGACCCGCTGGGTTATTCGGATTTGGCGTGTGAAATTTACATGGCTGATCCAACATCGACTCATAGGTGTACCTCGGACAGTCCTTCCTTTCTTGCCACTATTTCTTTTGCTCTAGCGTCCAAGTTTTCTTGCCATCATTTCTTGGAGTCCATTACCCTCCAGTTTTCTGGCTTTGACTGCCCCCTGCTCCGGGCTGATCTTGATTCACAGCTGCAACTTGTTGCGAACCGTATCGATGATCCGGTCTATCATCTCTTCTTTTTCCTCTGTAGTCATTCCTCCGGGATGATCCGGCTCCATCTCTCTGGTAATACTCATCGTTTGACTCGTTTGACACAAGCCTAGGTTGAGTCGGATCTCCCAGAGCATACGAGTCAGCAATCCGGATCATCTCGGCCAACGTAGTTGGCATCTTCCTTTGTAACTTTTGCCACAGTTCGCTTGCATATTTGCATCCCTGTGCAAACCAAGCTATGGCCTGTGATTCTATCATGCCCTCACATGAGTTTCTCACGGTACACCACCGGGTTAAAAACTCCCGATCCGTCTCATTCGGTCTTTGCTTGCACATAGCTAAGTGCGTGGCCTATTGGCCTCTACGTACTCGAGAAATTGCTGATGAACCTCTCTTCAAAATCTATCCAACAATTAATGCTTCCGGGCGGCAAATTGTTCAACCATACCCTTGCCGGGCCCTCCAACATCTGAGGTACGTATCGTATAGCCCACCTCAAGTTACCTGTTGCAATTTTCACAGCCGTAGCATAATTTGTCAACCAATCCTCTGGCTTAGTGCTGCCTTCATACGTCTTCGTGCCTCTGGGTAACTGGAAGTTAGGTACTGGTGGCTCTTTCATGATCCGGGGTTCAAAACATGCAGGACCCGGAGGACCTTGACTTTCAATCTGCTCCGACCTATACAGTTGATCCAGTTTCAACCTGGCATCATCCGGCATCAAATCCCTGCTTCCCAATCTCGATCCTATCACATGATAGTCCGGCCTTGGGTATCCTGCATTTACCATTTCCGAATCTCCATCATTGTACCGGTCTCGCTCTCATGGCGCATCTCTCTATTGCATACCTCGGCCGGCACTTTGCTCTTGCCTTGGTATATTCCGCTGCTGCAGTTGTCCTGTAGAGTTGCGCTGCCCGGCATTGCTGTTAACAGCATTTCCTTGACCGGCATTGCCTTGGTCACGGTTACCTCGGCCAGCTTCACCTCGGCTTACACTCCGTCGATCGTCGTTTCTTTGTACTTCTTTTGCCTTTCCTGCCATTGTCGGGTCATACGGAACAATCTGCTTGTTTCTCCTGGCCGAGGTTACTACCTCCTCTGTCCTTGGACCACCATGAGGAGATGATGCGGCTCCAGCGGATTTCTCCGGGTTACCCACCGCTGAATGAACGATCTTGGAGGCCCCAGCTCTCTTCGGGTTTGCCTTGAGCAGTTCCTCATTTTGCCTGTTCGCGATCCGAACCAATTCATTGACCCGATCTTGCTGTCTCTGATGGGCTTCACCCGTCATACCCTCTAGCTTCGGATCTTACTGCATCCTTGCTCTGAGTTCTTCGCGAGTCTTGTACTTCGGCAGCCCCACGGACAAACAGTTTTTAAACTCAATACGAGTATCCCCTTCTTTGTTCATTTCACTCATGAGATTTCTCCCCTTCACTTTTACAGCATCTACTTTGTTTGCCTTTGCATACTCACGCAGCATCATGTTCAACGACTGCTGAGCCGCATCAATCTTTTTTGCTCCTTCTAGAATTTTCTGCCTAGTTTCCTCTAGCTCGGCCTGTGCCTGAGCCGGATCTACCATTGCTGCTACTGGGTTTGCTAAGCTATCCATAGCTTCCCTTAGCATAGTTTCTGGCCTCTCTAGTGGAGGACCTCTACCTTTCCTCGGTGCCTTAGGCGTTACCTCCGGATCTTGCGCCAGATCCTTCGCCCGCATTAGGCGCAGTCATCATCACTTCTGCACGGTCCGGGGAGCGAGTGATACGCACCCCGTGAACCACGCTAAGGGGTGGCTCCCCTGCCTCGACGACGTGCCGCGGATGAACACATGACATGTCCACAACAACGTAGACCTTGTGTGTGCCGAGCTTGACGAAGAGGCTGTTGCACGGAAGTGGTCGCGTGCCGAAGCAGCCAGCATTGTCGCTGATGAAGTCTAGCGCTCCAAAGCGCTGGACGAGCCCGGAGACGATGCGTTCTCCGGTGGCGATGAAGTTTCCTGTCCGGATCTTCACACCTGCTAGCGCCGCTAGCCCCACGGTGGGCGCCAACTGTCGTGGTGGTGTCACGGCAGATGCAATGGATAGGCTAAAGGTGGGGACTAATACACGCTAGGGGAATCCAGGGAGGGATAGTGAAGTGATTCTCCACGCCGAAGTTTATACTTGCTTTTCCTCCAAGGTTACAAGTTCTCCTAGAGCTGTATTGGCGAGAGGAGGAAGAAGGAGATCTCTTACTCTTGCTCACAGATCACACTTAAACCCTAGCCAAACTAGCAAAATCGGAACCCCCTCTACAGAAGCCCTAGCCCTCCTTATATAGGGGAGGCTAGGTCTCCACTTAGGGCATACGTGGAGGCATATTCCTAAGAATATGCCATCTCCCAAAGTAGTAAGCCGACCGGGTTACTTTTCCCTCGTGTCACACATGCAGAGGCTACGTGAGCCTCTGCGGTGCCCGCGTCAGCTGACATGGGCATCGTCACCCTTGTCGGCCATGCCTCGGTGGTCCTGCCCTTGTCTGCTTCGCTCAGGCAGTGCGTACCGGGGCTTCTTTTGACCAGCAAGATTCCTTCCTTCTCCTAGAAGCTAGATGTGACCCGGATCATAGTTGATCCAGCCACACCCGTTCCTGCATACAAGTTAAACATGCATTTCCGACTTACTTCTTAAGTCGGTTGAGACTTAGTTAGGCGAACGCCCCCTGGTCCGGGTTACCCTGTGATTCGGCCTGCCTTGAGGTGACCCGGCTAGCATCCGCTTTGGCCTTGCCGAACCTCGGCTAACTTGGCCTTTATACCCCGACGTGACCCTACCCGGGGGTAACCCCCCAACAGCCACCTCCTAGACATGAGAACCGTCCGGCTGAGCCTCACCATGGTGGGAACGACGGACGAAGAAACGACGGAAACTATGCCGGTACAAGCCGGCAGGGGGCTCGTCATAGTCAAGTTGCTCCACCCTCTCCACCACATAGTCATCACAACGGCTCCCATGGAGGGCAAGGAGGACGACATGGCGGAGGAGGTGGTGGCAGAAGAAGCCGAAGTCCGGCTCCACGGCACCGCAGCCACAACCGACATTTGGGACGATCTCTATCCCCGAATGACGCAAGGCACAGGATCAACTCCAACATAGAGGCTCGGCGCTATGAAAATGATGACGTGTACGTGGGCCCAAAGTGCTTCGGTCCATGCATCAGGGCTACAAAATTCCCAGAAGGATTTGCTATCTCAAGACATATCCAGGCCTACGACGGCATTGCTCGGCCAGACACCTGGTTACAGGATTTCTTCCAAGCTTGCTGCATCGCCAAAGGCAGAAACAGCCTGGTCGCAACCCGATATCTCCCACTTATTTTGCGAAAGACGACACAATCATGTCTCAATGAACTTCCAGCAAACACCATCCATAACTGGTATGATTTACAAAGCGCGTTCTTTCGGAATTTCGAAGGCACATATCGGAGGCCCTGTACGGTTGGAGACCTACAGCGTTGCACCTAGAAAGCTAGAGAAACTTTCCGGGATTACCTCGGACGATGGATCGACACCAAGAACTCCTGCGAAGGAGTAAATGATCAAACAGCAATTGAGGCTTTCATCGTAGGTCTCCCTATTGGTTTACTATGCCATCGCTTGAAGTGTGACAAGGTTACCGATTTGGGAGAGATGATAGAAACAGCGAGCAAGTATGCAGATGTTGACGACGATGCAGAAGGACTACTCAATGCCCTAGTTGTGCCTCAGTCGGCAAAACAACCAAAGCAAAAAGCTCATAAGCGCAAAAACACCTCGGAAGAAAAACCCAACACAGAAACAGCAGTAGTCACTATTGTTTCCGGGTCTGGAGGACGAGGAGGACATGGCGGAGGCCGCGAGTGTGGCCGTGGGACATCAAGGGTCCAAGGTAGAGGAGAACAACAACTAGGCAAAACCTACTCTTGGGCCGACATTGCCAATAACCCATGTGTGCATCACCTAGACGCCAATGGTGGCTCGTCCCACACCAACGCTGAATGTCGTTTTAATGACGACATCAAAAGAGATGACACCATGGGCTACAAAGCTAAGCGGAAGAAGGGAAAGAAAAATCCCGAAAAAGACAAGGAGACCAAGGAAGATTCCGACATGGAGGAAGCTGATGCTTCAAATCCCAAGTCGGAAGGGAAGAAGACTTTTCCCACCAAGAAGGACACTTATGTCACCTTCCTCGGATCTCAACCAGCAAAGGTCAAGCAGTTCTACGAGCTCAATGCAGCGATTCGGCTGTCCCCTAGTATTTGGACTGGTCGGAAGTGGCAATCACGTTGACCACGATGATCATCCGCCCTAAGTTACACAGCGAGGAAAATCATATGTCGTCAACCCACTTATTAATGGTTATGGTTTCTCCAAGACCCTCATGGACGGTGGTAGCAGCATCAATATTCTCTATGTCGAAACGCTACCCGGATGAAGATCTCGGAGACCCAGCTAAACCATAGCTCTGTGATTTTTCACGGAGTTGTCCCAGGAAGACAAGCTAATTCCATGGGAGAGATCACTTTGGATGTTACCTTTGGAATTCCAAAGAATTATCGGACGGAGGCACTTTCATTCGAAGTGGTCCTGTTCAAGAGCGCATACCACGCTATATTCGGACGTCCGGCTTACTGGGCTTTTATGGCTCGTCCGTGTTACATTTACAATATGATGAAAATTCCAGGTCCCAACAGCGTGATCACCATCAGGGGAAACCCGAAGAAAGCGCGAGAGTGCGAGGATGGAAATGCCGCCTTTACTGAAGCCGTGCTGCACGCCTAGGAGTACCAGGAGATCAAGAAGAGCATAGATTCGTCCGAGATGCCCGCAACGAAGAAGGAGGTTACCAAGCCAAATCCGGAGTTCAAGGCATCAGAAGAGACGAAGAAAGCGCCGTTGAAGGATGATGACCCCTCCAAGGTGACCCAGATAGGCGTAGGCCTAGATAGCGCATAGGAAAGCGCGTTCGTCAAGTTCCTCCAAGCAAATCAAGATATCTTCGCATGGCAGTCATCTGACATGACCGGTGTACCTAGGGAACTTGCCGAGCACTCTCTAAATGTAAACCCGAACGCTAAACCCGTCAAACAGTCCTTACAATGGTTTGGCGATGAAAAGCGTAAGGCAATAGCTAAGGAACTATCACGTCTCGAGTTAGCCGGATTCATAGAAGAGGTCATCCACACTGAGTGGTCGGCCAATCCTGTAATGGTCCCTAAAAAGGACACCACTGATTTAAGGATGTGTGTTGATTATACTGCCTTGAACAAGGCTTGTCCAAAAGATCCGTTCGCTCTGCCTAGAATTGATCAAGTTATCGATTCTACGGCGGCGTGAACTCTCTGTTTTCTCGACGCATATTCGGTTATCACCAAATCCGGATGAAGGAATCCGACAAAGTCAAAACTTCATTCATAACCCCTTGAACCTTCATTTTGTTACGATGCCCTTTGGGCTGAAGAACGCAGGAGCTACGTACCAGCGCACGATGCAGCGTTGCCTCCACGACTAACTCGGACGCAATGTACATGCATACGTGGATGATATCACGGTGATGTCCAAAAAGAAGGAAACACTCATTTCCGACTTGGAGGAAACGTTCGCCAATCTATGAAAATACAACATCATGCTTAACCCGAAGAAATGCTTCTTTGGAATACCAGCCGGAAAATTGTTAGGTTTCATCGTGTCTCAAAGAGGCATAGAGGTGAACCGCGACAAAATCAAGGCTATACTCAATATTTCCAAGCCAACTCGCCTGAAGGACGTACAAAGATTAACTGGTTGCATTGCTGCGGTCAGTCGATTTGTAAGCCGGCTTGGTGAAAGATCCGCACCATTATACAAACTCCTGAAGAAGACCAAGGATTTTGTCTAGGTAGAATTGAAGCTGCACTACAAGACCTGAAGAAAGTACTCTCATCTGTTCCTATCCTTGCAGCGCCGGAACCTCAGGAACCGATGTTGCTTTATATTGCTGCGACAAATAAGGTTGTTAGTATCGTCATGGTGGTGGAGAGACCAGAGGAAAATCAGGAAAACTTGGTGCAGCGTCCGACGTCCTTTGTCAGCGAGGTCTTGACAGAATCAAAGCAGCGATATCCGCACTATCAAAAGTTGGCTTACGGTGTTTTCCTAGCATCTCGTAAGTTACAACACTATTTTCAGGAGCACCCAATTACCGTGGTGAGCAAAGCTCCCATGAGAGACATAATCAACAACAGTGATGCCACAGGACGTGTGGCCAAGTGGGGCATAGAGCTCTCGGCTTTCGATATTGAGTATAAACCTCGGACAGCAATCAAATCCCAGATCCTTGCTGACTTTGTCGCTGATTGGACATAGATGAAGGAGAACATGGTCCTCCCTGAGTCGGAATACTGGACCCTCTTTTTCGATGGGTCTAAGGCTCGAGGGGGCTCGGGGGTTGGCGTGGTGTTCAAATCACCCCAAGGAGATAAACTATTATACGTGTTGCAGATCCACTTCACGGCGACAAACAATATTGCCGAGTATGAAGCACTGTTGCATGGAATCCGTATTTCCAAGGATATTGGCATCCGACGTTTGATGTGTTACGGAGATTCGAATCTCGTTGCTCAGCAAGTCTCGGATATTTGTAATGCAAATAAGCACATGGCAGCATATAAAGCTGTCGTGGATGATCTATCTAAATCGTTCGAAGGGTTTGAAGTTCAACACATCCCTCGAGCAGAAAATGAGGAAGCAGATGCACTATCTCGAATAGGCTCTGCACGGAAAGAGGTCCCGAATGGCACATTTTTAGAGCACCTCAAATTTCCCTCGATAAAGGGAGTAGATGAGGAATATCCGACCAAATCCGACTCACCTTTAATAGCAGTTCTGGCTGTAATTCCTAGCTGGACTCAACCCTACCTTGATTATTTGGTAGATGGAAAATTACCCAAAGACGAGGTGCTGAGCCGGCAGATTATCCGACGAGCAAAAGTCTATACCATTGTTAAGGGTGAGCTACGTAAGCGAGTGTTTACAGGGTTTTCAGCTGTATCTCCGGAGGAAGGAGTGGAAATCTTAAGGGAAATCCACGAAGGCGAGTGTGGTCACCACGCTACAGCTAAATCTTTAGTGGCAAAAGCTTTTCGACATGGATTTTTCTGGCTTACAGCTCAGGCAGATGCCGAATGGTTAGTCAAGACATGCAAAGGCTGCCAAAAGTACGCCAAGCAAGCTCATGTTCCGGCTGATCAGCTGCGAACAATACCTATAACATGGCCTTTTGCGGTCTGGGGGCTTGATATGGTAGGACCCTTCAAACGAGCTCCAAGTGGATTTACCCACCTCTTAGTGATGGTGGATAAATTCACCAAGTGGATCGAGCTAAACACATCACTAGTTGTGATGGAGCAACAGCCAAAAGATTTGTCGAGGATGTTATAATCCGGTATGGTTATCCGCATAGCATTATCACGGACAACGGGATTAACTTTTCTATGGGAGAACTGGCTGAATTCTGGGATGAGCAAAATATCCGGCTTGACATTGCATCAGTCGCACATCCACAGGCTAACGGACAAGTCGAAAGAGCAAATGGTTTAATTCTACAAGTCTTGAAACCAAGACTCGAAGCACCACTATGACGTGCTGTGGGGGCTTGGGCAGAGGAATTACCTTCTGTAATTTGGAGTTTACGAACAACTCCGAACAGGTCAACATGATACACACCTTTCTTCTTGGTCTATGGCGCAGAAGCAGTTCTTCCTAGTGATTTAATTCATACTTCTCCTAGAGTGGCCGCGTATATCAAAGAGGATGCCGAGATTTCTCGACAAAATGATCTCGACTTAGTCGAAGAAGTTCGCGTCGTTGCTGAAATGAGATCTATAGCCTATCAGCAGAAGTTACGCAAGTATCATAGCGGAGAGTCGAAATAGATCTTTCAATAAAGGTGATTTGGTTCTACGGCTTGCAACAAAGAAAGCACAAACTTTCCCGGTATGGGAAGGGCCCTTTTAGTTAGTCGAGTATTGCACAATGGATCGTACTACTTAAGCGACATGAGGCCATCAAAGAAAGACCTGCTACTCTGAAGAGAAAGAGGCGGGCGGTACAAATCCGGATGAGTTAGACAGACCATGGAATATTGCTCAGCTATGTCCCTTTTATTCTTAGTTTATTCTTCTTTGTAATCATACATATGTACATGTTCTGTGAGAAATAAAAGTTTTGGTTGCCTCAAGTTTTTTCTGAGAAGTTCTTAGACCATCTTATTTCCGAATGATCATGTCATAGTCGAAAATCCCAGAATGCTTGAAAGTACTTTATGCTCATGTTCGTTCTGGTCTAGATTTCCGATTCTAAAAACTGCTACCTTCGGGTATAACTCTAAAAATTTCTAGTCTTTACTTTGATTATTTATCTAATTGCCGGATGCGGGCATTTTCCGAGTAGTGAATTGTTGGTACTGGAAGCCGGCTTTGTTTCCGAGTTTAAACTGGTTTAGCAATTGAGCTCCGTTGCTCGGCAAAGTTTCCGGCTGAAGGTTTAGCCGGCTCACGAAAGGGACGAGGCGGAAATACAGATAAACGATAAGTCGAGACAAAAAATATAAGTGCTTGTGTAAACATTTCAGGCACACAAAAATTTCAAAAGTCAAAAGTGCTAAATAGATCAAAAGCTTAGCACTTGCAAAAGATAAAATAGTACTTATATTTATAATCGCATCAGTTTTTCCGGAATAATACATGAATTTCTGGTCTATGATGCAGGAGGAGATGAAGGATCTACTGGCTCGCTGGTCACTCCGCCTTGATATCGTTCCGAGATATCCGCATCCGAGTTGGTGCGTTCATCGTCCGAAACTTCTTCGGCTTCTTCTACAAGAGGAGGCGGAGTATCCACGCGGGTGAAGAAGGGGATCTCGTAGCTGGTCAGATCAGCTACGTGGCACCCATATCCGGCACAGGAGTGCATGATGGCTTGAAGGTCCTGCTCCTGGCCGTCTTCGTCTACCTTGCAGTACCCTTTAGTCACTTGCCATATTTCCATGTTTCCATGGTGGCTGATGACCATGGAGAGAGTGTTCTGCGCAGCAGTCCGCGCGTAGGACATGTTCCAGTCCCGAACAAGCTGCGACATCTCCTTGGCCCTATCCCGCACCTCAAAATCCGACATGCTTGGCATGTCCGGAATCCTGAGAGACTCGACAATGTCCTCAAGGGACTGGCGGTAATCATGAAGAAGATCACCGACTTGGGTAAGCCGGTGGGTGCGGGGCTCGGACGAGGAAGAGTCCGTCAAATTTAGAGGACCTATACATCAAAATAAAGTTAAGAAAAAACCAACATTGATAAAATTCGAAGAAAAGATAAGTCAGAGAGGTGGAACGTACCAAAAATGACGTCGTCAATCTTGGTCTTCTCCTCCCGGAGACTCTGGAGTTCAGCCCGGAGCGCCTGGGATATGTCCTTCTCTCTGCCAAGCTCATTCTTGAGGTCCGAGATTACTTTATCTTGAGTGGCAATCTTGCGATCGCGCTCTTCAGTGGCCATGGAGGAGGATTCCAGGACTTGAGCTATGCTCGTTGCATGATCCGCCTTGAGCTTATCCAGCTCTTGGCGAAGTCCCTTGTTTTCCACCACTAGGGTTTTGAGGTTCTCAGCCTCTTCAATCATAGCGATGGATTGTTTCACCAACGCTGTAAGACAAAAAGAACAACAATTCGGAAAAAATCGACATAGAAAAAGCAAAAGACAAGGTTTGAATCTCGAAATGTTTACCTTCGGCTTCATCCTTGGCTACCTTGAGCTCAGCATTTTTAAGCCGGAGAGCTTTGATTTCTCTCCGCTTATTACAGACATTGGACAATAATTCCTAGTTATAGGAACATACTTTCTGTAAGTCAGAATACCCAAAGTCACAAAGCTACTTAAGACTCGGGCTAATATATTTTTTGCTAAATATCAGCACGAGCCTTGGGGGCTACACTAGTTCGTTCTTTGGCATCCTAATGAAAGCATAAACTCGGATTCTATATCCTACTTCATGCTTGGGGGCTAGAGGATATGATATAACATAATATAAAAACAAGAGTTGGAATTCTGACTTACATATTGCTCGCAGGTGAGTTTGTCTAAACCCGCGTTCACTTCAGTTGCCACCTTCTCGGCTAGAGTAAGAGGGATCACTAGGGCTGTTGGAAGCTCGCCAGTCCTGATCCTCTCGTCGCGAAGGCGGACTTGAGTGATAAGGTCAGAGAACTTGACATCCTCTGCTTCTTGCGCCTCTTCTTCAGGGGATAAATGGCTTTTGTCCAGGACTTTCCTGGCTAGCCGCTGGATCTCCTCTGCAGATTTCCGGGTCAGGCCAAACTTGGCAAGACCCGGATTGTTGAGGAGGTTTTCAGTGAAGACTTCAGCCGAGGGATCATTACCCGAAGAGGGTTCACCCTTATCTTGACCTGACGCACCCACAGTGGCGTTAGTTTGTGACCCAAGGATCGCGGGCTCCGTTTGAGGAGTCGGATCTTCTGCAGCATCCGACGAGATAACCGGAGTTGCAGAAGGTTGAGGGGCCAGAGTCGGAGGAGCTACGGCAGGCGAAGCTATGGTAAGCTTCGTCTGGCGTAAGTGCTTCGAAGAAATCCCTTTCCCCTTGCCCTTAATGATTGATTTTTCTCTGAGAAGGTAACAAAGTTGGAAACGTTACATCTCGGAAAGAAGTTTAAGTAAAGCACAAAGACGGAAAAGTTGTGACGGAAAGGATACCTCTTCACGACAGGCACCTCCTTTGTGCCAACCGCTACTGTCGGAGCTTTGCGCTTCTTGAGCGCAAGATCCGGCAGTGGAACTACTTCCACCTCCTGAGAGAACTCCGGAGGGTATCCTTCGAGCAGAGCAAGTTTCGACTCGGGGATGTCAGCAAGCTGAAAATAAGAAAACATATCAGTATTGCAATATAACTCAAAGATAGAAACAGATAAAATATGTGATGATGAAAGCTTACCGGCACCACGGGGTTTTCCGCCGTGTGCATGTCCAGAGAAACCTCCAGAATCCGCCTTTCGATCTGCTCCTTGATCAGCCACTTGATTTGGCTTATGTAGCCTTGAGTGGTGTAGGCCTTGGGGATGATGCGGAGGGAGTCGGTTAGAGAAGACGTGACGGAGTGCATCAGTCTATCCCCGTGGTACTGAAGTGGATGGATCTGGCGTGAGACCCAGCACTGGACCAAGTCGGATCCCTTCAGACCATTGTGCTTGATCAGATATTCGATCCGCCTCTTAGCGAGGATCAGATCATCTGTGAGAGCCGGAGCAGCCTCGTCGCAGGAAGGCTGGGCCATGGCGGCTCCATCAACAAAGACCGGCAAAGCAGTATCTTTGCCGGGAGCCGGAATATCCCTATGGTAGAAAAAAGTGGCTGGCCATTGTTTGATCGAGTCATTGGCAGAAATTTTGGGATATGCCCGGTCTCGTCTAAGAGAAAAACTAATGGTGCCGGTGATGTAAGGAACACCGACAGTGATGGAATTCCTCCAGACATGAAAGTAAAACCGGAAGAGAAGCAAACTCGGCCTAATGCCGAGAAAGCCTTCGCAAAGCGCAGCATATGCGCTCATTTCTAGAAGAGAATTGGGAGGAAGATTGTGGAGTTGAACTCCATAGTGATCTATCACCTCGGAGAAGAACTCCGAGGGAGGAAAAGACAGACCTAGGTCCAAATGAGTGCCAAAGTGGACTCGCTCGCCCTCGAGTGGGTTGGGGACGGTTTCACCGGAGCCGCTCCGCCAGTCGCCGGCGACGAGCAGCCCCTCCTTCTCCACGTTCTTGAGGCCTGCTGTCGGCGAGGGATCAGATTCCCGTAGCTTTCCTTCTCATTTGTAGCTTCCGCCTTGCCCTATTGCCAAGCCAGAGGAAGAAGATGATGAAGCCATTTTTCTCCGGTGAGAAAGTGACCTTAAAGGGGCGGTGCTGGGAGTTTCTTTGGGGGAAGGACGAGGAGGCTCTGTGCGCGCAGGAGGATTGGGAAGGAAGGAAACGGCAAAGGACTGGTGGAAAGGAGAAGAAGAAATCTGAACCCCTTATATCCACCTACCTGCGCCAAGATTCGTAAGCCTTCTGTGTAACCGCCACGCGTTGTGGAAAGAACTGGGAAGGGCCCGCGCGATGATTGCGTCGCCTCGATCTCCATGCACGCATTGAAACGGTGCCTCGGTTCCGTGGACCGCGGACCCACCAACGGTCGTGCTGACGGAATGCCTGTCAGATGACGTGACTTGACCATGCTTGTGTCAGGTGGCATTAGAGACCAAGTTCCGGCTTAGTTTAAAAACGAGCTGGAGAGTCCGAGTAACCAACTGAAAGGTCCGACTTATTTTTTAAGACCCGGATCGTATCTTTTGTTGTGCAGTTTCAGGAACCCTTGAAGATTCTGCAAGCCGAAGATCAAGCTAGATGATGATAAATCCGACTTTGGATCTTGGAGGCCTCCGGGGGCTGCTGTTGGGGACATACTTTCTGGGTATCCTCACAGTTCCTCACTGACCAGGGTGGCCCACTTCGGGTTAGAGCTTTGCTTCACGGGCGGCCCAGTCAGGGAGAAAGACGGAGTCCAATCCGGCTACGGGAAGGCCCAGAAGACTTACCGACTTAGGCCCATAATGTTACTTGTAGTTCAAGATGTACACTGTAACCGACTCTTAGACGTAGCCGGATAGATCTCTTCTATAAGGCCTAGGCCGGATATCTATATAAGCCGTCCTAGGGAGAGCCTTTAGGGCACCCAATACTTTAGACCCTCAACTCGCACAGGCGAAACCCTTGTAACCCATATTCCGGCTCTGCCGTATTACTGGATTGCTAGCAGGAGTAGGATCCGTCCAAAGCGTGATTCGAACTGGTAAACTTGTGTGCTCACCGTCCCGAAACACCGTACGTCTCTCACCCCTCTCTTCCGCACGCCTCGAGGACCCCCTCATGGCGTACTTGTCATCAATCCGACGACACCTAAGACTCGGGGTGCGACCACAGAAAGATTCCGCCGCCTCTACAGGGCGGAAAACACCGAGAGAGAAAGATCTCTCCAGCAGACATATTTCTGTCGAGGGAATTCCTTCCCAGAGAGGGGAGATCATCGCCATCAACACCAACATCAAGCTGGACTTCATCGGGGTTAGCATCATCATCACCACCATCATCATCATCACCACCCTCATCACCATCTCCATACCGCTGTAACAATTGGGTTGAATCTTGCATAGTTCTTAGGGGAAACTTTCCTGGTGTTGATTACTCTTTGTAGTTGATGCTATTGAGTGAACCATTGAATTATCGTTTATGTTCAGATTGTTATACATCATTATTCCATCTCTGATTATGATCCATATGATGTCTTGTGAGTAGTTCGTTTTGTTCTTGAGGACATGGGAGAAGTCATGTTGTTAGTAGTGGAATTGTGTTGAGAAAGATTCAATAGTTTGATATTTAAGTTGTGGTGTACTTATTCTAGTGGTGTCATGTGAATGTCGACTACATGAGACTTCACCTATATGGGCCTAGCGGAATGCATTGTGTATTTGGCTACTAATCGTAGGGGTTGCCGGAGTGACAGAAACCTAAACCCCCGTTAGGAAACCATTGCACAAGGGATGTAAGGGTCTTAGAGTTTAAAGTTGTGGTTAGGTTTCTACCTTAATTACTTTCTTGTACTTACACATGTTTGCAAGTGGTATAATCACAAGTATGTATTAGTCCTAGGAAGGTCGGTACATTAGCACAGGTTCAGCCACACAACACTTAGCAAGCTAAAGAAGATTAATCAACTATATGAAGCGAAAGCACTTGACAGTCATCCCATGTGTCCTTGATGGCTCGGTGTTGATGTAGAGCTCATTGGGAACCCCAAGAGGAAGGTATGATGAGCACAGCAGCAAGTTTCCCTCAGTTATGAAACCATGGTTTAATCGAACCAGTAGGAGCAAGGAAACACCCCAAAGGTGTTGCTAGCTGAGCCTTGGCAGGGCGCACTACCGATGCTAGTAGCAGCGTGGAGACCTGCACAACACAACCACAGAACTTTGTCCCCAACTTGCGATGAGGTTGTCAATCTCACCGTGTTTTGCATCTCAATATCCATCGGATCCCCGCAAACACAACATGTAGAATTACAAAAAGATGATCTTGATCATGAACGGAGCTCACAAGATCTAAACATGAAAGCACAAAGGAGGAGAACCAGCCATCTAGCTACTACATGGATCTGTAGTCCAAGGATGAACTACTCACGCATCACACTGGAGGCTTGCATGGTGATGAAGAAGGCCACCAGGGTGAATCCCCCTCTCCGGCAGGGTGCCAGAAGAGCTTCAGATCCCTCCCAATCTAGGGATGGAGATGATGGTGGCTACAGACTCTTTCGTGGATTTTTGATCGGGCACTTAGGGTTTTCGTCCCGAGGGCGTCTTATAGTCGGAAGGGGAGGCCGAGGGGGTGCCTAGGCTGGCCACACCACCCCCTGGCGCGGGCCAAGCCTGGCCACGCGGCCAGGTGGTGTGGCCGTCCTCTCGCCCCTCTCCGTCTCGTATTCTGGCATCTCATGACTTCCAGAAAAATAGGCACTTTGGCTTTTGTCCCGTCTAATTCCAAGAATATTCATTTTCTGACTTTCCTGGAACCAAAATCAGCAGAAAACAGGAAGCTGGCATTGTGGCTCTTGTTAATAGGTTAGTCCAAGAAATCATATGAAAAGTACTCCAAAGTGTGGACAAAACACAAGAAAGTGGATCAAACCAAGCATGGAACATAAAAAATTATAGATACATTTGCAATGTATCAACATCCCCAAGCTTAACTCGTGCTCGTCCTCAAGTAGGTAAGTGATAAAAAGAAAGAATAATTTTTGAGGTGACATGCACCATCAAAGACTTGATCAAAGTATTTCTAAAACATTCAAAGCTGGGATCATAGTACTTCAATCATAACATGAAATATAAAGTTCTAGCAATAAGACAAAGAAACTATGATGCAACATGAAAAGGCACAAACAAAAGATTCATGAATAACAATGCTTTGCAAGACGTTTGTTTGTTTCACATAAAGAAAACATAGCATAATAGTATTCAACTTGTCCCTCATAGAGTAGCAAATATAAATGCATAGGACACCTTCAAAGTTCATAAGAGTGAATAGATACAAATAGTTTAAAACAAGCAATATCAAGTTATGCATCAATCAACTAGTCTTGGGACAATGCACATAGAACTAAGAATGGCCACTATGCTCTCAAAGTAGGTGCATAAAGATAGAAGGTGGAGACTCAACATAAAAGTAAAATAAAGGCCTTCATAAAAGGAAGTAGGGATTCAAGTCTCATAAAGAGCTTCCAAAAATTATGGTACTTATAGCTTTCAGCTCTCATTGCCCCTATCATAAGCATCTTGAAGTGATTAAGGTTAAAGTGAACAAACTATGGTGTACATGCTTGTGAAGTATAAGTTAGGAATCTCATGTCCCTTGTATCGAGGTCGCTCCTCATGCTACTCAAGTTTAGTCACGGTAAGTTCTTGTCATCTTAAGTACATGTGTATCATAGAGAACCGCAACGGGTACCTTGCCCGATGATACGGAAGAATCCCCATATCAAAATGACAAGGCAAGCAGACAACGAGCATCTCAGCAATCTTCTTATTTACCATGGGAATATGGTGCTTTTTTCTCTCTTTCCTCTTTTCATAATCTCTTTTTTTTCTTTTTTTTCTCAATATAGAACTCTTTTTTATAAGAAGAATGCTTCATATACAGCTCATTATGGTTATTCTGTAGGTTTCCACCATGACAGCATGGATTAGACCAATGACCAAGCGTTTCTCTAACACATATACATAACTCCATGGACTTACAAGCTCCCCTTTCATTTCACACCGACGACATCCATATACAAAAGAGCATGATATCAACTCGGTACAAGTACCAAGTGCAATGTTGAAAGCGTTCCCCATGAAAGCATGGTTCTGCTAATTCCCAACAAATAAGTGCAAGCATATACAACATAGACGACACAATGGTTCAAGTTTATTAAGGGAAAGAAAATTAAAGTGTGCCATCAAGTTCGTGAGAGCTTTAATCACTAGTTTTCTCATAACAAGTTTAATTTGGAAGGTAAACAAAAGCATGAATATACTTGGAATAGCATAAGCTAGTAGGTAGGTATGGTGGACTCTTTGGAATAAGTTGGTTTAGGGAGTTGGATGCATGAGTGGAACTCATACTTGGTTGTGGAGGCTAGCAAAATACTGGGAGCGACAAACTAAGAGAGCAATAATGGCCATAATCATGCAGAGCGACAAAACATCATTGATCAAAATATAAAGTGATACTACAAGTTGAAAACTAAAGGATCATAAAGGCTATGGTGACTTGATATAGTCATAACATGGTGTGAGCATGTGCCAAGTCAACCCAAATAAAGCATCAAAGGAGAATACCACTATACTATGCTTTAATATGCTGAAACAACGCATGATTCATCCAAGGCACATTAAGCAATCTCAATTGTTTATAACAAGTCATGATACAACAAATAATACTAAGCATAAATCCAAAACAATATCAAGGATGGCATGACAGAGCATAGGCCACAGTCAAAAACGAGCTCTTTTTACCACATAAGTATGAACTTTCCTACTTTTTCCAATCCAAACCAAACTATTTGAAAACCAATGTATGAATGAGGGGGTCCAACCAATTTATTCAGAAAACTAAGCAAACAAAGCAAACGAAAAACCAAAACTAAAACGAAAAAGAAGACGCTCCAAGAACAACACAACTGTGCATGGAACAATAAAAATGAAGCGTTTGGAACAAACCTGGGATTTTTATTGATGAAGAAGGGGATGCCTTGGGCATCCCCAAGCTTTGACGCTTGTACTTCTTGGATATTTCTTGGGGTGAAACGCGTGGCATCCCCAAGCTTGAGCTTTAGTCCATCCTTCATCTCATTACTCATTCCTTCCATACACCTGAAATTTTTCCTTCATACAAAACTTCACACAATCTTTATTAGCAACATTAGTGCACTCAAGATAATAGGTCTTAAGGTTAAGTTCCAACACAAATAAGCTTCCATTAGAACACTAGCTACTGAAGCACTTCCCTCAAAAATCTCAATTCCCCAAAAGAACGCAAAAAGGAACCAACAAGAAGCAAATGCAGAAAATGGCAGAAATCTGTCAAAACAGACCAGCAGGTAAAGACAAATTTTTTCGAAGACCTTCTGTTGCTCAAATCAAAAAGTGTTGAACTAACGAAAGTTAGATAACAACCTGGGGCAGAAGCACAAAAACTCACGCCTCAAAAAGATGTTTAGAGATTTAACACGAATTTTTACAGTGAAGCAAAGAAATCTGTTTCGGGACAGCAACTTTTCCAATCATTACTTCTCTCTCATTAGAGGTTACTCTTGGCACAAAAAGCAAATAAAAAGGATAAGGAGCAGTTATTACTGAAATAATAACTTCCAAGACTCATCTAAAACTTTTGGGTTAACTCCCAAAAAGTACTTTTCTTTAACGCCTTTAAGTTAGGCATAAGAAGCAAGAAAGAATCAAGTGTTCTCAAATGAAGAAGCATTAAGACCAAATTTTGTTTTCATAGGAGAAGCAAAAGAAATCTTCTCTCTATTCTTAGGGAAGTGTTCTATACCTTTCTTGAGTGGGAGTTGATATTTAATGGTGCCTTCTTTCATATCAATAATGGCACCAACAGTTCTAAGAAAAGGTCTTCCCAAAGTAATAGGACAAGAAGCATTGCATTCAACATCCAAAACATAGAAATCAATGGGGACATAGGCATTGTTAACCATAATAATAACATCATTAAGACTCCCCATGAGTTTCTTTTTAGCATTATCATCAAGTGGGACATTCAAATAACAATCTTCAAGTGGAGGCAAATCAAGCATATCATAAATCCTTCTAGGCATAATAGAAACACTACTATCAAGATGACATAAAGCTTTAAAATCAAAGTCATTCACTTTCATATTAATGATGGGTTCCCAACCATCTTCTTGTTTTATAGGAATAGAAGCTTTATGTTTCATCTTTTCTTCTTTAATATTTATGAGAGCATCAGTAATGTGTTTTGTAAAGGCCATGTTCATAGCACTAGCATTAGGACTTTTAGCAAGCTTTTGTAGGAACTTAATAACTTCAGAGATGTTGCAACCATCAAGATCAAAATCAAATTTATCATCTAAAGTAGTAGAACTATTACTAGCCTCAACACTAGTGGTGGTAATAGTATAAATACTAATGTTTCTAGCAATTTCATCTTCTCTTTCCCACTTAGCATGTAATTCAGCTAATAGTCTAACATTTTCATCAATTCTACCTTGTATAGAATTAGTAGCTGCAAAGGGATTCTCATTAGTTTCAGGTTTAGCAGCCATTTTATTAATCAATGAAGATTGAGCTTTAGACAGAGATGATATATTCCTTTCAGCATTAGAGAGTTTTTCCTCAATAGTTTTATTGAAAGCAGTTTGTTTACTAATAAAGTCTTTAAGCATAACTTCAAGTTCAGAGGGAGCACTCCTATTATTGTTGTAGGAATTTCCATAAGCATTACCATTGTTGGGAGGATATGGCTTATAATTGTTGTTACCTAAATTACTTCTATAAGCATTATTGCCAAAATTGTTATTTCTTATGAAGTTCACATCAACTTGCTCTTCTTGAGCAACCAAAGAGGCTAAAGGAATATTATTTGGATCAATATGGGCTTTCCCATTCACAAGCATAGACATAATAATATCAATTTTATCACTCAAGGAGGAGGTTTCCTCAACATAATTTACCTTCCTACCTTGTGGAGCTCTCTCAGTATGCCATTCAGAATAGTTAACCATCATATTATCCAGAAGCTTTGTTGCAGCACCCAAAGTGATGGTCATAAAGGTACCTCCAGCAGCAGAGTCCAATAGGTTCCTTGAAGAATAGTTCAATCCTGCATAAAAAGTTTGGATGATCATCCAAGCAGTCAGTCCATGAGTGGGACAATTCTTTACCAAAGATTTCATTCTTTCCCAAGTTTGAGCAACATGCTCATTATCAGATTGTTTAAACTTCATTATTTCACTTCTCATAGATATAATCTTAGTAGGAGGATAGTATTTTCCAATGAAAGCATCTTTGCACTTAGTCCAAGAATCAATACTATTCCTAGTTAAGGAATTTAACCATTCTTTAGCTTTTCCTCTCAAAGAGAAAGGAAACAATTTCAGCTTAATAATATCACCATCTACATCCCTATGATTTTGCATCTCACAAAGTTCAACAAAGTTATTTAGATGGGCAGCAGCATCTTCATTACCAATACCAGAAAATTGTTCTCTCATAAAAAGATTGAGCAAAGAAGGTTTTATCTCAAAGAAGGTATCTTCAGGCACAGGTGGAGCAATAGGTGTGCTCATAAAATCATTGTTGTTGGTGCTAGTGAAGTCACACAACTTAGTGTTTTCAAGAGTAGTCATTTTTTGTGTGTTTTTTAATAAGAAAGCAAACTAGTAAAACTATTTTTTTTGAGTTTTTGATAAAGAAAACAAGCAAACAAAGAAAAAAGAAACTAAGCAAAACAAAAATAACAAAGTAAAGAGATTGGTTATGAGGGACTCCCCTTGTGAAGATGTCCTTGACTTCCCGGCAACGGCGCCAGAAAAATGCTTGATGGCTCGGTGTTGATGTAGAGCTCGTTGGGAACCCCAAGAGGAAGGTATGATCAGCACAGCAGCAAGTTTCCCTCAGTTATGAAACCAAGGTTTCATCGAACCAGTAGGAGCAAGGAAACACCGCAAAGGTGTTGCTAGCTGAGCCTTGGCAGGGCGCACTACCGGTGCTAGTAGCAACGTAGAGACCTGCACAACACAACCACAGAACTTTGTCCCCAACTTGCGATGAGGTTATCAATCTCACCGTTTTTTATTGAAAACAAAGGATTAAACGTATCGAGTGGAGAGAAGTAATAGTTTGCAGAAAGTAAACACAAAGCAGTAAACAGTTTGTAGATTGTATGTAAAAGAAAGGATCGGGATCCATAGTTCACTAGAGGTGGCTCTCCTTAAGACAGATAACATGCTGGGTGAACAAATTACAGCGGGGCAATTGACAAACATCGAGAAAGCAATACATGCATATACTAATCATCTTGACTCCTTTGAAACTTGATTGGGCATTACAACATTATACATAGACCGCCATCCAACTGCATCTATGACTAATAATCCACCTTCAGGTTATCATCCGAACCCCCTCTAGTATTAAGTTGCAAGCAACAGATTATTGCTTTACGAATTGCGTGTAAAGTAAATAATACGATTGTTCTATGAACAAAGGATTGTTGTTTTCTCCCTAGTAGCAACAGCACATCTAGTACCTTAGAGATTTCTGTCACTTCCCCAGATTACCAGAGGCATGAACCCACTATCGAGCATAAATACTAACACTTGGAGTTGCTAGCATCTAGTTGGCCAAGATAGCTACTAACAACAGAAAGCATGCAAGATCACAAATAACAAAGACATGATAGAATCAATAATCAATCTGAAATAGCATCTCAATATCCATCGGATCCCCGCAAACACAACATGTAGAATTACAAAAAGATAATCTTGAACATGAACGAAGCTCACAAAATATAAACATGAAAGCACAAAGGAGGAGAACCAGCCATCTAGCTACTACATGGATCCGTAGTCCAAGGATGAACTACTCACGCATCACACCGGAGGCTTGCATGGTGATGAAGAAGGCCTCCAGGGTGAATTCCCCTCTCCGGCAGGGTGCCAGGAAGAGCTTCAGGTCCCTCCCGATATAGGGATGGAGATGACGGTGAATACAGACTCTTTCGTGGATTTTTGATTAGGTACTTAGGGTTTTTGTCCTGAGGGCATCTTATCGGCGGAAGGAGAGGCCGAGGGGGTGCCTGGGCTGGCCACACCACCCCCTGGCACGCGCCAAGCCTGGCCGCACGGCCAGGTGGTGTGGCCGCCCTCTGGCCCTTCTCCTTCTCGTATTCTGGCATCTGATGACTTCCGGAAAAATAGGCACTTTGGCTTTTGTCTCGTCCAATTCCGAGAATATTCATTTTCTGACTTTCCTGGAACCAAAACAGAAAAAGCAGGCACTTTGTGGCTCTTGTTAATAGGTTAGTCCAAGAAATCATATGAAAAGTACTCCAAAGTGTGGACAAAACACAAGAAAGTGGATAAAACCAAGCATGGAACATCAAAAATTATAGATACATTTGCAATGTATCAGTCCTCGAGAACGTTTGGTCATCTTAAGTAATGCAACCGGCTTGTCCTTTGCTGCATAAAGGATTGGGCCACTTGCTACATTTATTCTTATTGTCTTTTGTTTACTCGTACTTTATTTACTTGCTTTATCAAAAACCCTAAAAATCCGTTTGCTAAGTATTTGTAGAGAATTCCTGATCCATACCACTAGCAATGACCTTCTGCTCCTTGTTGGGTTCGACACTCTTACTTATCGAAAATACTGCGATACACCCCCTATACTTGTGGGTCATCAGCGACGCTACGGAACTTTTCATGGCTGGAGGCTGGATTCCTTAGGGTTTTTGCATCGGAGGCTTCTTATAGGCGAAGGGGCAAGGTCGTCCAGCCAGGGGCCCCACACCATGCCCTGGCGCGGCCTAGGGCTGCCCGCGCCAAGGGGGGTGTGTCCGCCCTGTGGCCCCCCTTCGTCTCTCCTTCAGACTCCATGTGTCTTCCGATAAAATATTGACTTTGGCTTTTGTCCCGTCCAATTTTGAGAATATTCATTTTCTGACTTTCCTGGAACCAAAAACAGCAGAAAACAGGCAGTTGGCACTGTGGCATCTTGTTAATAGGTTAGTCCAAGAAAGTGTATAAAAAGTACTCCAAAGTGTGGGCAAAACATAAGAAAGTAGATATAAACCAAGCATGGAACATCAAAAATTATAGATATGTTTGCAACGTATCAACATCCCCAAGCTTAACTCCTGCTCGTCCTCGAGTAGGTAAGTGATAAAAAGAAAGAATAATTTTTGAGGTGACATGCACCATCATAAACTTGATCAAAGTATTTGTAAAACATTGATAGCTGGGATCATAGTACTTCAACATAGCATGAAAGATAAAGTTCTAACAATAAGACATAACAACTATGTTGTAACATGAAAAGGCACAAACAAAAGATTCATGAATAACAATGCTTTGCAAGACATTTGTTTGTTTCACATAAAGAAAACATAGCATAGTGGCATTCAGCTTGTCCCTCATAGAGTAGCAAACAGAGACGCATAGGACACCTTCAAAGTTCATAAGAGTGACTAGATACAAATAGTTTAAGAAAAGAAATATCAAAGTTATGCATCAATCGACAAGTCTTGGGACAATGCACATTAAACTAAGAATGGCCAATATGCTCTCTCCATAGGTGCATAAAGATAGAAGATGGAGACTCAACATAAAAGTAAAAGAAAGGCCTTCATAGAAGGAAGCAGGGATTCAAGTTTCATAAAGAGCTTCCAAAAATTATGGTACTTGTTAGCTTTCAGCTCTCATTTCCCCTATCATAAGCATCTTGAAGTGATTTAGGTTAAAGTGAACAAACTATGGAGTATATGCTTGACAAAGTATAAGTTGGCAATCTCATGTCCCTTGAATACGAGGGCCGCTCCTCATGCTACTCAAGTTTAGTTACCAGTAAGTTCTTGTTATAGTAAGTACATGTGTATCATAGAGAACTGCCAACGGGGTACCCCTTGCCCGATGATACGGAAGAATCCCCATATCAAAATGACAAGGCAAGCAGATAATAAGCATCTCAGCAATCTTCTTATTTACCATGGGAAAATGGTGTTTTTTTCTCTCTTTCCTCTTTTCTCATCTTTTTTCTTTTTCTCTTTTTCTCAATCTCTATCTCTTTTTTCTATAAGAAGAATGCTTCATAGATTGCTTGTTATGGTTACGCTGCAGGATTCCACCATGATTAGGCATGGATTAGACCAACGGCCCAGGCGTTTCTCTAACACACATACTTAACTCCATGGACTTACAGGCTCCCCTTTCGTTTCACACCGACGACATCCATAGACAAAAGAGCATGATATCAACTAGGTATAATGTACACGTGCAATGTCGAAAGCGTTCCCCATGATAGCATGGTTCTGCTAATCCCCAACATATAAGTGCAAGCATATACAACATAGACGACACAATGGTTCAAGTTTATTAGGGGCAAGAAAAGTAAAGTGTGCCACCAAGTTTGTGAGAGCTTTAATCACTAGTTTTCTCATAACAAGTTTAATTCGGAAGGTAGATAAAAACATGAATATACTTGGAATAGCAAATGCTAATAGATAGGTATGGTGTACTCTTTGGAATAACTTGGTTTTATTTAGAGTTGGATGCATGAGTGGAACTCATACTTGGTTATGGAGGCTAGCAAAAGACTGGGAGCGACCAACAAAGAGAGCAATAATGGCCATAATCATGCAAAATGACAAAACATCATTAATTAAAGCATAAAGTGATATTACAAGTCGAAAACTAAAGGATCATAGAGGCTATGGTGACTTGGGATAGTCTTATCATGGTCTGAGCATTCGCTAAGTCAACCCAAATAAAGCATCAAAGGAGAATACCACAATATATGCTTTAATATGCTAAAACAACGCATGATTCTTTCAAGGCACATTAAGCAATCTCAATTGTTTATAACATGTCATGATACAACAAAAATCACTAAGCTTAAAGCCAAAACAATATCAAGCATGACATGACAAAGCATAGGCCATAGTCAAAAACAAGCTCCTTTTACCACTTAAGCATGAACTTTTCCTACTCTTTTCCAAATCAAACCAAACTTATTTGAAAAATAATGTATGAAAGAGGGGGTCCAACCAATTTATTCAAGCAAACCAAGCAAACTAAAAACAAAAACAAAGACTCTCCAAGAACAACACAACTATGCATGAAACAATAAAAATGAAGTGTTTAGAAGAAACCGGAGATTTTTATTGATGAAGAAGGGGATGCCTTGGGCATCCCCAAGCTTTGACACTTGTACTTCTTGAATATTTCTTGGGGTGACATGGGTGGCATCCCCAAGCTTGAGATTTTGTCCATTCTTCATCTTATCACATTACTCTTCCCTACACTTTAAAATATCCTTCATATAAAACTTCACACAATCTTCATTAGCAACATTAGTGCAATCAAAAGATAATAAACCTTTGGGGTTTAGTTTTAAAACAGCAAAACTTTCATTAAAAACACAAGATACTGTAGCAATTCTCTCAAAAAGCTCAATTCACCAAAAAGAACCCAAAAAGAAATCGATAAACAGGCAAATGCAAATAATGGCAGAAATCTGTCAAAACAGACCAGTAGGTAAAAATCGATTTTTTCGAAGACCTTCTCTTGCTCAAATCGAAAATTGTTGAACTAACAAAGTTAGCTAACAACCTGTGGGAGTTATTCAGAATATTACAGATCAATCCGACATACAGAGATTTTTCACGAATTTTTACAGTGAAGCACAAAAATCTGTTTCGGGACAGCACTTCCCCAAATCTTACTTCCCTCTCATTAGAGGTTATTCTTGGCACAAAAATCAAATAAAAAGGATAAGGAGAGGTTATTACAGAAGTAAAGGCAAACTGATGGCGTGGAGTACAAATAAACTAGCTGCATTTGTTCTTAATCATTGGCACCATATCCAGTACCCTGAACATGCTTGCTCATGGAAGAGGTTGAGTCTTGGGTCTGTACTTTATAGTCCCAAATCCTTTGCAACTTACTAATGTCACCTTGATTAACATTAATACTTTATCATCACATGATAACATCTGTGTGTATGCATCGTCGCTATGGCAGTAGAACGAGGCCAAATTCCAGGAGCCTACAATGACTTTAGATCAACCTCGAGGGATTTCTCATGGGCATTGTGCCCTGGGAAACATCATTCTACGTTAAAAGCGAACTAGCCCCGCACAACATTATACAACACTTTAGATGGTACCATTATCTATTATTATAAATGTAATCATCGAAACACGAGTCCACTCTGTGCAACTTTCGATGTTTTGTTCACCTCACTTCCTACTTGACTTTAGTCAGTATTTACAGGAGTTTTCCATCATATTCCCTTATAACATAACTCTTTATGCTTTAAGATATGCCATCCTTTATGGATTTGGAAAACATGTCCATAGTTCTCTATTAGACACTGTGGACAAACTTAGCTCAACATTCTGTGATTCAAACTTAATCACTTTTCAAACGTTCCTTATTGGATCATATATTATGTTAAGTTATCATCATGGTTTTCTAAGAAAGAAGCTATGTCTTAACATAGTGTATGATGATCATCCTTTTCTTTCTTTGAACCATTGATGTTAAACTTTATACTATTCCTAATTTGAGTTATTAAGGACCAGTTCCTTAATTAACTTCTATTTTGAAACCCTTTTCAAAATCCCTTAAGGAATACTACATAATATCATAAACACTTATTATCAACTTCTACCCCTTATAAATCATTATTTATCGGTACTTGCGCTTTTATTCTTAACACACTTAAGAATCACTCCTATAAGCTCCCACTCAAAATATGTTCCCAACATATTTGGGTATGAGTCACTACTCTTACTCAAACTATGTTTCTACATATTTGAATTTGAGACTTATATTGCTCTCACATATTGTTTTAGAAAGACTTTCATAGCTCCCACTCAATTTCATGCAAATTGCATATCCACTCACTATTTTGAACAACTTCAAAAATCCTTTGATCAAATATCAAACTTGGATATTTACTATGAGATACTAGTACTTTACCAGTTTCAAATCGATTAGACATTCAACACACTTGAATCAAATTCATTTGAATTCGTCCAATACTTGACAAATTGTGCTTTTGTCATTCACCCCCTTTTTCTGCTATGGCTTTGCAGTCATTTGGGAAAATTCCAAGTAACCCCTTTTACTTGTGATATTCATCAACGAATTGCTTTCTAATCTCAAGGGAATTTTGCTTCTAGGATTTCTCATAATTTTAGTTTACCATTATTTCCTTAGTAGTTTGTAGGTATGTCATATTCTGGTAATCATGACAAATGATTCACAAATGTCTCCATACAAGATATGGGCTACATTCTGAATCCTACTTTATGTAGTGAAAACACTAGTAGGGAAAACACAATGATCATTATCATTGATTCTTTCCTTTTTGTGAAGAGTATCATTCGAGAACATTTTCCGTTGCGCTTCTCAACACTCTAATGCAGGCTTTTGAATCCTCATCATGTTTCACACTATCTTCCATTTGCTCCATAACCGAGAAATATCACTAAAAGTGAACTTTCTGAAGAATGCACCAAAATCCAAGCAATACAAGTTTTGCTTCTCTTTTGGTTTCAGCTATGGATTTCGTATTCAAAGTTTCCAATGAATACTCTACAAGGACTTATTCGCTATTGTTTTGGTTATATCGAATAACTCCAAAACTTTTACGACGATCCGTACCAGATATGGAGCCGCTTTCATGAATTCACATGGTTCACTATATATTCTAATTGAGTGCTAATTATTTCTAACAAATGGTCTCTACATCTACACTACAACGATTTATTTGGTGCCATCTATTCACCCACTTTGATATCTAATATCACATTGTGATGCTTTGCATTTTGACGTTTCAAAACGCTTTGCATTCCATAATTATCTTTTATGTCAATCTTATAAAGTTGAATTTCATTACTATTGATCAAATCGTAGTAATTAGATTCCCTTTTATCTTTATACCCTTTGTTGATGAAACACTTTGATCAGATCAAATAGTTTCATACTCATGTTTCCTTTGGTAAACTTCTTTACACATTTAAACAATCATATAGTGACAGTTACCATTTTGTTAAAACACAATACATCGAATATGTATTTACTTTCAACAATTCATCAAAACACTCCATATTCAAGTAATACACGGTGTTCAAGTTATTTTGCCGAACTTAGGCATGATTTATATGCGATAAGAAATCAAATGACTTTCACATATTATCACATAACATTGAATTCAAACAATGGTTTCATTCATTAATGAACATATCATTAAGTTGGGTATTTTAAGGCATTTCAATATTTTACAAATGTTCATGTATTATTAATTAGTTTCAAACAACAAGGATAATTCACATATAATCAAACAAAATATGAACACAAATATAAATCATTCATAAAAGTGGAACAACTGTTTGTTACAAGCTCATATGAATAACCATCTCACAAAGTGTGAGACACACTAAAGAAGTTAATAATATTTTGATTACAATAATCATCCTAAAAGATAAACTAAATGATAAATGTCGAGGGAGAGTGTCGTTGGCCATCATCATCATGCTCGCCATCAACATGCAACATCATCTCCTCTCCAGCAAGCATCTCTATGCAGAAAGACCTATTTTTTAAGCAAAGCAGAACAAGTATCAAATATACTTAACACTGCAAATGTGTTTGCAAGATTATAACATTTATAAAATTGTATATCAAATATATACCTATGTCATTGATGACCTCAGTGACAATGGGTTCAACCATCACATTCCTGAGATGTGATATAAACCTATGGAAATCCTGTGATTCCGCGTCGCCTCTCATAATGCAAGTCCTGACTTGTGCTTGGTAGCTTGGTGGCAGCAACCGTAGCACAGCGCCATTTCCAAAAGAGCCTGTCATCCAGCTATCCAGAAAGTATGTAGGCCTCATGTACGCATCATGCATGTGCTCCAAGTGGTCGTCAAGCGATGAGTTCTCCTCCATCTTAATGGAGAGGAAGTCTCCCATCAGCTCATGCTCACATATGCATGCTTGTTCCACGAAATGTGTCCTAAGCTGTTGCATTACCGTACGAGGGTCGACAGTGCCCACGAAAGGCCACAGCTCGTCCACCATTCCGAAACGCATTGTAACTAAAATGAAGGAGGCCATCTCCCGATGGTGATAATGGTCTTCCCGCTGCTCTGGGGTCTCTAGGTTAATGGGCTGATCCAAATCCATCTCTTTGAGTATATAGTCGACCACGTTATTCTCTCTAAGGAGAACATGGAGACGCGTAACCCACATAGAGAAGTTTGATCCGTCTAGCCTGAGATTCTCTCCTTCTAACCAATCAATCATCAATAGGAAAGGTGGCATCGGGGAGAACCTTTTCACCATTTATAATTGCAAAAGGAATTTAGACTAAGTTTATAAGTAAATGAGTTAATAATAACTCCACTCAGAAACACCTATCCCCTGAAGGGTTCTAGTGATAACACGACCCCTTTTCCCCACATATCCCCCAATCATCACGGCCATCAATGTGGGTTCAAAGGTGGATGCTAAACGTCGGTCACATCATTCATGCGACTCATGCTCGATCTTTCGACCATCCGTGTTCCGAGGCCACGTCTCTATAACGTGCAAGGCTCGCCAACTCAACCTTAGTGTACTCGCTGTGCAACATGGCTTACACCCACTGTATGCGAACATAGATATGTCTGACACCCGATCATCACTGACTGCCTCATACCGAAGAACTTTCTTGGTGGTGCACACTAAGGGGGAATACAATCATTGGTAATTTTAACAGGGATCATCTTATTAGGCTACCGTCGAGTATCTAATACTAGAACACAATAAGATATACAAACAATAACATTGAATGTAAATGTGATGTGATATGGTCCTTCACGTCATGATCTCCATCCATCGTCACCGGATTCCGGCGCTAGGGTTCCGACACCGTAGACACCAGGGTACCAGTGTCTTTCCGGTGTGGTAGTTCGTCACCTCCGTGACTATCTACTACTACGTAACATAAGGTAATCACTTTACCTTTGCCACAACCATATCACAAAGCAACGCCCCCTTGCAAAACAAAGTTAGACGCCTCTACTTTATCTTTACATGTTTTACGTGGCTGAATGGGCTTTCGCACAAGAACCATTCTTACCTACGAACTTTCACCACAACGCTAATCATGTAGTTGTCTATACTACACCCCATTCGGGGCCCTCCATTGCAAATGGCATACCAACTAATGCGAGAGAGACAGACACCCCCCTAAGCCACTTTACACGGTACGAGCCGTATGTCAAGCGTGGACCAGTCTCGCGAATGAACGCGTAAAGTCAGTTGGGGGTCGCTTCATCAAGCATTACTTTGGTATACACAAGTACAAGTGGGAGGGTAACAACTAAAAGATCAAGGCCCACACCATACATCTCGTGTGTTCTACCCGTACTAGCATTACTACGCATTGATCTAGCTCTAATACCACTGTAGGGGTTCTGCGTATGAAAACAATATTTTTTTACCCTATGCCCCTGAACCCCTGATGTTGCCAGGACCTATCTATTAGTAATGCAGTAACGGGAGGGGCTTTTCGCGAACTTAGCCTTGAAGACCGAAAAGTGTTGTCAACGCTTAGGAGAGTGTGGTTGATGTAGACGAGCCGGTCCTTGCGCTCCTGTGGCTCCAATGACTTGAGTGCCTCAAGTGTGACACTTCGCAGGGAGTTACACATGTCCGATGCCTGACGATGACTCCCGCTTCCCTGATCCAGCAGCAGTTGCGGAAGTTGAGCTCCTGGATCTGAATCCCGCAGCACGACGGTGCTCCCCGGTGAAGATGTCTCTTGTTCGTGCAGTTTGAACTTGGGACCACGGTCACAAGAGAGAGAGAGAGAGAGAGAGAGAGAGAGAGAGAGAATATCAATTGGAGGTCTCCCCAAAAGTGAGGATTTTTTTTGAATATTGTGTGTATTTATCTGGCCAAATACCCCCACTATATATAGGGGGAGGGGAGGTAGTACCTCCCTCAAAGTCCCGGGGTGGGACTAAACGAGAGGAGAGGGGGAGGAGTGGCGCCGCCGGCCAACCCCATGGGCCCCAAGCGAGGGGGTCTAGCCCACTAGGGTGTCGGCCACCCCTTTGGCCCTTCTCCCTCTTGCCTTTCCCTAATGGGCCCTCTTCCCTCCAGAATTGGCCCATTAAGCCTTTTGACCTTTAAATTGATTTTCTCTTTTATTAAATAATTATGAATAAATGATTAAATCAATATTTAACATTCATTCACATATTATTCAATCTCCGTGGTTATGGAACACCTTCCACCTCCACTCCGAACATCCTCCGGACTTACCGAAACCCTTCCGGTTTTCTCTCTTCTATTCTTCGGTGATTCTACCGATCCTATAAACACTCTCTAAGCATCATCAAACCCTTAAGCGTGATACCCTACAGTTCTAGACCACTCAAGACATGGTCGGGACACTCCCGGACCAATGATCGATAGAGGGACCTAGATAGCCACATGACCCCTATGCGTTCCACAAAGATCTTTCGTCGTTTGAACCGGGACGGTCGTGTCTTATTCCCTTTGTCTCTTGATACTTGCATTGCCCGAGATCTAATCAATGACATCACCATGTCGTGTTCAATATCGTTACCGAACAATGCTACTTGACTCGTTCCGACAAGTGATATCCCTGTGATCTAATCACACGCTGCGCAGCTATTGGATATAACTTCTCCGAGTGGGCCCTTAAGTATCTTTCTGTCACATGGACGGACAAATCTCGCTCTTGACATATATTGCCTCTACGGTTCCTCCGAGTACCTGAACACACCTTTATAATCACTGTATTACCAAGTGATGCTTGATGCTATCTAAGCACTCTCGGGAAACACTGATTGATATAGGCTCACGGTCTAAGGAATAGTCTACGAGGATCCATTTCTAATCATCGTAACTTGAACTTCGTGACATGATCGGGTCATGATGTTTACGTTGGGTATTAGTTCATCATCTCATTCTCAGAATGAGTTGACTCCATTTCCAACTGGCATAAATGCCACATGATCAGGAAACTTGATCATCTGTTGACCAATGAACCAGTGACTAGAGTTTCACTGGGAACCCCTGGTTGTTTATATATCACACGTGTATTGATGTTTCCACTCAATACAGTTATAGCATGATATAAAACTTAATCATAAACTTTATGAAATATGATAATAGTCCTTATTACTATTTGTCTCTAGGGCATATTTCCAATATTAGATGCTTGCTTAGTTACAGAGTGTCTCTAATATGACTAGCACATCTAGTACTTGTTTATTTGATAGGATCAATTGTTGCTACCCAGTTGCCTAATTGTCTTAGGTGTAGTAAGTGTACTGGTTGATTAGGTGTCCATGTCATGTTCATCACATTTTTGTGAGCAGGGAAATGTAGCTACTATTTGTTGTAGGCTAATTCTAGTGTTGATTGTCTTGCTAACCTTGTACTATCTAATGATTGCTAGCTAAATAGGTCCTAGTGTTTCTACTATGTCACTGATATGGTATTAGCTTAGTTCTAGCACTGGCTACAGGTAAAATAGATGTTCTATTATTTAATAACCCAGTAAGACAATTCCAAGATTTTCTTGTAATTCTATAGTTTAGGAACAACTCAATCATGTTCACAAGGAAGTGAACTTATTAGATCCATCATAACATGATCATGATCCACACAAATACCACTTTTTGAGGCACACCATGTTGTACACACATATGGTTATGTGCTATAGGATAAATTTTGTTAGTATCATATTTGTGTTTTGGATCAGTTTCTTGATCTAATAAATATGTATGCATAGATTTCTTTGTCTGGCCATCTTCATAGTTCCCAGATGTCCTGGTATTCCGATTGTTATATATTAGTAATTATTTAGCTTGCTTGTTATAATTTATTTATTAGTATGTTCTTTTTGTTCTTAATTATTAAGGTTTTCTTGATGTGATTATGTGTTCTCAAGGTGTTCTTGATGATCACAAGATCAGCAGATGGTATAGGATAATTTCTAGATCAAGTGCATGATCCAGGAATTGATTTTGGATAATAGAGTAGTGTAGATGTGCTAATTGGTGTGTTTCTGGATAACACTAGTTGCTAGCCAGATACTATTTACTAAACTAATTTCCCCCCCCACTCACCTCTCTTTTTTGAATCTATTTATAATTATCTAACTACTACTATTACTATTCTACTAATATTTCTAGGGATCTAAACAAAAACCTGTGTATAGTAGTCCCTCTTCATCCTCTAGCAGGTGTTGGTCTTCAGGTGTCCTTCCTCCATGCCTTCTCCTTTTCTTCCTTGCTCTGCCCTCAGATCTCTCTCCAAAAGGTGAGTGTGTGTTTTTGCTCTAAGCTGACCAAGTGAGTTGTGAGCTCAGGGTATGGGGCTATTTATAGTGCTCTAGGAGCAGTGTGGTGCTTCCACCTCTCATATGCATTTAGATGAGTGTGTTGCTTGGGTTTGTGTGAACCGTCTCTCTAGTTTGTCCCATGTGTAGGTGGCATGGCCACATTCAGTGGTCAAGCCCATGCTTCGATAACTTTAGTGTAATTTGTATTTTAAAAAGTGTTAGGTTTTGTTTGCTAGCTTAACTTGGACATTACCAAGTAGATTTCTTGTCTTAAGTTATTGTCGTGATGCACAATTTGGGTAGTGCCAATAAGCACTACTTAATATTTTTATTACTATTTGAGTCCTCCCTAAAGATTCTAGTTGGTTGGATCTTATTAGTAGTTGTTGCTCTAACTTTTAATTGGTTTACTTTTTGATTTGTGTTTGTTCTACTTTTTGAGGAATCTTTCAATGATTAAGATAATTTTGTTTGGTTAATTAGTTACTAGTGGGTCCTTGAATAGTTCTATAGGTTTAGAATTTCCACTTGAACAAGATGGATTTCTAGGCTATGGTACTAGTACTTGTTTTTTTTGGTATCCAGGCTATTGGTTGTGTGGCTAATATCTCCTCCTCATCTCAATTGGCTGAGTAGGAAGCTAGGATATGTAGGGGTGTTGTCTTAGATTTTATGAAGTTTTAGTTGACAACATTAGAGTTTGTAATTTGTATTGGGATCTTGTATTATTCTTTCGTATGAGATTGGGTTGTAATTTAAGTGTATTTCATAGTTCTTTGGAACTCTTATTTTCAAATGTGTGGTATTTTTGTATAGTTCACTATTGCTTTGGAAGTTTTGACTTCCAAAGGTTTTAAATTTTGGTTTCTTATGATGTGGGAGGTTTAGAATGTATATGTTGAAGGGGTTCGCACATGAAAACAATAAATTTTTCCTACGCTAAGAACCCTAATGCTAGGACCTATCTATTAGTAATGCAGTAATGGGAGGGGATTTTCGCGAACTTACCCTTGAAGACCGAAAAGCATTGTCAACGCTCGGGAGAGCGTGGTTGATGTATACGAACCGAAGCCGACCTCGAGGTTGTGTTGAAGTCCCGACAGCTCCTACGGCTCTAATGACTCCTAGTGCCCCAAGTGTTTCACCTCGCAAGGAGTTACACATGTCTGGTGCCTAACGATGAATCTCGATCCTCCGATCCAGCAGCAGTTATGGAAGTAGAGATTCTGGATCTGAATCCCGCAGCACGACGGCGCTCCACGGTGAAGAAGACTCCTGCTCGCACGATTCGGACTTGGTAACACTGTCATGGGAGAGAGAGAGAATCAAATGGAGGTCTCCCCAAAAGAGAGGGAACCTTTTATTGATTATTGTGTATTTAATTTGTCAAAATACCTCTCTTTATATAGGGGAAAAACCCCACATAGGCAATTTCCTTAGCCATGTGGGACTAAACAAAGGAGAGGGGAGAGGGGGCTGGCTGCCGCCGGCTAGGGCCCAAGTGGGCCCCATGCGGGGTGCCTTGGCCCAGCCGGCCACCCCTCCTCCTTCCCCCTTTGGTCTTTCCCTCATGGGCCCTTTTCCATCCGGATTTGGCCCAATTAGGTATTTGACCTTTTTAATTCCTTTTTATTTTATTGAATAAATATAAATGAATGATTAAATCAATATTCAACATTCACTTACATATTATTCAATCCCCATTGATGTGGAACTCAGTCCATCTCATTCCGGACATCCTCCGGCTTACCGAAACTGTTCCGGTTTTCTCTCTTCTCTTTTCTTCGGTGATTCTGTCGATACCAAAACACTCTCTAAGAATCATCAAGCCCTTAAGCATGATACCCCATGGTTTGAAAACACTCAAGACATGGTCGGGACCCTCCCGGACCAATGATCATTAGAAGGACCTGGATGGCCATGTGATCCCTATGCATTCCACGAATCTTTCATCGTTGAACCATAAACGTCATGTCATATTCTTTTGTTCTCTTGATACTTGCATTGTCTAGGATCTAATCAATGACATCACTATGTCATGTTCAATATCGTTATGAACAAATGCTACTTGACTCGTTCCTACAAGTGATATCCATGTGATCAAATCACACGCTGTGCAACTATTGGATATAACTTCTCCGAGTGGGCCCTTGAGCATGTTTTCCGTCACGCGGATGGACAAATCCTGATCTTGACGCATATTGCCTCAACTTTTCCTTCGAATACCTGAACACACCTTTATGATCAAGAGTCACCAGATGATGTTTGATGCTATCAAAGTACCCTCGGGTAATAGTGATTGATATGCCTGCACGATCTAATAAATAGGACACAAGGTCTATTCTAATCATCGTAACTTGAAATTCATGACATGATCGTGTCACAATGCTTAGGTTGGGTATTGCTCATCATCTCATTCTTGCAATGAGGTGACTCCATTGTTAACTGGCATAAATACCACATGATCAGGAAACCTTGATCATCTGTCGACCAATGAACCAGTGACTAGAGTTTCACCGGGAACTCCTATTTGTTTATATATCACACATGTATTGACGTTTCCTATCAATACAGTTATAGAATGCTATAAAACTTAACATAAACTTTATGAAATATGATAATAATCCATATTTTATTTGTCTTTAGGGCATATTTCCAAGAGCTCCCACTTGCACTAGAGTACAAATAAACTAGCTGCATTTGTTCCTAATCATTGGCACCCTGTAACCCGACACCTTTGATCATGCTCGCTCATGGAAGAGGTTGAGTCTTGGGTCTAGAATTTTCAGCCCCAAATCCTTTGCAACTTACTAATGTCACCTTGGTTGACATTAATACTTTATCATCACATGATAACATCTTTGTGTATGCATCGTAGTCATGGCAACAGAGGATGGTTTCCAGGAGCCAACAGTGACGTTAGATAATCCACATCGAGCTTTCTCATGGGCACTATGCCCTGGGGCACACCTTCTGTGTAAAGACGAACTAGTCCCACCATAATAATATGCATCACTTTAGATGGTACCCTTATTTTTTATAATAAATGTGACCATTGAAACACTAGAGCACTATGTGCAATTTTCGATGTTTTATCACCTCGCTTCCTACTTGACTTCAGTCGGTATTATGGATGCAGGAATTTCCAATCTTCTAAGGTTAACACATTCCCTTATAACATAACCCTTTATGTTTTAAGATATGTCATCCTTCATAGATCTGGAAACATGTCTACAGTTCTCAATTAGATACTATGGACAGACTCAGCTCAATGTTCCGTGATTCATACTTAATCACTTTTCAAACGTTTCTTCTTGGATCATATATTATGTTCAGTTGTCACTATGGTTTTCAAGATAGAACCTATGTCTCAACATAGTGGATGATGATTATCCTTTTCTTTCTTTCAACCATTGATGTTTAACTTTATGATATTCCTAATTTGAGTGACCAAGGACCAGTCCTTAATCCATTCCTATTCAGAAACTATTTTCAGAATCATTTTTAGGAATACAACATAATATCGCAATATACTTACTTTCAACTTATAATACCTATAAACCTTTATTTATTGGTACTTGCGCTTTCGTTCTTAATGTGTCGTGCACACACTTAAGAATCAATCTTTAAGCTCCCACTCAAAATATGTTCCCAACATATTTAAGTCCGAGACTTATATTGCTCCCACTCAAAAATATGTCATTCACATATTGTTTTAGGAAGACTTTCACAGCTCCCACTCAATTTCATGCAAATTGCATATCCTCTCACTATTTTGAATAACTTCAAAATCCTTCGATCAATAATCAAACTGAGAGTTTTATTACGAGACACTAGTACCTTGCTAGTATCAAATCTAGTAGACTTTCGGCACTTTTGAATCAAATTATTTTGAATTTGTCCAATACATTATTTATAACAAATTGTGACTTTGTCATTCACCTTTTTCCATCATGACTTTGCAGTCATTTGGAAAATTCAAGTAACCATTACTTGGTAAGATTCAACAATGAATTGCTTTCTAATCTTAAGTGAATTTTGCCTCTAGGATTTCTCATAATTTTAGTTTACCATTATTTCCTTTGTAGTTCATAGGTATGCCATATTTCGGAAATGCGACAAGCGATTCACAAATGTCTCCACACAAGATGTGGGGTACATTTTGAATCCTACTTTATGTAGTGAAAACACTAGTAGGGAAAACACAATTATCATTATCATTGATTCTTTCCTTTATGAAAAGAATCGTTCAGGAATGCTTTCTGTTGTGCTTCTCAACACTTTTATGCAGGGTTTTGAATCCTCATCATGTTTTCACTATCGTCCATTAGCTTCACAGTCGAGAACAAAAACTTTCTCGAGAATGCACCAAAAATCAAGCAACACCAGTGTTGCCTTTATTTTGGTTCTAGCCATGGATTTCGTATTCAAAATTTCCAATGAACACTCTACACGGACTTATTCGCTATTGTTTTGGTGATATTGAATAACTCCAAAACTTTCACGATGATCCATACAAGATATGGCACTGATCTCACAAATTCAGATGGTTCACTATATGTTCTAATTGAGTGTTTACTATTTCTAAGTAATGGTATTTACATATACACTACAACGATTTATTAGGCGCCATCTATTCACCCACTTGATAATTAATATCATGCTACGATGCTTTGCATTTCGATATATCAAATGCATTGTGATACGTTGCTAACGTATCTATAATTTTTGATGTTCCATGCTTGGTTTTATCTACTTTCTTATGTTTTGTCCACACTTTGGAGTACTTTTCATATGATTTCTTGGACTAACCTATTAACAAAAGCCACAGTGCCAGCTGCCTGTTTTCTGCTATTTTTGGTTCTAGGAAGTCAGAAAATGAATATTATCGGAATTGGACGGGACAAAAGCCAAAGTTATTATTTTACCGGGGGACACTTGGAGCCAGAATACGAGACAGAGAAGGGCCAGAGGGTGGCCACACCACCTGGTGGCGCGGGCTAGGCCAGGCCCTGCCAGGGGGTGGTGTGGGCCCCTCCGGTACCCCCTCGGTCTCCCCTCTCGCCTATAAGAGCCTCCCGATGCATAAACCCTAAATAGTCAATCAGAAATCCACAAAAAGTTCCGCAGCACCGCCGCCACCGAAGGGGAGATTCAGGGGACAGAAAGTATCTGTTCCGGCACCCTGTCGGGACGGGGAAGTGCCCCCGGAGCCATCTCCATCGATCTCCACCACCATCTCCATCACCATTGTTGATTCCCATGATGAGGAGGGAGTAGTTCTCTCTCGAGGCTATGGGTTCTACCGGTAGCTATGTGTTCATCTCTCTCTCTCTCTATGCATGATCTTATTATGATCACGATCTTGTAATCTATAGATCTACCTTGCTACTCAAGTGCTTTAATAGATCTCTGCTCTCCCCATGTGTGTGAAAGTGACAGCGTGCACACCATGGTGGCACTTAGGCTAGAGATTACAAATACTTGTTATGAGTTATATATGGAGTTGGATCTTTCTATGAAATTGTGGTGTTTGTTGGAACCATCTAGAGCTCAAGGTGACAGTGTGGGGTTATCTAGATGGGAAAGGCTTACTTTGAGGTGTGCTGTTATAGCCCTACCAACGATTAGAGTGTCCAACCGGAGAGTAGTTCAGCGTAGTATCATAAAGGAGAATATATTTATATGAGAGTGTTCACTAGTGAAAGTATGATCCCTAGGCCTTGTTTCTAAGCATTGAAACACCGTTTGCAATTAGATCTGTTACATGTTTGCTTGCTTCCATCTTTATTTCAGTTTGCCTTTAGTCTCTTACACGCCATCAAGCTATTTTCTAGGACCGTTGTCTTATATCCATACCACTTTTATTTCACTATCTCTTCGCCGAACTAGTGCACCTATACACCTGACAAGTGTATTGGGTGTGTTGGGGACACAAGAGACTTCTTGTATCTTGATTGCAGGGTTGCTTGAGAGGGAATACCTTTGACCACTTCCTCCCTGAGTTCGATAAACCTTGGGTAATCCACTTAAGGTAAAACTTGCTATTGTTCTACAAACCTCTGCACTTGGAGGCCCAACAACTGTCTACAAGAATAGAAGTGCGTAGACATCACATTGCATTAGAAAATTCCATATGCAATTCTTATAACGTTGAATTTCATCACTCTTGCTCAAATCGTAGTAATTAGATTCTCTTTTATCTTTAATACCCTTGGATGATGAAATATTTTGATCATATCAAATAGTTTCATGATAATGTTTCCTTTGGTATACTCAATTACTAAATTCAAACAATCACAAAATGATAATCGCCACTTCGTTGAAATACGATACATCGAATATGTAGTCTCTTTCAACAATTCATCAAACACTTTGTATTCATGCAATACACGGTGTTTAAGTTATTTTTGCCGAACTTGGGCATGATTCATATGTGACAAGAAATCAAATTTCTTTCACATATTATCAACATAACTTTGAATTTAAGCAATGGTTTCATTCAAAATGAATATATCATTAAGTTGGGTATTTTCAATATTTTACAAATGTTCATGCATTATTAATTAGTTTCACAACAAGGGTAATTCACACATAATCGAATAAGATATGAACACAAATAGAAATCATTCATAGAAGCAGAACAACTGTTTGTTACAGACTCATATGAATAACCGTCTCACGTAGTGTGAGACACACTAAAAAAGTTCACAATCCATCGATTACAATAATCATCCAAAAACGGTAAACTAAGTGATAAATGTCGAGGGAGAGTGTCATTGGCCATCATCATCATGCTTGCCATCAACACGCAACATCACCTCCTCTCCAGCAAGCATCTCTCATGCAGAAGGACATGTTTTCACCAAAATAAAATAAGTATCAAATACTTTAACACTACAATATGTGTTTGCAAGACTATAACATTTATAAAATTGTATATCAAATATATACCTTTGTCATTGATGACCTCTCCGGCAATGGGTTCAACCTTCACATTCCTGAAATGTGTTATGAACTCGTGGAAATCCTATGTTTGCTCATCACCTCTCATGATGCAAGTCCTGGCGTGTGCTTGGTAGCTAGGAGACCGTGACCATATCACCACGCCATTTGCAAAAGAGCTCGTGAACCAGTTATCCAGGAAGTATGCAAGCCTCATTCTTACGCATCATGCATGCGCTCCAAGTGGTCGTCAAGCGAAGAGTTCTCCTCCATCTTTATGTGAGAGGAAATCTCCCATCAACTCATGCTCTCATATGCGCACTTGTTCCACGAAATGTGACCTAAGTTGTACCATTATCTTACGAGGGTCAAGATTACCCACGATTGGCTACATCTCATCAACCATTCCTAAGCGCATTGTCACTAATATGATGGTGGACATCTCACGACGGTAATAGTGGTCTTCCCGCTGCTCTAGGGTCTCATAGAAATAGGGCTGCTCCAAATCCATCTCGTAGAGTATATAGTCGATGACATCATTCTCACTAAGGAGAACATGGAGATGCGCAACCCACATAGAAAAGTTGGATCCATCTAGTTTGAGCTTCTCTCATTCTAACCAATCATCAATAGGGAAGGTAGCATCGGGGAGAACCATTTTCTACATTTATAATTGCAAAAAGGAATTTAGACTAAGTTTATAATTTATGTGAGTTAAACAAGAACTCCACTAAAAAATCCTATCCCCAGAAGGGTTTTAGCGATTACATGATCCCTATTCATTACACCACCCCCGACCATCATGGTCGGTGATATAGTTGCAAAGGTGGATGCCGAAACATCAATCACATCATTCATGTGACTCGTGCTCGATCTTTCATCCATCCTTGTTCCAAGGCCATGTATACACATTCTAGGCTCGTCAACTCAACCTTAGTGTATTCCTTGTGCAACATGGCTTACACCCACTATATGTGAATGTAGATATGTCTGACACCTGATCGTCACGGCCTACCTCATATCGAAGAATATTCTTGGTGGTGCACACTAAGGGAGAATACTTATATTGCTTTCAAAAAAAAGGTTTCAAAAAAAGGGAGAATACTTATATTGGTATTTTGATTAGGGATCATCTTATTAGGCTACCGCTGAGTATCTAATACTAGCACACAATAAGATGCACAAACAATAAACATTGAATGTCAATGTGATGTGATATGGTCCTTCACGCTGTGATCTCCATCCCGCGCCGTAGGCACCGGGGTACTGGTGCCCTCCGACGTGGTAGTCCATCATCTCCATGACCATCTACTACTACTTAGAAACATAAAGTAAGCTACTTTATCTTTGCCACAACCATATCACATCACAACGCCCCCTGAAAAACAAAGTTAGACACCTCTACTTTATCTTTACATGTTTTACATGGCTGATAGGGCTTTCGTACAAGAACCGTTCTTACCTATGAACTTCCACCACAACGCTGATCAAGTAGTTGTCTATACTACACTCCTTTCGAGCCCTCCATTGTAAATGGCATACCAACTAATGTGAGAGAGACAGACACCCCCTAAACCACTTTTTATGGTACAAGCCATATGTCAAGTGTGGACCAGTCTCATGAATGAACGCGTAAAGTTAGTTGGGGCCGCTTCATCAAGCATTACTGCGGTATACACAAGTACACGTGGGAGGGTAACAACTAAAAGATCAACACCCACACGCTACAACTCGTGTGTTCTACTCGTACTAGCAATACTATGCAAAGATCTAGCTCTGATACCACTGAAGGGGTTCGCGCATTAAAATAATATTTTTTTCCTATGCCAAGAACCGTAATGCCATGACCTATCTATTAGTAATGTAGTAACGGGAGGGGATTTTCGCGAACTTACCCTTGAAGACCGAAAAGCATTGTCAATTCTCGAGAGAGCATGGTTGATGTAGATGAACTGAAGCCGACCTCGAGGTCGACAGCTCCTGTGGCTCCAACAACTCCTAGTGCCCCAAGTGTTGCACCTCGTAGGGAGTTACACATGTCCGGTGCCTCATGATGACTTCCGCTCCTCCGATCCAGCAGCGATCCAGACTTGGGACCATGTTCACAGGAGAGAGAGAGAGAATCAACTGGAGGTCTCCCCAAAAGAGAGGTAACCTTTTATTGATTATTGTGTATTTAATTTGTCAAATTACCTCTCTTTATATAGGGGAAAATCCCCCAAATATGCAATTGCCTTAGCCATGTGGGACTAAACAAAGGAGAGGGCAGAGGGGGGTTGGCCGCCGCCCGCTATAACCCAAGTGGGCCCCACGCAGGGTGCCTTGGCCCAGCCGACCACCCTCCTCCTTCCTCCCTTTGGTCTTTCCCTCATGGCCCCTTTTCCCTCCGGATTTGGCCCAATTAGGTATTTGACCTTTTTAACTCCTTTTTATTTTATTGAATAAATATAAATGAATGATTAAATAAATATTCAACATTCACTTACATATTATTCAATCCCCGTTGATGTAGAACTCAGTCCATCTCATTCCGGACATCCTCCGGGCTTAGGGAAACCATTCCAGTTTTCTCTCTTCTCTTTTCTTCGGTGATTCTGCTGATACCAAAACACTCTCTAAGCATCATCAAGCCATTAAGCGTGATACCCCATGGTTCAGAAATACTCTAGACATGGTCGGGACCCTCCTGTACCAATGATTGATACATTGCAAATGTATCTATAATTTTTGATGTTCCATGCTTGGTTTTATCCACTTTCTTGTGTTTTGTCCACACTTTGGAGTACTTTTCATATGATTTCTTGGACTAACCTATTAACAAGGGCCACAGTGCGGCTGCACTTTTCTGCTGTTTTTGGTTCTAGGAAAGTCGAAAATGAATATTCTCAGAATTGGACGGGACAAAAGCCAAAGTGCCTATTTTTGAAGTCATCGGATGCGAGAATCTGAGGCGGAGGGCGAGGCCACCACACCACTGGCAGCGTGGCAGGCTTGGGCGCTAGAGGTGGTGTGGCCAGCCCAGGCACCCCCTCGGCCTCCCCTTCCGACTATAAGATGCCCTCGGGACGAAAACCCTAAGTGCCCGATCAAAAATCCACGAAAGAGTATGTAGCCGCCGTCATCTCCATCCCTATATCGGGAGGGATCTGAAGCTCTTCCCGGCACCCTGCCGGAGAGGGGAATTCACCGTGGAGGCCTTCTTCATCACCATGCAAGCCTCCGGTGTGATGCGTGAGTAGTTCGTCCTTGGACTACTGGTCCATGTAGTAGCTATATGGCTGGTCCTCCTCCTTTGTGCTTTCATGTCTAGATCTTGTGAGCTCCGTTCATGATCAAGATCATCTATTTGTAATTCTGCATGTTGTGTTTGCGGGGATCCGATGGATATTGAGATGCTATTTCAGATTGATTATTGATTCTATCATGTCTTTGTTATTTGTGGTCTTGCATGCTTTCTGTTGTTAGTAGCTATCTTGGCCAAGTAGATGCTAGCAACTCCAAGAGTTAGTATTTATGCTCAATAGTGGGTTCATGCCTCTGGTAATCTAGGGAAGTGACAGAAATCTCTAAGGTACTAGATGTGCTGTTGCTACTAGGGAGAAAACAACAATCCTTTGTTCATAGAACAATCGTATTGTTTACTTTACACGTAGTTCGTAAAGCAATAATATGTTGCTTGCAACTTAATACTGGAGGGGGTTCGGATGATAACCTGAAGGTGGATTATTAGTCATAGATGCAGTTGGATGGCGGTCTATGTATAATGTTGTAATGCCCAATCAAGTCTCAAAGGAGTCAAGATGATTAGTATATGCATGTATTGCTTTCTCGATGTTTGTCAATTGCCCCGCTGTAATTTGTTCACCCAGCATGTTATCTATCTTAAGGAGAGCCACCTCTAGTGAATTTTGGATCCCTGTCCTTTTCTTTTACATACAATCTACAAATTGTTTACTGCTTTGTGTTTACTTTCTGCAAACTATTACTTCTTTCCATTCAATACGTTTAATCCTTTGTTTTCTGCAAAACACGGTGAGATTTACAACCTCATCGCAAGTTGGGGACAAAGTTCTGTGGTTGTGTTGTGCAGGTCTCCACGTTGCTACTAGCACCGGTAGTGCGCCCTGCTAAGGCTCATCTAGCAACACCTTTGGGGTGTTTCCTTGCTCCTACTGGTTCGATTAAAATTTGGTTTAAGAACTAAGGGAAACTTGCTGCTGTGCTCATCATACCTTCCTCTTGGGGTTCCCAACGAGCTCTAGATCAACACCGCACCAGCACTTTTCAGGCGCCGTGCATTGAGCCATCAAGCATTTTTCTGGCATCGTTGCCGGGGAGTCAAGGACATCTTCACAAGGGGAGTCCCTCATAACCAATCTCTTTACTTTGTTATTTTTGTTTTGCTTAGTTTCTTTTTGCTTTGTTTGCTTGTTTCTTTATCAAAAACACACAAAAAATAGTTTTACTAGTTTGCTTTCTTATTCAAAAACACAAAAAAATGACTACTCTTGAAAACACTAAGTTGTGTGACTTCACTAGCACCAACAACAATGATTTTATGAGCACACCTATTGCTCCACCTGTGCTTGAAGATACTTTCTTTGAGATAAAACTTGCTTTACTCAATCTTGTTATGAGAGAACAATTTTCTAGTATTGGTAATGAAGATGCTGCTTCCCATCTAAATAACTTTGTTGAACTTTGTGAGATGCAAAAGCATAGGGATATAGATGGTGATATTATTAAGCTAAAATTGTTTCCTTTCTCTTTGAGAGGAAAAGCTAAAGAATGGTTGAATTGCTTAACTAGGAATAGTGTTGATTCTTGGACTAAGTGCAAAGATGCTTTCATTGGAAAGTACTATCCTCCTGCTAAGATTATATCTATGAGAAGTGAAATGATGAAGTTTAAACAATCTGATAATGAACATGTTGCTCAAGCTTGGGAAAGAATGAAATATTTGGTAAAGAATTGTCCCACTCATGGACTAACTATTTGGATGATCATCCAAAAAATTTATGCAGGATTGAACTATTCTTCAAGGAACCTATTGGATTCTGCTGCTGGAGGTACCTTTATGACCATCACTTTGGGTGCTGCAACAAAACTTCTGGACAATATGATGGTTAATTATTATGAATGGCATACTGAGAGAGCTCCACAAGGTAGGAAGGTAAATTCTGTTGAGGAAACCTCCTCCTTGAGTGATAAGATTGATATTATTATGTCTATGCTTGTTAATGGGAAAGCCCATACTGATCCAAATAATGTTACTTTAGCCTCTTTGGTTGATCAAGAAGAGCAAGTTGATGTGAACTTCGTAAGAAATAACAATTTTGGCAAGAATGCTTATGGTAATAACAATTATAGGCCCTACCCTCCTAATAATACTTATGGTTATAATGGTAAACCTGGATTACCTAGTGAAGGGAGAATTTTAGAAGTTGAAAGAGCCACTAAAAACTTTATGCAAATGCAATATGAGCAAAATAAACTATTCACTAAAACTATGGAGGAACAATCTACCATTTTGAAGAACATTAGCCATCAACTTGAGAGTCTAAATAGGGAAATTCCTAGTTTACAATTGAAACTCTCTAATGCTGAAAGGAATATATCATCTCTATCTGAAGCTCAATCTTCATTGATTAATAAAATGGCTGCTAAACCTGAAACTAATGATAATCCCTTTGGAGCTACTAATGCTATACAAGTAAGAATTGATGAAAATGTTAGACTATTAGCTGAATTACATGCCAAGTGGGAAAGAGAAGATGAAATTGCTAGAAACATTAGTGTTTCTACTATTACAACCACTAGTGTTGAGGCTAGTAATAGTTCTACTACTTTAGATGATAAATTTTATTTTGATCTTGATGGTTGTAACATCTCTGAAGTTATTAAGTTCCTACAAAAGCTTATTAAAAGTCCTAATGCTAGTGCTATGAACATGGCCTTTACAAAACACATTACTGATGCTCTCATAAAGATTAAAGAAGAAAATATGAAACATAAAGCTTCTATTCCTATTAAACAAGAAGATGGTTGGGAACCCATCATTAATATGAAAGTGAATGACTTTGATTTCAAAGCTTTATGTGATCTTGATAGTAGTGTTTCTATTATGCCTAGAAGGATTTATGATATGCTTGATTTGCCTCCACTTGAAGATTGTTATTTGAATGTCCCACTTGATGATAATGCTAAAAAGAAACTCATGGGGAGTCTTAATGATGTTCTTATTATGGTTAACAATGTTGATGTCCCCATTGATTTCTATGTTTTGGATGTTGAATGCAATGCTTGTTGTCCTATTACTTTGGGAAGACCTTTTCTTAGAACTGTTGGTGCCATTATTGATATGAAAGAAGGCACCATTAAATATCAACTCCCACTCAAGAAAGGTATAGAACACTTCCCTAAGAAGAGAGAGAATATTTCTTTTGCCTCTCCTATGAAAACAAAATTTGGTATTAATGCTTCTTCATTTGAGAACACTTGATTCTTTTTCTTGCTTCTTATGCCTAACTTAAAGGCGTTAAAGAAAAGTACTTATTGGGAGATAACCCAAAATTTTTAGATGAGTCTTGGAAGTTATTACTTCGGTAATAACCGCTCCTTATCCTTTTTATTTGCTTTTTGTGCCAAGAGTAACTTCTAATGAGAGAGAAGTAATAATTGGGAAAGTTGCTGTCCCGAAATAGATTTATGTGCTTCACTGTAAAAATTCGTGTAAAATCTCTGAAAGTCTTTTTGAGGCGTTATTTTTTGTGCTTCTGACCCAGGTTGTTATCTAACTTTCGTTAGTTCAACACTTTTTTATTTGAGCAACAGAAGGTCTTCGAAAAAATTCGTCTTTACCTGCTGGTCTGTTTTGACAGATTTCTGCCATTTTCTGCATTTGCTTCTTGTTGGTTCCTTTTTGAGTTCTTTTCGGGAATTGAGCTTTTTGAGGGAAGCTCTACAGTAGCTAGTGTTCTAATGGAAGTTTATTTGGTGTTAGAACTTAACCTTAAGACTTATTTATCTTGAGTGCACTAATGTTGCTAATAAAGATTGTGTGAAGTTTTGTATGAAGGAAAAATTTCAGGTGTATGGAAGGAATGAGTAATGAGATGAAGGATGGACTAAAGCTCAAGCTTGGGGATGCCACGCATGTCAACCCAAGAAATATCCAAGAAGTACAAGCATCAAAGCTTGGGGATGCCCAAGGCATCCCCTTCTTCATCAATAAAAATTCTAGGTTTCTTCCAAACGCTTCATTTTTATTGTTTCATGCACAGTTGTGTTGTTCTTGGAGCGTCTTCTTTTTCGCTTTCGTTTTGGTTTTTCATTTGCTTTGGTTTGCTTAGTTTTCTGAATAAATTGGTTGGACCCCCTCTTTCATACATTGGTTTGCAAATAGTTTGGTTTGGTTTGGAAAAGAGTAGGAAAGTTCATACTTATGTGGTAAAAAGAGCTCGTTTTTGACTCTGGCCTATGCTTTGTCATGCCATGCTTGATATTGTTTTGGCTTTATGCTTAGTATTCTTTGCTGTAGCATGACTTGTTATAAACAATTGAGATTGCTTAATGTGCCTTGGATGAATCATGCGTTGTTTTAGCATATTAAAGCATAGTATAGTGGTATTCTCCTTTGATGCTTTATTTGGGTTGACTTGGTGCATGCTCACACCATGTTATGACTATCTCAAGTCACCATAAGCCTTTATGATCCTTTAGTTTTCAACTTGTAGTATCACTTCATGCTTTGATCAATGATGTTTTGTCGCTCTGCATGATTATGGCCATGATTGCTCTCTTAGTTTGTCGCTCCCAGTCTTTTGCTAGCCTCCACAACCAAGTATGAGTTTCACTCATGCATCCAACTCCGTAAACCAAGTTATTCCAAAGAGTCCACCATACCTACCTACTAGCTTATGCTATTCCAAGTATATTCATGCTTTTGTTTACCTTCCAAATTAAACTTGTTATGAGAAAACTAGTGATTAAAGCTCTCACGAACTTGATGGCACACTTTACTTTTCTTGCCCTTAATAAACTTGAACCATTGTGTCGTCTATGTTGTATATGCTTGCACTTATTTGTTGGGAATTAGCAGAACCATGCTTTCATGGGGAACGCTATCAAATTGCACTTGGTACTTGTACCTAGTTGATATCATGCTCTTTTGTATATGGATGTCGTCGGTGTGAAATGAAAGGGGATCCTGTAAGTCCATGGAGTTATGTATATGTGTTAGAGAAACGTCTGGGCCGCTGGTCTAATCCATGCTGACATGGTGGAAACCTGCTGCGTAACCATAATGAGCTGTCTATAAAGCATTCTTCTTATAAAAAATAGTCCTATATTGAGAAAAAATAGAAAAGAGAAAAAAATAGATTATGAAAAGAGGAAGGAGATAAAAAAGCACCATATTCCCATGGTAAATAAGAAGATTGCTGAGATGGTCGTTGTCTGCTTGCCTTGTCATTTTGATATGGGGATTCTTCCATATCATCGGGCAAGGGGTACCCCGTTGGCGGTTCTCTATGATACACATGTACTTACGATGACAAGAACTTACCGGTGACTAAACTTGAGTAGCATGAGGAGCGACCCTCATATACAAGGGACATGAGATTTCTGACTTATACTTCGTCAAGCATGTACACCATAGTTTGTTCACTTTAACCTTAATCACTTCAAGATGCTTATGATAGGGGCAATGAGAGATGAAAGCTATAAGTACCATAATTTTTGGAAGCTCTTTATGAGACTTGAATCCCTACTTCCTTTTATAAAAAGGCCTTTCTTCCACCATTATATTGAGTCTCCACCTTCTACCTTTATGCACCTACTTTGAGAGCATAGTGGCCATTCTTAGTTCTATGTGCATTGTCCCAAGACTAGTTGATTGATGCATAACTTGATATTGCTTGTTTTAAACTATTTGTATCTAGTCACTCTTATGAACTTTGAAGGTGTCCTATGCATTTATATTTGCTACTCTATGAGGGACAAGCTGAATACTATTATGCTATGTTTTCTTTATGTGTAACAAACAAACGTCTTGCAAAGCATTGTTATTCATCAATCTTTTGTTTGTGCCTTTTCATGTTGCATCATAATTTCTTTGTCTTATTGCTAGAACTTTGTATTTCATGTTATGATAGAAGTACTATGATCCCAGCTTTAAATGTTTTACAAATACTTTGATCAAGTCTTTGATGGTACATGTCACCTCAAAAATTATTCTTTCTTTTTATCACTTACCTACTCGAGGACGAGCAGGACTTAAGCTTGGGGATGTTGATACATTGCAAATGTATCTATAATTTTTGATGTTCCATGCTTGGTTTTATCCACTTTCTTGTGTTTTGTCCACATTTTGGAGTACTTTTCATATGATTTCTTGGACTAACCTATTAACAAGAGCCACAGTGCCAGTTGCCTGTTTTCTGCTGTTTTTGGTTCCAGGAAAGTCAGAAAATGAATATTCTCGGAATTGGACGGGACAAAAGCCAAAGTGCCTATTTTTTCGGAAGTCATCAGATGCCAGAATACGAGACGGAGAGGGGCGAGAGGGCGGCCACACCACCTGGCCGCGTGGCCAGGCTTGGCCCGCGCTAGGGGGTGGTGTGGCCAGCCCAGGCACCCCCTCGGCCTCCCCTTCCGACTATAAGATGCCCTCGGGACGAAAACCCTAAGTGCCCGATCAAAAATCCACGAAAGAGTCTGTAGCCGCCGTCATCTCCATCCCTAGATCGGGAGGGATCTGAAGCTCTTCCCGGCACCCTGCCGGAGAGGGGAATTCACCCTGGAGGCCTTCTTCATCACCATGCAAGCCTCCGGTGTGATGCATGAGTAGTTCATCCTTGGACTACTGGTCCATGTAGTAGCTAGATGGCTGGTTCTCCTCCTTTGTGCTTTCATGTCTAGATCTTGTGAGCTCCGTTCATGATCAAGATCATCTATTTGTAATTCTGCATGTTGTGTTTGCGGGGATCCGATGGATATTGAGATGCTATTTCAGATTGATTATTGATTCTATCATGTCTTTGTTATTTGTGATCTTGCATGCTTTCCGTTGTTAGTAGCTATCTTGGCCAAGTAGATGCTAGCAACTCCAAGAGTTAGTATTTATGCTCGATAGTGGGTTCATGCTTCTGGTAATCTGGGGAAGTGACAAAAATCTCTAAGGTACTAGATGTGTTGTTGCTACTAGGGAGAAAACAACAATCCTTTGTTCATAGAACAATCGTATTGTTTACTTTACACGCAGTTAGTAAAGCAATAATCGGTTGCTTGCAACTTAATACTGGAGGGGGTTCGGATGATAACCTGAAGGTGGATTATTAGTCATAGATGCAGTTGGATGGCGGTCTATGTATAATGTTGTAATGCCCAATCAAGTCTCAAAGGAGTAAAAATGATTAGTATATGCATGTATTGCTTTCTCGATGTTTGTCAATTGCCCCGCTGTAATTTGTTCACCCAGCATGTTATCTATCTTAGAGCCACCTCTAGTGAACTATGGATCCCGGTCCTTTTCTTTTACATACAATCTACAAACTGTTTACTGCTTTGTGTTTACTTTCTGCAAACTATTACTTCTTTCCATTCGATACGTTTAATCCTTTGCTTTCCGCAAAACACGGTGAGATTGACAACCTCATCGCAATTTGGGGACAAAGTTCTATGGTTGTGTTGTGCAGGTCTCCACGTTGCTACTAGCACCGGTAGTGCGCCCTGCCAAGACTCAGCTAGCAACACCTTTGGGGTGTTTCCTTGCTCCTACTGGTTCGATTAAACCTTGGTTTCATAACTGAGGGAAATTTGCTGTTGTGCTCATCATACCTTCCTCTTGGGGTTCCCAACGAGCTCTACATCAACACCGCACCAGCACTTTTCTGGCGCCGTGCATTGAGCCATCAATGATCATCAGAGGGACCTGGATGGCCATGTGATCCCTGTGCATTCCACGAATCTTTCATCGTTGAACCATGAACATCGTGTCATATTCCTTTTGTAACTCGATACTTCCATTGTCCGGGATCTAATCAATGACATCACTATGTCGTGTTCAATCTTGTTATCAAGAAATGCTACTTGACTCGTTCCGACAAGTGATATCGATGTGATCAAATCACACGCTGCGCAACTATTGGATATAACTTCTCTGAGTTGGCCCTCAAGCATCTTTTCCATCACACAGATGAAAAATCCCGCTCTTGACGCATATTTCCTCAATTGTTCCTTTGAATACCTAAACACACCTTTATGATCACCGAGTCACTAGATGACGTTTGATGCTATCAAAGTACCCTCGGGTAACAGTGATTGATATGGCCTCACAGTCTAAGAAATAGGACACTAGGTCTATTCTAATCATCGTAACTTGAACTTCGTGACATGATCGGGTCATGATGCTTAGGTTGGGTATTGCTCATCATCTCATTCTCACAATGAGGTGACTCCATTTTCAACTGGCATAAATGCCACATGATCAGGAAACCTTGATCATCTGTCGACCAATGAACCAATGACTAGAGTTTCACCGGGAACTCTTGGTTGTTTATATATCACGCATGTATTGACGTTTCCTATCAATACAGTTATAGCATGATATAAAACTTAATCATAAACTTTATGAAATATGATAATAATCCATATTATTATTTGTCTCTAGGGCATATTTCCAACATATGTATTGTTGCTTCAATGAAATTATGGTTGTTGTTAGTTTTGTACTGATGCTTAGGCATCTTCTCATACTTGTATATTTTAAGTTGTGTTCAGTTTGTTGGAAAAGAGTAAGTCATGCCCAATTTTCAACTACACAAATAAAATTCAATCGATCTTTCTCTTGAGCAATTATTGCTTCAAATAACAAATCACACAAATCAGGAATCAGCAATCCTTCAACATGTAACAATCAAGCAATCAAGATCAACAATTATCTCATCGAGAAAAACTTCTTCGTCTAGTTTGCCTTAGTTAGAAAGTTCGAAATTTCCCCATATTTCTTAGATGCTTAAGATGCATTATGCACAATCACACTTCCTAAGATGATTTATTTTAGGTTAATAATCCTCGGGATGTTACACTTGGGATGATAGAATTATATGTTGAAATTGTGCCCTAGAGTCAAATAATAATATAGATTATTGACATATTTCATTAAGTTCATAATAGGTTTTATATCATGCTATAACTATAATTATAGGAATGGCAATACACGTGTGATACTTTAAATCACCAGAGTCCCTAGTGATCCTCTAAACACTAGTTCATTGGTCAATCGGTGATTGACGTTTCCAGATCATGGATATTTATGTCAATTGACAATGGGGTCACTTCATTAGGTGAATGAAAGTGATGGACATACCCGACACATGAATTGTAACACGATCAAGTCATGAAGTTCACTATTATAATGACTGGGAAACATAGTAATCAATTCCTTAGACTGTGAGACCATATCTAATCACTTTTACCCGAGAGTGCCTTGATTGCATCAAACGTCACTCGGTGAAACAGTGATCATAAAGGTTTCTTCAGGTATTCAGAGGGGCATATAGAGGTCTATGTGTCAAGAGAGGTATTTGTTCTTCCGCATGATGGAGAGATACTCTAGGCCCACTCGAAGACATGACGTCCATAAAGTTGCAGTGTGTGACTAGGTCACAGGGATGGCATAGCTCGGAACGAGTAAGGTTATACTTGTCAGTAACGAGATTGAACACGACATAGCCATGGCATTAATCAGGTCTCGAATAAGTAAAGTATCAAACTAACAAAGGGAATGGGACTCTATGTTTAATGAATGAGAAAGATTCGCGTGGAATACACAGGGGTCATTATGGGCATCCAGATCCCGCTGATGATCATTGGTTCGAGAGGGGTCTCGACCATGTATGGAGTGTTCCCAGACCATTAGGGTATCACGCTTGAGTTTTTGACAATGCTCGGAGATCGTTTTGGTATCATAGGAATCAGCGAAGAAGAGAGAATGGAAAACCAGAAGGGTTCCGGGAAAGTCCGACGGGTGTTCGGAGTTGTTCGAAAGGAGTTCCGGTGCAACGGGTATTAAATAATATGTAAATATATGTTAATTATTAAATTATACAATTATTTATATTTATTTAATAATTTAAATATGATTTAATGGGGTAACCCACTTAAATGGGCCTCCATAGAGGCCCAAGAGGGCCGCCTCCCTAGGGATGGCCTAGGAGGGGCCACCGGCCACATGTGGGCCTCCCACCACATGGGGCCCATGTGGGGGCTGGCTGGCGCGCCTCCCCACCTCCTCCCTTTGATTAGTCCCACCCCGAGACTTTGAGGGAGGGAGTACCTCCCCTCCTCCTATATAAAGGAGGGCATATGGAGGGATTTAATACACCAATTGATTCCAACTTCGAGGCTTCCCCCTCCAATTGCCCTCCTCTCTCCCTCTCTCTCTCTCTTATGAGTGCGGCCCCATTGTAAGGGATGCGCGAACGAGAGTGTTCTTCACCGTAGAGCGCCGTCGTGCTGCGGGGATTCCAGATCCAGGAGATCTACTTCCACAACCTCTATTGGATCAGGGTCCGGGAGTCATTGTCAAACATCGGATGTGTGTAAACTCCTATGAGGCGCTGCACTAGTGGTGCTCGAGTCGTTCAAGCCATCAGAGTCATTGGAGTCGGTGGAGTTGGAGCTGGTTGAGTCGTCCGAGTTCAGAAGGACCTTGAGGTCGGCGTTGGTACGATTACATCAGCCACGTTCTCCCGAACATTGACAACGCTTTTCGGTCTTCAAGGGTAAGTTTGTGAAAAACCCCTCTTGTTACTAAATTACTAATAGATAGATCATGGCATTAGGGTTCTTGGCGTAGGAAAAATTATTGTTTTCTGGCAAAGGGCGCAAACAGCAAATCCCAAACTGGCGTTCAGGTCCTAGGTATCGGCGTGCCATGTTCCGGCACGACCAGCGTGTGGGCAGATTGTTTCGTCCTAGATCCTACGTCCCGGTGTGCCATTTGCAGGGCCAGCCCATAGGGCGGGGCAGAGGAGCGCTCGTCCTGGGTCCCAAGGAGGTAGGGACCCTAACCTAAGACTTGTCTTCTACTCTTGAGACCCAACAATGTGAGATATTTCTAGAAAATATAGATGACCCAACTTATAGTCTGCTATGTCTCTACTCCGACTTATCTTTTCTGGAAAAATACTATAAAATTTTGTATATAAAATAGGGAAGCGCATGTTCCATTTAAAAAACCCATAGAGATTCAACATTGAGTTTCGATCCAGGGGAACAACATCATCGCTCCAACAAATATTCCAGTATTTCTGAATATTTTTCTTGTTGCCACCATTACTATGGCCTCTTCAAATGTGCAGAACAATTTCGGGTGACATGGTTATACCCGACGGGTACATAACTTCAGCATACCTGGTCCAGCCCAAGGAAGGCCCACAACAGACATACGCTGGCCCATGAAGATTTTCGGGTAGCCAAGGCCCATGACGCCTTCGGATCCTTGGAGAGCAAGACTAGAGTTCGAATACAACTTGTAACCTACTCAGTGCACGAGACCTAGCCTCCTCATATAAAGGCTAGGAGGGGCCAACGAGGTGACAGATCCATACTTTTCGTACATGCCCACGCCAGATCGAATCTGCACTCAGAACTTTCGGTTCCGCCAGTAATCAAAGAGCGCACAAGCAGGAGTAGGGTTTTCCCTCCGGGGCCTGAACACAGGTAAATCTCGTGTCCCCTGGTTGCTTGTCTGTTAACCGTTCCACGATCTCCAGCATCCCCATCTTCTCCAAAACCCAAGTCCATAACAATGGGCATTGACGAGATTAAACCTCGTCAATTGGCGCCGTCTGTGGGAATTGGGGCTGCTGATTGTGCGGTCGTGACGGTTCCGACCGGATCGATCTACAACTCCTCAGCGACGGAGAATCACCTCCTCTTCGGCGCTTTCGACTTCACCGCCCACTCGCCGGATACCATGAAGGATTTCGATCCCGTAGGCGACGGACTCGAAATTCTGTTCGGGAGCTTCTGCTTCCGGGTAGGACAAACTGGCACCCTCCGCCTCCCCGAGCGGATGCCCGTGCCGTCCATCAGGCCCGCTTCATGGGCTCCACACCCCGTGCTACGCACGTCACCATCAACAGATGAGTTCTACAGCGGCAGCAGCTGCAACTCCGATCTGTGCGATCCACCTTCGGATGAAGGGACCACAGTTCGGATCCGAAAGTCGCGCACAATAACCAATCTGCAGGCGCTATCTGTGCGCCGCGATCATCCAAACCGACGAGGAAACGCCTAACCCGCCACCCAACCCCAACCCGCAGGGCGGAAACAGCGAAAACGGGGAAAACAGGGGCCACCTCATCCAACTTAGCAAAGAAGGATGGGCCGAAGCACGCCGCGCCGTCGCAGGCGAAATAGTCCTACCTCTGGACTCCCCACGGACTGCGATGGCATACCACTACCTCCTCATCGAGGAGCACAAGAAGCAAGTCAAGATGCAGGAGACGCCGATAAACGCAAGAAAGCAGCCTCGAGTCCGGCGCGACGAGCTGCGCCTCCGCCATGGAACCCGGCTCCAAAGACAAACGGAAATCAGGAAACAAGCACCACTCTCGGGTGGAAAACATGGACCAAGGAGCGGGCGTGGCGTGACCGAACCCTCCACACATCGTTCATGGATATGGACGCCGGCAACATCACCCGAAGACGCCACAAGCCGCGATCATGGCAGCCATCGCAGTATCTTGCGGCTCACCCACCTCCGGAGGGGACCAAAAGGGCCATGCATAGGTCCGCACTCACCGGACTAGGACTAATCGAGCTGCGCCCACGAAGACGCCTCCTACGGGCCGAAGAAGAAAGCTCCGCCAGCGCGATCGAGCCCCACTCCCTCATCCGAAGATGAAGAAGAATACGATCTTCCTCGAAGAAAGAAGAGCTCGCACCGCCATAAGCACGACTACAACGCCAGGGACAAGCTTACACAGCGCAAGATCGACAAAGCACGTGCCAAACGCGCATGTTCATCCGAATCTGAGATGGATGAAGACGAAGGAGAACTCTGCGGGGCTCGATGCTTCAGCAGATCCGTCCGGCGAACACAGATGCCACGCAACTTCAAGCTTCCTTCGGATACTCCGAAGTTCAACGGCACGCAAGATCCAAAGTCCTGGCTCAGTGACCATCTATCATCCGTTAAACTTCATGGAGGCAGCAAAGAAACCGCCATGCAATGCCTTCAGCTGCAGCTGACAGGCGCGGCACGGGTCTAGCTCAGCAGCCTATCATCAGGATCCATCCGAAGCTGGGAGGAGCTCGCTTATAACTTCATCCGAAACTTCAAAGGCACCAGCAAAAGGCCCGCCTCAATCGAAGAGTTGCGAGCCTGCACTCAGAGAACGGGTGAATCTATTCGCTCGTACATACTACGCTGGTCCACGACCAAGAACTCCGCAGCACACATCTCCGAAGAACGGGCCATCGACGCCTTCAGGGACGGCGTCAAACGCCCAGACTTCAAGGAGAAACTTGGACGCGTAAAGCCCAAGACACTCGACCAGCTCATGGAAATCGCCAACAGTTGGGCAGATGGCGAAGATTGCATCCAGGGCGCTATCGATGAAGAAGACGACTACGGTCAAGACGCGAACGCCGCAAGAAGAGGAGACACAGATACGAGGACCGCGACGGACCCGACATGGTCGCAGCCGGCTACGCCGACCGCCGTAACGACAACAGCCGCAGCAGCGGAGGATATCGCAGTGGAAACTTCCGCGACAACGGACGACCAACGCAGTCGTGGCAACGCCGCGACCGCGACAACGGACCTTCAGCATTCGACAAACTTTCAGGTCCATGCACCATCCACTTCTACATCGACAAACAAGACGGCAAAAAGAAAGCTAGCCACATGCTCAAGGACTACCGCGAGTTCCAGAAACTCAGCGAAAGCATGGTACAGATGAGGCAACAAGCTCCAATTCCTGCGTTCGGAAACGCACTTGCGCCAGGCGAAATAGCACACGGAGCTCCTCCACCGCCGCCTATCGGAGGCCCACATCAACCAGCCGCACCAGCGCAAAACAACGCCGAGTCGCATACCCCCACCAAAAGGAGCACTCAATATGATACGTAAAGGGCGCCCAACCAACAGTGGTACAAAAGAAGATCACCCGCCAAATCAATATGGCCGTGACAACTCCACCGCCATCCTCGAGTACCTCGGCGGATCGGAGTCCTGCATCACATTCACCGCGAATCACCCTATTCAGATCCTTGCCCAGGTCATGCTGCCTCGGTGCCGGAGGCGCAGGTCGGAGGCTTGAGATGAGTCGCGTCTTCATGGACGGGCGGCAGCGGCATCAACCTAATATTCGCAAGCACTCTAGCAGCTATGCGGATCCCGCAATACAGCCTAGAACAATCAGACACAACGTTCCACGGCATTGTCCCAGGGAAGGGCATCTTCCCCCTGGGCAAAATAGGGCTCGACGTCATCTTCGGGACACCGGACAACTTTCGCTGAGCGCCTAGAATTGAAGTGGTGGATAGGCCGTCGCAATACCACGCCATCACGGGACGCGTAGCATTCGCAAGGTTCTGGCCGCCCACACTATGCATACCTACTACTCAAAATGCCAGGGACCAAGGTGTCATCACGGTCCACGGAAGTTTCACCCGATCGGACCAATGCGACAGGGATTTCAACAAAATCTCCCGTCTTTTCGCATGCAAGACGAGCTCGTAAGGCTCATGGCGACGGACAATGGGCTACCCCGGTTACCAAGCGTAACGCACCTGATATGTCTTTCGACTCCACCATCAACACCAAAAGTACAGGTCCATCCAATGGATGCCTCAAGACGGCGCTTAATCGCCAACGACCTCAACATCAAGATAGGAAAGCCGCGTCGAATTCCTCCGTGAGCACTGGAAATCTTCGCTGGTGTCCTGCGGACATGCCAGAGTTCGTGGAATTCGCCGAGCACGCACTCAATGTCTTCCGGACACCAAACCAGCGGTCCATCCAAGACGCCAGAGCCACGAGCGAAGCTATCGGCAAAGAGATCAACAGTTACTCGCAGCAGACTTCATCCGGGAAATCAAGGAAAGCGAGTGGGCAAACACGATGATGGTCGAAGAAGGACACGGACATCCTGCAGATGTGCGTGGACTTCACGCCACCGAACAAACAACGCCAGGACCACTTCCTCTCCCTCGGATCGACCAGATCATCGATTCATGCGAGTTGTGAGAAACTCTCCTTCCTCGATGCCTACCGGGCTATAATCAGATTCGACTCAAGGTCGAAGATCAAGAGAAAGCGCATTCATCACACCGCTCGGAGTATCTCGCTACAACACAATGCCCTTCGGGCTAAAGAATGCGGGTGCCACGTACCAGCGATGCATGCAGGCCTGCCTCAAGGACCAGATCGGTCGCAACGTCCAAGTCTATGTCGACGACATAGTCATCAAAACCAAGGAGGCAAGAACACTTATCGACGATCTCCGCGAGACGTTCGACAACCTTGATCGCTACAGGATCAAGCTCAATCCAGAAAATCAGCCAAGGCGTCCCTCAGTCGACTACTCGGATACTTCATCTCTCAACGAGGGATCGAAGCAAACCCGAAGAAAATCAAAGCTATCATGACAATGGAGAAGCCGAAAAACCTCAAGGGCGTTCAACAGCTCGCAGGAAGAGTAGCGGCACTAAGCAGGTTCATCAGCCGCATGGGCGAGAAGGCCCTACCATTTTACCAACTGCTGTGCAAAGCAGACAAGTTCGAGTGGACACCAGAAGCCAACGACGCATTCGAAAACCTCAAGCGGCTCCTCTCCACCTCGCCCATTTTGGTCACGCCAAAAGAGCGTGAGCCCCTGTTGCTGTACATAGCAGCCACGCACTGTGGTCAAGACAAGATTTGTGGTCGAACGACCAAGAAGGCAAGACCCATGGGGTACAACGCCCAATTTACTACCTCAGCGAGGTTCTCACTCCAACAAAACAGCGGTACCAAGACTACTGTGGCCTCCACGGCGTGTTCATGACGGCTCGACGACTAAGCCACTACTTCCAGGAGCATCAGGTGATGGTCGTCAACGAGGCACCCCTAAACAGCATCCTGAACAATCCAGAGGCCACAGGACGTGTGGCCCTGTGGGGCATCGAACTATCACCACTGGACATCACCTACGAGAAGCGACACGCAATCAAATCTCAAGTCCTTCTGGACTTTCGGTGCCTTGGATGGAGCTACAGCCGACACCCCGCACATGTCGCAGTCTTGGACAATGCATTTTGATGGCTCCAAACGCGAAGCCGGAGCAGGGGCAGGAGTCATATTGACCTCCCTGCAAGGTGACAAGATGAAGTACGTCCTTCGGATGAAATTGAGCCTCCAACAACGAGGCGAATACGAGCCCTCATCCATGGCATGCGGATGGCAAAATATGCGGCGAACGCGCTGGTCATCTACGGTGACTCCAACCTTGTCGCCCCAGACGATGAATGAGTGCGACGCACGCCGAAAACATGATAGCGCATCGCGCAGACTATACAACGCACTCGAAGGAGAATTGACGGCTGCGAACTTCGCACGTTGGAAGAAAGAGCAACGAGGAGGCGGCAGACTCGCCAACATCGGCTCGACTTGTGAAAAGTACCACCGTGTGTTCTCAACAGATCTGCGTGCCATCCATCAGCGGAAATTCCCAAGGGATCACCGAAGAAGGTAACACTCGGGGCTACGCCACCAAGGACAAGAAGGACCCAAAAGTTGGATACCGAAGTCGCCATGGTCAACCCGACGCAGGTCATGGCGTCGAAGAAACTTGGACACGCCCATACCTCCAGACGATAAACGGAGAATTGCCAGATACCGACAGATGCCCGGCGCGATATATCTCGTCGGTCAAAAGCCTTCACCATCATCAACGGCGAGCTGTACAAACGCAGCATTACAGGCCCTACAACGGTGCGTCACCATCGACGACGGCAAGGCCATACTCCAAGATATCCACGAGGGCATCTCGCGCCACCATGTGCAGCCGCCCTTGTCGCCAAAGCTCTACGAGCAGGATTCTATTGGCCAACGGCAATGAACGCAGCATAAGGACATCGTCCGAAGATGCAACGGTGCCAACGGTTCGCCGACAAACCACACGCACTGGGTCCAAACTTCACCCATACCCATAGCTTGGCCTTTCGCTCAATGGGGCCTTGACATGATCGGCAACCGCCAAAATCCTCGAAGGAGGACACGTCTTCCTCTTGGTCGCAATGACAAATTCACCAAGTGGATCGAGGCCATGCTACCACCAACCGTAAGGGCAAAACCGCCACAAGTTCTTGAATCCATAATCTACAGATTCGCGCATCGACAAAGATCATCACCGATAACGGATCAAACTTCATCTCCGAAGAATTCGTGACTTCTGCGAAGGCCTCGGATCAATATCACGTATGCCTCAAAGGGCGCACCCGCAAACAAACGGGCAGTGGAAAAGGCCAACGCCTAATCGGTGCTGGCATCAAGAAACGCCTCACGAGCTCACTCGAGCACAAAGTCGGGCAATCGGACGAAGAGCTACCGTCGTCCCGTGGAGCTACGAACCACGCCAAACAGCTCCACCGTTACACACCGCTCTTCATGGTACACGGAGCTGAGGCGGTGCTACCACCGGCACGCCACCAGGCTCCACGTGTCGTCGCTACAGCAAAGCCGAATCCACGGACGACTTCAAGATGCCGTCGACACACTCGACGAAGCACGGATATAGCAGCGGCTAGATCCGCTGTACCAAAGAAAGTCTCCGAACTATCACAGCCGCGGTTGCGCCCAAGGTCCTTCGTCGAAGGAGACCTCGTCTTGCGACTCAAGCAAAAGCGACCAAACAAACTCGAGTCGCCATGGAAGGACCCCACGCCATCACCGAGGTCATCCTGTGGCGCTTATCGCCTCAAGCACGGAGTCCGGAGTCGATACTCCAACCCATGGAACATCTCGCACCATGACGATTCTACCCATAGCAATGGGCAATGTACCCTTTACTTTCAATAAGGCTTACAGCCAAGGCTACTCAAATTAACCATGTACCTTCTCCATTACGCTACAAATAAAGCTAAGTGTCTCGCCTCCCAACCTTCGAGTGACTATTTCTCCGCAACTTTGATTACATGCTACTAACGCACTTTGGGCTCCCCACCTCACGATTTCATCGACCGAGGACAAAACGTGTATACTCGAGTAGTGACCACGCCGTGCAAACGAAAAGGGCACGATTAAATCAAAAGCACTGCGTGCTGGGCTCCCCACCTCACGATTTCATCGACCGAGGACAAAACATGTACACTGAGTAGTGACCACGCCGCAAACGAAAAGGGCATGTACTACCTCACAGCACTGCGTGCTCACTAACAAGCGAACCTTTACAACAAAGGGCACATACACGCCCAGCCACAATATACAAATTTTACATCTATCTGTTTATTTTCAGGTTCTACCTATTCTGAAGAATAGCCTGAGCACGCTGCTCAAACAAATCTACAATCTGTTCGCATACCGCTTGCTTACCGCAGTAATGCGGACGCATATTCCACTCGCCACCATCTGGCCGAGGAGGTGGCCCACGCCACAAAGAGCAGCCAAATCTACATCGTATGGATGCACCTCACAAGAGACAAGGCAGCCTTCACCCCGCGACAAGTTGCTGCCGCACCAGCTCCTTGACATTGCCGGCACAAACTTCGCCAGAAGACTGCAAGGGTCGTCGGCACGCCATCCAACGGAAACATGACGTGCAACACCGAGACGATGATATGCACTGGCGGAGCACCCACAAACTGGAAGACGCGATCTGCACTGTCGCCGTAACCATGGCACGATCGCGATCCATCCAAAAGAAGCCACCGGCTTCATGTCCGTTGAGTCAAGCAATTGACTCAACAGCAATGCGCCCTTTTCTTCCTTCGGAGCAAGATTCGCACCGCGATAACAAAGATGTACAAGAGTAAGGCCAGCAGGCTCACCCAAGAACAAAGCTACGACCAAAGAAGGACCAACTTACACTGCTGCGGACACCGACCCAGCTCGCCATCAAGTATTCCTCTTGGCTGCACTACGGTCCGCTTGGACTTCCAAACGTCAAGACGACACAGTAGCCCAAGCAAATCCTCTCCAAGCTGCGACACGATCCCGAAGAAAGCGAGCATGAGGTATCATCCAACGATGTCGCAAGGGCCTTTCGGATGAAGTACCAACTGGTCAACAACACCAAGGAACCTAAAGGTATGAAAAGAAGGCACACCGATACTCAGCCAAAGATAAAAGCCCAACTCGGAGGAATTATTAAATAAGCGCTGCGTGGCTCAAGAATGGTGCTACAAAAGATATTTACAGCAAAATAAACTACATACTACCCTACATCTCCTATGCCTAAGGCGAGGGACACCGAGTCGCCTCGAGCCGATCGCTTAGTTACCTGCTTCGCATGCAGCGTACTCAGACAACAAGTCAATGAGCTTGGCCCATATCGCTGCAGTGGAGTAAGCAGCGAAGGCTACCGATCCATCCGCAGCCGTTGGCATCCGAGAAGTGATCTGGGCAAGTCCAGCTCGCTGACCGCCATGGCCATCGCCACCGACGGACGCCGATGCCTTTCGCTTGCGCTTAGACAATGCAGCGCTTCGGCCGACAGAGCCTCGCTAGAGCACCCACATCTTCAAGGGTTGCGCCTTCGAAGAACTCCCGGTAGAAGCGACCAAGGACCTCCTTCGCCTTGGCAAGGAGTTGGCGCAATTTGACGCGGTCTTCGACCGCCACAAGATCATCATCCAGAGCACTCCGTGCTCCAGAAAGCATCATGGTCGAACTTCGATGCTCATGCATCCGAGACAAAACAGAAGAAAACATGAAGAAAAGCAACATAGAAGAAGACCAAGAAAGGAGCAAGTGCAAAAGCTAGCACTCACCCGAAATTGCCTTGGCAGCAGCCATGAGCTTCTCCGCCGCCCCCCTTTCACGACCTGCGGCTTCCCGCTGCAGATGCTCTTTCGCTTTGGCTGTTTTAGTCAGCTCTAGCTCAAGGCGCTCTTTCGCCTCAGCGGCAGCTTCGCCTTCGCCCAATTGGCAAGGCTCTTCTTGAGCATCAACCTCACGAAGAGAGTCATTATGCTCTCTACATTTACAACAGGCAAGTATCAAAGCACAGCACCAGGATAAGCAAGAAATGTAATACAAGGCATACGAATACCTTGAAGCTGCCGAAGTTTCGCCTCCAGCGTCAGGCGCTCCTCCACCAGCCGCTTGGCCTCTTGGACAAAAGGCTGCAGGAAAAGGCAATAGCAAGAAGATAGGACTTGGGGCTACGCCCAAAACACGCAGCAAACACAACATCGGCACACGAAGACGCCGGGCTCCCGTGACATGAAGCGCATAAACTTACGTGTCAAAGATTTAACCCGAGGCCCGTCATGACATTCTGAGGCGCAACCACCAGCCTCTCTTGCACAAGAGGAATCAAGCAACACCACCAAGTCGCCACCGCCATGGAGGGGCGACGCAATGTTCGACTCCCCATCATCTCGCGTGCTCCATCACTCGAGAGCCGGAGGATTGCCTGAATCTGGGCCAATCAACACAGCCAAAAATAACAAGTGAACAATGCATAAACAAGGGCAACAAGAACACTTACGAGCCCAACACGCCAGTCGAAGATAGGAGAAGCCCTCCGGCCCTCTTCTCCTCCTTCTTCTCCTCCTTCTTCTTCCTTCTTCCGCTTTCTTTGGGTGCGGAGCAACAGCTCGCATAGGAACGGCAGGAATGGGAGAAGACGAACCCCCCTGAACATCATCATGACGCTCAAGACCCCGAGGATTTCTGGGAGTCGGAGGAGTCGAGGCATCCGAAGACTCGCCCGAGCTCCGTGATCGCTTACTCGAATGATCTTCACTGATTCGGGCATCCTCCGCGGAGATCGCTAAGGAAGCTCGACACGGAATCCACCACTTCATTATTCGGGGCATTCGGATACCTTTCGGGCAATGGTGGCGCCATGCCTGGCACTTTGAAGCTCTACAAGATGAGAAGAAACTTTGTTAGCAAACAAAGGGCACAAGTACACAACTGACAAAACATAAGGGAAGCACTACGTGCGAATCTACACCTTTGGCACGCCAACGCCGAAAAAGGGCGGAGTCAACGACTTCCCGGGATTTCCTCGTCGGCCTTGAACTTCAACAGACGCGAAGAGCCCTGTCAAGTTCCACCTCGAGATTTTCTCACCAAACCCTCGTCGGATCACGGCGCCAGAGTAAAGGAACATCGGATGCGCCCTACTGGAGGCTGCACCCGACGCCAAGAAACACCCGGATAATGTCGACACCGCTCACCTCCTTCTCAGAATCAATTGGAGCTCCTCCACCCGGCCGGTACAAGGCCTCTATCTCCGCCACCTCACCGTCTAAGATCTGATTTTTCCAGACCTCTTCTTCACAATCAACTGAGGGGTCAAAAGGAACGAGACCAAAAATCTTGCGCAAAGACGGAGTCACGGATGTAAAACCATTTCTCCCGCCAAGATCGACAGATTCGGACATGGAGAAGGAAAAGAATTGGACATCGGGACTAAGAGAGATGATGAAACCCCAATGGGATACACACCATCCGAATCAGCATCGCCTCCTCACGGAATACAGCTTGAAGAGACCAAAGTGCGGCTCAATGCCAAGCCAACACTGCAAAGAGTGATAAAACACGAATGTGGAGAAGGAGTTGGGAGATGATGATGGAGTTGAACCCCATAGAAGAAGAGCAACGAAGGAAGTCATGGACTGGATACGAAAACCCACGCAAAACAAAGGCGATTTAACATAACCCGTACCTAGATGGGGACGGGATTACCTCATTGCCGGGAGTTTCACGTCACGCTCCTGGGATTAGGCTCGCCACAAGCAGCTTGCGAAGATCGCTCTCCGCGTCTCTCGACGCCGCCACCACCATCGGTGACACGAGCAAGCGGCGCCCTTCTTCTTGCCTCCGCAGCTTGGTCCCAACTGCAGATGAGGATTTCTTCTTCCCCATGGCGCTACGGCGGTGGTGGCGTTGCCAACGACGAAGACAAAGGAAATGCGAAAGGAAATCTCAGCACGCAGCAAGAATCGCTCGAGCGCAAGGAAGCAATGGACAGATGAACTGCTGCGGTAAAAGACATACCACGATTTCACCACGGATTATAACAAAGAAAGACGACGACGCCGCGTCCATCGAGAAGACCTAACGCCAACGGCAGATCTGGCCGTACACGTGTCAGCACCAAAATGAACCGTCGTTCCCACGACGTCCACTACACGCGGAGATCGAGGAAACGCCGTAATCATCCCCACGCCACGCGTGACCGGTCAATTCAAAGTCAGGAAGTGGGACCCACACTTCATCAAGTCAAGTCATCTCTGGCGCAGCAGACGCTTGAGGTCATTGATCGTCAGCACTGACGTCATCAAAAGCTATACTAGCACCAAACTTCGGCTACACAGCTAAGAGTACTCACTCGAATCTACGATTCGACTAAATACTCGGGGGCTACTCCTATCAGGAGCGCTAGTCGCGCACCCGATGTACTTACGGACAGCGGTACGCCCATGTGATTTTCCCACTACCGCATGATACAAGACTGAAGTCTCGCCGAGTCACGACTCCGCCAGACACTCGGGGCTACTCCAACCGGAGCGATGGCGTTCACACACAAGAGCTTCGAGTCCTACGTCGAGTCCATGACTCCACTACGGACTCGGGGGCTACTCCCATAGGGAGGAAGGATTTCCGCATCCGAAAATTTTCGAGTCCTACGGACTAAACAACTGAGCAATGCTTGCACTAAAGTCCGCCGAGTTCACGACTCAACGACACTGGGTTACTCCCATAGGGGCGCTGGTCGCGCACCCTATGAAATCTTCGATCGCGATCTTCCGGATCCGCATGCAAAAACTTTTCGCAACTCGCCCCAATTAATGCTAAGTGAGTAACATCCTCCTTGGCCACCAAACACCTCCGCGTGATAAACATTCGATGTCAGGCTCGCGACGCAAAGATAAGACCCACAGATACCATCCGATGGCACGGCAACGCACCGATCAAGGCCTCGCTAGTATAAATCCATGCCAACAGCGTGATGAAAAATCCCGACGGACGTTGGTACATCATTTAAAATCACCGAATTCCACTCGTAAGTCCTCCGCGCCCGAGTCGAATTATGCCAAAGATATGTTCCGGTTCGAGTCGAGGGACTCGCACCAAGAAGATCGTGTTGTTTTGTCCTAAGACGATTAAGCGACCACGATCCGTCGGGTGAGTCGTGCACATGCATCAACAATCCCTACACATTCTCTTGAAAGACGAGTTACACCGAAGGATTGAAGAGTCCTCGGCAATCTACGATTCGACCGAACACTCGGGCTCTTGACATGGTTATACCCGACGGGTACATAACTTCAGATACCTGGTCCAGCAAGGAAGGCCCACAGACATATACGCTGGCCCATGAAGATTTTCGGTAGCCAAGGCCCATGACGCCTTGGATCCTTGGAGAGCAAGACTAGAGTTCAATACAACTTGTAACCTACTCGATTCGGTACACTGAGACCTAGCCTCCTCATATATAAAGGCTAGGAGGGCCAACGAGCAGGACAGATCCATACTTTTCAGACATGCCTCCACGCCAGATCGAATCTGACCTCGTAACTTCGGTTCCGCCAGTAATCAAAGAGCGCAAGCAGAGTAGGGTTTTCCGGGGCCTGAACCTGGGTAAATCTCGTGTCCCCTGGTTGCTTGTCTGTTAACCGTGCCACGATCTCCAGCATCCCCATCTTCTCCAAAACCCAAGTCCACAACAATGGACATTGACGAGATTAAACCTCGTCATCGGGTGCCTCTACAAAGTTGTGAGTATTTATTAGTAGAGACTAACAACGTAGTCACATAAGTATATCATTCTGCAAGCAGCCCTCCTTCTATTCCCAATGGTTCTACTTGTCCTCATCTTCCATGTTGTAGAGACTATCTCATCTTTTAATTAATTCAGTGCCTAATATGGCTACTATTCTACTCATTTTTTGCACATGCATATCAATTTGTTACTTTCATAATTTTGCTCTGTGATTAATTCTAGAGGTACATATGTATATACATTGTACACAATGAGCAATTGATAGGTCGTCATCGAGATTCCAAAGATCATGGACCTGATCTGGGCCTAATCAGGGCCTGGCCAGCGGGCCAGGCCTAATCTTGGCCTAATCGGCATTACTGCTGCATCCGAACGGCAATCACTGTGGGTGATAGAGAGCAGCTCCCCTCTCCTAGGCTACCATGTGGCTCGATGCCTGCAATTATGTGTTTGCCTTACCCCGTCCTACTCGTCGGCTGTGCGATCTGGCGTTTTCCAGAGCTTTGGTTCGAGCTCGTGGATGCCGAGGCGGCGGCTCCGGAAGGTGGACTGCGCGGGCAAATCTTTGGTGATTGACATGGCGGTGGTGGTGGTTCCTATTTTCGGTCATGAGGATGACGATGAGCGGACGGTGGGGGACTTTGGAGGTGGCGGTGTTTCGGCTTCGACAGCTCCTAGATCATGTGTGAGAGGCCTAACTCGAGGACAATAGGCACGAGCAGCAAACAGGGAGCGGTACGAAGGTTTTTCCGGGCGAAAGCTCAGTGCTTCGGCACCAACAGCGGTGATGCATGCGGGTATCGTTACCCACTTGGAGGCGTCGATGTGGCTACCTTCTCCATGATAGGGCTCCAGGTGAAAACCCTTGACCGTTGGTCTCGGCGGCAGCGGTGACGTGTGTCGTTACCCTCTTGGGGGCGTTTTCATGGAGCCCCGGTTCACCCTGATCTCGGATCGTTGTCTTTGGTGGCAAGTTTTGGTCTTCCGCGTTTTTGTTATTTATCTTGATCTACTTTGTGAAGGGGTCTCCTCATCACCTTGTATCAGTTCGGTCGATGCAGCTTTATTTATAAAGTGGGTGAAAGCCTATTTCGAGGAAAGAAAAAATGACATCCACATGGTCAAAATATATGTTAAGACACCTTATAAAAGTATATGGTCATTGGCTTATTAAACATGAGAACTATTTTATTAACCAAAATATTGCAACCGAACTACTATCTTCTAAAATTACACCTCAATAACATGCTGCCTAAAATCTAGAGGTGCTAACATGCCCTACAAAGCAAATTTATTAAACATGAGAACAAATTTATTACCTAGAGCTGAATGGGGCTCCGCATACTTTAGTTGATGTGTCTCTAGTTTCAATTCCCATTAGATTTGTAACTCCGAACTATGCTGCATACAAACTAAACAGTACAGAAAAATGGTCATCAACATGAAGATAGATAAATTTCGCTCAGGTTTCTCAATTTCAATTTATCTAAGCTTCATCTGGTGGCAACATGTCCCTTACAGCAATATCATAAGCTTTTGGCGCTTGCTACCTTGGTCTAGTGCAGGCAATATCATAAGCCCTCCGATATTTTTTTCCTTCACGCATGTACCCAATCCTGGGGGACGGTGGCCCCTGCTGGCCTGAACGTAGCTCCGTCACTGCTGAGTGTGTCAAGCAATGTTGCTGTGGTGTAAGGTAACTGTCTTTGGATCAACCAGTAATGTGTCAATGTGTGTGTTTGTATCCGGCTCCCCCATATTTCTATCTTCTAGTAACCACGGAAAATGATTATTCTATACCTAAGTGAACATCGTCGTATGCATATATCGAAAAGAGTAAAACCCTAATTTGGTACATCAACTTGTCCGAAATGAGAGCATTGGTCACGAAATTGCAAAGCACGAACTGCGGGTCATGAAGTTGCCCCACGCGAGCATTTTGGTCACTCCGTCACGGTGGACGTTAGTTTGCTGGCGTGGCAGACTGGGTTTTTTTACGAATTAGCCCTTGAAAATTATGTTCAGCGGCCACGGGTGCATGAACCCAACATGTTTGATAAAATGACTAGACCATCAGAAGAAACCGATGAGCAAAAACAAATTTTCAAGAGCTAATTCGAAAAAAAAGCAGCCCGTCACGTCAGCAAACTAATGTCCACCGTGACGGAGTGACCAAAACACTCGCGTGAGGCAACTTCGTGACCGGCAATTCACGTTTTACAACTTCGTGACCAATGCTCTCATTTTAGACAAGTTGATGTACTAAATTGACGTTTTTCTCTATCCAAAACAAAGATAAACTACTATAATCACTGGCTTGTTCTCACGGATAAGAAAAAGCCGGTACTTTACCTTCAGGGACACTAAGGGCACAGTTCAGCACCATTCCTAAATATGTCTCCGCTGCAGGAATCATAACATGTTGGCAATATACGAACAACTCTTATTTGCCTGCACTCTCCTAGTTCTGTTAAACATATAAAGAACATGAAAAAGTTACAAGTTTCAAAGGCCAGAATAAATCGATCCTTAAATAGCACGTATGCCTCAGGTCTGATCATTTTAAGAAATACCTGAAAACATGTATATGTTAATAATATCCTGACCAGACCTTGGGCGGCTTTCTAACAAAACAAAATCATCTACAGATGTAATGCTTTTCTGATAAGCTTAACTAAGGATAAACTAGAAAACAATCAACATTACAAACGCCAACCTAGGGCATCATCGACTGACATCAACACACCTTCATAAAATCAACACACACTGTTCAAAAGAGAAATGTAGCGTAGTTGCCCTAGACGTCACCGTCATCACCGGCCAGACTATTGCTATCTGGCAAGTCCGACTTCCCCACGGAAGAGGCAAAACCCCACAACTGTAGCACCAGGTCAGCACGAGACAACCACAGCAGAGTGCCAGCACGCCAGCAGGGAAACCAATTAAATTGAAAGTCTGTTATTTTGCATGGTGAGCCGTGTACCTTGGTTTCTAAGAATTGTACGAACATCAATTGTATTTCTTCAAGATATACTAATTTGGCTACAATGTTGTTCTATTTGTGAATTGATGTATCAAAGTTGGTATGGCAACCAATTAAATCAAATAACCATTTGCAATAATGTAGAAGTATGTACCTCCCATCGTTCCAAAATACTCCCTGCATTCCATAATTCTTGTCATGTTTTTAGTTTAAATTTGAACTAAAATTATGGAACGGAGTGAGTAGATGACATCCTAGAATTCATGCAAGAACCTTTGCTAAATTTGACGATCAGTGTCTTGATCATATTTAGATTGATGAAGTAAAGGCACAATACTATTCTATTTTACACGACTTCTCCTCCAAAATACTACAGTTGACGATCTATACAAGCATATACATATAAAAATAATTATCAAAGTTGTGTACTAAAGGCTGTGTCAAATCAAAAATGGCATGCATAACAATAAGAAGGCGATTTCCTCGTTTTTTTAGAAGATTAGCCTTGCAACTCAGTGTTGTTGATCCCCCGTGAGTTTGTTGACTCTTCGCATTTCCTTTTATATGTGATTTTACTCTATCTCATACATGTACTTATACATATGGGCCTAAGGCCACTGGAATAGATCAAGTTGCATGATTCCCTGACAGCACTAACTTCAGAATATCTCCGCCTTTCGACAGGGCCGCTGACAAGCAAGCTAAAAATTTGACAGAGCCATGAGCTGCATCCTTGAAACATGGCAAAACAATCAGTTTTTTTCTACAAACAGGTTCAAACAAGCGCTAAGGTATGTTGGTTTTGGCATTTGCAATGCTCTCCATCTATCCATTTCAGTTTGGTGTGTTTGCAGGTGATGGGGTTGAGGGTGAGAGAAGACGGTATGGGCATATTCTCAAAAAACAGGAGTACGATACAACAGCAGTGAGAAAAAAAGTACTCCCGCCATATACTAAAACTGCAACACTTATTTTGGAACGGGGGTAGTAGAAGATAAGATCGAGAGCAGATCATCTGTACTGACTAGTTGGAGCAGCAATCAAGAGTATGATTAGGAAACAACTGATTTAGTGTGTGTGATGTGCGCCTGAATGAAAGCAACATATTACATGGTTTCATCGATAAACCACACCACACAACCACCAGTGGAACTGAATCTCATGATCAAATGCACAAAATGGGAAGGGCAGAGGAAAATCTGAAGGAAATCACCCCCTCAAAAGGTCCATTCTTCAACGGAATTTACACAGGACAGCAACAGACAAACTGAAAGAGTGCTGATACTAGTAAGATTTTTTTTATAAAAGAAGCCCCAAGAGGCCCCAAATTTCAAAGAAACTGGATAGGTTCTATTCTCTGCCTCACACTGACACACAGTGACACTCATCAGGCGGGATCACACCCAAAAACTTAGCAAAAGAGCAACAGCTAGGCATCCTACTACAGGTTTTCAAACAGAGAACTATCTTTCGCATATTCAACATATTATAGTTTGCTACATTCTCTGACCCAGTAACTGAGATTTTCAATAACTGATACTAGTAAGATTGTAAAATTAAAACAATGTTTCACATATTAAAGAAAAACACTAAACACTCTGGTCCAATAACAGGTAAATAGATCTTCAGCTTGCTACATTTCTAAATTAAGCAGCGCATAAATAACAAACTGTTATTGTCTAATACATATACTGAAGTAACTGTAAAGAGCAGAAGCAACAGGTCGTGTATTTTACAACTGTACAAGCTTCAGTAAAGGAATTATAGTTTCCTGCTATTGTGAATTGTTTCTCAGGGTAACAAAGTAATGGTCCAGCACTGAATGATACATTTTCAGGGCAAGAGAACTGTTTTTTTTTCAATTTTAAATAATGCTAACAGGCAACTGTTCGACTTTTCTGAATATACATAGAACTGGACAAACTGACATTATGTTCTATCCTCAATAAATTGGCATTATGTAACTATCATCAACCTTTGTGTGTTTCTCCAACATGAGATTTTCTACATCATTAACAGTGTCCAGGGGTAACTGAGAATGTATGCTGTGACAGGACATTGTACACCAAACGAGTTTGCCTCCTGCTTAGGTGCTACATTTCTGATTCAAATCCAATGTCCCAAAACCCTTCGGGCGTCGATGGAGGGGCGTACCTATATCTATGTCTGGACACACCATCATGATGCTCGCACCTCATGCTTGTAGAGTCCATGCCATTACCATTCACACGGCCATCAGGAAGCACAGCATCATAGAACTTCTTGCACTGCTTGCATTCAACACCTTTCAAATTCTCCCGATCAGCTTTCTTTCTTACAGGTTCAGTGTATTTGAAACCTTTATTTGGCGGATGGATTGAAATGGTGCTTCGCTGCTTGGGAACTGGTATGTTGTTGAGGCCTTGAGTGGCAATATTGATGTCTTGAGTCTCATCATCAGAGTTATTAAAGTCCATATCTTGGGGAGGAGGTGCAGCAAGAGCTAGTGCTTCTTCATGAGTTGTAGGATTCCTGATTGTATTTCTGACAGCCTCCAGAGGAGTATCAAGAAAATCGTCATGTGGATCAACGACACCTGGTTCTTTACGTGCACGAGTTTCCCTCCAGTTACTTGGGCGGATGAAACTAGATGATGCATCTGTCTTTGAAGTGCTAGCATTCTTCTGCGGAGGGTTGGTTGGATGAGATGGTAGAGAAAGGCATGAGTTACTGAACAGGCTCCTGGACGAGGTAGCATGTGGAGTATGTTGGGCCTTCGCAGATGAACTAGGAGCGTTCTTTTGGTCTTCAGCCTTTGAAACTAACTGAATGCTCTCCTTTTCTATGTCCTGCAAATCTGGAAATCGAACAAGACAGTGTAAATACAGATATCCAATGAGTAACTCCTACATGTATAAGAAACATCCACGTTACTTCCTCTGTTCCAAATTATAAGATGTTTGGTAGGCTAAAATAGCCTACCAAATTATATTTTGAAACGGAGGTAGTATGTGATGGCATTGGCAGTAAAGAGATACTCGGATTTAACATTGATCTGTACAATTGATCATATTTGCGCGGAAAGTACAGATCCTTATACCATTCTTAAATTCTAGTCATAATTCAGGAACAAAAAACTGTGATTACATGATTAACAAACTCAAGTAGCTCTAGGGAATTTGGAAAATCATAGGGTGGTACCTTTCAGCTTTCTCTTGCTCGGAGGACTTCCAGAAGTTTTCTGATTCACAGGAGACTTGGAACCTTCATTCTGGTCAAGCTTTCTAAGAAGATGGTTGTACTGGGACTTGAGATCCTTATATTTTGCTGTCACAAGATTGACTTTATTCTGTGCAAGAAGAAGATCATTATCCTTCAACTCCATCTGCTGCTGCAGCTGTTGATGGGCCTCCCTCTCCCTTGATATGTCAGCATCCTTCTCCCCAATCTCCCTTTGGAGCCGATGAATCGCCTCATCTTTCTTCATTTCCTCCTCCAATCTCCCCAGAAGCTGCTTCTTCTCGGCATCATGCTCCGTGGCCAATCGCGTGGCATCTGCAAGCTTCCACTTCATCTCCTCAAGAGAGCTCTCAAGCTGCAGCAGCCTATCCTCCACACCCCGCTTCCCGCAGTTGAGCTCCTCCAATCTCCCCAGGAGCTGCTTCTTCTCGGCATCATGCTCCGAGGCCAACCGCGCGGCATCCACAAGTTTCCCCTTCATCTCCTCGAGAGAGCTCTCCAGCTGCAGCAGCCTATCCTCCGCACGCTGCTTCCCGCAGCTGAGCTCCTCCAGCTGGCTCACCAGAACGGCCTCCCTCTTCCTCCACTCATCCTCGGCAGCCCTGGTGGCGGTGGCGTCATCGGCATGCCTCGCGTGGAGGAGCTTCGACTTGGCCTGGATGTGCGGGAAGAGCTGGCTGCAGAAGATGAACTCCATCTGGGAGACCCGGTCCTTGACCTCCTGGATGGTGGCCACGAGGATGGTGCTCAGCCCGCAGATGTACTTGAAATCATCCGACGCCGCGTCGCCGCCGCAATCGCTGCTAGAGATGCCCAGCACCTTACCCTCCATTTCTACAGGCAGGGGCGGATCTGGAGTTTCTGTCCCCCAAAATTTGTGGACGCTGAGAAGAAGGTGGAGGGTGGGGCGACCTCGGGATCGGAGGGGGGCGCTGCCGTCAAGGGTGTCGGCCGGGAGAGCGAGACAGGGTTAGGGTTGGTGACCTAGGGGAATTTGGGGATCTCAAAATTTTAGAGCGCCATTTTTCGAAACTATCGTCTCCGCGCTTTGACGCAAAGCGAGAGGTGCGTTGGAGACGGACTAGAGTGGTGGGCCAGTGCCATCACTTAGGGCATGCTTGCTCATACCTGGCCATCGGCCGTGCTTTGCTGGACCAGCACGCACTCACACTTGCCCGGCCTTTCATGATCCAGCACCGAACGCCACTTAACGGATCATGCCCGCGCACGCGATCCGGCTCAGGTCATATCTGAGCCTCGAGGCTAAGTCTACGTGTCCGGCACTGCACGGGCGCGTTAACTATTTTTATTTATTTTTATTTACTAGCAAAATTTTCCGTACGGTGCAACGAAAAAAACTTTCACTTATTATTATAATTTTATAACTAATCTTTTAATTATGGTACTTCCTCCGGTCCACATTAATTGACTTAGAATTATCTAGATTTACATCCAAATCTAGACAAATCTGAGTCAATTAATGTGAACCGGAGGAATTATATATTAACATTGTGTTCGAATAAAACAATTAATATTTTTTACCACGATAAAATTTTCATGTGGGCTGCAATCAGTTGATTAAACTAAAAAATAAAAAGATTAATTTCTAGCACCTTCATAATTCTCTTGGACCACCTTCATAATTCTCTTGGACATCTTCTTGATTCTTTTGTAAACGAGTGTCATCGGACAAATACTGACAAATATATAGCCATGTTCATAATAATAATTCACCGGATCTATCGTGTATACAGATACGTAGCACTGAACAAAATGAATCATAAGAAGTTGAAGCTAGCTAGATAATGCATGCAATCGAGTTGTCCGGGTTATACTATGGATGACAGCTTATGAATCTGATTAGAAAAAAAAAGGATTACCTATCTAAATATCAACGGGACTGCTACCAGATCAGACCAATAAACCGCGATCTAGACTGCTACCAGATCAGAGCAGTAAACCGCGATCTAGACTGATGCTGTGGATGGAGCCAAGATTGCCCGCCACCGCCAGTACCGCATAGTAGCTTCTCGTTATGCATCTGGAGCCAAGATTATCCGTCGGTACCGCGGACGCGGCAGCTTCTCGCCAGTCGCCATGCATCTACTCCCTCCGATCCATATTACTTGTCATTAGATTGGATGTATCTAGTACTAAAACATGTCTAGATACATCCATTTCTATGACAAGTAATATGGATCGGAGGGAGTAGCAAAAAGCAACCTAATCGCTGAATGTACGCATCAGCAGTGTAGAAGTATAATGGATCTGGAACACGGCAAGACCCCATCTTTATTGCATGAATAAAAGTAATAAGGACAATCCGACCGGGATAGTGGAGCAAATCATGTGGACCAGCTCGCTAGCGACATTCTCTCTCAAAAAAAGCTCACTAGCGACAAAGTGAAGGAGTTCTTGGGGGCGGTGACGCGCACGTTTCTGTGCCGATCCTTGTTGCCCAGGCAAGGTCCATCAATCTTCCCTCTAAGTTTTGCTTTGCAAAGATCGTGCCTAGGAGAGTGCCGTGAAACAACAGCTGGTCATGGGAGTGATCGCCAGTCAGGTGTTTGATCTGGGTCGCCGGAGTGCTTGCCCACGGCAAAATTCCTTCCCAACAAATCTAAGGTCTATCAATCTAGCCTATAGATTTTTCTTTGCAAAGATTGTGCTCAGGGCAGCTCTCCCCAACCTCGAAAAGAGGCAGCCAGCCATGGGTTCTGGACACCAGAGATCTGATCTAACCATCGGGTTCTTTATTCGGTCGCAATCTAACCGTCGGGTTCTTGATCTGGTCGCCGGATTGCTCCATCTTTTTATCATGGAGCTCGTTTAGGTCGCCGGGAAGCTCAGCCAGGTGGGCAGGCTAGTTGCTCTGGATTCTTTGGCACGATTGTTCCTTGGAAGAAATGCGAATAAGCACTAGAATCGCCCCAATTAAACCTTCCATGCGTGAAATCGACGGGGAGAAAAAAAAGGTAGAACAGAGGAATTGATTGACAGAGGCACATATATAAATAGATGAGGGATTGTCTGGCGAGGGAAGAGTTTGGGTCCGATCGGATTGGAGATAGCTTTTTTTACTTACGGGTGGCTTGACAGTAATATGTTGTGGAAGGGCAAATCAGTTAAAAAAGTGTTGGACCGGAAGAAACAATCCATCTTTTATTATTACTAGCACAATACCCGCGCGTTGTTGCGCCAAGCAATTTTGTTGGTAAAATGGTAAGGTGTGGCTATTAAGATTGTATCATTTTCATCGGTATTCAAATAGTTAAAATTTGAGTTACACGATTCAGTGTCGATACTGAACACAAACAGTACAAATGATGTTACCTGATTTAATAGAGCTCATGATTCCTTAAAAGGAAAGCTAGACTTTGAGTTACAATTCATGTTAAAATATTATTTTTTTGAAAAAACAACTTACATATTATTGAAATTGTTTACATTTTTTAAAATTATTTTTTCTAAATTTTTTTGCGAATAAACTTGTATTACTCTGACATTGGATATTACAATAGTACATAGGAAGATAATCCATGAGTCCTTCTGAACAAGATGAAAGCACCGTTCGAGGACTACTCCTAGCATGGTATTTTGTTTTTCCTAAAATTGATAGGCCATGTTTTCCTAACCTCAATTTGTCCTTTCTTAATCCAACAAGCACGTTGCAACGCATTGACCCGACCTACGCACAAACACAACACACACAATGGTAGCAACGCACACCGACACCACCTACCATGCACGGGAGCCGCACACGTCTCTCTCTCCCCGCGCCGCACACGCATGCCACCAAACGTGCCACGCTCCCCGCTGCTCCCCTCGTCCCGTCTCCGTATGGGTCTCCTTGACCGCGTGCGTCGTGCGCCTCCCAGCGGCGCCCTCCTTCCCTTCGAGCCCCGGGTCGACCTCCCCCTGCTCCACCCTATCTCCACGTACGCCTCCTGTGGCATCCCGCTAAAACCACTATTAGAAAATCGCGGTGTTGTTGTGCATTGCATCGTCATGACCACATGCTCATGTCATCATGTCACATTGCATTTGAGCATCGTCATCACCATGCATCTGTTTGTCTGAAACTATTTTCGAAAACCTATTTTTTTAAGTAAGCCCCGTCTTTATTTAAATACAAAACCCGGGTCTGTCTACCAACGGTTTGCAAAAGGCTCGTTTTAATAAATAAATTATTTAAATTATTTTTGGGAGGCAGACAGCTAGGCCCGAAAGCCCAGCCGGCCACCTCCAGATAAAAATCCTACCTACACCAGAATCCCTCCAAACCCTTTTCTACCTAAACCTAGCCTACCCACCCTTCCTCCACCTCACCCCATCCAATCCCCTTCCTCCACCTCACCCCTCCACTCCCTGTGCGCCACATCACCCCCCAGCCACGTCTCGCCACCTCACCCCATCCTGCCCAGGCCCACTGCATGGACTCACATCACCCCTCACCTTTGCCTTTGACAGCCGCTCGCATGCAAACCCCCACCCATTGGTCTCCACCTACCACGCGCCCCGGTCCCACCTGCGCCTCCCCACCACCCCACGTCACGATCCCGCACGCGCCTTTCCCCGCTCCTCCTCTCTGCCCCCTTCCCCCCCCCCCCCGCGCTTTACCTTCCTCTGCCGCAGCTCCCCATCGCCGACGCCGGCCTCCTCCTCCCTAGTCTCGCCCCGCCCTGGCACTCGAGCTCGACCGCCTCCATCCCCTCCCCGCCTCAACACGCTCCGGCCGACCGTCCTGCGTCCTCTCCTTCGCTGCGGGGGCCCCTGCCGCTGTCATCCGCGAGCGCCGCCACCGCCGCCGTCCGAGGCGACCGCGCCTCTCCCTCGGGCCGAGCTCCTCTCCGTTGCCCCAGGCGCGACCTCGCCGGCCCGCTCCGCCGTGGTTCTCCACCAACCCCTCCGCCCCGCTCTAGGCCAGCCCCGCCGCCGTCCTCTCCTCCACCGCCTCCTCTCGTCAGGCCCCGCGGCCCCAGTGGCGCCCTTCCCCGAGCCCGCCCGTCGCTGTCGCCGGCGACCTCGCCCTCCTCTTCGTCTTCTGCGTGGCGCCACCGTCCGTGCACCCCATCTCCTTGCGTCAGCCGCTGTCCTCACCTTGCTCTAGCGCGTCCCTTCCTCTCTGGTCAATGCCAGCCAAGAACGACCCATGCCCGATGGTACGATGCCGTGCTGCTACTACATGTCGGTAGCGAGTGGTCGCTGCTACTCCATTCGTTGCCTCCTGGTGCATCATCGCCTTTTGGTTCTCTGCGATGCTGGTGGTGTTAAGATGTGTGCTGATAGTTGGTACTGCTTGTTTCCCAGATGGTACTGTTTGTGTACCTACTTCGGCTAATTCAACCTCGTCCGGGAATCTGAAGAATCGGTGTGATGCTGTCTGGAGTCCACGCGGCCATGTGTATGTCCTCGCCGCCACCGGAGATGCAAGAACAAACCCTCGGCACGCCAAGGTATTCCCTCGGATCCGCCATGACCTTCATCATGGATCCGATGGCCGAGAACCCCTAAAGACCCTGTTCTAGATCCGAACCCCCGAAGACCGATCCCGGAGTTCGAAGACCGATCCCGCTGAAGACCGAACCCTGGCGCGCCAAGTTCTTCGACCTCCGAAGACCGATCCCATCGAACCGACCCCTGATCTCGTCGAACCCTGACACCGGACCCCGGACCCTCGGAACCTAAGATCTTCCGAACCCAGATGTGTGAACCTTTTCCCGAGCCCCTATTTTATAAATGTTATATATAAAACTGTTGCATATAAATTGGTCATGGATGCATATCTGTTTGTGAGTTGGGGGCATTATGCCGATTCACCTCATAATTAAATATGGAGTCTATATGCGGGTTATTCTAGTCTTATTCCAGACTCCATTTAAATTGGTGTAGCGAACCGATGCCATGTTTCGCCCTGTTAAAACAACATTTAAATTGCGGGGGTTCTAAATAACTTGAACCGTGTAAATAATTGTCGGGACCCCGGTTCCGCTTAATATTGCCTAATTGCACCGCATCTGTGCCATGCCATGCATCATATCATAAGCATGCCGGATCTTCTGCCGTAGTATTAAATATTGCATCCGGTGTTTCTGCTAGTGTTTGCTTCTTCGCGGATTAGACCGATGAGTGGATGCGAGTATCGACAAGTTCTCCGGATATGAACCTTCGACAGTGTTTCCCAGGCGAGCATCTCTCCCCCTTCTACCTATTTTGCATTTATAGTCTTTATTTCCTCCTGTTGATCTATTGTTATCCGTGTCGTGATGCTTTAGTTTCCGAACACCAGTTATATCCCGTGCAGCCTCTATATTGCCTTGGACACCTCCTATTACCTGTGTTTGGTAGATAGCTGTCCTTGTGAGTCGTAGTTGCTTGCTCAGGTGCGATCTTGTGTTGTCGCGTACCACAGTTGTTGGTATGCTGGCAGATGTTTTTGGCGAATATGCTTATTGGTGGAAATGATCATGTCTTTAAATACAACTATTAAAATGCTAGATATAACTAATGCAGAGGCATCGGTGGGCAATAGATGTTATCTGGTTCTTCCACGCTCACTTGTGTCCCGTAGGACCCCGAGTACTTGATACCTGTTCCTTGATTTTTCGCACTATCCACATCCAGGAGGCCTTATGGACCCCCCTGAGCCAGAGCTTGATTCATTTCTATTTCTTGGGGCCACAAAGTAGTTTGGGGCTTTATTACTATCATGTACTTATGCCATGCTTTACTGCTTTAACAAGAGCTTACTCATGACTGAAGTTGAGTAGCATGAGGATCGGTCTTCGTAAGTAAGGGGCATGAGATTTCGGTTTATAACTTGTCAAGCATATCCTCTTAGTTGTGTCACTTTAATCTTAATCACCTTCAAGATGCTTATGATAGGGGCAATGAGAGATGAAAACTAGAAGTACCATAATGTTTGGAAGATCTTTATGAGACTTGAATCCCTACTTCCTTTTACAAAGGCCTTTCTTCCACTTATATATTGAGTCTCCACCTTCTATCTTTATGCACTTACTTTGAGAGCATAGTGGCCATTCTTAGTTCTATGTGCATTGTCCCAAGACTAGTTGATTGATGCATAACTTGTTATTGCTTGTTTGAAACTATTGAATCTAGTCACTCTTATGAACTTTGAAGGTGTCCTATGCATTTATATTTGCTACTCTATTGAGGGACAAGCTGAATACTAGTATGCTATGTTTTCTTTATGTGAAACACACAAACGTCTTGCAAAGCATTGTTATTCATGAATCTTTTGTTTGTGCCTTTTCATGTTGCATCATAGTTTCTTTGCTTATTGCTAGAACTTTGTCTTTCATGTTATGATTGAAGTACTATGATCCCAGCTTTGAATGTTTTGCAAATACTTTGATCAAGTCTTTGATGGTGCATGTCACCTCAAAAATTATTTCTTTTTATCACTTACCTACTCGAGGACGAGCAGGAGTTAAGCTTGGGGATGTTGATACATTGCAAATGTATCTATAATTTTATGTTCCATGCTTAGTTTTATCCACTTTCTTGTGTTTTGTTCCAACTTTGGAGTACTTTTCATATGATTTCTTGGACTAACCTATTAACAAGAGCCATAGTGCCAGCTGCCTGTTTTCTGCTGTTTTTGGTTCCAGGAAAGTCAGAAAATGAATATTCTCAGAATTGGACGGGACAAAAGCCAAAGTGCCTATTTTTCTGGAAGGGATCAAGTGCCAGAATACGAGACGGAGAGGGGCCAGGGGTCGGCACACCACGGCAGCTGGCCAGCTGACCGTGCCAGGGGGTGGTGTGGTGGCTCCCGGCACCCCCTCGGCCTCTCCTTCCGCCTATATATTGCCCTCGGGACGAAAACCCTAAGTACCCGATCAAAAATCCACGAAAGAGTCTATAGCCGCCGTCATCTCCATCCCTAGATCGAGAGGGATCTGAAGCTCTTCCCGGCACCCTGCCGAAGAGGGGAATTCACCCTGGAGGCCTTCTTCATCATCATGCAAGCCTCCGGTGCGATGCGTGAGTAGTTCATCCTTGGACTACGGATCCATGTAGTAGCTAGATGGCTGGTTTCTCCTCCTTTGTGCTTTCATGTTTAGATCTTATGAGCTCCGTTCATGATCAAGATCATCTTTTTGTAATCCATACATGTTGTGTTTGCGGGGATCCGATGGATATTGAGATGCTATTTCAGATTGATTATTGATTCTATCATGTCTTTGTTATTTGAGATCTTGCATGCTTTCTGTTGTTAGTAGCTATCTTGGCCAAGTAGATGCTAGCAACTCCAAGAGTTAGTATTTATGCTCGATAGTGGGTTCATGCCTCGTAACTGGGAAGTGACAGAAATCTCTAAGGTACTAGATGTGCTATTGCTACTAGGAGAAAACAACAATCCTTTGTTCATAGAACAATCGTATTGTTTACTTTACACGCATTCAGAAGCAATAACTTGCTTGCAACTTAATCTTGGAGGGGTTCGATGATAACCTGAAGGTGGATTATTAGTCATAGATGCAGTTGGATGGCGGTCTATGTATTATGTTGTAATGCCCAATCAAGTCTCAAAGGAGTCAAGATGATTAGTATATGCATGTATTGCTTTCTCGGTGTTTGTCAATTGCCCCGCTGTAATTTGTTTACCCAGCATGTTATCTATCTAAGGAGAGCCACCTCTAGTGAACTATGGATCCCGGTCGTTATCTTTTATATTCAATCTACAATCTTTTACTGCTTTGTGTTTACTTTCTGCAAACTTTTACTTCTTTCCATTTGATACGTTTAATCCTTTGTTTTCTGCAAAACACGGTGAAATTGACAACCTCATCGCAAGTTGGGGACAAAGTTCTGTGGTTGTGTTGTGCAGGTCTCCACGTTGCTACTAGCACTGGTAGTGTGCCCTGCCAAAGCTCAGCTAGTAACACCTTTGAGGTGTTTCCTTGCTCCTACTGGTTCGATTAAACCTTGGTTTCATAACTGAGGGAAACTTGCTGCTGTGCTCATCATACCTTCCTCTTGGGGTTCCCAACGAGCTCTGCATCAACACTGCCATCAAGCATTTTTCTGGGCGCCGTGCATTGATCCATCACTAACACGCAACTTGCATTGCACACCAGCCCCGCTGTTGCCCAAGTTGAAAGGAGGGAGGCCCACGCCAAGGGTTTGATCGCGCCCCACAAGCTTAGTGGAGAGCGTTATCCTCCGACCTTAATTGAGTTCGTCAATAACTAGAACTAGGCAGAGTTCGTCAATAATGATGATCTCCCGGAGATGTTTGGGCCTACCGAGTTTGCCGCACAAATGAACACAGCCGCCAAGGCTATCAACCTTGCCGGACGGATGATGGAGGTACGCTACTTTGTCTTTTCTTTAACATGTACTAGTGCTTAGTGATATAACCATTAGTCCCCGAGCCTCTGGGGGAGTAACTTGTTACTCGGCCGGATGCTCCTTATAAAACTAGCGTAGCTCCTTAGTAACTTCGGATATGCACACACCTAGAGCCGGGTTAAGTTCCACTTGGCCCGGATCTTGTACACTTCGAATATGCACACACCTAGAGCCAGGTTAAGTTCCACTTGGCCCGGATCTTGTACACTTCGAATATGCACACACCTAGAGCCGGGTTAAGTTCCACTTGGCCCGGATTTTGTACACCTCGAATATGCGCACACCTAGAGCCGGGTTAAGTTCCACTTGGCCCGGATTTTGTACACTTCGAATATGCACACATCTAGAGCCGGGTTAAGTTCTACTTGGCCCGGATTTTGTACACTTCGAATATGCACACACCTAGAGCCGGGTTACGTTCCACTTGGCCCGGATTTTGTACACTTCGAATATGCACACATAACTAAGTCAACTTTGCTTTCCTCAGGTCACCACCAATCGCCGGAGCGCTGAGTTTCAGCGCCTCCTGGACACACACAAGGGGCTGCACTCAAAACATTCTGCACTTCTTGCTGAGTTTGAGAAAAGGGGTAAGTTTTCTCTTTGCCCCTCTTCCCATCTTTTTTTGTCTTTCCTGCCGAACTAATTCATCATTCGGATTGCACAGCTGGAGTGGAGGCCAAAAACACCATCATGAGGAAGAACTTGGATCAGATAAAAGGTAAGTCACTTCAGTTACTTAATTTCTGTGCTCTCTTTCCTTTCTCCTGAGCTCGGCAAATATTCATACCTCGGCTTTGCCGGGTCAACAAACTATTTTAGCATCCCTTGAAGATAGTGTGCCCGTGCCTGATATGATGCTGCATTTTCTCGAACAAGCAGGGCAACACCAGGCCGAACTTAAGAAGAAGTATGATGAGCTCGCCCAACTCTGTGCCAAATACGATGAAATTGCCAAGCTCAAGGCCGAGATGAAAAAACTTAAGGAGCTCCATAAGGTTGAGATGGACAAGGCTGGCCAAGATTTCACTGAGGAGCAAGAACGCCTCAAGCTTCAACTCGTAAAAGATCACGAGGTACTGAAGGAGGCCGACATCAAGCTTGAGTCGGCAAATGCTGAACTTGAGATACTCTGGAAGAGGTGTGCTGATTGCACCAACGAGCTGATCCGGATCCACAGTCATATCTCTCGTAAGTTCTTTTCCTTCAGCTGACATGAATTTCTCCAGGTCAACCTCTTTTACTCATTTCACTTGTCTTGTTATCAGGCAAATTCCCAGAGGGTAATGCCATTGCGGCTACTGCCGTTGCCAAGTTCCGCCAGCAGAGGGGTACTCCAACTGGTCCTAGATCTGAAACCATTCCCTTTGACATGGAGGACTTGCTGGTCAGCCTATCCTCTCACCTTGAGATTATAAACAACTATGGTTCGGATATCCTAGACTCAGCCGTCCGGATCTTTCGCGCCCTTTGGCCTCAAGAGGATGTTCTGGTAGGATCCACTGCCTTGATCAACAGATTGATGGATTGCGAGATCCAACTGGACCTCTAGAGGGAATTCGCCGCACGCGCCAGAGCTGAAACTGTTCTCCACTTCGTGCTCACATGGTATGAGCAAATACATCTGAATCTTCTCGAGCGCTTGCGCACCGGATCAAGGTGGTCAAATGATCCGGATTGGATAGCTCGGCGCAAGGCTTGCACCCATAACCTCATTCAGTATGCCCCCATCCATCAATGGAACGAGGTACCAAGTTTTCTCGGCGCTGTTGACGACGAATATGTCGAAGATGGTTTGGATGAGGAGGAAGAGGATGAAGCCTCGGACGTCGAAGAAAATGAAGATGACGATGAAGCTGAGGCCAGAGTTCCACCTGCTGGCGTCGAGTTACCTCCTCCTGCTGCTCCTTGAGCACCAAAAAACACTTTGAAATTTATCAGGTCCCCGGTATGTCGGGTGCAGATGTATTAAGCATACTGATCATGTTTTGCTACCAACTTATTTATGCCGAATTATCTTGGGCGTAGTCCCCGAGTTCCATTTTCTTGTTCCTTCAATTTCATGGCTCAGCTCACGTCTACCTTGATTCGGTTTTATGACTTACGAGTCCGAGTTTCAAAAATTGACTTAACAATACTTGGAAACTTTAGGCTTAGCTCAAAGTAATCCAGCGTAGTAATCATAAGGTTAGTCCGAATAACAAATGTCAGCTCGATTAAGTTCTTTTCCTTAGTCATTTTTTGTGTGCTACACAATTCCATGCTTGTTCTCTTGCTTGCCATGAAGCCAAATCTTGTTGGACAGCAGCAAGTCGAAGAGTTGAGTTTTTGGTGCTCACACACTACTAATCCGGCTTAGGTAGAAGCAACTTACGCCAGCCGACATATAAATAACAAATACAGAAGACAGGAAATATCACTAAGGCAGTCCCCGAGTTACTGCTCGAGGTGCCAAGATTTCATTGATAAATTCATTGCCGGTATACATACCGACATATGAGAGACTCGGATACACACACTTCTTTGTTAAGTGTAGAACGGACGAAGTAGAGCTACATTCCATGGACGCTTAGATTCTTCGCCGGACCTGTCCACCTTGTTCTTCTCCTGTGGTTTTGCATCAATGAGATAATAAGAGTCATTGTGCAATGCTTTGCTCACAATGAATGGCCCTTCCCATGGGGGGGATAACTTATGCATGCCAGCAGTACGTTGTACCAGCCGGAGTACCAGATCACCTTCTCGGAAGACTCGAGGGTTTACCTTCTGGCTATGATAGCGTCGGAGGTTTTGTTGATATATGGCGGATCTGGACAATGCCAATTCTCTCGCTTCTTCCAGCAGATCAACATCATTTTGCCGGGCTTCTCGCACTTCGGCTTTTGTGTATTGGGTGACCCTAGGCGAATCATGCTCTATGTCGGCTGGTAATACAGCTTCTTCCCCATATACCAGAAAGAATGGAATATAGCTTGTTGATTGATTCAGAGTTGTTCTTAAACTCCATAATACTGCTGGTAGTTCTTCTATCCAGCACCCCGCTGATCTTTGCAGCGGCTCAATGAGCCAGGTTTTATCCTGGATAACACTAATCCGTTGGATCTTTCCACTTGTCCGTTCGATGCGGGGTGGGCTACTGAGGCAACGTCCAGACGGATCTTTTTATGTCGGCAGAATCGCGCAAATGCTCCTTCAGCAAAATTGGTGCCGTTATCTGTTATGATACTGTGAGGATAGCCATATCTCAAGATGATATATTTGAGGAATGTCACGGCTGTAGCTCCATCACATTTTCTTATTGGCTTTACTTCAATCCACTTTGTAAACTTGTCAACCATGACCAAGATATGGGTCATGTTCCCTCTCACCGGCTTAAATGGGCCAACCATATCCAAACACCATACAGCAAATGGCCAGGTAATTGGTATGGTCTTGAGCTCCGACATTGGCATGTGTGTCTTGGTAGCATACCTCTGACAGCCGTTGCATTTTCTTACTAGATCTTCTGCTTGTTCCAAGGCACTTGGCCAGTAGAACCCATGCCGGAAAGCTTTTGCCACTAATGCTCTGGATGAGGCGTGATGCCTACATTCTCCTTGATGTATATCTCGGAGGATTCAAGCCCTTCTTCCGGGTCAACACACCGCTGCAGGACATTCGTGACACTCCTATTGTATAGCTCGGCATTTATAATCATGTATGCCTTTGCGCGCCTCTGAACTTGCCTTGAAACCACTTCTTCATCGGGCAAGGATCCATCCTTCAGGAATTGGAATATGGGCAGTGCCCAAGCTGGTATGGCTCGCACTGGAAACACATCCTCATCCAATTCCATTCAATCTACCAGCATAACCTCTATCGGGTCAGGCTGCATAGTCCCCGGGTTCTACGAAGCAGTCCCCGGGTTTCCTGAACCACTTCCCACGTCAATGTCCATGGGTATAGCTTCGGACTCCGGATCTATCGAGATGTAGATTGAGTCGGTTTCTGGGGACGGCCTGATAGATGGTTTTCTGAGGTGCTCTAGTGCTACGCCTGGTGGAATTGCTTGTCATGTTGATCCGAGCTTCGACAATACATCGGTAGCCTTGTTTTCCAACCGGGGTAAATGGTGAAACTCGCATCCCTTGAAGTACCCTGATATCTTTTGCACATGAAATCTGTACAATGCCATGTTTGCATCCAAAGCATCCCATTGCCCCGAGACTTGCTGAACTACCAAATCCGAGTCTCCAAAGCATTGGATCCGACGTATTCCAATTTCTTTTGCCACTTTGAGCCCATGCACAAGTGCTTCATATTCTGCTACATTGTTTAATGTTGCGAAGTGGATTTGCAGTACATACTTCAGCTGGTCCTTCTTGGGCGAGGTAAGCACAACTCCGGCGCCTAACCCGGTTTTTGTTTTTGATCCGTCAAAATGCATTCTCCAGTAGTTCGGATCTGGTAACGGTGGCTCATATTGCATTTCAGCCCAATCTACGAAAAAATCGGCCACAACCTGAGACTTGATCGCATCTCTCCTGTCGTACTGCGGAGCGTAAGGAGCTAGCTCAATTGCCCATTTCGCGATCCGGCCGCTCTCATCCTTGTTACTCATTATCTCAGATATGGGGACTTCACATATCACTTTGATTGGGTGTTCTTCAAAGTAGTGCTTCAGCTTCTTTGCTGCCATATATACACCATATGCCATTTTCTGATAGTGAGGATAGTTCTGCTTTGATGCTGATAATACCTCGCTCAGGTAATAGACTGGCCTCTGCACCGACTTACCCTCTTCGTTGCGCTCTACCACTATTACTGCACTTACAACTCGGTTGGTTGCGGCTATGTAGAGCAACATTGGCTCTTTTGATAGTGGAGAGGCTAATACTGGTGCAGTGGCTAACATTTTCTTTAGTTGAATGAAGGCTTCATTATTCGCAAGGCCCATACGAATTTGTCTGACTTTTTCATTAGTTGATAGAGAGGTAATGCCTTTTCTCCCAACCGACATATAAACCGACTTAAGGATGCCAGGCAACCAGTGAACTTCTAGACATCATTAAGACACTTCGGCAATTCCATTCATTCTATGGCTCGGATTTTCATTGGGTTAACTTCGATACCTCGGCTGGAGACAAGAAATCCGAGTAATTTTCCAGCCGGGACACCAAAGGTACATTTCTCCGGGTTGAGCTTCATCCGGAATCTCCTTAGGTTCGCGAATGTTTGCCTGATATCGTCAAGGAGCATTTTGCTTTCCTTGGTTTTTATAACCACATCATCCACATATACTTGCACATTTCCACCAATTTGATCGTGCAAACATTTTTGCATACATCTCTGGTACGTTGCCCCTGCATTACATAAACCAAAAGGCATGGTGCGATAGCAATAAGCCCCATACGGGGTGATAAATGCAGTCTTTATTTGATCATTCGGGTTCAGAGGTATCTGGTGGAAACCAGAATATGCATCTATGAACAAATACCACACCCAAAGAAAGAGAATCTATGACCTGATCTATCCTTGGTAGTGGGAATGGATCTTTTGGACATGCCTTATTCAGGTTCGTGTAATCAATGCACATACGCCAAACCACGGCTACATTCGGATCATCTTTCTTCTTTTCCACAAGCACCGGATTAGATAGCCAGTCTGGGTAAAGCACTGCCATGATAAACCCGCCTGCGAGGAGCCGAGCTATCTCATCCTCAATGACTTTTCTCCTATCTTCGGCGAAGCGGCGGAGAGGTTGCTTCACCGGCTTTGCTCCGGGTCTCACATTCAAAGAGTGCCCCTCGGAACACCTTGCAAGTCCTGTGTGGACCAAGCAAAGATATCCCGATTCTCACGGAGGAAGTTGACGAGCTCGCTTTCCTATTTGTCAGTTAACCCGACACCAATTATTACGGTGCGCTCTGGGAACAGATCATCAACATGCACTTTCTTTGTATCCTTTGTTGCTTGAAATGAGACACTTCTATGCGGGTTACTCAACGCCGGCATATACTGCTGTGCGGATTGAGCCAATGCCGCTACTTCCTGGATCTTTCTCTTTTCTTGTGCGATCACGAGTGACTCGGCCAGGTTAGACCTGGCTGACGCACACTCAATGGAACGTCGGAAATCTCCTGCTATGGTAATTACTCCATTTGGCCCGGGCAACTTCATCTTCAGGTAACTGATGTGACAACTTGCCATGAATTTGTTTAGGGATGGCCTGCCGAGTAACGCGTGATATGCACTTTCAAAATTCACAACCTCAAACTCCAAATTCTCGCTCGCTTATCTTGTGTCAATAATACGTCAACCCGGACCTTGCCAATGGGTTCACAGGAAATGCCTGGCACAATACCATGGAAAGTTGTCCTCATGGTCTGGAGCATGTTCTCCGAGATACCCAACTTGCGCATGGTATCCACGTACATGATATTGATGCTGCTGCCATTGTCAATCAGTACCTTGGAAAATCTCACATTGATATTTGGCCCGATGAATGTTGGGTCCAGCACCAACGCATACGAACCAGGGCTCGACATATGCTTAGGATGATCCTTGATACTCCAGGTAATTTCCTGATCCGACCAAGGCATATACTCGTCACCGCAAGATAACCGCATTTACTTCCATATGTCGGTGTTGGTAAGCTCTTTATATCCGCTTCTCCGTGATAAACACACAAGAACTCCGTGATGCTCAGATTCATTTCTCCCCTCATTTCGGATACCTTTGATCCGACCGATGCTAATTTTCCACCGATGCAATCGCATACCTTCTCTCATGGCTTTCATACCTCGGAGGTGGTGACAACATTAATCGCTATGCGTGTTCGCCCGGAGAGCAATTGCCGGGTAACTCCCGCCGAGGTTGATCGCCCGAGGTGCCCGAGCATTCCTCAACCACATTGTTCAATCTTCCTCATCCACTGTGATTGCCGAAGTGTCGTGACCACCGGGTTACTCGGATTTGGCATGTGAAATTTATACGTTGATCCAACATTGCCTCATACGTATACCTCACCGGTCTTTCTTTTCTTGCCATCGCTTTCGCTTCTGGCGGCCCAAGTTTTCTTGCCATCGTTTCTCGGAGTCCATTGTTGCCCTCCAGTTTTCTGACGCTGATTACTCCCTGCTCCGGATTGATCTTGATTTATAGCAGCAACTTGTTGCGAACTATACCTGTAATCCGGTCTATCATCTCTTCTCTTACCCCGGTAATCATTCCGCCGGGATGATCTGGCTCCATCTCGCTGGTAGTACTCCTCATTTGACTCATTTGACATAAGCCGGGGTTGAGTCGGATCCCCCAAAGCATACAAATCAGCAATCCGGATTGTCTCTGCCAGTGTAGTTGGCATATCCCTTTGTAGCCTTTGCCACAACATGCTTGCATATCTACACCCTTGTGCAAACCAAGCTATTGCCTGTGACTCAATCACGCCCTCACACGAGTTTCTCACGGTGCACCAGCGGGTCAAGAAGTCCCTGTCTGTTTCATTTGGTCTCTGTTTGCACATTGCTAAGGTCTGTGGCCTATTCGGCCTCTGATACGTGCTCGAGAAGTTACTGACAAACATTTCTTCAAAATCAATCCAATAGTTGATACTTCCGGGCGGTAAATTGTTTAACCATACCCTCGCTGGCCCCTCCAGCATCTGAGGCACGTATCTCACAGCCCATCTCAAGTTGCCTGTAGCAATTTTCACTGCCGTTGCGTAGTTGATCAACCAATCCTCCGGCTTGGTGCTGCCGTCATATGTTTTCGTGCCTCTAGGTAACTGGAAGTTAGGTACCGGAGGTTCTTTCATGATCCGGGGCCCAAAGCACGCTGGACCCAGAGGACCCTGCCCCTCAATTTGCTCCGACCTATAGAGCCGATCCAGTTTTAACCTAGCATCGTCAGGCATCAAGTTCCTGCTTCCCAACCTTGACCCTATCACGTGATAGTCCGGCCTAGGGTATCCTACGTTCACCATTTCCGAATCACCGTCATTGTATCTATCTTGCTCTTGTGGAGCGTCTCTCTGTTGCATACCTTGGCCGACACTTCGCTCTTGCCGTGGTATATTCTGCTACGTTGCCTCAAGACCACCGAGTTGCTGTCCAAAGATTGCTGCTCACGTGTTTCCGACCGCATTTCCTTGGTCGTGGTTACCTCGGCCAGCTTCACCTCGGCCGACACTTCGTCGATCCTCATTTCCCTGCACTGCTTTTCCTTTCCCTTCCCTTGCCGGGTCATATGGGACTATCTGTTTGTTTCTCCTGGCCAAGGTTACCACTTCCTCTCTTCTTGGGCCACCATGAGGGGACGATGCAACTCCAACAGATTTCTCCGGGTTACCTACCGCTGAATAAATGACCTTGGATGCCCCAGCCCTTGCCGGCTTAGCCCTGAGCAACTCCTCATTTTGTCTGTTAGCGATCCGAACTAACTCAATGTCCCTCTCCTGCTGTCTTTGCCGGGCTTCACCCGTCAACCCCTCTAACTCGGATGCAGCTGCATCCGCTGCTCTGAGATTCTTTGCCGGGGTACTGTACTTCGGCAGCCCCACGGACAAAATGTTCTCTGACTCTTCAACTCTAGTATCACCCTCTTTGTTCATTTCACTAATGAGGTTTTTCCCTTTTACTTTTACAGCATTTACCTTGTTTGCTCTTGCGTACTCACGCATCGTCATGTTCAACGACTGCTGAGCCACGACAATCTTTTTTGCACCTTCTAGTATTTTCTGCCTAGTTTCTTCTAACTCGGCCTGTGCCCGAGACGGATCTACTGCAGGTGCTATGGGGCTCTCTAGGTTATCTATTGCCTGCTGCAACATGTTCTCTGGCCTCTCTAGTGGAGGACCTCTACTTTTCCTTGGTGCCTTGGGTGTTACCTCCGGATCTGGTGCTGGATCCTTGCTCACGCTAGTGCCAGGCACCGTCATCATCACCTCGGCACGGTCAGAGGAGCGAGTGATATGCGCCCCATGAGCCGCTTAAGGTGGCTCGCCTCGACGACGCGTGCGGTGAACGCACGACACATCGACAGCGACGTAGATCTTGTGAGCGCCAAGCTTGACGAATAGGCCGTTGCACGGAAGAGGTCGTTTGCCGAAGCAACCAGCATTGTCGCTGACAAAGTCCAGTGCTCCAAAGCACTGAACGAGCCAGAGACGATGCGCTCGCCGTTGCCGATGAGGTTTCCCGTTTGGATCTTCACTCCTGCTAGAGCCGCTAGCCCCATGGTGGGCGCCAACTATCGTGGTGGTGTCACGGCAGATGCCATGGATAGGATAAAGGTGGGGCCAATATGCACTAGAGGAATCCAGGGAGGGATAGTGGGGTGATTCCACACACAGATGCTTTGTATTCTCCAAGCTAGATGAGTTTACGAGTGCTCCTTGAGCTGTATTGGGGAGAGGAGGAAGAAGGAACTCTCTTACTCTCACCACTACCTATCTCCAAGGAACCAACTACTCAAAAGCCAACCCCTTCTACAGAGGCCCTAGCCCTCCTTATAAAGGGGAGACTAGGTCTCCAATTAGGGCATACGTGGAGGCATATTCCTAGGAATATGCCTCTTCCCAAAATAGCAAACCGATCGGATCACTTTTCGCCATCGTAAGCCATGCAGAGGCTACGTAGTTCTCATGGCGCCAGCCATCATCCCATGTATGGCGTCACCCTTGTCGGCCACGCCTCGGTGGTCCTTCTCTCTGTCCGCTTCGCTCATGCTCCTGCCTACAGTGACCACCTTTTGACCAGCGAGATACCTTCCTTCTCTTGCAAGCCTGATATAACCCGGATCGTGCTTGGTTAATCCGGCCACACGGGTACCTGCATACAAGTTACATAAATCCTGCCGGCATACAACATACGTCGGTCGGGACTCAGTTAGGTGGACAACCTCCGGTCCGGGTTACTCCGTGATTCATCCTTCCTTGAGGTGACTCGGCTAGCACTTGCTTTGACCTTGCCGTACCTCGGCTAACTCGGCCTTTATACCTCGGTGTGACCCTACCCGGGGGTATCCCCCCAACATAGGATTTGCAAGAAGGATCAAAAGAACACTACATTTAATACATGAAAAAGACTCCCCCTCAATGTGTGCATACAAAGAAAAATGCATTTGATTACAAATACACACAAGAGGGTAAAAGTCTATTCCATTTGAACAAGTGAAAAGCTCATACCACCGATAGGGAGATAGATGAGTCCTCACTGAATAATAAGAATATCCAATGATAGCCATAGAGAGCGACTCCCTTGATATAGATATCCAATGGTCATAATGATATCCAATAAAATACATGACTCCATATGAATGATCCACACGATAAATCCACAGCCACATAGACATAGTCTCATACAGACCAAACCAAACCAAAATAAAGTTCAACGCTAAATGGGCACAAGCGGAGATAAAACAACGAATAGAAAAAGTGCGAAAGCTTGTGCCCGACCCATGCAAATCCCCGGAGACCTAATAGAACACGGAGGAGAAGGTACCCGGAGGCACGGAGAAGAAGATCCGGGGAGGCCCAGAAAATCCGGTGGCTAGAGAGGCTCCGAGGAGGGTGGGGGATGGCAGGCGGTGGCTGAGGAGGAGGAGAGGGTTGGGGAAGAAGTGCTGCTCGTTATGAGCCCTTCCCCTCGATCCCTACCCTTAAAGACGAAATCCGCCAGGGCCGCATTATCCGGCCTACACTTGGGACGGATTATCCGGCCTCAAATCTGAATTTCTGTTGAACACAGATTCAGGCCCGCGCGTCCCCAAACAACACCCCCACAAGGTGTACAAGGGACTTGTGTGCAAGAATAGATGGCTTAGAGGTAGGGAAAGGCTTAGGATTAAGAGAGCCAAACTGAGATGGTATTACACACTCAAAATTGCAAGAACCAAATCAAATAAGAGCCAAAATTGAGTGTGATTCCCATAAGAACATGAGATGAGCGAAAACAAGCAAAAAGATCCACCAAAAATCCAACTCTCCTCATGGAAGAGGGCGGTGGCCGAAGCCACCTTGTTGGAGTGTATGGTATGACACCGCGAAGATATATCTTGGGTTCATGACCAATACTCATCAATAAGCTCACATATCACAAAATGATATTAAGAGAAATGACTTAACTTGCTATCGGCATTATGGGGGGAGGGTTATCCCAATTAATTAGGACCACACTCCCCTATTTCCATGCCCATATCTAGACCAAATAAGACTGAGATGTACGAGTGAGTGCATGGGTAATCAAGACAAGCTCCTTGAATCAATGATATTTAGCTCATTCCTCAAGTAGCAAAACCTTGCTTCATCAAGTGGCTTCGTGAAAATATCTGCAAGTTGATTCTTCGTGCTCACAAAAGATAGATCAATATCGCCTCGAGCAACATGGTCCCGTATAAAATGATTCCAAATTTCAATATGCTTTGTCCTTGTGTGCTGTACCGGATTGTACGCAATTTTGATTGCACTTTCATTATCGCATAAAAGAGGCACTTTGTCACAATTGACACCGTATTCCTTTAAAGTTTGCCTCATCCATAATAACTGAGTGCAGGCACTAGCAGCAGCAACATATTCAGCTTCGGCGGTGGAGAGAGAGATACAATTCTGCTTTTTAGATGACCAACACACTAGAGATCTTCCCAAGAACTGACAAGCTCCAGAAGTGGATTTCCGATCATCCTTATCACCAGCCCAATCTGAATCAGTATAACCACATAGAGAGAAATTGGAGCCCTTGGGATACCATAGACCGAAGTTAGGGGAATGAACCAAATATCGAAAGATCCTCTTGACCGCCACTAAGTGACTTTCTTTAGGAGCTGCTTGATACCTTGCACACACCCCCACACTCAACACAATATCGGGTCTAGATGCGCAGAGGTAAAGAAGAGAGCCGATCATGGACCGGTATACCTTTTGGTCCACATCTTTATCGTGGGGATTAAGTTCAAGGTGACATTTTGTTTGCATCAGAGTGGCAACACCATTAAGATCCGTCATCTTGAACCTCTTGAGCATGTCTTGGATGTATTTAGCTTGATTGATGAAGGTTCCTTCTCTAAGTTGCTTGATCTCGAATCCAAGAAAGAAACGGAATTCCCCATCATAGACATCTCAAACCTATCAGTCATAAGCTTGGAAAATTCATCATTAAAAGCTTTATTAGTAGAGCCAAAGATAATGTCGTCTACATATAGTTGGCATACGAAGAGCTCCCCCTTAACCTTCTTAGTAAAAAGAGTGGGATCGATTTGCCCAACTTCGAAGCCACGGTCTAGCAACAGCTCTTTAAGGTGCTCATACCACACACGTGGGGCTTGTTTAAGGCCATAGAGTGCCTTATCGAGTTTTTAGACATGGTTCGGGAAGTTAGGATCCTCAAATCCCGGGGGTTGCTTTACATATACCAACTCATGAAGAGGACCATTAAGAAAAGCGCTCTTAACGTCCATTTTCTGCAATTTAAAGTTATTATGAGCAGCATAAGCAAGAAGGATACAGATGGACTCAAGACGAGCCACAAGAGCGTAGGTTTCACCAAAGTCAATGCCCTCAACTTGGGAATAGCCTTGTGCCACTAATCTCGCCTTGTTCCTCACAACAATGCCATGTTCATCTTGCTTGTTTTTAAATATCCATTTAGTGTCGATAACATTGCAACACTCCTTGGGCTTCTCCACTAGTTTCTAGACCTTTTTGCGCTCAAAGTTATTCAATTCTTCATGCATAGCAACAACCCAGTCCGGATCTTCAAGAGCTTTAAATACTTTCTTGGGTTCCACCATTGAGATGTGAGCTTTATGCTCACCAAAACTCGCCAATTCCCTTCTTGTGGAGACCCTTCGTCGAAGATCACCTACAACCTTGTCAAGAGTGTGACCCCTTAACTCAAGGTTCCGATCAGCACGAGCCTTGCAATAAAGTTCAATAAGCTTGTTGTCTCTTGGTGGAATAGTTTCTTCACTTGAATCTTCATTGGAGTCATTTGCTTGACCTTGATTAGAATTCAGATTAACAGTAGTAGGAGAGGATGAAGCATGCCCTTGAGGTGGGTTAGCAGCTGTAACAGGAGGCTGTTGAACATCTGCTGATTCAGGGCCGGATAATCCGGCCGATGGTGAGGCTGGATAATCCGGCCTGGGATAACTTGTTGCAACTTCATCAGGCTGCCTAGGACTTGCTTGAACTAGAGAGGGGCCGGATAATCCGGTGTCAGCCGGAAAATCCAGCATGGAGCTTGCAACGATTTCTTCTGTACTAGGACCAGGTTGGTCATCAGGAGAGGGGTGGCCGGATAATCCGGTGTCAACCGGAAAATCTGGCCTGGAGCTTTCTAGAACATCTTTACCTTCACCATTTGATGGAGATGGTGTAGAAGTTACTCCCGTTGTTGGAACATGTTGAGTATGTGTAGATGAGGGCTCTACATGAGTAGAGCATTGTCCTTCCCGATCCACCACAAGGGGTTCCTCAATGGGGCGGAAAAATCCCACGCCCATTCTTCTTATGGCATCTTGGGGTATTTCAACATCTGCATCACAAACATCAATTTGCCCCGCACGGGAGCCATCATTTTCTTCGAACACCACACTACAAGATTCTACAACAGTTCCGGAGAGCTTATTGTAGACTCTATAAGTGTGGGATTCGGCACCATAACCAACAAAAATACCTTCTAAAGCCTTAGACTCAAATTTGGATAAACGAACTCCCTTGATGAGAAAGAAACACTTACACCCGAATACCCGAAAGTATGAGATGTTTGGCTTGTTACCGGTAAGTATTTCATACGGAGTCTTGTCCAAGATTTTACGGAGGTATAACCAGTTGGATGAATGATAAGCAGTTGAGATTGCTTCATCCCAGAAGTTATATGGAGACTTGAATTTGGCTAGCATTGACCTTGCCATATCCATTAGAGTCCGATTCTTCCTCTCGGCTACACCATTTTGTTGAGGGGTGTATGAAGCGGAATATTGATGTCTGATCCCCTCTTCACTTAGGAACTCATTTAAGGTGTAGTTCTTGAACTCAGAGCCGTTATCAATTCTTATAGCCAGAATAGGGACGTTGTGTTGACATTGAACCTCGTTGGCAAAGATGATGACCATTTGTTGAGTTTCACTCATCAACTTGAAGAAATAAACCCAAGTGTATCTTGAGTAATCATCAACAATCAGAAGACAATACTTCTTCCCACCGAGGCTTGCATGAGATGGAGGTCCGAAGAGGTCCACATGAAGGAGCTCTAAGATCCTTTTTGATGAGATAATAGTCTTCCTTCGATGAGGAGAGTCATGCATTTTCCCTTCAACACAAGCCCTGCAAACACGATCTTTGGCAAATGAGACATTTTCTTTTAGTCCAAGGATGTGGCCACCCTTGTGGAGACTTTGCAAAGTTCTCATATTGACGTGGGCTAGTCAGCGATGCCATAACCAACCCGCGACAGCCTTTCCGAAAAGACACATCGGACCTATAGTGGTTTTCCCCGAAAAGTCCACCACGTACAAGTCATTTTCGACATATCCCACGAAAGCGACTTTTAGAGACTTGCTCCGCAAGAGTACCACCAAATCAGCATCAATAAAAACTGCAAAGCCCATCTTACCAAGGGCACAAACTGAAAGTAAATTGTACCCGAGGGTCTCAACAATCATGACATCCACGAGAGAGATATCGTGAGCCACCACGACTTTATCGAGATCCAATACCTCAGATTTTGACTTGTCACCATAGGAGACGGTTATATGATCGTGATTTTGCCGCATCTCTATGATGATCTTCTTGCTTCCGGTCATGTGACTCATGCTTCCGCTATCGAGTACCCATTTAGACCCACCGGAAGCATAGCCCTGCAAGAAAGTTACTTCTTGGTTTTAGGTACCCATTTTTCAATGGGTCCTCTCATGTTAGTGACAAGGGTCTTGGGGACCCAAATAGACCAAGGAATGTAGCAATCATAAGGACCTACATAACTAGCATAAACATCACCATGATGATCGCAATATAACTCAAAGTTAGGATTGTTAGCCCCTGCAAAACCATCATAATTAGACTTGTCATTGGTGGTGGTGCTAGTCTTTGGTTGAGCAGTCTTGCTCTTCTTCTTCTTCTTCTTCTTCTTCTTCTTCTTGTTTTTCTTGTTCTTTGTCTTGGGAAAGTAACCAAGACCTTCTTTTCCACTGTTTGTCCTTTGCTTGCTCAGTATCTCATCTAAGGTTTCTTTACCTTTGTGTTGAGAACCTCTTGCAAGTTCTTCTTTTCCATAAGATGATGTGGAGGTGCTTGGCACATCATACATTTTCAATTGAGTTTGGAGCTGGTCATGAGACTCATTTAGAGTAGAGTGATCACTCTCCAATGCCTTGTGAGCACTTCCAAGATTATCAATCTTCTCCAAGAGTCTAGCACGAACAGCCCCAAATTCAATCTTTTCTTTCTTTAGTTTCTTTACCTTGGCAAGAGCATTGTCACGTTCTTTGATGAGCTGAGCCACAGCTTCTTCATGTGACTCCTCAATGGATTCGAGTCTCTCTTCCAAAGATACTCGAGCTTCCTCTTCTTCTTCTTCCAAGGCATTCTTCAAAGAAGCTATCTCCAAGGCATCTTCTCTTTCAATTCTTCCCTTTTCTTCAAGAAGATCTTCGGCTTGTGCAAGTTGACTCATAAGAGCATCAAAATGAAGTTTGTGCTCCCCTTGCAAGTTAGCAAAAAAGTTGTCCAAAGCAATAACCTCTTCTTTCATTTTAAGACTAGTATGATCATCCATATCCATATTTATGTTAGTCTTAGGAAATGAAGAGCTAGAACTTGATATCTCGGACCCTCTTGCCATGAGGCAAGTGACATTGTTGTTGATGACACTCGTTTGGCGAGTCGAAGAGAGATGATGGAGTCTATGTGGTGGCTATAACAGCCACCTCGCGAGAACTATCTTCATCCTCTTCATCTTCACTTGCAGAGACGATCTTGGGTTGCTTCTTGTAAGGGCCATTCTTTTTGATAAATGGCTTCTTCTTAGGCGCCTTGGATTTTTCTTTAAGAATGAGCCTGCCACCATTGTCTTCTCTGTTTTGATATGGACACTCGGCTATGAAGTGCAGCCTATCTCCATAGGTGTAGCATGTTCTTAGTTTTGGGGCACTTTCTCTTCTTCCACTTGACCCATTCTTGCGCTCGAGTTCTGACTTGGCCTTGGTAGGATCCTTCCAGAAGTTCCTTGCATAAAACGCCATGTACTCACCATGAGCATGCTTGAATTCATCGGGGAAGTCCATGGAAGCCCCCTCAAAAGCTCTTTCATCCTCATCTTGCTCAACAACATTAGCCTTTAGAGCAACATTGACCCCCTTTTGCATTCCAATGGCACGGGCACGAGCATCTTCAGCGTTCTTTGCAGCAACTTTGAATGACGCCATTTCTTGCATGACTTCATTGGATGTTATTTGATGGTAGTTGTGTATACCTTGAAAGCTCTTCAAGTTCGTTGGCTCGAAAGGCATTAAAGCACTCACATATTTTCTTTTTATCCATGCATCATCGATGTGAGTGGCTCCATGCTTTCTAAAAGTTGTTGCAATGCCCTTGAGTCTTCTATACATGTATTCATGGTTTTCACCATCCAACATGTAGAATCCTTCGGCTTCAGTACTCAGGGCATCATACCTATTCCTTCTCATGCTTTCATTCCCAATAAAGATATCGGTGAGGGCATCCCAAGCTTATTTAGTTGTGTTGAGATGTTCAATGTGGGGCATGTCCTTGGGACCCACACCGAGTTGTATCATGTGGAGAGACGTGGCATTCAATTGGCTGTCCACAACTTCTCTTCTTGTCAGGTTGGTATGATCTCCAATATGAAGACCCTCTTCAATAATCCTCCAAAGTTCAATAGAAGAGCTACAAACATGAGACTTCATTAAGAATTGCCATTGATTAAAAGAGGATGCAGTAAGCTTGGGTGGATCACCCCTATTGTTTATATGAGGATGAGGGATAGGTGGGTCAGGGGAATATACGTGACGAACCTCACTATATTCCTCCTTACCACTTCCCTTCTTAGAGGTGGAACCATTATGTTTTTCACCTACCACATCATCATCCTTGGATCCGGTGTTAGCCTTTTCCTTGGACGATGGTGTGGTGGCCTCAGAGGAGGATGGAGATGGGGCTATGGATGATGTGAGACGACCAATCATTTGATTCATATCCTCCATCTTGGCCTCAAAGGATTTCAACAAGGTTGTTTCTAACGTATTGAGGTTATCTATTGTGACCTTATCCATAGCCTCATTCCCACCCCCCTTGGTACCCATACTTCTCTTAGAAGGTTAAGCCCGAATAAAGAGTCGGGGCTCTGATACCAATTGAAATGGATCGTATGGGCACCTAGAGGGGGGTGAATAGGTGCTACTTCAAATTTTAATGCTTTTTCAATTTTAGGCTTAACACAAAGGGTAAATTCTCTAGATAAACTATTAGGTGGAATTACCCTATATGCAAACCTATCTACTAGCGAGTAAAGGGCGAGTGGAAGACGAACGAGTGAACCATAGTGAAGCACACGGAGACACAAGATTTGTTTTACCGCAGTTCCTTCCTTGTTAAGGGAAGTACGTCTGCGTTGGAGGGGTGGGCAGTACTAAGACCACCACGTCACAATAGGCCTCACCCTGTTCTCCGATGGATCCCGCCACCAAAGGCCTGATCCACCTTTCCACTATAGGAACCCTTCGAGGCAGGTACTTGTGCCTTTACACAACTAGCGGGGCACAACTCCACAATCAACTTGGAGGCTCCCGTAATGGCAACAAGCTGCCACAAGAACAAGTTATCAATAACAAAGAACAAGATCTAGATATTGAAAAGAATACTAGATCAGAGATTTCTCCAAATGAATGGAGAGGAGTTGATGCGCTTGATTCGTGATGACGATGGCGATTCTCTCCTCCTTCAGTCCCCCAAAGATTGAAGCCTTTGTGTGGTTGAAGTGGGAGATTGTAACACCCTCGAATCGGCCCTATGCAAGTTTTATCCCTTTCCGCCAAACCCGCATAGAAACGACTCAAGGACGCCCACATGCACTTTCGTGCGGGTGGAAAACGAAGTAATACCATTACACAACAGTCCTCGATGGGACCCACAGAACAGATATATATATATATACAACTGCGACTCAACGAGTCAAGAATACAAATATACAAGACAAAGATCCAAATTACCTTGAAAACGATACAGCGTCCGAGTACGGACAAGATGCAAATGGGGCTAAGAGCCCTGAAGAATAACCAATGGTGTCCATAACCCTGCCCAGGCCAAGCCGGAAGGGTAACCCTGCTAGCGACGTCGATCTCAAACCTGCTAAAACAAAAGGGGTGCCAACAAAGGGCAAAGGAAAAAGAGGAGCGTCAGTACTGAGGCTAGTACACGACGAGGCTAGAATTCGGCGGCTCTCGCCTACATAGGTATGGTGGGCTGAAGCGGTAGCGCAGCGGCACTAAACAACCTATAGAGACTCGATACAACTAGCGGTTATCAGAGAGGGATAAGAAAGACCTATTCGAATCCTACCTGATACTAACACCAAACATACCCATCCTGGTATTTTCCCCTCGAGACCAAACGAGGAAGTCGGACCAAGGAACTCACACAGTTGGTAGTTTTACTCATTCTGTTTTAGTTGCAGCAATTACTAATCAGATATAGATAGCATGAGTCATCCTGAAGCATAAGTAGTGGGCAGTTTTAATCACCATTCCGTTATAGTTGGAACATTTACTAGTCAGATATAATTGTCCTGAGGAATCCCAAAACCCAGCAGTTGTTGGCACTTTTATCACATTCCATTGGAGTTGCAATACTTACTAGGCAGGTATAGTATGAAATAGATCACCATAGATCCACTAGTTGTTGGCATTTTTAATATCCATTCCGTTATAATTAAGCTGATTACTAGTCACATATTAAGTCAAAATTATAGCACTACTTTAGTTATGCTTGTCTATGATCGAGATACTGTGCTCCAAGTCGTCCATAACCGCGGACACGGCTTTCAGAAAGTTTTACCCTGCAGGGGTGCATAAATAGCAACACACACTCGATCAACCTCGGAAAAACCAACTCAAAACCCAACGAGGCTTTCACAACAAAGCAATCACAGGATTCATAAAATATTTCAGGGGGCCACCCCACTAAGCTACCCGCAACGAAGTTGTTCGGCTCCGAAACGGACCCAGGGTTTGTGTGGACGGCTGTAAACGACTGGGAACCCGAAAGTGTGACTGGGCTTGTCGATACAGCGAAAACGTGTCACGATCCTAAACAGTACAGGTGCTCCACACACAATCGTAAATAAAGAAGTAAAGCATGGCATAAGTACATGATAGTAATAAATCCCCAAACTACTTTGTGGCCCCAAGAAATAGAAATGAATCAAGCTCTGGCTCAGGGGGGTCCATAAGGCCTCCCGGATGTGGATAGTGCGAATAGTCAAGGAACAGTATCAAGTACTGGGTCCCACGGACACAAGTGAGCGTGGAAGAACCAAATAACATCTATTGCCCACCGATGCCTCTGCATTAGTTATCTCTAGCATTTTAATAGTTGTATTTAAAGTCATGATCATCTCCACCATAAACATCTGTCAGCATCGCAGAGAGAGGGAGCTGAGATGGAGAAGAAGAACAGGGGATGGCGTGAACGACGAAGGGGTAAGCGGGCTGGGGAAGGAAGCGTTGCTGGGCTGGGAGAGGGGAAGGAAAAAGCCCAGGGGGAAGGGAAGTTTCGGGGTGGGCCAAAAACTAGGGCTGGGCTGCTGCTCTCTCTCTTCCTGCTTTGTTTTTATTTATTTGTTTTGCTTTTGTTTTGTTTTCAGATTCATTCAAGCCAATAAAATAACCCTTTTGAAACTTTTGCAAGATTTTGAACAAAGGGGTCTAACCAAGTGAGAGGTGAGAGGGAAAAGAGAAAGAGGAAAATGGGATGCCCACAATAAAATCCATTTGGGCATTTTTACAAGTATTTGAGGTTTAGGGTTTTAGAAAAAGAACAAATACATTTACAAATAGTGGATCCTATACTTGGATCCCAACTTTGTAGAAAACCAAATAGAGAGGTTTTAAAAGGGGAGGGAGTAATGTGATATCAAGGCACACAAGCAAGATTCCAATAAGTGCAAGGCAATGTAATGCAATGCAACATAACAAATGCAACATTTTATAGCATGATCCATGCAAGGTGGCATGATGAACATGAGCATGATATGATGATGCACAAAAACAAAATAACAAGCGATTTTCTAGTAGTGGTTTTAGTGGGATGCCACAGAGATCTAGAGTGGGAGCTCTTGCAAAGGGTCTGAACAATTTTGAGTGAATCAAGTAGTCTGCTCATTGGGGAAAAAGGGATATTTATACCCCTTCCAAAACCAAGCCGTTGGAGCCTTTGGGGGCCAGATTATCCGGCCCAAGTGAGGGCCGGAATATCTAGCCTGGGGAAAACTTCCGCCCTAGACTCGGATTATCCGGCAGAAAAACCAGCTACGGATAGAAGCTCATGCATACTTGCCCTTCACACTTTCTCCTGGGGACCAGATTATCCGACCCTAGGGGAGGGCCGGTTTATCTGGCTAGGGAAAAATCCGCCCCAGCCACGGAATATCCGGGGGAAATTCCGCCCCTAGACAGAAGCTTGCGCAGGAGCTCACTTGGGCGATTCCCTTGGGGCCGGATTATCCGCCCCCAACACGAGGGCCGGATTATCCGGTCCAGGGAGAAAATCCGCCCCAGAGCCGGAATTTTCCGGGGGAAAATCCGCCCCTAGATAGAGACTTGCGCGGAGCCATCCCCGACCAAGGTGGTCTGGCCCGATTATCCGGCCCATGATGGGGGCGGATAATCCGCCCCCCAAACACTCAAAACTTTCCTGTAACACTTAGTGCACATTAGAATGATCCATGGTATTGTTATCTAACACACAAAACCTGGGAAATCATGAAATGTTCTTTCAAGGAGCAACGGAGTAAAATGCATTGGGGCTTGAGAATTGTGTGTCTCCCTCCCCCATGTGCCCCCTCTTTGTATAGGGTGAGGGGGTGCACCCTATGAGGAGGCGGTCGCTAAGGGAGGTTGAGGCTTTGGTGGCCAGGGGTGGGGTGGGCCCCACCACGCATGCCCCAAGCCCTAGGGCCAACCAGGCCACTTTTCCTCTTGGTCGGTGGCCCCTTCATGGGTCTCCCCTCTAGGAGGGGCACATTTAGGTGGGCTACCCCTAAAATCAATTATTAAATATGTTTTTAATATTAATTCCATTAATTAATATTAAATACATATTATTTAATTCCCTATGATCCGAAACACCTTTCGGAACACTCTAAACAACCTTCAAATCCACATGGAACATTTTTGGTTCCCTCATCTCTTTTCTCCGGTAATCCCGTTGATTCCAAAACTACCTCCAATGTGTCATTGAACCCTTGCATGTGTTACCCTACGGTTTAGGAACACTATAGACATGATCGAGACGCTTCTCTAACCAATGATCATCAATAGGACCTAGACACCCATAACAAACCCCTTCTCATTCCATGATTATATGTCATTGAACTGTAAACTTTGAGTCCAATTCCTTTTGTTACATTGATACTTGACTTTTTCGAGATCTTATCATTCTTGGCTTCACCTAGTTTTACAAGTAAGAACTTCTTTCTTGGCTTATTCCATTCTGAACTTCTTCAGAATGTAATCTAGGAAATTCTGAACTTCTATAGAATCAAATTCAGAAAAACATTTTGACTTTAATATTATTAAACATATCAATTTATCTCGATAGATTTTAATGTTTAATACATGTTCAACTTCATTTATATAATATTAACTGAATTAAAATAACCATTAATACCACCTACACCATTTACAATATGTCATCTACATATATAAGAATGTTGTCAAGTACACACTCAAATATTTCATCCACATATAAGATTAGGAAGGATATTTACTTTGCACTTAGTTGCTTGCAAGTGAAGGTCTTCTCAATAATTTTGGTAGTTCCAAAATTCTTTGATTATCTATCAAGAGAATTCCATCCATGAGACACTAGCATCCATATGATTGACAAAACCCTTCTTGTTGTACCAATTACAACTCTTCTTCAACCTAGATCATGAAGGAGACACAATTTTGACAATCTTCTATCAATTATCAAAATTATAGTGTTTATTAGTGAAAAAATCCCAATAGACTCAATCATTGCTATACATTATAGTCAACCTTGAACATGTCAAGACATTCTTTGTGACAAATTAAGCTTTATGTCTTTCATAAAGTTTCATTTCTTCCTAGTAACTTTGAAGTTATTGGAAGATCAAGTAACATCTTTACTTAATAACATCAAGTAAAGTTTACTTTGTAATCTTAAATGTAACTTAATATAGGATTTCGTGGATCTTTAGCCATTTCTCGTACTTAGGTCGATCATCGCTTCTTCATAGTTCATATGTATGTCTTGTTCCATTAACATGACAAGTGAATCATGAATATTACTCTACAAATAGGTAGAATCTATTCATGAAACCTACTTATTCCAGTAAAAGTTTTAATTGAAATGCCATGACCATTATCATTAGTTTCCCCTCTATTTGTAGAGTTTGATTCTGGAATACATTCCTTTGTGCTACTCGACATCTGGAGGTAAGGTCAACGACCTTTTTTGAGATTTTTCTTTCTTCTGCCAACACCTTTACCAAGGAAAATCCTTGATAAAGTAGCATGCTTAGCAACACAAGCTTTGCCATTTTGGTTTTAGTTGTGGATGATGTATTCTAGTTTCTACGACCTATTATATATAGGGCGGGAGAAGCTTAGAGACAACACCGAACAATCCTCAAGCAATTTGTAATAGAGCGATTCCTCTTAATATTCAGGTGACTTTGATTCCATTGTTTCCTGACTTCCGACAAAATCCCCAGCGTTCTCTTTTCCGCAAAACCCTAAGTCCTTCTTCATGGACATTGCTGAGATCTCCCCCCGTTAATTGGTGCCATCTATGGGAAACTTGAACGCTGGAACCATGGATTCGGTAGAATTTTCTTTGCCAGGCACCAACCCAACAAAAGTAGATCCACGCCCGCCCACCCCTGTAATGGTACCCGCCGATTTCAACGGAAGATCCGATCTAATCATCGGAAGCTTCCAATTCTAAGTAGAAGACACCCAAGAATCACACCCTTCGGTCCTGATTACATCAGAACCATCGGTGGAACAAACTGCGGTTACAGCGTTTCCAACATCATCTTCCTGATCCTTCATGAAGACCACAACAGAGATTGAAGCACCCGGCGAAAGAAAACAAGATGAGACAGATTTGGGGGACCTTGATGGTCTTTATGACAATCTCTCCTTCGGATCAGATTCCCCACTAGCATCACTACACGGAACAAACCTAGCAAACTCTGAACCCGAGGAAAGCAGCGAAAGCATCGACTTCGGAATAAGGATGGAAGAAATCTACCAGGAGCAGAAATCTATGGACTTCACTGGTCCACCCGACCATGTCTTCCACAATTTGCATGACGAAGCCACAAGTCCATATATTAACCAGCATCAAGTATGCGTGATCATAGGCGACGCATCGACTCAGGAAGACTCCAACAGTAATCATATTTTTTAACTCTGATGATATTCTATCAAGCGATAATGCAGGAAACCACGAGAACGAAGGAAATCGAGAAAACGAGGAAGACCCAACAAACAACCGCGCAACCCCAGAAGGGGGAGAGCCACGCGGAGGCGAGAGGAAAAATATCCGGTTGCCAGCCGAAGCATGCGTAAAAGCAAGAGCAGCAATTTTGGGCACAATTCCCATGATAGCTGACGCCACGCACGAAGAACTACTAGCATATCAATATTTGCTCCATCACAAAAAAGAGACCTGCTAAGGATGCAGAGGCAGCTCAATGAAAGGAAAAGACTTGCCGACGAATCCAGCCTATGATGGGCTTAGTTAAGCCCTACCCGAGGAGCAGGGAGCGTAACAGGAGGAGTACATGTTGGGTTCGCAGCATAGAAAACAATTTTTTTCCTACGATGGGAACTATTATACGCCAGGATCTATCTATTAGATACAAGCAACAGGTCCATATACATCCATAGAGAACATACCCTTGAAGAACAACAAAGCTTTGTTAACGAGTTTGAACTCGTGGATGGTGTAGTCGAAAGCTTGCCGATCTTAAGATCATGTGGAAGTCCTAGCGCAGCAAATCAGCAGCGCATCCATCCACGCACACACGTCCAGGCCACTGAACAACCTCCACCTCCTCGCTCCAGTGAATCAGCAGAAGCACCAATTCCTTCCAGATGAAATGCCATCGAGAACATGTATCTCGCTAATCCGAGACCATGGGGAATAAATCTAGAGGGGAGAGAGATCCTTCATGAGGAGGTGTGGGTGAGAAGGAGGGAGAGGGGGCCTTTTAAAGGTGAGGGGGACTGCCCCCCTCCCACGGCCGGAGCCCATGGGGGTGCCCCCACCTCTTCCTCATTCATGTGGTGGAAGCTCCACTCACATAAATTGCCCCTCCATTTTCTCCACTAAAAAATCCCACTCATATGCATTAAATTTCCACCAAATGTAATGCAACTATCATTTAATAAAACTATTTTATTCAGAATTTTGTTAATTACTTTAATTAACAAACATTCACATAAAACCCCCTGCAATATTTCAATATCACATGCAGAACCAATTTCAGCAATTTCACCAAAAACAATTCAGGTGTCCATTGAAATAATTCCAGCGCTTTGCAATTCTTTCGTCTGAAACATATTTTCTCCAAATGCTCTTGGCTACCCTTAAGTGTGTCACCCTACAGTTCACAAATAATGCAGACATGATTGAGACCCCTCTCATATCAATAATTAGAAGCGGGACCTGGAGATCCATTCTGACTCCTACACATTCAACGATGACTTCTGTGATCGTGAGAACCTTTAACGCTAGTAACTTAATCCCTTTGTCTCGCGATATATTACATGTCCGAGATTCGATCATCAGTATTGATGGCCCAAATTATATCGAGCTCGTTGGGGAACCCCAAGAGGAAGGTATGATGAGCACAACATCAAGTTTTCCCTTAGTTATGAAACCAAGGTTTATCGAACCAGTAGGAGCAAGGAAACACCTCCAAGGTGTTGCTAGCTGGACTTTGGTAGGGCGCACTACCGGTGCCAGCAGCGATGTGAAGACCTGCACAACATAACCACAGAACTTTGCCCCCAACTTGCGATGAGGTTGTCAATCTCACCGGTTTTGATGAAAACAGAGGATTAAACGTATCGAGTGGAAGAAAGTAAAAGCTTGCAGAAAGTAAACAGAAAACAGTAAACAATTGTAGATTGATTGTAAATTAAATGACCGGGGTCCATAGTTCACTAGTGGTGTATCTCCTTAAGATATATAACATGTTGGGTGAACAAATTACAACGAGGCAATTGACAAACATCGAGAAAGCATACATGCATATACTAATCATCTTGAATCCTTTGAGATTCGATTGGGCATTACAACATTATACATAGACCATAATCCAACTGCATCTATTACTAATAATCCACCTTCAGGTTATCATCCGAACCCCCTCCAGTATTAAGTTGCAAGCAATAGATAATTGCATTACGCGTTGCGTGTAAAGTAAACAATACGATTGTTCTATGAACAAAGGATTGTTATTTTCTCCCTAGTAGCAACAACACATCTAGTACCTTAGAGATTTTTGTCACTTCCCCAGATGACTAGAGGCATGAACCCACTATCGAGCATAAATACTAACTCTTGGAGTTGCTAGCATCTACTTGGCCAAGATAGCTATTAACAACGGAAAGCATGCAAGATCACAAATAACAAAGACATGATAGAATCAATAATCAATCTGAAATAGCATCTCAATATCCATCGGATCCCTGCAAACACAACATGTAGGATTACAAATAGATGATCTTGATCATGAACGGAGCTCACAAGATCTAAACATGATAGCACAAAGAAGAAGAACCAGCCTGATCTGTTTTGAAAGATTTCTGCCATTTTCTGCATTTGCTTCTTGTTGGTTCCTTTTTGAGTTCTTTTGGGGAATTGAGCTTTTTGAGGGAAGTGCTACAGTATCTAGTGTGCTAATGGAAGTTTATTTGGTGTTAGAACTGAACCTTGAGACTTATTTATCTTAAGTGCACTAATGTTGCTAATGAGATTGTGTGAAGTTTTGTATGAAGGAAAAATTTCAGGTGTATGGAAGGAATGAGTAATGAGATGAAGGATGGACTAAAGCTCAAGCTTGGGGATGCCACGCGTGTCACCCCAAGAAATATCCAAGAAGTACAAGCGTCAAAGCTTGGGGATGCCCAAGGCATCCCCTTCTTCATTAATGGGCATCCCCTTCTTCATTAATAAAAATTCCAGGTTTCTTCCAAACGCTTCATTTTTATTGTTTCATGCATAGTTATGTTTTTCTTGGAGCGTCTTCTTTTTCGTTTTTGTTTTGGTTTTTGTTTGCTTTGGTTTGCTTAGTTTTCTGAATAAATTGGTTGGACCCCTCTTTCATACATTGGTTTGCAATTAGTTTGGTTTGGTTTGGAAAAGAGTAGGAAAGTTCATGCTTATGTGGTAAAAAGAGCTCGTTTTTGACTGTAGCTTGTGCTTTGTCATGCCATGCTTGATATTGTTTTGGCTTTATGCTTAGTATTCTTTGCTGTAGCATGACTTGTTATAAACAATTGAGATTGCTTAATGTGCCTTGGATGAATCATGCGTTGTTTTAGCATATTAAAGCATAGTATAGTGGTATTCTCCTTTGATGCTTTATTTGGGTTGACTTGGCGCATGATCACACCATGTTATGACTATCTCAAGTCACCGTAGCCTTTATGATCCTTTAGTTTTCAACTTGTAGTATCAGTTTATGCTTTGATCAATGATGTTTTATCGCTCTGCATGATTATGGCCATTATTGCTCTCTTAGTTTGTCGCTCCCAGTCTTTTGCTAGCCTCCACCACCAAGTATGAGTTCCACTCATGCATCCAACTCTCTAAACCAAGTTATTCCAAAGAGTCCACCATACCTACCACTAGCTTATGCTATTCCAAGTATATTCATGCTTTTGTTTACCTTCCACTTGTTATGAGAAAACTAGTGATTAAAGCTCTCACGAACTTGATGGCACACTTTACTTTATTGCCTCTAATAAACTTGAACCATTGGGTCCTTCTTTGTTGCGTATATGCTTGCGATTTATAAGTTGAAATTAGCAGAACCAAGTTTCATGGGGAATGCTTTCAACATTGCACTTGTACTTTGTACCCCCTTGATATCATGTTCTTTTGCTTACGAATCCCGGCGATGTGAAATAAAAGTGGAACTTGTAAGATCATGGAGTTTATATGTGTGTTAGAGAAACGCCTGGGCCGCTAGCCTAAGCCATGCCTAATCATGGTGGAAACTTTCAGCATCACCATAATGAGCACTCCATGAAGCATCCTCAATAAAAACCTATGCAAACAGCAAATAAAAAGATCGCTGAGATGCTCATTGTCTGCTTGTCTTGTCATTTTGATTATGGGAAAGCTCCTGTATCATGTGCAAGGAGTACCCCGTTGGCGGTTCTTAATGATACACATATACTTATAATGACAAGAGCTTACTCGTGACTGAAGTTGAGTAGCATGAGGATCGGTCTTCGTAAGTAAGGGGCATGAGATTTCGGTTTATAACTTGTCAAGAATATCCTCTTAGTTGTGTCACTTTAACCTTAATCACCTTCAAGATGCTTACGATAGGGGCAATGAGAGCTAAAAACTATAAGTACCATAATGTTTGGAAGCTCTTTATGAGACTTGAATCCCTACTTCCTTTTACAAAAGGATTTTCTTCCACCATTACATCGAGTCTCCACCTTCTATCTTTATGCACTTACTTTGAGAGCATAGTGGCCATTCTTAGTTCTATGTGCATTGTCCCAAGACTAGTTGATTGATGCATAACTTGTTGTTGCTTGTTTGAAACTATTGTATCTAGTCACTCTTATGAACTTTGAAGGTGTACTATGCATTTATATTTGCTACTCTATTGAGGGACAAGCTGAATACTAGTATGCTATGTTTTCTTTATGTGAAACAAACAAACGTCTTGCAAAGCATTGTTATTCATGAATCTTTTGTTTGTGCCTTTTCATGTTGCATCTTAGTTTCTTTGCTTATTGCTAGAACTTTGTCTTTCATGTTATGATTGAAGTACTATGATCCCAGCTTTGAATGTTTTGCAAATACTTTGATCAAGTCTTTGATGGTGCATGTCACCTCAAAAATTATTCTTTCTTTTTATCACTTACCTACTCGAGGACGAGCAGGAGTTAAGCTTGGGGATGTTGATACATTGCAAATGTATCTATAATTTTTGATGTTCCATGCTTAGTTTTATCCACTTTCTTGTGTTTTGTTCCAACTTGGAGTACTTTTCATATGATTTCTTGGACTAACCTATTAACAAGAGCCACAGTGCGAGTTGCCTGTTTTCTGCTGTTTTTGGTTCTAGGAAAGTCAGAAAATGAATTCATTCTCGGAATTGGACGGGACAAAAGCCAAAGTGCCTATTTTTCTGGAAGGGATCAAGTGCCAGAATACGAGACGGAGAGGGGCCAGGGGCCGGCACACCACCGGGCGCTGGCCAGCTGGCCCGCTCCAGGTGGTGGTGTGGCTCCCGACACCTCGGCCTCCTTCCGCCTATATATGCCCTCGGGACGAAAACCCTAAGTACCCGATCAAAATCGAAAGATGTCATGGCAGCGGCATCAGAGAGTCTCAGAGTCACGGGCATCTCCATCCCAAGATCGGGAGGGATCTAAAGCTCTTTCTGGCACCATGCCGGAGAGGGGAATTCACCCCGGAGGCCTTCTTCATCATCATGCAAGCTTCCGGTGTGATGCGTGAGTAGTTCATCCTTGGACTACGGATTGATGTAGTAGCTAGATGGCTGGTTTCTCCTCCGTTGTGCTTTCATGTTTAGATCTTGTGAGCTCCGTTCATGATCAAGATCATATTTTTGTAATCCATACATGTTGTGTTTGCGGGGATCCGATGGATATTGAGATGCTATTTTAGATTGATTATTGATTCTATCATGTCTTTGTTATTTGAGATCTTGCATGCTTTCCGTTGTTAGTAGCTATCTTGGCCAAGTAGATGCTAGCAACTCCAAGAGTTAGTATTGATGGGTTCGTAGCATGGAAAACAAAAAAATTCTACCGCAAGAACGAACAAAACCTAGATCTAATCTAGATAAAAGCCAAGATCTAATCTATTAGACAAGTGGAACGAGATAGATCTGTACTAACCCTTGTAGATCCGAAAGCCTTTCCAGATCGGATCTCGTGGTTGATGTAGATGATCACTTGCCGATCTCAAGATCGAGTAGACGATCCTTCCGGTGCCGTGTTCGAGCGCTTCCATGATGGTCACACGCATGAGTCAAGCACCTTCCTCTTCCCGTCCCAGCGAGCAGAGGTAGTAGATCTCTCCACGGAATCCCAGCAGCACGACGGCGTGGTTGTGGTGGTGGAGTAGAGAATTCTGCAGGGCTTCGCCTAAGCCAGAGCAGAGGGAAGGAGGAGGAGAGAGGCGGCTAGGGTTTGGAGTGGAAGGGGGCAAAGGGGGGTGGCGCCTCCACCCCTTTATATATAGAGGGAGGGGTGCGGCCTAGGGTTCCCACCCCTAGGCCCACCTCCTAGGGCCGTGCACAAGGGAGCTTGGGGGGAGAGTCCTTCCCCCCAAGTTTCCCTTACTTACCCTCCAAGTTTCCCTTTATCCTTTCTTGGTTTTCAAGTAAACTCCAACCTTCCGGAACATTCTGAAACCTTCTAGAATCCCCATATAAACACTCCGGAACATTTCCTAATTTAGGAGATGATCCCCATTATATGAATCTTATTCCCCGGACAATTCGGGATCTCCTCGTGATGTCCCGGATCCAATCCGAGACTCCGAACAACATTCGGTCTCCAACGCACATTCCATATCTACTTAAAACAACTTCAAACCTTAAGTGTGTCACCCTATGGTTCGTGAATATGCAGACATGATGAAGACACCTCTCCCATCAATAACTATCAGCGGGATCTGTAGATCCATAACGGCTCCCACATACTCAACGATTACTTCATGATCGATTGAACCAATTAACATACGAAACCAATTCCCTTTGTCTCGCGACATTCTACTTATCCGAGGTTTGATCGTCGGTATCTTCATACCTAGTTCTTCCTTGTTACTGACAAGTACTCTTTACTCGTTCCATGTTATGTCATCCCTTGTGACCTAGTCACATGCTTGCAAGCTATCTAGATGACATTCCACCGAGAGGGCCCAGAGTATATCTATCCGTCATATGGATGGACAAATCCCAATCTTGGTCTATGCGCTTCAACACATACTTTCAGAATACCCAATGACACCTTTATAACCACCCAGTTATGAAGCGGTGTTTGATGTTATCAAAGCACCCATCCGGTGATGGTGATTAACATAACCTCATGGTCGAAGGATTAGGTTACTATGCATTTGATAAGCTTGTAGAAATACGAACTAAATGACTTGATCTTATGCTACACTTACTTTGGGTGTGTGTACATCACATCATTCTCCTAATGATATGACCTTGTTATTAATGACATCCAATGTCCATGATCAGGAAACCATGATCATCTATTAATCAACAAGCTAGTTCAACAAGAGGCTTACTAGGGACTCTTTCATGTTTACAAAACACACAAGTATTAGTGTTTCCTAATAATACAATTATAGCATGGGATGTAAACATTCATCATAAACACAAAGATATAATAATAACCACTTTTATTATTGCCTCTTGGGCATATCTCCAACAAGTATTTATGCTCGATAGTGGGTTCATGCCTCTGGTAATCTTGGGAAGTGACGGAAATCTCTAAGGTACTAGATGTGCTGTTGCTACTAGGGAGAAAACAACAATCCTTTGTTCATAGAACAATCGTATTGTTTACTTTACATGGAGTTCATAGAGCAATAATATGTTGCTTGCAACTTAATACTAGAGGGGGTTCGGATGATAACCTGAAGGTGGATTATTAGTCATAGATGCAGTTGTATGGCGGTCTATGTAATATGTTGTAATGCCCAATCAAGTCTCAAAGGAGTCAAGATGATTAGTACATGCATGTATTGCTTTCTCGGTGTTTGTCAATTGCCTCGCTGTAATTTGTTTACCCAGCATGTTATCTATCTAAGGAGAGCCACCTCTAGTAAACTATGGATCCCGGTCCTTGTCTTTTATATTCAATCTATAATCTTTTACTGCTTTGTGTTTACTTTCTGCAAACTTTTACTTCTTTCCATTCGATACGTTTAATCCTTTGTTTTCCGCAAAACATGGTGAGATTGACAACCTCATCGCAAGTTGGGGACAAAGTTCTGTGGTTGTGTTGTGCAGGTCTCCACGTTGCTACTAGCACCGGTAGTGCACCCTGCCAAAGCTCAGCTAGTAACACCTTTGAGGTGTTTCCTTGCTCCTACTGGTTCGATTAAACCTTGGTTTCATAACTGAGGGAAACTTACTGCTGTGCTCATCATACCTTCCTCTTGGGGTTCCCTACGAGCTCTACATCAACACCGCCATCAAGCATTTTTCTGGGCGCCGTGCATTGAGCCATCAGTAAACAATACGATTGTTCTATGAACAAAGGATTGTTGTTTTCTCCCTAGTAGCAACAACACATCTAGTGCCTTAGAGATTTCTGTCACTTCCCCAGATTACTAGAGGCATGAACCCACTATCGAGCATAAATACTAACTCTTGGAGTTGCTAGCATCTACTTGGCCAAGATAGCTACTAATAACGGAAAGCATGCAAGATCACAAATAACAAAGACATGATAGAACCAATAATCAATCTGAAATAGCATCTCAACATCCATCGGATACCCGCAAACACAACATGTAGGATTACAAATAGATGATCTTGATCATGAACGGAGCTCACAAGGTCTAAACATGATAGCACAAAGGAGAAGAACCAGCCATCTAGCTATGATACGTTGCAAATGTATCTACAACTTTTGATGTTCCATGCTTGGTTTTATCTACTTTCTTATGTTTTGTTCCAACTTTGGAGTACTTTCTATACACTTTCTTGGACTAACCTATTAACAAGATGCCACAGCGCCAGTTGCCTGTTTTCTGCTGTTTTTGGTTCTAGGAAAGTCAGAAAATGAATATTCTCGGAATTGGACGGGACAAAAGCCAAAGTTAATAATTTACTGGAAGACTCATGGAGCCAGAAGACGAGACGGAAAGGGGCCACAGGGTGGCCAGACCACCCCTAGGTGCGGGCCCCCCTGGCCGCGCTAGGGCATGGTGTGGGCCCCCTGGCCGGCCATCGACCTTGCCTCTTTCGCCTATATATCTCCCCTGATTCAAAAACCCTAAATGGTCAAGCCTCCAGGCACGAAAAGTTCCATAGCACCGCCGCCACCAAAGGGGAGATTTAGGGGACAAAAAGTCTCTGTTCCGGCACCCTGCCGGGACGGGGAAGTGCCCCCGGAGCCATCTCCATCGATCTCCAACACCATCTCCATCACCGTTGCTGATTCCCATGATGAGGAGGGAGTATTTCTTCCTCGAGGCTAAGGGCTCTACCGGTAGCTATGTGTTCATATCTCTCTCTATCCATGATCATATTGTGATCATGAGCTTTGTAATCAAGTAGATCTACCTTGCTACTCAAGTGCTTTAATAGATCTCTGCTCTCCCCATGTGTGTGAAAGTGACAGCGTGCACACCATGGTGGCACTTAGGCTAGAGATTACAAATACTTGTTATGAGTTATATTTGGAGTTGGATGTCTTTATGAAATTGTGGTGTTTGTTGGAACCATCTAGTGCTCAAGGTGACAGTGTGGGGTTATCTAGATGGTAAAGGCTTACTTTGAGGTGTGTTGTTATAGCCCTACCATGGATTAGAGTGTCCAACTGGAGAGTAGTTCAGAGTAGTATCATAAAGAGAAGATATTTATATGAGAGTGTTCACTAGTGAAAGTATGATCCCTAGGCCTTGTTTCCAAGCATGGAAACACCATTTGCAATTAGATCTGTTACATGTTTGCTTGTTTCCATCTTTATTTAAGTTTGCCTTTAGTCTTTTCCCACGTCAACCACATGCCAGCAAGCTATTTTTTGGCACCGTTACCACTTATAATTATCTATACCACTTGTATTTCACTATCTCTTCACTGAACTAGTGCACCTATACACCTGACAAGTGTACCGGGTGTGTTGGGGACACAAGAGACTTCTTGTATCTTGATTGCAGGATTGCTTGACAGGGAATACCTTTGGCCACTTCCTCCTTGAGTTCGATAAACCTTGGGTAATCCACTTAAGGGAAACTTGCTGCTATTCTACAAACCTCTGCACTTGGAGGCCCAACAACTGTTTACAAGAATAGAAGTGCGTAGACATCAAGCTCTTTTCTGGCGCCATTGCCGGGGAGGTAAGGTAAAAGGTACTCACATCTTCTGGCTACTAAGCTATATTCTAGTGCGGTTGCTGGTGTGTGAGTGGTTGAAGTTATTTCCTTTAGATTCTGCAATTTTGTCTTTTTGTTTCTTGTTTTCACTAGTTAGGCTTAATGGAAAACAACAACACAATTAGAGAGCTTTATAGTATTTATCTTGAGTTAGTAGATCAAGTGTTTGAAGAGAAGATTAAAAAACCTATGGAACTTTATTTGCGTGCTAATAGCGATGTTATTAGTATGAATTCTTTGAACACCATTATTGCTAATGCTATGGAAAAGTCTAAGCTTGGGGAAGCTAGTTTTTATGAAAATGATCTTTTTAGTCCCCCAAGCATGGAGGAGAAAATTTACTTTGATGATACTATACCTCCAATATATGATGATTACAATGATGAATATGATATTTTTAGTCCACCTACTATTGAAGAGAAAATTAATTATGATTATAATATTCCGCCTATATTTGATGATTATGGTGATGAGAATAATAATGATAGCTATTTTGTTGAATTTGCTCCCACTACGATTAATAAGAATGACTATGCTTATAGGGAGAGTAATAATTATTTTATGCATGCGGCTCATGATAAGAATATTTTATGTGATAGTTATATTGTTAATTTTATTCATGATGCTACTGAAAATTATTATGAGAGAGGGAAACATAGTTTTATGTGTCTCCACAATATTAAGTTTCTCCTCTTTATGTTGAAATTTTTGAAGTTGCACTTGTTTCGCTTTCCTATGCTTGTTGTCTTGTGCTTTCATGACTTGTTTCTTTCAAGATTATTTTTCATAGGAAGTGGGTTAGACTTAAATGTTCTTTGAATTTGCTTCTTGATCTCTCTTTTACTTCAATTCATATTTCTTATGTGAGCATCTTCTCAAACTATCATGCCTAACTTAAAGGCATTAAAAAAGTACTTATTGGGAGATAACCCAAAAGTTTTAGTTGAATCTTGGAAGTTACTGCTTCAGTAATAACCTCTCCTTATCATTTTTGTGTGGTTTTTGTGCCAAGAGTAACCTCTAATGAGAGAGAAGTAAGACTTGGAAAAGTTGCTGTCTCAAAACAGAATTTTGTTCTTCACTATAAAAATTCGTGTAAAATCTCTGTATGTCGGTCTGAGCTGTGATTTTTTGTGCTTCTGCCCTAGGTTGTTATCTAACTTTCGTTAGTTCAACACTTTTCGATTTGAACAACAGAAGGAGTTCTAAAAAATTGGTTTTTAGCTGCTGGTCTGTTTTGACAGAATTCTGCCATTATTTGCATTTGCTTCTTGTTGATTCCTTTTTGGGTTCTTTTTGGGGAATTGAGCTTTTTGAGGGAAGTGCTACAGTAGTTTGTGTTTTAATGGAAGTTTAATTGGTGTTCTAACTGAACCCAAAGACCTATTATCTTGAATGCACTAATATTGCTAATGAAGATTGTGTGAAGTTTTGTATGAAGAAAATTTTCAGGTGTAGGGAAAGAATGATGTAATGAGATGAAGAATGGACTAAAGCTCAAGATTGGGGATGCCACCCGTGTCACCCCAAGAAATATCCAAGAAGTACAAGCGTCAAAGCTTGGGGATGCCCAAGGAATCCCCTTCTTCATCAATAAAAATCTCAGGTTCCTTCCAAACACTTCATTTTTATTGTTTCATGCACAATTGTGTTGTTCTTAGAGCGTCTTCTTTTTCATTTTCGTTTTTGGTTTTTTGTTTGATTGGTTTTCTTAGTTTGCTTGAATAAATTGGTTGGACCCCCTCTTTCATACATTAGTTTTCAAATAGTTTGGTTTGGATTGGAAAAGAGTAGGAAAGTTCATGTTTAAGTGGTAAAGAGGGCTTGTTTTTGACTGTGGCCTATACTTTGTCATGCCATGCTTGATATTGTTTTGGCTTTATGCTTAGTATTCTTTGCTGTAGCATGACTTGTTATAAACAATTGAGATTGCTTAATGTGCTTTGGATGAATCATGCGTTATTTTAGCATATTAAAGCATAGTTTAGTGGTATTCTCCTTTGGTGCTTTATTTGGGTTGACTTGGAACATGCTCACACTATGTTATGACTATCCAAAGTCACCATAGCCTTGATGATCCTTTAGTTTTCAACTTGTAGTATCACTTTATGCTTTGATCAATGATGTTTTGTCGCTCTACATGATTATGGCCATTATTGCTCTCTTAGTTTGTTGCTCCCAGTCTTTTGCTATCCTCCACAACCAAGTATGAGTTCCACTCATGCATCCAACTCCTTAAACCAAGTTATTCCAAAGAGTCCACCATACCTACCTACTAGCATATGCTATTCCAAGTATATTCTTGTTTTTATCTACCTTCCAAATTAAATTTGTTATGTGAAAATTAGTGATTAAAGCTCTCACGAACTTGATGGCACACTTTACTTTTCTTGCAATTAATAAACTTGAACCATTGGGTCCTTCTTTGTTGCATATATGATTGCGCTTTATAAGTTGAAATTACCAGAACCATGTATCTTGGGGAACGCTTTCAACATTGCACTTGTACTTTGTACCCCGTTGATATCATGTTCTTTTGCTTATGGATCCTGGCGGTGTGAAATAAAAGTGGAACTTGTAAGATCATAGAGTTTGTATGTGTGTTAGAGAAACGCCTGGGCCGCTAACCTAAGCCATGCCTAATCATGGTGGAAACTTGCAGCATCACCATAATGAGCACTCTATGAAACATCCTCAATAAAAACCTATGCAAATAGCAAATAAAAAGATCGCTGAGATGCTCATTGTCTACTTGTCTTGTCATTTTGATTATGGGATAGCTCCTGTATCATGTGCAAGGGGTACCCCGTTGGCGGTTCTTAATGATACATATGTACTTACAATGACAAGAGCTTACTCGTGACTAAAGTTGAGTAGCATGAGGTTCGGTCTTCATAACTAAGGGGCATGAGATTTCGGCTTATAACTTGTCAAGCATATCCTCTTAGTTGTGTCACTTTAACCTTAATCACCTTAAAGATGCTTATGATAGGGGAAATGAGAGATGAAAGCTAATAAGTACCATAGTTTTTGGAAGCTCTTTATGAGACTTGAATCCCTACTTCCTTCTATGAAGGCCTTTCTTTTACTTTTATGTTGAGTCTCCATCTTCTATCTTTATGCACCTATTGAGAGAGCATAGTGGGCATTCTTAGTTTAATATGCATTATTCCAAAACTTGTTGATTGATGCATAACTTTGATACTGCTTGTTCTTAAACTACTTGTATCTAGTCACCCTTATGAACTTTGAAGGTGTCCTATGCATTTATGTTTGCTACTCTATGAGGGACAAGCTGAATGCCACTATGCTATGTTTTCTTTATGTGAAACAAACAAACGTCTTGCAAAGCATTGTTATTCATGAATCTTTTGTTTGTACCTTTTCATGTTGCATTGCCTTATTGCTAGAATTTTATCTTTCATGTTATGATTGAAGTACTATGATCCCAGCTTTCAATGTTTTGCAAATACTTTGATCAAGTTTATGATGGTGCATGTCACCTTAAAAATTATTATTTCTTTTTATCACTTACCTACTAGAGGACGAGCAGGAGTTAAGCTTGGAGATGTTAATACGTTGCAAACGTATCTATAATTTTTGATGTTCGATGCTTGGTTTTATCTACTTTCTTATGTTTTGTTCCAACTTTGGAGTACTTTCTATACACTTTCTTGGACTAACCTATTAACAAGATGCCACAGTGCCAGTTGCCCATTTTCTGCTGTTTTTGGTTCTAGGAAAGGCAGAAAATGAATATTCTTGGAATTGGACGGGACAAAAGCCAAAGTTAATATTTTACCAGAAGACTCACGAAGCTAGAAGACGAGACGGAGAGGGGCCACAGGGTGGCCACACCACCCCTAGGCATGGGTCCCCCTGGCCACGCCAGGGCATGGTGTGGCCCCCCTGGTCGGCCACCGACCTTGCCTCTTTCGCCTATATATCTCCCCCGATTCAAAAACCCTAAAAAGTCAAGCCTCTAGCCACGAAAAGTTCCACAGCGCCGCCGCCACCAAAGGGGAGATTCGAGGGACAGAAAGTCTCTGTTCTGGCACCCTGCCGGGACGGGGAAGTGTCCCTAGAGCCATCTCCATCGATCTCCACCACCATCTACATCACCGTTGCTGATTCCCATGATGAGGAGGGAGTAGTTATTCCTCGAGGCTAAGGGCTCTACCGGTAGCTATGTGTTCATCTCTCTCTCTATGCATGATCATATTGTGATCATGAGCTTTGTAATCAAGTAGGTCTACCTTGCTACTCAAGTGCTTTAATAGATCTCTGCTCTCCCCATGTGTGTGAAAGTGACAGCGTGCACACCATGGTGGCACTTAGGCTAGAGATTACAAATACTTGTTATGAGTTATATTTGGAGTTGGATGTCTTTATGAAATTGTGGTGTTTGTTGGAACCATCTAGTGCTCAAGGTGATAGTGTGGGGTTATCTAGATGGGAAAGGCTTTCTTTGAGGTGTGTTGTTATAGCCCTACCATGGATTAGAGTGTCCAACCGGAGAGTAGTTCAGAGTAGTATCATAAAGAGAAGATGATTATATGAGAGTGTTCACTAGTGAAAGTATGATCCCTAGGCCTTGTTTCTAAGCATTGAAACACCGTTTGCAATTAGATTTGTTACATGTTTGCTTGCTTCCATTTTTATTTCAGTTTGCCTTTAGGCTTTTCCCACGTCAACCACACGCCAGCAAGCTATTCTGGCACCGTTACCACTTATAATTATCTATACCACTTGTATTTCACTATCTCTTCGCCGAACTAGTGCACCTATACACCTGACAAGTGTATTGGGTGTGTTGGGGACACAAGAGACTTCTTGTATCTTGATTGCAAGATTGCTTGAGAGGGAATACCTTTGACCACTTCCTCCCTGAGTTCGATAAACCTTGGGTAATCCACTTAAGGGAAACTTGCTGCTGTTCTACAAACCTCTGCACTTGGAGGCCCAACAACTGTCTACAAGAATAGAAGTGTGTAGACATCAAACTACTACATGGACCCATAGTCCAAGGATGAACTACTCACACATCACACCGGAGGCTTGCATGGTGATGAAGAAGGCCTCCAGGGTGAATTCCCCTCTCCAGCAGGTTGCCGGGAAGAGCTTCAGATCCCTCCCGATCTAGGTATGGAGACGACGGTGGCTACAAACTCTTTCGTGGAATTTTGATTGGGTACTTAGGGTTTCTATATCAGAGGCATCTTATAGTCGAAAGGGGAGGCCGAGGGGGTGCCTAGGGCGGCCAGACCACCCCCTAGCGCGGGACAGGCTTGGCCACACGGCCAGGTGGTGTGGCGGCCCCCTGGCCCCTCTCTGTCTCGTATTCTAGCGCTGTGTCCCCCTCAGTGAAAAACTGACTTTGGCTTTTGTACCGTCCAATTCTGAGAATATTTATTTTCTGACTTTCCTGGAACCAAAAACAACAGAAAATAAGCAGCTGGCACTGTTGCATCTTGTTAATAGGTTAGTCCAAGAAAGAGTATGAAAAGTACTCCAAAGTTGGAACAAAACATAAGAAAGTAGATAAAGACCAAGCATGGAACATCAAAAATTATGGATACGTTAGCAACGTATCAGGTATCCAAATACCTAGTTTGATCTCGTTACTGACATGCACTCTTTTCTTGTTCCTGTGATATAACATTCTAGTGATCACTATTGGGGATATACTTTCCCGGTATCCTCAACGTACCTCACTAACCAGGGTGGCCCACTTCGGGTTAGAGCTTTGCTTCACGGGCGGCCCAGTTAGGGAGAAGAACGGAGTCCAATCCGGCTATAGGAAGGCCCAGAGGACTTACCGACATAGGCCCATAGTGTTACTTGTAGTTCAAGATGTACTCTGTAACCGACTCTTTGTCGTAGCCGGATAGATCTCTCCTGTAAACCCTATGCCGGATATCTATATAAGCCATCCTAGGGAGAGCCTTTAGGGAACCCTCACAATAGTCTACAATCTCAACTCGCACAGGCGAAACCCTTGTAACCCATATTTCGCTCTCAGACATCGGATTGCTAGCAGGAGTAGGATCCATCCAAAGCTGGTGGATTCGAACCTAGGTAAACTTGTGTGCTCACCATCGCGGAATCCCGTACGACTCACACCCCTCTCTTCCACACGCCTCGAGGACCCCCTCATGGCGTACTTGTCATCAATACGACGACAGTTAGCGCCCACCATGGGGCAAGTGAGCTTTGGATCTGCGTTCCGAGCGGAGTCTGCAAGAATCAGAATCGGCGAGACTATCGCCGTCGGTCGCATCCTCTACGCCAGTGACGTCCCTCTCATCGTCCTCGACGAGACTTGGATTCCGGCTAGGGAAGCCGTGACCACCTACACCATCATGTTTTTTTGGTGATATCAATGTTTACATCGGTTTTGCTGAACCTGTCCCACCCACTCCAGCGGTTATGATAGAGGAAGAACAAATTTCTGGGTCCCCTTTGTCTGCAGAGGCGGCAGAGTTCAGAATCTTAGAAAACCCTAATCTGACCAGCCCGCACCATTTGTAGAGATAGTGGAGAAAGTTGAACCTGAGGCAGATCTCGTAGTACAAGTCGGATCTGGAGCGGATCTCCCTAGCGAGGTTGAATCCCAGATCGATCCACCTGCGGGGGTCGAAATCCAGGAAGAGCAAGAAGATAACTCTGGTTCCGGCTCTGACACCGAGACAGATAGACCTCTCTTGAGATACACGTTGAGGCGCATGATGATGCAAGACGCAATCCTCGAGACCATCAGGCGTTTCGACGAAACTTACTACAAAGACCGCAGTTATCTCAGGAGGAACGCGTCGCACTTTGTCGAATATGTTGGATCCGGATCCGGCTCTGCCGATGCTGAAGACAACACCAACTCGGTGCTAGAGGCTATCGGAACAAGCGTCGAATTACCGGCATCTTCGGATGACTCTATGACGTCGGCAGATTTCCGGAAGTTCTCCGCGGAATATGAAGAGGGGCTTAACTCCACAACTGCTACAGAAGGAGAAGACATGGACGAAGGACCCGGAGAAAGCTCTCCCAAAGCGCAGGACAACATGGATCTCGGAGATGATCCCGAGAATCAAATGGTCAAAAGTACTGATCAAAGTTTGACTCCGGGAAACGGGCCCAAAGCCGTCTTTGCTATCGGCGCTGCCAAGAAGGCAAAGAAGAAGAATAAGAAAAACAAGACCCCGACAAAGGATCTTCCGATAAAGGAGTGATTTCCGAGGAATACGAAGAAGACTTGGATGGAGCACTCATCCCAGACGAGTCAAAAGAAGAATCGGTGGATGGACACGTGATCACTGAAGGTGCGCGTAAACTCATCGATGCTGCATTAACTACACCAATCCCTACAGCTATAGAACTTACTGCTAGAGAACTGGATAAAAGGTTCCAGGCCCTAGAAGCGCGTCGTCAAGTACTCTTGGATGAAGCCAAAAACATTGAGGAGGAGAAGAAATGCATGGCAACTGCGGAGAAGTACGTCTCTCGGCAGCATCAAAAGACCCGGAAACGCCACGTACGTGACGATCAATTCCCGGAAGTACACAAGGTTCTCTTCGAAGGAGACCCAAGGATGCCTCATCTTGACAGCAAGGGGGATCTGGTGTATCCAACACCGGTACAGAACACTGTTGCAGCTCGAGATATCCTGTCGAATAATCTAGACCCAGAACAGGTTCAATTGCGAATCAAGCTACTGACCAAGGGTCTGGAGCAGCAAAGGGCCGCGAAATCCGGAAGCGGAAAACTGGTCTCCAAATCCGACCAATGTCGCACGGACTCAGCCTAGAATGATATAAGGCCCCAGCATGTTCTAGAATAGTATTATCGTTCCGACCGTTGGGAATATAACTACTCAAGAACCGGATCTTCAGGACAACATCATAGAGCTGCGCGTGACTGGCGCAATGTCACTCCAGCTACCGAGCAAGAAGCAATTGCTGCACTGTATCTGAGAAACCCTCCCCGACGAGAGTCGAACGATCGTAGGGAGAAGATAAAGAAAAACGTCGGGAGGAGGACTATCAAAGAATGCCACCTCCTAGACCTACAAACCGTCCGGCTGAGCCCCACCATGGTGGGAGTGACGGACGAAGGAACAGCAGAAACCATGCTGAGACAAGCCGGCAGGGGCTCGTCGCAATGAAGACCCTCCCCGGAACCGGAATAATGACTCTCCGAACGGAGGCTGATGATCAGCCGGAAACAACCCAGCTGCCCCACCCTCTCGACCAAGTAGCCATCACAACGGCTCTCAAGGAGGCCAAGGAGGACGTCATGGCAGAGGAGGTGGTGGTAGAAGCCGAAGTCCGGCTCCAAGGCACCGCAGCCATAGCCATCACTCGGGAAGACAATCTTTGTCTCCAAGTGATGCGCGACACCGGATTAACTCCAACATAGAGGGGCGGCGCTACGAAAATGATGATATATACATGGGCCCAAAATGTTTCGGACCACGCATAAGAGCCACCAAATTCCCAGAAGGATTCACTATCTCAAGACACATTCAAGCCTACGACGATATAGCTCGGCCAGATACTTGGCTCCAGGATTTTTTCTAGGCTTGATGTATCGCCAAAGGCGGAAACAACCTGGTCACAACCCGATATCTCCCACTCATGTTGCGGAAGACGGCACGATCATGGCTCAATGAACTTCCACAGAACTTCATCCACAACTAGTATGACATGCAAAGTGTGTTCTTTCGGAATTTCGAAGGGACATATCGGAGGCCCTGTACAGTAGGAGACCTACAGCGTTGCACCCAGAAACCCGGAGAATCTTGCCGAGATTATCTTGGACGATGGATCGACACCAAGAACTCCTGTGAAGGAGTAAATGACCAAACTGCGATTGATGCTTTCATTGCAGGACTCCCAATTGGTTTACTACGTCATCTCTTGAAGTGTGACAAGCTCACTTATTTGGGAGAAATGATAGAAATAGTGAGCAAGTATGCAGATGCTGATGACGACGCAGAGGGATTACTAAACTCCCTAGATGTGCCACAGTTGGCAAAAGAACCAAAGCAACAAGCTTAGAAGCGCAAGAACACCTCGGAAGAAAAGGCCAACGCGAAAACGGCAGTGGTTACTGCTACTTTCGGGTCTAGAGGACGAGAAGGACGTGGTGGTGGCCTCAGACATGGTCGTGGGACATCAAGAGTTCAAGGTAGAGGAGACCAGCAGCCTGGCAAAACCTACTCTTGGGCCGACATTGCCAATAACCCATGTGTGCATCACCTCGACGCTAATGGGGGCTCGTCTCACACAAACACCGAGTGGCGTTTCAATGACGACATCAAGAAAGATGACATCGCTGGCTACAGGGCTAAGCGGAAGAAGGGAAAGAAGAATCCCGAAAAGGACAAAGAGACCAAAGAAGATTCTGACATGGAGGAAGCTGATTCTTCAAATCCCAAGCCGGAGGGGAAGAAAACCTTTCCCACAAAGAAAGACACCTACGTCACCTTCCTTGGATCTCAACCAGCTAATGTCAAGAAAGCAGTTCTGCATGAGCTCAACGCGATAGTTCCGGCTGTCCTTCAGTACCTGGACTGGTCAGAAGTTGCAATCACCTTTGACCGTGCTGATCATCCGCCTAAGTTGCACAGGCGAGGAAAATACGCCTTAGTCGTCAATCCACTTATTGATGGATATGGTTTCTCCAAGACCCTCATGGACGGTGGTAGCAGCATCAACATTTTATATGTCGAAATGCTACGCCTGTCGTTGTATTGGGAACGACAGTACCTAAGGAGGTTAGATAGAGGTGTGGGGACTAGCAGGGAAGCTATCGATGGCGTCCGCAGGCGAGATTGGGTACAAGCAAGCGTAGCTGGATGCAGGAAGTACCTAGGTTCGTATCCCTCGTGATGAGGTAAAGCTCCTACTCCTGCCTGATCTGACTATGAGGGATATACGAACTACAAGTGCTCCTTGAGCTGTGTTCTCTAGCTACTACCTTAAATGCACGGAGACCAACCCTTTCTACTAAGGCCTTGCCTCTCCTTATATAGGCAGAGAGGCAAAGGTCTCACTGGCTAGTCCGACTGGCGGGCCCCATAGGCGGGTCCCAGCCGACTAGTCATCTACAAGATTCAAAGATGGCTTGTCTTATCGGAGTATGAGCGGTATGGCTGTCGAGGCTACAGTGGACACCGCATGGCAGTCGTTGTCATGTGCCATCGCTCCAAAGGTCACCCACGCAAAGTCTTCGGTATGGGCAGGTGGTTGCCCGTCTTGTTATCATACAGGGTGTACCGTGCACTGGTACGCACGTTGTCCTGTCTCACTGATTGGGTCCGGCTATGTCGCCGTATCCGGCTGTCTCTCGCTGATCCGGCTACCGGGTGATAGCCGGCCCGTCTTGCCCTGTCCGGCCGTATCTGGCCAGCCGGACGCGATCCGATTGTCCTGTTTCTTATCCGGATGGGGTACCCGGGATCATCTCGACACTAGCCCGAAGCGTGTGGATTCCGCCCTTAGGCGAAATGTGCACGCGCTCCTTCTTGCTTTTTGAATTTTCATCCGGCTGAGCCTGGCGGTTGCGCTACCCATGATGTTAGTGCTGACGCCGGCCACGCGCGCACGCGCCATCATTGCTCTGCGGTGGGCAGCATAACGTCCCGTCGTACGTCGCCTCGGGAAACTGCTGTCCGGCGCTTCGGTCCTCGCTCCAGGATCTTCTGCGCATCCTGCCCTGGCACACGGGATCTATGCGGTGGTTGGGGAATGGGTTGCCCGGATGCACGCCACGGTTGCCCTTCTTCCTTCCTTAAAGGGACGCCACGGGAGGCGCCTTTCCTTCGCCCCGCTGCGCTTCAATCTCCCTCGCGTTTTGCTCCTGCGCTTGCCCTTCGGGTCGCTTCGCCGTCATCGACGCTACGGGCCACCGCCACTCTTCCGTCGCCGCTCCTCTCCACCAGCCGGAAATGGCCCCCGACCGCGGGGCTTGGTGCGGCTCCTCCATCACCGAAGATCAAATAGCGAAGTACCACGTCACCCGTGTCCTCCCGCCGCCGGAGGAGGTGGCGGTGCGATTGGCACCGGTGGGGGAGATGTCGCCGCACCCGGTGGAGGGGGAGCGCGTCATCTTCCTCTCCCACCTGGCGCGCGGGTTCGCCCTTCCGGTGAACCCCTTCGTTCTGACGTTCCTCGCCTTCCTTGACCTCCGTCTTCACCACCTTGGCGCCAACACCATCGGGACGCTGGCGCACTTCATGCCTTTCTGCGAGAGCTATCTCGAGATCCAGCCGGATCTCGGGCTCTTCTGCCGGCTCTTCCAAATCCGGCCGCAGGTGCAGTACACGAAGGGGCCCCTATTGTCTGCGGCGACGCCTCCATCTACTCCCGCACCCAATCCGGCTACCCCAAATTCTTGCTCTAGGACACGGTACGGCTGTGGCAGCAATCGTATTTCTACGTCAAGAACGTCACCAACATCGACCGGATAAATCTTCCGGCCTTCCAGGACGTCGAATCCAGTCGGCAGAACTGGGACTTGAAGTTCCACGGTGACAAGGCGGAGACGGACACGATGCTGGCGTGCATGCGCTCCCTCGTCACCTGCCAGCTAACAGGCCGGGACATCACTCTTAGCTGGATGTCTCGGCTGATGATGACGATGCAGCAGCGGGCACACAAGATGTGCTATTACTCCGGCCGGCTGGACCCGACCCGGCTATCGCACCGCGATCCCCACAACCACAACTTGAAGGAGTGGTTGTGGACGATCAGCAAGGAGCGGCTGTCGGAGAACTAGAAGTTCAGTCTGGCGCCCTACAGCCGGGAGAATCGCGCGCCCCGAGTAAGTTCTCGTAGCCGGAAATTTTGTTTGCTCTTTCTGTGTTATTTCCTTGTTCTGTCTGATTGACTTCTTGCATTCGGCAGATCTTCGCCTGCATCCTTCGCGAGGAGGGCGAGGCTCCCCTCGAGGCATTCACGCCCGACTTGCCCGAGCCGCGCGCTCGACGGTTCGGCGAGGAATCGGATGGGGATGGCGACGCCTTCCCTAGCCGGAATGACGAGCCGGCCGCCGACCCGCACGCGGAGGTGCACGAGGAGGAGGAGGGCCGTCGGCCGCGGTGGCGCGATGACGGCGAGGCTAGGCTAGCGGCTCCAGCTGCCCGGCCCGCCAGGCCTAACGGAGGATCCGGCTCCCAAGAGGAGCTGTCCGCGCCGCCACGAGCCGCTTGGCCGGAAGAAAGGGTCGCTTCTGTGCCGGCACGCTTTTTCTCTCCCCTCTATCTTTCGAGCTTCGTCTACTTGCCCTCTTTCTTGTTTTTCCGACTTTGGCTTATTTTGCTTTGCCTTCTCCTCCTTCTCTTTAGCGCTGGTCTCTTTTCGAGCTGCAGACGGCGCCCGAACGGTCGCTGCCTGCCCGACTGTGCCAACCGGCGCCTCTCCTTCTTCTGAGGCGCAGCCTCCACCTCCCCCTCGAGCTGAGTCGGCTGCCTCTGCCCAGCCAGAGGGTCCCCAGCCGGAAGCGGAGCCCTCCCAGCCGGAAGGCTCTTCCACGGCTGGGGCTGCCAGAAGGAGCTCGTTGTTGGCGATGACAACTCCGACGAGGAGCTCGGCGAGGAGAGGCGAACGGCGGTGGTCGCAGCGAAGGAGTCCTTGGCCGTCAACATCGTGGACGACGACGCTTCCTCTGCCGCTTCACTGTCGGACCTTGCTGCCACGCTCGAGCTGCCGGTGAAGGAGATCCGGCTGTTGGAGGCCACAGCCGGCGGGAACCGGACGTTGGAGCAGAAGCTTGCTGCCGCCAACGGGACTTCTTAGAGTAAGTTTGCTTCACCCAGCTCGCTTTTTTTTGACTGATAGCTAGTTTCGTTGCAGCCATCCTCGTGTGCGCTCAGCGCGAGATCGATCGCTTGAAGAAAGCGAACGACCGGCTGAGCAAGTCCAACTCCACTCTGCGGCTGCAGAACAAGGATTGGCACGTGCGGGTAGACGGTTTGGAGGCCACCGTCAAGGAGCACGACGCCTCGCTCGCTAGCCGGGCCGAAGCCTTCACCCTTCTCGAGGCCCAGAACAAGGACCAAGAGAAGGAGATCAAACGGCTAGCGGTCAAGGAGAAGGCGCTGGTGGAGGAGCTGATGCAGGTCGGCCACATTGCCAAGGGTAAGTTCCTTTTCCCGTCTTCCTTTCTTTCCGGATCTGGTAGCCGGATCTAACCCTTTTTCTCGACAGTTTTTACCCCAAAGATAGACCTGTTGGCCTACAACCGCTGCAGGAGAATCGCCGGAGCAGCCGACGGCCCAGGAGTTCGTCGTCCTTCTTGGCGAGGAAGCTGTGAAGCTTTGTCAGGCGGCACGGGACGTCTTCTCCTTCATGTGGCCAGAGGCTCTGGTTCCGGAGATGATGGCGCAGCTGGCGGCGAAGGTGGGAGAGGTGCCGACTGCGGTGGATCGGCTGCGGGACTTGGGGGCACGGGCCAGAGTGGAGATGGCTCTGGCCCTCATGCTCTCTTGGTACAAGGACGCCCGCGTCGAGAAGATTGACGGTGGCTTCCGTGCTAGAGCCGACCTTGCCGCCATCTGCCAAGCCCATCCGGAACTCCACAGGTCCGCCATCAAGATCACTGATTACGTGGATCCCGACGAGGTGCTCACCGACTCGGAGTCCATCGGTACTCCTGATGCGTAGGGCTCGATGCTGCCGCCCGCAGGCGCAGGAACCGGATCAAGCTTCACGCCTCCTCCGCCGCCTGAAGCTTCTGCCGGCCAAGATCCCCCGCACGGCAAGGGTCCTGCCGTCTAGTTATTGCCCCGGGATGCCGGGTGTATTTGTCTTATCTTACATGTTCATGAACCTTGTCCGTTTGTACCGGCTATCTTTGATGCCGGCTAACTTATGGGAGCTTTGTCTCCTTTTTGTTTATTATTGTTGAAATTCTTGAATCTTCCTTGTGCGTTGAGCTTTCCTTTTGCGTATTTTGCCCGGCTAACTTCGTCCGGCTACACACCTTGAGCCGGGCGACCTACACCTCCAGTGGGGGCGCGCTAGCGCACCCACTGGGTGTAGCCCCCGAGATTCGGAGTGGCTGGCGCAGCCAGGTGCTTCGACTCTTTCTTATTTCTCCCAAGTCTTCCATCTTTATCCGACTGGCCTCGTCCCAGTCGGCCGCTTTCGTCGGCCGAACGCCTTCAGCCAGGGGAACTAACATTCCAGTGGGGGCGCGCGAGCGCACCCACTAGGTGTAGCCCTCGAGATTCGGAGTAGTTGGCGTAGCCAGGTGCTTCGAATCTTTCTTGTCTTTTCTTGCTCCCGCCCTTGCCCTCACCTGGGCTCTGAACGGCCGGCTAAACACCCTTAGCCGGTCAGGAGCTACAAGATTCCACTAGGGGTGCGCGAGCGCACCCAGTGGGTGTAGCCCCCGAGATTCGGAGCACTTGATGAAGGCAAGGACTTCCAATCTTCTTTCCTTCTCCTGAATTCCGACTCGAGGTAGTCGGACAAGAATGCACATATGCACACACATACATCTTCACAGGTTAATAGGTTAGTCTGTCAAATCGTAGCCGGAAAACGGCTTGTTTTTTCGAAAACTGGCTTGCTCCTTTCTAGACACTTAGTCGCCATCCCGTGTGCTCTGCTGTTTTTGCTGCGTCCTTGCCGGGCAGCCGGGTTGCGATCTGCAGCTGGAATCAAAGGGAGCTAACAGTACATTATGCACGGTACTAGCGGCTTAGCAGCTGGATTGGTTCGAGCTAGTTGCAGGGCCGGGACGCCTGATCTGTCGCGTCTCCTCCCTGTTTTTTGTGTGGGATGCCTCAGCCTTTTGCTCTTGCTAGCCGTACAGCCAGGTTGCGGTCTATAGCTGAGACGAAGAGTGGGCCTCTGACATCGTCACACACTACTCAGCCGGCTTGTTGACTTAACAGGCCGGGCCAGCCGGCGAGCCCCCGGGTAGGGGTTGCTGGAGCCAGAAAATTTGAACCGGAAAATAGGTGCACACGCATTTCTAGAAGGAGCCCCCGAGATTCTCGTGGGGGTCCGCATTTTCATTCATGGGGTTTTCTGGATACATACACTACCTGGCGACTAGGTGTAAAACGGGCACAGCATGGCCGCGTTCCAAGGACGCTCGGTCTCCTTGTCCGATTTGTCCATCTTGTTCTTGCGCGGCTGCTGTGTGTCGATGAGGTAATAGGAGTCATTGGGCAGCGCCCGGCTGATGATGAAGGGTCCCTCCCAGGGTGGTGATAGCTTGTGCATGCCCTTCGTGTCTTGCACCAGCCGGAGAACCAGGTCGCCCTCGCGGAATGCGACTGGGCGAATCTGGCTTGAATGATAGCGACGTAGTCGCTACTAGTACAGGGCAGATGTGGTCAGGGCCAGCTCGCGGGCCTCCTCCAGGAGGTCCACCCTGTCCTCCCGTGCCTCCTTGTTGGCTTTTTCATCGTACAGGAGCTTGCGAGGGGAGTCGAACTCGATGTCGGCGGAAAGGACGGCTTCCGATCCGTAGACCAGGAAGAATGGCGTGTAGCCGGTTGACCTATTCGGTGTGGTGCGGAGGCTCCACAGCATAGCTGGAAGTTCTTCGATCCAACATCCGGGTGACCGCTCCAACGGCTCGATGAGACGTGGCTTGATGCCGGCTAGCACCAAGCCGTTTGCTCGTTCGACCTGCCCGTTGGACTACGGGTGTGCAACGGAGGCGAGGTCTAGTCGGATGCCCTTGTTGCTACAGAACCGGGCAAAGCCCCCCTTGGCGAAGTTCGTGCCGTTGTCGGTGATGATGCTATTGGGGTAGCCGAAGCGGTTGATGATGTCGGTGAAGAAGGTGACAACCGTCGCTCCATCCAGCTTCCGGATAGGCTTCGCCTCGATCCACTTTGTGAACTTGTCCACCGCTACCAGCAGGTGGGTCATTCCCGCGCGGGCTCGCTTGAAGGGACCGACCATGTCGAGGCCCCAAACTGCGAAGGGCCAGGTGATCGGTATGGTCTTGAGTACCGAGGTTGGCATGTGCCTGAGCTGCCCGAAGCGCTAGCACCCATTGCACGCGTGGACCAGCTGCTCGGCATCCTCGAGGGCGGTGGGCCAATAGAAACCATGGCGGAATGCCTTGGTGACTATCGCCCTTGACGAAGCGTGGTGCCTGCACTCACCCTGGTGGATATTCTTGAGTAGTCGGTAGCCCGTGTCCACATCGACACATCTTTGGAAGATACCGGATACACTGCGCTTGTACAGCTCGCCGTTTATGATGGTGTATGTATGCGCGCGGCACCGGATTTGCCTGGCCTCTACATCGTCGTCCGGGAGTTCTCCGTTAGCAATGTAGTTCATGAAGGGCTGTGCCCAGGATGGCACTTCCCGGATGACGAGGACGCTCCTGTCCTCTGGCTGACGGATGTCGGGGGCTCGTCCAGGTGGAGTACCCGGGACGGCAGCCCCCGAGCCATTAGGCGAGCCGGCAGTCCTCGGGTCTTGCGAGCCAGAGGGCACTGCCTGGCCAGAATTGGTGTGGGTTTTCTTCTTTGGTGGTTCTGTCGGCTCCGTTTCTGCTGTTCCGCCAGCCGGAACGCTTCCTGCCCAGACGATGGAGTCTGACTCTGGCGACAGGTTGATGGATGGCTTGCACAGATGCTCCAAGGAGACCCCTGGCGGGATGGCCTGCCTAGTGGATCCTATCTTGGAGAGCGCATCAGCTGCCTCGTTGTTGGTGCGGGGGACGTGGTAAAATTCGCATCCGTCGAAGGAGGCGCTGAGCTTCTGGATGTGGAACTGGTAGACAGCCATGTTTGCATCTCTGACGTCCCATTCCCCGGACACCTATTGCACCACCAAGTCCGGATCACTGAAGCACAGGATCCGGTTGACACCGATCTCCTTGGCCAGCCGGAGCCCGTGCGCCAGTGCCTCGTATTCGGCTACGTTGTTGGAGGCCTTGAAGTGGATCTGCAGCACATACTCCAGCCGGTCTCCTTTGGGTGAGGTGAGCATGATGCCGGCCCCCAAGCCCCCGAGCATCTTCGACCCGTCGAAGTGCATCCGCCAGTGGTCTGAATCCGGAACCGGTGGGAGATACTGGGTCTCGGCCCATTCGACGAGGAAGTCTACCAACACCTGTGACTTGATCGTGAGCTGGGGCTCGTACTGGATGGAGTAAGCGGTGAGCTCGATGACCCACTTGGCGACTCGGCCGGTGGCGTCCTTGTTGCCGATGATTTCCAAAAGGGGTGCGGTGCACACGACCTTGATCGGGTGCTCCTAGAAGTAGTGCTTGAGCTTCTTGCATGCCAGGTACACACCTTAGCACATCTTTTGGTAGTGGGGGGTAGTTCTGCTTGGAGAGGGAGAGAACCTCACTGAGGTAGTAGACGGGTCTCTAAACTGGCTGAGCCTTGCCTTCCTCGGGGCGCTCCACCACCAGGACGACGCTGACGACCCGGCTGGTGGCTGCTATATAGAGCAACATCAGCTCCTTGCTAGCCGGCGTGGCCAGAACTGGTGCTGTGGATAGCATGCGCTTGAGGTCGTGAAACACGGTGTCGGCTTGCGAAGTCTAGGAGAACTTGTCCGTCTTCTTCATCAGCTGGTATAACGGGAGTGCCTTCTCCCCCAGTCGGCTGACGAAACGACTGAGGGAAGCCAGGCATCCGGTGAACTTCTGTACTCCAAGCAGGTTCTTGGGCGGTGCATCCTCTCGATGGCCGCGATCTTCTCCGGATTCGCCTTGATACCTCGCTGTGATACGAGGAAACTGAGTAGTCGACGGATGGTACTCGAAGACGACTTCTCAGGTCCAGCTTCATCTGCATGCGGAGGTTGCCAAATGTTTCTCCTAGATCCTCGAGGAGGTGCGCTTTCCTTGGTCTTGATGACCACATCATCCACGTAAGCGTGCGTTGCCCTATCTGCGAGTGCAAGCATTTCGCATACATCGCTGATAGGTGGCGCTGCGTTCTTTAGGCGAAAGGCATGGTTACATAGGAGAAAGCCCGTAGGGGTGATAAATGATGTCTTAATCTGATCAGCGGGTTTAGCGGATCTGATTGTACCGGAATAACAATCTAGAAAGACAATAAATCATAGCCGGTAGTGGAATCGATGACTTGATCGACACGGGCAAGCGAAGGGTCTTCGCACGCCTTGTTCAGGCTGGTGTAGTCTATACACATGCGCCAGGTCTTGTTCTTCTTCAGCACCAAGACTGGGTTCGCCAAGCAGTCCGGATGGTACACTTCCATGATGAACCCGGCTGCAAGGAGCCGGGTGATCTCGTCACCGATTATCTTTCTCTTCTCCTCTGCGAACCGGCACAGAGGTTGCTTGACCGGCTTGGCATCCGAACGCACATGAAGTGAGTGCTCGGCGAACTCCCTCGGCACACCCGGCATGTCCTTGGGGGACCATGCGAAGATGTCCCGATTCTCACGGAGGAAGTCGACGAGCGTGCCTTCCTATTTGCTGTCCAAGCCGGCACCAATGGTGACGAACTTAGTCGGATCGGAGGGGTCGAGCAGGATCCTCTTCGTCTCCGTTGCCGGCTGGAAAGCTCCTTCTCCAGCCGGTTTACTGCTAGCCGGAATGTCCTGCTGGGCCATGGCCACATTGCGCATGATCACGCGTTTTTCTTCGGCTATGATGAGGGCCTCTGCCAGTTTGGAACCGGATGAGGCGCACTCCATCGATCGCCTGAAGCAGCCGGCGACGGTGATCACGCAGTGGGGTCCTGGCCTCTTCGTCTTGAGGTACGCGTAGTGGGGGATGGCCATGAACTTGGCGAGAGCGGGGCGCCCGAGGAGAGCATGGTAGGAGCTCATCAGATTTACCACCTCAAACCATATTGGCTCACGGCAGAAGTTCTCCTCGGTCCCGAAGATGACGTCCAGCTGGATTTTCCCCAATGAAGCGCAGGCTTCGCATTTCGCCGTGGTAGTCGGGCGAGTCGCTTCGCGAATGCCCAGCTTCTCCAGCGAGGACTGGTAGAGGAGGTTGAGGCTGCTGCCTCCGTCGATGAGGACGCGCGAGAATCGGCAGGTGCGCGCATTGGAGATGATGAGGGGGTCGAGCACCATGGCGTAGCCCCCGGGAGTCGGCAGATGCTCAGGCTGATCTGCCCGGCTCCAGGTGATGGGGGTTTCCGACCAGTTCAGGTACTGGGGGACCGGAGAGACGATGGCGTTGACCTCCTTGGAGCGTCGCCTGCGGCTGTGCTTGTCGTCCTGCTCCGTCTCGAAGATGTGGTAGGCGGCGTGCGGCTGGGGGTAGCCGTTGTTGTTGTTGCCGCCGTTGCCGCCATTACCATCATTACCGGCTCCCCTAGCCGATGGTGGAGGTCCACCCGGTGGGGGAGGCGGGAGACGAGGCTGGTTGCCCTGGTCCTTTAGCTGGCGGGTCCAGCTGCAGTTCCGGGTGGTGTGCGTAGCCGGTTTGAAGGGACCGCTATGCCACTTGCACGGGCCGTCAATCATCTGGTCGAAGGTGAGCCGGGGCTTCTGCCTTCTTGCCTCATTAGCTGGTGCGTCGGGCGCACCCTCCACAACATTGACCTACCGCGCGTGGTAGCGAGGCTTCTGCTGCCCAGCCTGGCGGTCCCCATGGAACCGGTTGTCGTTGTCGTGGCATCTAGAGGATCCAGCTTCACCAGCCGGATTGCTCGGACGGTCGCGAGCCGGCTCTGTGAGAGTCGGACGGTCGTCCGCGTTTACTCGGAGTGGTTTCTTCATGGCGGCATCCATCATGGCGTACTGGTCCGCAACCGTCATGAGCTCCGCCATGGTTTTCGGCTCGTCACACAGTAGCCGGTGGCGAAGCATGGTGCCCTCTCGGCATCCTTCGATGAAGAAGCTGATGGCTTGGCTCTCCAGGATGCCCTCGCAAGTGTTGTGAAGCTCCGTCCACTTGGCGAGGTACTCGCGGTCGGTCTCGCGGTCGCCCTGGACGCACAAGGCCAGGTCGCGCGGGCGCCCTGGACGTTTGTACGTGCCGTTGAAGTTGCGGACGAACACCTTCTCGAAGTCAGGCCAGGCGTTGATGCTGTTGGGCGCAAGGCTATTAAGCCATGTCCTTGCCGACCCGGTTAGCATGAGAGGGATGTAGCGCACAGCTGTGCGCTTGTTCCTGTGGGCTATGTCGACTGTCGTAGCGTAGTCGGTCAACCAGTCTTCCGGCTTCATGTCGTGCCATTGGGGTGTCCACTGGCGGGGAGAATTTATCTGAAACGGCTCGTTCGGATGCGGGTCGAAACAAACCGGGCGGTCAAATCTTCCTCCTCCATGACGCGCTGAGCTTCGAGGGAGCTTGATCGCGGGCATCCGGACAATCCGGGTTGGGCGCTCCCACCCGGCCCAAGAGACGGGAACCGGCTGGTCTGGGCGCTCCGGCTGGCGGTGGGGGAGGTGGCGGGTTGCTGTTCACTGTCTGCTCCTGGCGCGGCTGGCCCCTATTGCCTGAGCTGCGACGCCAGCTATGGGCCCTAGGCGGCTGAGGGGAGGACGCCTGCTGGGTGTCGCGTGGTGCACCTCGCTGGCGGTGTAGCTTGCTCTCCGAGTAGCTAAGGTCTTCTGCATCTGCCGGTTGGCATCGGCTCGCTGTCTGCGACGCTGAGGAGCTCTGCACGCAGCGTCTGGCGGGTTTCGCCGCCTCGCCAGCTGGGTAGCTCCTCGCTGCGGCTCGCGCCATGAAAGCGTGTTCTTGATGGGCGTGCTGTAGGTGGGTCGTGTGAGGGCAGGCACGAGATCCAGTTCCCCGTCCTTTTCCATCCTACCGCCTAGCTCACCGCCTCGACGCCGTACCTGTCCGTGCTGGCTCGGCTCCGCGGTAGCCTGAGTGAGGCCGTGCGCACATTCGCACTCGCGCCGAGTGATCTCAAGTTGCTTGCGGGCTGCTGCCAGCTCCATGGCCTCCTGGAGGAGGATCTGTCTCTCCATGGTGAAGTTGGCCTCCGCTTCCTCCGGGTTATCCCCGAGGTTAACCGGCGTCAGGAGCCGATCAATGGCATCCTCCACCGGGTTCCGAGGCTGCGGGGGAGCGGAAGTTCTGACCTCGTCCATGCCTTGCTCTCGCGGCTGGCGGGGATGTGAGCTGGATCCGGCCATCATGACCTCCACGCCGCGGGGTGCGGCGGAGGTGCCGTCTGGCCAGCGCTCCGCATGAGACGATTTCCCTAGGGAAACACTCCGGGGAGGTGGCGACGTAGACGGGGAGATCGCCGAATAGCAGGACGGCGCCAACTGTCGTTGTATTGGGAACGACAGTACCTAAGGAGGTTAGATAGAGGTTTGGGGACTAGCAGGGAAGCTATCGATGGCGTCCGCAGGCGAGATTGGGTACAAGCAAGCGTAGCTGGATGCAGGAAGTACCTAGGTTCGTATCCCTCGTGATGAGGTAAAGCTCCTACTCCTGCCTGATCTGACTATGAGGGATATACGAACTACAAGTGCTCCTTGAGCTGTGTTCTCTAGCTACAGCCTTAAATGCACTGAGACCAACCCTTTCTACTGAGGCCTTGCCTCTCCTTATATAGGCAGAGAGGCAAAGGTCTCATCAGCTTCGACCGGCGGGCCCCACAGCGGTCCCAGCCGACTAGTCATCTATGATTCAAAGATGGCTTGTCTTATAGGAGTATGAACGGTATGGCTGCAGTGGACGCCGTGGCGCCTGCCGTCAAAGACAGTGCATCGCTCCAGCCAACCCACGCAAAGTCTTCGGTATGGGCGGGTGGTTGCCCGTCTTGTCATCGTCAGGCGTATGCATTTGCAATCGATACGCACGCGTCTGCCTCACCGATTGGTCCGGCTATGTCGCCGTATCCGGCTGTCTCTCGCTGATCCGGCTACCGGGTGATAGCCGGCCCGTCTTGCCCTGTTCGGCTGTATCTGGTCAGCCGGACGCGATCCGATTGTCCTGTTTCTTATCCGGATGGGGTACCCGGGGATCATCCCCCTGACAACGCCGGATGCAAATCTCGGAGACTCAGCTGAATTATAGCTCTGTGATCTTTCATGGAGTTGTCCGAGGAAGACAAGCAATTTCCCTGGGAGAGATCACTTTGGATGTGACCTTTGGAACTCCAAAGAACTATCGGACAGAAGCACTTTCCTTCGAAGTGGTCCCGTTCAAGAGCGCGTACCACGCTATATTTGGACGTCCGGCTTATTAGGATTTTATGGATCGTCCGTGTTACATTTACAATATGATGAAAATTCTAGGTCCCAACAGCGTGATCACCATCAGGGGAGACCTGAAGAAAGAGCGAGAGTGTGAGGATGGAAATGCCGCCTTTGCTGAAGCCGTGTTGCACTCCTAGGAGTACCAGGAGATCAAGAAGATCATCGATCCGTCCGAGATGCCCGCAACGAAGAAGGAGGTGACAAAGCCGAATCCGGAGTTCAAGGCATCAGAAGAGACAAAGAGGATGCCTTTGAAGGATGATGACCCCTCCAAGGTGACCCAGATAGGCGTAGGCCTAGATAGCGCATAGGAAAGCGCGCTCGTGAAGTTCCTCCAAGCAAATCAAGATATCTTCGCATGGCAGCCATCTGACATGACCGAAGTACCTAGGGAACTTGCCGAACACTCTCTAAATGTAAACCCGAATGCTAAACCCGTCAAACAGTCCCTACGATGTTTTGGTGATGTAAAGCGTAAGGTAATAGCTAAGGAACTAGCCCAGCTTGAGTTAGCCGGATTCGTAGAAGAGGTCATCCATACTGATTGGTCGGCCAACCCTGTAATAGTCCCTAAAAAGTACACCACTGATTTAAGGATGTGTGTTGATTATACTGCCTTGAACAAGGCTTGTCCCAAAGATCCGTTCGCTCTAAATAGAATTGATCAAGTTATTGATTCTACGGCAGGCTCGGAACTTCTCTGTTTTCTCCACGCATATTTTGGTTATCACCAAATTCAAATGAAGGAATCGGATAAAATCAAAACTTCATTCATAACCCCCTTCAGAACCTTCTATTTTGTTACGATGCCCTTTGGGCTGAAGAACGCAAGAGCTGCGTACCAGCGCACTATGCAACATTGCCTCCACGACCAAATCGAACGCAATGTGCATGCATATGTGGATGATATTGCGGTGATGTCCAAAAAGAAGGAAACATTAATTTCCGACTTGGAGGAAACATTCGCAAATTTACGAAAATACAACATTATGCTCAATCTGAAGAAGTGTTTCTTCGGAATCCTAGCCAGAAAATTGTTAGGTTTCATCGTGTCTCAAAGGGGCATAGAGGTGAACCGAGACAAGATTAAGGCTATACTCAATATTTTCAGGCCAACTCGCATGAAGAACGTTCAAAGACTAACTGGTTGCATTGCTGCAGTCAGTCGGTTTGTAAGTCGGCTCAGAGAAAGAGCCGCACCACTTTACAAGCTCCTGAAAAAGACCAAGAAATTTGTTTGAACTGATGAAGCTGAAGCTGCACTACAAGACTTGAAAGAAGTACTCTCATCTGCTCCTATGCTTGCAGCATCGGACCCAAGAGAACCAATGTTGCTCTATCTCGCTGCGACAAACAGGGTCGTCAGTGTCGTCATGGTAGTGGAGAGACCATAGGAAAATTAGGAACACCTGGTGCAGCGTCCGATTTACTATCTTAGTGAGGTCCTAACTGAGTCAAAACAGCGGTATCCGCACTATCAAAAGCTGGCTTATGGTGTGTTCTTCACATCTCGTAAGTTACGACACTATTTTCAGAAACATCCAATTACCATGGTGAGCACAGCTCCCACGAGAGATATAATCAACAACAGCGAGGCCACATGACACGTCGCAAAATGGGGCATAGAGCTTTCGATATTGAGTATAAACCTCGGACAACAATCAAATCCCAAATCCTTGCTGACTTTGTTGCTGATTGGACAGAGATAAAGGAGAATATGACCCTCCCTGAGTCAGAATATTGGACCCTATATTTTGATGGGTCTAAGGCTCGAGGGGGCTCGGGGGCTAGCGTGGTACTCAAATCACCCCAAGGAGATAAACTTCTATATGTATTACAGATTCACTTCACGGCGACAAATAACATTGCAGAGTATGAAGCACTGCTGCATGGAATCCGAATTGCTAAGGATATCGGCATCCGACGTTTGATGTGTTACAAAGATTCGGATCTTGTTGCTCAACAAGTGTCGGATATTTGTAATGCAAATAAACACATGGAAGCATATAAAGCTGTCGTGGATGATTTATCTAAATCGTTCGAAGGGTTTGAGGTTCAACACATCCCTCGAGTAGAAAATGAGGAAGTAGATGCATTATTCGGATAGGATCTGCGCGGAAAGAGGTCCCGGATGGCGCTTTTTTAGAGCACCTCAAAGTTCTCTCCATAAAGGGAGTAGACGAGGACTATCCGACCAAATCTGACTCACCTTTAGTAGAAGTTCTGGCTGTAATTCCTAGATAGACTCAACCCTACATTGATTACTTGGTAGATGACAAATTACCTGAAGACAAAGTTCTGAGCAGACAGATCGTCCGACGAGCAAAATCCTACACTATAATTAGTGGTGAGCTCTATAAGCGGAGCATGTCTGGGGTCTTTCAGCGTTGTGTATCTCCGAAAGAAGGAGTGGAAATCTTAAGAGAGATCCACGAAGGGAGTGTGGTCACCATGCTGCAGCCAAATCTTTAGTGGCAAAAGCTTTTCGACACGTCTTTTTCTGGCTTACAGCCAAGGCAGATGCTGAACGTCTGGTCAAGACGTGCAAGGGCTGCCAAAAATACGCCAAACAAGCTCATATTCCGGCTGATCAGTTGCAAACAATACCTATAACATGGCCTTTTGCGGTCTGGGGGCTTGACATGGTAGGACCATTCAAACAGGCTCCAAGTGGATTTACTCACCTCTTAGTGATGGTGGATAAATTCACCAAATGGATTGAGGCTAAACCCATCACTAGTTGTGATGGAGCAACAGCCAGAAGATTTGTCGAGGATGTTATAATCTGGTATGGTTATCCGCATAGCATTATCACGGACAATGGGAGTAATTTCTCTATGGGAGAGCTTACCGAATTCTGCAACGAACAAAGTATCCGGCTTGACATTGCGTCAGTCGCACATCCGCAGGCTAATGGACAAGTCGAAAGGGCAAATGGTTTAACCTTACAAGGCTTAAAACCAAGACTCGAAGCACCACTTAGACGTGCTGTGGGGGCTTGGGCAGAGGAATACCCTCTGTAAATATGGAGCTTGCAAACAACTCCGAATAGGTCAACGGGATACACACCTTTCTTCTTGGTTTATGGTGCTGAAGCAGTTCTTCCTAGTGATTTGATTCATAATTCTCCTAGAGTTGCCACGTATATCGAAGAGGATGCCGAGATTTCTCGACAAAATGATCTCGACTTAGTCGAAGAAGTTCGCGTTGTTGCTGAGATGAGATCAACAGCCTATCAGCAGAAGTTATGCAAGTATCATGGCCAGAGAGTCAGAAATCGGTCTTTCAATAAGGGCGATTTGGTTCTCCAGCTTGTGCAGCAAAGAAAGCACAAACTTTCCCCAGTATGGGAAGGGCCTTTTTTGGTTAGTCGAGTATTGCATAATGGTTCATACTACCTAACTGATATGCGGCCAGTCAAGGAAAGACCTGCTACTAAGAAGAGAAAGAGAGATGGAGGTAGTACAAATCCGAAAGAATTAGACAGACCATGGAATATTGCTTAGCTACATCCCTTTTATTCTTAGTTCATCTTTCTTTGTAATCATATATGTGTACATGTTCAATGAGAAATAAAAGTAGTGGTTCCCTCAAATTTTTTCTGAGAAGTTTTTACCATCTTATTTCCAAATGGTCATGTCACAGTCGAAAATCCCAGAATGCTTGAAAGTACTTTATGCTCATGTTTGTTCTGGTTTAGATTTCTGATTTTTTAAAGCTACCTTCGGGTATAAATCTAAAATTTCTAGTCTATACTTTGGTTATTTGTCTGATTGCTAGATGCGGGTATTTTCCGATTAGTGAATTGTTGGTACTGGAAGCCGGCTTTGTTTTCGAGTTTAAACTGGTTTAGCACTTGAGCTCCGTTGCTTGGCAAAGTTTCCGTGCTAAAGGTTTGCCGGCTCACGAAAGGGACGAGGTGGAAAGCCAGATAAACGATAAGTGTAGACAAAAAACAAAAGTGCTTATGCAAACATTTCAAGCACATAAATATTTAAGCCAAAAGTGCTGAATAGATAAAAACTTGGCACTAGCAAAAGTATCACACTACTTATTTATAGATCCATAATGTTTTCAGAATAACACATCTGTTCTTTCTGATGATTTATGATGCAGGAGGAGAGGTAGGAGCTGCCGGCTCGCTAGATATATCAGCCGCACCTTGATAATGTTTCGAGATGTCCAGGTCTGATGTGGTTTGGTCATCATCGGAAACTTCAGCTATTTCTTCGAAAGGCGGAGGCGGCGTATTCACGCGAGTGAAGAAGAGAGTGTCGTAGCAGGTTAAGTCAGCTACATGACACCCATATCCGGCGCAGGAGTCCATGATGGCCTCGATATCTTGATCATGTCCATCTTCATCCACAGTAGAATATCCCCTGGTCACTTGCCAGATCTCCATGCTTCCATGGTGGCTCATGACCATGGTGAGAGCGTTTTGCACAGCGGTACACGCGTAGGACATGTTCTAGTCCTGGACAAGCTGCAACATCTCCTTGGCCTTGTCCTGTACCTGAAAGCCAGACATGCTATGCATATCCGGGACCTTGAGAGCTTCGCCGATATCCTCGATGGATTGGCGGAAGTCATGAAGAAGATCGCCGACTTGTGTAAGCTAGCTGGTGCGAGACTCGGCAGAGGCTGAGTCCAGTAAGTTCATAGGACCTATGCATATAATGCAAAATGGTTAGTAGAAGAAATCCGACATCGAAAGAGTCGAAAAATGAATGCAGACAAGTCAGAAAGATGGGAACATACCAAAGATGGCATCATCGACTTTGGTTTTCTCCTCACGAAGGCTCTGGAGTTCAGCCCGGAGTGCCTCGGTGATATCCCTCTCTCTAAATAAGTCATTACTGAGATCCGAGCTTTTCTCGTCCTGAGACGCAATCTTACGATCACGCTCATCGGTGGCCATGGAGGAGGATTCGAGAATCTGAGCAATGCTCTTTGATACATTGCAAATGTATCTATAATTTTTGATGTTCCATGCTTGGTTTTATCCAATTTCTTGTGTTTTGTCCACACTTTGGAGTACTTTTCATATGATTTCTTGGACTAACCTATTAACAAGAGCCACAGTGCTAGTTGCCTATTTTCTGCTGTTTTTAGTTCCAGGAAGTCAGAAAATGAATATTCTCGGAATTGGACGGGACAAAAGCCAAAGTTACTATTTTCCCGGAAGACTCACCGAGCCAGAAGGAGAGTCGGAGAGGGGCCACAGGGTGGCCACACCACCCCTAGGCGCGGGTCCACCTAGGCCGCGCCAGGGCATGGTGTGCCCCCCCTGGCTGGCCACCGACCTTGCCTCGTTCGCCTGTAAGAGCCTCCCGATACCAAAACCCTAAAGAATCAATCAGAAATCCATGAAAAGTTCCATAGCACCGCCGCCACCGAAGGGGAGATTCGGGGGACAGAAAGTCTCTGTTCCGACACCCTGCCGGGACGGGGAAGTGCCCCCGGAGCCATCTCCATCGATCTCCATCATCGTTGCTGATTCTTGGCGCATGCTCACACCATGTTATGACTATCCCAAGTCACCATAGCCTTTATGATCCTTTAGTTTTCAACTTGTAGTATCACTTTATGCTTTGATCAATGATGTTTTGTCGCTCTGCATGATTATGGCTATTATTGCTCTCTTAGTTTGTCGCTCCCAGTCTTTTGCTAGCCTCCACAACAAAGTATGAGTTCCACTCATGCATCCAACTCCCTAAACCAAGTTATTCCAAAGAGTCCACCATACCTACCTACTAGCTTATGCTGTTCCAAGTATATTCATGCTTTTGTTTACCTTCCAAATTAAACTTGTTATGAGAAAACTAGTGATTAAAGCTCTCACGAACTTGATGGCACACTTTACTTTTTTGCATATAATAAACTTGAACCATTGTGTTGTCTATGTTGTATATGCTTGCACTTATTTGTTGGGAATTAGCAAAACCATGCTTTCATGGGGAACACTTTCAACATTGCACTTGCTACTTGTACCTAGTTGATATCATGCTCTTTTGTATATGGATGTCGTCGGTGTGAAATGAAAGGGGAGCTTGTAAGTCCATGGAGTTATGTATATGTGTTAGAGAAACACACAGGCCTTGGTCAATCCATCCATCTTGACATGGTGGAAACCTGCAGCGTAACCATAATGAGTTGTCTATGAAGCATTCTTCTTATATAAAAAAGAGTCCTATATTGAGACAAAAAAGAGAAAAAAAAAGAGATTATGAAAAGAGGAAAGAGAGAAAAAAGCACCATATTCCCATGGTAAATAAGAAGATTGCTGACATGCTCGTTGTCTGCTTGCCTTGTCATTTTGATATGGGGATTCTTTCGTATCATCGGGCAAGGGGTACCCCGTTGGCGGGTCTCAGGGTCCAGATCTAGGGTTCGGTTCGACGGGATCATTCTCGAACAACAGAAGGAGAGCTTGGCGTGCCGGGAAGAAGGACTTGGTTTGGTGTCAGGGGCGTATCGGATTCGCCCCGGTCGGTGTCGATCTTGTCGTCGCGAAGATCTTGTCGGGTCCGCTCCTTCGAGTTGACATTGGCATTCGGGATGAAGAACTTGGCGTCCGGGAACCTTCGGGTAGGAGATCATGCCGCTCGGACTCGAAGATCTCGTCGGTTCCATGTCGGCGTACTTGCGTTCGGGTAGAAGAGCATGGCGTTCTGCGTCGGCGACCTTGGTGTCCAGGTCCTCGGGCATCGCATCCGGGAAGGAGGTCTTGTCGTATCAGTGTCTCGGCGTCCGGGGATCTTGGCATCGAGGGGCAAAGCACTTGCCGATTGTGGAGATCTTGGGCATCGACGCCATTGTCGGGTAGAAATTGGCGAGGTCTTCGGTTAATCTTGTCGATGAGAAGGTCTTGGTGTCAGAAACTTGGGGCGCAATAGTGGTCGACTTGGACTTGAGTCGCACCGGGAATACGAAGGCAGACAACACCGCGAGAAACGACAACACGGACATGAGCACCGGTCAAAGGAACCACACAACTGAGGGTCACCGGCCTTCTAGGCATTAAAGCAAGCAGATCAGGTGCATGCCTTGAGCTATCTGAGCCGTGGCAGAGGCACAGGAGCAAGGTCGGGGCAGTGGTGGGCCGACACGGGATGGCGCGTGCTAGGAGAGGCGGTCTGTGAGGTTGCGAGGCGGAGGCGATGCTCGTCTTGAGAGGCGATCTTGAGCGAGGCCGACAGGGTCCAGCAGGGCACACTCTTGCGGGGCGGAGGCACTCTGAATGGAGGGAGGAGGCGGTGCCCAGGGTCGAGCTCGGCGGAGGGCTGCTTGAAGCAGAGGGGGGTGCGGCAGCCGAGGGGTCATGCGGCCGAGGCGAGACGGAGACCGAAGGTCGTCGCCAGTGGCGGTGGTTGGTGAAGCAGCTGCGGGGCTCGGTCGGGCCGAGGTGAGGCCGCAGGAGAGAGCGCGGCTGCGACGGCAGAAGACCCTGGCGGCAGGAGGAAGGGAGGCGAGGCCGGCCAGAGGAAGCTCCTGTGGGCGGCGGCTCGCTGCCGCTGTCGATGCAGGCCGGGTGTGGTGGACCTCGGTAGGATCCGCAGAGCGCCGGAGCGGCGCCGGGCTCCGAGGAGGCGGGACGGCGAGCGGCCGGGGAGAGATGCTGGCGGCGGTGGCGATGGGCAAAGGAGAGGAGGAGCAGGGTTGGAGACGGGGTAGGTGGGGTGGGCCGGAAGGGTGAGGTGGGACACGCGGGAGCGTGCGTGTGAGTGCGTGCATGGTGGGGCCAGGCAGGGAGCGGGGTTGTTGGTTCGCTAGATGCGTGCGGGTTGGAGGGAGAGATTGGTGTGGCGATCAGGTGGAGTGGGGGGTCGCGCCCAGGAGGACCTGGTCGGCGGTCAGGAGGTGGTTGGGCGGGAGTTGGAGAGGGAGTGGGGCTAGGCGGGCTGAGGTGGCGGGCTGGGGTTGGCTCGGGTGAGGTGGATGGGTATGGTGGAGGGAGCTAGGGAGAGATGGTGAGAGGATAGGGTAGGGTTAGGCAGGAGTCTGGTTTAGACTAGGATTTGGGTTTGGTTTTGCGTGGGTATTTTAGACTAGGGTTTGGAGGTGGCCGGTCGGGCTTTTGGGCCTGGCGGGCTGCCTCCTAAAAACAACTTAAATATTTATTTATTTAAAACGGGGCTTTTGAAATCCGTATTTAGACGAAACAAAATATTCCGGAGACCCGGGTTTTAATTTGAAATAAAGACGGGGCGTTTAGAAAACAAAACCAAACTTTTCGAAAATAGTTTTCAAACATCCCATGCATGATGATGGCGATGCTCAAATGCAAGGTGGAATGATGACATGAGCATGCGGTCATGATGATGCAATGCCCAAAAACACAGCAATTTTCTAGTAGTGGTTTTTGCGGGATGCCACAATTCGACACCACTAACAAGGGATCTCGCCCTCGAGATCCGCCTCGTGGTACCGGGGAGAAGGTCAGCCATCTGAATCTTCTCACTTCGTGTCGATCCTCGTGACACCACTAATAAAGGTTCCTTCTTCGTCTTGAATCGGCGACACCACCAACAAGGGGTCGTTGCTCGCGTTCGTTGAGAGAACACTCCGGAGAAACAAAGACGAAGATAAAGGTCTCAAAAGATAAGGCCACCTTTAACTTCCGTGGAAGGAGTGAAAATTGCATTGATCCTCCAATTCAGTGTACAAAGCGAATGATGAGAGTAGTGGTATGGTCATGACTCCATCCCGCACTCAAAACATTACTCTGTACATGAATAGTTGAATTATGCAATCAACTCTCGAAATCAGACTAAAGATCTCAACAAGCGGGGTTCGGAAACAAAGGAGTGATGCAGGGCTTCATTGGATCTGATGTAGATGAGGTCGTCGTGTTGGAAAACACCGGAAGGCACAAGAAGGAACATAGAGAAGTCCAATAGATGAAGGATTCCTCAGATAGCATGTAGGCCGGATGTAGAAGCACCGTTACCAAAGGAGGAAGCGAAACCCTGAAGGTACGACGGAAACCCATCCACGAGAATTCCTGGACTCGAAGAAAAGATAAGAAAGCAGATTCGAACACGCAGAGGTAAGAGGAGAATAGCAGAGGGGTAAGGAGTAAAATCAGACTGAATCAGATCTATCCAACCGATTTTCCAAAAATAGTTTTGACACTCTACTTCGGCCGTTAGCTAGGTTATCCTACAGGCTGGACCAGTGGGGTATCGCAACTGCTGAGCTCTGATACCACTCTGTAACACGCTCGAATCGGCCCTATGTAAGTTCCAGCGCTTCCCGCCAAACCCGCATAGAAACAATTCAAGGACGCCCACCAGGCACTTTCGTGCGGGTGGAAAATGAAGTAATACCATTACACAACAGTCCTTGATGGGACCCACAGAACATATATATATACAACACGACTCCAAGAGTCAAGAATACAGCTATACAATACAAAGATCCAAATCACCTTGAAAACGATACGGTGTCCGGGTACGGACAAGATGCAAATTGGGCTAAGAGCCCTGAAGAATAACCAATGGCGTCCATAACCCTGCCCAGGCCAAGCCGGAAGGGTAACCCTGCTAACGACGACGATCTCAATCCTGCTAAAACAAAAGGGGTGCCGACAAAGGGCAAAGGGAAAAGAGGAGCGTCAGTACTGAGGTAGTACACGGCAAGGCTAGAATTCGGTGGCTCTCGCCTACATAGGTATGGTGGACTGAAGTGGCAGCGCAGCGGCACTAAACAACCTGTAGAGACTCAGTAAAACTGGCGGCTATTAGAGAGGGATAAGAAAGACCTATCCGGATCCAACCTGAAGCTAACACCAGACAAACCAATCTTGGCATTTCCCCCTCGAGACCAAACGAGGAAGTCAGACCAAGGAACTCACACGGTTGGCAATTTTACTCATTCCGTTATAGTTGCAGCACTTACTAATCAGATATAGATAGCATGAGTCATCGTGAAGCATAAGTAGTGGACAGTTTTAATTACCATTCCGTTGTAGTTGGAGCATTTACTAGTCAGATATAATTGTCCTAAGGAATCCCAAAACCCAACAGTTGTTGGCACTTTTATCACATTCCATTGGAGTTGCAATACTTACTAGGCAGATATATCAGAACACGATACGACCAAGATCCACCAGTTGTTGGCATTTTTAATATCCATTCCGTTATAATTGAGCTGATTACTAGTCACATATTAAGTCAAATTTATAGCACTACTTTAGTTATGCTTGTCTATGATCGAGATACTGTGCTCCAAGTCGTCCATAACCGCAGACACGGCTTTCAGAAAGTTTTACCCTGCAGGGATGCACAAATAGCAACACACACTCGATCAACCTCGGAAAAACCAACTCAAAACCCAACAAGGCATTCAGGACAAAGTGATCACAGGATTCATAAATATTTCAGGGGGCCACCCCACTAAGCTACCCGCAACGAAGTTGGCCGGCTTCGGAACAGACCCAGGGTTTGTGACAATGGCTGTAAACGACTGGGAACCCGAAAATATGACTGGGCTTGTCGATACCACGAAAACATTCCACGTTCCAAAACAGTACAGGTGCTCCACGCACAATCGTAAATAAAGCAGTAAAGCATGGCATAAGTACAAGATAGTAATAAAGCCCCAAACTACTTTGTGGCCCCAAGAAATAGAAATGAATCAAGCTCTGGCTCAGGGGGGTCCATAAGGCCTCCCGGATGTGGATAGTGCGAAAAAATCAAGGAACAGGTATCAAGTACTCGGGGTCCTACGGGACACAAGTGAGCGTCGAAGAACCAAATAACATCTATTGCCCACCGATGCCTCTGCATTAGTTATATCTAGCATTTTAATAGTTGTATTTAAAGTCATGATCATCTCCACCATAAACATCTGCCAGCATTCCATCAACTGTGGTACTCGACAACACGAGATCGCACCTGAGCAAGCAACTACGACTCGCAAGGCCAGCTATCTACCAAACAACAGGTATATGGAGGTGTCCATGGCAATATAGAGGCTGCACGAGATATAACTGGTGCATGGAAACTAAAGCATCGCGACACGGATAGCAATAGATCAACAGGAGGAAATAAAGACTATAAATGCAAAATAGGTAGAAGGGGAGAGATGCTCTCCTGGGAAACACTGCTGAAGGATCATATTCGGAGAACTTGTCGATACTCGCATCAACTCATCAGCCTAATCTGCGAAGAAGCAAAGCACTAAAAGAAACACCGGATGCAATATTTAATGCTACGGTAGAAGATCCGGCATGCTTATGATATGATGCATGGCATGGCACAGATGCGGTGCAATTAGGCATTATTAAGCGGAACCGGGTCCCAACAATTAATTAAACGGTTTGAGTTGTTTCAGTACCCCGCAATTTAAATGTTGACTTAACAAGACAGAACATAGCATCGGTTCGCTACACAAATTTAAATGGAGTCCGGAATAAGACAAAGGTATCCCGCGTAAACACTCCATATTTAATTTAGGTGAATCGACTATTTAACCCAACCCACCAGATGACATGTATGTAAGCATGATGATTTAATTATGCGACAGGTATATGTCATATTATAAAAATAGGGGCTTAGGGTCACACATGGGGGTTCGACAATCTTGGTGTTCACCAGGGGTCGAGGGTTCGGGTCTCAGGGTCCGGATCTGGGGTTCGGTTCAACGGGATCGTTCTCGGACAACGGAAGGAGAGCTTGGCGTGCCGGGAAGAAGGACTTGATTTGGCGTCAGGGGCATATCAGATTCGCCCCGGTCGGTGTCGATCTTATCATCGTGAAGATCTTGTCGGGTCCGCGCCTTCGAGTCGGTCTTGGCGTTCGGGATGAAGAACTTGGCATCCGGGAACATTCAGGTAGGAGATCATGCCGCTCGGACTCGGAGATCTCGTCGGTTCCATGTCGGCATACTTGGCGTTCGGGTAGAAGAGCATGGCGTTCCGCGTCGGCGACCTTGGCATCCGGATCCTCGGGCATCACATTCGGGAAGGAGTTCTTGTCGTATCGGTGTCTTGGCGTCCAGGGATCTTGGCATCGAGGGGAGAAGTACTTGCCAATTGTGGAGATCTTGGGCATCGACGCCATTGTCAGGTAGAACTTGGTGAGGTCTTCCGTTGATCTTGTCGACGAGAAGGTCTTGGTGTCAGAAACTTGGGGCGCAATAGTGGTCGACTTGGACTTGAGTCGCACCGGGAATACGAAGGCAGACAACACCGCGAGAAATGACAACACGGACATGAGCACCGGTCAAAGGAACCACGCAACTGAGGGTCACCGACCTTCTAGGCATTAAAGCAAGCAGATCAGGTGCAAGCCTTGAGCTATCTGAGCCGTGGCAGAGGCACAGGAGCAAGGTCGGGGCGGTGGTGGGACGACGCGGGATGGCGCGTCTGGAGAGAAAGCGGTGCAACGCTGCAGTGCGAGAAGTGCTCATGAGCGAGGCGGCGTGGGCCGAGGTCCAGCAGGGCACGCGCTTGCGGGGCGTCGGCGCTTCGCGGAGGAGGAGGCGCCTGTGGTCGAGCTCGGGAGGGTCGCTTGCGAGGGGCGGCGCCGAGGGGTCGTGCGGCCGAGGCGAGATGGAGACCGGAGGTCGTCGCCGGCGGTGGCGGTTGGTGAAGCAGCTGCGGGGCTTGGTCGGGCCAACGTGTGGCCGCAGGAGAGAGCACGGCTGCGATGGCAGAAGACCCTGGCGGCGGGGGGAAGGGAGGCGAGGCCGGCCGGAGGAAGCTCCTGCGGGCGGCGGCTCGCTGCCGCTGTCGATGTAGGCCGGGAAGGGAAGCGGGAGGAAGACGCTCGGGTGTGGCGGAGCTCGGTAGGAGCCGCAGAGCTTGAGCAGTGGCTCGAGCTCGAGGCGGAGACGGCGATGGGAGAGATGTCACAATGACGATGGGCAAGGGAGAGGAGGAGCGGAGTTGGAGACGGGGTAGGTGGGGTGGGCCAGAAGGGTGAGGTGGGAAACACGGGAGTGTGCGTGTGAGTGCATGCATGGTGGGGCCAGGCAGGGAGTGAGGTTGTTGGTTCGCTGGATGCGTGCGGGTTGGAGGGGGAGATTGGGGTGGCGATCAGGTGGAGTGGGGGGTCGCGCCCAGGAGGACCTGGTCGGCGGTCAGGAGGTGGCTGGGTGGGAGTTGGAGAGGGAGTGGGGCCAGGCGGGTTGAGGTGGCGGGCTGGGGTTGTCTCGGGTGAGGTGGATGGGTGCGGTGGAGGGAGCTAGGGAGAGATGGTGAGAGGATAAGGCACTACAAGAAAAAAGAGTTTTTGTGACAAATCACTTTCGTCACCAAAAATGCCATTTTCGTCACTAAGTACTCCCTCGTGACGAAAACGTGGCGTCACCAGGGTCGTCACGGAAGCTCCGTCACAGATTATTTTATAGTGACGGAATACAAATTTTCGTCACGCAAGATTGAGCTTCGGTGACGGTCCTTACGGCGTCACCTAAGATAGGTTATCCGTGACGGACCTTCTACGTCACCTAAAATAGGAAAATATGTCACCGTTTAGCATATTCGTTGACGAAATATGCCGTCACGGAAGATTTATGGTGTCACGAGGATTACGGCGGTGGGACTGCAATCTTGACGGCGGTGGCGGTGGGTCCCACCATGATGACGTGGCATCTGACAGGTGGGTCCGATGATGCTGATGTGGCAGCTGGCAGGTGGGTCTGACGATGATGACGTGGCAGCTAGCAGGTAGGTCCGACGATGCTGACGTGGCAGTTGGCAGGTGGGTCCGACGATGTTGACGTGGCAGCCGGCAGGTGGGTCCCACCATGATGACGTGGCATCTGACAGGTAGGGCCAATGCGATGACGTGTCACCTTCGTGTGGAGCCCACAGAGATGACGTGGCAGGTGGCAGGTGGGTCCAGCGACGCTGACGTGGCAGCATGTAGGTGGGGCCGTCAACGATGACGTGGCGTCTGCATGTCGGGCCCGTGATGATGACATGTCATTTTTTGGGCCGGCCCATTCGGAACTGCCTTGTGGGCCGGGAGGAATGTGACATCGTCACCAATTTTTTTGCACGGACAAATTTGATTAAAAATTGTAATTCCACGCAAATTACGAAACAAAATTAAATGGAAGCAAATATTTGAAATGGCAGAAAATTTATAAATATGAATTGTATCACACGCAAACTTTAAAATTCTGGTAGATCAAACATCCGATCAAACTCGAGTGACTAAAGGAATAAAAAAACAATGTTTCGGCCCAGCCGGCCCATTAGCGCGCAGAGATTTTTGACCCAAGTCACGGAGACTGGGACTGGGACTAGGAGTTCTGCGACATCCTCAATAGGTAACTAAGCATGCCATCCATTTCATACGCCTCTTGAAATGCAGACGATTAAGCCCATTTGGACTTTTTCACTGCTTCAAGTTCATCATCCCGCTTCTTTTTCATCTCTTCAAATCTCCTTTCCTCCTCTTGCATCCGTTCCTCCATCTCGCATTGAACCCTTTCAGCTGCATTCAACGAATCTTGCTCCTAACTTGATAACTTTTCTTCTAAATCACGGATGCGCCCAACTGAGACGCTAGACCTCTTGGAAGCAGATGAAACTCCGATGCTGGAAAGGAAAGTAATTGATCTTGAATTGTTCTGGTCTCTCAGTACTTCTTCAACAATCTCCAGATCAGTTTTGGGAATCCAATCTTCTGGGTGTGGTCCCATTTTCTGAAGCACCATCTCAGTCTACAATACGATAAAAAAATAGCAAGTCCAGAGTTAGAAGAAATCAAATAATTAGACAAACTAATGAGAAATGCGTAGCACATAAAATAATTTACTTACATAAGCTTCTGCTAATTTCTGGGACATCATACCATCCTTGTTAGTGTGGCTTGCTTTAAAGAAAGTAATCGAGGAGGTATCGACGTCCTCGGTCTTCTGAGATTTCTACAAGAATTATGACACGATGAATTATAAGTGTGTATGGCATGTTCACAAAAAGAAGTAGGTGTTGCATCTGAAGAGTTCAAATACTCACAAGTGCATGGCAATGTGAAACAAAGCTTCTTGAGCCAGTGGTGTGTTTCTTCGTCACAGCATCTCTGTTCTTCTTGTTACTCTCGCAGATTGCCTATGTACAGATGCATGAATTTAGTATTCCACAAGACGATGAGTATGTACGTGATAGATGTATGAAACAACAGAATCGTGTACCTTGTAGTGCTCATCATGCCATATATCAAGAAGCTCGCTTGACTTTCCTCGTCTACCTCTTTTGGTTTCAACAATAAAGCTTGCTCGCAGGTTAGATCTTTAACATCTTTCCAATAGACCTTTTTCAGCCTCCAACGTTGTTGGCGGATACCTTTCTGTAAAATGTCGGTGCAAATGTCTTTGCCAAGGTCACCACTGTTGTCCATTGCAAATTTTCCCTGCAGATAACATGGAACACAAATTCATATTAGCATCGAATGACAGCATTGTTAAAAAATCATCCACCAATGAGACATTTTATATGGAAAATGAATAAGAGGTTAACAGACTTACAGTTATAGACTTAATGGTTTCCGGAATAGTATCTTTCAGACAACCTTCCTTGTCACCATACTGCTTCCAGTGGGTTGCCAGTGGCATCTTGCTGCGTATGTGAATGCCACACTCTGAACTCAGTTTTGCTGCTTGCACAGGATCAGTGGGTCTCCTCATGCCAGGAGTGAAGTTGATATGCATCTTAGCCCCTCCATTCCTTCTAGACCACTCGTGTACCCCATTCCCCATAGTAGGTTTCTGTACATTACTCTTTTCCTTTAGAGCACCCGTGTCTACAATTGCAACTGAAACCAGTGACAAAACGAGAGTCAAGACTTCAATTGAAAATTTTGCAATAAATTGTAAGACGTGTTGTCAATACCTTCCCGTTCGCTGCGTACAAGTACATTCTCCTCAGGTGAGTTGCTGCCTCTAGAGGTTTCAATTAGCATGGGCGAGGATTCATTTCCATTAGTACCCCCTTCCCCTGCTTTCTGGGTAGGGGTCTCTGTTTCACCATCATCTTGAGTCTCTGCATTTGCTGCTGACCTTGTTACAACATTTGGAGGCACAAAGGTTTTTGAGCGCTTCTGCTTCTTTTCTTTTGTAGAACCTTCTGTTACCTGCATTTTAATAGATCAAGCCATAAATATTAAAGCAATCTGTACATATCCTACATGTGAAGGTAGGAGAATGCTGCATTTCTTCACCTTAGAGGAAGATTTAACAACATCATGGTCCTCTTCATCCGGAACAAACACATCATCATCAGTGGGCTCATCGGCAGGATCAGGTTCATAATTAGGGTCCTCGGTGATATCCTTCTCCTGTGGTTGTGCCTCTTTCCGTGTTGTCACTGCCACCAGTTTCTTAGCAGTACCAAACACAAATTCACGCGCCATCGCCGTGAAATCCTCCATTGGCTTGCCATGTTCAATAGCATTCTGCTTCAGTGCTTCAGACATACGAAACACGTTCTCCTCCATCACTTGTTTCCTAACATTTTGATATGCGTCTGCTGTTTTGACTTGAGTAACTGAAAACAATCAAGCAAAGGCAAGTCATGATCATACTCATTAGTACAAACAGAGTAGACAAGATCATTAAAGCAAAAATTATGTGATCCATACTGTAAAATTAACATGCTCACAAAACATTATTCTATTGCCTCCAAATCTCGTATTGTCATTCAGTTAACTGTCTAAACCCTACTGTCAACAAGTTCAGTTAAGTGTCAGGTTCAGTGTATTAGGTATCAAGTTGTTCGATTCGTCGGTTAAGGCGCCAAGCGTAGGTTTATCCAACAAGTTGTGCCCTATTACCTGAACCATTATGTATGAACAGAAACCTAAATCTAACACATAGTTATAAGATCGGGTCATAGGGTGTCATGCTCAACACATTCATGGCATCTGGAACCGTGATCTATGAAATTAAAACCCAAGACAAGCACATTGTCGAAGGATTCGGATCATAGGGTGTCACGTTCAACACGTGCTAGGCATCTCGAACCATGTCTATGATCTAAAACCTAGATCTTGCACATAAGATGCAGCATCTTGAACAACAATCTACACATGTTGATCTACTAGAACTCATGCTTGACTGATCTAGAAAGAGGCATAGACCTAGGGAGGCAGAAAAATGACCTGGGCGTTTATGCTTTTGCTTCGGTGTCGGTGGTAGCACATTCCAGCGTGGTGTGTCGCTTCGAAGACTGTCGGACATGTCGCCCGTCGCAGAGGGGAAATCCCCCGGCAACCAACGCCTTGCTTGACGGATCTGGGGTCGAGGAAAGTGGCGACGGGGTTCTAGGTGGGCGGTGAACAAGGAACAAAATTAGGGGATGGGTATGCGGGAGGTGGGGGCACGCCGTTTTTAAAGTGTCGTGGGGGCGACAAATTCTTAGCGCCAAAATGGGCGGGCGGGTGGAAAACAAAAGAGGTGGGAACGAAATTTTTCGATACACAAGTGGAGGGAACGAAAACCATTCATTGTAAATTTGATTGGAAAAAACAGAGGGAACGGAATGGGAGGTTTACAAGCGGGGATTATCTCTAATTACATATTGTAATTAAATAAATCCTAACACATGCAACGGTTTAGGTTTTGTCACTACTTAGACCTCCCGTGCGGAATTTGTAATATGGTTTACAAGCCGGGATTATCTCTAATTCATTGTACTATAAATTTATTTGGCCATGAACCATATTAAATTATTTGAATAAGTCATTTGTTTATATATGAAAAGGAAAACAAAATATGTTCATTCACGTACAACAGTTGGACTACCGAGCAAACAATACCATTAGTTTCCTTCATTCCACAACTCCAACTTGAAAGCTGAAGCACAATATCACTTAAACAAGTAAACCTCATTGATTCGAAAAACAAACAGAAGAGCAGAATTATTTCACATATTAGATATGTAGCCAGCAAAGTGTTCTAACATCCACCAAAAGGTAGGTGATCTCATTAGACTTTACACCCAGAAACTCAGCAAATAGTTTTGCAACTAGGAACAAGGGCGGATCTGCTTGGTCACACCGGCGCATGCAACAGTAGAAAAGCATTTTTAGTCTTACATATTATACTTAAGCATAGTGTATCGGAAAACTTAAGAGTGCATCAGGGTAAGTTTAATCCTAGATCCTCTTCCTAGTCTAGGAAGAGGCAGACATGGAAATCTGATAGGGTCAGGACACGGTCTGGACGTCCGTACTAGCCCTCTGACATCTCCTCCTCCTTGACGGGCATGGTCTGCGTGTCCCTGTCACCGCCACTGCCATCATCGTCGCTGCTGGTGGCGTACTCCCGGCGGGAGAGCCTACCGCCGTAGATTGTGACGACCAGCTCCCTGTTGCCAGCATAGTAGTCGAACGCCAGGATGTTGGCTAGCGAAATAGTGTAGCACTTGACAAACTTGGGCCAGCCCCTGCGGAGGTACAAGCGGCCGTCTCGATGATCGAAATACATCTCCACATCGAATGTCAGCCTGCTATTACGCTCCCGGACGCGAACAGTGTTGGGCTGGTCGCCGCTGATGTAATCTTTGAAAGCATAGCAGAGGGAGAGCTTGTCCTACTTGTCCTCATGAAGGATGCGGATCAACATAAAGTCGGGGTTCGGATACAGCGGCAGATAGGGTGGTGGAGATGGTGACGGTGATGGTGACGGCGACGGCGACGGCGATGGCGACAGAGAAGTGGCCCTGCCCTTGCCGCTGCCCCTGCCCGTACGACGGCGCCTCTTCTTGACAACGCGCATTGCCGGCGTACGCGCCTGTCCTTCACGTCCCCTGCTCGCTGTCGCCTTGGCACCCCTGAGCATGGACACCGGCGTAGGCGACAAATCATTTATTCTTCTAAATATGAAGACGAAACCCTCTCGATTACACCACCCTTCTGAATGCGCTTTCTTCGAGTATATGAGAACAGCTTGTCCCTCTTCTAGATCTGTGCTCTATATGAAACACTTCCACCCATCTGGATCGAAGAAGAGGCGATCATCCTTTTCTATCTTGAACTCGATGGGGTGATCTCCTCTTTAGGAAGACACACTCCAGTTGAGCCTCCCTCACAGATTTGTAGAGCATTAACAACCTTCTTAGGCAATTTCTGATCAATACAAAACGAGATATATAAGTTAGTAAGTCGATGTCATAAACCACATAGACAAATTGCATACACGCATGGCAACAAAAAAGAATTAAAATAAAGTTATATGAATGTACCATGTGGTACAGCTTAAGATTCGTTTTGGTCAAGCGGGTTACGAATGGCAACCCGACAATTTTGCCCATGTTCGATTGAAGTTCCAGCAGATGCTCTTGCTCACTCTCAGTAAGCCGGCATCTTTGGGCGATGAGTGGTCCGAGATCACGCTTCTGCGAAGATGCTCCTGCCATGTTAAAGAATGGGCTGCACATACAAATTTAGCACACATTAACAAATGGTAAAAGTGTAGGGAACACATTATAGGTATTACAGCGTCACAACAACGTATTTCATCACAACAATACAAATATTGTTTCTGCAAATACTTGCAAGTTATTTCAATGCTACAAGCACTAGTCATAGCATAGGAAAGCTCCAGACTCCTATTACATGGGATATAAGTTCTCTAAGAACTACCTTTGTTGTGTTGGATTTTAGAAACATCGTAAGTACTACATTAGTTCTTGCCATATATAGTAGCTAGATGGCCGATCTTTTTTGGAGACTAGGAAGTTTAGGCCTATTTCTTATAGAAACAGATCATAGCTAGTAATTATGTTCTGTTTTAGTCACCAGAATATAATGCTTCAGCGATTTAGCACATCAGAGATGGCAAGTTAGTGTAGGTTCTTCCATTTCCGATGTTGTGGTTGCATGTGGTACAGCCGACCCCAAAACTATCCCTCTATGCATCATGTGGTTGTACTTTCTAGGCATGTGTTTCTGGTTCATTGTCATTCATGCTCTGGACCTTGCTTACTGCGAGTTGTTTCCTTGCAACAAGGAAAACAGCCAGGTGGTATTTTCTACACATGAACAACCATCCATAATTCCGGCATCGACAATTTCTTAAGACATGTCATGCCTAACTAATTTATCATCTATATATGTGTGTGTCCAAACAAGTTCCATTTTTCATATCAAGATGTAGCTAGCTAAACTTGTTATGTTTGATGGAGAGAATGAATGTGATCTGGTCATCTTGGTCATGGCAGAATGATGCATTATTGTGCACCAAGGAAATGGACCACCACCAAACTTCACTTTGAATCTCTGGCTTGTCAGTATTATACATTAGATTTACTTTTTCATGCCTGATGTGCTAAGTTATAGCTATAGTGTATTCCTACCTATTAGGAAAACATTTATTCATAAGTGTTATCTGTTTCTCACCCTTGTCTAAGATTTTCAAGAAGTGGCACATGTTCTAACATGTTCTAGTTTCTCTTATTTGCAGGCACACAACGATGCAACTTCCTATAAGTACAAGGTTATCAAGTATTGGGATATAATTAGCACACTTTACTCAAGCGATCGAACTACTGAGCGGGATCTAGGACTGGAGCTGAAAGCCGTGCGGAAATGGCGGATGAGAACGCTAACAATGACAACATCATTGATCAAGCTGTGTTGATATAATGAGCAGACAAGTGTATTTGTGGATACATTATTCTTTATTCATGTTGTAGTTGATTTTTATTTTGAAAATATCATATTTTATTTACATTATGTAATTGAATTTTGAAGCCAAATGTGTTGTTGATTTCACAATTGCCTTAAAATGGCAATAAGTAAGCTGTAAATCATTTCATTTCAGAATTCCAGGTGGCAGCCAAACATAAAAATTCATTAAGGAATTTAAATTCCATCCAAATGAAGTGACATGGGGATTTCATTTCATTTCAACCAAATGAAATGAATGCATAGGAGCCAAACGAGCCCTAATATATTTTCCTACACATGCATTGTAGAGTTCAGACCTTATGCAATGTTTCCTTCCAGTAGTGTTTGATTCATGGGATTGTAATATGCAGGAATTATTCCAGTAGGTACACTAGTGTATTTTCATGGGAAATCTAGCTTCAGCACATAGCTCGTGGAAAACCCTACTGGACAAACAATGCAGACACGATTTCAGTGGGCAGCACAAGTAAATCCAACATGATTGGGCTCACCTTCAGCACGGAGCAAGCTTGCGGAGATCGGTCAGCAATGACGACGGGCGGCATCGTGGTGGTGGCGAGTCGATCTGAGCGTGCACATCGTTACGGGCGGCGGATGCGTTGTGGAGATGCGTGGCGGCATGGCTGTGGAGAAGCGCGGTGGCGGGGTTGCAGAAATACGGTCGTCGGTGGCTGGACGATCTGGCGGAGATGCAGATGGAGAGGAGCAGTTTGGGGAAAGTACGAGAAGGGGCTAGGATATCTGCAGGGATAGATTTTTTCCCAATTAGGTAAACTATTATTTGTACTAACATTGGTGCATGTTGGACCCACTTATACTAACATTGGTGCATGTGGGACCCACTTATCAATGTTTAAAATAGCGGGCTATTTGATTTAGCGGCGCCGATTTTAAAAGCTATCAAAAGCTATAGTGGAGCTATAGCGCGCTATGCCCATTTAGCGGGTTTGCTAAATAATGATTTTTTTTTAAAAAAGAGCAGTACATATTGGTATGTATATCAATAATTTACAAATATTTGTGATTTCTGAGATCAATGCTCTGATCAACTCACTTATAACAGGTTTGACAGTGCATAGTGCATATTACATAGTAAAATTTGAAACAGAGCCACTTATACTAGCATTGGTGCATGTGGGACCCAATGGCATCTGTGGTTCCTGTTTGGCTGAGTTTGGGAAAAATTTGACCCTGATGACACATGTGGGTCTAGTTACACTAGCATCGGTGCATGCGAGTACCGATGGCATCTGTGGTTATACTCTAAGTGAGTATGGGAAAAAGTTTGACTGACATTGTGCAAAAGTTGACCCCGATGACACATGTGGGCCCACTTACACTAGCAATGGTGCATGTGGGACCTAATGGCATATGTGGTTTCAGTTTGACTGATATTGGGCAAAAGTTGATCCCGATGACAAATGTGGGTCCAATAACACTAGCTTAAAATAACTTTGTAACGCTTGCGTTTACAATTCTAGACTTTCATCAAGGCAAGTTTATATCTGTTGACAATCATATTCCTTTGAACTAGTATAGCCAGTGCACAAACACAACTGAACACACATATAACATTACATAGATATGTTTGCTAGCTCACGGTACTTTAAGAAACAAGCATACTAAAGTAGTTCAACTTAGAAAGTAAACGACAACAAAGTACCACGATTTGTACTACATAAAAAACATACAACATCACGAATATAACTGGCTATAGTCTAGTAACATGCATTAATTCCAGCCGGTGGCATTGGAGGCGGTGGGGTCGATGGCTTTGTCGCCCCAGGCAGTGGTGGTGGTGTCGCCCCAGCCAGCGGTGGTGGTGTTGCCCCAGCCAGTGGTGTCATTCTGCTCGTCGTCCTGGTCATCTTCGCCCGCTTCCCGTGAGCGTTTGGCAACATGCACCACCTCTCCATCCGCCTCTTCCGCTCCCCATACCGCCTGCTGCTCTTCCCAGATCGCCCTCGCTTGTTCCCTTTCAGCCTGCTGCATTGCATCATCCTGCTCGTCATCTGCATCACTCTGGTCTGCAGCAGTTGCCACCTCGGCCGCAGCTTTTGCCGCCTCGCCTTTTTGCTGCCGCCTTTTCTGCTGCATTAATTGCAGCCTTGCGAGTCCCCCGGTCTAGCCCGTCCCTTGTGGTAATGAGCCTACGATATAGCTCGTAGGCAACATACCCGTCTCTTGCTGCATACTCTAGATCGCGAAAAGTGGCTTGTTCTCCCATACTTCGTGGCCATCGTCCGGGAGTGCCTTGCAATTCCCGAGATCTCTGTCAATGATGATCACTACTAGAGATAACATCCCGTCCCTGTCATACGGCTGATTCCAATGGAACCGTTCTTTGGTCTTAAACATGTCTTGGATGTCGATGTGGTACTGTTCTGGAATGGTGATATCCTCATGTGCAAGCTTCTCGTTATCACTCCTGATGTCCACGCTAGCGAAAGTGATCCCCTTTTCCTGAAGGAACTCTGCCAGTTTCGGACAAGGCTCCCTTCTCCTGCAGTATAAATGCAAATTAAGACATGAAAATAATTTGGATGATGTACAATTATTTGATGATAATGTTAAACAAGGTAATTTCATAACCGTACCATTAGGCCATGTACAACACCCACAGATCATGCATAATACTTGAACTAACATGTCTAAGTATTTGAAATAAATGAGTGCAAGCAATGTATTTGCATTGGCTAATTATACATGATCTCAAATGGAAAATAAAAATATGCACATAACCAGTTTTGAACAAGGCTCCCTTCTCCTGCAGTATAGATGCAAACTATGACATGACAATAATTTGGATGGTGTACAATTATTTGATGACAATGTTGAACAAGGAAATTGCGAAACCGTGCTATTAGGCCACGTACAACGACCATAGATCATGCATAATACTTGATCTAACAAAATCCACAAGGACTTAAACCTATAGGAATTAAACAATGCACATAGGAAAATTTTCTAAGGATCAAAATCCTCCAAAATTCATATGAGATTCCTTTGAATCAAACAAGCCCTGCATCAAAGGAGGCCCGATGTGAAAACGTTCGTACATGGTACAATCCTATGAATCAAACATGTGCTGATGGAAAAAACATAGGGATTGAATCCTGTACAAACCCATAGGAAATCCTTTGAATCAAAGGAGGCCTGAAATAGAAATGCCCATCCTTAGTACGTATATTACCTGCAGTAGTGGAGCACGAGGACAGTCTCCTTCAGGGCGATCTGGACGACGGCGATCTTTTGTGATGGAGCTTCGTCCCGCCTATTCCTTGTGTACTCAAGGTCGAGTCCGAGGAACTTGTAAGTCTCTTTCTCGAGCAATTGCTCGAACTTCTCCAGCATGTGATTCAAGTAGTTCACATCGTTGGTGTACACCACCTCCATAATCTTCATGCCATAGGCACATATGGGCTTGATGTCAACCGTGGTTTTCCCGTCATCAAGGATGTCTCCATAGGGATCCATGGATGCTGAATTTCCCATCGTGTGGAGGAGGAAGACACGAGAGGAAGAAGAACAGACGAGAAGCGGACGTGTTGCGGTTATTGTGGTGTTACGGCGGGGATGGAGTCGAGGCGAAGGGCCCGTACATCGATGTAGTCGACCCGTTATGGTGCAATGCGGTTAGTGCGGTGCAGTGCGGTCAGTTTTACGTGAACTAGTTGACACGAAAATTTTTAAACTTGAAACATTTCATTCTCATCAAAATAACAATCCCGCATATGAGCTTCCACATAGAATGTACCATGACTCACGTGGGTCCACATACACAAGCATTGGTGCAAGTGGGCCCAATAGCATATGTGGGTCCAGTTTGACTAAGATTGGGCTTAAGTTGACCCTGATGACACATGTGGGCCCACATAGCTAGCAGCGGTGCATGTGGGACCCTATGGCATCTATGGGTCCAGTTTGACTAAGATTGGGCTTAAGTTGACCCTGATGACACATGCGGGCCCACATAGCTAGCAGCGGTGCATGTGGGACCCTATGGCATCTGTGGGTCCAGTTTGACTAAGATTGGGCTTAAGTTGACCCTGATGACACATGTGGGCCCACATAGCTAGCAGCGGTGCATGTGGGACCCTATGGCATCTATGGGTCCAGTTTGACTAAGATTGGGCTTAAGTTGACCCTGATGACACACGTGGGCCCAATTTGACTAAGATTGGGCTTAAGTTGACCCTGATGACACACGTGGGTCCACATACACTAGCATTGGTGCATGTGGGCCCAATGGCATATGTGGGTTCTATGTTGACTCATATCGCTGCAAAAGTTGACCCTGATGACACATGTGGGTCCACTTAGCTAACATTGGTGCATGTGGGACCTTATGGCATCTCTGGGTCTAGTTTGACTAAGATTGGGCTTAAGTTGACCCTGATGACACATGTGGGCCCACATAGCTAGCATCGGTGCATGTGGGACCCTATGGCATCTGTGGGTCCAGTTTGACAAAGATTGGGCTTAAGTTGACCATGATGATAAATGTGGGCCCACATAGCTAGCAGCGGTGCATGTGGGACCCTATGGCATCTGTGGGTCCAGTTTGACTAAGATTGGGCTTAAGTTGACCCTGATGACACATGTGGGCCCACATAGCTAGCAGCGGTGCATGTGGGACCCTATGGCATCTGTGGGTCCAGTTTGACTAAGATTGGGCTTAAGTTGACCCTGATGACACACGTGCGTCCACATACACTAGCATTGGTGCATGTGGGCCCAATGGCATCTGTGGGTTCCATGTTGACTCATATCGCCGCAAAAGTTGACCCTAATGACACATGTGGGTCCACTTAGCTAACATTGGTGCATGTGGGACCCTATGGCATATGTGGGTCCAGTTTGACTAAGATTGGGCTTAAGTTGACCCTGATGACACATGTGGGCCCACATAGCTAGCAGCGGTGCATGTGGGACCCTATGGCATCTGTGGGTCCAATTTGACTAAGATTGGGCTTAATTTGACCCTGATGACACATGTTGGCCCACATAGCTAGCAGCGGTGCATGTGGGACCCTATGGCATCTGTGGGTCCAGTTTGACTAAGATTGGGCTTAAGTTGACCCTGATGACACACGTGGGTCCACTAACACTAGCATTGGTGCAAGTGTTCCCAATAGCATCTGTGGGTCCAGTTTGACTAAGATTGGGCTTAAGTTGACCTGATGACCCATGTGGGTCCAGTTACACTAGCATCGTGCATGCGGGTACCAATGGCAACTGTGGGTCCAGTTTGACTAAGATTGGACAAAAGTTGACCTGATGACACACGTGGGTCCACTTACACTAGCATTGGTGCAAGTGGGCCCAATGGCGTCTGTGGGTTCTATGTTGACTGAGATTGGGAAAAAGTTGACCCTGATGACACATGTGGGTCCAGTTACACTGATGATCCATTGGCATCTGTGTGTTCCAGTTTTACTGAGATTGGTTCCTATTTAATTTAGGATTTTAACTAATTTGAACAAATTCAATATTTCTCTATAAAATCTTTTAGAAAACTTATTGTTTTATACACAATATACTTTTTTTACTTATATAATATAGATTTTTTTAACAATTTATATAATATAGAATTTGTAGAGATTTCCGCTGCAACGCGCCACTCTCCCAAATGTCATGCGTGGGTCTAATGTGAAAGCAATGGGAAAGTGGACTACTTGCAGGACTACATGATTCCACACCCACGCGTGCACCAGAGGAAACCAAACCGCCAGCATCTATATAACACATCGGTCTCATCGTCTCTCCCACCATCGTCCACTTCTTCCCCAATCTGCCGAAAACCCCAATCGGCTCCCACCACCGCACCACCAATCTCATCCCTTAGTGAATCTGCAAGATGAAGCCTTTCGTGAAAGGCCGGAGTCGGCCGGTCGCTCTGGCGATGCACCCGTGGTCGTCGCCGTGGTGGCGGGCGAGGAGTCTTCTTCGGGAGCACCAGCCGCTCGTCGGCGCGCCGTGATCGTTGCGGACTCCACCGTACCGGTCGTGGTCGATGTCGATGATGATAAGAAGGAGGACGTCGTGGCTCCCGCGGCAGATCTATAGAACCCGCATGCAGGCCGCCAGGTCATCGTCGTGCCGGACGATGAGTACTAAGACGGTGAAGACCCTAACTCCATCGAGTACCTCTATGAACAAGCCCGCAAAGAAGATGTACCGTTCAAGGAGGAGGCCTCCGACGACGGCACCGAGGTTCTGAGCTGTTCTATTTGATCTCCTCTGTTCATCTTACTGTTCACATAGGGTTTGTTTATAGAGTAGATTGATTTGTGCTGTCTAGGTGGTCTTCTAGATATTCTTGATTCTAGGGTTCGTACGGTTCCTTTGTAGTTGACTTTGATTTGATCTGCCATATAGTATTCTTACTCATATGATATATATGGGTTCATGGTTATCAGATTAATTTCTGAATGTTGTGCCTTAAATTCATCCGAGTCTGATTTGATTGTACAGATTATGATAACAAAGATTTTTGTTTGGGAAGAAAAGATTGATGTGATGCATAGAATTTATAATTACCATTTTCTTAATTTGCTGCTTATTAATGTGTTGATTCCATGGTGTATATCAATTAGTATCCTGTTAAGTGTAATGATCAATGCGTTTGAAACTTAAATTCATCTGAGTCTTGTTTCATTCTAGTGATTATGATTGCTCATATGATATCTATCAGTTAATAGTTATCAGATTACATTCTGAATGTGTTAAGGTAGTTACCTTGCACATGATTGATCAACACAAGCGACTTAAATTTATTTGAGTCTAATTTGATTGTAGAGATTATGATAGCAAGAATTTTGTTTGGGAATAAACGATTGATCTGATGCATGATATTCATAATTACCATTATCTAAATTTGCTGCTTATTAATGTGATGATTCCATAGTGTGTTTGAATCAGTATCCTATTTAGTGTAACGATCAAGGCGTTTAAAACTTAAATTCATCCAAGCCTTCTTTAATTCTACTTATTATGATTGCTCATATGATATCTATCGGTTCATAGTTATCAGATAACTTTCTGAATGTGTTAAAGTAGTTAACTTGTAAATGATTCATCATTAAGTGCCTTAAATTCATCTGAGTCTAATTTGATTGTAGAGATTATGATAACAAGAATTTTATTTGGGAAGAAATGATTGATCTGATGAATGGAATTTAATGTGTAATGATCAATGCGTTTGAAACTTAAATTCATCCGAGTCTTCTTTCATTCTAGTGATTATGATTGCAAGAATTTTATTTAGGCAAAATTGGTTATTTGCCCCTAAAGTTCACATGCCTTGAATTATGTCCCCAAAGAATATTGTTCTTTAATAAATTATCCATTATGGACTTTGAAGCAGATAGAAATGAACTCTCAGGCGTTCCAGCGCTCACTAGACATGATAAGACAAAACTGTCCTCGATTCATCAAATATTGGTCACACAACATTATCCTCGATTCATCAAATGTTAGTACTATCACATAACACAAAAGCGTCCTCGATTCATCAAATGTTAGTACTATCACCGCAACAATTTAGAATAATTTTGGCAGCATTGTTAATTTTTACTGACTTATTTCGTTTGATTGTTGTTGTGCTCTGTTTATCTCACTTCTTACGATTTAAAAATTCACAGGAAGACTCGACGGCGTGGGCCACGACAAGACGGCGAGGGACGCAAGAACCGCTTTGTTCTTAAGCGGTGGTGAGTGGCAGATACCTTTCATGCGAAGGGAGCTATCTTGCCCATTCTGCGGCAGGGTCATCACCAAGAACTTAGAGAGCATGATCCAGCACACGGATGGCATTGGCGGAGGCAGCAGGTAGAAGCACAAGGGCCACACCATGGCGAAGCATGCCGCCTTTGGCAGATTCCTCGACAAGTACGTCAAGGGTGGCCTCATCCCGGTTATCGGTCCTACTGTTGGCCCTCATGTTCTGTTTCCACAAGTTTAGTTTATGTTTGTGTTGTCCCCCTAGAGATGAAGAGAAACTGTGTGTTGTTTGAAGACTAAGTTTTTATTATGTATGGTGGAAGCTGGGCAATCATACCCAGTTGTTTAAGACTATGTTAATGTGTATGGAGTTTGCTGTTGCGTTACTGGTGTACTTGTTATCTGAATTCTCATGTTGATGCACACTGCATTTGTTTACTAAATTAGATGGTTTGATACTTTATTTTGTAGCTAAGAAAGTTTGAAGTAAGTTTGGACTACAAAAAGTTTTTGAAACCAATCTCAAACCAGAAACTTATGTACTTTACATACTGATGATCCTTCAGAATGTCTAAAAACAACCATAAACATGAAAGGCAAACTCCTTATTTCCAATACTTTTCATAAAATTTGCAAAATATTCTAAGTAAAGGATTTAATTAATATAGCTAATTCTTTCCTTGTTAGTCTCAAGATTCTATTTTAGAGGATCTTACAGGACCTAACTATGACGACTAAGTCAGAGCAATAAAAACCAAATCAATTTCCTTGCTCTGCGCACTAAATGTAATCAATATATTTCCTTGTTTTGCCTAACGGCTAAAGCTAATCACGTCGAGCCCACAAATTAAGCTTACAACTGGGTCCAGGCCCGGCATGCAAGCATAGTCGGACCATATATATATACGCTCTCCCTCCAACAAACCCTAAAGGCATAGTTGGAGTCAGCGCCACCATCTAAACCACCTTTGCCTAGGCTGCAGATCTGTCGAGAGCGAGGGATGGCGAAGGGCAAGATCGTTGCGGTAAAAATCTAACCTATCTAGTTTACATGTACTAAATCTATTTGGACAAAAATGTACGGCCAATGATCTTTAAATTTTCTTTTTTTGATTCGTAGTGTCCTTGGTGTTTTGACACCAAGGAATGCATCTTGACACAGGCGACAAGATCAAGTCCTTTTTTGTTCTCACCCTTGTAGAGAATTTTGAAAAAATGACGGTACTGGTTTTATTTTTTATATTATCATCAGTCTTTCCTGTTCCACCCTTTTGTCATGAATTATAGCATCTGTTAGTTTGTCATGTAGTAAACATGTTCCATTTTTCTTGATTAATACCTGCTATGCTAGGCGAATTTCCTTAAGAAGTTTGCCATCGACTCTGTCGACCACGAGAATGATTTTGTGGTCGAGGTGGTTCTGAAGAAGGGTTGAATTCAACGTTGATTGTATCAACAAGGATGGCGTAACATATCTTGAAGGCCAATATTGGAGAGAATTTGCTAGAGTCTACAATCTGGATGTTGGAGCAGACTTGTCTTCTCTCTGAGCACACAAGGTCCATCTACCCCTGTGACGTCGATCAACCTACCGATCACCCACCCATGTAAGTAACTGCTTATTTGAACTACTCCCTCCGTTTACAAATATACGATGTTTATGAGTTTGTATAAAATGGATGTATATATGTAGATCCACTAAAATATTTAGGTTCACCCATTTTGCTCGGTTTCTAGTCTACTTTGTAATGTGTAGAATGTCACCGATGGAATTATCTCTAGTTTTTTCCTTATGAAAAAGAAGTAGTTGCTTTGTGTTTAGCACGATATTTTTCCCTTGTTCCTAAACAATCTTAATGTTGACATACCTACCATGCATTAATCTTAATTTTGATTCAGTAATATTCATTTAATTAAGTATTTGAACTTGTACAGCATATTACAATCTGACCCAGGATAAGAAAGGCATACTTGACACTATGCATGCCACTGATGGAACCATAATTAACTGGAGAATGATGGAGTCAGTGGTCAGCAATGTTGACATCATTGACACGCTGGTTGATGAACATGGAGCTAGGTCTTATCAAGTTGGAAAATGTGAGTCTCTGATCCACACATTAAGCTGGACAAATTGCGTGAAGAAAGAGCTGGTAAGTATGAGTGATCTACTTTGTGTGCCTGTAATTTTCCGATTAACAAATGTTCACATTGTGTGTGTGGAACAAGAACAAAAACTCCCGCGACGCCTTGTCCCTGAAGACATGGCTGAATATGGTGATATCACAATTGTGTGTGATAAATACACAAAGGTCAAAGGGTCGTACTTAATTTCTCCTGAGGATGGCCGAGTATGCTGCGCTGGGTGGAGGGAAGTGATGTCACAGGAGGAGGATTTTCGGCGAATTGGAGACAAGATAGTTTTCATGCTGTACGTGGGATGTAAGGGGGCTTTCCTATTTGCCTTCTATGTTCCAAATGTGGAACTTTAGTAGCCTTGATCATTTTCACTATGATGGTCATGGGTCATTTGTCGACCTAATAATATGAGATGTTAAGACAATATTTTACGGTCCTTTCATTATGTGGCATTAGTATGTCTGAAGACATGGTTAAGTGTAATAGTACTATTAAATTTTTTATGAGCTGAAATATATTATGCCTGTCATTGCTGCCAATTATAGTGAAATCGTGTTAATTGAGTTTATTTCATCGGTATCTATGAATATTTTATGAGCTACAAATTTTATGCGTGCACAACTTACTAGACGGACATGTCTGTCGCGTAGGTTGTGTCACGTAAAGAAGTATCTATCTCCAGTAAATCTATTTTGTTGCTCGAAGTAAGTATGACAAAAATAAGCAAAAACATCTAGGTACGACCATATATATCATTGTAATTAATAATTTTGTGTATAACATGGTTACTGGGAATTGAATGCAACAGTCTCCATAACTAGTATCAAACAGTACAACTGCGTGCTCATATTTTAGTAACGCATTCTCACAAGGTACTAGTCAATATCACTATCAACATCTGAAATGCTCCTCCCAAATTCATCGACAACCGGTTCCAAGTCTTCTTGTTCTTTGTCACTCAGGTCCATATCATTGTTTACACCATTTTTCCCTGCTAGTTGTCTAACAGTCCGAGAGTCAACAAATATCACATCATCAGAGCGATCAGTCATGTCGTCTTCATGATCATCAACATATTCATCTTCCTCGTCCTCAATTTGGTGAACAATGGGATCTTCCGAGCCTAGGTCTTCCTGGTATGCACCTGCATTGCCTTCATCATATTTTTCTGGAACATCGTATACATTCCTGTGCTTGAAAGTTTGCACCACCTTCCAAGGATCACCAAATTGTGTGTCTTCCAAGTAAAAACAAGTTTCTGCTTGGTGAGCTAATATGAAAGGGGCGTTCTTGTACCACAATACAGATGTATTGATGCTTTTAAAGTATCCATCATCCTTCATCTCCGTGGTTTTCCTACTTCCAAGGTCAAACCAATCACAGCGGAACAATAACACAGATCTATCGCCGTGCTTGTTTCTCGGGTACTTTAACTCAAGAACCTCCTTCATCACACCGTAGTATTCTTGATCTTGTTCGTCAGAAATGGATCCCCTTGTCATTATGCCTGAGTTTTGAGTCCTCATGTTCTTCTCACGCTCGACGGACCAGAACCTAGCGCCATTTACATTGCACATAGGGTGTACAACTACACGAGCATCTGGACCAAGTGCTAGTGATTTTAAATCTTCTGGAGCATTGTCCAAATTACTGACATGTTTTTAAACCATGCAGGGAATTCTTTCTCTAGTTCCGCCTCAATGTTGTTCACACCCCTGTTCTGTAGTTGTTGTCGGAAATTCCTAAAAATCAAAAACAAATTAGTAATAGTACTACTATAACACAAAATATTACTGAAAATTTTGAATGATTAATAAAAAGGTAAATAGACCTACCGAATATAATTTTGTGCCTCATCACAGTTCTGAAGTACATACCAAACCATACTGTCAAATTCTTTGGGAAAATACTTCAACTTGGATACTCCTAAACCTCTGGCTCCATCTGAAAAAATATCAAACTCTAGCGGATCAACTCTTTGTTTCTTATCTTGGTTCCTCTCAGGCTTGTTATGTTTGGTTTCTATGACATCGCCCAAAAATTTAGAGCAATGATGCAAGCACTCATCCACGATATATCCCTCAGCAATTGAACCTTCAGGCCTTGATTTGCTACGCACAGTTGATTTTAGGTACCCGAGCCTTCTTTCAACTCGATACATCCAACCATATTGAATAGGCCCCCTCTGAAGTGCCTCATCAGGTAGATGAATAGCCAGGTGCACCATTACATCAAAGAATGATGGGGGAAATAGCAGCTCAAGATTGCAAAGAATTATGACAATTTCAACCTTCATTCGATGCAGCACAGATGCTCTTAGAGTTTTGGCACACAACTCCCTGAAAAAGTTTCCCAGTTCAGCAATGGTCTCATACATCGCCTTTGATGCAATCCCTCTCAGACCAGCTAGCAACACACGCTGCATAAGTATGTGGCAGTCATGCGTCTTCAGACCGTGCACTTTACCCCCTGGGATGTCCACACATCTTTCTAAGTTTCCAGCAAAACCATCTGTGAACCTAGTGTTGGCCAAATACTCGCACAATTTTTGTTTGCCTTCCTTTAGAAGCGTCCATGGTGCTTTCTCCTTTGAAAAACCCTTGGCCTCAGGTTTTATCCAGAACTTCTTCCTGACATTAAATTTCTCCAAATCCATTCTACCACCAACAGTGTCCTTGTTCTTTCCATCAAGCTCAAGAAGGGTACCAAGGATATTGTCCAATATGTTCTTCTCAATGTGCATCACATCTAGGTTGTGAACAAACTTCAATCTTGACCAGTATGGAAGATCATATAAGCTGATCTTGAGGTGCCAGGTTGGCTCACCAGTCATGCCACGCTTTCTCTTCCTAGTTGATGGATTTTTCCCTGGCCTGTAATCCTGAACTCTCTGTACCCTCTCCTCTCTTTCTGCAAGTGTGAAACTTGTTGGTGCATCCTTAGGTTCAGGTTTTCCATTGAAGGCTCTTCTACTCCTCCACTTGTGATCGTGAGGCAGAAATCGACGATGACCAATATAACCAATTTTATTATGCAAAGACTTGTAGCAAGGATCCTTATCGCAGTGCGCACATGCGAAAAACCCTCTTGTGCTATGTCCAGACATCGTGGCATATCCAGGATAGTCATGAATCGACCAAAGAAACGCAGCATGCAACGGAAACTCTCTACCTGTGCATGCATCATATGTGCCCACGCCACTCCATAGTTTCATCATATCTTTTATCAATGGCTGCATAAATACATGAAAATCCTTTCCTGGTGAATTTTTTCCAGGGATTAGCAATGACATCATGAAGTTGGATTGATCCACGCACATCCACGGTGGGAAGTTGTATGGAATGACAAAAACTGGCCACATACTATATGAACTACTCATGTTTCTGTATGGGTTGAATCCATTTGTCGCAATACCAAGCCTTATGTTACGGGCATCTGAAGCAAACCATCCAAACTCCTTGTCAAAGTGCTTCCATGCTTCACCATCAGCTGGGTGCCTCAAAATACCTGGTTGTGCAACCCTCTTCTCCTGTGCCACTTGGTGTTCATCGATGCTTCCTTGGAAACAAAAAATCTCTGTAACCTTGGGATTATAGGAAAGTATCGAAGCACCTTGTGGGTAATCTTTCTCTTTGCTTCCGGGTCTTTCCACCTTGAAAATCCACACTCGGGACAATGAGTTTTTTTGGCATGGTCTCCCCAAAACAGAGCACAGTCATACTTGCAAACATGAATTGTGTCATAACCAAGCCCAACCTCAGAAAGAACACTCTTAGCTTTAGCATAGGACTTGGGAAAATTCACTTTTGGCAAACCAGCACATAAGACAGCCATAAATTGATCAAAAGCTCTATTTGTGACCCGGTTGTATGATTTCACGTAAAGCATCTTCATAATGAATGACAACCTCGTCTCAGTGGTGCATCCCTCGTGAAGCTCTTTCTTAGCTTCTTCGATGAGGTTTGCATAGAAATTAGTGTCACTTGGGCCTCTGTCACCAGAATCATGCAGCTCATCTAACATCTTGTCAACATGATCATTATGATTCTCATTTCCATCATCATAATCATCATCGTCATCGCTTTGATACAAACTATGATCATAGTTTTCATCAGGACCATCATCTTCTCCATGACAACTCCACTTTGTGTACGAAACGGCCATACCATTGGCGTGTAAGTGATACTCAACAGTGTCCTGAGTCTGCTGCGTAATATTAAGGCATTTTTGGCATGGGAACAATATTGATGCACCTTCGTTGTAGTTTGCGCGCGCAAACTCCATAAACTCGTGGACACCTTGTATGTAAAAAGGGGTGAACTTCACCCATGAGTAATCCACTGTCGATCCATCGCCTACAAAAATATATATAATGTGTTCCACTCGAGTCATGATGCCATTCAATTTGTACTAATCGATGTGAAAATTGTTTACCAAAGTCCAAATAAATCACAATGTGTAACATAAACACCAATCCAAATCAATTTCATAACAGATCTCAAAGGAACTCACATGTGCTTCCTATCACCGTGCGCCGGCCTGCCGCGAATCCTCGCTAGCTGGGATCGTGATCGATCGTTGTGATCGTGTAGGCGCAAGTCGTCGGGACTTGTAGATGAAGGGCCATCGAATGTAGTGATCGCCTGGACAAGGGATACCCTTGACGGTGCTCGTTCGCAAGAACAGAGAAGAAAATTGTTTGGAAGATCATACAAGTCCTAACTATAACGATCCGTGTTTGTACATGCCACGTACTGCACATAGAGTTTATAAAATGATAGGCCAATCAAACAATTCAAAAACCGAACGGTAGACCAGCGGTAACGAAACATTTTACTTTGTACTAGGTCCTCGGTTCGAAACCCATCTTTACCCTTTTATCGTTTTTAACACAATTGCTAACTCGTTGGTCCCACGAACAATCGGTGACGGCTTAATCTACGACGTTCTAAAATCCGTCGTGCGGATAATTGGCGACGGTTTGCCGTGACGCGAAACGCGACCGTCATGCATTATCAAGCATACGTGACGCCCAAAACTAATCCGTCACCTATGGTTACTTTCGGTGACGGTTCTGAATTTTGTCACTAGGCAATTCATCACCGATTCTAGGATCTGTTGTAGTGACGGTAGGGTTAGGCAGGAGTCTGGTTTAGACTAGGATTTGGGTTTGGTTTTGTCTTGGTATTTTAGACTAGGGTTTGGAGGTGGCTGGCCGGGCTTTCGGGCCTGGCGGGCTGCCTCCTAAAAACAACTTAAATATTTATTTATTTAAAACGGGGCTTTTGAAATCCGTCTTTAGACGAAACAAAATATTCCGGAGACCCGGGTTTTAATTTGAAATAAAGACGGGGCGTTTAGAAAACAAAACCAAACTTTTCGAAAATAGTTTTCAAACATCCCATGCATGATGATGACGATGCTCAAATACAAGGTGGCATGATGCCATGAGCATGCGGTCATGATGATGCAATGACCAAAAACACAGTGATTTTCTAGTAGTGGTTTTTGCGGGATGCCACAATTCGACACCACTAACAAGGGATCTCGCCCTCGAGATCCGCCTCGTGGTACCGGGGAGAAGGTTGGCAATCTGAATCTTCTCGCTTCGTGTCGATCCTCGCGACACCACTAACAAAGGTTTCTTCTTCGTCTTGAATCAGCGACACCACCAACAAGGGGTCGTTGCTCGCGTTTGTTGAGAGAACACTCCGGAGAAATAAAGACGAAGATAAAGGTCTCAAAAGATAAGGCCACCTTTAACTTCCGTGGAAGGAGTGAAAATTGCATTGATCCTCCAATTCAGTGTACAAAGCGAATGATAAGAGTAGTGGTATGGTCATGACTCCATCCCGCACTCAAAACATTACTCTGTACATGAATATTTGAATTATGCAATCAACTCTTGAAATCAGACTGGAGATCTCAACAAGCGGGGTTCAGAAACAAAGGAGTGATGCAGGTCTTCATCGGATCTGATGTAGATGAGGTCATCGTGTTGGAAAACACCGGAAGGCACAAGAAGGAACAAAGAGAAGTCCAACAGATGAAGGATTCCTCAGATAGCATGTAGACCGGATGTAGAAGCACCGTTACCAAAGGAGGAAGCGAAACCCTGAAGGTACGACGGAAACCCATCCACGAGAATTCCTGGACTCGAAGAAAAGATAAGAAAGTAGATTCAAACACGCAGAGGTAAGAGGAGAACAGCAGAGGGGTAAGGAGTAAAATAAGACCTAATTAGATCTATCCAACCGATTTTCCAAAAATAGTTTTGACACTCTACTTCGGCCGTTAGCTAGGTTATCCTATAGGATGGACCAGAGGGGTATCGCAACTGCTGAGTTCTGATACCACTCTGTAATACCCTCGAATCGGCCCTATGCAAGTTTCAGTGCTTCTCGCCAAACCCGCATAGAAACGATTCAAGGACGCCCACCAGGCACTTTCGTGCGGGTGGAAAACGAAGTAATACCATTACACAACAGCCCTTGATGGGACCCACAGAACAGATATATATACAACACGACTCCAAGAGTCAAGAATATAGATATACAATACAAAGATCCAAATCACCTTGAAAACGATACGGTGTCTGGGTACAGACAAGATGCAAATTGGGCTAAGCGCCAAGTTAACCCAAATAAAATCAAAGGAGAATACCACTATACTATGCTTTAATATGCTAAAACAACGCATGATTCATCCAAGGCACATTAAGAAATCTCAATTGTTTATAACAAGTCATGCTATAGCAAAGAATACTAAGCATAAAGCCAAAACAATATCAAGCATGGCATGACAAAGCATAGGCCACAGTCAAAAACAAGCTCTCTTTACCACTTAAGCATGAACTTTCCTACTCTTTTCCAATCCAAACCAAACTATTTGAACACTAATGTATGAAAGAGGGGGTCCAACCAATTTATTCAGCAAACTAAGCAAACGAAAAACGAAAACAAAAACGAAAAATAAGACGCTCCAAGAACAACACAACTGTGCATGAAACAATAAAAATGAAGCGTTTGGAAGAAACCTAGGATTTTTATTGATGAAGAGGGGATGCCTTGGGCATCCCCAAGCTTTGACGCTTGTACTTCTTGGATATTTCTTGGGGTGACACGCGTGGCATCCCCAAGCTTGAGCTTTAGTCCATCTTTCATCTCATTACTCCTTCCTTCCATACACCTGAAAATTTTCCTTCATACAAAACTTCACACAATCTTTATTAGCAACATTAGTGCACTCAAGATAATAAGTCTTTAGGTTCAGTTCTAACACCAATAAATTCCATTAGAACACTAGATACTGTAGCACTTCCCTCAAAAATCTCAATTCTCCAAAAGAACTCAAAAAGGAACCAACAAGAAGCAAATGCAGAAAATGGCAGAAATCTATCAAACAGGCCAGCAGGTAAAGATGAATTTTTTTGAAGACCTTTTGTTGCTCAAATCAAAAAGTGTTGAACTAACAAAAGTTAGATAACAACCTGGGGCAGAAGCACAAAAATTCACGCCTCAAAAGGACGTACAGAGATTTTACATGAATTTTTACGGTGAAGCACAGAAATCTGTTTCGGGACAGCAACTTTCCCAATCATTACTTCTCTCTCATTAGAGGTTACTCTTGGCACAAAAAGCAAATAAAAAGGATAAGGAGCGGTTATTACTGAAGTAATAACTTCCAAGACTCATCTAAAATTTTTGGGTTATCTCCCAATAAGTACTTTTCTTTAACGCCTTTAAGTTAGGCATAAGAAGCAAGAAAAAGAATCAAGTGTTCTCAAATGAAGAAGCATTAAAACCAAATTTTGTTTTCATAGGAGAGGCAAAAGAAATATTCTCTCTCTTCTTAGGGAGTTGTTCTATACCTTTCTCGAGTGGGAGTTGATATTTAATGGTGCCTTCTTTCATATCAATAATGGCACCAACAGTTCTAAGAAAAGGTCTTCCCAAAGTAATAGGACAAGAAGCATTGTATTCAACATCCAAAACATAGAAATCAACGGGGACATAGGCATTGTTAACCATAATAAGAACATCATTAATACTCCCCATGAGTTTCTTTTTAGCATTATCATCAAGTGGTACATTCAAATAACAATCTTCAAGTGGAGGCAAATCAAGCATATCATAAATCCTTCTAGGCATAATAGAAACACTACTATCAAGATCACATAAAGATTTGAAATCAAAATCATTCACCTTCGTATTAATGATGGGTTCCCAACCATCTTCTTGTTTTATAGGAATAGAAGCTTTATGTTTCATCTTTTCTTCTTTAATCTTTATGAGAGCATCAGTAATGTGTTTTGTAAAGGCCATGTTCATAGCACCAGCATTAGGACTTTTAGCAACCTTTTGTAGGAACTTAATAACTTCAGAGATATTACAACCATCAAGATCAAAATCAAAGGAGATTGAGTTTTAGCCAAAGATGCTATATTTCTTTCAGCATTAGAGAGTTTTTCCTCAATAGTTTTATTGAAAACAGTTTGTTTACTAATAAACTCTTTAAGCATAACTTCAAGTTCAGAGGGAGCACTCTTATTGTTGTTGTAAGAATTTCCATAAGCATTACCATTGTTGGGAGGATATGGCTTATAATTGTTGTTACCAAAATTGTTCCTATAAGCATTATTACCATAAGCATTGTTGCCAAAGTTGTTATTTCTTATGAAGTTCACATCAACTTGCTCTTCTTGAGCAACCAAAGAGGCTAAAGGAACATTATTTGGATCAATATGGGTTTTCCCATTAACTAGCATAGACATAATCATATCAATCTTATCACTCAAGGAGGAGGTTTCCTCAACATAATTTACCTTCTTACCTTGTGGAGCTCTCTCAGTATGCCATTCAGAATAATTAACCATCATATTATCCAATAGTTTTGTTGCAGCACCCAAAGTAATGGTCATAAATGTACCTCCAGCAGCTGAATCCAATAGGTTCCTTGAAGAATAGTTCAATCCTGCATAAAAAGTTTGGATGATCATCCAAGCAGTCAGTCCATGAGTGGGACAATTCTTAACCAAAGATTTCATTCTTTCCCAAGCTTGAGCAACATGCTCATTATCAAGTTGTTTAAACTTCATTATTACTTCTCATGGATATAATCTTAGCAGGAGGATAGTATTTTCCAATAAAAGCATCTTTGCACTTAGTCCAAGAATCAATACTATTCCTAGTCAAGGAATTCAACCATTCTTTAGCTTTTCCTCTCAAAGAGAAAGGAAACAATTTCAGTTTAATAATATCACCATCTATATCCTTATGCTTTTGCATCTCACAAAGTTCAACAAAGTTATTTAGATGGGAAGCAGCATCTTCATTACCAATACCAGAAAATTGTTCTCTCATAACAAGATTGAGCAAAGCAGGTTTTATCTCAAAGAAAGTATTTTCAGCCACAGGTGGGGCAATAGGTGTGCTCATAAAATCATTGTTGTTGGTGCTAGTGAAGTCACACAACTTAGTGTTTTCAAGAGTAGTCATTTTTTTGGGTTTTCAAATAAGAAAGCAAACAAGTAGAACTAATTTTTTTGTGTTTTTTGAAGAACAAAACAAGCAAACAAAGCAAAAAGAAACTAAGCAAAACAAAAACAACAAAGTAAAGAGATTGGTTATGAGGGACTCCCCTTGTGAAGATGTCCTTAACTCCCCGGCAACGGTGCCAGAAAATCGCTTGATGGCTCAATGCACGGCGCCTAGAAAAGTGTTGATGGCTCGTGGTTGATGTAGAGCTCGTTGGGAACCCCAAGAAGAAGGTTTGATGAGCACAGTAGCAAGTTTCCCTCAGTTATGAAACCAAGGTTTAATCGAACCAGTAGGAGCAAGCAAACACCCCAAAGGTGTTACTAGCTGAGCTTTGGCAGGGCGCACTACCGGTGCTAGTAGCAACGTGGAGACCTACACAACACAACCACAGAACTTTGTCCCCAACTTGCGATGAGGTTGTCAATCTCACCGTGTTTTGCGGAAAACAAAGGATTAAACGTATCGAATGGAAAGAAGTAAAAGTTTGCAGAAAGTAAACACAAAGCAGTAAAAGATTGTAGATTGTATGTAAAAGACAAGGACCGGGATCCATAGTTCACTAGAGGTGGCTCTCCTTAGATAGATAACATGCTGGGTGAACAAATTACATCGGGGCAATTGACAAACACCGAGAAAGCAATACATGCATATACTAATCATCTTGACTCCTCTGAGACTTGATTGGGCATTACAACATAATACATAGACCGCCATCCAACTTCATCTATGACTAATAATCCACCTTTAGGTTATCGTCCGAACCCCCTCCAGTATTAAGTTGCAAGCAACATATTATTGCTTTACGAACTGCGTGTAAAGTAAACAATACAATTGTTCTATGAACAAAGGATCATTGTTTTCTCCCTAGTAGTAACAGCACATCTAGTACCTTAGAGATTTCTGTCACTTCCCCAGATTACCAGAGGCATGAACCCACTATCGAGCATAAATACTAACTCTTGGAGTTGCTAGCATCTACTTGGCCAAGATAGCTACTAACAACGGAAAGCATGCAAGATCTCAAATAACAAAGACATGATAGAATCAATAATCAATCTGAAATAGCATCTCAATATCCATCGGATCCCCGCAAACACAACATGTATGAATTACAAATAGATGATCTTGATCATGAACGGAACTAACAAGATCTAAACATGAAAGCACGAAGGAGGAGAAACCATCCATCTAGCTACTACATGGATCCATAGTCCAAGGATGAACTACTCACGCATCACACCGGAGGCTTGCATGGTGATGAAGAAGGCTTCCAGGGTGAATTCCCCTCTCCGGCAGGGTGCCAGGAAGAGCTTCAGATCCCCCCGATCTAGGGACAGAGACGAGCTGACTCTGAGACTCTTTCGTGGATTTTTGATCGGGTACCTAGGGTTTTCGTCCTGAGGGCAACTTATAGGCGGAAGGAGAGGCCGAGGGGGTGCTGGGGTCGGCCAGACCACCCCCTGGCGTGGGCCAGGCCTGGCCGCACGGCTAGGTGGTGTGACCGGCCCCTCTCCGTCTCGTATTCTGACACTTGATCCCTTCCGGAAAATAGGCACTTTGGCTTTTGTCCTGTCCAATTCCGAGAATATTCATTTTCTGACTTTCCTGGAACCAAAAATAGCAGAAAATAGGCAGCTGGCACTGTGGCTCTTGTTAATAGGTTAGTCCAAGAAATCATAATAAAAGTACTCCAAAGTTGGAACAAAACACAAGAAAGTGGATAAAACTAAACATGGAACATCAAAAATTATAGATACATTTGCAATGTATCAGGGCTTTCCCATTAACAAGCATAGACATAATAATATCAATCTTATCACTCAAGGAGGAGGTTTCCTCAATAGAATTTGCCTTCTTACCTTGTGGAGCTCTTTCAGTATGCCATTCAGAGTAGTTAACCATCATATTATCCAGAAGCTTTGTTGCAGCACCCAAAGTAATGGTCAGAAAGGTACCTCTAGCAGCAGAATCCAATAGGTTCCTTGAAGAATAGTTCAATCCTGCATAAAAAGTTTGGATGATCATCCAAGCAGTCAGTCCATGAGTGGGACAATTCTTTACCAAAGATTTCATTATTTCCCAAGCTTGAGCAACATGTTCATTATCAGATAGTTTAAACTTCATTATTTCACTTCTCATAGATTTAATCTTAGTAGGAGGATAGTATTTTCCAATAAAAGCATCTTTGTATTTAGTCCAAGAATCAATACTATTCCTAGTTAAGGAATTCAACCATTCTTTAGCTTTTCCTCTCAAAGAGAAAGGAAACAATTTTAGCTTAATAATATCACCATCTATATCCCTATGCTTTTGCATCTCACAAAGTTCAACAAAGTTATTTAGATGGGCGTGACATCTTCATTACCAATACCAGAAAATTGTTCTCTCATAACAAGATTGAGTAAAGCAGGTTTTATCTCAAAGAAAGTAGCTTCAGGAACATGTGGAGCAATAGGTGTGCTCATAAAATCATTGTTGTTGGTGCTAGTGAAATCACACAACTTATTGTTTTCAAGAGTAGTCATTTTTTGTGTTTTTAAATAAGAAAGCAAACTTGTAAAACTATTTTGTGTGTGTTTTTGATAACAAAACAAGCAAACAAAACAAAAGAAACTAAGCAAAACAAAAATAACAAAGTAAAGAGATTGGTTATGAGGGACTCCCCTTGTGAAGATGTCCTTGACTCCCCTGCAACAACGCCAGAAAAAGTTGTTGATGGCCCACATATATCGAGCTCGTTGGGGAACCCCAAGAGGAAGGTATGATGATCACATCAAAAAGGTTTCCCTCAGTTATGAAACCAAGGTTATCAATCTAGTAGGAGCAAGGAAACACCCCAAAGGTGTAGCTAGCTGAACGTTGGCAGGGCGCACTACCGGAGACAACGCACAACACAACCACAGAACTTTGCCCCCAACTTGCGATGAGGTTGTCAATCTCACCGGTTTTGCTGAAAACAAAGGATTAAACGTATCGAATGGAAGAAAGTAATAGTTTGCAGAAAGTAAATACAAAGCAGTAAACAGTGTGTAGATTGAATGTAAAAGAAAGGACCGGGGTCCATAGTTCACTAGAGGTGGCTCTCCTTAAGATAGATAACATGCTGGGTGAACAAATTACAGCGGGGCAATTGACAAACATCGAGAAAGCAATACATGCATATCAATCATCTTGACTCCTTTGAGGCTTGATTGGGCATTACAACATTATACATAGACCGCCATCCAACTGCATCTATGACTAATAATCCACCTTCAGGTTATCATCCGAACCCCCTCCAGTATTAAGTTGCAAGCAACAGATTATTGCATTACGAATTGCGTGTAAAGTAAACAATACGATTGTTCTATGAACAAAGGATGTTGTTTTCTCCCTAGTAGCAACAACACATCTAGTACCTTAGAGATTTCTGTCACTTCCCCAGATTACCAGAGGCATGAACCCACTATCGAGCATAAATACTAACTCTTGGAGTTGCTAGCATCTACTTGGCCAAGATAGCTACTAACAACGGAAAGCATGCAAGATCACAAATAACAAAGACATGATAGAATCAATAATCAATCTGAAATAGCATCTCAATATCCATCGGATCCCCGCAAACACAACATGCAGAATTACAAATAGATGATCTTGATCATGAACGGAGCTCACAAGATCTAAACATGATAGAACAAAGGAGGAGAACCAGCCATCTAGCTACTACATGGACCCGTAGTCCAGAGATGAACTACTCACGCATCACACCGGAGGCTTGCATGATGATGAAGAAGGCCTCCAGGGTGAATTCCCCTCTCCGGCAGGGTGCTGGGAAGAGCTTCAGATCCCTCCCGATCTAGGGATAGAGGCAATGACTCTGAGACTCTTTCGTGGATTTTTGATCGGGTACTTAGGGACTTGGTACCGGAGGCATCTTATAGGCGGAAGGAGAGGTCGAGAGGGTGCTGGGGTCGGCCAGACCACCCCCTAGCATGGGTCAGGCCTAGCCGCGCGCCCAGGTGGTGTGGCCAGGCCCCAGCCCCTCTCCTTCTCATATTCTAGCTCTAGATGTCTTCCGAAAAAATAGCGACTTTGGCTTTTGTCCCGTCCAATTCCGAGAATATTCATTTTCTGACTTCCTGGAACCAAAACAGCAATGAAAAAAGCGGCACCTGTGGCTCTTGTTAATAGGTTAGTCTAAGAAATCATATGAAAAGTACTCCAAAGTGTGGACTAAACACAAGAAAGTAGATAAAACCAAGCATGGAACATCAAAAATTATAGATACATTTGCAATGTATCACCCTCGCACAAAGATGCATAAGCGCTCATCTCTAAGATGGAGTTCGGGGGGAGATGGTGGAGTTGAACTCCGTAATGATCTATAACCTCGGAAAAGAAATCTAAGGGAGGAAAGCTCAGACCTCTATCCAGGTGAGTGCCGAAGTGCACTCGCTCGCCGTCGCGAGGGTTGGGGATGGCTTTGCCGAAGCCGCTCCGCCAATCACTAGCGCGGAGGAGCCCTTCTTCTTCTACGCCATGGAGCTTGTTGTCGTCGAGGATGCACGGGATCCAGACCCCGTGAGTGCTCTCCTTTTCCGCCACTGCTGCCGTCGCTGTCGTCGCTGCCGCTCCAGAGGATGATGTGGAAGCCATTTTTCTGGTGCGCACCTTAGATGGGCAGCGCTGGGAATTTCTAGAGGCAAGGGAGCTCTATGCACGTGGGAGAAGTAGGGGAGAAGGAAACGGCGCTGGGAACAGGTGAAGAAGATGAGGAAAATGAATCCTCACCCCTTATAACCGCTAGCCGCGCCAAGATTCGTGCAAATGTTACAGTAAATATGCCACGCGTCGTGGAAAGAACTGGGAAGCCCCCACATGATGATTACGCCGCCTCGATCTCCACGCACGCATTGAAACGGCGCCTCGGTTCCGCGAAAGGCGGACCCACCAACGGTCGTGCTGACAGGAAGTGTCTGACAGTGATGTGACTTGACCATGACTGGTGTCAGATGACGTCAGAGACCAAGTTCTAGCTTAGTTTGAATTTCGAGCTGGAAATCTGAATAACATATTTATAGGTCCGACTCTTTTTTGAGACCTAGATCGTATCTTTTCTTGTGAAGTTTTAGGAACCCTTCAAGATTCTACAAGCTAAAGATCAAGCTAGACGATGATGAATCCGACCTTGCATCTTGGAGGCCTCCGGGGGCTGCTGTTGGGGATATACTTTCCGGGTATCCTTAACGTACCTCACTGACCAGGGTGGCCCACTTCAGGTTAGAGCTTTGCTTCACGGGTGGCCCAATCAGGGAGAAGAACGGAGTCCAATCCGGCTACGGGAAGGCCCAGAAGACTTACCGACATAGGCCCATAGTGTTACTTGTAGTTCAAGATGTACTCTGTAACCGACTCTTAGTCGTAGCCAGATAGATCTCTCCTGTAAACCCTTGGCCGTATATCTATATAAGACGTCCTAGGGAGAGCCTTTAGGGAACCCTCACAATAGTCTACAATCTCAACTCGCACAGGCGAAACCCTTGTAACCCATATTCCGGCTCTGCCGTATTACTGGATTGCTAGCAGGAGTAGGATCCATCCAAAGCCCGTGGATTTGAACCTGGGTAAACTTGTGTGCTCACCATCCCGGAATCCCGTACGACTCACACCCCTCTCTTCCACACGCCTCGAGGACCCCCTCATGGCGTACTTGTCATCAATACGACGACAATCACATCACTTGCTTGCAAGCTATTCTTAATGTGATATCACCGAGAGGGCCCATAATATATCTATCTATCATCGGGATGGACAAATCCCACTCTTGATCCATGAGCCTCTACATAACACTTTCGTAGCACCGAACCCACCTTTATAGTCACCCTTTCATGGCATGATGTTTGATATTATCAAGATACTCTTCTGGTGTTAGTGATTAACATGATCTCATGGTCTAAGGACTAGGATTACTTCAGATGAATGTTCATCACATCATTTCACAAATGTTGTGACCTCGTTATTAATAACATCCAATATCCATGATTAGGAAACTTTGATCATCTTGTTAATCAACGAGCTAGTTCAAAGAGAGGCATAACTAGGAACTTTTTATTTGTTTATTAAACACACATGTATTAACGTTTCCGTATTAATATAATTATAGCATGCAAAATAAACATCTATCATATACTTGGAATACATATAATAACAACTTTATTATTGCCTCTTAGGGCATATTCCCTTTAATACCGCTAAGAAGGGGAACATCTAGACTACAGAATGTCCCCGAGGCAGAACAAAGTGAACTGATCCGAGATCTGGATCTGTCTTTCAAGTCAATAGATCAAGCAGGAAATATCAAGGCAAAAACGGCTCAGGCAGCAATTGTGGCCGCACAGACATACATGATCACCACCCAACCTGCATCCGATGATCCTCGCGCAACTCTCCACCGGTCAGCCCTGATGAACCTCGGCATGGTGGGAGCATCTCTCGCACAGGTAGAACAGGGAACCACACGATAACCCGACAGATCCCCATGCTGTCGCAGCATCCCTCGGCAAATAACTCACACCCGACGATCACGATCACCACATCGGGTCCACTTCGCGGGATCAGAGCCACGGAATGACGCAATAAACGATATTGTACAGCGAAGGGTCGATCGAGCTAGGTAAGAGCCTAGCGGCAGAAGATACTATGACGGTGAAAGCAAGGAAGAACAAGAACTATGCGGAGCCAGTTGCTTTATCCGATGGGTTCACAAGACTCCAGTAGCAAAAGATTTTAAACTACCTCACGGTCGTCAGAAATATGACGGCCTCCAAGAGCCCAAGCTTGGTTGACGGATTATCTGGCCACAGTTAAACTACAAGGTGGCCTCAAGGCCATCGCGATGCAAAGCTTGCAATTGCATTTAATCGGCACAACTCGCTCTTGGTTAAGACAATTACCCGAAGATTCCATCAACAGCTAGAATGACCTGGAGGACAAGTTCATTAGAAATTTCAATTCCACCTTCAAGCGACCCGCATCCCTGGAACAATTGTGTGCCTGCAAAAAAAACCAGGGGAGTCAATACAAGCTTTTGTTCAGCGGTGGAGCATTATCAAAAACTTGGCTAAGACTATATCCAATGAAAGAGCAATTGACGCTTTCAACGACAGACTTTGTCGGCAATAATTCATTGAAGAACTAGGACGAATTAAACCAAAGACAATTTCGCAACTGATAGAAGTAGCCAACTGTTGGGCCAATGGAGAAGACGCATTGGACAACAAAAGAGCCCACTCACCCGAAGAAGATAGAGAGTTGTGCAACAACAATAGAAGGTGACGAAACAACGACGGTTATAGCACACCAAGTTATGTCGCGGCCAGTTTTTCTGGAGGGGACAACCGACGAAATGATGACTATAACAATGGGTACCGCAGTAACAGGGATAACACTGGAGGAAGCCAGCCACAACAACGGTACCACTCGACAAATCGAGACCCACCTATGTCAGCAAGACAGATGTTGGAAGGGCCATGGTATATGCACTTCTACATAGACTCAACAGGGAAGAGGCGGTCCAATCATCTTCTAAAGGACTACCAAACATTCTTAAAAATGCAAGAGCTATGCAATGCAAGGGCAACCGAAGCAGCAAACCGAGGCTACGCCACTACACCTGGCGCTTTTGCTACTGGCGCACCACCACCAACAGGGCATCCGCTAGTGGGACAACCACGAAACACAGCAAACCAAGAAGATGAGTACCCCAGGTCAAAAGGAGCTATGTCGATGATCCAGAAGGGGTGACCATCCAATAGAACACAGAAGCTGATCACTAGATAAGTAAACATGGGGAAAACAGCACCACCCCCCACACCGAAGTATCTTCACTAGTCAGAACAAGAAATAAACTTCAACAGAGCTGACCACCCTCTATGGGTCCCGCGACCTGGTTAATAAGCACTAATAGTGGAGGCACAAAGTGGTGGTTTTGACATGAGCAAAGTTTTCTTGGATGCAGGAAGCAGCATCAACCTCATATACGCCAAAACTCTGCGAGCAATGAGTTGGTCCCTGACGAATCTAGCACCAATAGATACAACTTTCCATGGAATAGTACCAGGCAAAGCCAAAACTCCTTTGGGCAAAATATACCTCGACATAGTCTTCGGATCAAGAAGCAACTTCAGGCACGAAAAACTGGAGTTTGAAGTCATGGATTGGCCATCACAGTACCACGCGATCCTAGGATGACCAGCTTTCGCTCGGTTCATGGCAGTACCCCACTATGCGCATCTGGTACTAAAAATGCCAGCACCCAATGGGGTCATAACGGTAAAAGGAAGCTTCAGCAGCTCGGATAGCTACGATCGCGAGTTCAACAAAATATCAGAATCTTTTGGGATGGAGATGCAATTTGATCAACTGAAAATAGCGGATGAAGAACTACTACACGAAGCACGTAGTGAGTGAAACCCAGAAAAAGAGGAGACCTTTATTAAAGTGGATGTTTGCTATTTTGACTTATAACTCTAATCAAAACAACAGTAACTCGGTAAGAGATAATTTTAGACCATACAATATACAATAGAGTATGATTATGATGCTTAAACATATAAACATATTGAAGTGTTCCATGCATCATAACTTGTGGAACACATTTCACAAGTATGTATGCCAAAAACATAACTCAAAACCTTGTCACTTTGATCATTCTTGTTAATTTAATACTCTTCTTCATTCTGAAATTCTTTGAGCATGTCAAATGGTTTCAGACTCATGTTTCATTAAGTAAATAAACATACTTACTTAAATTCACAATGAAGTTTACGAAATAATGATATCCACTACTTGCTGAATGACAATATATCATCATGTATGATATTCAACAATTCAATGCACATTCTGTTTCACCAGAACGCGAAGATTTAGTCATCTTGCCTAATGAGGCATGGTTTACATGTGTCAAAAGATCAAGTATCTAAAGACTTCATGTTTCATCAGAATGAACCCACCACTATGACTTAAATGGTAGTCTCACTCGAAAGTAATGTCATTATTAAGTTTGGATATCTTTCAACATTTTTAATGTTTTATAAATGCTTAAACTACCATTAATATTAGTATAATAATAACTCATTCATAATCATAATGTGACCATAAAATATAGTATTCATAAAAATAGAACAACTAACTTGTCTTAACTCATATGAATAACCATCTCGCGAGATGCAAAACACACTACTAAAGTTCACACACTTATTACTATTGCAAAATTTATTCAATCCACTAATGCAAATGATAGATGTAGAGGGAGAGTAGCGTCTTCGGCCATCAACAATCTTGCTTTCCATTAACACACTCTTGTCACCTCATATCTTCCAAGCAACTATCAAGCAGTGGGTCCTGTTTTCATAAAACAAAACAAGTATCAAATACTTAGTAAACTGCAATAAGTGTTTCTAAGAAAAACATTTATAATATGTGTATCAAATATACCTTCTCCGTTGATGACTTCCTCTGCAATTGGTTCTACTTTCAGAGTTCTCAACTCAGCCAAGAATTCATGAAAGGTGAACTATTCCAGTCGGATGACATAGGCCAATACAATACCTTTGTAGCTCGGAGGAAGCAAACACAAGACCCCATCTATCGCTAATCTGTCTGTCATCCAGTAGTCCAAATCATACACAAGGCACCCATGAATCCCATGCATGATTGCAAAGTGACTCTCTAAGCAGGTGTTTTCTTCCATCTTAGTTGAAACAAACTAGTCCAAAAACTCATACTTCATAACCCTGACTTGCGATATGAAGATCAACGCCTTCGGTTCATCGACCATCTCATATGCGTTAGTGTTGAAGAAACACAATCGTAGCTTAGACTCCATGGAATAAATCATGGCGCATTGGACTATTATGGAAATGTCATGGCGAGTACGATAATCATCATAATCTTGATCACTCGCGGAGTCCTCAGGAAAATCTCCTAGCGATTCTTGTATCACGTAGATCATGTCACTTACTTTGAGGATATACCTCAGGCGTTGGTACCAATCAATGAAGTTATACCCATCTACTTTAAGTTCCTCATCATGCAAGAAAGAGCCAAAATATACATACATGTTGGGTATGACAGAATCTACAAGGATATTTGCAAAGATATTAAGACTAAGTTCATAATATGAGTTCAAGTTATAATCACATTATTAAACGAGCTCCCACTAAATCTATCATCCCTAAAATATTTTAGTGATTACACGACCCTAATCCACTATAGCACTCCCGATCGTCACAGCTGACATCCTAGTTACAAAGGTGGACATCGAAATGTCGATCACATCATTCATGTGACTCATGCTTGATCTTTTGAGTACTCGTGCTCCAATTCCATGTCTATACATGCTAGTCTCGACAAATTAACCTTAGTGTATTTTCTATGTAACATGGCTTACACCTACCGTATGCGAACGCCAAGATGTGGAACACCCGACCGTCACGACATGCTTCATAACGGGGAACTTTATTAGTGGTGCACACTAAGGGAGACCACTTTTATTGGTATTAAATTAAGGGTCATCTTATAATGCCACCATCGAGTATCTAATACTAGCACTAAATAAGATGCGTAAAAGATTAACAACACATGCAGTTATAATGTGTTGCGTGATATGGTCCTTCATTATGATGCCTTGATCTCTATCGAACGCTCTGGTATGATCTTCATCTTGCCCACCAACATAGCGCCAAGTCTACCGACGCGCCCAGTTGGTCGTCCATCATCATGATGATGACTACTACAACTTAGAAACAGCAAGTAAGACTGCTTTACATCATGATCTCGACACCCATGCCAACTAATAAAATGAACAACCAAATGGCTCATGCCAATTTCTTTACATAAAGTGCATTTCATATAACATATAAAATTCACATCATGACCATATCATATCATATGCCCCTGCAAAATAAAGTTAGTCGTCTCTACTTTATCTCTGGTATGTTTTACATGGCGGCTAGGGCTTTTGTGTTAGAACCGTTTCATACCTACGAACTTCCAACCAGAACATTGATCAAATTATTACTCTATGACATCCCATTTGAGGCCCTCCGTATCATACCAACTACTGTAAGAGAGACAGACACCCACCAACCGCATATATGGTACAAGCCATATGTCAAGTGTGGAATCAGTCTCGTGTAAGATTATACATAAGGTTGGTCTGAGCCGCTTTATCAAACAATACCGCAATACGAGCAAGTACACATGAGAGAATAACAATTATAGGATCAATGCCCACATTCAACATATGTTCTAAACGTACAACCATAATTATGCATAGATCGACTCTGATACCACTGTAGAGGTTCACAACAGAAAAAAAAATATTCTAACTAGCATAAGCCAACTGCCAAGATCTATCTAGGAGTAATGTTGTAATGGGAAGATTTCGGTGACATAACCTTATAGACCGAAAGCGTATAACATTCACGATGGATTTGTATGAAGTAGTCAAACGACATAGCCTATCTCAAGGTCGCTTTGATCCTCACACAATGACTAGATGCCACAACTGACAACACCTCCATGGTTTCCCACACGTACGATTCTCAACAAAGACTCCTGATTCTCTGGTCCAACCGAGATTGTGGAAGTAGATCTTTTGTATTGGGGATCCAATAGTGTGACAACGTGTCGATGGTGAAGTCATATCCCACGTGCACAGTTCTACTTGGAACCGTGAGCACGAAAGCCAATGAGGGAGAGAGAGGAGTCACAAGCAAAATGCATTGTGGCTTGGGAATTGTCTGTCTCCCCTTCCCCACGTGCCCCCTCTCTATATAGGGGGAGGGGAGTGTGCCCTAGGAGGATGTGATGGTTAAGGGAGGTGGAGGCGGCGGGCAGCGGTGGGCCCACCCCGTGTGCCCCAAACCCTAGGGCCAGCTGGCCCTCCTTTTCCTCTTGGGTGGTGCCCCTTCATGGGCCAACCATCCAGGAGGGCCCCATTTAGGTGGGCTGCACCTAATATCGAATATTAAATATTTTTTAATATTAATTCCATTAGTTAATATTGAATACACATTATTTAATTCCCTATGCTCTGAAACACCTTTCGGATCACTGCAAAGAACCTTCGGATCCACACAAAACATTTCCAGTTCTCTCTTCTATTCTCTTTGGTAATCTCGATTATTCCAAAACTATCCCCAATGCGTCATTGAATCCTTGAGTGTGTTACCTTACGGTTTAAGAATACTGTAGACATGATCGAGACGCTTCTCTAACCAACGATCATTAGCAGGACCTAGATGCCCATAATGACTCTACGCATTCCACGATTATATGTCGTTGAACCATAAACATCGAGTTAAATTCCTTTTGTTACTTTAATACCTGACTTGTCGGAGATATGATCATCGATATCATCAATACCTAGGTCAACCTCGTTACCGACAAGTGCCGCTTAACTCGCTCCCGTGATATTCCATCATCATGACCTAGACATACGCTGCGCAGCTTCATGGATGTAGTCTCACCGAGTGGGCCCGACATATCTTCGCGTAACACGGGAGAACAAATCCCGATCTTGATACATACGCCTCAACCTATCCCTTCGGAATACCTGATAAACACGTTTACAATCACCCTGTTATGGTGTGACGACTGATGTAGTTAAGACAACATCAACTGATAGTGATTAGATATGATCTCATAGTCTAAGGAGTAGGTTACTTCGTTTTTCTAATTACCGAAACAATCAACTTTGTGGCTTGATCTTGTTGCAATTTTTTATTGCGTATGTGTGTCCATCATATCATTCACTTGATGACATGGTCTCATTGTCAATTGGCATATATTTCCATGATCAAGAAACCTTGATCATCATTTTACCAATGAACTAGTTGAATAGAGGTTCACTAGGGAGATGGTTTGTTTACATACCACACGTGTACCAATGTTTTTAATTGATACAGTTATAACATGACATAAAACTTATTATGAACTAATGAAATATGATAATAAATATACTTTATTATTTGCCTCTAGGGCATATATCCAACAATTATCATATTTCCTGTTGATGATAAATGTTTATATTCTATCCTATAATTATATTAACCGGAAACATTATACGTGTGTGGTTTGATAAACACTGCATCTCTAGTAAGCCTCTACTTGACTAGCTCGCTGATTAATGATAGTTATGGCTTTCTAACCATGGACATGTGTTGTCAATTAATAACAGTATCATGTCATTAGGAGGATGTCATGATGGATAGAGCCAACTAAGGAAAACAATTAGAGAATATCATTAACAAAGTTTAAATTACCAAAGCTAATAAATATCAAGTATCCTAATCCTTAGAACATGAGATTATGTTATTTACTAGTGCTGGAAGAATGCTTTGGGGACATCAACCATCAGGGTGACCATAAAGTAGTCGTTCAGTTATCTAAAATTTCTTGTTGAGTTGCATGAATCAAGATAAGGATTTGTCTCTCCATATGATGGAGAGATATATTATGGTCCCACTTGGTAGCACACATCCTATATCATTTTCAAGCACGTGACTACTGCGTTAGTCACAAGGGATGTTGTATTACGATACGAGTAAATAGTACCTACTGGTAATGAGATTGCACTAGGTATAGTGATCAAGAGTGTTGATCATGGAGTATCGTAGTACCTACCGGTAATGAGATTGCACTAGGTATAGTGATCAAGAGTGCTGATCATGGAGTATCGACGATCAGATCTCGAGCAAGTAAAATATCGCGAAACAAAGGGGATGGAATATGAGATTGTTTTGATCCTCGACATTATAGTTCAAACCAATAAACATCTTTGTTGAATATGTGGAAGTCATTAAGAACATCTAGGTATCACTAATGATTATTGATCGGAGAGGTGTCTCAAACATGTCTGCATGTTCTCGAGCCCATAGGGTCACTCAATACATATTGATAACATTATGGTAGCTCTGATATATTGATAATGGTGATACCAAAGTTTTTTCAGAGTCTCGGATAGGATCCAGGACACGGCGAGGAGCTCCGAGGAAGTCCAGACATAAATATTTTTATATGGAAAGTGGTTTTAGGGTTTCGGGGAAGTTTTAGATTTTTTTTAGTCCAGTACCAAAATGTTCTAGAAGGTTCCAATGGGTTTCATGGTGGGGCCCACCTTCCCTAGAGGGTCTACATGGACCTGAAGGGTGGCGCGTCCATCCCTACATGGGCTTTGATCCCATCTACATCTCCATCGAGTCTTGCTGGATCAAGAAGAAGGATACATACGACACCGAGTCGTCAGTGTGCTAATCTTGGAGGTGTGGTCTGTTGCGGGTGCTGGATTGGATTTGTTCATGAGTAGGACTTCATCAACCAATGTTGTAAACTTTTTTTGCTTGTTTTTGTCAAGGGTACGACGTTCTTACTCATATCGTTACTTGCATCCACCTTAGATTGGATCTTGGTTTTTGCCTGCTTTTTGAGAGATTTTTTGTTTTTTGTTGCCCATTCACCATCGGTGGCACTGGAGCGGATCTATGCCTAGTTTCATTGTACGAGTAGACACAATTTTGTGGGCATTGATTGTTCTATTGCTACCCTTTTTTTCTTATTTGCGAAGGAGCATGCCTGAACCGCGGGCACACGTTCGATTTTTCGAGGCGTGAGCGATCTTCCATGCCGCACACGGAACGACACGCTCTTAAAGAGTAAATTACATTCTAGTACCAGAATTGGGACTAGGATAACAACTTAGTGCCACTTTTGCAATTTTTTGATGATAAGTTATAGACAGGGAACCTTTTTTTGGGCTAATCATCTTTTAACAGCAAAGCTAACAGAATGAGCCCACAATTAAGCGATGACATGGACGTTGGGCACAACTGTCATCCCTCTCATCTTCTTCTCCTCCTCTCTCTTTTCTCTCATATCCTTCTCCCTCTCACAGTTGTTCTCCCTACCCCTTCCTAGCTCCATCGTTAAGCCGATGACCTCCATCGTTGCCCCCATCTTCCCTACATATGAAATTGAAGCCAAGCTTTCCTAATCGACGCCACCGTCCATGCCCTCTCCATTGAGTGGTAGTCGTCATTGATGACGCCGCCTCCGATCTTTCCTAAGGTGGCTGACCTTCCCCTTGCATTCCTGGTGAGATCCTGCTCCTCCTGGTACTTCTAGCTTGCCCGTTCGAGCACCATAGTCACTTGTCGTCGATCATCATCGTCTACCGTGCAACCGCGTCGTTAGCAAGGTTCCAATGACCTTTTACTTGTGGTGCTGCGCTCTTTTGGTTCTCCTTGAACTCTCAAGTCAAACACACCCGCCAGTGTAGCCCTGCATGGCCCCTTCCGCGGCATCCTTGGATGTGGTGAGGGCCTCAGGACCGCGGTAATCACACGACGCCGGCGGAGGATAACAGGAGGGGTGTGGCGAGAGGTAGCAAGAGGGGGTGGTGGTGGGAGATAGCATAGGGGGCGGCAGGAGGTACAGGAGGAATGAGAAGAGATATAAGAGGATGACATGTGGGACCCAACACTTACATATGGCCCCGGGTCCACGTCATCCCTTACATGTGGGTTTATCCTGTTAGTTTTGCTGTTAAACCACGATTAGCCAAAAGGTGCTCTGTTTGTACAGCTCATCCCAAAGAATGCAAAATAGACACTAAAGTTGTTACCCTAGCCCGAGTTATGGTACAGTACTGAATTGTAATTTACTCGACTCTTAAAATATCCGTTTTGTACTGGTGATATCACCTATCGTTTACTGAATTTGTTAGCCATTTCATCATAAATCAAAATTGTGGTGGAGTTTGGGAGAGTTAAAACGTGACTTTACGCATTTTGGGATGGAAGAAGATCTCCGTACATGAGTCACTAGGTGTACCTACCTAGCGTAGATCTGGGCCATTGGGCATGCACGTACTCCGACAAAGAAAACACGAGTAGGCGACAAGACCTTTTCGGTCCGTTCCGTTGCGTCGATGTCATGTCAGGGTAGGTATGTACGTGTACACCCAGAGGCGTCGCGCGCGCCATCACTCGCATGTACTGTACCTACAGGAGCTCCATCGGCGGCCCACGGAAGCTCTGCTGTGCTCGCACCATCGCAGGGGACTGAGATCATGAATACTCCATTTGCGTCGTTGTATCTGAACATGGAGTGTGTTGTCGCAACCGGCCTCTGACAGCTTATCCGCTTTGTTCGAATCGATCGTTGCTGCCAACATTACACCTGTGCTAGTATCTCAGTTTGGGAGGACCATGCGAGTCGGCCATGCTAGCATGCGTCCGTGACATCAACCAGCTAGCCACGTGTACAGAGCTACGGAATCATGTCTACTCTGCAACTTTGCGTGCACCGGTCCAAGAGCAAGAACAAATACATACATGTTCGATTCGAATCAGATTAGTTATCATTTTTACACTAATTTTTAAGCACTCTACATTTCACGTGCAGAAAGTATAGCGGTGATATTTGCGGCCTAGCGATAAATGTTGCTGTCAACAAGACTAAATCGTTGAATAGATAACCAACCGATGAAAGCTGCAACGAGCACACCAAGTGAAATGTGCAATAAAAACATGGAAAATGGTACATCTCCCTCAGGAATCACGCGACGCGATCGTCCGCATCCCGCACGTCCCCCCACGTGGCTGGAGCGGGAGAAAACGATGCCCTGATAGGTCCACCTATTGCTTATCTTTCCCCAAGACGAATCCCTCCTCACCTTTCTCCTCGTAACCTTTTTCTCCCCACGCAATTCTTCTGCTCGAATACCATGACCGATGTCAGCCTACCAGACACCACCCAAGCGCCGCCCCGTGCCACCACCACGCCAGCACCACCCTGCCGGTTCACCATGCCGACGCCTCCCACCATCTCCTTTCCTCCACGCTCGATGACGCCTCCTGCTGCTCCCCATCTCTCACTCTAAATTAACTCACGCGAGAATAGGCGACAACGGCAGGGCGGCCAGCGTTGCTACAGGAGGCGACCGGGCTTGCTACATGGAGCTGGCGGCGTTGCTACAGGCAGCTAGCGGTGTTGCTATAGGAGGTGGACGGACTTGCTACATAGAGATGGCGGCGTTGCTACAGGAGGCGGACAGACTTGCTACATAGAGCTGGCGGAGTTGCTACAGGAGGCGGCCAGACTTGCTACATGGAGCTGGCGGCATTGCTACGAGACGCGGCCTGACTTGCTGCATGGAGCTGGTGGCGTTGCTACAGGAGACGTCCGAACTTGCTACATGAAGCTAGCGGCACTGCCACGGCGCGCGGTGGTACGAGTGCCTTTGCTACCTGCGGCGAGTGTCTTTGCTACGAGCCGCAGATGTCCTTTTTACCTATGTCGGGTAGTTTTGCTACAAGCGGTAGATGGCCTTGATATGAGCGCTGCCGCCGCCACCTTGGCAAAGATGTGACCCGTCTTCTCAAGCGATGGCATTTTTATTGTTGCGGACGGGGAAGCCATGGGGCTGCAGGGGGGGAGAGAGAGAGCGGGGTAGGGATGAGGGAGTCATACACGGTAGATATGGGTCCGTTATTACAGGAGAGGGATAGAGAGATAGGAAGGAGATGCATGCGTTGACAAATCAATTAGGATCCGACGGCCCAAAACAACTCAATCCTACGAATCCAGACCTAGGGGATCAAATTCCCCGCATAGCACCGTCCTAAAAATATCCACCTGATGATTTATATATGGAAAAATTGAAAAGCTGATGGAATGTGTAATCCCCTTGTGGAAATCTACCACGAGTTAAGGAAACGTGAAGCTAGATTATAGGCATGTGTTAACGTGTAACACTGTACAAATGCAACGATGAACATGTCGAACCAGGACGGGTGGCACACATGGTACTGTTTACTACCTGTTGGTCCAGACATGGATCGACAACAGTAGCTGTACATGCTACTACTACCTACCACCCCCGTGTATCATGGGCGTCCACTTCTACGACACATCTCCAAAATGTGTCACCATCTCTCGCCCACACACATAAACACAGCCTCGCTTGCACCTTGGTCCATACAACGAATGCACGCGCGCGCACTCAGGCCATTGACACTGCACCATGAGGTGCTAGCTAGCTGAGCTCTGAGATAGCTCGCGAGCGCGCCGTGTCGCCATGAACTCATCCTCGAAGAGCCCCAGTCCCAGGACGCCGTCGCCACGCGCTCGCGGCGCCGCGCCGTTGGCGGCCTACAGCGCCGAGCACGCGCGCTCGTCCCCGGAGCCGCGGGTTTTCGACGACACGTGCATGGACGACGTGGAGAGCTTCGCGCGCACCGTGGCCGCCGTGAAGTCCAAGCCCCGCCCGGACCTGCTGGCGAGCGTGCTGTCCCACTACGCCGCCAAGTGGCTCCCGGAGGTGGCCTCGTCCGCCTCCGGCCGCTTCCTCCTGCCCCCGGAGAGCCCCACCGCCACCTGGCTCAAGAAGCGGCTCCTCCTGGAGTCCCTCGTGGCCGCGCTCCCGCCGCCGGACGCCCCGGCCGACGACGGCATCACGTGCGACTTCCTGCTCAGGCTGCTCCGAGCGGGCAGCATGGTGGGCGCGGACGCGGCGCTGCTGCGGGAGCTGGAGGCCCGCGCGGCGCGGCGGCTGGACCAGGCCTCGCTGGCCGCCGTGATGGTGCCGGCGTTCGGGCACGCGCCGGTCACGCTGCTGGACGTGCCGCTGGTGCTGAGGCTGGTACGCGGGTTCCTCAAGGAGGGCGGCAAGGGCGCCGGCGGCGGCGCCGGCGCGAGGGTGGCGAGGCTCGTGGACGCGTACCTGGCGGAGGCGGCCCTCGAGGCCGGGCTGCGGCCCACCGAGCTGGAGGAGCTCGCCCGCGCCGTGCCCGCGCACGCGCGCGCCGCGGACGACGCGCTCTACCGCGCCGTCGACACCTACCTCAAGGTGTGCATGCACTCTCTGTATCGTCTTTCTTGATGTTGCGGTTTGTACTTTTGGTCAATTGCCAGAAGACTGCGTGAGAACTTGTGAGGCAAGTACATTTGTTTTTGTGTTTGACCGCTGCATTTTACATGGGACAGTGCACCGGCGAGGTACATGACATAGAGTAATATTCTCGTATAAAGATCATACAGTACAAAAAAAATAGTACTCTCTCCTATTCATATTACTTTGTCATTTAAATAGTTGTATCTAGACAAGTTTTAGTGCTAAGTAATATGAATCGGAGGGAGTATATATGATTAGTAGCCAAACATTTACCACCTTTTTCCATCAAAATTGTGACAAGAAAATAAAATAATCATCTTTAAAAGTTCCAAAAATTCTAGAAATAAATTATGGTCATAGTAAATGTTGTGGGCTACAAAAAAATAAAAAAATCCGAAATAATTTAGAGATATGAAATCCTTACGTACTAATTCACTGTGTATACTCCGATCCACACTTTTATTATTTTTATGTAGCTCGTAATACAAAATATTTTGAATGATATTTTGCATGTCCGGATTTTTTTTCAATTCTTTTCAAACACAAATAGTATGATTTTCTATTTTTTCTGAATTTTCAAAAGGGGGGATCCCCACCTGAATTTGTATATATCAGCAGACCCAAATGGTCAGATGTTTGCAAGGAAGAGGGTGAGAGAGAGGATTACAGGGAACCGGCAGGGCCGTGGCCGAGGCCCTGGCAGCCCGATGAAGAATATACATAACTATACAGTCTGAATTTGGATCCATTGTTATATAACTAAGCAGACCCAAACTTGTCTCGACAAGAATTATCCTTCTTTTCTTGTACAGTATGATGAAGAACAAATATTAGGAGAGGAAGTCACGTGAGCTCCGGCTGCTAAATAACAAAACATTACCTGTTACCACACTTGGCAATAGGCGGATATCTAATTAATGCCTCTTGTTTTCTACTAGTACACTAGTAATCTACTACTACATTTTGTCCTCATCCACACTGTCTGGGGGTTCATCTCTGGACGGAGTTGTCAGGTAAGATGTGCCTGCAACTGTTTCAGGAATATTGCAGACACGAGCAGGCAAGCGTGTAGTGTAGATTTTACTAGGAGTACTACTGTACAGCTTTTTGGCCGAGCTGCCATAGCAGCCAAGATCCATCTTTCGATTTCATGGGGAAACTGTAGCAGTTTCAGATTGAAAATTGAAACGCAAGCAGACAAATCAAAGTGGATTTTTTTCCATTGTTCTCTGAATTTTCACAGTGTTGTTCCTGTCATCCCAAATCTTGGCATTGCTGCTCGCTGCACAAGTGCAGAGGATAGAGTCGCATGCCAGAGTAATCATGCTATACTCCAAACATCAGAATAGAACATCATCAAAATGCTCATTCCGAAAGTTTGCGGAAACTGCCTTGGGCACCGGTGTCCCTGTTTTTTTAATTTAAAACTTGTATATTTTGATCTCTAAAGATTCTGAAAATAAATATAAATAAATATACATACATCTAGAATGTACGACAACAATTTCGTCTAAAAATATGTTGTATTTTGGGCTACATAAAAAAACAAATTTCTGACAAAACATACTCCCTCCTACCCAAATTAGTTGCCTCGGATTTGTCTAAATTTAAATATATCTATACTTGTTTTAGTGCTAGATATATCCGAATCTACACAAAACCAAGTCAACTAATTTGGGTCGGAGGGAGTACATATTCTAGTCTTATGTACGGTCTGAAATCTGTTTTTTCCATTAGCCTAAAATAAAATGATGTTTTTACTGAAATTTCACACAAATATGTGGACCATGTAGATGTATTTTCGAGAAATTTTTCTAATTTTTTGAACTATTTTTTTATTTTTTCCTTTTTTTCAAAATGAAGGGAACACCTGTGTCCATGTGCACCAAATCTCCGCTCGAAAGTTTGGTATGTCTGTATGATGTAAAATTTGTATCACGAAAGAAGATGGCCATTTTTCATTTTTGACTGGAGGACGGTCATGTTCTGAACTTCTGATGTACTACCACTGTACCAGGCACACCCGGGCGCCGGGAAAGAGGAGCGGAAGTTGCTGTGGAGGCTGATCGACCCGCGGAAGCTGTCGGCGGAGGCCGCGGGGCACGCCGTCCAGAACGACCGGCTGCCGGTGCGCTCCGTGATGCAGGTGCTCTTCTCGGAGCACGGCAAGCTCAACCGCCTCGCCGACCTGGGCGCCTCCTTCAGCGGCGCCAACCCGGGGGCGGCGCTGGACCCGCACTCCGGCAGCAGCGCCCGGTGCCCCTCCAAGCGCGAGGTCCTGGCGCAGCACCAGGAGATGCGCCGCCTGCGCGAGGACGTCGCCAGGCTCCAGGTTCTCCGACATTTTCCAAATCCGACATTCAATGATCGATGCGGCATAATGTTGCCGGTGCTGACATGCTTGGAGCTGCAGGTGCAGTGCAGCGCGCTACATGAGCAGGTGGAGAGGCTGGGCTCGGAGAGGAGGCGGCGCGGCAGCGGTGGCAGCGGGTTCAGGTGGAGCACGCTCTGGTTCGGCGGCTTCGGGGGCGGCATGAGCGCCGATGCCGCGAGGATCGAGGACTCGGAGAGCGGCATGGAGCGGCGGACGCCGGCGAGCGGGATGAAGAGCAGGGCCGGCCTGGCGACGCCGACGCCCACCCGGCGGACCCCCAAGTGGCGCAAGTCCATGTCTTGATAGAACGAGATGAGATGAAGCCGGCACGAAGGGTGTGCATTTGTTTCTGCTTCTCCTTTGGTTACAGTTTCAGCTTCAGTCCTTCCGTGAAGTTGGGTTTGGTGTTACTGCAAATGATATTATATCTCCTGGTATTCAGATCAAGAACAAGATGAATTTAAGAGTTCAGCTATATCTTTTCCGGAAATCAAAAAATAGTTAGTTGTACACACACCAATCTGATCACAGAAGGGTGATCACTAACCTTAAATGTTCAGTTTTCACGGGCGGAACTCTACTAACTTGTTCATCTACAGAAGCAAATAATTTCTGAATATAATCTGATTTTCAGAGATCAACAAATAGTTTTACACATATAGTCTGATGACACAGGGTGATCACTAACCACAAATGTTCAGTTGCACATGTTGCAGCTGAACATCAGGCAGAACTCTGGAAACATATAGTCTGATAACACAGGGTGAATCACTAACCACAAATGTTCAGTTTCACATGTTACAGATAGATGAACCTCAGGCAGAGCTTTTGAAGCCCCTCACTAACTTGTTCAGCTACAGAAGCAAATAATTTCTGAATATAATCTTTTTTTCACAATCAACAAATAGTTGTACACACACAGTCTGATCACACCAGGGTGATCACTGACCACAAATGTTACACAAGTTACAAAAGACTGAGCGTCTGACAGAATTCTGTCTTCTATGCCTCAGTGGCTCACTAACTTATTCAGGTATAGAAACAAATAATTTTAGTTCACACAAACGTAAACACATGTTGAAAAGAATAAACAGGCTGAGATTGCCTCATTTGTGTACTGCTTTCTTGAGAGCCTGCTTGCATTTGCTCAGGAACTTGCTGCTGCTTGTGGACACCGAATTCTCATAGCCGTATTGGCTGTCATCGTCACTGGCCACCTTCTGTTTCCTGTCCACACCTCTTCTCATTCCCAAGATCTTGGAAGGCGACGAAGGCAGAGACCGGAAACCCCTGCCGCTGTCAGACCTCGGGAACCAAATCTTCTTTTCCACTTTCTCCTCCTTGTTAGTTTCAAAGCTATTCCTGCATCTTGGAGTGCCATGGTGAGTAGCGGTCTCGCCACCGACTTCGACGATTTCTTCAGAACATTCAGTGATTTCATTCCTACAGTTCTCATCATCGGCGATTCCGCTTTGTATTTCCTGCTCATTTGTGTACTGCTTTCTTGAGAGCCTGCTTGCATTTGCTCAGGAACTTGCTGCTGCTTGTGGACACCGAATTCTCATAGCCGTATTGGCTGTCATCGTCACTGGCCACCTTCTGTTTCCTGTCCACACCTCTTCTCATTCCCAAGATCTTGGAAGGCGACGAAGGCAGAGACCGGAAACCCCTGCCGCTGTCAGACCTCGGGAACCAAATCTTCTTTTCCACTTTCTCCTCCTTGTTAGTTTCAAAGCTATTCCTGCATCTTGGAGTGCCATGGTGAGTAGCGGTCTCGCCACCGACTTCGACGATTTCTTCAGAACATTCAGTGATTTCATTCCTACAGTTCTCATCATCGGCGATTCCGCTTTGTATTTCCTGCTCATCTGCAGCGTTCTCCTCGGCAGCATCATATTCTTCTGAAGAATGGTATACGTCGTTTTCTTCTTGTTGGTCCTCCATGAGCATATGAAGCCACTTATCCACATTGCATTTACCACCGTGGTTCATGTTTTCATTGTCTTCTGATCTGCCAACACGTCGAGGGTGAAGCGCTTCATTCTTTTGAAATGGCAGTGACTGCTCCATGGGATACCTTGGCATTCCGTATGTGCCGGTCGCTCTATATGGAGGATTTGGTGGAACAGATGAGGTCCTGGGAAATGAGACTGTCTGGCCAGCATAAGATTTTTCAGTCTCAGACTCAAGCATGGTTGCCTTGCTCCTACCATCTCTTGACCTGATAGGTGTACCAGCAACACTCCTTGATGCAATGGTGTCCTTTCTTTCCCTTCCCCTGCTACGCTCCCTAATCGCAGACTGTTCTAGCTTCTCCCTCACTGACACTCTTCCTCTTTCAGTGTAACATATGTTCTCTTCAGTGGAGATGGACCTTCTTGGGAAGTTTATCACCTTGGAAGGTTCATTATTGGCATAACCCACTGTTGAAGTTCCTTCTCCAATTTCTTCTTCCTCTAGGGAAATGTATGCATCTGAATTTCTCTGATCCTGCTCCAGGAAAACTCTCAGTTCCTGTTTGAGAGGGCTGCTCCTCAATCTTCTTTCTGGTAAATATCTTGCACTCTCACAGTGCCTTTCCTCTGGAATTTCATCATCAACCCGGTACCTCTTCCTTGCCTGATCAATGAAAGGCTTCACCTGCCTCTCCAGATCATCCTTGTGCTGGTACTTCTTGCGGAGCTCGGTTTCAGACGAGTCACACATTGCTCTCTGGGCCTCAAGTCTAGCCATCAGAGTACTAGTTGCAGCTTGGTTCAGCCTAAGCTGTTCTTTGTACACAACACTCCTGCATTTTTGCACCAGAAGCAAATTAGATTCAGATAAACTATCAGCTCTTGGTTCTGTGTTCATAGGATGGTCCTTACTGGTGCATGGCGTCTCTGATCATCTTCTCCAGCACGGCCTTGTAGTTGGACTGGGCATCAGCCAAGCGACGGCACTTCTCTACTCGCCGACGCCTCTTGATCAGCTGAGCCTCCAGGTCCTGGATGGCTATCCTCTCCTCCTCATTCTTCTGCTGCATCTCTGTCACCTCATTCTCCAATTCGGTGAGCTCAGCTTGCTTCTTCTTGGACTCCTCTCGTTGCCTCAATGAGTCCCTAGCCATGGCTATGGACATGTAAGGGTTGCTGATGTAGCCGTCGACATCTGTATTATTGTTCTCCTTCGTCGAATTATTAATCCCATGGCCATGGGCTGCCACGTTCTCATCCTTTTCAGCCGAGAATTTCTTTGCAGCTGCAACAAGAACACTCAATTAATACGAGTCGTATGCGATGTGATATCCAAAACGAGGGAATTAATGCAAGAAGTTATCTACAATCGCGTACCGATCAGAGGGTAGTTGGACCTGACTGGCCTGTTGGCGTCGATAGATTTAAGCACCGAATTGTCCGAGCCCCTGGAGGAAACAATGGCGGCAGGCGCGAGGCCTAGTTTCTTCTTCATCTCGGAGAAATGCTGAGGGAATACATGTGCCTCCACCGCCTGCAGCGAGGTCAGCTCTTCGCCGGCGCCGTCAGCGAACAAGAAGGCGAATGCTCTGTTCCTGCACAGTTTTCAGAACAATCCAGCTGTATTCAGCGCAAAACTGAAAGTTGTCGACGCAGGCAGGACAGGACAGTAGCAAAGGCAGAACGGCGGCAGGGAGGTCGCTGCGCTGCTGACCTGAATTCTTGGTTCTTGGAGGCGAAGATGGAGAGGAAGTGGTTGACGGAGATGCCGAGCTGCAGATCCCACCAGGGGACGAGGAACTCGAGCTTGTTGTGCCTCTTCCTGGCCACCTGCAGCTGCACGATCCGCAGGTTGCTCGGGACCGTCCGCCCTCCTCCTGCGGATAAAAATTTCAGAAGTTCAGAACCATAGATCGTAGAGCCGACGCATCAGGAGAAGGTGAAGGTGAGATCGTTGTGCTTACTGGCGCAGGGGAACCAGTGGGTGACGTCCCACGCGAGCGGCGAGGCGGAATCGGCGTGGAGGTAGAGGACGTTCCCGTAGGCGTCGACCCGGAAGAGCGCCGGGTCGAAGCCGGCGTTGCCGAGGTGGTCGAGCTGCTTCCAGAGGAGGTTGGCGAAGCCGCGCGTGTTGGCGGAGGGGACGGCCTCCGGGTCCAGCACCGGGAACGTCTCGTTCAGGTCCTTGGCGCGCAGCGCCTGCGCGGGACAGGAACTCCCGTCAGATCAGATCACGGCGGATTCGAGCGGCGGGCGCGTGCGTGCGTGCGTGCGTGCGTTACCTCGTGGGGCTGGAGGACGTAGGGGAGGAACGCGTGGGGCGGGCCGTGGGCGTAGGGGAGGCCGAGGGCGCCTCCGGCGGCGCCGCGGCAGAGCCTGGCGTAGGCCTTGGGGTATCCCAGCGCGTCGTCGACGGCTCTCTCCTCCTCCGTGAACGCCGCCATCGATCCAGTCTCCTCGTGCGCCTCCGGTGGGATGGTAGTAGTACGTGGCAGTACTGCGGACAGATGTATCGGGATCAGGTGCGCGGTGACGCTGTGGTGAGTGCGGTCGGGAAGCGGCGGCGGAGGAGTAAAATACAGGTGAAGTTTTTCTTTTCTTCCGGAGGAGCGGAGCGTTGCGGTGCAGTGCAGGTCTCGGCGTGCAACGGTCGAGACGGATGTGGACCGTAGAGAGCCGTTGGGGTATGTTCAAACTGGGCACGTGAGGTGCACGTTGGGGTGGGGTGAGTGAGCCAGTGAGGGTGGTCTGTGGCCGCCTGTGGGCTGTGGTGGTGGACCGACGGCAGCAGGGCGCCAGTTTTTCCCGTCGAGTGCGTACAACTGGAGTATAGTGTACGAGATAATGCTGGTATCTTTTATTTATGGCGGTGTTTCTCGACATCAATGCCATAATGAGTTGGCGTTAGTTTCATCCGTGCATGTTGCGAGTAGTACTCCCTCTATTCACAATTACCTCGCGTTCTGGGTTTAATCAAAGTCAAATTTTGCAAAGTTTAACTAATAATATGAGAAAAAATATCAACATCCATGGTTCCCAATACATATAATATGAAAATATAGTTTATAATAATGCTAATACAATACTTTTTATGTTGTTAATATTGATATTTTTTCCTAACAATATGGTCAAAGTTTATAAAATTTGACTTTGACTAAACCTAGGATCTTGAATAATTGTGAATGAAGGACAACAGGGTCGAAGTCGGCGGTTTTTTTTTCAGCAGGCGATAGTCCCTGGGCCAGTTTCATTTTCATCAACAAAAACTAGTAACATGGTAGCGACGTCGTGAGTGGGTCAAGACGCGCGGGGGTGGCATCCCATCGCCCGAGATCCCATCTTCGTGAGCGTCCCTTTGGCCAGGGTGGGGAGCGCTGATAGGACAGCTCTGGCGAGGGTAAGTCGCTCGCCAATCGAGATCAACGAGGTGCGCCAGCTCGGGATCCGATTCAAGATCCTCGTGGCGAGGAACTCCTGGGCCGATGCGGGCAATTTCCGATCCGAGAGAGGGAGCCCAAGGTACGTCTGAGGGAAGGAGGAGACCGGGCTGCCCGGAACACCGGCGAGGGAGGCAGCTCGGTCCTCGGCCACATGAATGGGGACGAAAGTGCTCTTGTGGAAGTTGATCTCGAGACTTGGTCTAGGAAAAGGCATCCAAGGTAGCATGTAAGCTCTGCATCTGGGAGGTCTCGGCATGGAGGATAATCAGTGTGTTGTCGGCGTATTGAATCACATGGCACGACAGGTCATCCGCAAGGGGGTGAAGTAGGCCCCCGTCGCCCACGTCCTCAACCAGCAGGCAACGAAGGAGATCGGCCACAGCGAGGAACAAGTACGGGGATAAGGGGTCCCCTTGCCGCAGCCCATTCCTACATCGGATCCACCTACCCGACACCCGTTCAGGAGCACGGTCGTTTTACCGGTGGAGAGGATCACGGAAACCCAGCCACGGAAGCCAACCCCAAACCCACGGGCCTCGAGAATTGCGTCCAAAGCTTCCAAGTTGACGGAGTCGAAGGCCTTCTTGAAGTCTAGCTTCAGGACAACCGTCGGGGTCCTTGCGCACGTGTCAGCTCTGCACAAGGTCAATGGCGTAGGGGAAGTTGTCGGCGAGGTTCCTCCCCTTGATGAACCCAGATTGCTCAAACACGACAAGCTGCTCAATGAATGACTATAGCCGAGTAGCGAGGATCCGTGTGACCAGCTTCATGATGCAGTTTTTAGGGCGGCAGGCGATCCAGCTAAATTTTAAATCTGTGATTTGGACGGCCAATTGTTGAGGAGCATGACACTAGTTGAAGGACCGTCACCACCCAAACTCGCGTCCGAGTCGTCCACGTGGACAGAGGATCACGTGCATATACTCCAGCATCACGATCCAAATAGACCGACTCGTCGACGTAACCCATCGACCATCAAATTTGGGGCAGCGATGCATCTGTGCGGACAACGCGCATGTCATCCCGTGTCACCGTGTGAACCACGGGCTCGCATGCTAGCGAACTAACCGCAGAAGGCTGACCGATGACAGTAGCCATGGCCATCAATATTGTCGTTGTCTGACGCGACGACGCCTGGTCTCTTGCGAAACCTTCACGAGCATTGATGGCCGGAGCTCCTTATACTGCCCGTTCACCCTTCCCGTAGCTCCACCGCCCGCGCCATGCCTAAAAGAACCACCACCAGTGCAACCGTCGCTGATGAAGATGCCATCATGGCTGAAGAAGTTGGCGAACGATCACGAGGCCGACTCCTCCCGGCGAGGAGGACTACAACGACCTCTTCGCCGACACCGACAAGGACACAGGTGAGGAGGAGGGGGACAGGGCGACTGTCGTGGTCAAGCATGAGGTGGAGCTGCCATCGGACTACGACGAGGAAGTAGTCACTGCCCCCGCGATCGAGGAGTCCAGGGCAAACGAGGACGCGCTCTGGACCTAGGAGGGGCTGGACGATGACGCCTGGCTATCTCCGATGGTGGCGTAGCACTAGGCGGAGCTGTCACCTCCACCACCACTGTCGTCGTACGCGCCACCGCTGGCCGCGTGGGAAGGCTAGATGCTCCCGCCGCTGCCTTCGCCGTAGGACACATGGCTAGCGTGGCCTAAGATGCAACACCAGATGCCACCAGCGCAGCATCCGTGGCTGCAGCAGGGGCCATGGACACCGCCCCTTACATCGATCTCACCGAGGACGAGTAGGCGCGCAGCCGCCGCCGTCGACGTCGACACTGGAAACGGTTGTAGCCCTAAGTGTATCTAGGGTTTACCTTTTCTTTTATGTACTATGTAAATTATCTATGAAATGAATGAAATATTTCAGAAATTTCGCGCTTATAATTTTTGTTTGAATTCCAAATCCGTCTGCTTGTTGGCCTGCACGAACCGAATGGATCGCGCCGCCATGGACTAGCCTAATAGACCCGAACGTAATTCATTATCCACGGACGTACCCAAACGGACTAAGGGCACGTACAATGCGGTGACGTCAGCCTTCCCTTGTGCTTGCCACGTAGGACTTTTGATTAGTTGGAGGAGAGAGAAATAAGAAAGAGAAGGTTGTCTTCCCTTAGCTAAGGGATGATCTCTTAAAATAAGAGAAGACTATTTTCTCCATTGTACCATATGTCTTCCCTTAGCCAACCAATTTTTTATTAAAAATAGTTAATTCTCATTAATTGCTAGAGATAGCAATAAGAGATAATACATTGTACAATTTCTATATTGTGTCTTCTTTAAATGATGTGGAGAGCTAAGCCTAGTGGAATAAAAGCTTCCCGCGGCCGAACTGGTTGGACCGTGCCGGCCTACTAGACTGTGTTTTCGAAATGAGGCATTGGACCTGGCCTCTGCATGCCGGCCTACTAGATGTGGTGGAATTGTTTTGGAGAGAATTCCTTTCTTGGTCATGGTTAAAATTTGGTTTCCTTTCTAGCCTCGAACAAAATTTTCTTTCCTTCTTGAAACGGAAACTTTAGTCGGTTTCTTATTTGGCCCTCTAGTACATTTTAGATACTAACAGTGTTAATTAAGTACATAAGATTACGCTTTTGCCTCTGATGCAATATGTGACCAATATAGTGAACCAAAAATTTAGTCACATAACCGATTTGAATTGAAAACTTAGGCTCATATTTAAACTCAAAAAATTCAAAATTTTGGCAGAACTTTGCTTGTAACTGGAGCCATATTCCTTGCACAACGGCTCACATATATAATGCATAACACAACTTGGCAGCATATAAGATATAATGTATAACACAACTAGAGCCATATTCCATAGTGCAATATGTGACCAACTAGGCTCACATAGATCACACGCATGGTGCCAATATGATAGAAACAGTCACAGTACACTAGTTCACACGGATGGTTCCAAAAGAAACTTGATGTGGTGGAATTGTTTTGCCACAAAACAGATGCCTTGATGTCGCACCAGGCCGTGTCCACTGGGCTAAGGGTAATGAAGCCGTGTCGCCAATAGAAAGACATGCACCGTCACAACTCACAACTCTCATCACAAATCACTTTTCAGAAAACAAAAACTCGTATACACTCATATAAAAAGACCTAGACGGTTTGTTTCGAATAATATCAGCCATACGACTGTCCAAATCTAACGTTTCAGGGTTACCCAATGTTGAATTGCCGCATCTAAAAAAAACATTGTATTGTTCGTTCTAATACCCCTGTAATCTATTGTTAATCCTCTTAATCTAACCATCAATGTTTGCCTGATGATTTACCACCAAACATCGCCCCCCGTCCCTATTATCAGCTTACTCTTAATCAATCCCTATGGATTGATCTAGCAATCATGGAATATATATTCTGTTTACTGAATCACATGTCCCACACATCCCTCCCGTGCACCCCTCGCCCCGCCTCTAATAAGCCCCTCGTACGCCCAATGCTGACGCCGCCCACTCGCTCCATCTTATGCCATATTCGCGGGCAAAATCCGCTGTTGGCTCTAGTCTCCAGTCCTCACGTCGTGTTTTCCCGTTACGCCCGCCGAAGGAGCAGTTCATGGTCTCCTCACACAGGCTTCCATCCACAACAGGTTTGACGACATAGATGCAGGAGCTGAAAAGAACGAACGTATGTACTCGTTTTAAATTTGAGAATCGATTGTATCTAGACGTCTTTTAGTGTATAGATTCGTAGAGGTTTGGAGTGAATCCATACACTAAAAGGCGTCTAGATATATTTATTTTACAAATCTAAAATATCTTATATTTCTGAACGAAGGGAGTACCATCAGGAGATAGTCCAGTTCACGGGATGGTAGCCTTTCAAAGTTACATAAGTTACATATACAGAACGAAACTGTATTTCTTTGTTGAATCTTCTAACCGATGTATGGATCATTGCTACATTCATCAGAGTTTACCAGATGGCGCATAGAGGATGCACAACTTCTATTGGATTCTTTCGCTATGTCCTAATTTTAAGTTCTTTCGTCAGTTATTTTCTTTTTATCTCACATATGCAGGTATCCAGATGTGGACTTGTACGTCCATTCAACATTTTTCTAGCACATGCCCATGGCATGGCTTTTTTGAGACCTCTGATTATATGATGTGAGTGCATTTCTGAGGATAATCTTCTATATGAATATTGAATTGCATAGCCTCATTGGTTGTTATGTGTTGATATTCAAAATGATGCGATGTATCTGCAATAACATAGCAATATCTTCTCTTTTTACTAAACACACTACAATTTCGTTTAAGCTCTTATGCTAGTGACGATTGCTCCTTTTTGCACATCTGATTATTATGGTAGACATTTCCAGTAATACACAACTTAAACCTCTACCAAATATTATGAATTATTCTCATTTCACATGTTCTTGGTGATGAGATTTTAAACAATTTCCTATTATGATATACACATCTCGGTGAATCGGCAATGAGAAGAAAAAATAGGGTATCACAAGTTCATGAACTCAATTGCGAGATTTGGCGTTGCAGCGGGAATAACGAACCCCTCCCTAGGCGATCTAGGTTAAGCCTTTGCCACCCCTCCCCCGGCCGCTGCCAGATCGCCGCCCGGCAAAGCCCGACAACAGGAGGATGGCGGCAGCAGGGCTCCCCTCCATCGTGGTTCTAAGGCGCGATCGTGGCGGCCCTCGAACAGGTGCTTTGGATCATCGCGTGTGTGGCCATGGCGTCAGTCGCACATCGAAGTGGACCCCTCTGATTTCGATGGTTCACCCTGACGGATAGGATCCGGGCAGTGGCGTTGTCCTCATGGTGGCTCCCGGGCGGATCACGCGCCCTTGGGGCAAGGAGGTCATCCACAAGGAGGAGATGGTGGCCCAGTCGGTGACAGGTGCAAGGATCTACTATCAACGGCGGCGCATGTGAGCGTTGTTTACATCGTTGGAGGCATTGTGGTGGCGTTTCTCGCTCTACATGTACTCTGGGGTAAACCCTAGATTCGGGCTTCCCGGAATGAATGGTGGCTATGTTCCTGCGTCGCCACCCCCGTGCGGGCATCATCTTTGGAGACATAAATTGACTGGACGGACAAGTGGTTGGCTTCGGTGGCTGGGCGCCGGTCTCTACGTGCTTCTCGCATGGTGACCATGGTGGAGAGGTGATGCATCTACCTCATCAGTGTCGACGAGTCTTGGCGGCATGGTGCAGCAGGGTCTCAATGTAGGGCATGACTTGATGGATTCACACAGGGCGAGGGCATTGTATGGTGTTGTGGCTGGTGTCAATGACAAGCCTTGCAAGGGTAATTGTCAACACCCGGATTTTTAATCCCAGATGCCCGTTATGCCATACCTCGCAATCCCAGGATTACCATTTTTGCGAGACATAACGGATTGGATATCACAGTACATCATCCATTACAAACCATATATAAGGTCTTACACAAATAAGGATCTCATAATCCAGTCTTAATACAACAAGTAGCGGAAATAAACGATAGCGTAGCGGTGGGGTCCATCTTCAGGGGAACAGGCAATGCTGATGAAGGCAGATAGTCCTAGTTATCATAGCCGTCCTGCTGACCATCATCTTGATAATCTCCTTCATAGTCTAGCCATGATAATAGCCAGGGACAATAGCCATGAGTACTCTTTAAGTACTCGCAAACTACTACTAGTAAGGAGTATAAATCTAAGTTAAAGTGCTGAATCTAAGTTAACTATCAAGTTAAGTTTGAAACCTAAGCTGAGTTTAGAAGCAAAGAAAGATAAAGTAAAGTTCTAGAATCACTTAAATTAGGAAGCTATTATCATCAACACAACCCTGTTGTGGTCAAGTCAAAGTTCATCATTCATTTCAAGTTATTTAGAAAACATCTGAGAACGAAACAGTATGGCCATTCCAACTGTCCATAACATGACGCGCTATTGAATAGTTTGACACTCTGCAGAGGTGGTACACTTTCACTACAAGATTCGATACATACATCGGGGGATAACCCTGAATCATCATACTTAGTATGCAGATAATCAAACATAACCTTCCCTTTACACACCCTAGTACAAGCACCTCTCCTATGAGCATGGCCTCCCAACCATGACCATCAGTCATCTTGGGCACTGCATAGGTGGACAACATTGAGAGGTAGCCTCAGCTCAAACCTCTCCCGTGAGGGAACTAATACTAATGCATATAAATTTCCAGCTAAGCCTTACCCAATTCAGGTAATGTGGTTGTACGGTAAATTTGGAATGGTATCGCATCCGAATCCAACCATCAGTTTTATAAAAGGGTTAAGGCTCATGCCTCATCATTTTCATCATCATAAACCAGTTGTGTCTCTCAACACATGTCAAAACATCTCAATAGAATGACTCGTCATTCCAAGGTTTTCACAATTTATTTTCACCAAGTATTCCCATCTAGAGTGACTCAAGTTTTTGATCTATACTAAGATACTAAGTTAAGAGTGTTCACTAAGGTGGAAGTGATGGGTTCAATCTCATGCCATGACATTTAAAGGTTTCTAAATAGGCCAAGGTTTATACTTTTTATGCTACCTTCAAAATAAGTAAAGAACTTTGTGTAAACTAAGGGAGGTAAAACTTGTCAATAAGACTTGGGGTACTAATAGTCAAAGGGGTGTGATCAAAGCATGCTTAAGGCATCTTTGCTAAACCATCTAGTTTAATTCTAGCCTGCTAACAATAGCTTGCCTTGGTTGGTGCAGTGGTTGAAGTTTTCTTCTTCTTCTTCTTCTTGGTAGAACTCCTCCTCCTCGAAAGCTTGGTCGGTACTAGCGTCTATAAATGCATAGGGAGTGCACAATCACCAAACAGTACTTAACTAGTCTAAGTAGCATTCTAAAACACACATTTGATGATCTATTATCATCACAAACATCACAAGTTTTAATTCAATAGTTTCATCCTTTTTATTTTAGAAAAGTAATTTCTACTCATTGAAATATTAACTAAAATTTTAATATTCACCACCAAAATATGGGATCATGTGGACACATGTCCTCACCACATATTCTAACATGTGAGAATGAGATTTAAGGGTTGGATCAATATTACTTTGGTTTAAGTTCATTATTTAATGATTTAAAGTGACTAGAAATGCCTATATAGCATTATTTTGGTACTAGTCCAAAGTCACTCATGTCAACCTTAATATTATGACATATTTAGATAGATATGATGAAATGTGATTTTTGAGAGTTGGAATCAACTCAAAAGCTAACTTGGTTGATTTTATAAAAATATTGCAAGTTGCAAAAGCTTCTGTTTTGTTATTTTTATTAGGAGAGATCTATAACTATAATTGAATTAAATCCAACGGGCTTGGATAGATCATTTTAATACCTTTTAGACAAAATTGGTTTCATACAATTTGGATTTATAAAACTCCCTGAATTGATTTTTGAAACTAGGGGACAGAAACTAGATTTAACTAAAAAGGAAAAACCAGATTTAAATCCATGGGCTAGCGCGGGAAAGGAAATGGGCCGGCCCAGTGGTGCTCCGCGGCACGGGGCTCAGCTGACAGGGGGTCCCATGTGTCAGCGGCACTTAACACGCGAAACGGTACGCGCGCTGTGGGCCGTGCGATTAGAAGCGAGATCAACGGTTGAGGGTCGTCGTCGACGACGAACAGATCGCCGGCGAGCTCGAACCCTAGCGGCTCGGTGGGGGTCTACTGAGGGTGTACCAGGGCTCCAGCGGGGTCGGCGAGGCGGGCAAACGACGTGGAAGACGACGGCGAGGCGAGACGTGGTCGCGGTGGAGCTTGGGGCGGTCGAAATCAACGGCACCCTTCTCCTCCAGAGGCGGCGGCTGCGGCTCCAATTCCGGTGAGCTACTGCTCCAGTTGCTCCGGCTAAAGGTGGGTGAGGTTCAGAGAGGTGAGGGGAGTGTAATGGTGTGGAGAAGAATGGCTGGGAAGGGCTCCTTTTATAGGCCCGACGGTGAGACCGAGCGGGATGGGCGGTCGACGGTGGCGACATGGCTACGACGAGCTAGCGGCATGGCGGGGGATGGCGATCGATGGGCGGTTCCCTGGCGGTGCTCTAGGACTTAAATGCGGCCATAGGAGCGGTGGCACGCGGTCTGGATGAGGTGGCGCTCTGCGCGGCCGAAGCGGCGGTGTCCACGACGAGCGGTGGTTGTGAGGCTTTGGGCGGCGAACGAGGATGTCTCGGGTGTTCTCTAGGTCAAGGGGGGGCGGCGGGCGCGGGCTGCGGTCGAGCGGTGACTTGTGCACGCGGGGACAAGGCGCGCTCTGGAGGCGGCACCGGCATGGTGCGGTGGCACTGGGCGCGGGCTCTCCTCGGTGGTCCACGGCAGCACTTGGCTCGGGCAGGGGACAGAGAGGGGCGGTGAGGTGCTGGCTACCTCCTAGACATGGAGAGAGAGGGGGAGGTGGTCTGCTGGGGTAAGGGCAAGGTTGGCCGGCGAGTTGGTGCTCGGCATGGCTTGGCCTGGCCACTAGGGTGTAGGGGATGGGGTGGTAATGGCATGGTTTGATCAAGTGGAGACAAAGAGAGTGTTTTGTGGTTAAATGGGTGGCTAAACTCTATAGAAACAGTGAGCTAGCTATTTGTGTTTGATTCTGCCCGCCATGTGTTTGATGAAATGGCCGTAAGAGAAAAAGTTTTGAATTTTGGTTTCAAAAAATTTGAGTGATCTCCACTAGTGATAGGTAGTCTCTGGTTGCAAGGGTTTTAAAAATAGAGCTCAAATAGATGGTTTTAAAAATAGGGGTGATCTATGCATATGCATTAGATTCAATTTTAAACTGTCATTTAAAATAGTTAACAGAATATTTTTAGCAGATCAAAAGATGGGCCTTGGTACCTCATTATGTGTACTAGTAAGGGGTGCAAATATCAAGAATTGTTTCTGTTAAGAATTGAGTACTAGGAATAGCCAAAGTAGGCATGCGAGTTAAATTTGCCAAAATGACCATTCCTTCTTTTTAATTCTTTTTGATTTGATTTTTTTTAGAAAAGTTTGGAAATGATGGTGATGAGGTTTAAATCACCTAAGAAACATTTTACAAGCATTGGATCACACAATCATGGCAATTCAAAACAACTCCTATTTTACATGCACACACATATGAATGCTTTCATTTTAAATTTAGAAAAGTTTTTGTTAACCCTATTTTTGGATGATTTGATCTTGATAAGCTTGGATTGAAGTTTTGGGATGTTACAGTAATGCCACGATCCCTATCCTAAATATGGGCCGCCGGAAGATGATAGCGGTGACTTCTAGAGTGCGTGTGATGATGCGTGCTAAGGGTCTGCTAGATCAGTTTGTGCTTCCAGCTCGCCGTTGGACGGTTTGGTGAGGCCTCCTGTTTTGTGATGATGTGCGTAGGTGTGAGGTCAGGGCGTATGACCCCCATATGTCCATCCCCTTCATCAAGATTGTAGGCTTTTGGCAGCTGTCATTAGTGAGGTGACTTAGGGTTGATTTTATATTTCTTCTCTATGGCTTTGTTGAATAATAAATAAAACAAATTGTGTACATTATTTTGATGCAGAGGACGGGTATCACCTCCATTTCAAAAATAATGAAATCAATTGCAAAAATGAGTTTTACTTGTAGAACTTACCACTTGGAACACTTGTTTTGTGAGACTTTGCTCACATTCGTAATGCATGGCCATGTTAGGTTATGTTGACTGTTTCATGATGATCTGTTTGCTTGGTTAATTAAATGATATGTAGTGATTTTGTCTGAGTTCACATCTTAATCTCGTTCGCCCAGACTTTGGGAAGTTTCTAAGTTCGCCACTGATTTCTTGTAGCGGGTCGTGTTTAATTGAACAATAGCAGAAGATTAAAATTTATAAGTATGTGGTCTAGGTTTCCCATATTTATTTCCGAAGTTTGTTTGGATCATAGTAAGTGTACATATTTGCTGTGCTCTCTGCTTCAGGGCCATTGCCGTGATTTCTCATTATTCCTTTACTCTGCATTTTGCAGTCATCATTTACCAAGTACTCTCTCTGTTCAAAAATATAAGACATTTTAATTTTGTGAATCGAATGTATCTAGACATGTTTTAGTGTATATGTTCGTAGAGGTTTGAAGTGACCTGTATATTAAAAAACGTCAAGATACATTTATTTCACAAAGCTAAAAGGTCTTATATGTCTGAACGGAGGAAAAGAGAAAATAGTGAGAACACAAAGATTATAACAACGTAGTTCAAACTTTACCTTAATGTTGCTGCAATAATTTGTAGAATTTTGATTCTTATAAAATGGGAAATAAATAATGTCAACTGTTTTTCTAGATCATGAGATTCAGAAGCAAGGCTGCGTTCGTGTAGATAAATAATGGCAACTGCTGCACATGATAGTTACGAGCATAAAAAATATTTTTTAATATTGTATCCTGTACAAAATAGTGCCAGGAAAGTTGACAATCAGCCCTTCTAGAAGAAGACATTGTGCAAATAAACGATTATTCAATTGGTTGAATGACTATTTGTTAAAACCAGACTAATGTTGGTAAATGCACGTCCAATATTACTAGTAATCCTATAGTATAGGAATTCTTTAGAAGACGCTCTCTCCAAAGGTTAATTCACGCTGACAATTAGGGGAAGTGGGTGGCAAGAGGTCTAGAGATTTCAGATTTCACGTCCTGTTTTTTTCTGACAAAGAAAGTACAAATGTTAAATATCTTTTGGAGTTTTCTATGCGTGTATTCTGCTCGTCCATCATCTTCAAAACTCGAGTAAATTCCAGTATTTACCCCATAGTCAGATTTTTTTACACTAATTATCCCATTTGATAGATTTTCATACATATTATCCCATTTAGCATTTTCCCCCAGTTTTTACCCTTTTCAAAGGACCGAGAGCAATTTGCTACATCGATCCTGGCTGACAGGTACCTGTAGCATCACTCTTTTTCTCCAGGCACCTTTTCACGCCCAAATCTGTCTAATAGCTGAACAGAATCTCTTTTCAACTCATGACGATAGGGGATCATCGAGGTAATGACCAGCGATCTCGGAGCCAGAGGAAGCAATCCCAAATTCGATCTATTTGTAATTTTTATTACTTTTTGATCTTTTTATTACTGTTTATAATTATTAATAGATCAGTGTAATTTTGAAAAAAGAAAACTAAGTGATTCATATTTTAATGTCCGGCGGTGGATTTGGCAGATGGAAATAACCTGTATGTGGAGCTACTGGCTCATTTGAAATCTAGTACTCCCCGAACCATATTAATTGTTCCTAAATTGAATATATCTAGGCATGTTTTTTGCTAGATAGATCATATTCAACGACAATTAATATGTATCGGAGGTAGTACTTCTACTAGCTAGCAAACAAATCAGGGAGACGATGAAAATTGATTAGCTTTAGGCACATAATTTATGCGTACCTCTTTTTATTTCTTGCAACGTGACATGTGCACGTGATCCTTGCACGGCTATGTAGAGACGTACTCCTTCCGTTCAGAAATATAAAACATTTTAGTTTTGTAAAATGAATGTATCTAGAAATCTTTTAGTATATAGGTTTACTCTGAATCTCTACGAATTTATACCCTAGAAAACGTCTAGATACATTCAATTTACAACAAAAATATCTTATATTTTTAAACTGAGGAAGTACCTTGGTGATGGAATCAAACACAACTCAGCGCAACACACGTGTGTAACGGAAGTTGTTATTATTCCCCGTGCACGTTGGTTATGAACATTTTTTTTTGGCTTAAAGCTTTATTCAGGTGCAAAGCAGGAGGGATGCTGTCGACTGCGAACCATATGACAGATCAGGTGCACAATCTTAATAAAGGTAAAAATTGGCAAACTTTCACTAAATATGGTAGTAATATGGATGAAAAGTTGTTAAATGGGGTAACCGATGTCAAAAATACCAAACTAGTATGTATTTTCTAAATTACCGTGGTGTACCTCTCCGAAAAATATACACGGGAAGTACGCTCTGCACTGCCCGGAAAGAACAGACACTGGAGGACGGTATAACAAGGGAAGGACAATTCACATACTCCAAATAAAGGGGTAAATAAAAGGAAGAAAAAAGAAACAAACATGAAAAAAACATAGGGTGTCCATCCCGACGCTAGCTAACCTTCCTCGGGGTTAGCTTTTGCTTATTCTACCCCTTATCCCCTAGATATATGGAGTTGTGACTTCTCATTTGGTTTGTGCGACGAGTTTGTTGTGGTGGATCCTACCCTTAGAGAGAGAGTCAATTTCCCCCTCATACACTCCATGCTTAGGAAAAACAAAGGTGACTAGGATTTGCCCCCTTTCGCCACCGGGGAGCCACAACCGGTCAGCTTCTCTGGCTCTCCGATGTGGGACCCTACCGATGCTGCGTGAGATCCTGCCGCATCATCCATCTGTGCCTTTGTACCACCTCCACTAGAATCAAGCATCTTTATATATTCTTGTATTTTCTTATTTTCTTTTCTAAACTGGGGAACACCATTTTTATATTATTTTTTGTAAATCATACTACTATTTTGCATTTATTCATGTATGTAATTCCATCGCCAATATGGGTGTGAAATGCGTCCGATACTCATTTTCGGATTGAAAACATGGTGTGCCCAATCGATCATCGAGGCAGCAGATGCAACCGAGAGTCCTGGCTTCACGTTTGGTGTCACAATCCCTAGGAACACAAATTTTCAAACTCAATTTGCTCTCATCTACTAACGAGGCCACCGTAGTCGCATGGGCCTGGCCGTCTTGGTAGCTCCTTCTGGCATCAGGCGACCTATTACATTTGCAACATGATTGTGAAAGCAAATACACAAGTATAGATAGGTCTCATCTAAGAAGAGAGAACCATTTTTAAATATATTGAACTAGATGCAAAAAAGATACTGATAGTAATGACATGCTTACATTGATCAACCACAATAAGACACGCAGTGATCAAAAGAGCAATCACGTACACCATGGGGGGGGGGGGGGGGGGGGGGGCTATGCATATATATGCAATATTATGTGAGATACTTCTATTTAGGAATGTGTACTATAAAAACGATTAATAAGGAAAGAAGAATGAGATCCAACTTTTTTTTGGCTAAAGTTACACATGAAGATCATATGCATGAAACATTCCATCACACTGTCCCGACACGAGATGCAGTTAGTACTCTGCACAATGAAATTTTTTCTAGTTAGCAACTCTCTAGTATTGAGTCTGTCATGTAGCAATAAGGAGAAGAAACACTCATGTTTAGGTTGGACATAGGATTTCCAAATCCACTAAAAAGGAGGTGAGGATTATTCTGCCGTGCAAGTTGTGCATATGTCCTTCTTCTAGACTAGAAGTTCTGATTGTTAAACATTTTCCATGTATCTTTACCTTGACTATTGATCAGAGGCTGAACTAGCTCAGTAAGAATATTCAGTAGATGAACTGCAACTACTGATGAGGGAAAGTGATCATATATGTCATAATTGGCAAGAAAACATGCATCCTTGATTGTGATATCTTGGTTCCTGGAAAAAGAGAATTATTGTGGAAACTTGTCCATTAATTTAGCTTCCATTCATTTGTCCTTCCATAGCCTGATAATATTTCCTTCCCCAGGTGTGCATGAAGAGAGCTCATAGAATTTATCCCATAGAGATATGCAATCTTTCCACCATAATTTATTTTCGTGGAAAGTGCAGCCCACTGGTATCAGGAATACAAACTTATTTCCAATAGCAGTTCCGTTAGGACTATAGTATTTATTCCAAATTAATGTTACCCATGAAATCTACTGCTGGTTCATGAACTTGAAGAGTTTTTCCATTAATAGATTTATGTTATGTTTTCTGAGGTTAAGCACACCGAGACTACCTACATATTTGGGTTTGCAAACATATTCCCATTTTACCAAACATTTGCCTATCTTCTCAATTTCCTTACCCGTCCAAAGAAAGCCCCTAGCAGACCCTTCCACATGATCAATGATTGTGAGTGGAACCTTTAAGGTACACATGGAAAAAAATAACATAGACGTGAAAATGGACTTAACTACGATAAGCCTTCCATCATATGAGAGAGTATAGGTGATACTAGACCGCCTTCTGTCTAATCTTTCAGTAATGCTGATGAAATGCTCAATTTTTGGCTTAGTTGTGCCCATGGGTAGATGCCAAGAACTTCTCTACGATGAACCAGAATAAGATCTATTATTTTAAATCACTGTCCATTCGGCCTCTTGCTCAGAATACGAAGACAGATCCTCTCTCTTTGCCAATTTGGGCCACCATAGCCCAGAGATGAAAATGGCAAACAAAATGTTGGCAAGAGAATGTAACAGATACAGGTGTTGTGCCTAATGTATTACGATAGTATGGACCTGTGTGGCCTTGGGCCGTTGTTGGGCCTGTGTTGGGCTGAGGCCTGTGAGGACTGTCAATATAATAGTCGGGAGTGCATTGTAAGAAACCATCGATGAAATGCAATGAAATAGTCTGGTCCTGATCTTCTTCCTCCCCAAGTATTCTCCCTTCCCGATTCCCCTTTCCTTCTAGCCACCTAAACCCTCGCCGCGACAATCATACCACCGGCAACGGGACATAACACTGTGGTATCAAAGACAAGCCCGATCCGCGAGTGCTTCACATCTCGAAGATGTCCCAGTAACATCGACCAATCGGTTATGAATTTCCTTTGGAAATTCGCTGTAAATCCGAGATTGGCGTGTGGGTGGTATAGAGGAAGTTGCAATGTCTCGGAAGATCTGCCCCATCCACGCAGACCCACTTTGTGCTCACCACCATGGAGGCATTTCAAGCGGTGATATTGGCGCGATTCGACACGCTGGATGTCAAGTTTGGCGCGCTGGAGAAGGTTCAAACTCATCTGGACGAGATCGAGGGCAAAATGAACAAACAAGCCAAGTCACTTGAGCAAATGCAAGTGAAGGTAAATTTGTCCGTGTAGACTCTCGACAAGTTCCAAGCAGAGTAGAATCGAGTGAGTAGTTCACTACGGGGACCGGCTGTTCCACCGCTGTCGATTCCAGATCAAGACATGATAGCCATATTCGGGGTTTCCTAGGAGCACCACCTGGATTACCGGCCACCACTTCCGACAGTTAACATCGTCGTGCCTAAGGTAGCATTACCACCACGAACTCCTACCCCTGCATATGAGGATACCGGAGGAGCAAGATCTAGTCATGGTGACCGTGGGGACAGAAGGCGCAAATGGATGTCGAAGATGGATTTTCCAAAATTTGATGGCACAGACATTTAGAATTTGGATTGGCACCTTTTTCCTATTATACAATATTGTAGAGGGGTTCAAGGTATCAGCGACCACGATGTACATGAGGGAAAGTGCAGCCCACTGGTATCAGGCGTACAAACTGGAGAACCCATATCACAATTGGTCAACATTCTCAGTTGATGTAGTGCAGGAATTTGAGGGAAATGCACAATGAGACAAGATCAGAGAACTCCTTACTCTAAAGCAAACTGGTACTATGGAAGAGTACAAGAAGTAGTTTGACAAGTTAGTGTGTCAGGTCAAACTGTATGACCCGAACATGGGAGGATTAATGTTGGTCCAAAGGTTTATCCTCGGCTTGAAGGAGGAACTCAGGACAGCTGTGGAAGTTCAGTTACCCAACACTGTGGTGGAGGAAGCCTCCTTTGCACTGATACAGAAAGTAGTTCTAGAAAGGTGTCAACAAGGGATCACCAAACCTTATCCAAATAAGGCTGGGTACAATTTTCAGAAAGAAGACAATGTTGTAACTGGTAATTATCACAACAAATTTGAGAAAGGCGAACTATGGAAGTCCAAGCAGCTAAAGGAGTATAGAAGAGCCAATGGCTTATGTCATAAATGTGGAGAAAAAATATGCCCCAGGCCATTAGTGTAATCTACCAGTGGTTGCACAGATTAAAGCACTGGAAGCAAATGAGATATTGTCTGATGAAATGTTAGACACTCTGGTTGCTCATGGAGAGGACCATGGGAGTGACTGTCATGTCTCCCTAAATGCCTTGTCAGGTTCCACTAAACCTGGTACAATCCAATTTAAGGCTCTCATAGGAGATCAAGTGATGCTCCTATTGCTGGACTCGGGGAGCTCTCATAGTTTTGTGGACTAGTCCATGGTGGCAAAGTTGAACTGTCAAACTACACCAGTTTCAACCATCGAAGTGAAGGTGGCTAGTGGATATTTTCTGTCCTGTGATGCAATTGTTCCCCAGATGCAATGGTGGTTACAGGGCCACACCTTTTCTCATGACATGAAGGTGTTATCCCTTGGAGGATATGATGGCATTTTGGGAATGGATTGGCTAGAGAAATGGGGACTCATGAACTGTAATTGGGAACATAAATGGATTGGATTCAATTACAGCGAACAATTCATCAAATTGAATGGCATCACCTTAGTGGTCAGTCAGGAAATTCATGTTGTCACTGTGGAGGAATTGGCTAAAAGCTTGAAAGGGAATGATATCTGGACCATGGCAGAACTATCTATGGTTGACAACAAGGTACAAGTAATTGTGCCTGTACCTACAGAAATCCAGAATCTGCTGGATCAATGTTCTAATGTTTTCCAAGAGCCAAATGGCCTGCCCCCTCACAGGGATTTTGATCATGCGATCAATCTCATACCAGGATCTCAACCAACAAACTGCAGGCCTTACAGATACTCCCCATTGCACAAGGATAGATGAGATTGAGAGCCAGGTGAAAGAAATGTTGCATAGTGGTATAATGATTCCTAGTGTTAGCCCTTACGCTTACCCTGTCTTGTTGGTCAAAAAGAAGGATGATACCTGGAGATTTTGTATAGATTATAGGAGACTGAATGCAGTTACCATCAAGAGCAAGTTTTCAATACCTATAGTGGATGAACTGCTGGATGAGTTGGCTGGCACTAAAATTTTCTCTAAATTGGACTTGAGGGCTGGTTACCACCAGATCAGGATGGTTCCATCTGATGAGCCGAAGACAGCCTTTAAAACACATAATGGACAATACCAATTTAGGGTAATGCCCTTTGGGCTTACAAATGCACCAACAACATTCTAGTGTGATGAACTTAGTTTTTGCTCTATTTTTTAGAAAATTTGTCCTAGTGTTCATGGATGATACTTTGGTATATAGCCAGTGTGTGGAGGAACATGTGCATCACTTATAGTTGGTTTTCCAAGTGTTGTTAAAAAACCAACTGTATGTCAAGAAAAGAAATATTCCTTTGCCCATCCATAGTTGGAATATTTGGGACATATTATATGTCATAAAGGTGTTGCCACTAATCCCGACAAGACCAAAGTGATGTTGGCTTGGCTAGTACCAACTAATGCCACAGAACTCAGGGGTTCTTGGGTTTGACATGATATTAGAGGAAGTTCGTCAAAAACTATGGAATCATTGCCAAGCCACTCACTATGTTATTGCTGAAGTGGAAATTTGAGTGGAACACATAAGCCTAGACTGCTTTTGAGACCCTCAAACAGGCCATGTTTGCCACACCTGTACTAGATATGCCAGACTTCTCTAAATCCTTTTGGATTGAGACTGATGCATGTGATACATGCATTGGCGTTGTTCTGATGCAATGAGACCACCTAGTAGCTTACTACATCAAGGCTCTGAGTGTAAACAACAAGAAGTTATCTATCTATGAAAAGGAGTTTCTGGTAATCATGATGGCAATGGATAGATGGAGACCATATTTGTCCAAAGGACCATTTGTGATCAAAACTTATCACTAGAGTCTTTGCCACTTAGAGGATCAAGTTTTGCACACAGATCTCGATAAAAAGGCAATGACTAGATTGGTGGGGCTCAACTTTACATTTCAATACAAGAAGGGTCAAGAGAACAAAGTGGTAGATGCACTATCAAGGGTAGGTCATGCCTTTTCACTCTACTCTATGTTTGCTGGTGTACTAGTATGGATACAGGAAGTCCTGAATTCGTATGATGTAGACAACAAAGCTCAGGTGTTGTTACAGGAGTAGCTATGGTGGGTAGAAATGAGGATGGTTATGAGCTACAATAGGGACTCATCAACTAACCATCTAATGAAGGATTGCAGCACTTTTCTAAAAATGTAGGAGGTATGTAATGCAAAGGCAACCGAAGCAGCAAGCCAAGGGTATGTCACCGCACCTGGAACTCTAGCCCTTGGTGCGCCACCACCACCAGTATAGCCACCATCAGGGCAGCCACAACCCACAATAAACAGAAATCAGGAGGGTGAGTATCCAAGGTCCAAGGGCGCAATGTCAATGATCCAAAATGGACACCCATCCAATAGGATTCGGAAGTTGATCACACGTCTAGTCAACATGGCAATTATAGCGCCACCACCTACACCCGAATATCTCCATTGGTTGGAACAAGAAATTACATTCAACATGGCTGATCACCCACTTCAGGTCCCATGACCGGGTCACTCAGCTCTATTAGTGGAAGCCCAAATTGGCGGTTTCGACATGAGAAGGTTTTCATGGATGCAGGAAGCAGTATCAACCTAATCTATGCCAAAACCCCGCGAGCAATGAATTTCTCCTTAACAAACTTGGCGCCAACGGACACATCCTTCCACGGCATAGTCTTAGGTAAAGCTAAAATTCCTTTAGGCAAAATTTATCTTGACATTGTCTTCAGATCAAAAGAAAGTTTCAGGCGTGAAGAGCTTGAGTTCAAAGTCATGGACTGGCCATCACAATACCACGCGATCCTGGGGCACCCAGCCTTTGCCTGGTTCATGGCCATGCTGCATTATGCATATCTAGTAATGAAAATGCCAGCACCAAAAGGAACCACAACCGTAAAAGGCAGCTTCACCCGATCTGACAACTATGATCGGGAATTCAATAAAATCTCCGAATCTTTCGAGATGGAAGAAGAATTCGAGAAACTGCAAATATCAATGGACACAGAACCTCTAGCAACGGCACGAGTCAAACCCGATCAAGCTTTTGACACAATAAAGGATACAAGAGAAGTTCAGGTCCACCCTACGGACCCAAAGAAGACGATCTTTATGGCTTCCAATCTTGGTCCCGCATAGGAAAGCGTGCTCATTGAGTTCCTCCGTGAGCACTGGGAGATTTTTCCATGGTTACCAGCTGACATGCCAAGAATTCCTAGGGAACTCGCCGAGCACACACTCAACCTAAATCCCAACGTCAAGCCGGTAAAGTAGTCACTTTGCTGTTTTGCGAAGCCCAAATGCAAGGCCATTGGAAAAGAACTCCATTGTCTAATGGACGCCAAATACATCAAAGAAATAAAGAAAGCAGAGTGGGTCCCCAATCCAGTATGTGTCCCGAAGAAAAATACAAAAGAACCACGCATGTGCATTGACTTCACCGTGTTGAACAACCCAAAGGATCACTTCTCGTAACCGTGAATCGATCAAATTATCAATGCAACCGCGGGGTGTGAACATATTTCCTTTTTAGATGCATACTTAGGGTATCACCATATTTGGATGAAGGAGGAAGATTGGGATAAAACAACATTCATCACGCCCTATGGCATTTTCTGCTACACCACAATGCCCTTCAGACTAAAAAATATGGGAGCCACATATCTGTTGGAAATATGCCCTAGAGACAAATAATAATATGGATTATTATCATATTTCATAAAGTTTATGATTAATTTTTATATCATGCTATAACTGTATTGAAAGGAAATGTCAATACACGTGTGATATGTGAACAACCAGGAGTTCCCAGTGAATCTCTAGTCACTGGTTCATTGGTCAATAGATGATCAAGGTTTCCTGATCTTGTTGCATTTATGCCAGTTGGCAATGGAGTCACCTCATTGCGAGAATCAAATGATGAGCTATACCCAATCTAAGCATCATGACCCGATCATGTCACGATGTTCAAGTTATGATGATTAGAAAGACCTAGTGTCCTATTTCTCATACCATGAGACCATATCAATCAATGTCACCTGAGAATACTTAGATAGCATCAAGCGTCACACGACAGTGATCATAAAGGTGTGTTCAGGTATTATGAGGGGCATGTAGAGGCATTATGTGTCAAGAGCGGGATTTTGTCCATCCGCGTGATGGAAAGATACTCGTGGGCCCACTCGAAGAAGTTATATCCATAAAGCTACGCAGCGTGTGACTCGGTCACAGGGATATCACTTGTCAAAACTAGTTAAATAGCATTTGTCGGTAACGAGATTGAACACGACATGTTGATGTCATTGATCATATCTCGGACAGTGTAAGTACCATAGAGACAAAAGGAATATGACATGAAGTTCATGGTTCAGACGATGAAAGATTCGTCGAATGCACAGGGGTCATCATGGGCATCTAGGTCCCGTTGATGATCATTGGCACGATAGAGGTCTCAACCATGTCTGGAGTGTTCCCGAACCATGGGATCGTTTTGGTATTATTGGAATCACCCAAGAATAGAAAAAGAGAAAAATGGAAGGGTTTCAAAAAGTTTGGAGGATGTATGGAGTGGGGTGGAAGGAGTTCCATAGCCACGAGGGTTGAATAATATGTAAGTAAATGTTAAACATTGATTTATAATTATTTCATAAAAGAAAAGGAAATTAAAATGGTTAAATACCTATTGGTCCAAAATCCCTAAGGGAAAAGGGCCCATGAGGGAAAGACCAAAGGGAGGAAGGAGGGGAGGTGGCCGACTAGGCCAAGGGAAACCTCGTGGGGCCCACTAGGGCCCTGGCCGATGGTGGCCAGCCCCCTCTCCCCTCTCCTTTGTTTAGTTGCACATGGTTTAGCTGGAGCCACATGGGGTCCCTTTTCCCTATGTAAAGAGAGGTATTTTGCGAAAATAAATACACCAATAATCAATAAAGGTTCCCTCTCTTTTGGGGAGACCTCCATTGATTCTCTCTCTCTCTATCGTGACCGTGGTCCCGAGTCAAGACTATGCAAGTAGGAGACTTCTTCACCGTGGAGCACCGTCATGTTGCGGTATTCGGATCTAGAAGGTCTACTTTCACAACTGCTTCTGGATCGGAGGAGCAGGAGTCATCACCAGGCATCGGACGTGTGTAACTCCCTCGGAGGTGCAACACTTGGGGCACTAGGAGTCATCAGAGCCGCAAGAGCTATCGGACTTCAACATGACCCTGAGGTTGGTGTCGGTAAGACTACATCAGCCATGCTCCCCCGAGCATTGACAACGCTTTTTGGTCTTCAAGGGTAAGTTTGCGAAAAGCCCCTCCCGTTACTGCATTACTAATAGATAGGTCCTGGCATTAGGGTTCTTAGCGTAGGAAAAAATTATTGTTATCATGCGCGAACCCCTACAGTGGTATCAGAGCTAGATTTATGCGTAGTATTGGTAGTACGGGTAGAACACACGAGTTGTAGTGTGTGGGCATTGATTTAGTTGTTACCCTCCCACGTGTACTTGTGCATACCACATTAATTCTTGATGAAGCGGCCCCCAACCAACTTTACACATTCATTCGCGAAACTGGTCCGCGCTTGACATACAGATTGTACCGTGTAAAGTGGCTTCGGGGGGTGTCTGTCTCACTTGCATTAGTTGGTATGCAATTTGCAAAGGAGGGCCCCGAAAGGGGTGTAGTATTCACAACTATTTGATCAACGTTGTGGTTGAAGTTCGTAGGTAAGAACAATTATTGTGTGAAATCCCTAACAACCATGTAAAACCTGCAAAGATAAAGTAGATGCGTCTAACTTTGTTTTACAGGGGCATTGTGATGTTATATGGTCACAGTCAAGGTAAAGTAGTTTACTTTATGTTGCTAAGCAGTAGTAACAGTTATGGTGATGGTGGACTACAACACCGGAGACGTCGGAACCCTAGTGCCCACGACACCAGAACCCTGGCGCCAGATCCGGAAACATGGATTGAGATCACAACATGAAGGACCATATCGTATCGCATTTACATTCAATGTTATTGTATGTGCATCTTGTTGTGTGCTAGTATTAGATACTCGACGGTATCCTAATAAGATGATCCCTAAACAAAATATAAACGAAAGTTTTCTCCCTTAGTGTGCAGCACCAAGAAAGTTCTCCGTTATGAGGCAGGTTGTGATGATCGGGTGTCAGACATATCTGCGATCGCGTACGGTGGGTGTAAGCCATGTTGCACATAGAATACACGTAAGGTTGATTTGGCGAGCCTAGCATGTGTAGACATGTCCTCGGAACACGGATGGTCAAAAGATCAAGCACAAGTCGCATGAATGATGTGATCGATGTTTCAGCGTCCACCTTTGCGACTATATCGCCAGCCGTGATGATCGGGGGTGGTGTAGTCAATGAGGATCATGTAATCACTAAAACCCTTTTGGGGATAGTAGTTTTAGTGGAGTTCTTATTTAACTTATATAATTATAAACTTAATCTAAAATTCCTTTTGCAGTTGTAAATGTAGAAATGGTTCTCCCTGATGCTTCTTTCCGGGTTGACGATTGGTTAGATGGTGAGAAGCTCAAACTCAACGGATCCAACTTCCCTGAGTGGCTTGTGCATATGAATATCCTCCTTAGTAAGAATGACTTCGTCGACTACATACGCTACGAGATGGATTTGGAACAACCATATTTCTATGAGACCCCACAACAGTGGGAAGACCGCTACTACCTTCATGAGATATCCACCTTCAGTTTAGTGGCAATGCGTTTTAGAATGGTAGACAAACTACATCCAGTTGTGGGTAACCTTGACCCACATATGATGTTGGATCAGCTTAGATCAGAGTTTGCAGACTAGGTGCACATGTGGAAACACGAGTTTGTTGGAGACTTCCTTTCCATAAAGATGGATGAACACACTTGCTTGTAGAGTCACTTGGAGCGCATGCATGATGCTGATGGCAACAAACGTAGCCACTTTTCATTGGTACTCCAAGTGTAGAGTGTTGTAGCAAGCATCTTTTCCCCACAAGGGTGACTTGAGGGTTTATATCGAACTCTCGGGGAATTGTGTGGATATTTGTCTTCTTCTCTTCAAGCAACCTATAAAGTAAACTAATTTGTCTCGTGTCCCCAACTCCACCAAGTGGTTGCCAAGCACAAGTTTTTGTATTAGTATTATGAAATAAAATATAAAACAAAGTAAATAAAGTAAAGGAATAAAAACTAGATGATATGTAAGATAGTAGAGTTGTTTTTTGGGTTTTTATGGGTGATTGCAAGTAGAGAAAGTATTTTTGTATTTTCGAAATAACAAATTGAAAAAATTATAAATGATAGTATATACAAAGGAAAGGTGTTTCTTATGATAACAATCGGACCGAGGTTCATGGGTTCACTTGCCTACTCTCTTTTAAGGTTGTAGTGATCACAAAACAATTCATCAATGATAAAGATTCATGGAAATTCTATAAGTGCTTGATAAAAAGAATTAATATGGGCATCACATTCTAATATTGAGATGGAATACATCTCTCTCTTATACTCCGCAAGAAAGGGAAATCTCCATGCAATCTTGATTTAAGAACAAATCAGAGTATAGCTTTAAGCAATATTGTATGATGTTTGAAATACAAATATGCTACCTTGATCTAACAAGGTCATCACACTATCACGTGATAACTATAGCACATGATTTCACTTTATCCCTCATGAGGCAACAAAATAAAGGTAAAAACCAAAGTAGATCTTGAATATTATGTGTCACAATTCAATCTCTACCCCTATGCTACTCCATCTAACACACACTTCTCCCCATACAAGTTCTTGCATAGAAGTTGGATCAAAACAAGCAATGAAGAATGGGGTGCATGATATGCATCTATTAAAACATCTTACACAAAATAGATTCCAATCTCAAATATCAAATCATAGAACAAAAGATCTACCACATAGGAATTACAAATATGGCCATAATCATGTAGATCAACTCATATGGTACTAGATATATGAAGAACAAGACAGAATAGATCAAGCTACTTCCACAAACCCATAGCCTAGAGGTGGACTACTCCCTCTTCATCATGGTGATGATGCTGGAGATGTTGGAGAGGGTGGAGATCTCCCTGGAGGTGGCTCTGGTGGAGTTTCCCCCTCTAATCTTTGCTGGATCTGACTCTGTTTGGTGGTGTTTTTGTCTCTGGTGGCTTCTCATATGTCTCTCTCCGAGGACGCCCCGGGGTCCTTATATAGGGGTTTTTAGGTCAAGAGAACTGTGTGGGCGAAATAATCAAGGCGATCGGATGGCCAAGGAGCAAACAAGCATGGGTGGCACACCCATCAGGCCTGGACACGCCACCTAGGACTGCTTGGCCCTCCTGGCCTTCCTGGTGATATTCCAGTGCTCCAGATGCTTCTCGTGGATAATTATTGGCATTCCCAAAAGTGCAGGTCCATTTGACTTCATATAGGTCCTAAAACATCAAAAACATTGAAAACGGAGTTTTTCTGCCCTGTAGGGTTATAGCCAAAATAAAGGGGTTCATTGGTAAATCCCCAAAAATCAATATAAAACTTGGATATAACATTATACATGATGGAAATACGTGGGAAAACATGTTAACAAACTACAAAGTTCATGTATGCATTTTACATGCATCAATATCCCCAAGCTTAACCTATGCTCATCCTTGAGCATGAAGGTGATAAAACTAAACATGGACTTTGGAGTTTGTTACCTTAGCTTCCTTCATTATCATGTAGAGTTCATAGGCTCAATTCATTTCAATGAAACATAATATGCAAGTGTACTTCTCAAGTTGTATCTTTTACACATCTATAAATATTTTGAACAACAAGTGATGGTGTGATAAAACAAATGATGAACAAAATAAACTTTCAAGCATACTTTGAAGAACCTATAGAATTAGAGACTTTTTTCATGATTTTCAGTGGTGTTTTCATGCCTTTATTTTTGGGCTACTTCTTAGTTTCATGCCCTTGACTGGAAGACTCACTTCTTAGTTTTATGTCTTCCCTTGAGATATTTTGCATCCCGTACCGAAAGTAAGCATTGAATACATATGTTAATCCTAATAATGAAAAAATAGAGTTTTGAGCTATGTAATTCATGTCAACAATACTAATAAGGATGGGGTTCCAAGTATCTTTTATTTAACCTTTGTTTCTAATCTTCATATGGTTTATGTGCTAAACATATTACAAGTTGATTGTTTCATGCACCTAGTCTATGACCTTGCACTCCTCATGCTACTCAACTTAGGCATGTCATTGTATACTCATGTTGGTCTATGAAATAACATCACTGAAGTACCTCTTGCCCCTATGTAGCTATATGCCCCCATTTTGACATTTATTTTCTTATTTATTCATTTAGAATAAAAGATAGTATAATTCCTTGGTTGTGTTCAAGGTGGGAGGGGGGCAATATCTCTACTACAGAAGAACAAGAAAAACAAACATATGAATCATATCAAGAAGGATCATCATGTTGTAAGTTTCCACCATGTCATGCATGGCTTTGGCTAGCGTTCAGAAGCGTTTTCTACCAACATGCCTACTCCAGTGTGCACACTTCATTTCACATCGTTGCAATCCATAGCTAAAACTTAAACATGATTAATATTCAACATTTAACATTGAAAGCTTTGTGCCATGCCATTCATGGTTTAGCTAACAACCACTAATAAGATGTAAAGCATAACAATTTCCATAGTGGTATCACCCCAAACCTTACTTTCTTATGATCTTTAATATACATGAAAAATGGTGTTTTTAAGAGTGTTTTGAGGATTAACATACATACTATACTTGAAAGTAGATTTTGCTACAAGTAGGTGGATATGCCTAGTCTAGTTTTAAGGGGCTTGGAATAAGTCTTAGCTTGTGTAGAAAAGGCTTAGCAAAAAGAGATCTAAGGAGTGTGCCATCTAGTTTATAATGTTAACATTTATTTTCTCACCTTTCTTATTAAAGTTGAACATAAATATGCACAAGCAAATGATACAAATTAATAGGCATAAAACAGATCATGCTTCATATAAAGTACTTGAGCTTAAGAACTAGACACAACATGAATTTTAGCTCTTTGCTTATCTCCCGTTTTCTTTTATTCCATGGAATTCTTCTTCAGTTTTGATCTCATTAAGGTAGAGTTTCTTTTCAATAGCTAATCATAAATATTTATAATAATGGTGGTGGTGGTCTTTTTAATGCAAAACAAAAAGTAAAATGACAAAATAGACACTCCAAGTTTCTACGACAGTTCTATGTTGCTCAAAAAGCAAAGTTTAGAAGTTTGCAAACCGAGAGTTGAGTTGGTCCAGTGGGGTTCCTTGGGCATCCCAAAGCTTATGGTTTTCACCATCCTTGGATTTCTCTTGGTGTGATGTTCCTCTATTCCTTGTCAAAAAACTTCAACACAAAACTTTTCTCCCATCTCTTTTCTGAGAGGTGACATTAGTGGCACAAGAATATAATAGTTGTTGCATATATATCAAAGACAAAATTCTTTATAAATTTTGCAGCAAGCATATAATGTTCCTACATATCCCTAGCATATAATATGACTCATACAAATCATCTTAGGACACTTGGGAATGGTTAAACCAAAACATGGTAGAATCTTTCTAGATTTTCAGCAATAGCTAAATGAATTTTTTATCGCCCACTTATACATGTCAGGAATTTTAGTCAATTTTTTTCATACATAGGATGAAAATTTGTAAATTCTTTATGAATTTGAGCGCAATCGGAGTTATAGAAAAAATCAGAAAATTCACGCACTAAAAACTGTTCTGTAGAAATTTCCTACTCTGTATGCTTAGAAACTTTTAAAACATCCAAAATGGGTTCCACTTGGTACTTTGTTAAAATCATCAGAAAGAAAACCAAAACAAAACTCTCTTTCTATAGCAAGATTTCAAAACAAAAATCCAAAAGAAAAATAACCGGGTTGCCTCCCGCAAAGCGCTTTCTTTATAGCCATATAGCTAGGCTTTACTTACTTGGTTTAGGTGACGTGGAACTCATGGGATAGCTTCTGTCTTCTTAGCTACCTCCTTCTTCCTTGGAAAGTGTTCCATACACTTCTTGTGAGGAAATTGAAACTTCACATTTCCTTCGTTTGTATCAATGACTGCACCTGTGGTTCTCAAAAAACGTCTACCAAGTATTATAGGACTTGAGGTATTGCTCCCCATATCCATGACAATAAAATCAACAGGTAGAAATTTCATATGTATTTCAACCATAATATCTTGAACTTTTCCTAGAGCATGTTTTGTTAAATCATCAGCAAGTAAAAGATCTATTGAGCGTTTTTCCATAGGTTTCAAATCAAGTAAATCATATAGATCTTTAGATAAAACTGAGACACTAGATCCTAAATCTAGAATATCATGATGTGTCTCTTTTCCAATAGTGATTAATACCTTGGGGAATACATCCCCAATCTTAGGTGGTATCATAGCTTCCCTATTATATCTTTCAACCTTTTATTTTATAACATAATTTGTTAGGTAAGAACCAAATCATGCTTGATGACCAATTAAAGGATGGATCATTAGAATTTTTTTGCAACAACTTAATGAGTTCATGCAAGCTACATTTATCAAGATCAAGTAGAGGTTCTTTTGTATCACTTAGAATTTTGACTTCTTCTACTTGTTTATCATTTGTTGGTTCTTTTTCATTTTCAATCATAGTAGTTTCTTCCCTTTTTCATTTTAATGATTCTAAATTTTTGTCCCCAAAGAGCATGCTGGAATCTTCTAAGATTTCCACTTTTACTTCATTTTCACCACGAGTTCTCCTAACGGCAAAATTGGGGTTAAGTTCCCTTAAGCTCTTTTTGATACTAGTTTCTACCAAAATTCCATGTAACAATGTAAATGCTTCATGGGGGTTTATATATAAAAAGGATTTTCTGGTTTCGTTATGTAGGGATTGCTTAGATTCATGTTTAAGGCCTTCATAAAAACTTCCTACAAGCAACCAATCCTTTAACCCATGTTCCACTTTATGTGTGAGTTGTTTAAACCTTACCCAAGCACTAGTGAGAGGTTCATTTTCATATTGCTTGAAATCACATATCATTTTTTTGCAATGAAGGGTCTTTTACCAAATTTTTCTAAAAAGGATACTTTCATATTGTACCATGTTTGTAAATCTCTTTTAGGCGCATCATTATACCATCTTTTAGCTATTAATTTTAAGGAGTGCGGAAATAATTTGATTTTCACAATTTCAGGATCAATGTCTGCCCCCCCTAGAGTTTTGCATGAATATTCAAAGATTTTAATATGCCAATGAGAAGCTGTTGTATTCCCATTAGAAAAACGATTACAGACTATGGCCCATAACACCTCAGGATCAATGTTGCAATCAAACCTGTTTGCCCCAACTTAATTTTATATTTTTCCTAGTCATGTTTAGAAAAAGGTTGATATTAATTTTTATGTGTTTTAAGGAAAACTTAAAAAGACTAAAAACAAGAGAAAATAAAATAATCTAAAAATCTAAAAGGAGAAGAAAAATCTCACAGTTGTGCAACCTCCCAAAGCTTGGGTTGTTGCACAAGTTGATGAAGATGACGGCTCCAGAAAATAATCTGGTTGCTGCCGTGGGAGTTTCACCACACTGCAACCATAGTGATATGTCTCCACCAATTCCCTGGCAATGGAGCCAGAAAATAGTCTTGATGGCAACAAAAGCAGTCACTTTTCGTTGGGACTCCAAGTGTAGAGTATTGTAGCAAGCCTATTTTCCCCACAAGGGTGACTCGAGGGTTTATATCAAACTCTCGAGGAATTGTGTGGATATTTGTCTTCTCCTCTTCAAGCAACTTGTAAAGTAAAATAATTTGTCTTGTGTCCCCAACTCCACCAAGTGGTTGTCAAGCACAAGGTTTCGTATTAGTATTATGAAATAAAATATAAAACAAAGTAAATAAAGTAAAGGAATACAAACTAGATGATATGTAAGATAATAGAGTTGTTTTTTGGGTTTTTATGGGCGATTGCAGGTAGAGAAAGTATTTTTGTATTTTCGAAATAACAGAAATTATAAATGATAGTAGATGCAAAGGAAAGGTGTTTCTTATGATAAAAATCGGACTGGGGTTCATGGGTTCACTTGTCTACTCTCTTTTAAAGTTGTAGTGATCACAAAACAATTCATCAATGATAAAGATTCATGAAAATTCTATAAGTGCTTGATAAAAAAAATTAATATGGGCATCACATTCTAATATTAATATGGAATACATCTCTCTCTTATACTCCTCAAGAAAGGGAAATATCCATGCAATCTTGATTTAATAATAAATTAGAGTATACCTTTAAGAAATATTATATGATGTTTGAAATACAAATATGCTACCTTGATCTAACAAGGTCATCACACTGTCACGTGATAACTATAGCACATGATTTCACTTTATCCCTAGTGAGACAACAAAACAAAGGTAAAAACCAAAGTAGATCTTGAATATTATGTGTCACAATTCAATCTCTACCCCCATGCTACTCCATCTAACACACACTTCTCCCCATACAAGTTCTTGCATACAAGTTGGATAAAAACAAGCAATAAAGAACGGGGTACATGATATGCATCTATTAAAACATCTTACACAAAATATATTCCAATCTCAAATATCAAATCATAGAATAAAAGATCCACCACATATATAGGAATTACAAATCTGACCATAATCATATAGAGCAACTCATATGGTACTAGATCTATGAAGAACAAGAGAGAAATAGATCAAGCTACTGCCACAAACCCATATCCCGGAGGTGGACTACTCCCTCTTGATCATGGTGATGATGCTGGAGATGTGGGAGAGGGCGGAGATATCCCCAGAGGTGGCTCCGACGGAGTTTCCCCTCCAATCTTTGTTGGATCTGACTCTATTTGGTGGTGTTTTTTTCTCTAGTGGATTCTCGTGTCTCTCTATCCGAGGATGCCCCGGGGGTCCTTATATAGGGATTTTCAGGTCAAGATAACTCAGTGGGTGAAAGAATCAAGGCGACCGGACAGTCGAGGAGCAAACGAGCATGGGTGGTGCGCCACCTAGGCTCGTTTGGCCCTCCTTGTGAGATTCCAGTGCTCCAGATGCTTCTCGTGGATAAATATTGGCTTCCCAAATGTGCAGGTCCATTTGACTTCATATAGGTCCTGAAACATCAAAAACTTTGAAAATAGGGTTTTTCTGCCCTGCAGGGTTATAGCCAAAATAAAGGGGATCATTGGTAAATCCCGAAAAATCAATATAATACATGGATATAAAATTATATATGATGCAAATATGTGGGGAAACATGTTAACAAACTACAAAGTTCATGTATGCATTTTACATGCATCAGATGCATACATGAGGCTTGTTTATTTCGTGGATTACTAGGAGACAGACACTTTTGCAATAGGCGTGTTGATGCGGTTGCTGCCCCCCCAGCTACTAAGCACGTTCCCGGACTTGCATCATGAGAGGTGATGGGGAACACATGATTTCCATGAGTTCATATCACATTTCAGGAATGTGAAGGTTGAACCCATTGCCGGAGAGGTCATCAATGATGAAGGTATATATGATATACAGTTTTATAAATGTTATAATCTTGCAAACACTTGTTGCAGTATTTAAGTATATGGTACTTGTTCTATTTTGTGAAAATAGGTCCTTCTGCATGAGAGCTGGTTACTGGAGAGGAGGTTACGTTGCGTGTTGATGGCGAGCATGATGATGATGGCCGGCGACACTCCCCCTCAACATTTATCATTTAGTTTATCGTTTTGGATAATTATTGTAATCGATGGATTGTGAACTTCTTTAGTGTGTCTCACACTTCGTGAGACGGTTATTCATATGAGTTTGTCACAAACAATTGTTCTGCTTTTATGAATTAATTTCTATTTTTGTTAATATGGTTTTCCAATTATGTGTGAATTATCCGTGTTGTGAAACTAATTGATGATGCATGAACATTAGTAAAATATTAAAATGCCTTAAAAATACCCAACTTAATGATATATTCATTTTGAATAAAACCATTGTTTGAAATTCAAAGTTATGTTGCTAATATGTCAAAGTCATTTGATCGCTTGTCATATATGAATCATGCCCAACTTCGGTAGGATAACTAGAACACTGCGTATTATATAAATACAAAGTGTTTGATGAATTGTTGAAAGAAAATACATATTCGATGTATCGTATTTCAAAGAAGTGGTGATTATCATTTTGTGATTGTTAATTTTAGTAAAAGAGTTTACGAAATGAAACATAAGCATGAAACTATTTGATATGATCAAATAATTTCAGCATTAAAGGGTATTGAAGATAAAAGTGAATCTAATTACTACGATTTAATCAATAGTAATGAAATTCGATGTTATATGATTGGCGTAAAACTTGTGAAATGCAATGCATTTTGATATGGTTAAATGCAAAGCATCACAGTGTGATATTTGATATTAAGTGGGTGAATAGTGGCACCAACTAAAGCATGTTAGTGTTAGTGTAAAGACCATTAGTTGGAAATAGCAAACACTCATCTAGATAATAAAGTGAACCGTCTAAATTTGTGCGATCGACACCATATATTGTATGTATTATCATGCAAGTTTTGGAATTATTTGATATCACCAAAGCAACAACGAACAAGTCCTTGTAAAGTATTCATTAGAAAGTTTGAATACAAAATCCATGGCTAAAACCAAAAGATAGGCAAAACTAGTATTGCCGAAATTTTGGTGGATTCTCGAAGAAAACTATGTTCTCGACAATAAAGCTGATGGAAGATAGTGAAAGCACGATGAGGGTTTGAAAGTGCATGTGTGCCCCATGTGTGGTTTTGGTAATTAATGACAATCTTTATGGACTTATGTTTGCATATAGTTTTACCTGTAGGATTTGTCCATAGGCAATGCTTGAACCATATGTTGGCTTCAAGGTTGGGAGAAGAAGAAAGTGAAGAAGATTAAGTGTTGACCAAGGTTTCAATGAGTGATCCAGAGATTGGTCAAGTGAGAGTTGAGCCTATAGAAAGTGTGTCTTGAAGACTAAAGTTGGAGTGATATGTCTTATGTACCTTCAAGACACCAACATAATGAATAAATAAGAAATGATGTGCAAGTTCAAGACGAGCCATCTCGAAGAGATCATTTTCTTGAAGCTTGCCATCCTATGGTTATCATGGATATGGGAAGATGATATGCCCAAGAGATAAGCTCTACCAGAGTGGAGTATTGATACATCCATTTTGCATCACTTTTCAATATCATAATTTACTGTTATTCGTTGATATATTTCATATTAAGAGATGATACTTTTGTTATTTCATCTGTTTTTGCATGGTTGATAACTTTTGGAGCATGGACCGCTAAAGTCAGGATTCTGATGGAAAGGGGCTGTTTGGAGGCGAAATTCGCGAAGATCAGAAAATCCGGGAAAATACATGGAAAATCCTATTTTTCTAGAAGACGAAGGATGCCAGAAGGGGGAGCGGAGATGGGCCACAGGGGGCCCACACCACCCCCTGGCGCCGGCCACCCCTAGCCGCGCCACCAGGTGGTGTGGCCACCCTGGCCCACTCCTGGCTCTCCCCTTTGGCGTATATTATCCCCACGAAACCCTAAGCCTGGGGGGGTGACCACAGAAAGATTCCGCCGCCTCTGCGGGGTGGAAAACTACAGAGAGAAATATCTCTCCGGCAGACAGAATTCTGCCAGGGGAATTCCTCCCCGGAGAGGGGAGATCATCGTCATCAACACCACCATCAAGCCGGACTTCATCGGGATCATCATCACCATCATCACCACTTCATACCGCTGTAACAATTGGGTTGAATCTTGCATAGTTCTTAGGGGAAACTTTCCCGGTGTTGATTACTTGTTGTAGTTGATGCTATTGAGTGGAACCATCAAATTATTGTTATGTTCGGATTGTTACTTATCATTATATCATCCCTGATATTGATCCATATGATGTCTCATGAGTAGTTCATTTAGTTAGGACATGGGAGAAGTCATGTTGTTAGTAGTGGAATTGTGTTGAGAAAGATTCAATAGTTTGTTATTTAAGTTGTGATGTTATTCTTCTAGTGGTGTCATGTGAACGTCGACTACATGACACTTCACCTTTATGGGCGTAGGGGAATGCATTGTGTATTTGGATACTAATCGTAGGGGTTGCCGGAGTGATAGAAACCTGAACCCCGTTAGGAAACCTTTGCACAAGGGATGTCAGGATCTTAGAGTTTAAAGCTATGGTTAGGTTTCTATCTTTATTACTTTCTTGTACTTGCGGATGCTTACAAGGGGTATAATCACAAGTATGTATTAGTCCTATGAAGTTTGGTACATTAGCACAGGTTCACCCACACAACACTTATCAAACTAAAGAATATTAATCAACTATATGAAGCGAAAGCACTTGACGATATTCCCATGTGTCCTCGAGAATGTTTGGTCATCTTGTTGGAAATATGCTCTAGAGACATATAGTAATAAGGACTACTATCATTTTTCATACAGTTTATGATTAAGTTTTATATCATGCTATAACTGTATTGAGTGGAAACATTAATACACGTGTGATATACAAACAACCAGGGGTTCCCAGTGAAACTCTAGTCACTGGTTCATTGGTCAACAGATGATCAAGTTTCCTGATCATGTGGCATTTATGCTAGTTGGAAATGGAGTCAACTCATTCTGAGAATGAGATGATGAACCAATACCTAACCTAAACATCGTGACCCGATCATGTCACGAAGTTCAAGTTATGATGATTAGAAATGGATCCTCGTAGACTATTCCTTAGACCATGAGGTTTCTATCTTAATTACTTTCTTGTACTTGCGGATGTTTGCAAGGGGTATAATCACAAGTATGTATTAGTCCTAGGAAGGTCGGTACATTAGCACAGGTTCACCCACACGACACTTATCAAACTAAAGAAGATTAATCAACTATATGAAGCGAAAGCACTTGACGATATTCCCATGTGTCCTCGAGAATGTTTGGTCATCTTAAGTAATACAATGGGCTTGTCCTTTGCTAAAGAAAGGATTGGGCCACTTGCTGCATTTATCATTATTGTCCTTTATTTATTCGTACTTTATTTACCTGCATTATCAAAAACCCCTAAAAATCCATTTTCTAAGTATTTACAAAGAATTCCTACTCCAAGCCACTTGTTAACACCTTCTGCTCCTTGTTGGGTTCGACACTCTTACTTATCGAAAATACTGCTATATACCCCCTATACTTGTGGGTCATCAAGACTATTTTCTGGCGCCGTTGCCAGGGAGTGAAGCGCTATTGGAGAGTGGAACTGGTAAAGGAAACTTCTACTATGAGTATTGTTTATTTCTGTTAGTTACTTTCTTTTATTATGGATAATTCACTGAGTTTCTTATTTCGTAATGCTACTACCATTTCTAAGGCAGTAGATGAACCACCACCTGCTAAGAATGATACTTTTAAAATACCTACAAGAATTATTGACCGTGTTATGGATAACTACTATTTTGGAGATGGAACTGTCCATCCCGATGATCATTTTATCTTTATACACGAATTATGCGGGTTGTTCAAGTGTACAGGGATTACAACAGATCAAGTCAAGAAGAGTTTATTCTCATTATCACTAGAAGGAAGAGCTGAAGAATGGTATAAGCTGCTGAAGGATGGCCAATCTCTTGAATGGGAGGAATTAGTGCCTCTCTTTTATTCAAAATTTTATCCTCCTAGTGAGATTCATAAAGATCGGAATCAAATATACAACTTTTGGCCTCTTGATGGAGAGAGTACAGCTCAAGCTTGGGGGAGATTGAAGTTACTAATGCTCAAATGTCCTATTCATGAGCTCCCCAACAATATTATTATCAATAACTTTTATGCAAGGCTTTCTCTTCATGATAAGGATCTATTGGATGCTTCATGTGCTGGATCATTTACACGCATGGAAGAAGGAGCTAAATGGGATCTTCTAGACCGCATTCAAGACAATGCTGAAGCATGGGAGAATGATAAAGGAAGAAAGTCAGGTATAAATTATGATTATGAATGCATTGAATCTTTTATGGGAACTGATGACTTTCAAAATATTAGAAATGCTTATGGTCTAGACTCTCAAGCTATTGCAACTTATTTTAAAGCTTTTGCTTCTTATATTGAAATTCCTAAAAAGAAGTGGAATAAGTATCATGCACCTTATAAAGGCATTGTTAATAGTGTTCCTACAAGAAATACTGAAGTTTATACTGCTAATCATGTTTTACCTGAACCTTACATTGAGAAAATGCCTTTCCCAGTTAAGATAAAGGAACATTCTATGATAGCTAGTATGGTTAATGAAAGTACAAATAAAGCTGTTGAACCTGATGAATAAGTAGCTGTTGAACCTATGGTAGCAAATGTGAAAGACTTTGTCACTAAATATGTAGAAGAGGGACACACTATCCTTTGTAAGGATATCCCTAATATTGTTTCACAAAGTAGTGTTATGAGAGCTAGTGTCCTTGTGTTTTCTATTAGGATAAGTGATCATTGCTACAATGATTCATTTGATAGTTATATCATTAAATTTATGCATGATACTAAAAGTTATTATGAGAGAGGGAAGACGGTTCTAATGCATCTCAATAATATTAAGTTTCCTCGCTTTATGTTGAAAGTCTTTATGTTGCACTTGTTTTGCCTTCCTATGCTTGCAGCTTCTGGTTCCAACAATTTATTTGCTTACAAAATTCCCTTGCATAGGAAGTGGGTTAGACTTAAACATGTGTATTTTTGCTTCTTGATGCTCTCTTTTACTCCAATTCATATTCTTATGTGAGCATCATTAAAATTATCATGCCCATCTTAATGGCTATAAAGATAGAGCTTTTTGGGAGACAACCCAATATATTTCTTTTGCTTTCAGTTTGTTTTGTTTATTTGAGTCTTGGAAGTTATTATTTTGGCAATAACCTCTCCTTATCCTTTTTGTTTGGTTTTTGTGTCAATATCAACCTCTAATGAGAGAGAAGTAAGATTTGGAGAAGTTGCTGTCCCGAAACAGAATTTTGTGCTTCGCTGTACAAATTCGTGAAAAATCTCTGTATGTTGGATTGAGCTGTAATTGTGCTTCTGCCCCAGGTTGTTATTTAACTTCTGTTAGTTTTGCACTTTTTTATTTGAGCAACAGAAGAGTTTCGAAAAAATTGATCTTTACCTCCTGGTCTGTTTTGACAGATTTTTGCCACTCTTGCATTTGCCTCTTAAATCGATTTCCTTTTTGAATTCTTTTTGGGTTTTCGGAAGGAGTTGCTACAGTGGCTTATGTTTTGATGGATTTCAGTTGAAATTGAACATAAAAGGTTTATTACCTCGCTTACACTAATGTTGCTAATGAGAATTGTGTGAAGTTTTGTGTGAAAGAAATTTCCAGGTTATTGGAAAAATGGTGTAATAAGAAAGTGAAAGGTTACATGACTCAAGCAATATGTGTATGAAGATGAACATATTGATGTTATTCAAATGGTAACTCTAGAAATTTTTATCAAAGACCAACTTCAGAGACCTGCAGAGTCCGTTTTTAAATAGGTAACAGTTCTGGTAAGAAAAGGTCCGCGAAAAATCCGTCCAGTTATATTTTTGTAGTTTTTATCCAACAAGGAAGGGAACAAAGCGAAACAGGGATGGAAATGGAGCTAGGGTGGCTCACACCACCCCCTGGCGCAGCCCCCCTGGTCGCACCACCAGGTGGTGTGGCCGCCCCGGAGTCCGTCTCCGACCCGTTTTCTCCTAGTACTTTCCTTTTGTTGTAAAAATCCGTAATATATAATCCCCTAGATCCCCCGAGGTTCGTATATCGTGTTCTCGTCGTGTTTTTGTTTCGATCTGTTTCTGACAGGTAGAGTCTCAGTTTTGGAGCCACAATGCCTTCCTCTGGATCAGCCAAGGAAGATTCCTCCGCGGACATCGTCAACCCGTACATGCGTGAGTTGAAGATTCATCCCAAGGAGTTGTTGCTCGAAGATGGGGAGGTACAGATAAAAGAGGTTCAAGGACCTAAAGGTGAAGGCAGTCAGGAGGACAGGGTGGAAGCACCAGAGCAAGAAGTCTTTAGGTACAAGAAGATGGCAGAATGCAAAGTGGATATCATCCATAAGATTAGTTCATAACTCATCACCGAGAACCAGAAGGAGACTGCTGAGCTTAAGGATGAAATTCTCCCTCTCCACCGAACAACCAACCAACTACAAGCATAGCTCTACGACATGCAAAATCAAAACTGTGAGTATGAGGTTAGGTTTAAACGCATAAGTGCTGCTGCTAGTTTCAGGATGTTGGAGACCAGGATGTCTTTTATTGATGGGGGGCCCCTACCTTGGAAGTCGGACGAGGACGAGAGAACACCACCACCATCGAAGGAGTAATTCGTCATCAGGTTTTGACATCCCCTTGGTTTGTTCCAGGCTTGGGGGAGTGTCGCGGTATCACATCACTATCTTCTATCTTTTTACCTTTTTAGTAGAGTCATATCATGAATAGAGAAGTTATCATGTAGGATGGTTTGCATTATGGAAGTGTCCCCCCTCTCGTTAGATATCTATGTATCCCTTGGTGTGAGTTGCCGTTATGGAATATTAATGAGAAGTTCTACCATTTACTCTTTTGCATATCTTATTTCAGTTTTCAATTTCTGTTATATGATTGATCTTGTTGTTAGTATTGGTATCACTTTGGGATCATTGAGTAAATTTAGTTGGTTTTGGCAAACCCGGCTCGGTCAGTAGCAACAATATTATGAGAATTGAATGAAAAAGATAAAAGTACTCTTAAAGCAATATAATTTCATCATCTTTCTTCCTTGATTTGCTCATAAGCTTAGTATTATCTAGTTAAGATCTTTTGTGCTTCCAAGGAAGATTGCATGTTTGTTTTTATCACTTGTACGTTTGTTTGTTTCCTTCAACTCTTATGCTTGCTACCTAGCCTTGCTAGCCTAAAACCTGTACTGAGAGGGAATGCTTCTCATGCATCCAATCCTTAAAACCAAAACCTATGATATTTGTGTCCACCATACCTACCTATTAGCATTATTGCTATTCCAAGTAAATTCATGTTTTTATCTAACTTCCGAATTAAACTTGTTATGTGAAAATTAGTGATTAAATCTCTCATGAACTTGATGGCACACTTTACTTTTCTTTCACCTAATAAACTTGAACCATTGTGTCATCTAAGTTGTATATGCTTGCACTTATACGTTGGGAATTAGCAGAACCATGCTATCATGGGGAATGTTTTCAACATTGCACTTGTACATTGTACCTAGTTGATATCATGCTCTTTTGTTTATGGATGTCGTCGGTGTGAAATAAAAGGGGATCTTGTAAGTCCATGGAGTTATGTATGTGTGTTAGAGAAACGCCTGGGCCGCTGGTATAATCCATGCCTAATCATGGTGGAAACCTACAGCATAACCATAATGAGCAATCTATGAAGCATTCTTCTTATAAAAAAGAGATAGAGATTGAGAAAAAAAGAAAAAAAGAGACGAGAAAAGAGGAAAGAGAGAAAAAAGCACCATTTTCCCATGGTAAATAAGAAGATTGTTGAGATGCTTATTGTCTTCTTGCCTTGTCATTTTGATATGGGGATTCTTCCGTATCATCAGGCAAGGGGTACCCCGTTGGCGGTTCTCTATGATACACATGTACTTACTATGACAAGAACTTACCGGTAACTAAACTTGAGTAGCATGAGGAGCGACCCTCGTATTCAAGGGACATGAGATTGCCAACTTATACTTTGTCAAGCATATACTCCATGGTTTGTTTACTTTAACTTTAATCACCTAAAGATGCTTATGATAGGGGCAATGCGAGCTGAAAGATAATAAGTATCATAATTTTTTCGAAGATCTTTATGAAACTTGAAATCCCTGCTTCCCTCTGCGAAGGGCCTATCTTTTACTTTTTAGTTGAGTCAGTAAACCTATTCCTTTCTATCTCATCAAGTATTTTGAGTTGTTGTATTTCATTCATTCATATGATGATTTATTCAATCATGTTTCTTATGTTCCTTATTTTGCAGATTGCTCTTATCTTAGAGAGTATTACTTTGAAAGCTATCCTTGAAAACCCCATTATGTTTGAACTCCTGCAAATTGTTAGCTATCTTTTGACCAAGAGCAAAGTTTGCTATTACCAATTATGATTTACTTTATGTATCTTTATTGTGCTTCCTTTACTTATTGCAAGTTAAAGTTATATAATGGTGAGTTGTCTTCTATTATGATTTGTGTATTGATAAATGTGATGCTTCTTGTCCGTATTATTTTATCGACTCTTCACTCTATAAACCTGAGGTCATGTTTATTAAGCTCAGTTTTCGCTTGGGGACAAGCGAAGTCTAAGCTTGGGGGGAGTTGATACGTCCATTTTGCATCACTATTCTATATCATAATTTACTGTTATTAATTGATATATTTCATATTAAGAGATGATACTTATGTTATTTCATCTGTTTTTGCATGGTTGATGACTTTTGGAGCATGGACCGCTGTAGTCAGGATTCTGATGGAAAAGGGGCTATTTGGAGGCGAAATTCACGAAGATCAGAAAATCCGGGATAATACATGGAAAATCCTATTTTTCCGGAAGACGAAGGATGCCAGAAGGGGGAGCGGAGTTGGGTCACAGGGGGCCCACACCACCCCTGGCCGCGCCACCAGGTGGTGTGGCCACCATGGCCCACTCCCGGCTCTCCCCTTTGGCGTATATTATCCCCATGAAACCCTAAGCCTGGGGGGCGACCATAGAAAGATTCCACCGCCTCTACGGGGCAGAAGACTATAGAGAGAGAAAGATCTCTCTGGCAGACAGAATTCTGCCGGGGGAATTCCTCCCCGGAGAGGGGAGATCGTCGCCATCAACACCACCATCAAGCTGGACTTCATCAGGATCATCATCACCATCATCTCCATCAGCAGCATCGTCACCACTTCATACCGCTGTAACAATTGGGTTGAATCTTGCATAGTTCTTAGGGGAAACTTTCTTGGTGTTGATTACTTGTTGTAGTTGATGCCATTTAGTGGAACCATCGAATTATTGTTATGTTCAGATTATTACTTATCAGTATATCATCTCTGATTTTGATTCATATGATGTCTTGTGAGTAGTTCGTTTAGTTCTTGAGGACATATGAGAAGTCATGTTGTTAGTAGTGGGATTGTGTTGAGAAAGATTCAATACTTTGTTATTTAAGTTGTGGTGTTATTCTTCTAGTGGTATCACGTGAACGTCGACTACATGACACTTCACCTTTATGGGCCTAGGGGAATGCATTGTGTATTTGGCTACTAATCGTAGGGGTTACCGGAGTGACAAAAACCTGAACCCCCGTTAGGAAACCTTTGCACAAGGGATGTCAGGATCTTAGAGTTTAAAGTTGTGGTTAGGTTTATATCTTAATTACTTTCTTGTACTTGCGGATGCTTACAAGGGGTATAATCACAAGTATGTATTAGTCCTATGAAGTTCGGTACATTAGCATAGGTTCACCAACACAACACTTATCAAACTAAAGAATATTAATCAACTATATGAAGCGAAAGCACTTGACGATATTCCCATGTGTCCTCGAGAATGTTTGGTCATCTTGTTGGAAATATGCTCTAGAGACATATAGTAATAAGGACTACTATCATTTTTCATATAGTTTATGATTAAGTTTTATATCATGCTATAACTGTATTGAGTGGAAACATCAATACACGTGTGATATACAAACAACCAGGGGTTCCCAGTGAAACTCTAGTCACTGGTTCATTGGTCAACAGATGATCAAGTTTCCTGATCATGTGGCATTTATGCTAGTTGGAAATGGAGTCAACTCATTCTGAGAATGAGATGATGAACCAATACCTAACCTAAACATCGTGACCCGATCATGTCACGAAGTTCAAGTTACGATGATTAGAAATGGATCCTCGTAGACTATTCCTTAGACCATGAGGCTATATCAATCACTATCTCACGAGAGTGCTTAGATAGCATCAATCGCCACTTGGTAATACAATGGTTATAAAGGTGTGTTCAGGTACTCGGAGGAAACAGTAGAGGCAATATATGCCAAGAGCAGGATTTGTCCGTCCATGTGACGAGAAGATACTCAAGGGCCCACTCGGAGAGGTTATATCCAATAGCTGCACAGCGTGTGATTTAATCACAGGGATATCACTTGTCGGAACAAGTCAAGTAGCATTGTTCGGTAACGAGATTGAACATGACATGGTGATGTCATTGATCAGATCTCGGGCAATGCAAGTATCGAGAGACAAAGGGAATAAGACACGACTGTCCCGGTTCAAACGACGAAAGATCTTCGTGGAACGCACAGGGGTCACATGGCCATCCAGGTCCCTCTGTCGATCATTGGTGCGGGAGTGTCCCGACCATGTCTGGAGTGTTCCCGAACCGTGGGGTATCCCGCTTAAGGGCTTGATGATTCTTAGAGAGTGTTTATAGGATCGGTAGAATCGCCGAAGAATTGTAGAGAGAAAACCGGAAGGGTTTCGGTAAGTCTGGAGGATGTCCGGAGTGGAGGTGGAAGTGTTCCATAACCACGGAGGTTGAATAATATGTGAATGAATGTTAAATATTGATTTAACATTTATTCATAATTATTTAATAAAAGAGAAAATCAATTAAATGGGCAAAGGGCTTAATGGGCCAATTCCCAGAGGGGAAAGGGCCCAAGAGGGGACCACACCCCTAGGAGAGGCCTAGGGGGTGGCCGACGGCCCTAGTGGGCCTGCCCCACGTGGGGCCCATGGGTGGGGGCTGGCCGACGCGCCTCCCCACCTCTCCTCCTCCTTTAGTCCCACCCCGGGACTTTGAGGGAGGTAGTACCTCCCCTCCCCCTATATATAGTGGGGGTATTTGGCTAGATAAGTACACCCAATAATCAATAAAGGGCTTCTTACTTTTGGGAGGACCTCCAATTGATATTCTCTCTCTGACGAGGGTTTAACTCGTCAATGCCCATTGTTATGGACTTGGGTTTTGGACAAGGAGGGAGCGCTGGAGACATCTATCGGCTAGCAGACAAGCACACAGGGGACAAAGGATTTACCCAGGTTCAGGCCTCATAGAGGTCCCTACTCCTGCTTGTCTGCTCGTGGAATTATCGAAGGAGTCAAAAGTTACAATGGTGCGCAGATGAAATCTGGCGAAGGTTGTGGAAACTAGGGTTGCGTGTGTCCTCCTCGCCGCCCCCTCCTAGCCCTTATATAGATAGGCTAGGTCTCAGGTAGCAGGTCGAGTCGGTTACAAGTTAGGGTTTTCCCCTTCAAACTTTCTATCTTTAGCTTCTTCTTGTCCTTCAAGCAATCGAGAGTCTGTAGGTTACTCGAGTCCCTCCCTCCGGGCCTTGGCGATACCGTGGGCCTGTATGTATTTGGACCGTATATACCAAGCTCGAGTACCTGTAGGGTATACCCATGTCAAGACTCGAGTGCCCAAAGTGGAATCGAGATTCTGGGGACTTTTGAAGCCTTTGAGTGCCTAAATGAGTACATTTCGATTGCTTTTATTTGCGTCATGCGGATTGTTGATATACGTGCCTGATATAACCGAAGTATCGGTATCAGTTAACCACCTTAGGGTGAAACAACGCAATCTACTCAAATTCGAGTCCCCGGACTCAAATCTGGAAAAGTGCTGGTGTAATTCGACTCAGGCCGCGGAGGTCTTACAGGAGTCGAATTCCAGTTATATGGGTGTGAGCACTTGACGCGTCCGTCAAGGCATGTTCATCGTGCCTCTAAGCACGGATATGTTTCTGGTAGTGCGCAGTTAAATGCGTTGCCAGGCCTTATTCAGGTCTTACCTTCACGCCGTAGGCGCGACATCCGAATTTTATCATCACGGAGACGATTCGGGTAACCCAGGAGACGCAGTCTCTCTGTAGGGAAAAATTATGAGGCGGTGTCGCCATGAGTTTCGAGTGTGGATGTTATCAGCACACAGTTTTTCTTGCACAAATAATCATAGGGTGCACGGCCAGCGCTCCCTATGGGAGTATCCCCCGAGTGCCTGGTTGAGTCGAAGACTCAGGCAGGGACTAAAGAACTTTTGCGACTGCTGTCGTCTTTTGCTTGCTTGTTTCAGTCGATGATTCAGGCGGATACTAAAATATTTTCGCGACTGCTGTCGTCTTTTGCCTGCTTGTTTCCGGCGCTCCCTATGGGAGTAACACATGTCCATAATCAAACTGTGTTTCGAGTGGTTGGGTTTGCTTTTGTGATTGTCCATGTTCCTGCAACAAGAAAAAGAAAGTCGTAGGGTGCGCGGCCAGCGCTCCATATGGGCGTAGCCCCCGAGTGTTTGGTGGAGTCGAAGACTCCAGCAAGGACTAAAAATAGTCGAAGTTTTCCGCATTGGTGACGTCAGTGCTGACGCTTGTATGACCTTAGTTGCCCGCATGAGCGGTTTTGACGGGACGTGACGAGCGGTGGGTCCCACTTTCTGACTTTGATTTGACTGGGCGTGCGTAATCTTATTTTTAACTGTGCCTCCTCGATTTCCACGCGTAGTGGTAGAAGTGGGGGGACGGTTCGCGCTTCCTCTTCGCCACGTGTCCTACGCGATGCGTGCCATGCGTCCAATAGGGTTTTTGTCAGCCGTTGGATTGCATCTTCCAGGGGTTAAGTAGCGATGCTGCGCCGGTAATTTCCCATTTGTGCTCTTTCTTCCTTGCTGCCATTGCCATTGTCGTTTGCTTTCTTGCTTTCCTCTGCGCTCATCTTCCCCACGACGCTGGACCAGCTCCGTTCGTTCCCAAGATATTTCCTTTGTTCTCATCGCCGCCGTGCAATGGGGATGAAGAAAGGAGGTGCTGCCGCTGATTCCGCGGCCATCCTCGCTGCAGCGAAGAAGAAGGGCGGCTCCGCTGCTGCAGTCACCAGTGCCGCCACCACCGGGAAGAAGAAGATCGCGGGCACCCGCGTGACCAATGGCGCATGGCGCCCCTCTATTATCAAGGCGTCAGATCTCCGTCTTCTTCACCAAGACAGAGTGATCTCTGCAGCAGTTGCCGATTCGCGCGTCCCCAGCAGTGAGACCATTCCTGTGCCTCCCGCTGGTTATCAAGTGATGTTTCTTGCTTTCATCATTCGTGGTCTTTCCTTGCCTCTTCACCCCTTTCTTCGGGGTCTTTTGTGTTTCTATGGGCTCCAGCTCCATCAGCTGTCCCCAAATTATCTCCTCCACATCACTTGTTTCATCACTCTCTGCGAGTGCTGGCTCGGAATCGAGCCGCACTTTGGTATTTTTAAACGCATCTTTAAATTGAAGGCCACCGATCCGCTCTTTAGTTTATGCGTAGGTGGTTGCGGAATCCATTTTGACCCATCTGGCAGCTACTTTTATATCAAGCTCACCAAGTCCGTCCAGGGATGGAGGGACAAATGGTTCTATGTGCGCGATCAGAAGGCCAAGGACGAGCACTTTGGACTCGCGCCCTTCGATCCCGCGACTCCCTGCAAGAAGATGCGTTCTTGGAAGAACGTGATCATGCCTTCTGAACTCGCGGAAACAGACGTGTTATATCAGCGCGTCTGTGACCTCGAGAGTCGCATAGGCGCAGAAGAGGGAGGCTACGCCCTTGTCAGGACTTGGCTGCGTCGTCGCGTCCAGCCTCTCCAGGCCAGGGTCCATCCCATGTTCCAATGGGGTGGCGCTGATGATCCCACTCGCGTGTCTGCTGATGGCATGTCCGCAAGTGAGGTAGATAAGAGGGTGTGACTGGTCACGAAGTATACCCTCAAGGATGTGCTTCCGAACGAGCCAGTCGTTCCTCCTTTCGATGCTTCGAATCCTCCTCCTGAGGTATGGTTGTGCTACATAGTAGCTTATTTTCTTGATTGCGTCTTCTGTTGCTTATCTGTTTTACTCTTTGTATGCAGGAGTGGGCGGTGTCGCCTTGCATGCCTCCCCTCCCTGAGGGGATTATTCCTCGTGGAGCTTTGGAAGAGGACGAGTCTGAGTCGACTGTCCCTTCCGATGTGGAAGAGGAAGCCCCCGAGTCTGAAAGTCCGGATACTCGCAAGCGTCACAGAAGGGATTCACGCGTCGACTCCTTCAACTCTAGGAGGCGCGGTTGTTGGCGCGGAGTCGCCAATTCCCGCCGTTCCCGCGAGGGCTGTGGCACCGTCTTCTCGTAAGAAGATGCGATTGCCCAAGGAGTCTTCGTCGGAGTCGACGGAGGCCACATTTGATCTTGACAGATTTGACTGGTAGGTTTGCTAGTGCATTCATTCTTCTCTTGTTTTCTTCTTGTTGGCTTTGCCTTGGAGTTTGCCTTTTCTGAGTGCGGATTTTGTCTTGCAATCAAGAGGCGTCGTCATCTTCTGGCGACGTCAAATTTTTGAAGGAATCGGGAGTCGCGACCTCAAAAGCCAAGACAGAGGTCGAGAGCGCTCCTTCTCCTCCGGCGGCGGCCCACTCCGGGCACAATTCTTCGAGCTCTCCTCATGTAGGGGAGCGTCAAGTAGTTGCTCGGATGACGATTCAGCAATCTTCTTCGGAGTCGCTGGAGGACCATGTAAGTATATCTTTCTTTCTTTCATAATTTGACAGTCAACGCCCTTATGTTGCCCTTTGCTAACTCCTTGTTTTGTGCGACAGCTCCTTGTAAAGGAAGCCGCGCAGGTAGCGAAGCAGGTGATGGCGATAGGTTGCCAGCATGCGATGCTGGAGAAGCGCCACCGCGTGGTTGAGAGTGAGTGTTCTATACTTATTCTTTTCGTCTTCTCTGTATTTTGGTATAATCGACTGATAGCCAAATTTTTGACTGCCATGTAGTTGAGCATAATGCTTTACTGCGTGATGTCACCATGTTGAAGAAGACGCTGGCCGCAGCTGTGAAGAGGCGCGGCGAGGCAATCGCGGCTCGTGATGAAGCCCAGAAGCGCGAAGAGGATCTGCGTGCCTCCTTTGCGGCCAGGGAGAAGTTGTTCGAAGAGCAACTTTTCTCAGTTGCCAAGGCCCTCTCAGGTACCTTTACTTGGTAGATATTTTATTGATGTTCTTCTCTTCCTCTGTAGTGCCGGTGGCATTAGAAGTTTGATCTGTGTGCGTATTTTGGTGTAGATGCTGGCGGCTTGAGTTTTGATCCACAAGCCCTTGGTCGCGATGACGCTCTAGCGGGCGCGGTATCTGCGGTCGAAGACCATAGCGCCGCTGTGCAAAATATGTTGTACAAAGCCAAGGCCACCCTGAGTCGCCTCCGGGAGGAGCTGATGCCGAAGGCTGAGCTGGTCGACAATGTGGAGGAGCTGGTGGAGTCGTCACCGGGGTGTGCTCGCCACGCATAAGAACTCCTCTCTGCATGGCGCGACCATGTCGCTTGCCATGGTGCAAGCCCACGGAGTCGGTGGATCCTCTGTGGTGTCGAAGACGATGCTGCTGGCGGATGGTCGCAGGTAGTATTCGCTCCTTTGCATCGCTGTGCCAAATATGGCCATTCCTTGATAAACATTGTTGCCAAGTATTCGGAGGAGCTCAATCGCGCGAAGAAGGTGGCGAAAACTTCGGCCTCAGGGGCCGGTGGAAAGTCAGTGGCATCTGATACTGCCACGGACTTGATGAAGCCCCCGAGGTCATCAAAGTCGAAGAAGCCAGCTGCTCCATAGTTAGTTCCTTGTAATAGCTGATGAACTTGCTCTTTTTGATGGGAGAACATGCCTGTTGGCGAATGTGTTTGTAGATACTTTTATTGATCCTGAATGCACCTGTTACTTTTGACTTTTGAGTTGGTCGCCTTATTTTGCCTCCGCTTGGTTTTGGTAGGGTACGTCAAGTGGCCCCGTGGGGGACCCGGACTCGCCATCTCTTGAGGATACAATGGCACCTCCCTACTCTAGGTAGAGGAGCTTTCCTTGCTTTCGCGACTTGCATTGATCGCGTTAAGCAACCGGAGCGTGAGTTGCCCTTGATCCGTGGTAGCGCGGACGGTGGAAGTCGAAGGCTGAAAAGCCGCCGCCATGAAGCAATATCTCGCTTGGCGAGGTGACGCATTTGGGCGACCAGTTTAAGTGTTAGTTTGCTCATCCTCGTCTTTTCCTTTGTAGTTAATCGCAATGGTACGTTGTACTCATGTTGTTGATGCTGCCGTGTAGTTGTTAGCGCACGCGCCGCAGGAGGAGAGGGATAGGATTGCCATCCGCCTTCATGATCTCACCCAAGAGCAACTTCAGAGAGTGGATACTTCGGTAGATCATGATCGATGCATCGCGTTAGCGACCCTGCAGGATCGCGCCATGAAAGTGCTCTTTCTGAAGAAGTCGTAGTCGTGTTTGAAGAACATCTACCGAGATGTTCCGCTGGATGATACTCCATCAAGCCTGCTGGCCCTTCGACGAAATTTCAAGATATGTCCGCGTTCGCGAAAGTGCGTGAGGCGCAGCTGGTGGCTGGTGCCAAGGCTGCGCCTCCGTGGTGCGCTTGCACAGTTCGACGTGGATGTCGCCGCCATTGCATCTAGGCCACCGGTGCCACCAGCAGGATCTTCCTGGAACATGGTGCCGCACTATCAAGCGGTGGATCGTCCAGCCGAGGAAATCGTCGACTTCTTCGAGGAACAGACTAATGTTCTTCTGTTGCAAGGGTAGCCAGATATGTATCCTGCATATAAGTTTACTGGTGTTGTAAAGCTCATATATATTTGTAGATAATTTATTGTTAAATGTATACAAATAGCTTTATAAGCGTGGGGTGCGTTGCACTTATGCGAATCCTTTTCGTTAGCCTGGCCATCTTTGTATCTTTCCCTTGTCAACTCACAAAAGCGTGGCAGCTGGGTTGTGTTTCTGTTAAGGGGTTCGATTGATGTGCCAGCTACTCAGGATGTCGCGTTATTGTTCGAAGAACATATGTGTATAGGGTGGCGTAGCCCCCGAGTATGAAAGTTGACAAAAGAAAAGAGAACACGGATTTTTGGGGCACTTAGCTTTTATTTATTTGGAGAATAGTACGTAGTACAATGTGCGGCTAAGTAGCCTTGGCTGAATAGCCTTATTTGCGATGCAAAAGTAAAAAAGAAACGACTAAGAGTAGAAGCGTCGCAGTGGTGCGACGTTCCAAGGGTTGGAGTATGCGACTCCTGTCTCTAAATCTTGAAGGCGATAGGCGCCACCTGGGATTACTTCTGTAATCACGTACGGTCCTTCCCAGGGGGACTCGAGCTTCAGATGCCCCTGCTGCTTCAGTCGCAGGACTAGGTCACCTTCGACGAAGGATCTTGGGCGAAGCCTTCTGCTATGGTAGTTGCGCAGGTTCTGTTGGTAGATCGTAGATCTTTCTACGGTGATTTCTCTTGCTTTGTCAAGGAGGTCGACGGAGTCTTCGAGTGTGAGGGATGACTCCTTCTCGCTGTAGGCGACTATGCGTGGCTCTGCACTGCACTCGTGGGTAATACTGCCTCTGCTCCATGTACCATAAAGAATGGTGTGTAGCCGGTGGCGCTGTTTGGAGTTGTACGCAGGCTCCAGAGTACGGATTGCAGTTCGTTTGGCCAGCAGCCCGCGGCTTGTTCGAGTGGCCGGAGGAGTTGCTTCTTGATGCCACTGCAGACGAGCCCATTTGCCTTTTCCACCTGTCCGTTGGTCTGTGGGTGTGCGACTGAGGCATAGCTGATGTTGATCCCCAGGTTTTCGCAGAAATCTTGGAACTCCTTGGATGTAAAGTTCGTTCCGTTGTCGGTGATGATGCTGTGTGGCACGCCGAAGCGGTAGACGATGGATTCGAAGAACTTGACTGCGCTATGCCCTGATTGCTTGGTCACTGGCATGGCCTCGATCCACTTGGTGAACTTGTCGACTGCGACCAAGAGGTAGACGTAGCCTCCTTGCGAGGACCTTGGAAGTTTGCCAACCATGTCGAGTCCCCACTAGGCGAAGGGCCAGGCCAATGGAATGGGCCGTAGTTCTGCGCCTGGTGCGTGTGTCTTGTCCGCGAATCGCTGACAGGCGTTGCACTTTTGGACTATATCCTTGGCATCACGCATGGCCGTGGGCCAGTAAAATCCAGCTCGTAGAGCTTTGGCGACGAGGGCGCGGCTTTCGGCGTGGTGCCCGCAGGTCCCTTCATGGATGTCGAGGAGGACTGCTCTTCCATCGGCTAGGGAGACGCATCGCTGTAACACGCCTGTGATGCTGCGTTTATACAGTTCGTCGTTGATAACGGAGAATGCCTTGGAGCGTCGTGCGATGTGTCGTGCATCTGTCGGGTCATCCGGTAGGCGCTTGCTGAGGAGGTACGTAATGTACGACTGTGTCCAGGATTGTTCGATCATCATGACGCTCATTGGTCCCTCGAGTCCTGTGTCGAGCTCCAAATCATCGATTGTTGTTGGCTCATTGGGTGGCGTAGCCCCCGAGTCTGTTGCTGCACTTGTTTTCTTCTGTGCGGCCTTTGGCTTGATGGAGCTCAGATATGCGCCGAAATACCCTGTGGTATGGGTGTGCAGTGGAGCCTATGTTGGCGAAAAGGCCCGCCTCCTCATTGCTTTCGCGGCCTATGTGTCGCAACTCGCAGCCATCAAAGTCTCCTTCAAGTGTGTCGTAGAGGTCGCGGTATGCGATCATGTTGTCGTTTAGTGTATCGCACTCGTGCATTGTTTGGTTGACGACCAGCTTGGAGTCGCCATATATGATTAGCCTCTTTGCGCCGCAGGCTTTTGCCATCCTCATCCCGTGTAACAGGGCCTCGTATTCAGCCTCGTTGTTTGAGGCTGTGAACTGCATTCACAGGACGTATTTCAGCTTGTCCCCTTGAGGCGATGTCAGTATGACACCTGCTCCTGCTCCATCTTTCCTGTTGGACCCATGGAAGTGCATTGTCCAGAGGTAGGACATATCTGGCTTGTCCGGGAGTTGGTTTTCCATCCAATGTATGAGGAAGTCCGGGAGAACTTGCGACTTGATTGCGCCGCGCTTTTCGTATGTGATGTCTCGGGGAGACAGCTCGATTCCCCAAAGCGCGACTGCCTGCGGGCGTCGTGGTTATTGAGGATATGTCCTAATGGGCGCCGTTGACTACCACGATTGGGTGTTCTCGAAGTAATGGCGCAATACGGGCGGTCATAAAGACGCCTGACGCCAGTCGTAAAAGGGTACCGTTGTTTTGTTGGCGTGAGGACCTCGCTGAGGTAGTATACCGGGCGTTGTACGCCATGGACCTTGTTTTCCTCGGCCCGTTCGACGACGAGAACTGTGCTAACCACTTGGTTGGTGGCGGCGATGTACAGCAGTAGTGGTTCCCTTTCTCGTGGGGTTACCAATACTGGCGAGGTGGATAGCAGGCGCTTGAGGTCATCGAATGCTTCTTGCGCTTCGTTGGTCCACTCGAATTTGTCAGCTTTGCGGAGGAGCTGATAGAAGGGCAGCGCCTTTTCTCCCATTCGACTGATAAATCGACCGAGGGCCGCGATTCGCTCGGCTAGTTGCTGAATGCCTCTTATGTTCTTTGGCTTCTCCATGGCCAATATGGACTTTATCTTTTTCGGGTTTGCCTCAATCCCTCTCGCGGAGATGAGATACCCGAGCAGTTGTCCCGAGGGTATGCCGAAGGCGCATTTGTCCGGATTGAGCTTTATCTGGTAGCGATCGAGATTGGCGAAGCTTTCGCACAAGTCGTCGATTAGAGAGGCTTCTTCCTTGGTCTTGATTACTATGTCGTCGACATAGACTTGGATGTTGCGACCAAGTTGCTCCTTGAGGCAGGCCTGCATGCACCGCTGGTACGTGGCTCCTGCGTTTTTTAGCCCGAAGGGCATTGTGTTGTAGCAGAACACGCCAAAGGGCATTGTAAACGTGGTCTTCTCCTGGTCTTCCTCCTTCATTCGAATTTGGTTATAGCCTGAGTAGGCGTCGAGGAAGCAGAGGCGCCGATCCAAAGAAAGGGAGTCGATGATTTGATCGATCCGTGGTAGCGGAAGTGGTCTTTGGGCAAAGGTGCTTATTTAGAGAAGTGAAGTCCACGCACATCCGCAGGATATCCGTGTCCTTTTTGGCACCACCGTATTGGCGAGCCAAGTGCTTTCCTTGATCTCGTAGATGAATTTGGCCTCGAGGAGTCTGTTGATCTCCATTCCGACTTCACATGCGCGTGGTTCTTATACCCGATTGTTTGCTTGACTGGCATTGCGTCGGGGTTGACTTTTAGTGTGTGCTCTTAGAATTAACTAGGAACTCATGGCATGTACGCAGTCACCAAAGTAAAATTTCCTAGTGCTCACGGAGGAATTGACGAGCGAGTTCCTATGCGGGACTCAAGTTGTTGGCGGCGAGGGCCGCTTTAGCGGGATCGATGGATGGACCTGTACCTTCTTTGTGTGCACAAATGAGTCAAAGGAGAGGTCGTGAGCTTGGCCTACCTGTGGGGGCATCGTTGTTTGTCGCTTCCTTCAATCGCGAGCTCCTCCTGCATGCCGGGCGACTAGGAGATTCTGTTGAATTCTATCGCAATCGCCGACGCTCAAACTCCCGTTGATCGTGATGACGCCATTGGGACCTGGCATTTTCATCCGCAGGTAGGCGAGGGGTAACGCCATGAACCTAGCGAACGCGACGCGCCTGAGGATGCAGTGGTATTGTGAGGGCCAGTCGACAACTTCAAAGTTGATGCGCTCGCGCCGAAAGTTCTTCGGTGTGCCGAATATGACGTCGAGGTTGATTTTGCCTAGGGGGTATACGCCTTTTCTTGGGACGATGCCGTGGAACATTGTGTCCGATGCCTCCAAGCAGGTTAGAGGGATCCTCATTGCTCGCAAGGTACTCGCGAATATGAGGTTGATACCACTTCCGCCATCCATGAAGACACGACTCATGTCAAAGCCTCCAATTTGTGCCTCGAGTACGAGGGGGCAATGACCTGGGCGAGGTACTTGAGGCGGGTGGTCGCGTTTGTCGAAGGTAATGCACGACTCACTACCGCTGAGGTACTCAGTGGTGGATGGTGGCGAGTGCGTGGCCAAATTGACTTGGCGAGTGATGGCCTTATGCACCCTATTGGAGGGGCGTCCCTTTTGGATCATCATGGTACCCATGGCCCGTGGGTATGGTTCGCCTCCATGATGCTGGTCCGGTGCAGCTCCGTTCGGGGTGGCCTGGTGGTGGTGGTGCGCCATGCCCGCTACCGGAGAGGTTCTGTAGCCTCTTTCGACTGCATTGTGGTTCATCCGAACCAACCCCTCATGTAGCTTGAGGAACTCGCGGCAGTCCTTGAGGAGGTGACTGGACTTTCTCTTGCCGTCATGCTTGTCGATGTAGAAGTGTACCGTGCATGGTCCGGACAGTTTGTCTTCGATGGAGGTCGCGGGTGCTTCATCGCGAGTGCGGCGTTGCCATACTTGCGTGGTTTTCCCGGAGTCGCGATATCCGCCGCTGCGGTTATCGTCGCGTCTATCGGTGTAGCCGGCTGCGACCATGTTGACATCATCGCGATCATCGTAGATGCGCATACGACGTTTACTCCGGCGGTCGCGTCTTCGTTCGAGTTCTGCCTCCTCGTCAGAGTGAACGTGATTCTTCAGCGAATCTTCTTCATCAGCCCACCGATTCGCGATCTCCATCAGGTGGTCGATGGTCTTGGGCTTTGAGCAGCCTAGCTCCTCCCTGAGTTCCATGCGGCGGACACCACCGTTGAATGCATCAATCGCGGGGTCTTCCGAGATGTTCTCCGCGGAGTCTTGATGATGGACCATCTTTGGATGTAAGAGCGCAGCGATTCGCCAGATTTTTGCTGGCAGCATCTCAGTTCTTTGATTGAAGCGGGGCGTTTGTACGTGCCCTTGAAGTTGCGTACGAAGCTATAGACCAGCTCATCCCAGCTGCGAATGGATCCGCGTGGGAGGTTATTGAGCCATGCCCGGGCGGCGCCTGCGGTATGGCTGCAAGCATTGCATGGCAGTGCTTTGACTGCCTCCGTGCAGCCTGACGGAGGAGATGTGATCCTCCAGCAAGATCTTGGGGTCCTGCAGACCGTCAAATTTCGGGTTCTCCGATGGGAGTTTGAACCCTTTAGGCATTCGCTTTGCTCGATGGATCTGGCAAGCATCTGGCGCCGCAGAGCTCCCCATCTTCTTCTTCTGAATCAGTCGACCGAGCACGTCGTGCCCTTGACTTGTCGATCTTGCGCTGTGTGAGCTCGCCGCGTGCATCGTAGTCGCGATCGTGTCGTCGTGAACGGCGGCACCGAGACAGGTCGTGACTGTCATCACTTGACGAAGACGAGGAGCAGCGTTTTGCTAACGCTTTGCCCCTTTTTGGGTCTGGTACTGGTTCTTTGTCGAGGGCGGCCTTGATTAGCCCAAGGCCCGCGATCATAGATCGGTGCATGGCCATTCGGGGATCTCCAGCCGGTGGCTGGTTATTGAGAAGGTACATGGTGGCCGCCATCGCTGCTCGCGGCGCTCGGGAACCACGCGTTTCTTGTGTCGACTGTCATAGAGCCGAAGTCGAGGACGTTCGCGGCGTCTATGCGTTCTTGTTCGGTGAGGTGAGCCATCCGCGATTGCCTCTTCCTGGAGAGATGCTCGTTGCCTCTTGAGGAGGATCCTCCGTAGGAGGAGAGCCCAACGCGACGAAGGCTTGACTCGTCCGCCGCCTTTTTACGCGCTTCGAGTTGCACGATTGCTTGTTTCTGGCGTTTGAATTCCTCTTTTAGGAGCCAGTGGTAACCCATCAGTAGTTCCTGAGGGGACCCGAAGGGTACAGGTGCACCTCGTAGGGCTTCGCGGCAGCGTTCCCACTCTTGCTCATTGAGCCTGATCACGACGCGTTCGCCGGTTTGCTCGTTGATTATGCTGGGGGGTTCGACTGCTCCTCCATTGCCGCCGTTGCCGCCGTTGGCAGTGTTGGGCGGGTCGGTGCCGTTGCCGGTGTTACCATTGTTGCCACGGTTGGGGGAGGTGTCGCCCGCGTTGATGGCGGTGCACATGAAGTGATTTGGGAAGCTGTTGCTTCCACAACTTTCAGATCCAGAACCGTGGGTTCCATCTTCAGTGGCCAGATCGCTTAGATCGGAGTCGCGACTGCTATCGCTGATCAGGTTCCCGACCGCCGCTGGAGCATTGAGCTCGCTGAGGGTGCCGATCAATGGAGGGAACCATGATGCTGGGGCAATCGCTGGTGCTATCGGCTGATCGGGCATGCGAAGCGTGCCCATCTGAACAACTTGGAAGCGGAAGATCCCAATCGCCAGGCTGATTCCGTCGCCCACGGACTCGAAGGCCGGGCGAGTAGCCGGCGTGTGGACGGTGAAGTCGAAGGCGCCAAAAAGCTGGCGAATCTCTGCTGTTGCAGAGTTGTAGATCGCGTTTGATGGGGCCGAAGAAGCCGCAACATCAGCACTCCCAGTTCCCACAGACGGCGCCAATTGACGAGGGTTTAACTCGTCAATGCCCATTGTTATGGACTTGGATTTTGGAGAAGGAGGGAGCGCTGGAGACATCTATCGGCTAGCAAACAAGAACATAGGGGACAAAGGATTTACCCAGGTTCAGGCCTTGTAGAGGTCCCTACTCCTGCTTGTCTGCTCGTGGAATTATCGAAGGAGTCGAAAGTTAGAATGGTGCGCAGATGAAATCTGGCGAAGGTTGTGGAAACTAGGGTTGCGTGTGTCCTCCTTGCCGCCCCCTCCTAGCCCTTATATAGATAGGCTAGGTCTCAGGTAGCAGGTCGAGTCGGTTACAAGTTAGGGTTTTCCCCTTCAAACTTTCTATCTTTAGCTTCTTCTTGTCCTTCAAGCAATCGAGAGTCCGTAGGTTACTCGAGTCCCTCCCTCCGGGCCTTGGCGACACCGTGGGCCTGTATGTATTTGGACCGTATATACCAAGCTCGAGTACCTGTAGGGTATACCCATTTCACTCTCTCTCTCTCTCTCTCTCTCTCTCTCTCTCTCTCTCGTAACCGTGGTCTCAAGTTCGGACTGTGCGCACGAGAGACATCTTCATCGTGGAGCGCCGTCGTGCTGCGGGATTCAGATCCAGGAGCTCTACTTCCGCAACTGCTGCTGGATCGGGGAAGCGGGAGTCATCGTCAGGCACCAGACTTGTTTAACTCCCCGCGAGGTGTCGCACTTGAGGCACTCAAGTCGTTGGAGCCATAGGAGCGCAAGGACTTCATCACGACCTTGAGGTCGGCTTCGACTCGTCTATATCAACCATGCTCTCCTGAGCGTTGACAACGCTTTTCGGTATTCAAGGGTAAGTTTGCGAAAAGCCCTCCCATTACTGTATTACTAATAGATAGGTCTTGGCAGCATCAGGGATTCAGGGGCGTAGGGTAATAATTATTGTTTTCATATGCAGAACGCCAACACATCTTAAGTAATACAACTGGCTCGTCATTTGCTAAAGAAAGGATTGGGCCAATTTTTGCATTTATTATTATTGTCCTTTATTTATTCGTACTTTATTTAGCTGCATTATCAAAAACCCCTAAAAATCCGTTTGCTAAGTATTTACAGAGAATTCCTGCTCCAAGCCACTCGGCAACACCTTCTGCTCCTCGTTGGGTTCGACACTCTTACTTATCGAAAATACTGCGATACACCCCCTATACTTGTGGGTCATCAAGTATGGGAGAGCAATTTGCAAGTCCTCACCAAGCTAGTACAATCAAGAAAGGTGCTCCATCTTGAGGTGGACAAGATTGCTATTGTCAAGCTCAAGTGGAATATGCTCAAGGCAAAGGTATGTTCTTGATAGGGTTTCTTTCTTACCGGTCTCATGGTGTTAGTTGGGGAGACCGCTTTATAGGATAGATAGCCGTACTATCAAGAGGGGCTCTCGAGTGAGTATCTTGATCATATCCTTTAGAGAGATCTCAAACCTTTGCATTCTTGGCATCATCTTTCTTGGTTGTTATTTGGATCTTATCCATGTGAGGTCCTAGATCTTGTGGTAATATTCATAACAAGCTCTAGTTCATCAAAAATGGATTTCCCCTTATACCTTATGGCGTTTTTGATCTTGGAGGTTTTTCCAGTTTCTCACCAAGAGAGGAATCTCACATCATAATACATGAAATGCTCTCTCTCTTGTTGTTGGGTAGCTCTCATCACCCCCTTTCCAACAAAATTGGTTTCGGGTCAATCGGAGTCCGGATGCAAATGTTATGATCATTACAGTTTTGTTGTTTCTATCAGTTTTGCCTTTAACAGGTTTTCAGACTGGAGTCTCCAGCGTGCAGAATCAAGTCTATGCCGGACTTTTCGATAGATTTTAGCCGGAGTATATGGCCTAGCCGGAATGTATGGCTGGTGCCTACCAGACTGTCCGGCCCTGAGGATTCGTTGACCTGCTCGGACATTCGGAACACCTCTTCGGAATCTACCCGGACACGGCCCGAACAGTAGCCGGAAACTCGCCAGGCTGGAGTATCCGGTGGGTTTCAGCCGAAGTGTCCGCCTAGGGATTCATCGACTTGCTTGGACAGTCAAAAGGTCTCATCAGACTCCTGCCGGACACTGCCCGGAAACTTCACCGACTCCGGCTGTTGTTGCCCGAAGTGTTCGGCTGGGCAGGACTGTCCGGCTAGTATTAGCCGGACTGTCCGGGGTAAGTGGCTCCCAACGGCTCTATTTCCTGGGCCCTATATAAAGGCCCCTTCTTCTACCTTGAGAAGCTGCTTGTTCCAGAATTGAAGAACCCTAACCCTAGAGCCACCAAATAAACAAGAACTCCATCTACAACCATCCAAAGTCCTTGAGCTTTGGAGAATCAAAGGAGGAGGCCTTGATCTACTACTTCACCAAGAGAGATTTCCATTTCCCCCTCATTCATTTGAGGGCCCATTGTTCTGGTGTTTCATGGGAAACCCTAGCTTTTGATTTGGTTCTTATAAGCTTGTCTTTGATTGTTGTGACAACTTGCTTGGATTCGGGAGCCTTGATGGCTCGGTGTTGATGTGGAGCTCGTTGGGGAACCCCAAGAGGAAGGTATGATGAGCACAGCAGCAAGTTTCCCTCATTTATGAAACCAAGGTTTAATCGAACCAGTAGGAGCAAGGAAACACCCCAAAGGTGTTGCTAGCTGAGCCTTGGCAGGGCGCACTACCGGTGCTAGTAGCAACGTGGAGACCTGCACAACACAACCACAGAAGTTTGCCCCCAACTTGCGATGAGGTTGTCAATCTCACCGATTTTGCTGAAAACAAAGGATTAAACGTATCGAATGGAAGGAAGTAATAGTTTGTAGAAAGTAAACACAAAGCAGTAAACAGTTTGTAGATTGTATGTAAAAGAAAGGACCGGGATCCATAGTTTACTAGAGGTGGCTCTCCTTAGATAGATAACATGCTGGGTGAACAAATTATAGCGGGGCAATTGACAAACATCGAGAAAGCAATACATGCATATACTAATCATCTTGACTCCTTTGGAACTTGATTGGGCATTACAACATTATACATAGACCTCCATCCAACTGCATCTATGACTAATAATCCACCTTCAGGTTATCATCCAACCCCTCCAAGATTAAGTTGCAAGCATGATTATTGCTTTATTTAATTGCGTGTAAAGTAAACAATACGATTGTTCTATGAACAAAGGATTGTTTTTTTCTCCCTAGTAGCAACAACACATCTAGTACCTTAGAGATTTCTGTCACTTCCCCAGATTACTAGAGGCATGAACCCACTATCGAGCATAAATACTAACTCTTGGAGTTGCTAGCATCTACTTGGCCAAGATAGCTGAAGGAAATATGCCCTGAGAGGCAATAATAAAGTTGTTATTATGTATTACTTGTATATGATAGATGTTTATTTTGCATGCTATAATTGTATTGATAGGAAACATCAATACATGTGTGTTTAATAAACAAAAAGGGTTCCTAGTCATGCCTCTCTTATAGACTAGCTTGTTGATTAACAAGATGATCAAGGTTTCCTGATCATGGACATTGGATGTTGTTAGTAACAAGGTCACACCATTGGTGGAATGACGTGATGAACATTTATCCGAAGTATAGCATTACGATCAAGTCATTGTGTTTATATTGCTATAACATCATACGAAGTAATCTTTATCCTTAGACCATGAGATCCTGTTAATTGCTAACACCGGAAGAGTATCTTGATAACATCAAATGTCACACCGTAACAGGGTGACTATAAAGATGGGTTCAGTGCTACGAAGGTGTTATGTTGAGGCTCATGGATCAAGAGTGGAATTTGTCAATCCAGATGATGGATAGATATACTCTGGGCCCTCTCGGTGATATCATATTAGGATAGCTTGCAAGCAAGTGATGTGATAACTAGAATGTTATATCACGGGAACGAGAAAAGAGTGCATGTCAGTAACGAGATCAAACTAGGTATGGAGATACCGATGATTGAATCTCGGACATGTAATATATCGAGAGACAAAGGGATTTATTTACAAGCGTTAAAGGTTCTCACGATCACAGGAGTCATCGTTGAATGTGTAGGAGTCAGTACGGATCTCCAGGTCCCGCTGCTGATTATTGATCGGAGAAGGGTCTCGATCATGTCTGCATTATTCGCGAACCATAGGGTGGCACACTTAAGAGTTACCGGACACCATTTTGGAGCACATATGTTCCAGACGAAAGAATTGCAAAGCGCAGGAATTGTTTCAATAGAAACCGGAAATTGTTCCGGGTAAAATTGCAGAAAGTGGTTCTGCATGTGATATTGAAATATTGCAAGGGGCTATATGTGAATGTTTGTTAATTAAAGTAATTAACAAAATTCTGAATATATTTAATAAAAGAGTTTTATTAAATGAGAGAGCATTAAATTTGGAGAAACTTAATGCATTTAAAGTGGAGACTTTAAAAGGGAATGTGAAGAGGCATTTTAATGTGGAGGAGTTACCACCACATGAATGGGGGAGGTGAGGGGTCACCCCCCCCCCCACGCGCCGGCCATGGAGATAGGGGGCACCCCCCTCCTCCTATAAAAGGCCACCCATTCCCTCCTTCATCCACACACCTCCTTGTGAAGGATCTCTCTCCCCCTCTAGAATTATTTCCCCATGGTCTCGGATTAGCAAGATACATTTTCCCGGTGGCATTTCGTCTGGAAGGAGTTGATGCTTCCGCTGGATCGCTAAAGCGAGGAGGTGGAGGTTGTCCGATGGCTTGATAGTGTGTGCGAGTGCGGATGCGCTACTGAGTTGCGGCGCTCGGACTTCCTCCCGATCTTGAGATCGGCAAGTGTATGACTACATCAACCACGAGTTCCTACTCGTTAACAAAGCTCGTTGTCTTCGAGGGTAAGTTCTCTATGGATGTATGTCCACCCGTTTGCTTTGTACCTAGTAGATAGATATTGGCGTGTAGTTCACACCGTAGGAAATTTTTTGTTTTCTATGCTGCGGACCCAACAGTGGTATCAGAGCCTGATCTATGCGTAGGTGCTTTGCACGGGTAGTACACATATGTTTATATGTGGGCGATGATGATCATGTTATTGCATCTTCTATGTACTTTGGATATTGGTGGCATAGTGGGATGAAGCCTGCACTCAACCTTACATGTCATCGTACATGAGACCGGTTCCATGACGACATGCAACTTGTTTTGCATAAGTGGCTGGGGTGTCCATCTCTCCTACTATAGTCAATATCTGATTTACAACGAGTTGCTAATAACTTGGTTATCCTCGTTGTGGTTCATGTTCGTAGGTTAGACAAGTTCTTTCTCCGAAAGCCCTAAGCCACGTAAAACTTGCAATTGATAAATTAGAGGCGTCTAGTTTAGATCGTTGCTGGGCTAGTGTTTTGATATGGTATTATTGTAAGTAGATGTATGATAGATACTCTTACAACTCACTTAACGTGTAAGTTCCATAGACCTTGGCCTTACACACAAAGGAATGATAGAGATCATACCACGATGCAAATGATAGAGATCAAATGCATGGACCATATCACCTCACTTCACACATTAGATGTTAGCATCTTATATTGCTAGTTTGGCGCGTTTAGTAGCATTATAAGATGATTCCTCATTTAGATATGAAGATAAAATGTGTTCTTCCTTAAGTATGCACCGTTTTGTGGATCGTGTTTTGAGGCATCACGTGATGATCGGGTGTTTTCAACTCTACGCTTTCATACAACGGGTGTAAGACAGTTTTACACACGCAAATACTAAGGTTCTTACTTAACGAGCCTAGCATGTACAGACATGGCCTCGGAACACGGACCAAAAGGTTAAGCATGAGTCATATAGTTGATATGATGCCCATATAGATGCTCGCCTTTGAAGCTACACCGACTCACGTGATGATCGGACTTGGTGTAGTGGATTTGGTTCATGTAATCACCAAAAGGACACGAGGGATGTCGTTTTTGAGTGGGAGTTCATTAGTAATTTGGATTAGTTGAACTCAATCTATCATAAACTTGCTCTAAATATACTTTACAAATTCTGTTGTAGATGGCACCACCTGCTTTTAATTTCAATGTGTTCATGGAGAAAGAGAAACTTGCTGCGAATGGTAGCAACTTCACCAACTGGGCTATGAATTTGAGGATTCTCCTCACTGCTGCACAAAAGCAATATGTGCTAGATGCGCCGCTAGGCCCCCCACCAGCTCCTGATGCCCCTGACGAGGAAAAGAACGTCTATATAACTCGTCAGGAGGACCACAACTTAGTTCATTGCGGCATATTGTATGGGCTAGAGCCAGAACTTGAAAGCATTTGAAAATGGCAATGCCTTTTGATACCATGGGAGAATTGAAAATGATTTTCGATACCCATGCTGCCGTAGAGAGTTATAATGCTACAGAAAAGTTCTTTAGCTGCATGATGGAGGAAAACAGCTCCGTTAGTGAGCACGTACTCAAAATGTCTAGGTACGCCGATAAGCTTGTGTCCTTGGGAATAACGATTCCCATTGACTTAGGCATACATCGTGTTCTCCAATCTCTGCCACCTAGCTACAAGAGCTTCGTGATGAAATATAATATGCAGGGCATGAAGAAGTCTCTTCCCGAGCTTCTGTCAATGCTTAAGACTGCAGAAGTGGAGATTAGGAAAGAACATCAAGTGTTGATGATCAATAGGACCACCGGTTTCAAGAAGGACAAGAAAGGCAAGCACAAGGGAAAGAAGGGTGGCAAGTCTATTGCCACGCCTGAAAAGAAACCCCGAGCTGGCCCTAAGTCTGACACCGAGTGCTACTATTGCAAGGATCGCCATTGAAGCGAGAATCGCCCCTAGTATTTGGCGGACAAGAAGTCCGGCAAGGCAAACAAAGGTATATGTGATATACATGTTATTGATGTGTACTTGACTAGTACTCGCAGTAGCACCTGGGTATTTGATACGGGATCGGTTGCTAATATATGTAACTCGGTTCAGGGGCTGCGGAACAAGCGACAACTAGCAAGGGATGAGGTCTCGATGCGGTCGGCAATGGATCAAGAGTTGATGTGATCGCCGTCGGAATGCTGCCTCTCCATATGCCATCGGGATTAGTTATAACCTAAATAATTGTTATTTGGTGCCTGCACTGAGCATGAACATTGTATCCGGATCGTGTTTGATGCAAAGTGGTTATTCATTTAAGTCTGAAAACAATGGTTGTTCGATTTATATGAATAATATCTTTTATGGTCATGCACCTATGTTGAATGGTTTATTTCTGTTGGATCTCGATAGTAGTATTACGCATATTCATAATGTTGATGCTAAAAGGATTAAACTTGATAATGATATATCTACATATATGTGGCACTTCCGTCTAGGTCATATTGGCGTTAAACGCATGAAGAAACTCCATTCTGATGGACATTTGGAATCACTTGATTTTGAATCATTTGATACATGTGAGCCATGCCTTATGGGCAAGATGACTAGAACGCCGTTTTCCGGTTCAATGGAACAGGCGACAGATCTATTGAAATCATACATACTGATGTGTGTGGACCAATGAGTGTGTCGGCGCGAGGTGGATATTGTTATTTTGTTACTTTCACGAATGATTTGAGTAGATATGGGTATATCTATTTGATGAAACACAAGTCTGAAACTTTTGAAAAGTTCAAAGAATTTCAGAATGAAGTGGAAAATCATCGTAACGGAAAGATCAAATTTCTGCGGTCCGACCGTGAAGGAGAGTATCTTAGTTACGAGTTTAGCACACATATGAAAGACTGTGGAATAGTTTCACAACTCACGCCTGCCGGAACACCACAACGTAATGGTGTGTCAAAACATCGTAATCATACTTTATTGGATATGTTTCGATCTATGATGTCTCTGACTGACTTGCCACTGTCATTTTGGGGTTATGCACTGGAAACCGCTACATTCACTTTAAATAGGGCACCATCTAAATCCGTTGAAAAGACACCATATGAATTATGGTTTGGAAACAAACCTAAGCTGCCATTTCTTAAAGTTTGGGGATGCGATGTTTATGTGAAGAAACTTCAACCGGATAAACTTGAACCCAAAGCGGAAAAATGCGTCTTCATAGGATGCCCGAAGGAAACGATTGGGTATACCTTCTATCACAGATCTGAGGGCAAGGTCTTTGTTGCCAAGAATGGATCCTTTCTTGAGAAGGAGTTTCTCGCGAAAGGTGTGAGTAGTCGGAAGGTAGAACTCGAAGAGGTTATTGAACCTTCTCTTCATGAAATGGCGAGTAGCGTAGCTCTAGAAGTTGTTTTGGAGTTGACTTCACCTAATGAAGAGAGAGCTAATGATATTGATCATGAAACTCCGAAAGAGGACACTCTAGAACCTCGCAGTCAAGCAGACACGTCAGCTCTCGAATCTGCACGGCAATCCTGTTATGAATTTCATGATTGATGAAATGGATGACCCTGTGACATATGAAGAAGCAATGATGAGCCCGGATTCCAACAAATGGCTAGAATCCATGAAATCCGAGATGGAATCCATGTACGAGAACCAAGTTTGGAACTTGGTGGACTTACCTCACGACCGAAAGGCCGTTGAGAATAAATGGATTTTCAAAGGGAAAACTGATGCTGATGGTAATGTGACCATCTATAAGGCTCGACTTGTCGCAAAGGGGTTTCGACAAATTCAAGGAGTTGACTACGATGAGACATTCTCTCCCGTAGCGATGCTTAAGTCGGTTAGGATTATGTTAGCAATTGCTGCATATTTCGATTATGAAATATGGCAGATGGATGTCAAAACTACGTTCCTCAATGGTAAGATTGAAGAAGAGTTGTATATGATACAACCTAAGGGTTTTGTCGATCCTAAGGATGCTAATAAGGTGTGCAAACTTTAGCGATCCATCTATGGACTGAAGCAAGCATCACGAAGTTGGAATCTCCGCTTTGATGAGGTGATCAAAGAGTTTGGTTTGTCCAAACTTATGGAGAGGCTTGTATTTACAAGAAAGTGAGTGGGAGCAATGTGGCATTTCTGATATTATATGTGGATGACATATTATTGATTGGAAATGATTTAGATCTTTTAAACAGTGTTAAAAGTTATCTAAGCGAAATTTTCGATGAAGGACCTTGGTGAAGCTTCATATATATTAGGCATTAAAATCTATAGAGATAGATCAAGACGCCTAATTGGGCTATCGCAGAGTACATACCTTGATAAGATATTAAAGAAGTTTAATATGGACGGAAGTAAGAAGGGGTTCATACCTATGTTGCAAGGCAAGACATTGAGTGAGACTCAAAGTACGGCTACGGCGGAAGAAAGAGAGATGATGGATAAGATCCCCTATGCCTCAGCCATAGGCTCTATAATGTATGCATGCTATGTACAAGACCGGATGTGGCACATGCTATTAGTTTGACTAGTACGTACCAATCTAATCCAGGTTCGGAACACTGGATAGCGGTCAAGAATATCCTTAAGTACTTGAGAAGAACTAAGGATATGTCTCTTATATACAGAGGTGAAGAAGAGCTAGTCGCTAAGTGTTATGTCGATGCTAGCTTTAACACTAATCCGGATGACTCTAAGTCTCAATCCGGATACGTATTTCTCTTGAACGGAGCAGCAGTTAGTTGGAGGAGCTCCAAACAACCTATGGTGGCTGGATCAACAACAGAGGCGGAATATGTTGCTGCTTCAGAAGCAGCGCAGGAAGTGGTTTGGATGAAGGAGTTCATAACAGAACTGGGTGTGGTTCCCAGTGTGTTGGACCCGATGGTGATCTATTGTGACAACAATGGAGCCATAGCCAACGCAAAGGAACCAAAGTCTCATAAGAATTCCAAGCATATTAAGCGCCGGTTTCACTCCATCCGCGAGCATGTCAAGGATGGAGATATAAAGATTTGTAAAGTGCACACGGACCTGAATGTAGCAGATCCGTTGACTAAAGTACTCCCTAGGGAAAAACATGATCAACACCAGAACTCCATGGGTGTTAGATTTATCACTATGTGAACTAGATTATTGTCTCTAGTGCAAGTGGGAGACTAAAGGAAATATGCCCTGAGAGGCAATAATAAAGTTGTTATTATGTATTCCTTGTATATGATAGATGTTTATTTTGCATGCTATAATTGTATTGGTAGGAAACATCAATACATGTGTGTTTAATAAACAAAAAGGGTTCCTAGTCATGCCTCTCTTATAGACTAGCTTGTTGATTAACAAGATGATCAAGGTTTCCTGATCATGGACATTGGATGTTGTTAATAACAAGGTCACACCATTGGTGGAATGATGTGATGAACATTCATCCGAAGTATAGCATTACGATCAAGTCATTGTGTTTATATTGCTATAATATCATACGAAGTAATCTTTATCCTTAGACCATGAGATCATGTTAATTGCTAACACCGGAAGAGTATCTTGATAACATCAAACATCACACCGTAACAGGGTGACTATAAAGATGGGTTCAGTGCTACGAAGGTGTTATGTTGAGGCTCATGGATCAAGAGTGGAATTTGTCAATCCAGATGACGGATAGATATACTCTGGGCCCTCTCGGTGATATCACATTAGGATAGCTTGCAAGCAAGTGATGTGATCACTAGAATGTTATATCACGGGAACGAGAAAAGAGTGCATGTCGGTAACGAGATCAAAGTAGGTATGGAGATACCGATGATCGAATCTCGGACATGTAATATATCGAGAGACAAAGGGATTTAGTTACAAGCGTTAAAGGTTCTCACGATCACATGAGTCATCGTTGAATGTGTAGGAGTCAGTACGGATCTCCAGGTCCCGCTGCTGATTATTGATCGGAGAAGGGTCTCGATCATGTCTGCATTATTCATGAACCGTAGGGTGGCACACTTAAGAGTTACCGGACACCATTTTGGAGCACATATGTTTCAGACGAAAGAATTGCAAAGCGCAGGAATTGTTTCAATAGAAACCGGAAATTGTTTCGGGTGAAATTGCAGAAAGTGGTTCTGCATGTGATATTGAAATATTGCAAGGGGCTATATGTGAATGTTTGTTAATTAAAGTAATTAAGAAAATTCTGAATAAATGTAATAAAAGAGTTTTATTAAATGAGAGAGCATTAAATTTGGAGAAACTTAATGCATTTAAAGTGGAGACTTTAAAAGGGAATGTGAAGAGGCATTTTAATGTGGAGGAGTTACCACCACATGAATGGGGGAGGTGAGGGGTCACCCCCCCATGCGTCGGCCATGGAGAGAAGGGGCACCCCCTCCTCCTATAAAAGGCCACCCATTCCCTCCTTCATCCACACACCTCATTGTGAAGGATCTCTCTCCCCCTCTAGAATTATTTCCCCATGGTCTCGGATTAGCAAGATACATTTTCCCGGTGGCATTTCGTCTGGAAGGAGTTGCTGCTTCCGCTGGATCGCTAAAGCGAGGAGGTGGAGGTTGTCCGGTGGCTTGATAGTGTGTGCGAGTGCGGATGCGCTACTGAGTTGCAGCGCTCGGACTTCCTCCCGATCTTGAGATCGGCAAGTGTATGACTACATCAACCACGAGTTCCTACTCGTTAACAAAGCTCGTTGTCTTCGAGGGTAAGTTCTCTATGGATGTATGTCGACCTGTTTGCTTTGTACCTAGTAGATAGATCTTGGCATGTAGTTCACACCGTAGGAAATTTTTTGTTTTCTATGTTTCGGACCCAACAATAGCTACTAACAACGGAAAGCATGCAAGATCACAAATAACAAAGACATGATAGAATCAATAATCAATCTGAAATAGCATCTCAATATCCATTGGATCCCCGCAAACACAACATGCAGAATTATAAATAGATGATCTTGATCATGAACGGAGCTCACAAGATCTAGACATGAAAGCACAAAGGAGGAGAACCAGCCATCTAGCTACTACATGGACCCATAGTCCAAAGATGAACTACTCACGCATCACGCTGGAGGCTTGCATGATGATGAAGAAGGCCTCCAGGGTGAATTCCCCTCCCCGGCAGGGTGCCGGGAAGAGCTTCAAATCCCTCCCGATCTAGGGATGGAGATGATGGCGGCTATAGACTCTTTCGTGGATTTTTGATCAGGTCCTTAGGATTTTGGTCCCAAGGGCAATATATAGGCGGAAGGAGAGGCCGAGGGGGTGCTAGGGTCGGCCAAACCACCCCCTGGCGCGGGCTAGGCCTGGCCGCACGGCCAGGTGGTGTGGCCGGCCCCCAGCTCTTCTCCGTCTCATATTCTGGCATCAGATGTCTTCCGGAAAAATAGGCACTTTGGCTTTTGTCCCGTCCAATTCCGAGAATATTCATTTTCTGACTTTCCTAGAACCAAAAACAGCAGAAAACAGGCAGCTGGCACTGTGGCTCTTGTTAATAGGTTAGTCCAAGAAATCATATGAAAAGTACTCCAAAGTGTGGGCAAAACACAAGAAAGTAGATAAAACCAAGCATGGAACATCAAAAATTATAGATACATTTGCAATGTATCAACATCCCCAAGCTTAACTCCTGCTCGTCCTCGAGTAGGTAAGTGATAAAAAGAAAGAATAATTTTTGAGGAGACATGCACCATCAAATACTTGATCAAAGTAATTGTAAAACATTCAAAGCTGGGATCATATTACTTCAATCATAACATGAAAGACAAAGTTCTAGCAATAAGACAAAGAAACTATGATGCAACATGAAAAGGCACAAACAAAAGATTCAAGAATAACAATGCTTTGTAAGACGTTTGTTTGTTTCACATAAAGAAAACATAGCATAATAGCATTCAGCTTGTCCCTCATAGAGTAGCAAACATAAATGCATAGGACACCTTCAAAGTTCATAAGAGTGACTAGATACAAATAGTTTAAAACAAGAAATATCAAGTTATGCATCAATCAACTAGTCTTGGGACAATGCACATAGAACTAAGAATGGCCACTATGCTCTCAAAGTAGGTGCATAAAGATAGAAGGTGGAGACTCAATATAATGGTGGAAGAAAGGCCTTCATAGAAGGAAGCATGGATTCAAGTCTCATAAAGAGCTTCCAAAAATTATGGTACTTATAGCTTTCAGCTCTCATTGCCCCTATCATAAGCATCTTGAAGTGATTAAGGTTAAAGTGAACAAACTATGGTGTACATGCTTGATGAAGTATAAGTCAGAAATCTCATGTCCCTTGAATAGGAGGGCCTCTCCTTCCGCCTACTCAAGTTTAGTTACCGGTAAGTTCTTGTCATCGTAAGTACATGTGTATCATAGAGAACCTCCAACGGGGTACCCCTTGCCCGATGATACAGAAGAATCCCCATATCAAAATGACAAGGCAAGCAGACAACGAGCATCTCAGCAATCTTCTTATTTACCATGGGAATATGGTGCTTTTTTCTCTCTTTCCTCTTTTCATAATCTTTTTTTTTCTTTTTCTCTTTTTTTATCAATATAGGACTCTTTTTTTATAAGAAGAATGCTTCATAAACAGCTCATTATGGTTACGCTGCAGGTTTCCACCATGTCAGCATGGATTAGACCAGCGGCCAAGGCGTTTCTCTAACACATATACATAACTCCATGGACTTACAAGCTCCCCTTTCATTTCACACCGATGACATCCATATACAAAAGAGCATGATATCAACTAGGTACAAGTACCTGTGCAATGTTGAAAGCGTTCCCCATGACAGCATGGTTCTGCTAATTCCCAACAAATAAGTGCAAGCATTTACAACATAGACGACACAATGGTTCAAGTTTATTAAGGGCAAGAAAACTAAAGTGTGCCATCAAGTTCGTGAGAGCTTTAATCACTAGTTTTCTCATAACAAGTTTAATTCGGAAGGTAAGCAAAAGCATGAATATACTTGGAATAGCATATGCTAATAGGTAGGTATGGTGGACTCTCTGGAATAACTTGGTTTAAGGACTTCGATGCATGAGTGGAACTCATACTTGGTTGTGGAGGCTAGCAAAAGACTGGGAGCGACAAACTAAGAGAGCAATAATGGCCATAATCATACAGAGCGACAAAACATCATTGATAAAAGCATAAAGTGATACTACAAGTTGAAAACTAAAGGATCATAAAGGCTATGGTGACTTGAGATAGTCATAACATGGTGTGAGCATGCGCCAAGTCAACCCAAATAAAGCACCAAAGGAGAATACCACTATACTATGCTTTAATATGCTAAAACAACGCATGATTCATCCAAGGCACATTAAGCAATATCAATTGTTTATAACAAGTCGTGATACAACAAAGAATACTAAGCATAAAGCCAAAACAATATCAAGCATGGCATGACAAAACATAGGCCACAGTCAAAAACAAACTCGCTTTACCACATAAGCATGAACTTTCCTACTCTTTTCCAAACTAAACCAAACTATTTGAAAACCAATGTATGAAAGAGGGGGTCCAACCAATTTATTCAGAAAACTAAACAAACCAAGCAAACAAAAAACCAAAATGAAAACAAAAAAGAAGCTCCAAGAACAACACAACTATGCATGAAATAATAAAAATGAAGGGTTTGGAAGAAACCTGGAATTTTTATTAATGAAGAACGGGGGATGCCTTGGGCATCCCCAAGCTTTAAAGCGTTTACTTCTTGGATATTTCTTGGGGTGACACGCGTGGCATCCCCAAGCTTGAGCTTTAGTCCATCCTTCATCTCATTACTCATTCCTTCCATACACCTGAAATTTTTCCTTCACACAATCTTTATTAGCAACATTAGTGCACTCAAGATAATAGGTCTTAAGGTTCATTTATAACACCAATAAACTTCCATTAGAACACTAGCTAATGAAGCACTTCCCTCAAAAAGCTCAATTCCCCAAAAGAACTCAAAAAGGAACCAACAAGAAGCAAATGCAGAAAATGGCAGAAATCTGTCAAAACATACCAGCAGGTAAAGACGAATTTTTTCGAAGACCTTCTATTGCTCAAATAAAAAAGTGTTGAACTAACGAAAGTTAGATAACAACCTGGGGAAGAAGCACAAAAATTCACGCCTCAAAGGACGTTCAGAGATTTTACACGAATTTTTACGGTGAAGCACAGAAATCTGTTTCGGGACAGCAACTTTCCCAATCATTACTTCTCTCTCATTAGAGGTTACTCTTGGCACAAAAAGCAAATAAAAAGGATAAGGAGCGGTTATTACTGAGTAATAACTTCCAAGACTCATCTAAAACTTTTGGGTTATCTCCCAATAAGTACTTTTCTTTAACGGCTTTAAGTTAGGCATAAGAAGCAAGAAGAATCAAGTGTTCTCAAATGAAGAAGCATTAAAACCAAAAAAAATTCATAGGAGAAGCAAAATAAGACTTCTCTATCTTCTTAGGGAAGTGTTGTATACCTTTCTTGAGTGGGAGTTGATATTTAATGGTGCCTTCTTTATATCAATAATGGCACCAACAGTTCTAAGAAAATGTCTTCCCAAAGTAATAGGACAAGAAGCATTGTATTCAACATCCAAAACATAGAAATCAACGGGGACATAGGCATTGTTAACCATAATAAGAACATCATTAATACTCCCCATGAGTTTCTTTTTAGCATTATCATCAACTAGGACATTCAAATAACAATCTTCAAGTGGAGGCAAATCAAGCATATCATAAATCCTTATAGGCATAATAGAAACACTACTATCAAGATCACATAAAGCTTTGAAATCAAAGTCATTCACTTTCATATTAATGATGGGTTCCCAACCATCTTGTTTTATAGGAATAGAAGCTTTATGTTTCATATTTTCTTCTTTAATCTTTATGAGAGCATCAGTAATGTGTTTTGTAAAGGCCATGTTCATAGCACTAGCATTAGGACTTTAGCAAGCTTTTATAGGAACTTAATAACTTCAGAGATGTTGCAACCATCAAGATCAAAATCAAATTTATCATTTAAAGTAGTAGAACTATTACTAGCCTCAACACTAGTGGTAGTGATAGTAGAAACACTAATGTTTCTAGCAATTTCATCTTCTCTTTCCCACTTAGCATGTAATTCAGCTAATAGTCTAACATTTTCATCAATCCTTACTTGTATAGCATTAGTAGCTGCAAAGGGATTATTATTAGTTTCAGGTTTAGCAGCCATTTTATTGATCAAAGAGGATTGAGCTTCAGACAAAGATGATATATTTCTTTCAGCATTAGAAAGTTTCAGTTGTAAACTAGGAATTTCCCTATTTAAACTCTCAAGTTGATGGCTAATGTTCTTCAAAATGATAGATTGTTCCTCCATAGTTTTAGTAAACAATTGATTTTGCTCATATTGCATTTGCATGAAGTTCTTAGTGGCTCTTTCAACTTCTAAGATTCTTCCTTCACTAGGTAATCTAGGTTTACCATTATAACCATAAGTATTATCAGAAGGGTAGGGCCTATAATTGTTATTACCATAAGCATTGTTGCCAAAATTATTATTTCTTATGAAGTTCACATCAACTTGCTCTTCTTGAGCAACCAAAGAAGCTAAAGGAACATTATTTGGATCAATATGGGATTTCCCATTAACAAGCATAGACATAATAATATCAATCTTATCACTCAAGGAGGAGGTTTCCTCAACAGAATTTACCTTCTTACCTTGTGAAGCTCTTTCAGTATGCCATTCACAATAGTTAACCATCATATTATCCAGAAGTTTTGTTGCAGCACCCAAAGTAATGGTCATAAAGGTACCTCCAGCAGCAGAGTCCAATAGGTTCCTTGAAGAATAGTTCAATCATGCATAAAAAGTTTGGATGATCATCCAAGCAGTCAGTCCATGAGTGGGACAATTCTTTACCAAAGATTTCATTCTTTCCCAAGCTTGAGCAACATGTTCATTATCAAATTGTTTAAACTTCATTATTTCACTTCTCATAGATATAATCTTAGCAGGAGGATAGTATTTTCTAATGAAAGCATCTTTGCATTTAGTCCAAGAATCAATACTATTCCTAGTTAAGGAATTCAACCATTCTTTAGCTTTTCCTCTCAAAGAGAAAGGAAACAATTTCAGCTTAATAATATCACCATCTATATCCCTATGCTTTTGCATCTCGCAAAGTTCAACAAAGTTATTTAGATGGGCACCATCATCTTCATTACCAATACCAGAAAATTGTTCTCTCATAACAAGATTGAGTAAAGGAGGTTTTATCTCAAAGAAAGTAGCTTTAGGAACATTTGGAGCAATAGGAGTGCTCATAAAATCATTGTTGTTGGTGCTAGTGAAGTCACACAAGTTAGTGTTTTCAAGGGTAGTCATTTTTTTGTGTTTTTGATAAAGAAAGCAAACTTGTAAAACTAATTTTTTGTGTGTTTTTTTATAAAGAAACAAGCAAACAAAGCAAAATAAAAATAACAAAGTAAAGAGATTAGTTATGAGGGACTCCCCTTGTGAAGATGTCCTTGACTCCCCAGCAACAGCGCCAGAAAAGTGCTTGATGGCTCGGTGTTGATGTGGAGCTCGTTGGGGAACCCTAAGAGGAAGGTATGATGAGCACAGCAGCAAGTTTCCCCCAGTTATGAAACCAAGGTTTAATCGAACCAGTAGGAGCAAGGAAACACCCCAAAGGTGTTCCTAGCTGAGCCTTGGCAGGGCGCACTACCGGTGCTAGTAGCAACGTGGCGACCTGCACAACACAACCATAGAACTTTGCCCCCAACTTGTGATGAGGTTGTCAATCTCACCGGTTTTGCTGAAAAAAGGGATTAAACTTATCGAATGGAAGGAAGTAATAGTTTGCAGAAAGTAAACACAAAGCAGTAAACAGTTTGTAGATTGTATGTAAAAGAAAGGACCGGGATCCATAGTTCACTAGAGGTGGCTCTCCTTAAATAGATAACATGCTGGGTGAACAAATTATAGCGGGGCAATTGACAAACATCGAGAAAGAAATACATGCATATACTAATCATCTTGACTCCTTTGGAACTTGATTGGGCATTACAACATTATACATAGACCGCCATCCAACTGCATCTATGACTAATAATCCACCTTCAGGTTATCATCCGAACCCCCTCCAGTATTAAGTTGCAAGCAACAGATTATTGCTTTACGAATTGCGTGTAAAGTAAACAATGCGATTGTTCTATGAAGAAAGGATTCTTTTTTTCTCCCTAGTAGTAACAACACATCTAGTACCTTAGAGATTTCTGTCACTTCCCCAGATTACCAGAGGCATGAACCTACTATCGAGCATAAATACTAACTCTTGGAGTTGCTAGCATCTACTTGGCCAAGATAGCTACTAACAACGGAAAGCATCCAAGATCACAAATAACAGACATGATAGAATCAATAATCAATCTGAAATAACATCTCAATATCCATCGGATCCCCGCAAACACAACATGCAGAATTATAAATAGATGATCTTGATCATGAACGGAGCTCACAAGATCTAGACATGAAAGCACAAAGGAGGAGAACCAGCCATCTAGCTACTACATGGACCCGTAGTCCACAGATGAACTAGTCACGCATCACACCGGAGGCTTGCATGATGATGAAGAAGGCCTCCAGGGCGAATTCCCCTCTCCGGCAGGGTGCCGGGAAGAGCTTTAGATCCCTCCCGATCTAGGGATAGAGATGAAGGCGGCTATAGGCTCTTTCGTGGATTTTTGATCGGGTCCTTAGGGTTTTGGTCCCGAGGGAAATATATAGGCGGAAGGAGAGGCCGAGGGGTGTTGGGGTCGGCCAACCCACCCCCTGGCACGGGCCAGGCCTGGCCAGGTGGTGTGGTCGGCCCTCAGCTCTTCTCTGTCTCGTATTCTGGCATCAGATGTCTTCCAGAAAAATAGGCACTTTGACTTTTGTCCCATCCAATTCTGAGAATATTCATTTTCTGACTTTCCTGGAACCAAAAACAGCAGAAAACAGGCAGCTGACACTCTGGCTCTTGTTAATAGGTTAGTCCAAGAAATCATATGAAAAGTACTCCAAAGTGTGGGAAAAACACAAGAAAGTAGATAAAACCAAGCATGGAACATCAAAAATTATAGATACATTTGCAATGTATCAAGCCTCCAATTAAGTTGTGGATGTGTGCCTCGAACTTGTTGTAAAGGTTTCGGCTACCACCTCGAAGGTTGCCGATATAGTGGAAGCGTGGATCGATCCCATTGGGGTGAGATTCATCGGAGAATAAGGGAGGCCTTTTGTGGTGTTGGTGGTTTGATACCACCCCCTCTCCAAACGAGACATACTCCATTGTTGGGAGGAACTCGGTAATACTTCGTCGTCTCTGCGTGCCTCGGTTATCTCTATACCCGAGCTCTTACTTATGCACTTTACTTTTTGATAGACTTTGTTCTTGAAGTCTATATCTTGCTATCACATAGTTGCTTGTCTTGCTTAGCATAAGTTGTTGATGCACATAGGTGAACCCTAGTTATTCTAGGTTTTGTGCTTGACAAAGTAAATGCTAGTTTAATTCCGCCTTTGTTGAGTCCCTCTCGTAAAATATTTAAACCGCCTATTCACCCCCCTCTAGGCGACATATGTATCCTTTCAGGGTTCATAACCCCACATCAGAGTGTTGAGGAGCGCAATGGAACATGTTCCAGAACGCGTCTCTTTATAAAGGAAAGGATTAATGATAATGATCATTATGTTTTCCCCACTAGTGTTTTTACAACATAAAGTAGGGTTTGAAAATGTTCCCTACATCTTGTATGGTGATATTTATGAATGACTTGTCATGTTATGGGAATTTGACATACCTACTAACTACAAAGCAAAGTGATGGTGAACTAAAGTTAAGAGGAATCCTAGAAGTGGAGTTCACTTAAGATTAGAAAGTAAAGCATTACTGAATCTTGTCAAGTAAAGGGGTTGCTTGATTTTCCAAAGGACCACAAGGTCATGACGGAAAAGGTGAAAGACAAAGCACGATTCGCCGCAAATAATATCTTGGGAGAATTCAAAAGAATTTGATTCAGAAGTGCTAAAGTCTAGTGGATTTAATACTAGTAAAGTACTAATGTCTCGTAAAAGAAACTCTCAATTTGATAATTTATCAAGGGATTTTGAAGTTATTCAAAATATTGAGGAGATATGAAATTTGCATGAAATTGAGTAGGAGCTATAAAGTCTTCCTAAAATAATATGTGAATGTCATATTTTTTGAGTGGGAGCAATGTAAGTTTTGAACTCGAATATGTAGGGAACATATTTTGAGTGGGAGCTTAATTCTTATGTGTATACGACACATTAAGAATAAAAGCACAAATACTGATAAATAATGATTTATAAGGGTTAAAAGTTGAAAGAAAGTATATTACAATACTATGTTGTAATATATTCCTAAAAGAGATTCTGAAATAATTTGGGCATAATAATTCATTAAGGAATGGCCCTTGATCGTACAGATTGGGAATAACATAGAGTACGACAATAATGGTTGAAAGAAAGAAAAGGATGATCGTCATACACTATGTTTTGACATAGGTTCTATCTTAGAAACCATGATGAGAACTCAACATAATATATGATCCAAGAAGAAACGTTCAGAGGAGATTAAATATGAATCACTGAACATTGAGCTAAGTTTTTCCACAATGTCTAATGAGAAAACATGTTTTCTAGATCAACGAAATATGACATACCTAAAAGCATAAAGAGTTATGATATAAGGACATAAGTTAACCTTAAAAGATTGGAATTCTCTGCATTGAATATATCGATTTAAGTCAAATAGGAAGCACAGTGGTAAACATCGAAAAATGCACATGATGCATTAGTGTTTCGATAACTACATTTCAAATAAAAGTATAAGGATACTACCTAAAGTGATGTATAATGTTGTGGCGAGACAAGTTCGTCTTTTCATAGAGTGTGTGTCCCAGGGCACATTGTCCATGAGAAATCTTGCTTTGGCTGATCTAACATCACTGCTAGCTCTTGGTCTGACTTCACTCTATTTCCATAACTACTATACATACACAAGATGTTATCATAAGATGATAAAGTATTAATGTCAATTAAGGTGACATTAGTAAGTTGCAAAGGATACAAGGGGATGTAAAGTCCAGACCCTAGACTCAACCTCTTCCATGAGCAAGCATGATCAAAAGTACCAGGTTATATGGTCCTGATGATTAGTAAACAAATGCAGCTAGTTTATTTGTACTCTAGTGCAAGTGGGAGACTGTTGGAAATATGCCCTAGAGACAAATAATAATATGGGTTATTATCATATTTTATAAAGTTTATGCTTAAGTTTTATATCATTCTATAACTGTATTGAAAGGAAACGTCAATACACATGTGATATATGAACAACCAGGAGTTCCTGGTGAATCTCTAGTCGCTGGTTCATTGGTCAATATATGATCAAGGTTTCCTGATCATGTGGCATTTATGCTAGTTGACAATGGAGTCACCTCATTGCGAGAATGAGATGATGATATATACCCAATCTAAGCATTGTGACCTGATCATGTCACGAAGTTCAAGTTATGATGATTAGAAAGATACTCGAGGGCCCACTTGGAGCAGTTATATCCATAAATCTACGAAGCATGTGACTAGGTCACTGGGATATCACTTGTCAGAACGAGTTAAATAGAATTTGTAGGTAACAATATTAAACATCACATGGTGATGTCATTGATCAGATCTCGGACAATTCAAGTACCATAGAGAAAAAAGGAATATGACACGACGTTCATGGTTCAAACGATGAAAATTTTGTGGAATGCACATGGGTTTTCATGGGCATCCATGCCCCGCTGATTATCATTGGCATGAGAGAGGTATCGACCATGTTTGGAGTGTTCCTGAACCGTGGGGTATCACACTTAAGGGCTTGATGATGCTCGAATATTGTTTTGGAATTATCGGAATCACCGAAAAATAGAAAGAGAGAAAACCGGAAGGGTTTCAGAAAGTCCGGAGAATGTCTAGAGTGGGGTGGAAGGAGTTCCATAGCCACGAGGGTTCAATAATATGTAAGTAAATGGTAAATATTGATTTAATCATTTATTTATAATTATTTAATAAAATAAAAGGAAATTAAAATGGTTAAATACCTATTGGGCCAAAATCCCTAAGGGATAAGGGCCCATTAGGGAAAGACCAAAGGGAGGAAGGAGGGGAGGTGGCCGGCTAGGCCAAGGGACCCTGTGTGGGGCCCACTAGGACCCTAGCCAGTGGTGGCCAACCCCCTCTCCCCTCTCCTTTGAAGGGGATCCGCGGCAGAAAAACAAAAAATTTCCTACGATGCAACCCCAAAAAGTGCCTAGGATCTATCTATGTAGTAATGCAGTAACGACCAATGCGTCGAGAATACATACCCTTGTAGACCGTACGCAGTTAACATTCCGAGGGGAACGTGGTTGATGTAGTTGTACTTGTAGCCGACCTCAAGGTCGTGAATCTCCTCGCATGTCACCCCTTGCTCCTTCTTCGTCATGCAGCAGCTCTGGCTCACGACATTTAAGCGCCCCAAGTGTTGCGCCTCGTGTCTTCGTACACATCGGGTGCACGATGAGACCTCCGGCTCCCCGATCCCGCCGGGAGTGCGGAAGTTGATATCCGGCTAGGAATCCCTGCAGCGCAACGGCATACTGTAGGTGTGCCTTGTTCGCACAGCCTAGACTTGGGGCCATGGTCACAAGGGCTAGAGAGAGAGGGAAGGAGGAAGTCAACCAAAGGACTTCTACAATTGATGGTGTCGCTCATCCCACCCATGGGCACCCCTTTATATAGGGGGAGGGGGTGTGCCCTCCCCTTTGGGTTTCCCATGTGGGACTATTCAAGGGGGAGGGGAGGCGCGTGGGCCCTTAGGGCACCATGGGCCGGCTAGCCAGGGGTGGGTCCCACCCCGCGCACAGCCCTAGGCTGGCCGGGTGGGCCCCCTTTAGGCGCCTAGGCCTTGGCCCTTCCCTCCTTTGGTTTTCCCTCATGGGCCCTTTTCCCTAGGAAGTTTGGCCCATTAGTCGAATACCCCTTCAAACTAGATATTAATATTATATTTAATATTAATTACAGTAATTAATATGTAAATACATATTACAAAACTTGATTCAACCCGAAACACCTTTCGGTTCCCCTTTCTATATCCTCCGAACAACTTCGGAATTCTCAGAATGATTCCGGTCCTTTATTCTTTCTCCGAACAGCTTCAGATTTCTCCACAGAACGATTCCGGCTTTCTCTTTCTCTACTGTGATTCCGTCTTACGAATGATCGCTCTCATCGTACCCTTAAGTGTATCCTCTCATGGCTCGGGAATGCTCTAGACATGATTTGTATCAATGATCAACAGAGGGACCTGGGATATCCATGTGACCTCTATGCATTCCTGATGACAATGTCATTTGAACCGCTAAATGTAGCATCCAATTCCTTTTGTTTCTTGATATGACTTGTCCGAGACCCGATCATTGGTATCACATACCTTGTTCAATCTCGTTCACAACAAGTTCTGTTTTCTTGTTACCGTGATATTACAGCCCCGTGACCGAGTCCCATGTTGCAACATTTATGGATGTAATCTCACCAAGCTGGCCGTATGTATATTTACCCATCACGTGGGTGAAAAAATCCCGGTCTTGCAGTCACATGTCATCTACTGTTACTTTGGAATACCCAACATACACATTTATGGCCACCATATTACCAGATGACGGTTGATGTAGTCTAAGCAGCCTCGGGAAACAGTGAGTAATATGAGCTCACGGTCTAAGGCAAAGGTGTCTAGGTATAGCTGTTGCAACAATGAACTATATGACTTGATTGTGTTGCAATCCTTCGAGGAATGTCCATCACATCATTCTCCAATGATATGACCCTGTTGTCAATTGGCATAAATGCCCATGATCTTGAAACCCAGATCATCCTCATGACCAACGAACTAGTATGAATAGAGGCTACTAGGGACTTGGTTGTTTCATACCACACATGTACCAATGTTTCTACTTGGCACAGTTATAGCACAATATGAAACTATTATAAACTAATTGAGATATGACAATAAAAACCTATTTAGTATTTGCCTCTATGGCATATCTCCTTCAGTATCCCACTTGCACTAGAGTACAAATAATCTAGCTCGCATTTTACACATATAAACCATATACCATATGCGTTTACAGATCATGCATGCTCATGGGAAACGTCATGTCCATGTTCTGTTTTACCAAATCATTATGTCTTTTGCAAATTGTTAATGTCTTCCTAATTTCGACATTCACTACATTATCTTAATGGGTCGAAGCATTTGTTTGGAGACAAAGTGAGACTTTGTTTCTTGTGTTTATAATGACGGTTGTTTTCACTGTTGTCATCTAAACTTCGAAACACATTTTTTCTATCCTTTGTGTATATACTGTAGTCATGGCAGCAGAACGAGGCCGGATTCCAGGAGCTTACAGTGACTTTAGATCAACCTCGAGGGCTTTGTCATGGGCTCTGGGCCCTAGGACACATCATTCTACATTAAAAGTGAACTAGCGCCACCATAACATTATACATCACATCAGATGGAGCCTTTATACTTCTATATCTATGTAGATCCTAGTGCATGAAATGCAACTATGCCACTTATTTTGCTTCTTGCCATTTAAGTACAAACTTAATTCTGGTTCAGTGATCAACTCAGGAATCACTCAAAGACAGGTTCTTATAGTTAAGACTTTATCCTACCAACCAGAACTCCGGGTCACATTACATCGAGTATACACCATGGTTTTATGGAAGAACCTATGACTAAGGCATAGGAGATGCAACACATCTCTTTCTTTCAACCATAGTTGCAATACTAACTCAATGCTTCATACATTAAGAACTACTTTCTCACCTTGTTCCATTCTGAGCTTCTTCAGAATCTTGCTTAGGAAATTCTGAACATCTTTCAGAATCAAGTCCAGGAAACATTCGACATTCAGTGTTTATTAAACTCACCGATCTATCTCGATAGATCTTATTGTTTAATAACTTCAAGTTCATCCTTATTTATCTAACTTAAATATTATTAACACCAATCACATCATTCACATATGTCATCCACATATCCTAGAATGATTTCACGCTCCCACTCAAATATGACATTCATGTTTGAGATCCAAGGATTTCACTTAGCTCCCACTCAAAAATGACATTCATGTTTGAGATCTAGGGATTTCACTTAGCTCCCACTCAAAATATCTCATCTACATATTATGAATTAGCCAAGCTGATTTGCTCCCACTTAAATCTAGGTCCTCTCGATAATCTTAGACATTCCAAAATTCTTTGATAATTATCAATTTGAGAATTCCAATTACGAGACTTCAATATCCATATATTTCTAGTGTAAATCCAAAAGACTTAAGCATCACTACTGTTGTAGTCAACTCCTTGAATTTGTCCAAACTTATGACAAATCAAGCATTTTGTCATTCATTAAGTTTCATTTCCTTCTTATGACTTTGTAGTCATTCAGAAATATCAAGTAAACTTCTTTACTTTAATAAGATCAAGTACATGTTACTTTGCAATCTTAAATGTAACTTAATATAGGATTTTATGACTCCTAGTCATTTCTCGCACTCAGGTCCATCACGCTTCTTTGTAACTTGTAGGTATGTCTTGTTCAAAACATGACAAGTGAATCAACAATATAATTCCACAAACTTGTTTAGAATATATAGTTGAATCCTACCTTCTTTAGTAAAAGTATTCCCTGAAACTTTATGATCATTATCATTAGTTTCTCCTCTATTTGTAGAGTTTGGATTCACGAAACAAATTCCGCTGTGCCACTCTACAATCCAGAGGTAAGGTCAAATACCTTGTTTTGATCTTTTACTTTCTTCCACCGTTGTCTTCATCAACTTAGGACAACAGCGGGTTTGCCCATTATGGACGATGAATTCATAACTTCCTAAGAATGCTCTACAAAGACTTGTTTATTCGCCACGACTTCTACTTATCGAAATCTCCAGAAACTCGAACTTGCCATAACACTTATGGTGTTGTTTCAACGAATCATTAGATGTTCCTTTGTATTTCAAATGAGTGTTTTCTTATTTTGATCTTTAACTCTAAACGACAACTATAACCCCTATAAGAGATGATATTATACCATATGTATCTTAATACATAATGATTATGATGTTTAGACATTTCAACATAGTTTGAATTCATCCAATTATCATAATTTGTGAAACATCTTTCACAAGTCCCTTTTATGCTAAACTTAACTTGAATACTTCAGTCATGTCGATCAAATCAAAGAGACTTCGTATTCTCGTCAATTTCAATATCCTCTTATTGTTGTGAACTCACTTGAACAATTCAAATCATTTCAAACTCATGTTTCATTAAGCAAATACACTTATTCACTTAAGTCCACAATAAATGATTTCCACTACTTGTTGAAAATACGAAACATCACTATGTATAAGATTAAACATTTCTTCGCATATCATTGTTTTACTAGAATGCGGAGGTTTAGTCATTCTGCCCAAGAGGCATGGTTTTGCAAAGTCTCTAGATTAAGCATCTAGGACCCCGATTTTCATAAAGAACATGCAATAACCAAAATGACTTAAACTATAGTGTCATTTAAACTTTGGATATCTTTTAGCATTCTAATCCTTTATAAGTGTTTAAACTATTATCATTAACATAATGATGAGAATAACTTATTTATAATCGTAATGCGACCATAACGGTATTGTTCATAAGAATAGTACAAACTGGCTTGTAACTTGTTCATATGAATAATCGTCTCGCCAAAAGCAAGACACACAAACAAGGATTACAAATTATATTCAAGTCCACTAATCCAAATGACAAACTTTGAGGAAAGAGGTGATGTCGGCCATCAACTGTTTTGCTTGCCGTCATCAAGTCACGTTGCCTCAAAACCAGCAATTCTCAAGCAGATCCTCCTATTTTCACAAAACGGGACAAGTATCAAATACTTTGCAAACTGCAACGAGTTTTGCAAGAATTACATTTATAACTTTGTATATCTTACATATGACCTCCATTGCAATCAAGCCCTTCTAAGAGTTCTCAAACTCTAATGCAAGATTGCCAAGTGATTTTCCCAAACAATTTCTTTTCATCCATGATGGAGGAAAACCCATCCAACGACTCACACTCTATGTGCCTTATTCTGTAGAATACAAAATGTAGCCCAACTCTCCATCGAATGGAGAATAGCTTATTGGATGATTATGGAGAAAACACAAACATTCTGGAGTCATCGAATTATCTCCTAATGGTTATTATATGAAGAAGAGAAGATCACCTTTTATGAGGATATCCCTCAGGCATGGGTATTAATCTATGAAGTTGGACCCTTCTGCTAAGTTCCAAATTAAGCAATATATTCCCATGGTCACAAAGGACCTCAATGGGAGAGGCCATGATCTAATAAGATATTTGCAAATAGACATCTAGACTAAGTTCATAATAAGAGATCAATTTATAATTGGTCTCCACTAAAATTGTCATCCCCTGGACGATTTTAGTGATCACATGATCCCTATCCTCTGCACCTCCCCCGATCATCACGGCCATCAGTGCATTATCAAAGGTAGACATTCAATAATGCCAATCACATCATCCATGTGACTCATGCTCGATCTTTCGATCTCTTGTGTTCTGAGGCCATGTCTCTGTAACATGCTAGGCTCGCCAAATCTAACTTGTGTGTATTCACTGTGCAACATGGCTTACACCCGCTGTATGCGAACATAGATATGTCTGACCCCTACTCACCGCAGGGCGCTTCAGACCGAAGAACTTTCTTGGTGGTGCACACACAAGGGGAACACAGAACATTGGAATTCAATAGGGATTATCTTATTTGCTACCGTTGAGTATCTAAATACTAGCACACAATAAGATGTAAAATAGAAATCAACATCATATGTATCTTGTGATATGATATGGTCCTTCTTGCGCCTTGATCTCCATCGAGCGCTCTGGCATGATCTCCATCTTGCCCTTGGTTTGATGCCAAGTCCACGACGCCTCCACCAGGTCGTTCATCGGAACGATGACTATTACTATACTACTTAGTAACAGAAAAGTAAACTACTTTACCTTCGCAATGACCAATTCCATATCATAATCACATGCCCCCTGCAAAATAAAGTTAGACGCCTCTACTTTATCTATTGCAATTTTTAAGTGGTCGTTAGGGCTTTCGCAATAGAACCATTTCTAAACTACGAACTTTCCAACCACAACATGGATCCAACAATTGTCTATACTACACCCCTTTTGGGGCCCTCTGTTGTAAATGCTATATCGACTATTGAATGAGAGATAGACACCCGCTAGCCACTTATACGGTAAAAGCCGTATGTTGAGCGTGGAACCAGTCTCGTGTACGAATACGCGTAAGGTCGGTCCGGGCTGCTTCATCAAACAATACCACAATATAAACAAGTACACGTTAGAGGGTAACAAGTAAGGGATCAATGCCCACACAATACATGTGCGTACTGGCCGTACAACACTCCTACGCATAGATCGGCTCTGATACCACTGAAGGGGATCCGCAGTAGAAAAACAAAAAATTTCCTACGATGGAACCCCAAAAACTGCCTAGGATCTATCTATGTAGTAATGCGGTAACAGCCAATGCGTAGAGATTACATACCCTTGTATACCGTACGTGGTTAACATTCCAAGGGGAACATGGTTGATGTAGTCATACTCGTAGCTGACCTCAAGGTCGTGAAGCTCCTCGCAGGTCACCCCTTGCTCCTTCATCGTGCAGCAGCTCTAGCTCACGACATTTAAGGGCCCCAAGTGTTCCGCCTCGTTTCTTCGTACACATCCGGTGCACGATGCGACCTCCGGCTCCCTGATCCCGCCGGGAGTGCGGAAGTTGATATCCGGCTAGGAATCCCTGCAGCGCAACGACATACTGTAGGTGTGCCTTGTTCGCACAGCCTAGACTTGGGGCCATGGTCACAAGGGCTAGAGAGAGAGGGAAGGAGGAAGTCAACCAAAGGACTTCTCCAATTGATGGTGTCTCTCATCCCACCCATGGGCACCCCTTTATATAGGGGGAGGGGGTGTGCCCTCCCCTTTGGGTTTCCCATGTGGGACTATTCAAGGGGGAGGGGAGGCGCGTGGGCCCTTAGGGCACCATGGGCCGGCCAGCCAGGGGTGGGTCCCACCCCGCGCATAGCCCTAGGCTGGCCGGGTGGGCCCCCTTTAGGCGCCTAGGCCTTGGCCCTTTGGCCCTTCCCTCCTTTGGTTTTCCCTCATGGGCCCTTTTTCCCTAGGAAGTTTGGCCCATTAGTGGAAGACCCCTTCAAATTAGATTTTAATATTATATTTAATATTAATTACACTAATTAATATGTAAATACATATTACAAAACCTGATTCAACCCGAAACACCTTTTGGTTCCCTTTTCTATATCCTTCGAACAACTTCGGAATTCCCGAAATGATTCTGGTCCTTTATTCTTTCTCCGAACAGCTTCGGATTTCTCCACGGAACGATTCCTGCTTTCTCTTTCTCTACTGTGATTCCGTCTTATGAATGATCGCTCTCATCATTGTAACATCCCAGCATTAGAGCTTAGAAATAAGCAGAGTATTTCATGTTTTATGAAGGAAGAAGTTTGAGTTTTGACTCTAAATAAATAATTTAGTTAACTGAAAGTAAATAAATAATAAAAATAGATTTTAAAAGAAATAAAGAATATTTGATCTTGTAGGTAATAAATAAAATAATAGAATACAAATATGAAAGTAGTATTCTTTAATTTAACTCATATAAATATGGGATTAAGGAATTGTTATAATTGTAGTAGAATGAAATAATTACATCTTATTAATTGAAGTAGGTGTTACAAAGTTCTTTTACAATAAAAGAAAAAGAAAAGCAAACTATAAGGAAAGGTAATCAATAAATGATTATAATATAATATAATTCTTTTATTAATTAGAAGATTGGAAGTAGTACATTGTTCTTTTATAACAAAAGAATAGTAAATTACATTCAAACAATTACACAAATAATAGGAAAGGAAATCAAAAGAGAATTCTTTATTACAGGAATACAACCATTACATTGTCTTTACATAAATAATTGTCACAGAGTCAAAAGAACTTTATTAAACAAAGACTTATTACAATGTCTATACAGAAGTAAAAAATAGAGGATACAAAGGTAATGAAATAAAACCCTAGTCTAAAATCTAACTATTCTTTCATCTGGTGTCTTCATTCCTCACTCTGATTCCTGCAAAATACAAACAAAAGATAAAATAAGATAAAGGGGGGTTAGTGTGTTAGTTTTACTCTCGGTAGAGAACAGTGAAGTGCATTGTTCCTAGTTACATCATTGAGTAATTTAGGGGGCCAATTTCACCAATGTATAGTATCTATTCTTTTGAACATATAAGATTCAGATCAACATCATCAGCACAAGAGAAGGGGAAGATTCACCAGGCTATCAATTAGTAAACAGGTAATAGTAAAAGTCAAGTTACTTGAGCTGATCCACATGCACAACACACACACACACAGATTAGTCAACTAACTGCATGGGTGTGTTGGCAAGCAGACAACAGCAGTGCAAGTAACCATACAAAGCACCAGCCGAATGAGAACACAGGGACTCCTTTCTTCTCAAACACACACTCACAGTTTCTTTTAGCCTGTTGAGGCCATAGCCTAAATCTCCACCAGCTTACCCAAATCAACCATTTAATCTCCACAAGATGGTTACATAAGGAGGAGGAGGAACATGTAGAAAGAAAGGTCAAGCACAACATCCCAGGAGCAGCACAAATGGTACAGAGTTAGATCAAGCAGCAAGCAACACACAACCTCAACCAACCACAAGTAATCTGGTGAGTGCAAATAACACCATCACATGATCAGATTATCATTGAGTCAAAGAAGGGTATGTTGTTTGTTAGTCTTCTTAGAAAAACACCCAAGTGGGGTCCATATTCATCCTAGAAGAATCTGAATAAAAGCCAATAGCAAATCCTTACCAACAAATCAAAGATCTCAGCCTATGCATCATAGATCTTGGATATCAACTAAAATTTCCATATTCATAAATAAAAGCAGTCTTAAACCAAGATTCAGGGCACATCTCCTATGGAGTAGCACCTATGAAATCTACTAATCTTAAAGGATCAATATCTAACAGTGAGGATGCCAATCCTTTTCTTAAAGGACTTAAGAAACATTAGCTGATATCATGTATCAGAACACATCTATAAGGGCAGCTAGTAACAATTTCATTTTTCTCTAGCTATGCCTCAGACCAGCATCATGGGCTAATAAATTTGTAGCATTTTAGTATAATAAAGTCAGCAGCAGCTTTTTAGTCATTTAACTAGCCAAACTTGGAGACAGGTAGGATTTAGGCAATAGAAGAATAAACATTTGTGTACCATTCTAAAGAAGGTGTCACAAGTGTAGCATCTAAACCAAAGCCAATGCTTTACTGATATTTGATCAGTAACTTACAAAAAGATAACTAATCATTTTCCTGGAATGAGCACTTAGGAATCATATCCATGGTTGCATAATTACAATCAGAGGATCATAGGAATAACCTATTAATTCCAATCTAGAAGATCAACACAAATGAGTATATACAGATCAAGTGAACAATCACTGATAGAACCACTGTCAGTACTCAAACCAGGGAACAATAGTGATATTCACATCACTGGCATAAGTAGGTAAACGTCTAGGACAGTTTTATAATCAGTCTAATAGGGCCTAATAATCAAACTAGAGGGATGAACCCTAATCAGATCATGCACCCAATTAGCGATTATTCATTAGAAGCACATAGAGCCTATCGAGCAAGGTAGGGTTAGAGAACACAGAGAGTAGAGCACATAACTTACCCAAGGTCCTCGCAAGTTTAGAGAAGAGGAAGCAGAGGCCGGAGAAGAGGCAGCACACGGCAGCACGGGGAGCACCCTAGAGGGGCGCTGTGACTCGCGCTGAGCCGCAATCACGGCGATCACCGGATAGGGTGATACCCACCATCACCAAGGCACCGGCACGGCATCAATAGAGCATCAGAGCGCCCAACCGCCGGCAAGCTCCTAACCCTAGATGCCGGGAAAGGGCAAAAGCACCACCATCAGAGAGCGCGAGCCACGAATCGAAGAGGGTAGAGCGATGTAGCACCGTCGGCAACGTCACCCTGCATAGCGGCGTCAGCCGGGAAGGCCTAGAGCTGCCGGGATCGCAGCGGCGACGGTGTCGCTAGGGTGTCGCCAGAGTATCGCCAAGGATAGGCTCGAGAGAGAGAGAGAGAGAGAGAGAGAGAGGAAAGGATGGGGCCAAATGGGGCTGGTCTAGTGACTCTGGGTTGGTTTGACCCAACCCAGTGGGCTGGATCGGGCCGGGCCAGCCAGTGGGCTAGGCCCATGTTTAATAAGGAGATTTGTTTAAAATTTCTAAATTACAAATATACCCCTGAACTTATTTTAATTATAGAAAAATATAGAAAAACTTTAAGAATGCGAATAATATATGAAAGTAATCACAAAAAATCTATACATAATAAAAATATAAATCCACTAATTTAGATTAAATAAAACATCACCAAATAATAAGATTACTTAAATGCTAAATAAAGTTTCATAAATCAAGAAAAATTCCTTAAAATGAAAAAAATCATTTTTTTACATATTAAAATAGAACTAATATTTGCTAAAAATATTAACTTAATTTTTGCAAATAAAATCTAATGCAAATCTTTAAGAGCATTAAATACATTGTTGAATTTTATAAAAAATAAGAATAATACTAAAAATATAAATAAAAATCATTTCTAAGATCTTGAATAAGTGTAGTTTACTGCAAAAATACTAATTATGATACTCCATAAGGTTTAAAAGTAATAAATTTTAAACTATTTTATAAGATACCATTTTATAAATTCGTTAGAAACCTTTCTTAAACAAGAAATAATTAAAAAACCCTTAACTCTTATATATTCAAATACTAGTTTCAAAACCATCACTTGAATTTATGCAAAACTTAAAAATATAAATTATTAACTGCTTAACACTCTAATAAATCTTAAAACCAAGCAAACCAACAATTATAATTAAGTTCTAAAATATCAATTGAAAATTTTAAGCTTCTTAACTCAATCTAGTTCAACCAGTTTTGCAAATCTAGCACATCAATATTCTCATCTAAAATCATTTTACTTAATAGATCAAATCAACTTCATAATCACTAAGCCTATTTTAAAATTGAATAATCTCACAGACTTAAACATGCTTATTATAAAGCTTAATGCTTTTAAATATTTTGAACACAGCACACCTGGTCTAATTATATTTTCAAGCTAATTTTAGTTCCTAAAGTTATGCGGATAGTATATAAAATTTAATTATGTTTTATAGTTAACTTTTGTCTGTTTCAATCAAATCATAAGGTATAACAAATTCATATAATTCGAGCCAATACAAACAACATCGATCACATTCTATTACCCCACAGATTGCTTAAACCTTGGCAAGGCAACTTTTTCCTCAAATGTTATTCGTTTTGCCAATTCAAATAACAATCCTATAAAATAAGATCTTTAAATCTTACCAATCTATCACACCAACATTCATCATAATCACTAGGTAGTAAATCATCGCAACCTCAAGGTGTTACTACACTTCACTAGCACACTTTGCATATTAAACATATAAACTCTTAACTTAAGAAGTAAAACATAAGAATTAATCAAATCTCAAAAAGGTATCACAAATAGATAAACTCACTCATATACTAGGGATTTATCTTGGACGTTTACAAAATACATTACATTACTTATGCATCAGCATATTGCTTCTTTAAACATTAGTCCTTACCGGACCAATGATACTATTTATAGAATTTGGATCTTCTAGTATCTCGAAGACCGTGACTGCATAATCTTGCAATCACCAAAGGCAAGTTCACAACTTTCTCATGTCCTTTGATTATTTTCTATGCTTGTAACTCAACTGTGTCATCACCTGCATTTCAAAAGGGTCAGAAAACACTATTTTCATAATAATAGGATTATAGATTATTACCAAGTGGTAATAATCTATTGATACAGTTCTAGTGGTAAAGGAACATAATATCTAGGACTTAACAACCAATGTCATCAGTGATTCTAGCGCCGTATAATACGCGTTAACCATGAGATTTGGAATGAGATAGAGAAGTCAACTGTATCTTCTTCCTTTCATATGGAGGCAAGATGACCTTATCGTGAAGTTGGGATTCCTGGTATGGATCCAACATATGGGTGGTCACCCTTAGGCCCACAATTTAGGTATCTAGATTATTTATGAGTGGCTGTTGGAGGTATAGTCGGGCCTTTTAGGGATCTTACCAGGGGCATCACCACTTCATAGAGTCTTCGGGAACTCACCAGGGTTATAGCTTGCCCTAGTTGGAGGCTTAACGGAGGTGTAGTCAGCCCCGGAGGATCGTGCAGACATATGGGGTCGCGGAGAGGGCAGTGATTGGCTTGGATCACCTATGGGCCCCACATCAAGGAATTCCGGATGGGAAAGATCGCCTGGTTGTGCAACAAGGAGTTGATCTCTCATGGGTAAAGCAACGCACCTCTGTAGAGTAAAAAATTGTGACATGTTACTCCCTGTTCCGGGAAGGAGCTACGAACGCGGCAGGAAAGGAACCCCATGAAGGTTCTGGTCAACCTGTGAAGGCTGTCGGACATAGTTTTCAGAATAAAAGCAATCTTTAAAGAAATGTTTATGAAAACCTGCATTGCCTACGACCTATGGTCTGTGGTTGTAGAGATAGTGCATCATACACTCCTTTTTAGTGAACTTGCTGAGTACGCTCGTACTCAACCGTACCTTCTTAACCCTTGCTAGATTCTAAGCCATGGAAGACGACGTCAACATCAATTTCTGCTCAAGAAACCATCATCGACAACTCAAGTTCTTCAATAAAGTCAACATATACATCAGCTGAAGTCAAGAGAAAGTGTCGGTTTAGATAGGAGTAGATTCTCTAGCCATAAAATCTATTTCTATAGAGCATTGTAATAGCAGCAATGGCAAGCCAAATAGTTTAGATGTTAGTCTTAGTTACAAGATAGTTCTGAGTAATTATTTCTAGTTCTTCCTGTAAGAAGTTTCTTTCTCTCTTTAACCTAGAGTGTTCTCTGGATCTTTTGTAAAGAGTCGAGTTGTAATCTATAGTCATGTCTTGGACCTGTTGTGTTTCTGTTGTACCACTCTGAGGGATGTAATACTAGTGAACGGTGTTTCATTGGTGTTATGTCAACGACTATAGTGTACTACATCATGCAGTGGCATGCTGGGTCACCGCAATCGTACCCTTAAGTGTACCCTCTCACAGCTCAGGAATGCTCTAGACATGATCTGTATCAATGATCAACAGAGGGACTAGGGATATCCATGTGACCCCTATGCATTCCTGATGATAATGTCGTTTGAACCGCTAAATGTAGCATCCAATTCCTTTTGTTTCTTGATATGACTTGTCTGAGACCCGATCATTGGTATCACATACCTTGTCCAATCTCATTCACAACAAGTTTTATTTTCTTGTTACCGTGATATTACATCCCCGTGACCGAGTCACATGTTGCAACATTTATGGATGTAATCTCACCAAGCCGACTGTATGTATCTTTACCCGTCATGTGGGTGAACAAATCCCGGTCTTGTAGTCACATGTCATCTACTGTTCCTTTGGAATACCCAATGTACACCTTTATGGCCACCGTATTACTAGATGACGGTTGATGCGGTCTAAGCAGCTTCGGGAACAGTGAGTAATATGAGCTCACGGTCTAAGGAAAAGGAGTCTAGGTATAGCTATTGCAACAATGAACTATATGACTTGATCGTGCTCCAATCCTTCAAGGAATGTCCACCACATCATGCTCCAATGATATGACCCTGTTGTCAATTGGCATAAATGCCCATGATCTTGAAACCCAGATCATCCTCATGACCAACAAACTAGTATGAATAGAGGCTATTAGGGACTTGGTTGTTTCATACCACACCTGTACCAATGTTTCTACTTGGCACAGTTATAGCACAATATGAAACTACTATAAACTAATTGAGATATGACAATAAAAAACCTATTTATTATTTGCCTCTAGGGCATATCTCCTTCATCCTTTGTTTAGTCCCACATGGTTTAGCTAAATCCACATGTGGTCCTTTTTCCCCTATATAAAGAGAGGTATTTTGAGAAAATAAATACACCAATAATCAATAAAGGTTCCCTCTCTTTTGGGAGACCTCCAATTGATTCTCTCTCTCTCATGACCATGGTCCCAAGTCAGGATTGTGCAAGCATGAGACTTCTTCACCGTGGGGCACCGTCGCGCTGCGGTATTTGGATCCAAAAGGTCTACTTCCGCAACTACTGCTGGATCGGAGGAGCGAGAGTCATCGCCAGGCACCGGACGTGTGTAACTCAATCAGAGTGCAATACTTGGGGCACTAGGAGTCATCGGAGCCGCAGGAGTCGTCGGACTTCAACACGACCCTGAGGTCGGGGTCGGTACGACTATATCAGCCGCGCTCTCCCGAGCGTAGAAAATGCTTTTTGGTCTTCAAGGGTAAGTTCACAAAAATTCCCTCCCGTTACTACATTACTAATAAAGAGGTCTTGGCATTAGGGTTGGCGTAGGAAAAATTTATTGTTTTCATGCGCGAACCCCTACAGTATCAATGGATGATGCAAAATTGCCTTGGAAGTCAAATTGGAACAAATGTGCAGGTATATATTGATGACATCATAGTCACGACAAAGCAAGGGTTAACCCTTATTGATGATCTTCAGAAAACATTCGATAACCTCGACAAATATTGCATTAAACTCAACCCGACAAAATGCTCCTTTGGAGTCCCTGCGGGGCAACTCCTTGGATACCTTGTATCGGCAAGAGGAATAGAGGAAAATCTGGAGAAAATAGATGCAATCCTCATGATGAAGAAGCCATCAAATCTTCGTGGTGTACAACAATTAGCTGGACGAGTCACAACGCTCAGTCGATTTATCACTCGCTTGGGTGAGAAACATTATCGTTCTACGACCTCATGAAAAAATCAGATAAATTCGAATGGAAGGACGAAGCTCAGCGAGCCTTCAAAAGCCTCAAGAAAACACTTCCGACATCTCATGTCATCGTGTCTCTGAGATAAAAAGGACCATTGCTACTCTACGTCGTGACTACTAATCAAGTGGTAAGCACAGTTCTGGTCGTCAAACGACCATAAGAAGGAAAAACCCATGGAGTACAGAGACCAGTTTATTTCCTAAGTGAAGTACTCTCCCCATCCAAGCAAAGGTATCCGCACTACCAGAAGCTAGCATATGGGATCTTCATGACAGCAGACAAGCTACATCACTATTTTTCAGAGCACTTGATTATAGTAGTCAACGAAGCACCTCTTTCTAACATACTCAACAATCCGTAAGCCACATGACGCGTCTATATATGGTGCATAGAGTTATCCCCTCGAGATATCACGTATGAGAAGAGTAAAATAATTAAGTCTCAGGTCTTTCCCGACTTTATCACTGAGTGGACAAAACTACAATGCGCGGGTCCACCTGACCTCTCCAGCGCCTGGACAATGTACTTCGATGACTCCAAGAGAACAGAAGGAGTAGGAGCCGGGGTTATACTGGTGTCACCACAAGGAGATAAAATGCGCTATGTACTTCGGATGAGCTTCGCAAACGTGTCAAACAACAAAGGCAAATATGAAGCTCTGCTGCACGGTATGCGTATGGCCAAAGCCTGCAGTGCAACTCGCCTAAAAATATTTGGTGATTCAAACCTTATCGCACAACAAGCAATGAACAAGTGTGACGCTATCAACGTTAACATGATCGCTTATCGGGACATGTACAACATCATGGAAGCCCAATTCTACATATGTGAAGTATCACACATAGGCAGGGCAAGCAACAAGGAAGCCGACAATTTGGCGAACATCAGATCCCTCTATTTACTGGTACCACCCGTAGTTTTTTGGGAAGAGATAACATAACGCTCCATCAAACCTAAAAGGGTCTCTAAGGTCATAGCACTAAAGACGCGCAAGAAGGTCAAATCAAAAGGCGACTCGGGGGCTGCGCCCGCATCCGAAAGTGAAGTAGATACCCTTGACGAATAACTAGAACCCGAATAAATCATGATAATAGAACCCACATGGATGCAGCTATATGTGGCGTACATGATGAGAGGAGAACTATCCGAGGATGTAATTGAAGCACAGCGTATCACCCGTTGATCTAAAGCTTTCAGGATCATTAAGGGAGAGTTATGTTAAAGGAGTATCTCAGGCATACTACATCGATGCGCCACACCCGAAGAAGGAAGGCTAATCCTCAAAGATATACATCAAGGGGTATGTGGCCATCATGCCAGCAGCCGATAAATTGCGGCTAAAGCTTTCTGGGCAGGTTTATTGGCTTACAACAGTACATGATGCGAAGGACATCGTATGGACATGTGAAGCATGCCAATGTTTCGCAACAAAACCCAATGCACCCACCGCAGAACTAAACTCCATACCTCTCGCCTGGCCATTTGCTCAATGGGGGCTTGACATGGTGGGTAAACTCCACAAATTTTCACTGGGAGGACACGTCTTTTTGCTAGTAGCAGTCGACAAATTTACAAAGTGGATCGAAGCAATGACCGTCACAAGTCAAGACGGAACTTCGGCTGTAAATTTCATCACATCAATATTGTTCAAATTTGGGGTGCCAAACAACATCATCACCGACAATGGAACTAATTTTACCTCCAGTGAATTCAAAAAGTATTGCAAGGAGATGTGTATAAAAGTAAGCTACGCTTTAGTTACCCACGCGCAAACCAATGCTCAGGTAGAAAAAGTCAACGGTCTAGTAACCAATGGTATCAAGAAAAGATTACTAGCGCCACGCAATAGAGGTAAATGGGCTTGGATAGATGAGTTACACTCCATCCTATGGAGCCTACATATCACCCCAAATTATGCAACACAAGAAACACCTTTCTTTCTGATCCATGGCGTGGGGGCCGTCCTTCCAGTCGAAGTAACTCATGAGTATCCCAAGGTCACTGAGTATGACGAAGAAGCATCCAGAGAAGCACTTGAAGATGACGTCGCTACACTCGACGATGCTCGAGATGCCGCTCTACAAACATCAACCATATATCAGCAGAATCTATGCAACTACCACAGCCGTCAACTGCGTCCTAGGTCCTTCGTCGTAGGGGATCTGGTCCTTCGCCTCAAACAACATGGCCACCGAAAGCTGGAATCGCCATGTGAAGGGTCTTATGTCGTCACATAAGTAATCCATGGCGGAGCATATCAGCTTCAAGATAAGAAAATAGGAGTCAAATACTCCAACTCATGGAACGTTGCGCGGTTGCAACATTTCTATGCTTAGACTTTTATTTTCCGCAATTTATATTGAATAAGGCCAACGGCCAGGAGACTACGCCAAAACATGTACTTTCATCTTTAATATTGAATAAAAAGTATTAAGGTGGCAGACATGAAGAAAGAGATTGGACTTAAATTTTGAGCCTATGTCCCGATGCAAGTACCCGAACATAGCCTCGGGGACAACTCCCATCAGGAGCGCTGTCACGTACCCGATAGAAACAGCATAGTCCAGCATAACCCGAAGAAATATTATCCTCGTGCGTTGAAGGCGCACCCGATAAAATAAAAGTTCCAATGAAGTCGAAAAAACATATGAACCTATGAGTATTACATATTTGTATCCTCATATGGTTACTCCCATCGGGAGCGTCTATACGTTTTCCGAGAACTTTATCTATTCCAACAGCCAAATAAGGCAGTCGACAAAATGTAAATAAATCATCAGACCGCGTCTGCCGCGATAATACGTCTGAATTTTGTGTCCATGACATGAAGGTAGACCCCATTATCCATCTTGTGTGGCTTGGTAACCGCACAAGAATGCGCTCTGTCAGAAAATTATCCGTATCCACGATACGATGAAAAATCTTGACAGACGCGTTGGGTACCAGAAATAATAGTACTGAAATTCAGTATTCAATAAGACCTCAATGGCTCGAACTGAATTACGCCAGAAAATATCGAGTTCAGGCCTAGAGACTTGAGTTTGATGTAGGTTCACATTGTTTTTTCCCGAGAGCAATTAACTGATTCCCGATCCGTCGGATGCATTGTACCAAATCCCTACGACAATTAAATAAGACAATATTAAAACCATTAGTTATAAAAATCTTCGACTAAATAACGAGAATTGTCTTTGAGACTCAATCCGAATCTATGATTAGGATGGAATCTCGGGGACTACTGATATGGGTATGATTACTCGGATCCTTATGATTAGTTACCCCGTTTATATAAAGTCTTACAGCTCGCAAGGCCTAAGAAGAATCAAGGAAGACCCAAGAAGCATCCGACAAAAGGCATATCTTACAGATAAGGAAATGGTAGGAACCGATATTGTATTAATATTATAATTGTAATTTGTAACCTATCCGTATACAGCCTTGGGACCCAGCCTATTATATAAAGGCTAGAAGGAGTCAAAGGAGAGAGGCCAAAAAGCCTTGAGCGATTTGTAACCATATAATCAATAAGCAATCAGACAACTTCGACTCCCTTATTTGTCCGATGAGCCGACGAAATTTCCAGTGTTCTCTTTTCCACAAAACCGTAAGTCCATAATCATAAACATTGACGAGGTTAACCCTCATCAACAAGAAAATAGCGGAACATTATCATGGCGTGAGAGGCCTAAAACCGCCGCCTTTATCCAGGCCAAACCCCCACGCAACCGACCATCTCAATCGCCCGATCCGCCGACAGGTTGGTAAAATGATGACGACCCTGGCCGCCATGTCCTAGGCGTCGGGCAGCACCATGGGGGAGGAGATCGGGTCGCCCTGGTCTGCCGCCGCCGTGCCAGATCGGGCCCAGCGCCACCTCAAACCCCTGCCGGTGGCTGAAAACCGTCATAGGGATCACCGCCGAGCCGTCGTCCGCCATGTTGCAGCAACTCTGGGCGCTGCAACACCGCTGGGAAAGCCTTGTCGCCGTGATACCCGGCGCGCATCACGTCCTCCATAAGGAAGTGTCCCTCATCACAATCCCGCCTGAGAGGAAAAACAAAAAGAAGCACATCTCCAAACATGTACACCTTGGCATCCCAATGGCAATTTCCCCTGGATGCACCCACCACAGTGTCATCAGCGCTAGCTCACAATTGGCAGTATCACTTTGCGAGATTTGGATCAAACCCCCCTCCCGCTAGTACAACACCACACCGAGGCGAGAAGCCCCTTTCGCGGCCACTTTACTTGACTGCCTAAAAAGCAAAGCTCTGTCTCTCCAGTCCACCGTATGCATGGCATGGATTCCCTCCCTACCTCCACCCGTCCCTCTCCTTGCTCCATCCAAGATGCTTCTTTTCCAGGATCCCCCTTTCCCTTTCTCCCCTGGCTTTGCTGTCTGTAAGCACCTTCCCTTAAACCCCCTTTAAAGCCCAAGAGCATAGGCATAGATCCCTCCATCACAAAACCTTATCCCCTTAGAATCCCTGTGTGTATCACGCTGATCACGAACAAGTGGTTCCTGTTTGGGCCTGTTGCTGTGTGATTAGTAGTACTAGTATCTTCAGATGATCGCCTTTGGTAACCTAACCCAGCTCAGCTCAGTCATTGGGATTTGGGAGCCATTTCTTCCAAGAGGGCAATATGCAACAAGCGGTTGCTGGCTGGCTTGGCTTGGGGGCAAAAGTGACCTGCACCTGCAGCAAGAGCGCAATCCGAACCCAGAAGACGGCAGGAGGAAGACTTCAAAATGTTCGCTGCAAAGGTGGGGAATAGTTTAAAGCGACCGCAAGAGAAAGATTTACCCTGCCATGAGACTGAAGTCAATGTGATGAACTCAGGGAAAAACTGCAGTTCTGCAGAGGCGTTCACTGGAAAAGGGTCCCGGTTCAGAGTTGAGGAAATGTGTTCTCTGATCACAGTTTGCTTACCAGTACCAGTACCCTGTTCTGTTTGTACTACTCAGGCCGGCAGGCTGTGTGGATTTTGTAAAGCGTTGCTGAGCTAACGAAAAGATACCCGCAAAGACCGCTCCTCGTCACGCTAAAACAGACACGGATCTCGGAGCGAAGGAGACGATATAGGAGCACACAACTAACTGAACCGCAAGAAAATTTCTTGTCCGAAGTGACTTGATCGATCAGCCTGTCACTCACGGTTCGTCAGTCGATACTACTACTGCTACTAGATGTTCTCCGCGTATATATATCATGTTACGGCGGCGTTCGAGATGCGTGCACTGGATGACTCGATGGATTGTTCATGGCTCGTTGTGGTAGGGAGGAATCCACCCGTAAAGCCTACTCGAGCCTCTGAAGTCTGAACCAACCTACCCCGCAAAAAAAAAAGAAGTCTGAACCAACCTAGGCATCGACCAGGATTCAGACACAGTAGGAGAAGACAACAGGCAAGCAGCTCACCGGCCAGGTCGAATGACTTGAGTTCAGAGCAAACCAAACAAAACACCTTATCGGAGAAGCAATCACGAGATCGAGAGAGAATCCAATCATCCATGGCTTTGATTAGGGAAGGTACGGAGCATCTTCATGCATGTCGGAGGAAAAGACGGAGCTACGTACATAATCGGTGGATCATTGCCTGGGGGAAAGAGTATGGTTCTGGAAGAAGGCAACCGTGGAGGATTAAAGCTTTTAGTAATGGAGTATACATGGAAGTTTGCGACGGATGAAGAGATTAAAGGGAAGATGTCTCCTACCGTTTCGAGGGACGTTGGTTGCAGCAGTGTTGTTAAGGGCATCATTTGGTGCGTACGTGTCTTTCTGGAAAGGAAGACTCCGAAACTACTCGAGTTCAAAGTTTTTCCCCCAAATGATTGTGTTCTAGTACCTAGCTGTCGGTTACGCCGCGAAAGATGAAATGTGTGTGTTCAGAAGAGAAGGGATCTCCTTTTCTCTTCTGAAGAAGCCTATACTATGGCTGTCAGGTGCTTGAAACACCAGGGTTAACTAGCTTAGCGCTTGGTGTCAACCCACAGAAATTCAAGCCAAGCAAAAAATCTTCAGAGGATTCAACCCCACACCATCTCTCTGCATCAGCGGCTCGAAAACCCTCGAGCTCGAACCTAAACCTAATCACATCCCTCTCCTGCTTTTATTTTTCTCTTCAAATAATTTTCCCGTCCATTTGCACGGAAAAGGAATGTCAGTCGATGGATTGGAGCCTGCATGCCTGAGAAGGATATGAGGAACATTCAGAACACAATCCGAATCGACCCAGCAAGATATGATACATATTTGGCGAGAACTCTTTCCTAGCTAGCTAGCTAGAACCTTAACCTGCTGCAGCGACGATTAGCATCCATCCCGGCTGCCAGATTCCTGATGAGCACTGGCCGTTCTTTTCTGTCCCTCCTAATCGCCCTCGCTGCTTTTCTCCGCGGCACTGAATTATCCCCCACCAATCCCACACACATATTCTCCCAGCTGCCCCACGCATGCATAAGTTCAATGGAATAATGAACTGATTTTCTCTCATACATCTCACTAGCTAATACACACGCGCAGGGCAGAGAGAACAAGTTTTCTATCTCTCTCTTTCTTTCTTTCTGGAGAATTTCTTGTCCTTTTCATGTGTACTGGACTACAGGCAGGAAGTGCAGAATATGCTCTGTACCATGCACGATCTTCCAAGAGATCACACACGAGATACACAGCTGAGGTTCGTAGCCTTGCTCATGGGTCTGCAGAAGCGACCACTGGCCGGCCACAGGCTAGCTAGCAGTGCAACTTTTCGAGAGTATATCGCTCCTAAAGCAGGTTTGATGCCACAAATCAATACAAACGCCGACGCATTATCACGTTTATTAGAAGTAAATTAAATTTGGAGGAGTGCTCCTGTGCTTTCCGTTTTTTTGGGCACGCTTTTCAAAGCAGCTTGACGGCTGAGATTAAGGGTGCTAATCACATCTGATTTGGGTTTGGATCATGGTCGGATCATGTCGATTCCCTTAATCAGCCGCTGTTAAAAGCTTTAAAAAAAAACAGATGAAAAACACAGGAGCACTCCACTTAAATTTGTTTAGTATCATCGTGAAAAACCGTGTGATTAAACTCTGAATCCTAGGAGGCACAAAACAAGATCCAAAGCCACCATGTCAGTTTGAAAAACGAACGATCAGACCAGCTATAGCTGCACAGACCGAAAACCTCTGCTGATCGGACGAATCGAGGGTGGAGATCGTGCTGGTATTTCAGCTCGACGCTCGAGGAATGGGCAGAGGGGATGATCATGATCATGAAGCAAGGAACGAAAGCAAAAAGAAAAAATGCCGTGGAAAGATGAGCGAAAAAAACACACTACCCGCGCGCAAGAGAGACAAAGGCGTAGCGGCTACTGTGTGTGTGTCCGTATGGGGCAGAGGGAAATGAATCGTCAAAGCTGGAATATTCGCTGGGGCCGGTAGCGCCGGGACGGAAGCGGATATGGAAGGATATTCATCAGGGCAGAGGACGATTTGGTGTGGGGCCGCCCCGCTGCTGACGCGTGTCACGAGGAGAAAGTGCCTGCTGCTCTGCTGCACACCACCCCTGCTGCTACCTGCTTGTACATCATCCTCTTGACTTGGAATAATGGTTTCATGGACCAATCCATCTCTCAGAATTATGTATCACTTGGGTGAGTAGAATATGTGGAGAGGTCTTTTAGTACAGTGGCACCCCGGCCCTTTTGACAAAATTTATCTCAAGAAACTTCAAATGTGAAACTTATAGTACCTTCTAAGAGAGGTATTTGTGGGAATGATCCACACCTTTTCTCTGCTCGAGGAAGCTCGCGAGAAACCTCATCGAAGCGGTTGGACAATGGTGGTGCTTCTGGAACTCCCCCACCTCGTATCGTATTTTGAAGTTGGCATCAAACTGCTTGCCCCAAGGGTAATGTTTTGATTTTGTGTTCGCAACCATGATGGCTATAATAAGTGGGGCTAACTATCCCGAGGTATGCCATTCAATGTGCATTTTATCTGCTTGTTCTTTATCGCTAATTCGCTATGTTGCAGTGAAGTCGGAGCTATATGTCAAGAAGACATGGCAACTACAGTGAACTCGAAGGGTTATTGAGCAGGTGCCACTCTTCATATGCTACATTGATTGAGTTGCCTTATTCTTGTCACCCGGTCGACTATTTGGTGGGGTTGTCGTTGATTTGGTGTGACCTACAAGATGGTAGCAGTGCTTATGGTTAATTGTACGAGGTGAACTCAATGTCGCCAGATCAGAGCGCAACAAGTCAATGTTGTTGCATTGCCATGACGGGTGATTTCTCAATTGTGTGTGTCAAGTATAATTTGGTGGCCTGGTTATTAGTCAAGATTCACCTTGTCTTTGGGTGTGTGAAATCTGGGTTTTAGTACGATTTTCCTTTAGTTAAATATGATTGTTCCTACTTAATTAATAGATTTAGATGTTTTGATAATTAAAACATGATTATTCAAGGAGAATCTTGACCTATATTAAAATGTTTTCTATTGGTTATCGAGTGTAAATACAATCAAGGTACAAATAATGCAGATATTAATCTCGATGTGATATGAGAAGCCCCGTTCCCCCGAATAGCCCTTCTAGCCCCCTACCTATAGGTAGCTCTTTAAATAATGTTTTTAGGAAATTCTAGAAAGCATATACGAGTAAATGTAGATATCCAGTATTTATATAGAAATAATGTTTTTAGGAAATTCTCTACTGATTTTGCTCTCATGGCCAACATTGGAGCCTCCTCGGTTTCCCTTCAGTCTTGGTGGCAAAAACCTTTGAAAGCTGCACAAATCTAAGGAGGCAAGGCCGCAGATCTCTGCGGTGATGTAGATGTGGTTTGGATTTTGTGGAAGGAGCGCAATAGGCGTGTCTTCGATAAGAAGTCTGCTCCTTCTAGTGTTGTTGCAGGTCTAGCACGAGAAGAGTTTGATCTCTTTAGCATAGCATGTAAAAGACAGGCTTAGCTGGCACGTTTCCCGGGTCTTTTTATTTTCTCTCGCTGGTAGCTTCTTTGCTACCTTGTACAGCTTTCCCTCTACTGAAATAAAATTCCTTAGCTCCTGCCTTGGCCGTCAAAAAAAAAGTATGTATGCAAATTTTCATCCAAATATCTCTTCATCTATGATCTACACAAAAAAAAAATCAAATGTGGCAAGAAAAACCAAAACAAAATTGCCCTCTCAATTTTGTATTTTTATGTGTAGCCCGACATATAATGTATATTATTTAGCAAAGAAATGCAGATATGTAGAACATATTTGTATGTACCGACATATTTATTATTAGATTTTTTTGAAACTTCTAGACATCATTTTATTTTTTATAAATCCGAGACCTAATAACACGATCCTGAAACCACTAGCATTTGTACTGATGACCATTCTTGGACATGCTTGCACTTGGTTTGGAAAAAAAATACTAGTTTCTATTCTTTTTGCGAGTACATACGATAGGTCTTCACGTATGATGCATGCTATACATACGTACCAAAGTACCATATACTACTATACTAGGAGTGTTCGTACAGGTAGAGAATCCAGGGAAAAGGTGTGGATTGGAGTCTTGTACCTGAAGACTGCCCCAAGAAAGCGACCAACCCTAATTATTGCACAGGGAATTCGATGCACCAATACTCTCCCACAACACCTTTCTCCTCTTCTCTCTCTGCCCTGTCCTGGTAGTATCATACAAGCTGTTTGTATGGGGATATAGAGATCTAGAGAGAGGAGGGGAGGGAATCTTCTTAGCTTCCTGCCCACTTCCTCAAAAAGCTAAGTAGTAGCAGCAGGGGGGATTCTCACATTCTCACTCACACCCCCTCTTTCTCTCTCTAAAGCACACTCCATGTCTCCTCCCTTTGTGTCCTTCTTTGTGTGTGTGTGTGTGTGTGCTTGATACCTCCCAAAGCCTAAGATATTCCTTGCTTGAGCCATGCTAATATATTCCCTTGTGAATGCAAAGTGCACTGCCAGTAGTAGCACGTAGTAGTCGCACACACAGAGGCATATATACACATGTGTTGTGTGCTATAGCTAAACTGCTAAGCCTCTTGCATATGGTGAAGAAGGAGAAGCAGAGGAGCTTGTGTGTGAAGGGATGCGCCACCCTTTTCAAAGCAAAGAGAGAAGAATCTTTGCATATCTTTGGGGGCTTGAATTGTGTGTGGTATATGCTTTAGTACTCCTTTTACCATTTCCTCTCCGTTGATTAATGGCGCGGGAATCATTCATTAGAACCCTAGAAAACAAAAGCTGCCACTGTGTGAGCATCTATGATATCTTTCTTAACTCTTATCAATTAGGTATATAGTGAATTCGCTCGCTTTAGGGTTTTTTTCTAGTGCAAGTAGAGGATGGTGTGATTCCCAGATAGCTAGGTATATCTGGTGATTATCCCTTGTGCATGTCTTAAATTAATTAAACGTTATTGTGCCAAAGGTAAATATTCTCCAAGGCACCTTGCTGGTTCTCTCTTAGACTTGCAAGGTTCTCTTTGGACTAGTTTGAGCACACCTTTAATTCTTTTGAACCTGGAGCACCCAGCTAAGCTAGTAACTTCCTGTGGGTGATGGGTTGATTCGCCATTGTAAAAAACCAACTGCAAAAGTTTAACCTAGTAGCTAGCTACCACAACATATGGAATCCAGTTGCTACGGCTATATACTACTCCACCTTGTAGTACAGTACATGAAACCTCCTGCATGCCACGCATGCATGCAGAAGAATAGCTTTTGCACCTTTGATCTTTGCAAGAAGTTACCATGCCCTTTGCTTTATCCCTCTATAAGGTCTACCTTGATCACACTCTCTTCCCTCCCATACAGATAACAGTGAGAACTTTTCCTTTTCACCCCCTCAAAATCCAACTTTATTCTCCCTCCCATCCCAGCCAGAACTCACCCTTAAAAACAGGCCGATTCCCACCCCGATCCCCCCCATCACGCACAACCTGAATAATATACTGGAGCTTCATTCATTCCCTATAGCACGTACCTCCAAGGTGGTACTGTAAGCTAGCTAGCTGCACACTACCACTACTCAACCACCTGTGCTCGGTTGAAATGGATTCTTCGCCTTCTGACCTAACCCTAGACTACACGCCCAACGGCAACGGCGGTGGCGGCGCGGCGGCTGCCAGCGGGTACTCGATTACGTCCCCCAAGCAGGCGCCGCCGATCGTGGACCACCACCGTCTGATCACGGCGGAGCAGGCGACGACCCAGAAGCTGCAGGAGTTCCTGTCCCGTCTCGACGACGAGCGGCTCAAGATCGACGCTTTCAAGCGCGAGCTCCCGCTCTGCATGCAGCTCCTCAACCAAGGTAATGAACGTGCCGCTGCGATGCATGCGTTCGTACGTGCAAGAGCCCTGACGGTTGTAATGTCTGTGTGGGTGCAGCCATGGAGGCGTACAGGCAGCAGCTGGAGGCGTACCAGATGGGGAGCCATGGCGGCGCGCCGGCGAGGGCGCCGCTGGTGCTCGAGGAGTTCATACCGATCAAGAACTTCGGGATCGACGCGGCGGAGAAGTTGGCCGGGAACGCGCCGTCGGAGAAGGCGAACTGGATGGTATCGGCGCAGCTGTGGAACGGGCCGGCGGCGGGGGACGCGGCGGCCAAGGGCCCGCAGACGCCCAAGGAGCGCTCGGAGCACCCGCTCGACACGAGCCCCATGCTCGGCGCTCTCGACGGCGGCGGCGGCGGTAACGGATGCGGCGCCTTCCTCCCCTTCACCAAGGAGAAGGCCTGCATGGCGGATAGCGGCGCGGCGCTGCCGGAGCTCGCGCTCGCGCCCGCGGAGAAGGATGCGATGGTTGCCGGAGAAGGTGACAGAAAGCCTTACCACGACGACGGCGGCGGCAACAACGGTATCGTCGCGAGGAGAGACGTCGTCCAGAACGGGGCACCGCCGACGTCGACGGCGCTGGAAGGGCAGGGTGCACCACCACCTCCGCAGACGAACCGGAAGGCTCGGAGGTGCTGGTCCCCGGAGCTGCATCGCCGCTTCGTCAATGCCCTCCAAATCCTCGGCGGCGCTCAAGGTATACACACGTCCGCATGTACTATGGTAGCATCAAATTAACCCTTCTGATTATTTACATGTGCACTACTTAAGACAAATTCTGAACCTCCTTCGTTGTTTGCAAATAAATTAAAAGTGGCGACCCCGAAGCAGATCCGCGAGCTGATGAAGGTGGATGGATTGACCAATGATGAGGTGAAAAGTCATCTCCAGGTAATTATAATCTCATCATCATCCCCTGCAGCATTCTCTATTCGTTCGTGCCCAGTAACTATATATGCATGCAATTGCTTTAATCATGAGTAGAATGATGGATAATCGATTGTCTGAAGTGTCTAATTAATTTTCTTCTGTGTCTTGTTGAGCAGAAGTACAGGCTGCACACGCGGCGGCCGATGCCGGCGCCGTCGGCACCACCGGCAGGGGCGCCGCAGCTGGTGGTTCTGGGAGGCATATGGATGCCCCCGGACTACGCGACGCAAGGGGCTGGACCGGCCGGCATCTACGGGGCGCACGCGGCGTCGCAGGCGCACTACACGGCGGCGGTGTCCGCGCAGGAGTACTACCAGTCCGCCGCGGCGGCCGCGCACCACATGCAGCACCATCCGGCGGCCTCCATGGTACATCACCGCGCGGTGGCGCCTCCGCAGCCCGCCTACAAAGTGCACCCGGTGTCAGCAGGGTCGCCGGGGTCGGAGGGCCGGGGCAGCGGCGGCGGGGGTGGCAGGGAGAGATCCGAGAGCATCGATGAGGAGGGCGAGGAGCGGGAGGAGGAGGATGAGGAGGACGACGATGGCATGGCGGCTAACGGCGGCGCCGACGAGATCAAGTACTAATTAATCAACCAATTAGCTAGAAGCTTAAGTAATCTCGCGATCGATGCTAGGATCGTACCACTTAATTGCTAAGTTGGAATTATTTCCTTTGCGGAAAGTGATTTTTTGTCCGCGCGGAGAACTGAAGCCGATCTCTCGCCCGAGTGGAGCAGCAACAGCGGCTGGAGACTGAGATTGTCTCATTCGTGATGTGATATACGGATGGATTTGTGAGGGCTTTTCTCCCCTTTCCTTTTGGGCTTGACGTTGCATGGCGTTCTTTGTTTTTGTGCTAGCTAATAATTTGGTAAATATGTCATGATGGAAATATGATTAGCTTTTTGTACACTTGGTCCGAGCATGAAATAATTATTTTGGAGATAAGTACTGAGCACTCTCTGAGTTACTTTTTGTTCCATTTTATAGTGTGAATTAGTAAGCAATAATGGAAAAGGCTATGAGAAAAATGCCAAAATCACTAGTAGGAAAATAGCTATAGGTAGACAAAATACTCTATGGCGCATATGCAAAATAATGCGCCACAGATAATGGCGTACTAGCGAAAATGCGCCACATAAACTAAATAATTATGTGACGCATTTTAGAATCCATGAAGTTATGTGGGACCCGCCAACGGGGATGGGGCGACCCACTTTCTGTGACGCATAATGACATATGGGCCACAAAATAATAAGATCTGTGGCGTATATTCCCTTATGCGCCACAGAAAATGGAGGAGGACTCCACCACAGAATCTTTTTGACCCACTTTCTGTAGCGCATACCCAGAAATGTGCCACAGAAAGTTGACCTAGGTCCCACCACTTTAAAGTGCACCACCTTGTTCTGTGGCGCATATTGCAATATGCGCCACAGAAGTTTGAACATCTGTGGCGCATAACAGCAATATGCGCCACAGAACAAGGCGTCCAGATCCATGTGCAAAAAGGTGGCAAACTCACCCCCTCTATCCACCACCACCCATTTCACATATCTTCTTCCTTTCTACCTCCTCCCAGCTCGTTTCCTCCTCCCTCCTACCCCATTTTGCTCATAGTTTCTCCATTTTCTTGTAACTAAATGTACTTTAGTTCATAGATTTGTAAGGGGAAGCCTCCCTGCAACTTGTAGATATAAAAGTTCCTTACTTTTCTCTCCCACGTCTCTATTTGTTTAATAATTTCCTCTCCACCAACTTGTAGATCTATTTGTCCACACTCTCTCATCGCGCGGGAGGAAGTTTTTATTGCTTGCTTGTTGTTGTCCTGGCCAGTGTGGTGCATGGATGTTTGCCAAAATGTTGATTCATTTCCATTTCGGCAAATTTTTATACTACCCATATGTCCTAATTTTAGGAAAGGTCATGCCAAATTTTTCCAGGTATGGTGTGTGCATATGGTGTGGTTCTAACCTACTCTCTGTTGTGACCGCTTAGGCAACCATGGTCGTCATGATGAGCGAGGGTTGAATTGCTAGGTACAAGAAAGACGCGAAGGAAGACATGATTCTGAATAATAAGACCATGATAAGATGTCCATGTCGAACATGAAAACTCCAGCGCTGGATCGACCCTGATTCTGGATAATTGGAGGGTCACCTGATCATGCGCGGTTTCATGCGTAACCTTAATGAGGCGCTGGCAGGACATGGTGGTCACGAAGACGTGGGCAGGCGAGAAGACGAAGAGTCTCCCGGGCATGATCATCATGATAAAGGAGATGCCGATGGGCATGATCAGCATGATCATCATGAAGAAGGAGATGGTGACGGGCATGATCATCATGAAGAAGGAGATGCCGACGGGCATGATCATCATGAAGAAGGAGAAGACACGAACACATATACGCTGTTAACTTTGGCCTTGCAGGACCCTCATGTTCAAGAACTGCTCCTCAAGGAGACGAGCAACGCCAAAGCTGCAGCCAGAGAGAAAGCCAAACTGGCCCAAATAAAGATAGACGGGATGATTCCATTGTATCTTGGGTGTCACCCCGAGGATACACGATTGAGTGTAACGCTCAAGGCTCTGGAGATGAAGGCCGAAAACAATTGGACCGATGTGTGCTTCAATGCAAACATTGAATACTGGCACGACTGACTTCCTAAGGGAACACATTGCCAACAAGTATCGAGGAGGCCAAGAAAATCGTGTGCCCTCTCGACCTACCACACATTAAATACCACGCATGCATCAATGATTGCGCACTTTATCGGAACGAGTACACGGATAGAACCACATGTCCGGTGTGCGGACAAGGATGGTACAAGAGAGGGAACAAGAAAGTTCCTCGAAAAGTGGTATGGTACTTTCCTATCGCCTCCCATCTGCATCGATATTTCGTAGATCCTAAGGAAGCAAAGCTCATGCAATGGCACGCGGAAAGGGAGAAACCCGAAGATGATCCGGAGAAGGGCAAGATCCTGACACACTCTTCAGACGCTAGCCAGTGGAATGCATTAGACATCGAGTTCGAAGATTTCGGGGGCGATGCAAGGAACGTCAGGCTGGGTATGAGCACCGATGGACTCAATCCTTTTGGAAACCAGAGTAGCAAGCATAACACCTGGCCCGTGTTTGTATGGCCGTACAACCTCCCCCCGTGGTTGTGCACGAAGCAAAGGTACGTACACATGAGCATTCTTATTCAGGGGCCGAAACAACCAGGTATCGATATGCATCTGTATCTCGGGCTATTGAGAGAGGAGTTAGCCAGCTTGTGGGAGATGCCGGCCCGTACGTGGGACGCCTACACTAAAGAATATTTCTCTCCGAGAGCCGTGTTGCTCACGACGGTGCAGGACTATCCTGGTTACGCATATCTATCGGCCCAGGTGAACCACGGACACAATGCATGTGTCAAGTGCATGGATGAGACACCGCATCTCCAGCTACCAAGGGATCCCAGGTCTTCGAAAACCGTGTTCCAAGGTACTCGAAAGTGGCTCTGCATGGATCACGCGTGGAGAAAACGCGGTGACCTATTCAATGGTAAGGACGAGCTCGAAAGATCCCCGCGTCCGAGGAGCAGAGAAGAAACCGAGGAGCTTTTGAATAATTGGGTAGATTGCCCTGTGTCGGGAAAAAAGACTGAGGACAAAGCCGCTGATGGGTGTATGGAAAGCAAGGTCTGTTTTCTGGGACCTGCTATACTGGAAGGTCCTCCACACTCCCCATGGCCTCTATGTAATGCACATCACGAAGAACGTTACAGAGAGTCTGCTTGGCACTCTACTGAACATGCCGGAGAGGACCAAGGATGGGCCGAAAGCAAGAAAGGACCTTAAATTGCTTGGCATCAAGAAAGATCTTCAGTACCATGATAGTGATGATGATGATGATGATCAGACGGAAGGGACTCAAGGTTGCCGCAAAAGAGTTAAGAAGAATGAGGTGGTGCTTCACGCTGCCTGCTTCACTCTGAGTCTGGAGGAGCTCAAGCAGTTTTTCAGGTGCCTCCTAGGAGTGAAAGTTCCTCACGGTTAGTCGTGAAAGATAAGCAGATATATAGACGTGGCGAAGAAGAGGTTCAGCGGTATGAAGTCTCACGACTGTCACGTGCTGATGACGCAGATACTCCCTGTTGCGATCCGTGGGATAATGGACGATCATGTCCATGAGACGCTATTTGGCCTCTGCAACTTTTTCGACGCCATATCTAGGAAGTCGATCAATGTGAAGCAGCTCGACAGTCTACAGGAAAAGATCGTGCTGATACTATGCGAGCTTGAGATTTACTTCCCGCCCGCATTCTTCGACATCATGGTGCATCTGCTTGTACATGTCGTGGATGACATCATCCAGCTCGGGCCGACATTCCTGCCCAACATGATGCCGTTTGAAAGGCTAAACAGTGTCATCAAAGGATTCGTTCGCAACAGGTCCCGTCCAGATTGAAGCATAGCCAAGGGCTTTCTGATCTACGAGTGCATCTCCTTCTGCCAGAATTATCTAACCACCGAGAACGAGGATGTTGGAATAACCACCAAGAAGCACCTCGACAGGCTCGCTGGATATGGTCACCGCGAGGGCTATCGCTCACTGCATGTCGGCATTGATGGTCGACGCACCGACTTTGTCAGGGCCCACCGAGTTGCGCTATAGCACATTGAATTGGTAGGCCCTTGGGTGGAAGAGCACAGAAGCTTAATCGAGCAGGAGTACGTCGACTAGGGCCGACCAAGGAAGAAGGGAGACGTAACTAGAGAGCAAAACTCCACCTTCACGGGTTGGTTCAAGAAAAGGCAACTGGATAATCCCCCACAGACGCCTTCTACGGAAGATCAAAAACTCATATTCTCCTTATCGCAGGGTCCAGGGCACAACCTAAGGACCTATCAGTCATACGACATAAACGGTTCCAGATTCTACATTGAGGAAAAGGACAGGAATAGCGAATATCAAAACTCAGGAGTAACTATGTTATCCTTCACCGATGACGAGACTACTATCATGGAAAGATTCTACGGAAGGATCGAGGAGATATGGGAGCTCGACTACTGTGGAGAGATTGTACCGATGTTCCGTGTTAGATGGGCCAAGAACGTGGAAAAATAAGGCCAGTATTTCACCACAATGGTTATACCAGATGCCAAATCAACGAAGAACACCTCCACAAAAAATGAGCCTTGGGTACTCGCTAGCCAAGTTGATCAATGCTTTTTTATTACCGACCTGTGAAAGCCCAACCATGTTGTAGTTACGAGGGGCAAGAGGGGCATCATCGGAATTGAAGGAGCCGCCAACGAGCAAAACTTCGACAAGAACGGCGACCCGAAGATCAAAGAGGAATTCGACAAGTACTTCGACATGCCTACTATTACTAAAGTAAGAAGGAAGACCACACTACCTACTAAAGGTTATCCATTCACAAGAAGTAATCTCAAAGTGCAGGGCTAAAGTATTCAACCGCGACGAAAAAGGGCAAGACGATTGTGAACAGACGCTAGCTCGACACATCACATGACGACGTGTGACCTTTTTTGTGTATTAATTCATATGTGTGCTCGCAAATATATATTAGTTAGAGACTAAACATATATCATGATATCCGTGTGGGTATATAAATTCACATGTGTTTGTGACAAGTACAGTATATACATATAATTTGGGGAGGTTTTTTTTAATAAATATGCATATGTATGTGCTTGGTTTTAAATAAATTTGTAACATATAATTTTTAAATAAAGAAGAAAATATTGACCCAACCAGGATTCGAACCTGGCTGCCACAGGTTTGTGCTACCAATATGCATCATAACCGCTAGGCTAGTGTGTGTTTGATGTCAAGTACAACCTCGTGCCGGTTTTGACTAAGTGCCAAGGTTCTGCGGCGCATTTCACTAGAATGCGCCAACTTCTGTGGCACATTTCAACGAAATGCATCACAGAACCTTGGCACTTAGCCAAATAACTAGCACGCCCCTTCCCCCTTTCCCCTTCCACTTTCTTTCCCCAACTGCACATGCCCAACGAACCCTAGCTCTCGAACCCGCCCCCGTCGGAGCCCGTGGAGGAGAGCCGCCCCCACCACCGGATCTTGTGGAGGAGAGCCGCCCCCATCACTAGAGCCCGTGGAGGATGAGCCCATCCACAAAACCGCAGGAGGAGGAGCCCGTCCGCAGCGCATAGGAGGAGCCCTTCCGCAGCGCGCAGGAGGAGCAGCTACCTCGTCGCCCGCCGTCCACCAGATAGCATCCACCTCGTCGTCAGCCGTCCACCATCCCTAGATAATCGCCGATTCCCATGGATGCATCCTTCCCCTGGCTCTTTGTACTCTACACATTTGAACCCAAAGTGAAGACTCCTAGTATCTGTTCAGTGAAGAACTAGTAGGAACCCTAGTATCTGTTCAGTGAAGAACTAGTAGGAACCCTAGTAGGAACCCAAAGGAGTAGGAACCTGGTACTATTTCTTGGCTGAAGATGACCAGTGACGAACACGTGAATTGGTCACCTTGCTTCATTTCTTGGCTGAACAATGATGAATAACTGATTGGCCGAAGATTATCTTGGTACTATGTGCTTCAGTATGTAGAACCTAAAGGTTGTTAGCGTGTAATTAATTAGAATGCACCCACCTAGATGAAGGGGGTCCGCAACAGAAAACAAAAAATTTCCTACGTTGGAACCTCCTGAACTGCCTAGGATCTATCTATGTAGTAATGTTGTAACGGCCGAGCGTATAGAATATATACCCTTGTAGACCGTACGCGGTTAACGTTCCGAGAGGAACGTGGTTGAAGTAGTCGTACTTGTAGCCGAACTCAAGGTCGCGAAGCTCCTCGAAGGTCACCCCTTGCTCCTTCTTCATCGTGCACCAGCTCCAGCTCACGACATTTAAGCGCCCCAAGTGTTGCGCATCGTGTCTTCGTACACATCCGGTGTACAATGAGACCTCCGTCTCCCCGATCCCGCCGGGAGTGCGGAAGTTGTTATCCGTCTAAGAATCCGTGCAGCGCAACGGCGTGCTGTAGGTGTACCTCGTTCGCACATCCCAGACTTGGGGCCATGGTCACAAGGTATAGAGAGAGAGGGAAGGAGAAAGTCAACCAAAGGACTTCTCCAAATATTGGTGTGTCAAATCCCACCCATGGGTACCCCTTTATATAGGCTAAGGGGGTGTGCCTTTCTCAAAGACTAAGCCATGTGGGACAAATTATCAAAGGAAAAATCACAGGAATTTTGTCCTAGCCGGTTAGGCTGAATCAGCACAGCCCAACAAGCAAAGGTAGCAAACAACGGATGTGGGAAGGGCTTGGGGCTGCCAGCGCCCACCATGGCCCAACGCCCACCACTGGCATTAACGACAGCCAACAGATCACTGCACAGTGGTGGGCCAGAGTGCCCCCACGGCCCATCAAGGTGCGACGGCGCGCGGTGGCCAGCTGGTTACCCCGGTGGGCTGGCAGCCTACCCGCGGCTCACCTGTCTGAGCGGCTTGCCCGCCCGCCTAGCTCCCTGGCGCCCGCGTGGGCCAGGTTGAGCAGGCCTGACACGACGGCTTGCTGCTTCTGCTGCTCACGCATAGCGCGTAGTATCTGCCACCCATGTAGGCTGGTCAAGCCAACCCATTGGCTGTATTCTTCTGACTTTTTTTGTAGCTTTCCTTTTAGGTCTTTTCCCTCCAGGATTTGACCTAATATGAAAGTTGTTTGTATAAATATTATTTAGAATATATTAATTCATAATTACCATATAATAAATGTATATTTAAATTCCCATTTATCCGAAAATATTTTTCCTGTGTTTTCCTTTATTCCTTCTCCGAACAACTTCGGATCTCTCCGCGGAACGATTCTGGCTTTCTCTTTCTCTATTGTGATTTCGTCTTACGAATGATCGCTCTCATCGTACCCTTAAGTGTATCCCCTCACGGCTCGGAAATACTCTAGACATGATCTATATCAATGATCAACAGAGGGGCCAGGGATGTCCATGTGACCCCTATGCATTCCTGATGACAATGTCGTTTGAACCGGTAAATGTAGCATCCAATTTCCTTTTGTTTCTTGATACGACTTGTCCGAGATCCGATCATTAGTATCCCATACCTTGTTCAATCTCGTTAACAACAAGTTATGTTTTCTTGTTACCGTGATATTACATCCCCGTGATCGAGTCACATGTTGCAACATTTATGGATGTAATCTCACTAAGCCGACAGTATGTATCTTTACCCGTCATGTGTGTGAACAAATCCCGGTCTTGCAGCACATGTCATCTACTGTTCCTTTGGAATACCCAACATACACCATTATTGCCACCATATTACTAGATGACGTCTAATGCAGCCAAAGCAGCCTCGGGAAACAATGAGTAATATGAGCTCACGGTCTAAGGAAAAGGAGTCTAGATTTAGGTGTTGCAACAATGAACTATATGATTTGATCATGTTGCAATCCTTCGAGGAATTTCCATCACATCATTCTCCAATGATATGACCCTGTTGTCAATTGGCATAAATGCCCATGATCTTGAAACCCAGATCATCCTCATGACCAACGAACTAGTATGAATAGAGGCTACTAGGGACTTGGTTGTTTCATACCACACCTGTACCAATGTTTCTACTTGGTACAGTTATAGCACAATATGAAACTATTATAAACTAATTGAGATATTGATGACCCACAAGTATAGGGGGTGTATCGCAGTATTTTCGATAAGTAAGAGTGTTGAACCCAACTATTGGAGATATGCCCAAGAGGCAATAATAAAAGAGGTTATTATTATATCTTTGTGTTTATGATGAATGTTTACATCCCATGCTATAATTGTATTATTAGGAAACACTAATACTTGTGTGTTTTGTAAACATAAAAGAGTCCCTAGTAAGCCTCTTGTTGAACTAGCTTGTTGATTGATTGATGATCATGGTTTCCTGATCATAGACATTGAATGTGATTAATAACAAGGTTATATCATTAGGAGAATGATATGATGGACACACACTCAAAGTAAGCGTAGCATAAGATCAAGTCATTAAGTTCGTATTGCTGTAAGCTTTGAAATACATAGTAACCTAATCCTTCGACCATGAGGTTATGTTAATCACCATCACCGGATGAGTACTTTGATGACATCAAACGCCGCTTCGTAACTGGGCGGTTATAAAGGTGTCATTGGGTATTTTGAAAGTATGTGTTGAAGCGCATAGACCAAGATTGGGATTTGTGCATCCATATGACGGATAGATATACTCTGGGCCCTCTCGGTGGAATGTCATCTAGATAGCTTGCAAGCATGTGACTAGGTCACAAGGGATGACATAACATGGAACGAGTAAAGAGTACTTGTCAGTAACGAGGAAGAACTAGGTATGAAGATACCGACGATCAAACCTCGGATAAGTAGAATGTCACGAGACAAAGGGAATTGGTTTCGTATGTTAATTGGTTCAATCGATCACGAAGTAATCGTTGAGTATGTGGGAGCCGTTATGGATCTCTAGATCCCGCTGATGGTTATTGATGGGAGAGGTGTCTTCATCATGTCTGCATATTCACGAACCGTAGGGTGACACACTTAAGGTTCAAAGTTGTTTGAAGTAGATATGGAATTTGCGTTGGAGACCGAATGTTGTTCGGAGTCTCGGAATGGATCCGGGACATCACTAGGAGATCCGGAATGGTCCGGAGAATGAGATTCATATATTGGGGATCATTTTCTAAGTTAGGAAATGTTCCGGAGTGTTTGTATGGAGATTCTAGAAGGTTTCGGAATGTTCTAGAAGGTTCTAGAGGATTTCTTGGAGTTTGCTTGAAAATCAAGAAAGGGATCAAAGAAACCAAGTGGGGTAAGACACGGATTCGTGGGGGAGGAGGACTCCTCCCCCCAACCCGCCGGCCCAAGGAGGAGGGAGTCCTACTAGGACTCCCCCTCCCCAGGCGCGCCTCCCTCCTTTAAATAGAAGGGAGGGGGCGCCCCCTCTTGCACCTTGTCTCATAACTCCCAATCTCAGCCGCCTCTCTTCTCCACGATTCTTCTGCACAGGCATAGGCGAAGCCCTGCAGATTTCTCATCTCCACCACCACCACCACGACCGTCGTGCTGCTGGGATTCCGTGGAGAAGATCTACTACCTCCGCTGCTCGCTGGAACAGGGAGAGGAAGGTCTGCTTCGACTCTGCACGTGTGACCGTCATGAAGCGCCGAACGCTGCGCGCCAGAAGGATCGTCCACACGATCTTGAGATCGGCAAGTGATCGACTACATCATCCACGAGATCTAATTTCGTTAACGCTTTCGGTTCTACGAGGGTTAGTACCGATCTATCTCTTTGCTCATGTCTAGTAGATTAGATCTTGGCTTTTATCTAGATTAGATCTAGGTTTTGTTCGTTCTTGCGGTAGAAATTTTTTGTTTTCCATGCTACGAACCCATCAGTGGTATCAGAGCCTTGTCTATGCGTAGATCTGTTGCACGAGTAGAACACAATGAGGTTGTGGGCGTTGGTGCTCGTGCCGTCTTTTGCTATATGTGTACTTTGCATCTTGCGGTATGGTGGGATGAAGCGGCCCGGGCTAACATTACATTTCATCGTACATGAGACTTGCTCCACGCTTGACGTGTAACTCGTATTGCATAAGTGGCTTTGTGGGTGTCTGTCTCTCCCATCATAGTATAGATCAAATCTACACTTTGCACTTGATAGCACTTGTATCAACGTTGTGGTTTAGTTTCGTAGGTAAGATGCGTTCTTAGTCGAAAGCCCAAGCCACGTAAAACTTGCAAAGAAAATTAGAGGCGTCTAACTTGTTTTTGCAGGGGTTTTGTGATGTGATATGGCCTACATGTGATTGTGATTGTATTTGATGTATGCAATGATCCTTGTTGTAATATGGCAACCGGCAGGAGCCTAATGGTTGTCTTTAATTATGTTAAGACATGCGTGTCTATTCATCTTGTAATAGCTTTGTTCCAAGTAGTTGTAATAGTTGCTAGTGAAGATGAACAACCATGAAGCGGCGCCACGGACCTTGACGCAATGCTGGTGATGATGGATATCATGTCCGTGCTTTGGAGATGGAGATCAAAGGCATAAGAAGAAAGGGTCATATCATATCACACTAATTATGAATTGCCTGTGATGTTAATCCTTTATGCATCTTGTATTGCTTAGATCGCGACGGTAGCATTATAAGATGATCCATCTCACTAAATATCAAGTAATAAAGTGTTCGTCCTTAGTTGGCACCGTTGCTAAGACTCGTCGTTTCGAAGCATCTCGTGATGATCGGGTGTGATAGACTCTACGTGTGCATACAACGGGTGCAAGCCAGATTTGCACATGCGGAAACTAAGGTTAATCTTGACGAGCCTAGCATGTATGCATGGTCTCGAACACGTAATACCAAAAGGTAGAGCATGAGTCATATGATTGATATGATGAACATGAAGATTGTTCGCCGATGAAGCTACATCATCTCACGTGATGATCGGACTTGGTGTAGTGGATTTGGTTCGTGTAATCACTAAAACAACTGCGATGGATGTTGTTTTGAGTGGGAATTCACCTAGTTGATTTAAGAATTAAATTTGAACACTATTTATCATAAACTTAGTCTTAACTACTTGCAAATATGTTGTAGATAATGGCGAACGTTTCCATCAATTTCAATGCGTTCCTAGAGAAAGAAAAGTTTAAGAACAATGGAAGCAATTTCACGGACTGGTTCCGTGGAATGAAGATCGTCCTCAGGGCTTGTCAATTGACCTATGTGCTCGAAGCACCGCTAGGTGACCCACCTGCAGAAGATGACACCGATGACGTAAAGAATGTTTATGCCACTCGGAAACATCACTACTCCACAGTTCAGTGTGCCATCATGTACGGTTTAGAATCGAAGCTTCAAAAGCGTTTTGAGCACCATGACCCATTTGAAATCATTAAGGAGCTCAAACTCATATTTGAGACTCGCACGACCATGGAAAGCTATGAAGCTTCCGAGAAATTCTTTACCTGCAAGATGGAAGAGGGTAGCTCCGTTAGCGAGCACGTGCTCACTATGTCTGGGCACGCAAACAAACTCCGAGAGTTGGGGATACCGATTCCTAATGAATTGGGGATTCACCGTGTCCTCCAATCACTGTCACCAAGTTACAAGAACTTTGTGATGAACTACAATATGCACTGCATGAACAAAACGTTGCCTGAACTATCGTCCATGCTGAAAACTGCTGAAGTGGAGATCATGAAAGAACACCAAGTGTTGATGGTCAATAAGACCACCAATTTCAAGAAACGGGGCAAGCCTAAGAACAAGGGCAACTTCAAGAAGGACGGCAAGAAAGCTGCCGCACCTGCTAAGAAGCCCAAGGCTGGTCCTAAACCTGAACTGAGTGCTTCTATCGCAAGGGTGCTGGTCATCGAAGCGTGAATCGCCCCAAATACCGGCAGATCTGAAGAACGGCAACATCAAGAAGAAAGGTATATTCGATATACATGTTATAGATGTGTATCTTACTAGTAATCGTAGTAGTGCTCGGGTATTTGATAATCGTTCGGTTGCTCATATTTGTAACTCAAACAGAGTCATGGAATAAACGAAGACCGGCGAGACGAGGTGACGATGCGCGTTGGAAATGGCTCCAAGGTTGATGTGATCGCCGCCGCACGCCTCCTCTACATCTACCATCGGATTAGTTTTAAATTTAAATAATTGTTATTTGGTGCCTGTTAAGCATGAACATTATATCTGGATCTTGTTTATTTAGACGGTTACTCTTTTAAGTCCGAGAATAAAGGTTGTTCGATTTATATGAGTAATATCTTTTATGGTTATGCACTGAGATGAATGGTTTATTATTATTGAATCTCGATAGTAGTGATACACATGTTCACAACATAGATGCTAAACGAATAAAATTGAATGATAATTCTACATACATGTGGCACTGTCGTCTTGATCACATTGGAGTGAAGCGTATGAAGAAACTCCATTCTGATGGACTTCTTGAATCACTTGATTTTGAATCACTTGAAAGATGCGAAGCATGTCTAATGGGAAAAATGACTAAGACTCCATTCTCTGGAATAATGGAGCGAGCTACAGACTTATTGGAAATAATACATACCGATGTGTGTGGTCCAATGAGTGTAGCATCGCGTGGTGGATATCGTTATGTTCTCACTTTCACGGATGACTTGAGTAGATATGGGTATGTCTACTTTATGAAACATAAATCCGAAACTTTCGAGAAGTTTAAGGAATTTCAAAGTGAAGTGGAAAATCATCGTAACAAGAAGATTAAGTTTCGCTCGACCGCATGAGGTGGATATCTGAGTTATGAGTTTGGCATGCATTTAAAGAAATGTGGAATACTTTCGCTTGACACCGGGAACACCACAGCGTAATGGTGTGTCCGAACATCGTAATCGAACTCTCTTAGATATGGTTCGGTCTATGATGTCTCTTACAGATTTATCGTTATCATTTTGGGGCTATGCATTAGAGACAGCCACATTCACTTTAAATAGGGCACCATCTAAATCCGTTAAAACGACACCGTACGAATTTTGGTTTGGAAAGAAACCTAAGTTGTCGTTCCTTAAAGTTTGGGGTTGCGAAGCATATGTAAAGAAGTTACAGCCTGATAAGCTTGAACCCAAAGCGGACAAATGCGTCTTCATAGGATACCCTAAAGAAACAATTGGGTATATCTTCTATCATAGATCCGAAGGCAAAGTTTTCGTTGCTAAGAATGGATCCTTTCTAGAGAAGGAATTTCTCTCAAAAGAAGTGACTGGAAGGAAAGTAGAACTCGACGAGGTTGTTGAACCTTCTTTCGGAGTTGAGAGTAGCGCAGCACCGGAAGATGTTTACGTGCCACCGCACCAACTGGAGAGGAAGCTAATGATGATGATCATGAAACTTCGAACGAAGTTACTACTGAACCTCGCAGGTCAACAAGGGTTCGTACCACTCCTAAGTGGTATGACTCTTCCTTGAACATCATGTTAGTGGACAACACTGATGACCCTGCGACATATGAAGAAGCTATGGTGAGCCCAGATTCCGACAAATGGCTAGAAGCCATGAAATCCGAAATGGGATCCATGTACGAAAACCAAGTATGGACTTTGGTGGACTTACCGGATGGCCGAAAGGCTGTCGAGAACAAATGGATTTTCAAAAGAAAAACAGATGTTGATGGTAATGTTACCGTCTATAAAGCTCGACTTGTCGCGAAAGGGTTCCAACAAATTCAAGGAGTTGACTACGATGAGACTTTCTCACCAGTAGCGAAGCTAAGGTCTGTGAGGATTATGTTAGCAATCGCTGCATATTTCGATTATGAAATTTGGCAGATGGATGTCAAAACGGCGTTCCTTAATGGTGACATTGAGGAAGAGTTGTATATGGTACAACCCAAGGGTTTTGTCGATCCTAAAGATGCTGACAAGGTATGCAAACTTCAGCGCTCCATTTATGGACTGAAGCAAGCATCCCGGAGTTGGAATCAACGTTGATAAAGTAATCAAAAACTTTGGATTTATACAAACTTATGGAGAAGCTTGTATTTAAAAGAAAGTGAGTGGGAGCTTTGTAGCATTCCTAGTACTATATGTAGATGACATATTGTTGATTGGGAATAATATAGAACTTCTTAATAGCGTCAAAACCTATTTGAATAATAGTTTTTCGATGAAGGATCTTGGCGAAGCGGCATATATTCTAGGCATCAAGATTTATAGAGATAGATCAAGATGCCTAATAGCGCTTTCACAAAGTACATACTTAGACAAAGTTCTAAAGAAGTTTAGAATGGAAGAGAGCAAGAAAGGGTTCGTGCCAATGTTGTCAGGTAAGACCTTGAGTAAAACTCAAAGTCCAGCTACGGCAGAAGATAGAGAAAAGATGAATAAAATTCCCTATGCCTCGGCCATAGGTTCTATCATGTATGCCATGCTGTGTACGAGACCGGATATAGCACATGTTGTTAGTTTGACTAGCAGATATCAAAGTGATCCTGGAATGGAACACTGGACAGCGGTCAAGAATATCCTAAAGTACCTGAATAGGACTAAGGATATGGTTCTTTCTTATGGAGGTGATGAACAGCTTGTTGTAAATGGTTACACTGATGCTAGTTGGAACACCGATCCAGATGACTCGAAGTCATAGTCTGGATACGTATTTATTTTGAATGGTGCTGCAATAAGCTGGAGGAGTGCCAAGCAGAGCGTTGTGGCGAAATCTTCAACTGAATCGGAATACATAGGCGCTTCGAGGCTGCACAAGAAGGCATATGGATGAAGGAGTTCATTATTGAACTTGGCGTGGTTCCAGTCGTTAGACCCGATGGCCATCTCATGTGACAACAGGTGCCATAGCTAATGCACAGGAGCCAAGGTCACATAGCAAGTGAAGCACATCAAGCTACGTTTTCATGCTATTCGCGAGTATGTCCAAGATGGTGACATAAAGATTTGCAAAGTACACACTGATCTGAATGTAGCAGATCCGTTGACTAAACCTCTCCCTAGAGCAAAGCATGACCAACACCAGAACACCATGGGTGTTCGGTATATTACCATGTAATCTAGATTATTGACTCTAGTGCAAGTGGGAGACTGTTGGAGATATGCCCAAGAGGCAATAATAAAAGAGGTTATTATTATACCTTTGTGTTTATGATGAATGTTTACATCCCATGCTATAATTGTATTATTAGGAAACACTAATACTTGTGTGTTTTGTAAACATAAAAGAGTCCCTAGTAAGCCTCTTGTTGAACTAGCTTGTTGATTGATTGATGATCATGGTTTCCTGATCATAGACATTGGATGTGATTAATAACAAGGTTATATCATTAGGAGAATGATATGATGGACACACACCCAAAGTAAGCGTAGCATAAGATCAAGTCATTAAGTTCGTATTGCTGTAAGCTTTGAAATACATAGTAACCTAATCCTTCGACCATGAGGTTATGTTAATCACCATCACCGGATGGGTACTTTGATGACATCAAACGCCGCTCAGAATCGGGCGGTTATAAAGGTGTCATTGGGTATTCTGAAAGTATGTGTTGAAGCGCATAGACCAAGATTGGGATTTTTCCATCCATATGACGGATAGATATACTCTGGGCCCTCTCGGTGGAATGTCATCTAGATAGCTTGCAAGCATGTGACTAGGTCACAAGGGATGACATAACATGGAACGAGTAAAGAGTACTTGTCAGTAACAAGGAAGAACTAGGTATGAAGATACCGACGATCAAACCTCGGATAAGTAGAATGTCGCGAGACAAAGGGAATTGGTTTCGTATGTTAATTGGTTCAATCGATCACGAAGTAATCGTTGAGTATGTGGGAGCCGTTATGGATCTCCAGATCCCGCTGATGGTTATTGATGGGAGAGGTGTCTTCATCATGTCTGCATATTCACGAACCGTAGGGTGACACACTTAAGGTTCGAAGTTGTTTGAAGTAGATATGGAATTTGTGTTGGAGACCAAATATTGTTCAGAGTCTCGGAATGGATCCGAGACATCACTAGGAGATCCGGAATGGTCCGGAGAATGAGATTCATATATTGGGGATCATTTTCTAAGTTAGGAAATGTTCCGGAGTGTTTGTATGGAGATTCTAGAAGGTTTCGGAATGTTCTGGAAGGTTCTAGAGGATTTCTTGGAGTTTTCTTGAAAACCAAGAAAGGGATCAAAGAAACCAAGTGGGGTAAGACACGGATTCGTGGGGGAGGAGGACTCCTCCCCCCAACCCGCCGGCCCAAGGAGGAGGGAGTCCTACTAGGACTCCCCCTCCCCAGGCGCGCCTCCCTCCTTTAAATAGAAGGTTGGGTGGGCCGGCTCTTGCACCTTGTCTCATAACTCCCAATCTCAGCCGCCTCTCTCCTCCACGATTCTTCTGCACAGGCATAGGCGAAGCCCTGCAGATTTATCATCTCCACCACCACCACCACCACGACCGTCGTGCTGCTGGGATTCCATGGAGAAGATCTACTACCTCCGCTGCTCGCTGGAACGGGGAGAGGAAGGTCTGCTTCGACTCCGCACGTGTGATCGTCTGCGGAAGCGCTGCCGGAACGCGGCGCCGGAAGGATCGTCCACACGATCTTGAGATCGGCAAGTGATCGACTACATCATCCACGAGATCTAATCTCGTTAACGCTTTCGGTTCTACAAGGGTTAGTACCGATCTATCTCGTTGCTCATGTCTAGTAGATTAGATCTGGGTTTTGTTCGTTCTTGCGGTAGAAATTTTTTGTTTTCCATGCTACGAACCCATCACCAACGAGGAGCAGAAGGTGCTGGCTAGTGGTATGGATCAGGAATTCTCTGCAAATCCTTAGCAAACGGATTTTTAGGGTTTTTTGATAAAGCAAGTAAATAAAGTACGAGTAAATAAAAGACAATAGGAATAAATGCAGCGAGTGGCCCAATCCTTTATGCAGCAAAGGACAAGCCGGTTGTATTACTTAAGATGACCAAACGTTCTCGAGGACACACGGGAATTCTGTCAAGTGCTTTCGCTTCATATAGTTGATCAATCTTCTTTAGTCTACTAAGTGTTGTGTGGGTGAACCTGTGCTAATGTACCGACCTTCCTAGGACTAATACATACTTGTGATTATACCCCTTGCAAACATCTATAAGTACAAGAAAGTAATTAATGCAGAAACCTAACCACAGCTTTAAACTCCAAGACCCTGACGTCCCTTGTGCAATGGTTTCCTAATGGGGGTTTAGGTTTCTGTCACTCCGGCAACCCCTACGATTAGTAGCCAAATACACAATGCATTCCCCTAGGCTCATATAGGTGAAGTGTCATGTAGTCGACGTTCACATGACACCACTAGAAGAAGTACACCATAACTTAAATATCAAACTATTGAATCTTTCTCAACACAGTTCCACTACTAACAACATGACTTCTCCCATGTCATCAAGAACAAAACGAACTACTCACAAGACATCATATGGATCATGATCAGAGATGGAATAATGATGTATAACAATCTAAACATAAACAATAATTCAATGGTTCCACTCAATAGCATCAACTACAAAGAGTAATCAACACCGAGAAAGTTTCCTCTAAGAACTATGCAAGATTCAACCCAATTGTTACAGCAATATGGAGATGGTGATGATGGTGTTGATGGTGATGATGGTGGTGGTGATGATGATGATGATGATCCTGATGAAGTCCAACTTGATGGTGGTGTTGATGGCGACAATCTCCCCTCTCCGGGAAGGAATTCCCCTGACAGAAATCTGTCTGCCGAAGAGATTTTTCTCTCTCGGTGTTTTCCGCCCCGCAGAGGCGGCGGAATCTTTCTATGGTCGCTCCCCGAGTATTAGGGTTTCATGAGGATTATATACGCTAGAGGGGAGAGCCAGAGGTGGTCCAGGGTGGCCACACCACCTGGTGGCGCGTCCTAGGCTGGCCCGCGCCAGGGGGTGGTGTGGGCCCCCTGTGGCCCATCTCCACTCCTTCTGGCTTCCTTCGTCTTCTGGAAAAATAGGATTTTCTGTATATTTTCCCGGATTTTATGATCTTCGCGAATTTTGCCTCCAAACATCACCTTTTCCATCAGAATCCTGACTCCAGCGGTCCATGCTCCAAAAGTCATCAACCATGCAAAAACAGATGAAATAATATAAGTATCATGTCTTAATATGAAATATATCAATGAATAACAGTGAATTATGATATAGAATAGTGATGCAAAATGGACGTATCAACTCCCCCCAAGCTTATACTTTGCTTGTCCCTGCTTAAAGCGAGCTCAATAAACATGGCCTCAGGTTTATGGAGTGAAGAGTCGATAAAAGACTACGGACAAGAAGCATCACATTCATCAATACATAGATCATAATAGAAGACAACTCACTATTATATAACTTAACTTGTAATAAGTAAAGGAAACACAATAAAGATACATAAAGTGAATCATAATTGGTAATGGCAAATTAGCTCTTGGTCGAAGAATAGTTGATAATTTGCTGGAGTTCACAAATAAATGATTTTCAATGATAGCTTTCAAAGTAGTAATCACCAAGATAAGAGCAAAGTGCAAAACAAGGAACATAAGAAACATGATTGAGTAAATCATCATATGAATGAATGAAACACAACAACTCAAAATACTTGCTGAGATAGAAGGGAATATGTTTACTGACTCAACAAAAAAGTAAAAGAAAGGCCCTTCGCAGAGGGAAGCAGGGATTGCAAGTTTCATAAAGAGCTCCCAAAAATTATGATACTTATTAGCTTTTAGCTCTCATTGCCCCTATCATAGGCATCTTTAGGTGATTAAGGTTAAAATGATCACATATGAGGATATGCTTGACAAGTTGTAAATTGAGAATCTCATGTCCCTTGAATACGAGGGTCGCTCCTCACGCTACTCAAGTTTAGTCACCGGTAAGTTCTTGTCATCATAAGCACATGTGTATCATAGAGAACCGCCAACAGGGTACCCCTTGCCCGATGATATGGAAGAATCCCCATATCAAAATGACAAGGCAAGCAGACAACAAGCATCTCAGCAATCTTCTTATTTACCATGGGTATATGGTGCTTTTTTCTCTCTTTCCTCTTTTCTCGTCACTTTTTTTCTTTTTCTCTTTTTCTCAATATCTATCCCTTTTTTATAAGAAGAATGCTTCATAGATGCTCGTTATGGTTACGCTGTAGGTTTCCACCATGACAACATGGATTAGACCAGCGGCCCAGGCGTTTCTCTAACACACATGCATAACTCCATGGACTTACAAGCTCCCCTTTCATTTCACACCGATGACATCCATAGACAAAATAACATGATATCAACTAGGTACAAAGTACCAGTGCAATGTTGAAAGCGTTCCCCATGAAAGCATGGTTCTGCTAATTCACAACTTACAAAGTGCAAGCATATACGCAACATAGATGGGCACAATGGTTCAAGTTTATTAAATGCAAGAAAGTAAAGTGTGCCATCAAGTTTGTGAGAGCTTTAATCACTAATTTTCACATAACAAGTTTAATTTGGAAGGTAGATAAAAACAAGAATTTACTTGGAATAGCAATAATGCTAATAGGTAGGTATGGTGGACACAAATGGCAAAGGTTTTGGTTTTGAGGATTGGATGCACGAGAAGAATTCCCTCTCAGTACAGGTTTTTGGCTAGCAAAGCTGGGTAGCAAGTATAAGAGTTGAAGGAAACAAACAAACATACAAGTGATAAAGACAAACATGCAATCTTCCTTGGAAGCACAAAAGATCTTAACTAGAGAATACTAGATTTATGACCAAATCAAGAAAGAAAGATGATGAAATTATTTTTCTTTAGAGTACTTTTATCTTTCAACTCTCAAAAATAGTGTTGCTACTGACCGAGCCAGGTTTGCCAAAACCAACTAAATTAACTCAATGATCCCAATGTGATACCAATACTAACAACAAGATCAATCATATAACCACGAATTGAAAACTAATATAAGATATGCAAAAGAGTAAATGATATAACTTCTCATTAATATTCCATAACGACAACTCACACCAAGGGATACATATCTAACGAGAGAGGGGACACTTCCATAATGCAAACCATCCTACATGATAACTTCTCTATTCATGATATGACTCTACTAAAAAAAGGTAAAAAGATAGAAGATAGTGATGTGATACCGCGGCACTCCCCCAAGCTTGGAACAAACCAAGGGGATGCCAAACCTGATGATGAATTACTCCTTTGGTGGTGGTGGTATTCTTTCGATGAGCTCCTTGATCAGTTTCCCCAAGTCCTCAATCTCGAAGGTGAGAGTACGAATCAACTCCGAGTTGCGCTCGATACGGCTCATGATCATGTCGGGTTGCGAATTCCAGCTCTTGCGATTCTTCCCCCACGCTACCTCCTTGAAGTCTTCTTTTCCTGCATGGCTAGAACGAGGCAAATCCCAATTGGAGGGTAATTTCTCCTTGGGCATATTCTGGTATTGATGCTCATGGATAAGGGTATGGAAAGGATTCTTGGCTCGCGGAGGAAGTGACCATGGATCTGAACCGTGATGAGGAGGCTTCCCTCCAATTGACATAGTCCTGCCAGGGTTTGCCACCACTCCAATGCTTGCAATGGTAGTACGGTGTGCTTTTCCTCCTCTTCACCTTCACTCTTGATCTCCTTCTCCTGCCCGGGGTCTTGGAGATCTTCCTCCATAGGTTCCTTTCCTTTATCCTTGGCGGACACCATTGTGCTTCTAAACTTTCAAGAATAGTTCCTGGCAGAAATAGATCGAAACAAAAACACGATGAGAACACGATATACGAACCTCGGGGGATCCAGGGGATTATATATTATGAAGTTTTACAACAAAAGGAAGGTACTGGGAGATAACGAGTCGGAGGCAGAGTCCGGAGTGGCCACACCACCTGGTGGCGCGGCTAGGGGTGGGCCCGCGCCATAGGGTGGTGTGAGCCATCCTGGCTCCGTTTTCGTCCCTCTTTCGCTTCGTATCTTTTCTTATTGACTAAAAACTGCAAAAATATAACTGGACAGATCTTTCGTGGAGCTTTTCTTACCAGAATTGTTACCTATTTGAAAACGGACTCTGCAGGTCTCTGAATTTGGTATCTAGTAGATTCTTCCGGAGTCATCACTTGAATAACATCAATATCTTCATCTTCATACACTTATTGCTTGAGTCATGAAACCTTTCACTTCCTTACTACACCATTATCTCCACTAACCTGGAAATTTCTTTCACACAAAACTTCACACAGTTCTCATTAGCAACATTAGTATAAGTGAAGTGATAAAACCTTTTTAACCCAATTTCAACTGAAAATCATCAAAACATAAGCTACTGTAGCAACTCCTTCTGAAAACCCAAAAATAATTCAAAAAGGAAATCGAATTAAGAAGAAAATGCAAGAGTGGCCAAATCTGTCAAAACAGACCAGCAGGTAAAGATCAATTTTTTCGAAAATCTTCTGTTGATCAAATCAAAAAGTGCAAAATTAACGAAAGTTAAATAACAACCTGGGGCAAAAGCACAAAAAATTACAGTTCAATCCGACATACAGAGATCTCTCACGAATATTTACGGTGAAGCACAAAAATCTGTTTCGGGACAACAACTTCCCCAAATCTTACTTCTTTCTCATTAGAGGTTGATCTTGACACAAAAACCAAACAAAAAGGATAAGGAGAGGCTATTACCAAAGTAATAACTTCCAAGACTCAAAGAAACAAAAACAAACTGAAAACACAAATAAATTGGGTTGTCTCCCAAAAAGCTCTTTCTTTATAGCCATTAAGATGGGCATGATAATTTTGAAGATGTTCACATAGGAATATGAATTGAAGTGAAAGAGAGCACTAAGAAGCAAAAATACACATATTTAAGTCTAACCCACTTCCTATGCAAGGGAATTTTGTAAACAAACAAGTTGTTGAAACCAGAGGCTACTAGCATAGGAAGGCAAAACAAGTGCAACATAACAACTTTCAGCATAAAACAAGGAAACTTGATATTATTGAGATGTATAAGAACACTTTTCCCTCTCTCATAGTAACTTTCAGTATCATGCATAAACTTAACAATATAACTATCACAAGGACCATCGTAACAATGATCACTTATTCTAACAGAAAACACAGGAATACTAGCTCTCATAACACTACTTTGTGAGACAATATTAGAGGTATACTTACAAAGGATAGTGTGTCCCTCTTCTACATATTTAGTGACAACGTATTTCACATTTGCTATTATAGGTTCATCATCCATTTGTTTATCAAGTTCAAAAGCTTTATTTGTACTTTCACTAACCATACTAGCTATCATAGAATGTTCCTTTATCTTAACTGGGAAAGGCATTTTCTCAATGTAAGGTTCAGGTAAGACATGATTAGCAGTATAAACTTCAGTATTTCTTGCAGGAACACTCTTAGCAACATCTTTATAAGGTTCATGATACTTATTCCACTTCTTTTTAGGCACTTCAATGTAGGAAGCAAAAGCCTTAAAATAAGTTGCAATAGCTTGAGAGTCTAGACCATAAGCATTTTTAATATTTTGAAAGTCATCAATTGCCATAAAAGATTCAATGCATTCATAATCATAATTTATACCTGACTTTCTACCTTTGTCATTCTCCCAAGCTTCAGAATTGTCTTGAATACGGTCCAGAAGATCCCATTTAGCTTCTTCTTCCATGCGAGTGAATGATCCAGCACAAGAAGCATCTAGTAAATCTTTATCATGAAGAGAAAGTCTTGCATAAATGTTATTGATAATAATATTGTTGGGGAGCTCATGAATGGGATATTTGAGCATTAGTAACTTCAATCCCCCCAAGCTTGAGCTGTACTCTCTCCATCAAGAGGCCAAAAGTTGTATATCTGATTCCGATCTTTATGAATCTCACTAGGAGGATAAAACTTTGAATAAAAGAGAGGTACTATTTCCTCCCATTCAAGAGCTTGACCATTCTTGAGCAGCTTATACCATTCCTCAGCTCTTCCTTTTAGTGATAATGAAAATAACTTCTTCTTAACTTGATATGTAGTAATACATGCACACTTGAACAACCCGCATAATTCATGTATAAAGAGCAAATGATCACCGGGATGGACAGTTCCATCCCCAACATAGTAGTTATCCATAACACGATCAATAATTCTTGTAGGTATTTTAAAAGCATCATTCTCAGTAGGTGGTGGTTCATCTACTATCTTAGCAGTGGTAGTAGCATTACGAAACAAGAAACTCAGTGAATTATCCATAACGAAAATAAAGCAACTAACAGAAGTAAACAATACTCACAGTAGAAGTTTCCTTTACCAGTTCCACTCTCCAATAGCGCTTCACTCCCTGGCAACAGCGCCAGAAAATAGTCTTAATGACCCACAAGTATAGGGGGTGTATCGCAGTATTTTCGATAAGAAGAGTGTCGAACCCAACGAGGAGCAGAAGGTGCTGGCTAGTGGTATGGATCAGGAATTCTCTGCAAATACTTAGCAAACAGATTTTTAGGGGTTTTTGATAAAGCAAGTAAATAAAGTACGAGTAAATAAAAGACAATAGGAATAAATGCAGCGAGTGGCCCAATCCTTTATGCAACAAAGGACAAGCCGGCTGTATTACTTAAGATGACCAAACGTAACACAGGAATTCTGTCAAGTGCTTTTGCTTCATATAGTTGATCAATCTTCTTTAGTCTGCTAAGTATTGTGTTTGTGAACCTATGCTAATGTACCGACCTTCCTAGGACTAATACATACTTGTGATTATACCCCTTGAAAACATCCGTAAGTACAAGAAAGTAATTAAGGCAGAAACCTAACCACAGCTTTAAACTCAAAGACCCTGACGTCCCTTGTGTAATGGTTTCCTAACAGGGGTTTAGGTTTCTGTCACTCCGGCAACCCCTACGATTAGTAGCCAAATACACAATGCATTCCCCTAGGCCCATATAGGTGAAGTGTTATGTAGTCGATGTTCACATGACACCACTAGAAGAAGTACACCACAACTTAAATATCAAACTATTGAATCTTTCTCAACACAATTCCACTACTAACAACATGACTTCTCCCATGTCCTCAAGAACAAAATGAACTACTCACAAGACATCATATGGATCATGATCAGAGATGGAATAATGATGTATAACAATCTGAACAAAAATAGTAATTCAATGGTTCCACTCAATAGCATCAACTACAAAGAGTAATCAACACCGGGAAAGTTTCCCCTAAGAACTATGCAAGATTCAACCCAATTGTTACAACAATATGGAGATGGTGATGATGGTGCTGATGATGGTGATGATGATGATGATCCCAATGAAGTCCAGCTTGATGGTGGTGTTGATGGCGACGATCTCCCCTCTCCGGGAAGGAATTCCCAGAGAATCATGTCACGGAGAGATCTTTCTCTCTCGGTGTTTTCCGCCCCGTAGAGGCAGCGGAATCTTTCTGTGGTTGCTCCCCGATTATTAGGGTTTCGGGAGGATTATATACGCTAGAGGGGAGAGCCAGAGGTGTGCCAGGGCGGCCACAACACCTGGTGGCGCGGCCTAGGCTGGCCCGCGCCAGGGGGTGGTGTGGGCTCACTGTGGCCCATCTCCACTCCTCCTTCTGGCTTCCTTCGTTTTCTGGAAAAATAGGATTTTCCGTATATTTTCCTGGATTTTCTGATCTTCGCGAATTTTGCCTCCAAACAGCACCTTTTCCATCAGAATCCTGACTGCAGTGGTCCATGATCCAAAAGTCACCAACCATGCAAAAACAGATGAAATAACATAAGTATCATCTCTTAATATGAAATATATCAATGAATAATAGTGAATTATGATATAGAATAGTGATGCAAAATGGATGTATCAGATATGACAATAAAAACCTATTTATTATTTACCTCTAGGGGATATCTCCTTCAGTCTCCCACTTGCACTAGAGTACAAATAATCTAGCTTGCATTTTACTCATATAAACCATATAACATGTGTGTTTATTGATCATCCATGCTCACGGGAAACATCATGTCCATGTTTTGTTTTACCATATCATTATGTCTTTTGCAAATCGTTAATGTCTTCCTAATTTTGACATTCACAACACACAACATTATCGTATAATGGGTCGAAGTATTTGTTTGGCAAGAAAGTGAGACTTTGTTTCTGGTGTTTATAATGATAGTCGTTTTTACTGTTGTCATCTAAACTTCAAAACACACTTTATTATCCTTTGTGTATATACTATAGTCATGGCAGCAGAACGAGCCTGGATTCCAGGAGCCTACAATGACTTTAGATCAACCTCGAGGGCTTTCTCATGGGCATTGTGCCCTGGGACACATCATTCTATGTTAAAAGCAAACTAGCCCCGCCATAACATTATACATCACATCAGATGGAGCCTTTATACTTCTATATCTATGTAGATCCTAGTGCATGAAATGCAACTATGTCACTTACTTTGCTTCTTGCCATTTAAGTACAAACTTAATTCTAATTCAGTGATCAACTCAGGAATCACTTAAAGACACGTTCTTATAGTTAAGACTTTGTCCCACCAACCAGAACCTTGGGTCACATTACGTCAAGTATACAACATGGTTGTATGGAAGAACCTATGACTGAGGCATAGGAGATGCAACGCATCTCTTTCTTTCTTTTAACCATAGTTGCAATACTAAATCAATGCTTCATATAGTAAGTACTTATTTCTCGCCTTGTTCCATTCTGAGCTTCTTCAGAATCTTGCTTAGGACATTCTGAACATCTTTCAGAATCAAGTCCAGGAAGCATTCGACATTCAGTGTTTTTTAAACTCACTAATCTATCTCGATAGATTTTCTTGTTTAATAACTGCAACTTCATCCTTATTTATCTACTTAGATGTTATTAACACCAATCACATCATTCATATATGTCGTCCACATATCTCAGAATTGATGCCAGGCTCCTACTCAAATATAGCATCCATATTTGAGATCCAGGGATTTCACTTAGCTCCCACTCAAAATATGTTAGCTACATATTATGATTTAGCCAAGCTGATTTGCTCCCACTCAAATCCAGGTCCTCTTGATAATCTTGGACACTCCAAAATTCTTTGATCACCATCAAATCGAGAATTCCACTAACGAGATTTCAATGACCATTCATTTCTCGCACTTAGGTCCATCACGCTTCTTTGTATTTCGCAGGTATGTCTTGTTCAAAACATGACAAGTGAATCAACAATATAATTCCACAAACTTGTAGAATATATAGTTGAATCCTACTTTCTTTAGTAAAAGTATTCCCTGAAACTTTATGATCATTATCATTGGTTTCTCCTCTATTTGTAGAGTTTGGATTCACAAAACAAATTCCGCTGCGCCACTCAACAATTCGGAGGTAAGGTCAAATACCTTGTTTGATATTTTACTTTCTTCGACCTATATCTTCATTAAGACACGTCAACTTTGGACAACAGCAGGTTTTCCCCTTTTGGAGTATGCATTCATAGCTTCCTAAGAATGCTCTACAAAGACTTGTTTATTTGCCACGATTTTGACTTATCGAAATCTCCAGAAACTTGAACGTGCCGTAACTCTTATGGTGTTGTTTCCACGAATCTTTAGATGTTCCTTATATTTTTAAATGAGTGTTTACTTATTTTGATCTCTAACTCTAAATGACAACTATAACCCTGATAAGATATAATATTAGATCATATGTACGTAATACAAAATGATTATGATGTTTGGACATTTCAACACAGTTTGAATTCATCCAATTATCATAATTTGTGAAACATCTTTCACAAGTCCTTTCATGCCAAACTTAACTTGAATACTTTATTTATATCGATCAAATCGAAGAGACCTTGTATTCTTGTTAATTTCAATATCCTCCTTTTTGTTGTGAACACATTTGAACAATTCAAACCGTTTCAAACTGATGTTTTATTAAGTAAATACACTTATTCACTTAAGTCCACAATCAACTAATGATTTCCACTACTTGTTGAAAATACGATACATCACTATGTATAAGATCCAACATTTCTTCGCATATCACCATTTTACCAGAATGTGGAGTTTTAGTCATTTTGCCTAAGAGGCATGGTTTTGCAAAGTCTCTAGATTAAGCATCTAGGACCCTGATCTTCATTAAGAACATGCAATAACCAAAATGACTTAAACTATAGTGTCATTTCATTATTAAACTTTGGATATCTTTTAGCATTCTAATCCTTTATAAATGTTTCAACTATTATCATTAATATAGTGATGATAATAACTTATTTATAATCGTAATGTGACCATAAGGTATTGTTCATAAGAATAGTACAACTGGCTTGTAACTTGTTCATATGAATAATCGTCTCGCAAAAAGCAAGACACACAAACAAGGATTACAAAATTATATTCAATTCCACTAATCCAAATGATAAACTTTGAGGAAAGGGGTGATGTCGACCGTCAACTATTTTGCTTGCCGTCATCAAGTCACGTTGCCTCAAATTCAGCAATTCTCAAGCAAACCATCCCGTTTTCACAAAATGGGACAAGTATCAAATACTTTACAAACTGCAACGAGTTTTGCAAGAACCACATTTATAATTTTTTATATCTAACATATACTTTTTTCATCCATGACCTCCTATTGCAATCAAGCTCTTCTAAGAGTTCTCAACTCTAATGCAAGATCGCTAAGTGTTTTTCCAAATATTCCCTTTTCATCCATGATGGAGGAAAACCCATCCAACGGCTCATACTCTATGTGCCTTATTCTGTAGAATACAAAATGTAGCCCAACTCTCCTCAAATGGAGAATGGATTATTGGATGATTATGGAGAAAACACAAACATTGCGGAGCCATCGAAATATCTCCTAATGGTTATTGTATCAAGAAGAGAAGATCACATTTTACGAGGATATCCCTCAGGCATGGATATTAATCTATGAAGTTGGACCCTTTTGCTAAGTTCCACATTAAGCAATATATTCCCATGGTCGCAAAGGACCTCAATGGGATAGGCCATGATCTACTAAGATATTTGCAAATAGACATCTAGACTAAGTTTATAATAAGAGTTCAATTTATAATTGATCTCCACTAAAATTGTCATCCCCTGGACGATTTAAGTGATCACATGATCCCAATCCTCTGCACCTCCTCCGATCATCACGGCTATCAGTGCAGCCTCAAAGGTAGACATTCCCTAATGCTAATCATAGCATCCATGTGACTCATGCTTGATCTTTCGATCTCTTGTGTTCTGAGGCCATGTCTCTGTAACATACTAGGCTCGTCAAATCTAACTTGTGTGTATTCGCTGTGCAACATGGCTTACACCCACTGTATGCGAACGTAGATATGTCTGACCCCCGATCATCATGGCCGGCCTCATAATGAAGAACTTTCTTGGTGGTGCACACACAAGGGGAACAAGAACATTGGAATTAAATAGGGATTATCTTATTTGTTACCGTTGAGTATCTAATACTAGCACACAATAAGATGTAAAACATGTATCAACATCATATGTATATTGTGATATGATATGGTCCTTGTTGCGCCTTGATCTCCATCTTGCCCTTGGTTTGATGCCAAGTCCACGATGCCACCACCAGGTCGTCCATCATAACGATGGCTATTACTACATAACTTAGTAACATAAAAGTAAACTACTTTACCTTCGTAACAACCAATACCATATCAATCACATGCCCTCCTGCAAAATAAAGTTAGACGCCTCTACTTTATGTATTGCAAGTTTTACGTGGTTGTTAGGGCTTTTGTAATAGAACCGTTTCTAAACTACGAACTTTCCAACCACAACATGGATCCAACAGTTGTCTATACTACACCCCTTTCGGGGCCCTTTGTTGTAAATGATATATCAACTATTGAATGAGAGACAGACACCTGCTAGCCACTTATATGGTACAAGCCGTATGTTGAGTGTGGAACTAGTCTCGCGTACGAATACATGTAAGGTCGGTCTGGGCCGCTTCATCAAACAATACCGCGATATAAACAAGTACACGCTAGAGGGTAACAACTAAGGGATCAATGCCCGCACAATAATTGTGTGTACTGGCCGTACATCACTCCTACACATAGATCAGCTCTGATACCACTGAAGGGGATCCGCAGCAGAAAACAAAAAAATTCCTATGCTGGAACCTCTTGAACTGCCTAGGAACTATCTATGTAGTAATGATGTAATGGCCCAGCATATAGAATACATACCCTTGTAGACCGTACATGGTTAACGTTCCGAGAGGAACATGGTTGAAGTAGTCGTACTCATAGCTGACCTCAAGGTCGCGAAGCTCCTACGCAGGTCACCCCTTGCTCCTTCTTCATCATGCAGCAGCTCCGGCTCACGACATTTAAGTGCCCTGATGCGCTCGACTTTTGACGTAGAGCTCGTTGGGAACCCCAAGAGGAAGGTATGATGAGCACAGCAGTAAGTTTTCCCTCAGTTATGAAACCAAGGTTTAATCGAACCAGTAGGAGCATGGAAACACCCCAAAGGTGTTGCTAGCTGAGCTTTAAGGTATGCACTACGGTGCTAGTAGCAACGTGGAGACCTGCACAACACAACCACAGAACTTTGTCCCCAACTTGCGATGAGGTTGTCAATCTCACCGTGTTTTGCAGAAAACAAAGGATTAAATGTATCGAATGGAAAGAAGTAATAGTTTGCAGAAAGTAAACACAAAGCAGTAAACAATTGTAGATTGTATGTAAAGAAAAAGACCCGGGATCCATACTTCACTAGAGGTGGCTCTCCTTAGATAAATAACATGCTGGGTGAACAAATTACAACGGGGCAATTGACAAACACCGAGAAAGCATACATGCATATACATACTAATCATCTTGACTCCTTTGAGACTTGATTGGGCATTACAACATAATACATAGACCGCCATCCAACTGCATCTATGACTAGTAATCCACCTTCAGGTTATCATTCGAACCCCCTCCAGTATTAAGTTGCAAGCAACGGATTATTGCTTTACGAACTACGTGTAAAGTAAACAATACGATTGTTCTATGAACAAAGGATTGTTGTTTTCTCCCTACTAGCAATAGCACATCTAGTACCTTAGAGATTTCATCACTTCCCAGTTACGGAGGCATGAACCCACTATCGAGCATAAATACTAACTCTTGGAGTTGCTAGCATCTACTTGGCCAAGATAGCTACTAACAACGGAAAACATGCAAGATCTCAAATAACAAAGACATGATAGAATCAATAATCAATCTGAAATAGCATCTCAATATCCATCGGATCCCCGTAAACACAACATGTAATGGATTACAAATAGATGATCTTGATCATGAACGGAGCTCACAAGATCTAAACATGAAAGCACAAAGGAGGAGAAACCAGCCATCTAGCTACTACATGGATCCGTAGTCCAAGGATGAACTACTCACGCATCACACCGGAGGCTTGCATGGTGATGAAGAAGGCCTCCAGGGTGAACTCTCCTCTCCGGCAGGGTGTCGGGAAGAGCTTCAGATCCCTCCCGATCTAGGGATGGAGATGACGGCGGCTATAGACTCTTTCGTGGATTTTTGATCGGGTACTTAGGGTTTTCGTCCCGAGGGCAATATATAGGCGGAAGGAGAGGCCGAGGGGGTGCCGGGAGCCACCACACCACCCCCTGGCGTGGGCCTGGCCGCGGTGTGTGGTGTGGCGCCCAGCCCTCTCCGTCTCGTATTCTGGCACTTGATCCCTTCCAGAAAAATAGGCACTTTGGCTTTTGTCCCGTCCAATTCCGAGAATATTCATTTTCTGACTTTCCTGGAACCAAAAACAGCAGAAAACATGCAGCTGGCACTGTGGCTCTTTTTAATAGGTTAGTCCAAGAAATCATATGAAAAGTACTCCAAAGTTGGAACAAAACACAAGAAAGTGGATAAAACCAAGCATGGAAAATAAAAAATTATAGATACATTTGCAATGTATCAACACCCCCAAGCTTAACTCCTCCTCGTCCTCGAGTAGGTAAGTGATAAAAAGAAATAATTTTTGAGGTGACATGCACCATCAAAGACTTGATCAAAGTATTTGCAAAACATTCAAAACTGGGATCATAGTACTTCAATCATAACATGAAAGACAAAGTTCTAGCAATAAGAAAAGAAACTATGATGTAACATGAAAAGGCACAAACAAAAGAATCATGAATAACATGCTTTGCAAGACGTTTGTTTGTTTCACATAAAGAAAACATGGCATAATAGTATTCAGCTTGTTCCTCAATAGAGTAGCAAATATAAATGCATAGGACACCTTCAAAGTTCATAAGAGTGACTAGATACAATATTTTAAAACAAGCAATATCAAGTTATGCATCAATCAACTAGTCTTGGGACAATGCACATAGAACTAAGAATGGCCACTATGCTCTCAAAGAAGGTGCATAAAGATAGAAGGTGGAGACTCAATATAATGGTGGAAGAAAGGCCTTTTGTAAAAGGAAGTAGGGATTCAAGTCTCATAAAGAGCTTCCAAAATTATGGTACTTATAGCTTTCAGCTCTCATTGCCCCTATCATAAGCATCTTGAGGTGATTAAGGTTAAAGTGAACAAACTATGGAGTACATGCTTGATGAAGTATAAGTCAGAAATCTCATGTCCCTTGTATACGAGGGCTGCTCCTCATGCTACTCAAGTTTAGTCACCGGTAAGTTCTTGTCATCGTAAGTACTTGTGTATCGTTGAGAACCGCCAACGAGGTACCCCTTGCCCGATGATACGGAAGAATCCCCATATCAAAATGACAAGGCAAGCAGAAAACGAGCATCTTAGCATTCTTCTTATTTACCATGGGAATATGGTGCTTTTTTCTCTCTTTCCTCTTTTCATAGTATCTCTTTTTTCTTTTTTCTCAATATAGGACTCTTTTTTTATAAGAAGAATGCTTCATAGACAGCTCATTATGGTTACGCTGCAGGTTTCCACCATGTCATCATGGATTAGACCAGCCCAAAGCGTTTCTCTAACACATATACATAACTCCATGGACTTACAAGCTCCCTTTATTTCACAATCGACATACATATACAAAAGAGCATGATATCAACTAGGTACAAGTACCAAGTGCAATGTTGAAAGTGTTCCCCATGAAAGCATGGTTCTGCTAATTCCCAACAAATAAGTGCAAGCATATACAACATAGAAGACACAATGGTTCAAGTTTATTAAGGGCAAGTAAATTAAAGTGTGCCTTCAAGTTCGTGAGAGCTTTAATCACTAGTTTTCTCATAACAAGTGGAAGGTAAACAAAAGCATGAATATACTTGGAATAGCATAAGCTAGTAGGTAGGTATGGTGGACTCTTTGGAATAACTTGGTTTAAGGAGTTGGGTGCATGAGTGGAACTCATACTTGGTGGTGGAGGCTAGCAAAAGACTAGGAGCGACAAACTAAGAGAGCAATAATGGCCATAATCATGCAGAGCGACAAAACATCATTGATCAAAGCATAAAGTGATACTACAAGTTGAAAACTAAAGGATCATAAAGGCTATAGTGACTTGAGATAGTCATAACATGGTGTGAGTATGTGCCAAGTCAACCCAAATAAAGCATCAAAGGAGAATACCATTATACTATGCTTTAATATGCTAAAACAACGCATGATTCATCCAAGGCACATTAAGAAATCTCAATTGTTTATAAGAAGTCATGCTACAACAAAGAATACTAAGCATAAAGCCAAAACAATATCAAGCATGGCACGACAAAGCACAGGACACAGTCAAAAACGAGCTCCTTTTACCACATAAGTATAAACTTTCCTACTCTTTTCCAAACCAAACCAAACTATTTGCAAACCAATGTATGAAAGAGGGGGTCCAACCAATTTATTCAGAAAACTAAGCAAACCAAGCAAACTAAAAACCAAAACGAAAACAAAAAAGAAGACGCTCCAAGAAAAACACAACTGTGCATGAAACAATAAAAATGAAGCGTTTGGAAGAAACCTGGGATTTTTATTGATGAAGAAGGGGATGCCTTGGGCATCCCCAAGCTTTGACGCTTGTACTTCTCGGATATTTCTTGGGGTGACATGCGTGGCATCCCCAAGCTTGAGCTTTAGTCCATCCTTCATCTCATTACTCATTCCTTCCATACACCTGAAAATTTTCCTTCATACAAAACTTCACACAATCTCATTAGCAACATTAGTGCACTTAAGATAAATAAGTCTTAAGGTTCAGTTCTAACACCAAATAAACTTACATTAGAACACTAGCTACTGTAGCACTTCCCTCAAAAAGCTCAATTCCCCAAAAGAACTCAAGAAGGAACCAATAAGAAGCAAATGCAGAAAATGGCAGAAATCTGTCAAAACAGACCAGCAGGTAAAGATGAATTTTTTCAAAGACCTTCTGTTGCTCAAATAAAAAAGTGTTGAACTAACGAAAGTTAGATAACAACCTGGGGCAGAAGCACAAACAATTACAGCTCAATCCGACATACAGATCTCTCTCAGGAATTTTTACGGTGAAGCACAAAAATCTGTTTTGGGACATTAACTTTCCCAATCATTACTTCACTCTCATTAGAGGTTACTCTTGGCACAAAAAGCAAATAAAAAGGATAAGGAGCGGTTATTACTGAAGTAATAACTTCCAAGACTCATCTAAAACTCTTGGATTATCTCCCAACAAGTACTTTTATTTAACGCCTTTAAGTTAGGCACAAGAAGCAAAGAAAGAATAAGGTGTTCTCAAATGAAGAAGCATTAAGACCAAATTTTGTTTTCATAGGAGAAGCAAAAGAAATCTTTTCTCTCTTTTTAGGGAAGTGTTCTATACCTTTCTTGAGTGGGAGTTGATATTTAATGGTGCCTTCTTTCATATTAATGATGGCACCAACAGTTCTAAGGAAAGGTCTTCCCAAAGTAATAGGACAAGAAGCATTGTATTCAACATCCAAAACATAGAAATCAATGGGGACATAGGAATCGTTAACCATAATAAGAACATCATTAGGACTCCCCATGAGTTTCTTTTTAGCATTATCATCAAGTGGGACATTCAAATAGCAATCTTCAAGAGGAGGCAAATCAAGCATATCATAAATCCTTCTAGGCATAATAGAAACACTACTATCAAGATCACACAAAGCTTTGAAATCAAAGTCATTCACTTTCATATTAATGATGGGTTCCCAACCATCTTCTTGTTTTATAGGAATAGAAGCTTTATGTTTCATCTTTTCTTCTTTAATCTTTATGAGAGCATCAGTAATGTGTTTTGTAAAAGCCATGTTCATAGCACTAGCATTAGGACTCTTAGCAAGCTTTTGTAGGAACTTAATAACTTCAGAGATGTTGCAACCATCAAGATCAAAATCAACTTTATCATCTAAAGTAGTAGAACTATTAGTAGCCTCAACACTAGTGGTGGTGATAGTAGAAACACTAATGTTTCTAGCAATTTCATCTTCTCTTTCCCACTTAGCATGTAATTCACCTAATAGTCTAACATTTTTATCAATTCTTACTTGTATAGCATTAGTAGCTACGAAGGGATTATCATTAGTTTTAGGTTTAGCAGCCATTTTATTCAAAGTAGATTGAGCTTCAGCCAAAGATGCTATATTTCTTTCAGCATTAGAGAGTTTTAATTGTAAACTAGGTATTTCCCTATTTAGACTCTCAAGTTGATGGCTAATGTTCTTCAAGATGGTGGATTGTTCCTCCATAGTTTTAGTAAATAGTTTATTTTGCTCATATTGCATTTGCATGAAGTTTTTAGTGGCTCTTTCAACTTCTAAAATTCTTCCTTCACTAGGTAATTCAGGTTTACCATTATAGCCATAAGTATTATTAGGAGGATATGGCTTATAATTGTTGTTACCAAAATTGTTCCTATAAGCATTATTACCATAAGCATTGTTGCCAAAATTTTTATTTCTTATGAAGTTCACATCAACTTGCTCTTCTTGAGCAACCAAAGAGGCTAAAGGAACATTATTTGGATCAACATGGGCTTTCCCATTAATAAGCATAGGCATAATTATATCAATCTTATCACTCAAGGAGGAGGTTTCCTCAACAAAATTTACCTTTTTACCTTGTGGAGCTCTCTCAGTATGCCATTCAGAATAATTAACCATCATATTGTCCAAAAGTTTGGTTGCAGCACCCAAAGTTATGGTCATAAAGGTACCTCCAGCAGCTGAATCCAATAGGTTCCTTGAAGAATAGTTCAATCCTGCATGAAAAGTTTGGATGATCATCCAAGTAGTCAGTCCATGAGTGGGACAATTCTTTACCAAAGATTTCATTCTTTCCCAATCTTGAGCAACATGCTCATTATCAAGTTGTTTAAACTTCATTATTTCACTTCTCATGGATATAATCTTAGCAGGAGGATAGTATTTTCCAATAAAAGCATCTTTGCACTTAGTCCAAGAATCAATACTATTCCTAGTTAAGGAATTCAACCATTGTTTAGCTTTTCCTCTCAAAGAGAAAGGAAACAATTTCAGCTTAATAATATCACCATTTATATCCTTATGCTTTTGCATCTCACAAAGTTCAACAAAGTTATTTAGATGGGAAGCAACATCTTCATTACCAATACCAGAAAATTGTTCTCTCATAACAAGATTGAGCAAAGCAGGTTTTATCTAAAAGAAAGTATTTTCAGCCACAGGTGGAGCAATAGGTGTGCTCATAAAATCATTGTTGTTGGTGCTAGTGAAGTCACACAACTTAGTGTTTTCAAGAGTAGTCATTTTTTTGGGTTTTCAAATAAGAAAGCAAACAAGTAAAACTAATTTTTTTGTGTTTTTTGACGAACAAAACAAGCAAACAAAGCAAAAAGAAAGCTAAGCGAAACAAAAACAACAAAGTAAAGAGATTGCTTATGAGGGACTCCCCTTGTGAAGATGTCGTTGACTCCCCGGCAATGGCGCCAAAAAAGATCTTGATGCGCTCGACTTTCGACGTAGAGCTCGTTGGGAACCCCAAGAGGAAGGTATGATGAGCATAGCAGTAAGTTTTCCCTCAGTTATGAAACCAAGGTTTAATCGAACCAGTAGGAGCAAGGAAACACCCCAAAGGTGTTGCTAGCTGAGCTTTGGCGCACTACGGTGCTAGTAGTAGCAACGTGGAGACCTGCACAACACAACCACAGAATTTTGTCCCCAACTTGTGATGAGGTTGTCAATCTCACCGTGTTTTGCGGAAAACAAAGGATTAAATTTATCGAATGGAAAGAAGTAATAGTTTGCAGAAAGTAAACACAAAGTAGTAAACAATTGTAGATTGTATGTAAAGAAAAAGGACCGGGATCCATAGATCACTAGAGGTGGCTCTCCTTAGATAAATAACATGTTGGGTGAACAAATTACAGTGGGGCAATTGACAAACACCGAGAAAACAATACATGCATATACTAATCATCTTGACTCCTTTGAGACTTGATTGGGCATTACAACATAATACATAGACTGCCATCCAACTGCATCTATGACTAATAATCCACCTTCAGGTTATCATCCAACCCTCCAAAGATTAAGTTGCAAGCAACAGATTATTGCTTTACTAACTGCGTGTAAAGTAAACAATACGATTGTTTTATGAACAAAGGATTGTTGTTTTCTCCCTAGTAGCAACAGCACATCTAGTACCTTAGAGATTTCTATCACTTCCCCAGATTACCAGAGGCATGAACCCACTATCGAGCATAAATACTAACTCTTGGAGTTGCTAGCATCTACTTGGCCAAGATAGCTACTAACAACAGAAAGCGTGCAAGATCTCAAATAACAAAGACATGATAGAATCAATAATCAATCTAAAATAGCATCTCAATATCCATCGGATCCCCGCAAACACAACATGTAATGGATTACAAATCGATGATCTTGATCATGAAAGCACAAAGGAGGAGAAACCAGCCATCTAGCTACTACATGGATCCATAGTCCAAGGATGAACTACTCACGCATCACACCGGAGGCTTGCATGGTGATGAAGAAGGCCTCCAGGGTGAACTCCCCTCTCCGGCAGGGTGCCGGGAAGAGCTTCAGATCCCTCCCGATCTAGGGATGAGATGACGGCGGCTACAGACTCTTTCGGGGATTTTTGATCGGGTACTTAGGGTTTTCGTCCCGAGGGCAATATGTAGGCGGAAGGAGAGGCTAACGGGGTGCCGGGAGCCACCACACCACCTCGGGCGGCCTGGCCGCGGCCAGTGGTGGCTGGCCCCTGGCCCCTCTCCGTCTCGTATTCTGGCACTTGATCCCTTCCGGAAAAATAGGCACTTTGGATTTTGTCCCGTCCAATTCCGAGAATATTCATTTTCTGACTTTCCTAGAACCAAAAGCAGCAGAAAACAGGCAGCTGGCACTATGGCTCTTGTTAATAGGTTAGTCCAAGAAATCATATGAAAAGTACTCCAAAGTTGGAACAAAACACAAGAAAGTGGATAAAACCAATCATGGAACATCAAAAATTATAGATACATTTGCAATGTATCATGCCCCAAGTGTTGCGCCTCGTGTCTTCGTACACATCCGGTGTATGATGAGACCTCCGTCTCCCCGATCCAGCCGGCAGTGCGGAAGTTGAAATCGGGCTAGGAATCCTTGTAGCGCAACAGCGTGCTGCAGGTGTGCCTCGTTCGCACAGCCCAGACTTAGGGCCATGGTCACATGGTATAGAGAGAGGGAAGGAGAAAGTCAACCAAAGGACTTCTCCAAATATTGGTGTGTCAATCTCACCCATGGGTACCCCTTTATATAGGCTAAGGGGGTGTGCCTTTCTCAAAGACTAAGCCATGTGGGACTAATTGTCAAAGGAAAAATGACAGGAATTTTGTCCTGGCCGGTTGGGCTGAATCAAAGACAACAACAAGCAAAGGGCAAACAACAGGCAGACAGGAAGGGCAACTGGTGGTGGGCCCGGCGCCCACATACCACATGGCGGGCAGCCTAAGGCTGAAGCAACCAGTGGGCTGGAGTACCCCATGACTAGCATGGCCATGGCGGCACCTGTGACCAGTGGTGGCGGAATGGCGACCCACCTGCCTGGGCTTGCCGCCCACCTAGATGTCTGGTGCCTGCGTGGGCCAAGTCGAGCAGGCCCGACGCAGTGGCTTGCTGCTTCCGCTACTCGCGTGCAGTGCGTAGTATTTGCCGCCCATGTGGGCTGGTCAAGCCAGCCCATTGGCTGTATTCTTTTGACTTTTTTCTGCAGCTTTCCTTTTAGGTCTTTTCCCTCCAGGATTTGACCTAATATGAAAGTTGTTTTTATAAATCTTAATTTAAATATTATTTAGAATATATTAATTCATAATTAACATATAATAAATTTATATTTAAATTCCCATTTATCCGAAAACACTTTTCCGGTCTTTTCCTTTATTCCTTCTTCGAACAACTTTGGATCTCTCCGCAGAATGATTCCGACTTTCTCTTTCTCTACTATGATTCCGTCTTACGAATGATCGCTCTCATCGTACCCTTAAGTGTATCCCCTCACGGCTCGGGAATGCTCTAGACATGATCTATATCAATGATCAATAGAGGGACCAAGGATGTCCATGTGACCCCTATGGATTCCCGATGACAATGTCGTTTGAACCGGTAAATGTGGCATCCAATTTCCTTTTGTTTCTTGATACGACTTGTCTGAGATCCAATCATTGGTATCCCATACCTTGTTCAATGTCGTTAACAACAAGTTCTGTTTTCTTGTTACCGTGATATTACATCCCCGTGATCAAGTCACATGTTGCAACATTTACGGATGTAATCTCACCAAGCCGACCGTATGTATCTTTACCCGTCATGTGGGTGAACAAATCTCGGTCTTGCAGTCACATGTCATCTACTGTTCCTTTGGAATACCCAACATACACCATTATTGCCACCGTATTACCAGATGACGTCTAATGCAGTCAAAGCAACCTCGGGAAATAGTGAGTAATATGAGCTCACGGTCTAAGGAAAAGGAGTCTAGATTTAGTTGTTGCAACAATGAACTATATGACTTGATCGTGTTGCAATCCTTCGAGGAATGTTCATCACATCATTCTCCAATGATATGACCTTGTTGTCAATTGGCATAAATGCCCATGATCTTGAAACCCAGATCATCCTCATGACCAACGAACTAGTATGAACAGATGCTACTAGGGACTTGGTTGTTTCATACCACACCTGTACCAATGTTTCTACTTGGTACATTTATAGCACAATATGAAACTATTGTAAACTAATAGAGATATGATAATAAAAACCTATTTATTATTTACCTCTAGGGCATATCTCCTTCACTGGATGTTTTTGTTGAAATGCAAATTAGATGGGCATTGTGAAAAATCCAAAATTGTTTCCGTCGAATAGAATTTCAATGTTGTGAGTATACTAGGCAGAGTATTTCCAAGTCACATTTTTAGTGTTAGTTGTCATCTAGTTTACTAGTAGATCATGCCGATATAATTTGTTAGCTTGATTGATTTTGTTTGTGAAAAATCTCTGAATTTTAGGTGTTAAAATTTAGTTAACTTGTCATTTTTTAATTCTGGTTGTAGTGATGATCTCCTGAACATATACTAGGTGATAATTCTAGTTATAGTGATAATTTTAGTTAACTTTTTTTTGAAAAGTGCCATCTATTCTATAGTTTGAAAAGTGTCTATATTCTACTTAACTTGAACAGTAGCTTTTTTTAACCACTAATTATGCCATTTGGCCACTATATGTCTGCATGCATGCCTCTACTAAACCTACCTCTATTCTATATTGTACATATACTAGGCTTTTATTTTGTCTAGCAAATAATGTACATATTATTGTCTGGCTTTTATTTTGGTATGCCAAGTAGCTATTTTGGCTGGGCTGATTCCACACTATGGGCTTGAGATTGAGAGTGGCCAGCCTTGCTTATGATTTGATTGTGTTCTATGGAAGTGGAACCTATTTTATGTTGTTGTGAACCTAATTTATTGTGTTTTCTGGTTGTGTACCACTAGACCTATTTATGTTATGGACCATTTTGTCATGTAATATGTCATGCACTGCTGTTTGTCATCTTTTTTGCACTTGGAGTCTCATTTATTCTCCGTCTTTTTTACCAATGGTGGTCTGTTAAGAACATAAGACAAGTTCAGAGTATGCTATTTGATGATGGATCAATGGGTGTGGTGTTGGTTGAGCTGCTACTAGTAGCAGTCACACCCTCAGCAAGTAACTTGTTTTAATTGTCTAGACAATGTTGTTAGTAGCAGTCCCAATACTTGTTGTACCTTTTTAAGTTTTTAAGTTTGTTATACCTTTTTAAGTTTTTAAAGTTCTTCTTATATACTGAATGTACCTGTGTATATCTATATACTTGTATATGTTATACTTGCTGTTTTTAAAGTTGCTGATGGTACCTGGAGTGTATATCTATTATACATGTAGCTGATGGTACCTGTTATATATATACTAAATGTGGATGATGGATGATGGATACTAGGGTCAATGCATGGGGTTGTCAATATGGGGATGGGTGTTTTGTCTTTCACGGATATATTTCTTCAATTGAGTTGCCCATTTCTCCAAAAGTGTCGATTCACTTCCGTTTCAATTGAGAAATGGGCACTCCTACGTCAAAGAATTAACAAAGGTCATGCCGAATTTTTCGGCCGAGATTTGTGCTAACTTTTTGCCTCTTTATAATATAGTGCAAACATTGAAGGAGTTATGCCCTAGAGGCAAATAATAAAGTGTATTATTTGATATATCTCCTATATGTTCATAATACGTTTCATGCTATGCTATAACTGTGTTAATGCGAAACGTTAATACACGTGTGGTATGTAAACAAACCGTGTCTCTAGTTACCTCTAGCGAACTAGCTCATTGTTCATGAGGATGATCTAAGTTTCAAGATCATGGGCATTTATGCCAATTGACAATGGGGTCATGTTATTGGTTGAATAACATGATAGACAAACATCCGACCGTTATATCTTAAATGAGATCTAGTTACAAAGTTCACCATTGATGATAAAACACAGAGAACCTCGCAACCTGATCCTTTGACTGTGAGGTAATGCAAATCACCATTTCGGAAGAAGCTTAGATGGTTATCAAGAATCATCTCATAACAGGGTGATCAAAAAGGTGCCACTCAGGTTTTCTGAAGGGATGCGTAGAGGAGTACATATCAAGACCAGGATTTGTCTAGTCCATGTAATAAACAGATACATGTGGCCATCTTGGTGATGTTGCATTAATGAAGCTTGCAAGCATGTGACTCGATCACAGAATGCAACGACACAAGAACGAGTAAACAAGTTCATTGGTAACAAGACCAAACTAAGGTATGGGGATACCGAAGATCAAGTCTCGAATGAATTAGGTATCATATGACAAAGGGAACGGGGAACGACTATCTCACGGTTCGAGCGATTGTATTCGTGAAACGCACGGGGGTCACATGGCCATCCAGGTCCCTCTGTTGATCATTGATGTGAGAGTAGTCTCGATCATGTCCGGAGTGTTTCTGAACCGAAGGATGTCACGCTTAAGGGTAGGGACGCTTAGGGTAGATGAGGTATCGTAGGAGAAATAGAGAAAGAGATACCGGAATAGTTCCGGGTAACATCCGATGGAGATCGGAAGGGGTCCGGAAGATGTTACAGAGTGAAGGAATAATACAATATGTATATTTGAATGTTAATTGGAGAATTAATATTAAATATCTATTTTATTTTATTATTAAAGGCATCATAATGCTAATGGGCCTCACCCGAAGGGAGGCCCAATAGGGCATGGCGCCTGGGGAGAGGGGGCCAGCTGGCCTAGGCTTGATGGGTCGCCCCAATGGGGCCCACCTAGGGCCGACGGCTGCCCCTTGGTGGCTGGCGGGTGTGGGGTTTAGTCCCACACCGCCTGGCCCTAGGGTGGTGCGCCCCCCTCCCACTATATATAGGGGTATCCCCTCCACCTTTGGAGTCACCCCGTTCCCTCTCATTCTCTCTCTCTCTCTCTCATCCATTGAGGACTTCTCCATAATATTGGGGAGGATCTCGTGGGTGATTTCTCCACCTTCACACCACCGCCGTGTCATCTATGATCTGGCATCTACTTCTTCGGCTGCTCGCCTGGATCGGAGTCCGGTTGATGTCTCCTACACCGGACATGTGATGAACTTCGGAGGCACCACACTTTGGGTGCTTCTCGTCTTCATCAATATACGCCTTCCTGCATAAGGCGTGCCTCGGTCTTCAAAGGTATGAATACAGTATTCCTTCTCCGTTACTTATGTCTACATAGTATAGATCCTGGTATTAGTGTTCGAGTAGATAGAAATTTTTTGTTTTCTGCTACGGAACCCTACAAACATGTCGGGCAACAATAGGCCAGCCCTTCTAAGCAGAGCATCAAAGAACAAGCTAGACATGCCAACGAGTCATTCTGGCGGGGGTCCCAACAGTAGGAGGAGGAGGAGGAGAAGGAGATGAGGATGACACCAACACCGGAGGAGGAGGCAACCACCGCCAAAGCTGCTGGGGGCAATGAGGGAGGAGATGCTGATTACAAGGGGGGGCGAAGACAACTACAATGAAACTAGTGAAGGCGGCGGCAAAGAGGATGACACCACCAATGGAGGTGCCCGCACCGATGGCGGCGAGCGCACGGATGGTGGTAGCGGCAACCTGACCGCTTCTCAGAAGAAGAAGAAGGAAAAGAAGGATCAGAAGGTGCCAGTGCTCGCCACCGTCTGCGATGAGTTCACTGAAGTCACAGAAAGTGGCCTACCCATTGCGCTAGAGGCATTTGCCAAAGGGTACGGCCTGCAACTCGGGTGCATCGTCCGGGAAAGCATGTCGATCAACACGAAGTACATCAGACATGCTAACAATGCAGCTTTGGTCGATAACCTCCTTAAGAAGCTTCACAAGCGATATAGATTCCCAGAGAAGTTTAAAAACCTGGAGAGAAAGAACCCGGTGAATAAACTAGCCCTCACGAAGATGAGCAATGCCTTGAGCATCTGGAAAACCCGGGTAAAGAATAACATTGACAAAGGTGAAAGCTAGGAGGTTATTAGTAAGAAAAATCTGATGCTCGACGAAGAGGAGTTTAAGATATTCAAGGCGGATATAGCTACCGCCGACGCTATACATTGGACTAACTAGGGCAGGACTATGCGGGAATAGAACATAGGTAACCACCGGCTTGGAAGTGGCGGTTACAGAGGGAAACATGCCATTTGGGACAAGGAGGACGCTGAGCTTGAACCCTTGGGTAAAGACAACCCTTGGCTTAAAATCACGGACTTGCAGCTTAGGCACTTTGTCCGGGCCCGCTACTACCCTTGGCTTAAAATCACCGATGATTCATAGGTGAAGGAATTCGAGAAGAAGCTAGTAAGGAATTTATCACCAATCTCAAGTCTATTGCGTTTTAATTAAAATAATGAACCCAAGAATCTAAATGGGTTCACCTTTCCTTGTCTCTACAGGAGGATGAACTGAACGCTCCTGCCAAAGAGTCATCCCAGGATTCGACGGAGCTGTGGGACACGGTTTTCAATAGGGTGATGAATGCTTACAAGAAGAGGGATAAGGGGTTGCCGCCGTCCTCAGCTGGCCGTGTGTCTGGCTTCGGTACGAGCATGAAGTTCAAGGAGTACTACAAAGAGGACGCTAAGAAAAGAAGGGAGAGGAAGAACCAATCGGTGGCTAAGGATAAAGCCGCTGTTGAAGAGCTGAAAATGAAGGTGCAGACATTGGAGAGGAAGTGGACGAGAAAACAGTGGACAAGTTAGTGGAAGAGAAGCTCCGCGCAATGATCCCCTTGAGTTTTTTGAGGGGCTAACTGCTTGGAATGCGGGAGGTCAACAGGGGCTGATACATCGGCCCAGCTTAAGCGGCAACAACTCGGGCATCAATGTTAACGTGTCGCTAGACTTGGTGACCCTGTCGGCCGTCAACGCCGGGACGTAGCCACTCGTTTTGGTCACACCGACGCCCCCTCCTTCCAAAGATACCAAGGCGCAACCAACGGCGGTCGTGCTTCGTGAGGCACCCGAGCGGGAGAATGTAGATGATGATAGGCCATCCGCCGGCATCGGCCATGTCTCTACATTAGTCGAGCTCAACGCCATCACCAAGGTAACTAATTAGTTAGTGCATGTCATCTCCTTTATGCCTTTGATGCATGACTGTTGCCATCTCATGATGCCCAACAACATGTTTTGCCTCAAGACACTTCTTGCGTACTCCTGCTTAAAGATGTCGGTGATGAGTTGAAGGATGTTGCCAAGGGCACTCTCATACAAATGGCGAGCCACACGATGCACAACAATCCAATGGACAATGACATGATGAGGGTCAGGTTGGCTCAGGTGTTGCCAGGGTGCGATGACATGGACCCCCCTTTCAACCTCAGGGAGGCGACGAACACAAGACCCTTGGAGAATGCTACAACTAGCCCTTGACATGGCCGAAGACCCAGATTCGTCTTGCGGGGTGAGCACCGACACCACCTCTCTATCGATCGCTCGGCCACCACATCGGAAACCAGCAGCCGCCGTCGTCATCACCACCAGCCGTCACCAGCAACTCTTGGCAGTGTGTGTACTGCCCCATGGCAAAGACGTTGGGCCGCAACTGTTGTCACCCCCGCTACCACCACCACATGATGGAACCCATGAAGATGATGATGAATTGGTCAACATTGATGACTTCATCAACACCGGCACCGACAAAGGATTGTATATGCCTTCTGTGGATGAACAACCCTTCACAGCTCACGACCATCAAGCTGGTCGGCCCAATACATGCACACAGTGCCTGGTCTTCCATGGTTTTTCTCAAGAGACGCCTCCGGCCGCCGATCCACCACAAGAGAAAACAGGATTGGTTTTTAGCCCCAACACACTCCGAAAGGCGGCCGATGCAGATGGCAGTGGAGGACACTATTGCAAAGAAGAAGCACAGGAAGAGAGGTAATAATAATAATAAGAAGGCTGTGATCCAGCCTCCTCCGAAGAGGATCCGGGCTCAGGACACCGTCATCGTACCATCCAAACAATATGGCTTTCCCTGAGTGCATGTAGCTGGTGATCCGATATTGACTCCGGATCTGCTCCACATCGCGGTTGGACCCATGTTAACTTTGCACGAGGGTGTCAAGACACTAGAGGGCATCCTTCTTAAAGACAAAGATCCAAATTACCCGGTTTTCACAGCCAAGGTGCCATTGGACGTGGGCTTCGTCGATGAAGCCCAAGTGGATCTATTCTTCATAGTGTACGAGGACATCTTCAAGATGTTTCTCTCAAAACAGCTGGACTATAACTTGGTCCGCCTATACACGCTCAATTTGGCGATCAAGATCAAGAGAGAGAGTACCCGGAAGTCGTGATAGTGGATCCCTACTACATGCGGGACAACCAGTTGGTCGAAGGATCAGAGACACGGACCAAGGCGACGGCGTACCTCGAGAAGTTCATGGTGGACAACAAGAGGAAGGACACACTTCTTTTGCATTTCTTTCCCGAGTAAGTACACACTCGCTCATCGCCACCATAACTTATGCATTTCTTATAGATTTCTTCCTTTGCTCATTTTCCAATATTCCGTTCCAATTGTGTTGCGCAGAGACAAATACTGCACACTCATTATCCTAGCCCCGAGGTATTCGCTAGCAATGTATTTCGACTCAGGGAGTTTGACGAAGAAGAAAGACTACACCAGAATAAGGGGTGTTCTCAATGAGGCTCTCGAGGGCTACTCCAAGAAGGGATACACCTTCGCAGATAAGGGGGAATGTATCAAGGATGGCAAACACGTGTTCAAGCATGTTCTCGAGTTCCCCTGCGTCAAGCTGCTGGCTACTGGTAGTGCCAAGGAGGCCTTCTACATCCTCCATCACCTTAAAGGCTATGTTCGGGATTGCCAGAACCTAATGCTGCCATCTAGTCTCCGAGGATGGGCCAAAACTTTGGCGTGAATCGACGATGATGATCTTAGAGAAGACTTCCATCGCATTCAGATGAAGTTGTCGCAAATCATCATTGAAGATGTCAATTCAAGGGGGGCCTACAACAAGCTAGAGGGTTGAGTAAGAGGGAGATCGAAGAATGCCTTCATAAGCAGGGTGACACAAGGATGTGGATGACGAAAGAGGGCAATCAAACATTCCTGAAGCCGAGCAAGAAGAAGAAGTCTTCATGATCGATGTGTGCCTAGCATGATCGAGTGTGTGTATATTCTCGATGGACGCCTGCTGTAGTGTGTGTGTCATAAACTTTACTATCTTGTGGTCGAAACGGTCGTTGTTGTTATAATTAAACTATGTTGTGGTCGTGTTGTCGTTGAACTTATTACTTCTATGATGATCGCGATGTTATCTTTTAGGTTTATGGATCCTTTGTTTTATATTTTGTGAACATATATATATGCATGTGAACCCTTTATTAATTCTTTTCATTGCATGTTTTACTAATATGCCTTATCGTCTATAGAGATGGCGACGAGGTGGTATGTTGTGTACATGGGTAGGGTTCCAGGAATCTATGAGGGGTGGGAGGACTGTCACAAATAAGTGAACAAGTTCAGCAGCAACAGCTACAAAGGATACGCGACTAGAGAGGAGGCGGTAGCCAAGTGGAGGAACCACATGTGGAAGAAGAACCGGATGAAGATATTGGTCGGGCTCATGCTCTTGCTCACCATCAGCATAGATGTATTCTATTTGATCCTAGTGTAGGCGGTGACCACTTCATATTTGTAATGTGAGATGATACGAACTTTGTATTTGGCACTTGTGTAAAAATTCGGCACTTGAAACTATATATGTATCTCGATCAGGCTCTAAGTGTGATGACATTATACTTGTGTTTGTATTATATGTCGGTTTTCATCTACTATATGTGCAATGTACTGTTTATACTAATCTGGATAAATATTGTATAAATCCTGTATAAATACTTGATTATACACCAGGAACATATTCTATTTTGAATACATTTAATATAGTCAGTGGTGCATATAGAAAAAGTATGTGCGGCGCATAAACGTTATGTGGCCCATTGGGATGCATGCACGACCGCACATATTCGCATGGCGCATATTAAAAAATGCGCCATAGAAGTCTAAGATTACTGTGGCATATATCTATATGCGCCACAAAAAGCAGATATCAGTGACGAGGTAACAGTGGCGCATCACATATGCGCCACAGAAGAGGGATTTCCATGCGCCACTGAAGAGGTGTTTCCTAGTAGTGAAAGGTAGACCAACTTGTGGAGAATGCGTGCTCTTATCATGAACTTGCAAAATTTCAAAAGTGGGTCAGCAACTTGCCGAGTTCGAGCGTTTTGGTCACTCCTTGAATGAGCCGCCGTTAAGTCGCCACGTGAGTGATACCTTCTTGGGCATTTAGGGGCAGATTTTTTCAAAAAAAAAACTAGTTTTTTTGGAAAAGAGTATATATTAATATCACGAGGATATCAATTACACCCAGTCTCTGCAACAACGCATGCCCTAACGGTCTTACAGATGCACACATCTCATAAAAAAGAAAAAAATTACAAAAAAGAAAAGTCCCACTATAGAGAACTTTTCCTCAAAGCAACCACCAGAACAACACCAGTAGTCCTCCACTCCAATAACAATGCCTTCAAGAAGGAAACAGTGCACAAGCGCCATCGTTGTCCGATCAAAGATCATAGTTTTTCACCCTGAAGAAAGTCCTCGCTTGCAAAACAATGCCTTCAACAAGGCTATTGCCAGGCACAACCAGTTAAGGCCAGACCTTGGATTTTCACCTTGCAAGGTAAGACTAGAAACTCCTCCTGTGTTATCTCCCCCCACAAACATTCGCTGCTGCGAGTCACAGATCATGCAGCCAGTTCATCATCGCTATAAAGACTCAAAACACCATTGTTGCCCTCATATTTCTGCTTTCCTGACATTCTCCGCATATGACTTCATCATGGCTCAATGAATGGCACTTGGTGGGAAAAACAGCAAAGCTTCGCAACGCTCCCGCTGAAACAAAAGGGCTAGAAAAACAAGGTACGCACGACCAGATACCTTCTGATCCAGCAATCTCCAGGCCTGAAGCGCCATGGGATTTCGATGGCGGAGCCTTCCGGAACTCGACACTCCAGCCAGATCAACGAGGGAAAGCATCAAGCATATCTTCTTCTTCATGCAGGATGAAACCTAGGACCGCCTCCATTATTCGGGCCGAACCAGTAGTCCCCATACCGATGGCGGCTACCGGCAATCGGAACGAGAGCATCAGCCATTAGCCCTATCGAGCCCATGGCCAAACCCAGAGATTGAGCGGGACTCCAGGAGAAGCATCACCGCAGGGCAACCGCCACCGCCGCCAGGTCCACACCAGACCCCATTCTGCTCTTCCGCACCTCCCATATGAGCTGCTAGCCTGCATCGTTGGAGCGCCACCTCCCACAGTTCGGATCTACCAACTAATGACCCACAAGTATAGGGGGTATATCGCAGTATTTTCGAGGGAAGTGAAACCCAATTTATTGATTCGACACAAGGGGAGCCAAAGAATACTTATCAGCCTTAACAACTGAGTTGTCAATTCATTGCACTGAAACAATCTTGCTCACAGCAGTTTATCAGTAGCAACAGTTTTGTAGTAGGAATAGTAAAGTAACAGTAGTAGCAAAACAAAGACAGTAGTAACAAAAGCAGTAACAATGGGATTCGAGTGCGGTATGCATAGGGATGGATGGACGGGTGTTGCATGGACAAGACAATTCACATAGCAATCAGAACATAGGGCAATTGCAGATAAATAAGATAAAACACCCAAGTACTAGATAATCCTAGGCATGTGTTCCATAGATAGTCATACGTGCTCGCAATGAGAACTTGCACAACATCTTTTGTCCTGCCAGCCCGTTTGCAGCGAGGACTCTAGGGAACTACTGGCAATTAAGGTGCTCCTTTTAATAGAGCACCGGATCAAAGCATTAACACTCCGTGAACACATGTGATCCTCACATCAAAGCCTTTCCATTCGGCTGCGATTTACATCGCCGGGACCATAGGTTCGGGACAACGATGTGTATACAACTTGTAGATAAGACCCAAAACAATACTATCATGATGAATCAATAATAAGTTCACATCTGAAATCATGGCACTCGGGCCCTAGTGACAAGCATTAAGCACAACAAGTCGCAACAAAGTCATAAAGCACTAAAAGAGATACTAGGAACTATGCCCTAACAATCTGATGCCATTACATGAATGATCTCATCCAATTCCTACCATCCCCATAGCCTACAGCGGGGGATTACTCACTCATAGATGGGGGAAACATGGATGGTCGATGGAGAAGCGATGGTGATGATGATGGCGATGATCTCCTCCAATTCCCCGTCCCGGCAGGTGCCGTAACGGAGTTTACGGTGTTGTTTCGGAATCTGGTGGTGGCGGCGAGCGGAACTCCTACGGAAAAACGCCGAACCCCCGAAGTTTTTAGGTCGGAAGGCTCCTTATAGGCGAAGAGAGGCCGAGGGTGCTGGGGCCCACACCACCTGGGCGCTGCCCGGCCAGCGCCACTGTGGTGTGGCCACCCAGGTTCCTCTCCGTCTCGTATTCAGCTCTGAGTCTTGGTGAAATAGGATTTTTGGCATATTTTCCGGGATTTTTCCTGATAGTTGATTTTCTGCACAAAAAGTAGACACCAAGGCAATTCTGCTGAAAACAGCGTTAGTTCGCATTAGTTGCATCCAAATCACACAAGTATAGAGGAGAAACAGCAGCAAAAGTGTTCGGGAAAGTACATACGTTTTGGACTTATCACCGACGCAGCCCCAAGGTGCCTACCCCCCGCGTGAAGGAGATCGGCGGAGGCCGCGCAAACCGCCCGTCACCTTCGGTGACCATATGTTGCCACCGCCCGGGAAGAGCGCTGACAGCGATGGCGAAGGGAGAGGACCCGGTGGCGGCCTTCTAGGGTTTTGAGGTGGGCGCCCTGAAGTCACCTCACGCGAGTGACCCGGGGGTTGCGGCTCAGATCTTTCCTTTGATGTGTAGCGGTGTAATAAAAAAAACCTAGTTAACTGCTGGACTTTTTTGCAAGAACACCATCGTGCATATTAACCAGCAATGCCAGTATTCGTTTCTTCATTCCCCATTCGAGTTAGAACCCTAGATCTCTCAATCCACATCCCCACAGCCATGGTCGTCGAGAGGAGCTTCCCGGAGGAGATATATACCAGCACGATGCGCCAGATCTACGACCGGAGGAAGGGCACATCGTCCAACCGTACCCGTGGTATGGCCACCTTGGAGGATTTGTACCGAGGTCATGCCCTCCTTGCTAAGGTGGACTACCCACGTCCCATTGTGCATGCGGGAGCCACGGTGGCCATTCTAGAGGCGCAATGCGGTGTCCCACGTGGGATTGTCACATCGAGATAACCTTCCCTGGTGATTTGTTCATCCAGTTCGCCTTCGAGGAGGACTACTCCCATGTGCTGCAGAGGACACGAGACGTGTGACGTGGGGTATCCACGCTAATGCCCATGGATGATGGACTTGGATTTTTAGGGAAGAGGAGTACGGTGGTGGATTCACCAGCTAACAAACTAGAGAGATGACATCGTTTACCCAAGTTCAGGCTCTCGGAGGGAATACCCTACTCCTACTTGTCTGTTATTGATTATTGAATAAGATTACAAGGTCGCCGTAATGGCTATGGTGGTATAGATTGGATTTTGCCTAGGGCTGATTATGCGTAAGTTTGAGAGTCCTCCTTGGCGCCCCTCCTAGCCTTTATATGGGAGGCTAGTTCTCATGTACCATGATCGAGTCGGTTACAACCTAAATGTCCTAATCTTAGGCTTATTCTTGCTCCACGCACGAGGAATTTGGGCTTTTGAGGCTCCATAGTTGCCAACTTGTCTTGGACATCACGGTACTCAGCTAATTATCACGTGGGCCTCCTGTTGGGCCTGACCTGGTATACTAATATGTTGTATTATTAGGCATAATTTCCATAATTAATTCCAGAATATAAAACAAGACTACAATAGCTACAATCATGTTAACCTCTAACATACTAGATGTATTAATCAACATGAACAACAGCAATGCTAAAACAAAAACAGCCATAGTATGACGACAGATCAGATCATGGTACTGATCAGTTGTCGATAAAGTTGCCATTGGTGCAGTGGCGACATCAGCTTCTCGAAGGAGACGACATTGAAGACAAGTGGCATGTGGACTAGGAGATCGCCCAGGAAGATGTGTTGTGATGACGATTGAGTATTCACGTGGAGCGCTTCCCGAAAACCTTATTCACCCTCTCCCGTATAGGATGACAAGGACGAGTGGTTCCAGAGACCTGCTCACCCATTTTCTGGTGCACGCCGATGGTCGGGATGGAGTAGACTACGGTGGTGACGCAAGCAGATAGGTTGGCAAAAAACTAGATTGGTTTCGGTGTACTGTGGCAGTAGTCGCGCGTGACTTTATAAAGCGTCTTAGGAAACCGTAACGGAGGCGAACATGGGTCGAGTCCATGTTGCCCATGCTCGGGTCGTTTATAGTAGCCCACGATCCGGGGGCGACCCGAATAGGCTGACTATTGACACGTCTGTCAAAATCTCACAAGTTTTCCTGAGCAGCAAAACTAAAGCGGCTCGGCGTTATTCCCGCAACCCGCGATGCACGCGCTCATCGTGACGAGATGGGTGGGCGGTGCATGCATGCGTGTGAGCGGTGGCATCATTGAAGGAGGAGAGCACGTGTAGATCTCCTCTTCTCACTCACTTTACTAGGTAGTGAAATTTCACCATATAAGATGGTGCAACTCTTCTCCAACTTTCCATGTGGGACTAAACTTTAGATCTCACTCCAATCCCATATGAGCTGTCATAAACATGGGCCTAAACACATGTGAGCTGCCACAAACATGGACTTTGAGATTGAGGGAAAATCTAAAATCTACATAGGAATATATAATTTAGCCCAATATTTCTAACAATCCCCCATCAGATCTCAAATGCCCATTTGAAGATTTTCCAATCCTCGGTACTTGTTTATATACTAGTGTTTTAGCAGAGACTGTTAAGTTGAACTTCTGCCTAGAATCTTAAGCTATGTCTATCAGCAAATTTAACAATAGACGAACCTTGAACTACAAGTTTGGTTCTTTTAAATTTCACAAAAAATCATAGCTAATACATGGCTACTAGTAGCCTACCCTGTGGGTGTAGCATATGTGTCATACTACCTGGTCTCTTCATGAGTTTACTAGAGATCACCCAAATCTCATAGATTATGATGTTTAACAATCAGAACTCATATAGGTGTGTTCTTTCAAGAATGCTATGTACGATAACATCTTTGCTAATCATATCCAACAAAAACACATCAAGGCCTGTTGCCAACCTGCCTTACAGCTATAGAGAGTTGTGCATATTCTCATAGAGAGGGTATCTAATACACTCCTCTGTCATACCACTAGCTTGTTCTTCCAAGGTCCTAATTCATGGGATCTCCGATCACAAAGGTTGGGTTACCACTACTGTGTAACATCCATGGGTTTCAAACCCATCTCTCTCTATGCACTTTCAACCACGTTTTGTGATAGTCCCTTCATAAAGGGATCTACCAGGTTTTTGTCAGTTTGAATATACGTAACAGTAATTACTCTAGAATTTCTCAATTTCCTGACAGACTTCAAACGTCTCTTCACGTGTCTTGATGACTTTGTGTTATCCATAGAATTGTTCACTTTGACAATAACAGTTTGATTGTCACAATTCAAGAGGATGGCTGGTATAGGTTTTCCAACCACAAGCAAGTCCACCAAGAGTTCACGCAGCCATTCTGACTCTATAGTGGTTGTGTCTAAAGCAACAAGTTCTGCTTCCATAGTTAACCTTATCAATATGGTTTATTTGCAAGATCTCCATGATACTGCGCCACCTCCAAAGGTAAATGCATACCTTCTAGTGGTGTAGAGTTCATCTACATCCGAGATCCAGTTTGCATCACTATACCCTTCAGGCACCGATGGATGCCCCGAATAGTGAATCCCATAACTCATTGTACCGCAAAGATTGCATTCCTACTTTTATTATCACTTCCGATACTGGTAGGTCAATTACAATGTTATTAACCGATCAAAACTTTAATACGACAGCGCATGACCCTTTTAAGTGCACACCAATGTTCAGTACCCGGGTTAGACATGAACCTACTCTACTTGCTCACGGCAAAAAAGATGTCGGGTCTTGTCACGCTAGCTAAGTACATGAGTGAGCCAACGATTTGAGAGTATCTCAATTGTTATTTCGGCTCTTTCTTGTTTTTCCGTAATGTCACACTAGGATCATAAGGTGTTGGGGAAGACTTTCCATCGAAGAAGTTGAAACGGCTCAAGATCTTCTCAACATACTATGATTGCGTCAAAGTAATCCCACTCTCGTGCTTAATCATCTTGATGTTCATAATAACATCAGCTTCTCCTAGATCTTTCATATCAAAGCTCTTTGACAGACAAGACTTGACTTCATTTATCACATTCATGTTTGTACCAAAGATAAGGATATCATCCATGTATAAACATAATATAACACCTTCGCCCCCACCATGGTGATAGTAAACGCACTTGTCAACCTCATTAATGACAAAGCCAATAGAAGTTAGTGTCCTGTCAAACTTCTCATGTCATTGCTTAGATGCTTGCTTCAGGCCATATAAATATTTTAACAACTTGCACACCTTTCTCTCTTCACCTTTTACCACAAACCCATCAAGCTGATCAATATAGATCTCCTCTTCTAACTCTCCATTGAGGAAAGCTGTCTTAACGTCCATTTGATGAATGATAAGACCATAAGAGGCAGTCAGAGATAGTAGTACTCGAATGGTGGTCAGAATAGCGACAAGTGAATAGGTGTTGAAGTAATCTTTGCCTTCTCCCCGGTTGTAGCCTTTTGCTACAAGTCGTGCCTTGTAATTCTCAATAGTACCATCAGGCCTTAGCTTATTTTTGAACACCCACTTGCCCTGCCTAAAATTATACCATCGTGACCCTCCTTAGGAAAATATTTCCCTTTCCCCTATCCAAAATCCCCATTCCCCTCTGCACACTAAATCCTCGACTCCGGAGACCACCCACTGATTACACCAATGAAGCCGGTCGATGGCGGCACGAAGTGACTCCCTTCCAGCGCCTATGCCGCTGCACCCTGCCGCTGGCGTCCTCCCTTCCGCCGTGCATCATCGACGTCACCTAGGTCATGGTGGTAAGTCTTCCACGCGTACTCTGCTTTGTTTCCACCGCCCCCTTGTGTTTACTACCTCCATCTGTGCATTGGACATGACTCTATTCCCATCATTTTACCATCCGATAGATGGCACGATGAGGGAAGAGAAGGTTTTCTTCGCAGCAGGAAGAAGCCCAGGATATAATATCAGAATATGAAAAGCAAATATTGGAAACCATAGAAGCGAACAATGCGAGAATCGGGGAAAGGAATTTTGCACACAGGTTCCTTATATAGTCATCCTCTCACAAAGATCCAGTTGTTCCTAGACAAAACAATGTTACAGATGAGATGTGTATACTTTCCTGTTTGTTCTTCTACCATTACTAATTTAACCATAAATTCTACTTTAGTCGCTTCTGATTACTCTTAAATTTCACTTACATCCTACCACACCAGATAAGACCGAGGATGAACGGAAAGATCCTTTGTTTCAAGAAGGTTAGGGAGCTGAAGAAGAGGATGAAGAGGAAGAGGAAGAAGAACAAGAGGATAGGACCAATGATGACAATAGCAGAGATGAAAGTGGCACTAATAATGAAGGAAGATGAATACGAAGAGCCATGGGTAGACGCAGACATAGAGGAAAAAGAAGGTACATTGTGCAATTTAAATTTTAGTCCATAGTAGTGCTAATTGATATTTAGTCATAGTGCTAGCTGGATTTTGGCCATCATGCTAACTGAATTTTAGTCGTAGTGCTAAATGAATTTTAGTAACAGTGCTAGCTGAATTTTAATGATAGTGCTAGCTAAATTTTAGTGCACATAACATAGCTTCACACCCTGAGTTACATGCCTGCATCCTTGACACATACAGTGAGAATGATGAATGGGAGGAACGTGAGGGGTCCTACTAAGATGAGGTCAATAACAAAGAGTAATGGGAGGCTCAAATTTTTGTCAAATTCAACAAACTAGACCAACCTTGTGGGCCTTCTACAGCCAACTTTGCTAACTATATTGCCTACCTGGCAAAAAAAATATGACATATCCTTTAGGTTTATAGACTAGAGAAAAGCTGATCAGAAGTAGAAGTTGTGGGACATACTGAACATAATCGCAACTTTTTCCTATTAGCCCTTCTTGATATTTTACATCAGTCTTATTATCCTGACACATGTTTCTCAGAATGTAAATATATATGTTTATCCTTTGTGTAAAGATTGGGTAATGAGGTCAGCTGGAAAGAAATGGCGTGATTTTAAAAGCACGCTTACAGACCTACCTTTGTTGGAGATATGCCCAAGAGGCAATAATAAAGTGGTTATTATTATATCTTTATGTTTATGATAAATGTTTACATCCCATGCTATAATTGTATTAACCGGAAACATTAATACTTGTGTGTTTTGTAAACATAAAAGAGTCCCTAGTAAGCCTCTTGTTGAACTAGCTTGTTGATTAATAGATGATCATGGTTTCCTGATCATGGACATTGGATGTCATTAATAACAAGATTATATCATTAGGAGAATGATGTGATGGACACACACCCATAGTAAGCGTAGCATAAGATCAAGTCATTAAGTTCATATTGCTGTAAGCTTTCAAATGCATAGTAACCTAATCCTTCGACCATGAGGTTATGTTAATCACCATCACCGGATGTGTACTTTGATGACATAAAACACCGCTTCGTAACTGGGTGGTTATAAAGGTGTCATTGGGTATTATGAATGTATGTGTTGAAGCGCATGGACCAAGATTGGGATTTGTCCATCCATATGACAGATAGATATGCTCTGGGCCCTCTTGGTGGGATGTCATCTAGTTAGCTTGCAAGCATGTGACTAGGTCACAAGGAATGACATAACATGGAATGAGTAAAGAGTACTTATCAGTAACGAGGTAGAACTAGGTATGGAGATACCGACGATCAAACCTCGGATAAGTATAGTATCGCATGACAAAGGGAATTGGTTTTCGTATGTTAATGGTTCTATCGATCACGAAGTCATCGTTGAGTATGTGGGAGCCATTATGGATCTCCAGATCCTGCTGATGGTTATTGATCGGAGAGGTGTCTCCATCATGTCTGCATATTCACGAACCGTAGGGTGACACGCTTAAGGTTTGAAGTTGTTTTAAGTAGATATGGAATGTGCGTTGGAGACCGAATGTTGTTCGGAGTCTCGGATTGGATCCGGGACATCACGAGGAGATCCGGAATTGTCCGGAGAATAAGATTCATATATTGGGGATCATTTTCTAAGTTAGGAAATGTTCCGAAGTGTTTGTATGGAGATTCTAGAAGGTTTCGGAATGTTCTGGAAGGCTCTAGAAAGATTTCTTGGAGTTTGCTTGAAAACCAAGAAAGGGTCAAGGAAACCTTGTGGGGCTAGACACGGATTCGTGGGGGAGGAGGACTCCTCCCCCCCCTTCCCAACCCGCCGGACAAGGAGGGGAGTCCTACTAGGACTCCCCCTCCCATGGTGCCTCCCTCCTTTAAATAGAGGGGAGGGGCGCCACCCCCTAGAACTCTCCCATAACAAACCCTAGCCGCTGCCTCTCTCCTCCTCCTTCGCTCTGCTCCGGCTTAGGCGAAGCCCTGCAGAAATCTCTACTCCACCACCACCACCACACCGTCGTGCTGCTGGGATTCCGTGGAGAAGATCTACTACCTCTGCTGCTTGCTGGAACGGGGAGAGGAAGGTCTGCTTCGACTCCGCACGTGTGACCGATCATGAACCTGCCGAACGTGGCGCCGGAAGGATCGTCCACACGATCTTGAGATCGGCAAGTGATCGACTACATCAACCCGAGATCTAATCTCGTAGCTTCGGATCTACGAGGGTTAGTACAGATCTATCTCATTGCACATATCTAATAGATTAGATCTTGGCTTTTATCTAGATTAGATCTGGGTTTTGTTCGTTCTTGCGGTAGAAATTTTTTGTTTTCCATGCTATGAACCCATCAGTGGTATCAGAGCCGTGTCTATGCATAGATCTGTTGCACGAGTAGAACACAATGGTTTTGTGGGCATTGATGCTCGTGTTGTCTTTTTGCTTTTGATGTACTTTGCATCTTGCAGGATGGTGGGATGAAGCGGCTCGGGCTAACCTTACATGTCATCGCACATGAGACTTGCTCCACGCTTGACATGTAACTTGCTTTGCACAAGTGGCTTTGCGGGTGTCTGTCTCTCTCACCATAGTATAGATCCAATCTACACTTTGCACTTGATAGCACTTGTATCAACGTTGTGGTTCATGTTCGTAGGAAAGATCCGTTCTTATTCGAAAGCCCCAAACCACGTAAAACATGCAAAGAAAATTAGAGGCGTCTAAGTTGTTTTTGTAGGGGTTTTGTGATGTGATATGGCCATCATGTGATTGTGATTATATATTATGTATGCAATGATCCTTGTTGTAATATGGCAACCGACAGGAGCCTAATGGTTGTCTTTAATTCTGTTAAGACATGCGTGTCTATTCATCTTGTAATAGCTTTATTCCAAGTAATTGTAATAGTTGCTAGTGATGATGGACAACCATGAAGCGGCGCCACTGACCTTGACGCAATGCTGGTGATGATGGAGATCATGTCTGTGCTTTGGAGATGGAGATCAAAGGCATAAGAAGAAAGGGCCATATCATATCACACTAATTATGAATTGCCTGTGATGTTAATCCTTTATGAATCTTGTATTGCTTAGATCGCGACGGTAGCATTATAAGATGATCCCTCTCACTAAATATCAAGTAATAAAGTGTTCGTCCTTAGTAGGCACCGTTGCTAAGACTCGTCGTTTCAAAGCATCTCGTGATGATCGGGTGTGATAGATTCTACGTGTGCATACAATGGGTGCAAGCCAGATTTGCACATGCAGATACTAAGGTTAACCTTGACGAGCCTAGCATGTACAGACATGGTCTCGGAACACGGAATACCGAAAGGTAAAGCATGAGTCATATGGATGATATGATGAACATGTTGATTGTTCGCCTTTGAAGCTACATCATCTCACGTGATGATCGGACTTGGTGTAGTGGATTTGGTTCGTCTAATCACTAAAACAACTCGAGGGATGTTGTTTTTAGTGGGAGTTTATTTGTAATTTGGATTAGTCAAACTCAATTTATCATAAACACAATCAAAGTGAATTTGCATAGTTTGTTGTAGTCATTGGCATCCGTTCACCACCTTACGTTTAGTTATAGTTGAGATAGTGGAACTATAGAAATTCTAGATATTTGCTTTACGAACTGGTATCATATTGTTTTGAGTGTCAATCTAAAGTTTAAAAGTCATATTGCAAACTTTCAGCAAACTCCATTTACTCTGTGAAGTTTAATAAACAGTATTAAATCAAGAGTAACAATTCCAGTGTTAGTATCTAATGTATCATGTTTTCCTCCATGATTCTTGATACTCAAAAGATTGTTTTTAATATCAAGTTTATCTAAGAGCTGAAAGCAATGTTTCAGAAACCATCATATGTGAAAGGTATTGCGATATCTAAAACAATTTGTTGGTTACAACATGATAGAGTATATGTCCTCATATTTGATGAGAATTTGTGAAGGTTGGAGACGCTAGTCATCCTAATCCTCCAAAAGGTTTTGGAAAAGAAACATTATACTCGCAATTCACCTTTATAAGTTATAGCAGCTTGATCATGAAAGTTGTCATGATAAGGATGAATAGAAGATGTAAGTAAAATGTTTACTACACTAAAAGATTACTAAAGAATGGAATTTTTAAAGAATGCCAAACATTTGATGAAGGTGATCCACTTCAAAGTGCAAGTCCAAAGGTATTAGTATTTGACTATACACACTTTGTACTATGTGTCATGTGAATGACACCACTATTGATGTTGATAGATTCTTTTAAAAGAAAAGGAATTGTTGAAAGAGAATCTATAAAATATTTGGTAGAAAAGAAAAGATTGGAGATATCCAACTTAGGTATATAGAAGATACATGTTATGGCTGTATTCCTTGGTTGTTAAACAATGTGGTTCTGCGGTATTGGATACCGAATTGGTTGGTATGAAGTGTCATACAGGACAACACAATTCATGAACTGCAAGGGCCTAAGTAACTAGCAAGAGAATATGTGATGATGTTCATCGAAAACAAACAAAGGGTTGTTGTGTTGCTCGTTAACATCAAAGCTTGCCTTCAAGATTTGTTTCAATAATTGTTATTTTGATCAGGTATTATGACGACAAAAGGTTGTTCAAATAATTACCGCATTCCATAATAGATGGATGATATACAAGTCTGGTTGAAGAAATAACGACCATAAAACTAATGCTAAAATTTCGCAAGACAAATGATTGAAAGATCACTTGCGAAGTGACATCGCCGTTTAAATTATATTGAAAGGGATACATGAAGAAACTCCATGTTGATGGATTTTTGGAGTCTTCGATTTTGATCAAATGACGCTTGTGATACTTTCCTGGAGATAATTAAAACTCCGTTTGTAGGCCAAAAGAGGAAAGGACGACTAACTGATTGGAATTTGTACATATTGATGTATATAGTCCATTATGTGTAGTCGTGGGCGATGGATTTCAACTTCATATGCTTTCTCCGAAGATTTGAGTGAGTATATGTATATACTTACTCAATAAGGAAGAAGTATGAAACATTTGAAAATGTTCAAAGACTTTCAAGATGAAGTGGAAAATTATTGTAACAAGAAAATAAAAAAGTTTATGATTGGATCATAAAGAAAAATGTTTGAGTTACAAGTTTAGCAAAACACCTAAGATTTGAGGAATCGTTCCATGGATTTGCATTTCCCAAAACACCATAGGAGTATGGAGTGTTCAAGATATGTAATGAAACCTTGTTTGACATGGTAAGATCAAAGGTGTCATTTATAAAACTACCATTATATTTTAAAGATTAAAGCTTTAGTGACTACCGCTTTTACACTGAAAAGAGCTCCATCGTGATCCGCTGAAATGACACCATATAAGTCATGATTTGGGATAAAACCCAGGTTGTCCTTTCTTAAATTTTTGGTATGCTAGGCATAAGTAAAGTGTTTACAACCAAAGTCGGATGAGCATGTCTTTGTAGGTTATTTCGAATAACCATTGGGTATTCCTCCATAACATCGAAGACAAAAGTGTTTGTCACTTAGAATGTCGAGTTTCTTGAGAAGGAATTTTGGTGAAAAGTTAAGTGGGAGGACAATAGAACTTTGACAAGGTCGTTGAACCTTGGCTAATATGTGCTGAGTTGCGCAGCATCGGTAAATGTCCCGGAGGCAGCAACAATGCTCATGGCTCACGTGCCTCAAAGGTTGTGGTCACGGAGATCTAAGTTACTATTGAACCAAGTAGGTCGGGTAAGTAATCAAATGCCAAGATTTGAGAGTTAAATCATTGTTTTTTGACAATGATAAACCGACTACATGCAAAGAAGCAATGATGGGCCCTGACTTCGTTAAGTGGCTTGAAGCCATAAAATCCGTGATAATTCCATACACGAGAAATCAAGCTTTGAATTTGAAAGACCCTCTGGAAAGGTGCAAGACCTTACAGTCGTATATGGATCTATAAAGAAATAGACATGGATGTTTCACATCTATGAAATAGTCGACATGTCGGAAAGAGTTTATGACAATGTTCAAGGAATTGACTATGATAAGATTTGATCTTTCATAGCGATATTTAGTCTGGACGGATTAATGTAGCAACCACTACATATATTTTGGTATATGGTAGTTGAACAAACAAAACAAGTTCTTCTAATAGAATGGTTACCTAGGATGTGTCCATGACATGATCCAAAGGGTTTTCTTAATTCAAAGGATGCTAAAATAGTATGCAAAGCTTCAATGGTTGAAGTGAGCATCGCTGAGTTGGAATCTTCACCATGATGAAGCCGTTAAAAGGTTTAATTTCATCAGAGACGATGAAGATGCTTGCATTTTTGCAAGAAATTAAGTGGGAGCGCTAAGACATATTTCTAATACATTATGTGAAAGACATATTGTTGATTAGAAATGATGTATCTTTTATTGACACAGGTTAAGAATTTCATTTCGATGAAAGACTTAGGCATAACCCAAGAATTAGGCATCAATGTCTATATGGATAGATTGAGGCGCTAATATGGTTTTGCCAAATGTACATAGATAAGATGTTGAATGAGTTCAATATGGAAACAACAAGAAAGGTTCTTGACACACGGAAAGGACTGAATCAAGATTCAAGTGTGTTGACACGAGATTCAAGTGTTTTGACACTTGGTGAAATCACAAGAATATTTTGATCAATCATTCTTTGAGATGTACACATCCAGATATGTCCTATGCTCTAAATGTTATGAGCATATACCAGAATCACTCATAAGATGATCATTGGACAATAGTAGGGATATTCCTATGATCTTTAGAAGAACTAAGAATATATTATTTATATAGTGGTGACAAATAGTTCATTGTAAATTGTTACATTGATACTAGTTTTGTCACAAATTAAGTTTATCTCAATTTAAACTATGGGTGGCACAATGTAATGGAAAGGAAGTTCCATAACGGATTTGGTTGAGTACCAAAGTTAAAACATTGTGAGATACTACAAAAGGCTAAGTATATGACTGCTATTGTAGCGACAAATGAGGGCATTCGTCAAGTAGTTTGTTATCAAACTAGGTGTGGTTCATAGCGGGATAATACTATGAAGATACATTGTATGACAATTGTATCAACATGATTTAATCCCAAGGAACTAAAGGTCTCACCAAATGACCAAATTTATACAATGCCATCTCATTGAAGAATGAGTAATGCGTAGAGACGCAAGGACATGCAAATACACATGGACCTGGAAGTGTCAGATCCAAAGATTATGTTTACCACTAGCAATAGTGTCTATACAACACCAGAAAGCCATAGGTGTTGAATGCACAAGTTATTAACTAGATTATTAACTCTAGTGCAAGTGGGAGACTGTTGGAGATATGCCCAAGAGGCAATAATAAAGTGGTTATTATTATATCTTTATGTTTATGATAAATGTTTACATCCCATGCTATAATTGTATTAACCGGAAACATTAATACTTGTGTGTTTTGTAAACATAAAAGAGTCCCTAGTAAGCCTCTTGTTGAACTAGCTTGTTGATTAATAGATGATCATGGTTTCCTGATCATGGACATTGGATGTCATTAATAACAAGATTATATCATTAGGAGAATGATGTGATGGACACACACCCATAGTAAGCGTAGCATAAGATCAAGTCATTAAGTTTGAATTGATGTAAGCTTTCAAATGCATAGTAACCTAATCCTTCGACCATGAGGTTATGTTAATCACCATCACCGGATGGGTACTTTGATGACATCAAACACCGCTTTGTAACTGGGTGGTTATAAAGGTGTCATTGGGTATTCTGAAAGTATGTGTTGAAGCGCATGGACCAAGATTAGGATTTGTCCATCCATATGACGGATAGATATGCTCTGGGCCCTCTCGGTGGGATGTCATCTAGTTAGCTTGCAAGCATGTGACTAGGTCACAAGGGATGACATAACATGGAACGAGTAAAGAGTACTTATCAGTAACGAGGTAGAACTAGGTATGGAGATACCGACAATCAAACCTCGGATAAGTATAGTATCACGTGACAAAGGGAATTGGTTTTCGTATGTTAATGGTTCTATCAATCACGAAGTCATCGTTGAGTATGTGGGAGCCGTTATGGATCTCCAGATCCCGCTGATGGTTATTGATAAGAGAGGTGTCTCCATCATGTCTGCATATTCACGAACCGTAGGGTGACACACTTAAGGTTCGAAGTTGTTTTAAGTAGATATGGAATGTGCGTTGGAGACCTAATGTTGTTCGGAGTCTCAGATTGGATCCGGGACATCACGAGGAGATCCGGAATTGTCCGGAGAATAAGATTCATATATTGGGGATCATTTTCTAAGTTAGGAAATGTTCCGGAGTGTTTGTATGGAGATTCTAGAAGGTTTCAGAATGTTCTGGAAGGTTCTAGAAAGATTTCTTGGAGTTTGCTTGAAAACCAAGAAAGGGTCAAGGAAACCTTGTGGGGCTAGACACGGATTCGTGGGGGAGGAGGACTCCTCCCCCCCTTCCCAACCCGCCGGCCAAGGAGGGGAGTCCTACTAGGACTCCCCCTCCCATGGCGCCTCCCTCCTTTAAATAGAGGGGAGGGGCGCCACCCCCTAGAACTCTCCCATAACAAACCCTAGCCGTCGCCTCTCTCCTCCTCCTTCGCTCTGCTCGGCTTAGGCGAAGCCCTGCAGAAATCTCTACTCCACCACCACCACCACCACACCGTCATGCTGCTGGGATTCCGTGGAGAAGATCTACTACCTCCGGCTCTTTGGAGCAGAGAGGAAGGTCTGCCTTTGACTCGCAGACGTGTGACCGATCTGGAGCCGCGGAGCGTGGCCGGAAGGTTCAATCCACGATCTTGAGATCGGCAAGTGATCAACTACATCAACCCCGAGATCTAATCTCGTAACGCTTTCGGATCTACGAGGGTTAGTACAGATCTATCTCGTTGCACATATCTAATAGATTAGATCTTGGCTTTTATATAGATTAGATCTGGGTTTTGTTCGTTCTTGCGGTAGAAATTTTTTGTTTTCCATGCTACGAACCCATCAACCTTGACTATTGAGGAGATCATTGCTAATAGTTGTGGAGATAGAATGTCACACACTGATTGAGCAGTGTTGTGTGAGTATTGGAGGTTGGATTCCACCAAGGAGAAAGCTCGAAAGAATGCTAAAAATCATGCCAGTCAAACAAATGCCCGTCATACTTTTGGATCAAGAAGTTTTGCCAGGTCAAGATACATAGGGGTGAGTAGCATCTAAGTTGTCTACTTATACTTGGTATGCATTTTCTGAATATTTACATATGTTTTTTTGCTTCATATTCTATATCTGGATGTGTGCATCTTTGGTTTGGCAAAAGTTCATAATCGTTCAATTACAAGAGCTAAACTGTACAGAGCGACACACACGACCAAAGACAACGTACTTGTTGATGAAGTGGCTGAGAGAAATATTGTAAGTCATTATTCACTATCTTCTAACATACGATGTATATACGTGATGGTGTATGTTAGTGTTAATGCTAGTACAAACAATATGCTAGGACAATATGCAAAGAGAACTTCTACTTGATCCAGTCCTTGAGTATAGATATATTGAAGAAGGTGACCTTTATGCCCGTGCCTTTCCAAAAGACACAAGAGGCAGAGTTCGTGGATTGGGGTTGTTACCTCATGCCTGCAAGGCGGTTGAGGTTGCAAGAACATCTGCGAGGTGCACAAAAATATTAGAGGAGAACTATGATCTTAGGTCGACGAATGATGTCCTTATTGCTAGAATGGATGCCCGGGAGGAGAGAATAAATGCAATGCATAGGAAGTTTGATAGTTAAGAAATTTCTGCTAACCAATCTTTCATAGCAGGTCAGAGCACTAGTCGACCAAAAGCTAGTGTGCAATCACCTCTTCGAAGAATATCTCAAGTTGTGCAACCTATCCCAGATGTGGCACTTTCTGATGCCATAGATATCAGAAATCCTGAAGTGGCACCTCGTTGTGTTATAGCTGCTCGTGGTGCTATAATTACTCTCCCATCAAGTGCCAGAAGTGCTGAAGTTGTTCCTCATTCGGTGCTAGATTGTACAGTGCCATCTACTAGAAGAATTCAAACTCGTACTACTCCTTTACTGTCGACTCCTATTTATGATGTGCTAACTGGAGAAGTAGGTGATACTGAAGTGCTAAGTCTAGAAGGTGGTGATGGTGCTGGTGGTGCTGCTGGTACACCTCCAGATGGTGGTTGTGCTATTGGTATACCTCCAGATGATGTTGATGCTGCTATAACTACCCCTCCAAATGATGTTATAACCACCCCTCCAGATGTTGCTGAGGCTAACCCCCACACTACTAATGTTGCTTTGAAGGGAGATTTGGATTCATCTGTTGGTGAAAATTGTTCCAAGAAGAAGAAATCAGGAGGTGGTCATTCTAGGCCTGTAGTTTTCATGCCCTTGTTGCAGGTGATCATTGAACAATTCAGTACTTAATTACTTCTTCCTATTATGGTGTTATGCATTGAAATTGTTGATCTCTGCAATTTTATAGTCCGAGGAACACCATTAAGAGGATGTTGTCCAGTCTTTGAGTTGGACTAACTACGCAAGACAGGTATATGTCTTCTATACGTATGTTAGATGTTAGGAATGCATATGTTGTTGATGCTACACTAACTTCCTATAGATTGAATCAAGAGTAGGTCTGTGATCCATGACAAGTGATAGGACAATTGCATTTGTGAAGTTAACTTGCATAGAAAAGCATGCACTATGGGATGATGGGCAACTGTTAGGGGATTACTGCACGATCCTGATTGATGTTGTAGTGGAAAACATCTAGCACTGCCTAGGCCACTCGAAAAGGTTAAGAAGTTGGGCCAAGATCTTAATGTCAACATTGCTTGGCCATTTGCAAATGTATGTGAATATTGACTCCCAGCTGCAAAATTTATCAAATGCGCATATCCTAACAAATGTGCATCTACTGACTTCGTAGGCACGAAGGCAGAAGTAGCTCCTAGGTCCAACATTAGACCTATTTATATTCTTGGATCGAACAAAAGTATGTCTGGTCTTTTAGCTAGTATATGTGCTACTATACATATTTGTTTGTTTGCGGCAAAGTGATTTATAGTTCTTTTTATTTCTTGTTCATCGGGAGTTTTCCACAGACTCAACTGAAGGCCAAACAATCAGCACTTCATCGTAGCACTTGTTACCCTAGATGAGATGGGTTCTCTGCTGGTCGAAGATTGAGTTAATCCGTGTATAGTCGATTACACTTAAATTCTCTTCAAAACTTGTGTGATGGATGTGTGAAAACTGATTATGATGCCTTTTGCCAGGAGATCTACTTCCACAACATCGACAAGGATCAGAGCCCAGGAGTCATTGTCTTACACCGTATGTGTGCAATAACTCGGGGGAAGCTACTAATAGTAGCGACCTGACCACCGTGCAAGGACCTGTACAAGGAGTGACGTGCTAGGAGCTGCACGACCTTGAGGTCGGACGGGTACGACTACATTATCCATGCTCCCAGATGAGCGTAATGCTCTCTCGGTCTTCAAGGATATGTTACCACTATATTCCTCCGTTACTGCATTACTTACTAAATAGATCCTGGGTGTTAGGGTGCTCTAACATAGTAATTTTTTTGTTTTCTGCCATGAAACCCCTTTAGTAGGTACCAGCATTAACTTCATGACTTGAGCCCCATGCGAAGGGTTGCGCGGAAAAGTTCTTTTTGATAACGTTGTCCTGCGCCTCGGCCACTTGGAGAGTATCAATGAGCGTTGCATATTATGTGAATCCTTCTTGGCGGTAGTTCTGCGAAGACTAGATAGTAGAATGATGGAATGTGGAGAGAGTTTTCTCTATCTTCTGCTGATCTGTGGTAGTACCACAGAGCTGAAGAACGGTACATATTTGGTGTAACGCAGAGTTGTACTCTCCCACAGGCTTGAAGTCCGCAAACCTTAGACGAATCCAATTCGCCTCTGCCTGTGGCTGAATGGTGTACTTAAGCCTAGAGAACCGAACATTGAGGACGGCCCAAAGGGCAGAAGCGCTATGTTCTGCCATGTACTCATTTTTCAAAATCTCACACATACGATGGCGGGGAAATGCAGTGCTTTGTTGTTTTTCACCGGGTTGGTGGTGCTGGGGGGCCGTCGGGGTCCCCGCACTCAGAGCACCCGTGATGCTTCGGCCCTCGAGGATGATCTCCACGTCCGAGGCCCAAGTCGGATAGTTCAGCCCATCCTAGGTCAACTCCGGTAACTCACGGCTCACGATTCCATTCATCTGCAATTTGTGCAAAGTGTGTAAGATTATAGCAGGTAATCGACTGCATAAATGCGATTATTAATGCAAAATTTCAATATGATGGCGTTCCAAAATTTAAATCGAAAAAGTATATGCTAACTATGAAATAATACTAAGTATTAAAAGTATACAATATTTAATTACTACAATAAAACATAGTATAAAAGCATGTACATAGAGATGTTATGTAAGCGCGTACTAAACATGCAAAACGGCCCAAAATAACTTTCCGAGGTATTTTTAATAGTTTCTGCGCGTTGCCTTTTTTTTCGTCCAGATCCGCAGCAGGCCAAAAGCCAGACCGAAATGGGCCAGCAGCCCAACCACACCACCTGATGCCATTTTTTTCTGGTATGCACGCTTCACGGGCCGAAAGCGGCCTGGCCGCTTGGGCTCTATGCAGGCCGTCCCACCCCGCGCTCTCCCAGCCCCTGGGATGCACGGATGCACAAACGTAGCGGCAACTGGCTGAAACTAGGAGGCCGTTATGAATCGGCGGCGGGTGTCTGGCGGAACGGTTTCTGCATGCATGCGACCGAGAGGGCAAGAATATTTCAGTTACGCCGGCGTCACTCTCCGTGTAGCTCCCGGCAACCACATCCCATTGCTTGTCGTAGGTTGGCACTCCTCGCTCACGTACGCAGTCTATATAAAAGGAAGCCAATGAAGCCATCCACTTGTCCCAAGCATCTCACACATCTCCTCCTCCTATCACTCGGTGGCTCCATGGATTCCACTGCCATACTCGTTCAAGTGCCCGCGACCGGCCAAGAAGCATCCCCTCAGGAAACGAACCCACGGCCGATCCAGACGGCCAAGTCGCCGGTGGACAAGACGCTGTCGGGCGCGTCGGACCTCCTGAAGCTGCTGCCGACGGGCACGGTGCTGGCCTTCCAGGCGCTGGCGCCGTCCTTCACCAACCACGGCATGTGCCACACGGCCAACCGGTACCTGGTCCTGGCGCTCATCGGCGCGTGCGTCGTCTCCTGCGTGCTCCTCTCCTTCACGGACAGCCTCGTCGGCCGCGACGGCAAGCTCTACTACGGCATGGCCACGTTCTGGGGCTTCTGGCCTTTCAACTTCGCGGGCGCGGCCGCCGAACGGGACGCCACGTTCAGGGACCTGGCCCGGTTCCGGCTCACCGCGCTGGACTTCGTGCACGCCGTCTTCTCCGCGGTCGTCTTCCTGGCGGTGGCCGTCGCCGACGCCAGCATACAGAGCTGTCTGTTCCCGGACTGCGGGGTGGACATCCGAGAGCTGCTGGTGAACCTGCCGCTTGGGGCCAGTTTCCTATCCAGCGTGGTGTTCATGATCTTCCCCACCACTAGGAAGAGCATCGGCTATACGGACATGACACCCCACTCCCATTCGCAGTGAAGCTCGACCGAACGTACCTATATAGCAACGACTAGTTTCAACGATGTAACTAGTCTACAAGATGATGCTATATCGATCGGAAACATGGAAACTCCTAATGCAAACACGCATGTACTATGTGTCTATGTGACCCAATATATTTTGGTGTCTTAAGCCAATGCTATAGTCTCTTCTGGAATTCTCACTGCCATTAGCTTTTGGCTGATTATGAAAATGCATCTCCTTGGTCAGAACTTTTATGCTTCTGCATCGCCGTCACTTTTCTACCCGTTATGTCCTTTTTCTTTAGGAAGCAACCGGAGCTTTATTAATTTCAAACAAGTGTTACATCGTTCAAGAGTTTCTCTAAAATAAAGCTAGGAGGCTCATTGACCCAATTATAAGAAGTTTTATCTAGAAAACAAGACCTAGCAAGCTCATGAGCGACGCCATTTGCTTCTCTCGGACAATACCGTTATGTTCGTTAGTCTACTCTGCCAGCCATTATGCCTTGGTGCTCTTCCTGATCATCCCTCCCCATAAAGCAGGGTGAATAGGTGACTGAAAAATAATTAGTTGAAGCTTTCATATTACTCCCTCTGTTCCATTTTATAGTCCCTATAGTTTCTGGCACAAAAATTAAGAAACGTATATAGAGGAAATATTACACGAGTTTTGGGCAGAATTAGTTTTGGCTAATTGACGTGATAAAATAGAGGGGTTTGAATGAGATATGAAGCAAAAGATAAATCCACAAAAAAGTTTTTTAGACAAGTTGTGTAACATAGTATACCTTATATTTCGAAATTTTTCTCAAAAAACTGTAGGCACTATAGAAAGGAACGGAGAGAGTATTAAATTATTTGTTACAAGTTATCAACTAAATTTTTTGCATGTAATTCTAAAAGGATAAACTTGCAAAAAATGATAGGTTCGTAGCATGGAAAACAAAAAAATTCTACCGCAAGAACGGACAAAACCCAGATCTAATCTAGATAAAAGCCAAGATCTAATCTATTAGACATGTGCAACGAGATAGATCTGTACTAACCTCAGAGAACCGGAAAGTTACGAGATTAGATCTCGGGGTTGATGTAGTCGATCACTTGACGATCTCAAGATCGTGTGGACGATCCTTCCGTAGCGTTCGGCAGCGCTGCAATCGGTCACACGCATGGAGTCGGCACCTTCCTCTCCCTGTTCCAAATGAGCATGGAGGTAGTAGATCTTCTCCACGAAATCCCAGCAACACGACGATGTGGTGGTGGTGGTGGTGGAGTAGAGATTTCTGCAGGGCTTCGCCTAAGCCGGAGCAGAGCGAAGGAGGAGGAGAGAGGCGGCGGCTAGGGTTTGTTATGGGAGAGGGCTAGGGGGTGGCGCCCCCTCCCCTCTATTTAAAGGAGGGAGGCGCCATGGGAGTAGGACTCCCCTTCCTCCTTGGCCGGCGGATTGGGAGGGGGAAGGAGTCCTCCTCCCCCACGAATCCGTGTCTTGCCCCACAAAGACTCCTTGATCCTTTCTTGGTTTTCAAGCAAACTCCAAGAAATCTTCTAGAATCTTCCAGAACATTCCGAAACCTTCTAGAATCTCCATACAAACACTCTGGAACATTTCCTAACTTAGAAAATGATCCCCAATATATGAATCTTATTCTCCGGACAATTCCGGATCTCCTCGTGATGTCCCGGATCCAATCCGAGACTCCGAACAACATTCGGTCTCCAACGCACATTCCATATCTACTTAAAACAACTTCGAACCTTAAGTGTGTCACCCTACGGTTCGTGAACATGTAGACATGATGGAGACATATCTCCGATCAATAACCATTAGCGGGATCTGGAGATCCGTAATGGCTCTCACATACTCAACGATGACTTCGTGATTGATAGAACCATTAACATACGAAACCAATTCCCTTTGTCACGCGATATTCTACTTATCCGAGGTTTGATCGTCGGTATCTCCATACCTAGTTCTACCTCGTTACTGATAAGTACTCTTTACTCGTTCCATGTTATGTCATCCCTTGTGACCTAGTCACATGCTTGCAAGCTAACTAGATGACATTCCACCGAGAGGGCCCAGAGCATATCTATCTGTCATATGGATGGACAAATCCCAATCTTGGTCCATGCGCTTCAACACATACTTTCAGAATACCCAATGACACCTTTATAACCACCCAGTTACGAAGCGGTGTTTGATGTCATCAAAGTACCCATCCGGTGATGGTGATTAACATAACCTCATGGTCGAAGGATTAGGTTACTATGCATTTGAAAGCTTACAGCAATACGAACTTAATGACTTGATCTTATGCTACGCTTACTATGGGTGTGTGTCCATCACATCATTCTCCTAATGATATAACCTTGTTATTAATGACATCCAATGTCCATGATCAGGAAACCATGATCATCCATTAATCAACAAGCTAGTTTAACAAGAGGCTTACTAGGGACTCTTTTATGTTTACAAAACACACAAGTATTAATGTTTCCGGTTAATACAATTATAGCATGGGATGTAAACATTTATCATAAACATAAAGATATAATAATATCCACTTTATTATTGCCTCTTGGGCATATCTCCAACAAAAAAGTAGACCCCACAAAGTAAATGTGTTGATCTGACGGGGCGGCAAATATAATAATGTAACTCGACGTTTGTATTGTTGGCACAACCGCACAATCTTACACACTCATTACGAAAATGCACGATACGAAGTTGTTCCGCGCGGAACAATTATCCGGTCCATTGTTTGTTTGTGATCCGGATCTAAAGGACCCACCAACCTGCCACCTACTTTATTAGATTTTTTTTCAAATGTACTAGTAAATTGGAATCGGGCTCAACTTTCACACAAAAATGCATTTTTTTGCATATTTGACTTCGTCGCGGTGAACTCTTCAAAAAGTGTCTAATATTCAACATATGTAAATTTATTTCAAACTATTTCGTGACCTAGATCTATAAAGTTCTTTGATAAATATGCACTGGATCTGTAAAGTTCCAACACTCCACGCATGTAGTTGTGTAGTAAACTGTGCTAGATCTATAAAGTACCAACATCTTATATATACAGTCCTATGATAAATGGTGGTCTAGATTCCCTTTTTAGGTGGGACATACATGGGACCCATTGACTCGGATCTTAACCGATGCGGACAGTCAGGATAGTTGTTCCGCGTGGAATGCTTTTGTAAATCTCCGGATCGCACCCATTGGAGAGGTTCTGGCACAAAATACAAAGACCACCAAGGTCTTGGAAACCAAGACCCACACATGTGCCTTCTTGATCTAGAACACCAAGTCCAGCCGAACCACCAAAGGTTGATCTTCATAGCAAGTAGATGATTTCCGAGCTTAAAAAACTTACACCTTCACAGATTTAAAAGATTACAAGTGACATGTAGACCCTCCAAGAGTAACATGTGTTTTGCTTTCACCTAGATCTTGAACCATGTCTCGGAAGGGTAGTGTACATTCAATAGCTTACTCTAATGATCTGGGTGAAGATGAGGACCTTGAAGAAGATGATGTGTCTTTTGCTAGCGGAATGGGCTTTGGAACTCGGGCAATCAAGGATTTGGATTTGGGCTCAGAGAGATAGCAAAAGGGTGACCCTGTGGTGGAATCTCAATACCAACAATCTAAATGGAGGAAGACAATAAGGACAAACAAAGAGTCAAATCTAGAAGAATGGAAGGGAAAAACCACAAGCCTGGTGATTTTGTGGATGAATTAAGAAGGAAGAGCAGTAGAGTGAATATTGAAGGCGAGATGATGGAAAAGGTCATGGATATGGCTAAGAAAAGGAACTTGGAGTCCTACTCAAGTATAACTACGGTTCTCTCTTCTTATTTTGAAACTTTCAATTTTGTTGCTTCTAGTATTGGTATCTCTTTGGAAAAAATATTGAAAAGACTAATAATATTATTAGAGCTATTAAAATCTTGGAGGAAGCTAGATTTAATATGTTTGTAGCTGGTGTTGAATGCGGGATATAAACTGGATAAATTTGATCCTAAGTCCATTCGTGCTCTTAGCTTCCCGTATTAGAGGCTTAGCTTCCCTAGGGAGATTTAATGGACACATAATTTCAATTATTACTAGTAAGGATAGAGGAAGAGGAAGGGGTAGAGTTAGAGGCAGAGGCAAAGTTAATGTTCCTGCTCTTAACATTTAGGTAGAAACCCTGATCTATTTTATATGGATGGATTTTTTGGAATTTGATGTTGGCGATATGCCCTAGGGGCAAATAATAAAGATGTTTTTATTATCATATCTCATATGTTCATAATAAGTTTAATGCCATGCTATAACTATATTAATCAGAAACATTAGTACATGTGTGGTATGTAAACAAACCAAGTCCATAGAAACCTCTAGTCAACTAGCTCATTGGTCAACCGATGATCAAGGCATTTATGTCAATTTACAATTGGGTCATGACATTAGGTTAATGGTGTGATGGACTAATGCATATAAAATGCATACATGAACTTTATAGTTTATTGATACACATGCCCACATATTTGTATCATATTAGTAATTATTACCAATGTTCTTAATAGTTTCGGAGATTTTCTAAACAATCCTCTCTCCTCTGGTTCTAACTCTGTCTGGAAGAATATACCTTATGTTAATATTTTTGACATTACAGGAGCTACGGGACTCCAAAAAGGGAAAGATCAGTGACCACGGTTCACAAATTTCGAGACGCATCAAGAAGGACAAAGAAGGACCAAAGGAGATTAATGGGATGGGAACTAGTAAAGGTGGCATGGTCTCCTATACTAGACGCGCCACATGTGCTCTTCTCCCCCCCCTCGGTCGTCTGATTCGCCTCAATCTTTCGCCCACATACGTGTTTTGACCTAAAACCTCTATATATACCCTCTATTGGCCGTCCTCGACACATGCGGAGGCGAATATCGAAAACACCAAAACATAGAGTCTGCAGGCCGCCGCTGGAGGAAGATTGGAGGGGGGCCATGGCCAGAATCGCCTCTGGATGCCTCTCCTCCTTCACCAACATCTCCTCATCACTCTCCATGATGAGAGGGGAGTAGTCCACCCCCTGGACTATGGGTTCGTGGTGCTAACTTGATCTAATATCTCTATGTATGATCATTATGGAATTCCATATGATGTGCCTTGCATGATTGTGGATCTATCTATGTAATTCCTATGGTGGATATTTTGGTATGATATAATACTTGTTATGCATTTATCATTGTGTTGGATCTTTTATGGCTTGTAATACTTTGGAAATATTCTATGATGCATGTAATGGTTTGATCTATGCAAAAATGCCTTGTTTACCTATGTCATGAGGTGTTTGGCACCACCAAGTGGAGGTAGATGAGAGAGATGTGGTAATACGTACAACAAATAAATCGTTGCATTAATGTTTGGAGTGTTTTCCATTAAGAACTATAATGTATGTACGTAATGGGTGGCCGAGTGACAGCGACATATGTATTGAGAGACACAATGCAACCAAACATCCTTTATCTAGGGTGAAAAGGGAGAATTATGATGTGTGGTGTGACAACAACCAACGCTAGCCTTATTACAAGGGTGACCTAGCAGCACAAATGAGTATTTCTTTCAACTTTGTGTTTTACGACATGTAGCCGCCATAAAGTTACCATTGAAACATGACGATTATGTACTTTTATTATCTATAACATGATCATCACCATAGATGGAGAGAGAGTATTGAGTGAATCCGTGTCCATTGTTCCCATAAGAGAAAACCTTTGTATTGTCCACTTATGTTGAAGAGGATTGGGACACTTTACATTACTATTTTGTTGCACTTTACTTCCTTGTATTAAATCAACCTCCATTGTTTTTTAAATTGTTTAGTGCATAAATAGCTACAACTTGTGACACTTTAGTTGTAGAGAATAAATAGATTTTCATTCTTGCTCTTGTGGATCGATATCCTACTTCACATTGAGAGATACTACAGTGATCACTTGATCTTGAGGGTTATCAAGCACTTTTCTAGCGTCGTTTCCGGGGAACGTAGCGCTTAGGATTTTATTCTTGTGTGCACTAGATATTAGATTTACTTTTAGTTTTACATCTAGCTTTAATTTCAATTTGTTTTATATCTTGCAATCATCTAGGCTTGGGGAGATTACTTCTTTAACCTGTTTGGATGTGAGTTTTTCTTTAGTTTACTTTTAGTTTAGTACTTACTTTCCTTATATCAAAAACACATAAACATAGTATTACTATGGATGATATGGATGAACTTTCAGATGAGCCATATAGATTATTAAAAGAAGTTCATTATATCTTTTCTCAAGAAAGATCACATATGAAAGAATTTATTGACTATTTAAATAAGATTGCTAAACAACTATGTGAGTTACATAATGTGTCCTATTGCACAAAACAAAATGATAAACATATCTAGCAATAACTTTATGATTGCCTCATATAATGAGAATAATTATGGTGATTTTGACATGAGACTAGTTGATCAATTTATTACCTTCAAGGGAGCTCATGAGGTGGATTCCCTTATTAATAAAAAGTATGAATCTTGTGCTGTAGATTTTCTGATAATGCCTATGTCATTGATCATGTTAAAGATATTATTGTTTCCGTGGAAAGAACTAATATTTTGCTGGAAGAAGATAACAAAAGCCTAAGCTTGGGGATGCCCATGCACCCCAAAGAAGAGGATAAGAATGAAGAAGAAGAAGATATGGTCCAACATGAGCTTGGAGAATAGTATTTTCCACCTTCACTAGCAACATATGATAGTAACTCTGAAACTAAAAACTCTATTATCATGAATGCGTCTATTAATGAAATATTTGTTATAGTGATGAATCAGATGATGATATTACCATGGATGATATTGTTTATTCAAGTAACGACTTTGATGAATGTGAGGAGTGTGTTTTAAATATGTTATATGATAATGCTTTAGATTATGGTCCTTTGCTTATTGATAATCCTCCACATACAATAGTTGTTACTAATTCATTGGAACATAAAAATGATATACATGTTGTTCATGATGATACTTTTATTAGTAAGAGTCCTATATTTTTATTTCTCCTAGTCTCACTATAGAGGACAAATATGCTTATGTTGAAAAATACTAGTGTGGTTTGCAACTATCTTTAGTTACAAATAATTGTTGCAGCCATGATGTTAAACTTGATAGTAACTCTAGCAACTATTTTGAAATAGGAAAGCATAATAATCAATACCATGGTAATAATAATGATCCTCACTATATAACAAACTTTGCAAAATTGCATGCTTTAAATGGTTATATTGTTAAGTTTACTTCTAGTACTTGTCACTATTATGAAATAGGATATTATAAGAGCCCTATTTATGCTTATAATAATTATAAGTTGCAATTACCTTCTGTTATTATGCATTGGTATGCCTATAATTGGTGTGATCTACTCATATATAAAATTCTAATGTATACAAAGAAAGTTAGACTTTGTTGTTATTGTTTTCATGACCTGTGTTGCTCCCTACCATGTTTCAACTAGATTTGATTATTATTTTGATTGATTTTAGAACACCATGGGACCCTGGTATTGTGTATGGAACACTTCAAGGTACAAGCTACCACATGATCTCCGCCTATCTTAAAACAAGTAAGAAAATCCTGGCTATATGGCTATAAAGAAAGCGTTTTTCAGGAGGCAACCCGGTTATTTATTTTTATACACTCTCACTGTAGTGTAAAAGAGTCTCTTTTTAATTTATTCTCTGAAGTTTTTAATAAAGTACCAAGTTGGACCCATTTGGATGACATAAAGTTGATAAAACATATGGAGTAGAAAATTCCTGCACCAACATAGTTTAGTAAAAAAATTCTATGATTTTTTGTAACTCTGATTCTGGTCATATTTAAACTAAAGTTACAACTATTCAGCATTTATATGAAAAAAAATGGATAAAATTCCTGACATGTTTAAGTGGTATAAATAAATATGTTTTTCTACTACTAAAAATCTGGACAGATTCTACCTTGTATTGTTTAAGCCATTCTTTTGAGTCTCAAAATGATTTGCCATGAGTATTTTGAAATGATAAGAATGTATACATCATGATATACTTGATTTACACTTAAAAATATATTTTTTAGGATTATATGTCAGCTAGCAACATACCTTTTTACCACTAATGTCACCCCATAGAAAAGAAATGGGAGAAAGTTTTGTGTTGAAGTTTTTTGACAGGGAATGGAGGAACACCACACCAAGAGCTATCCAAGAATGGTGAAAACCTCACTGGACCTATTAAAATCTTAGTTTGCAACCCTCTAAACTTTTTTTTGAGCAACATGAAATGATCATAAAAACTTGGAGCATTTTTCTCTATTTTTATATTTAGCTTTGCATGTTATCCTTTGGAATAAATAAGACCACCATGATAGATGTTTTAAAGGGACAAAAGGGAGTAACAAGCTATGCATGTTATTGCTTCTAGTTATATTGTTCATATGATTTATGGAGTAATAACTGACAAGTGTTTTATCTAGTTCTAGTTCTTATTTTTAATATAAATGGATAGTATAATGTTTATATTGTCTATTAAAAATGATCTAGTACTATGCACGCTTTTTCATGCGTGTAGAAGGTCAAACTGTTACTATTTCTAGCTCCACCATATTGAAACACCCTCCTTTAGAAAAACAAACTTAGTTCTCATACAAGGGACAACATACACAAATAGCTCATGCTATATCCCAAAGCACACTATCATCTGTGTCATATTTAGCTTCAAAAGAATATCAATTATGGGTATGGGTGACACAAAGAAGTTAGTTGTGGGGCGACCACAAACTCATAAGGCATAAGAGTACCCCTTACAAGTAGAACAAGAATTATGCATACAATAAAAGATGAGGGAAAAATCCCTCCAAGCAGGAGTACCAATGCTAAGATGAGGACAAAAACCCTCCATTGATGATATGAACAAAGTGAGAGAGTGAGTATGCAGGAAGCTATGCCTCCCTATAAAAATCAAACAAATACGAAAGGGCAAAAGGAAAAAGGTGAAAAACGAAAAAAAGTGAAAAAGAAAAAAGAGAAAAATAGGTGATAGAAGAAGCAAAAAGTGCGAAAAACAAGAGTACCAAAAAGAACCAGGTAATGAGGGGCAATGGAATCAAACATAATGATAAACTATGATTTAACTATAAACATAAGGGAGAGCGTTTGGAATCTAGATGTGTCTTGCATATATTCCATGCTTACCAACATTATGCATTTATCCTTATATTTCCTTTATTCTAACCATAGGACCGTCCAGATATATGCATACATACTTTTTTGTGCAAAGCATTATAAACATTGTCCATGGTACATTATTCATTTGTTTTAGTCATTATACATTTTGCTAGACATGTATGGATATTATGAGAAGTATCACATTATGATATGCTTGTTTATTGTTACTTTTTAATGTATGGACCACTTAACTATTTGTGATACTTGCTAGCTAAGGAGCAACAAACTCCAATAGGTTAACCTTGGGGATGTTGATACATGTAAAATACATACATGAAATTTGTAGTTTATTGACACATATTCCCACATATTTGCATCATATTAGTAGTTATTACCCATGTTCTTAATGACTTAGGGGATTTTCTAAACAATCCCCTCTCCTCTGGTTGTAACTTTATCTGGCAGAATATGACATTACAGGAGCTACAAGACTCCAAAAACGACAAGGTTAGAGGCCACGGTTCACAAATTTCGAGACACATACAGCAGACCAAAGAAGGACCAAAGGAGCTTCATGGGATGGGAACTAGGCAAGGTGGCATGGCCTCCTATATTGGGTGCGTCACCTGTGCTCTTTCCCTCGGTCGTCTGATTCACATCAATCTTTTGCCCACGGACGTGTTTTGACCTAAAAACCTCTCTCTATATATACCCCTATCAGCCATCCTCGACACATACGGAGGCGAATATCGAAAACACCAAAACAAAGAGTTTGCTGGCTGTCGCCGAAGGAAGATGGGAGGGGGAACCGCTGCCAGAATCGCCTCTGGCCGCCTCTCCTCCTTCACCGACGCCTCCTCATCACTCTCCATGATGAGAGGGGAGTAGTCCACCCCATGGACTATGGGTTTTGGTGGTAACTTGATCTAATCTCTCTATGTATGATCATTGTTGAAGTCCATAGGATGTGCCTTGCATGATTGTGGATCTATCTATGTAATTCTTATGGTGGATATTGTGGTATGAGATAATACTTGTTATACATTTACCGTTGTGTTGGATATTTTATGGCTTGTCATACTTTGGAAATATTCTATGATGCATGTAATGGTTTGATCTATGCAAAATGCCTTGTTTACCTATGTCATGAGGTGTTTGACACCACCAAGTGGAGGTAGATGAGAGAGATGTGGTAATACACACAACAAATAAATCATTGCATTAGTGTTTGGAGTGTTTTCTATTAAGAAGTATGATGTATGTAGGTAATGGGTGGCCAAGTGACAATGACATATGTATTGAGTGACACAATGCAGCCAAACATCCTTTATCTAGCTAGGGGTAAAAAGGGAGAAGTATGATGTGTGGTGTGACAACAACCAATGTTAGCCTTATTACAAGGGTGACCTAGCAGTACAAATGACTATTTCTTTCAACTATGTGTTTTAGGACATGTAGCCTCTATGAAGTTACCATTGAAACATGACAATTGTATGTACTTTTATTATATATAACATGGTCATCACCATAGATGGAGAGAGAGTATTGAGTGAACCAGTGAACTCATGTCCATTGTTCCCATAAGAGAAAACCTTTGTCTTGTACTCTTGTGTTGAACAGGATTGGGACACTTTACATTACTATTCCATTGCACTTTACTTCCTTGTATTAAATGAACCTCCATTGGTTTTTAAATTGTTTAGTGCATAAACATCTAAAACTTGTGACACTTTAGTTGTAGAGAATAAGTAGTTTTTTCTTCTTGCTCCTGTCGATCGATACCCTACTTCCACATTGAGAGGTACTTAAGTGATCCCCTGCTCTTGGGGGTTATCATGGACACACATCCAACTTAAAGTATTGCAATGATATTCGGTCACAAAGTTCAACATTATGAAAACTAGAGAAACATAGTAACCCAATCCTTTGATCGTGATATCATATCGAAGAATCACTATTACCGGAGGCTGTCTTGACTGCATCAACTGTCACACCGTAAGATGTTGATCATATAGGTGTCTATTTGGTATTCCGAAGGGATAGGTTGAGGTGTATGCATTGACACCGGGACTTTCCCATCTGCGTGACAGATAGATACTCTAGGCCCACTTAATGAGATTACATCTATGAAGCTTGCAAGCATTTGACTAGGTCACGAGAATGTAATATCACGGGAACAAATAAATGTGTTTGTCGGTAATAAGATCAAACTAGGTATAGAGATACCGAAGATCATATCTTGGACAAACTTAGTATCATGAAGCAAAGGGAATGAGACTCGACATTTAATGTTCAAGTCATCAAGTTAATTCGTGGAATGCAATTGGGCCATCATGGGTTCCCAGATCCTGTTGTTGATCATTGATCGGAGAGTTGTCTCAATTATGTCTGTGCATTCCTAAACCGTAGGGTGGACCGCTTAAGGGTAGATGATGCTTAGGATTTGATTCGAGATCATTGGAGAAAAGAGAGGGAACTCCAGAATTGTTCTAGAGAGAGACCGGAAAGGTTCCGGAGTCAATGAAGTGTTCGAAGACTCGAATTTTGTATTTTAGTATTTAATTCAATGAATTATATATATTAAAATATAGGCCAAGCCCTAATAGGACACCATGTGGCAGCCCACTAGGGACACCCACACCCTAGGTGGTCGGTGGCCCAAGGAGGGGTGGCGACTGCCCTAGGGTGGGCCCCATCCTAGGTGGCGGCTGCCCTTGGTGGAGCTTCCCCTCCCCCTTGTCCTATATAAGGAGGGGATCCTCCTCCCCTCAATCACCGCATTGGCTTTTGCATCTCTCCCTCATGCATGGTTCCGTAATATTGGAACATGAATACATGATGAGAGTTCTCCACCATTCGTACGTCGTCGTGCTACTAGATCTTTGGTTTGGATCTTCTTTAGCTGCTTCACTGGACCGGAGTCTATGGATATTGTCTACACCCGATGCATGTAGACCTGTGGAGGTGCTACCAGTTCTGGCACGCATCGCTTGTATGTCTGCATGACCTTGATGTCGGCGTTGTCATATGAATACATCATCAACGTTCATCGGAACGTAATGTTTTCAGGCTTCAAGGGTATGAACACTGAATCCCTCAGTTATCTTACATCTGTATATATAGAATAGATCTTGGCTATATCATTGTTGTTAGGAAAATTTTGTTTTCTTCTACGGAATCCTATAGTGGTATCAGAGTCGATCTATGCGTAGATGTGTTGGTACGGTTAGAACACATAGTGATATGTGGGCATTGATTTTATAGTTGTTACCCTCCCACGTGTAATTGTTAATATCGTGATAATGTTTGACCGAGTTTACACGTACTCTTACATGAGACTGGTTCCACACCGAACATATGGCTTGTACCATATAAAGGTTGACGGGTGTTTGTCTCTTTTACATTAGTTGATATGGCATTTACAAAGGACGTCCTTAAAAGGGATTTAAAGCGACAACTAGTCAATTCATATTGTGGTTGAAAGTTCATAGGTAAGAAACGATTCTTTTGTAAAAACCATAATAGCCACGCTAAACTTGCAAAAGATAAAATAGAGACGTCTAACTTTATTTTACAGGGCATGTGATATGATACGGTCATGGTAAGTATTTATAAAATGATAAGCCACCTGCATGGAGGCACCGTGGACCTGGTATCGTGCCAGGAGCGCTCGATGGAGATCAAGGCATAGGGACCATATCATGTGACATTACATATGATGTTAAATTCTTTTGACATCTTATGTTGTTTTGTATTAGACATACGCTGGTAGCATTATAAGATGATCCGTCAATTCAATTCCATAAACGTGTTCTCTCTTAGTATGCACCACTAAGAAAGTTATTTTTTGTGAAGCACGCCATCACGATCGGGTGTTAGAAATATCAGCGTTTGCATACGATGGGTGTAAGCCATGTTGCATAGTAAAATACCGAGGTTAACAATTGTGAGCCTAACATGTACAGACATGGTTTCAGAACATAAGTGACTGAAAGGTTAAGCATGAGTCACATAGTTGATGTGATTGACATTTTGATGTCTAACTTTGAAGCTATGCCATTGGCTATGATGATTGGAGGTGGTATAGTTAATTAGGATCGTATAATCACTAAACAACAATGAGAGATGTTCGTTTAAGTGGGAGTTCATTAGTAATATAAACCATTATCATAAAATAAATAATCTATGTGAATTTGCATAGTTTTGTTGTAGTTGGCATCTTTTAGAATACCTTGTGCTTAGTTGTAATTGAGATATAAAATTTTAGATACTTACTTTACATACTAGTACCATATTGTTTGAGTATCAAATTAAAAGAGAAAAGTCCTAAATAAAACTTTCAAATAAACCTCACTTACTTCATAAGGTTTAATAAGGTGTATTAATCCTAGAATAACTAATTCTAAAGTTAGCATCTAAAAGATCATGCTTGACTCTATGATACTCGATATTGGAAAGAAAGTTTTCAGTATCAAGATTATCAGGGAGCTAAAAGATTCGCTTCAGAAATCACCTTGTGTAAAAGATATTCTGGTATCTGAAACACCGTCTAATTGCAATATGATAAAATATAATTTGCTCAGAAACATATTCTCGTATGGGATGAGCATTTGCGAATGATGGTGACGCTAGGCGTACCTGTCACCCAATAGGTTTCAGAACTAAAGTTATACAAACGCTCGTCCTTATGAACAATAGTAGTTTCATCATGAAAGTTGCCATGATAGGATGGATAAGAGGTATAAATAAAATGTTTACTATACTAAAGGATCACTAAAAGTAGAATCTGGAGGAACACGAATCATGTGATGATGGTGATCCACTTCAAAGTGTAAGTTTACGGGTATTAGTGTTTGACTAACACACATGGACCAAGTACCATGTGATTGGTGCCACTATTGATATTGGATGATTCTACTGAAAGAGGGGAAAGCGATGAAAGAGAATCCACAAATGTAATTGACAGAATATAAAAGACTGGAATTATCCAGCTCAGGTATATAGAAGATATACATGTTATGAATATATTCTTTGTTTGTTAAAACAATGTAATTCTTTGGTATTAGATGCTGGGTTGGTTGGTACGAAGTGTCATACAAAGCGACTCAATATAAGAAATATAATGGTACAAATAACTAGCAAGAGAATATGATGATGATGTTCATTGGTAAACAAATAAAATGTTATTATGTTTGTCATCTACATCAAAAAACCAAACCGTCAAGATTTATTCCGATAATTGTTATTTGGTTCCAGTATTGTGAGAACAAGTTGTTGTTCAAATGATTAATGTATTCCATAGATGATGGATGAACCATTATAAATTTTGTTGGTAAAATAACATTCATAAAATTAAATGCTAAAAACATCGCAAGGCAAAATTATTGGAATTTCATTTTGAGTGTGACATCATCGTTGAAGTTATATATTGGAAAAAAGACATGAAAAAACTTTGGAGTCAAATTGTTTTCGAATGAATTGATGCTTGTAAGACTTTCGAATAACTCTCCGAATAACTCTCCACCAGAATGAACGAACCTTAGGGGCATGAAAACTTTCATAGTTTTTATAGCATGTATTTACCTCGATGCCAAAACCAGAAGCTTGATTGGCCAAGTGGTTTTCCACCAATAGGGCGGTATGCTGATCTTACAGAGAACATATTGTTCACCTCTTGCGTTCAGGCCTAGCTATCCTCCCCCTCTCCCTAGGGCTATCTGACTGATAGTTCTTCGACCAGTTTCACTAAAATTAGCTTCTAGTTTATCCTCTTGCCAGGACATCGTCTCCTCATCTATCAACTCCTCCATCATAGTTATTTGTGCTTCTGCCCATTTAACTAGTGGACATCCATTCATATTTGCTCTGATCCACAGATCCTCAAAAGCTCGAACAACAGATCTGTCTCCCACTTTCTTAACCAGACCTTTCTTCAGGGTTTCACGTCCATGTAAGACCGCCTTCCAAACATGCGACGAGTTCCTCTTTTGCCTAGCCGACACAAACTCATAATCATGGTAATATTTACGCTTCAAAACCCTTTGCATATAACGAGTCAGGTCTCGTCATTAACCTCCACCCATGTTTAGCTAACATAGCTTGATTAAAGAGCTGGAAGTCCCAAAAACCCACGCCCCCGATGGATTTTGCTACTGTAATATCGGCCCACTTTTTCGGGTGGGATTTTCCTCTTCACTTAGTCACCTCCCCACCAAAACCTTGCAACAATGTTTGTAATCCTCTTGCACATCTTTTTGGAAAGGCGAAAGCAACTCATAGAGTATCGTATTATTGGTAGGATTTGTAGTTGAAATTCACTACTTAGTAGAACTAAGATATTGGTAGGATTTCGATTGCGTCCCTTAAAACATGAACAACCAAAAATGTCGACATTCCACGGTATCGAAAGAGGAGGATCTCTCACAGCTCCGGTTGGCAGTTTGCCCCGGCTTGGACGCGAACAAAGTGAGCAGTACACATTTATCGCAGCTTGGTCACGTGAGAAGTCATGTGCGAGCCGCATGAACTACCGTGCACCGTCCGGGATGCCCGCCGCGGCGGCCGCACGCATCACCTGCTCCGTAGCATCGTCAACTCCCCCCAACCTCTCATTAGCCCCCGGATTATCGCAAATTAATGTCCAAAATGTCCCTCAGAACATGGCAGTGGCCACATGACACTGCCTGTGGCAGTCTGTAACCTCTGTTTCTGGGTCGCTTCCTAGCCAAGTCAACCCCAAGCTACTCAATACAATATGTCCCCTAATAATCCTATGAAGCCGACAAAGGAAAACAATGCAACCGAAGTATGCATTCCATGGGATGATTATAAGATTGGGAATCCAAGTGATCCAATCTGGTCCAGGTATTCTTCTAGATCTGACACATTCTGGTCAGAGGTCCATGCACTGTACTGTAGTACTACTAGAACTGAGGAGAGGAGCTAGCACCGTCCTGGTGAACAGAGCAGTTCTTGGTTGGACACTACTGACTGACGAGCAGGAGGGCTGAAGAAATTTCTATGTTCAGGTCAGTAGCCAAATCGCCCTATCATCTACTAGTCACTAGCATGTGAAGTTACATCGCTATTGGCACGCACTTCTGAAGAATTTTTATTTAGCTGCACCGTTGTTGATTATCGGCTTGCGGTCTTGCAGCAATGGCGCTGACCACTTTGCAGTTCGTGGGCGCGATCTTGCTGCCACTGCTTGCCGTGGCTGCGTCGTTTGATCCGTTCCACCGGAATGGGCAAGGCATGAGCTTCGGCGGCGGCGGGCAGCAGGGACCCTTCAGCCAGCACGCGCCCCAGCACGAGTACGTGCGCTTCGCCGACGTCAAGCGGCAGTGCCGGTCCGTGCTCGCCTCCGCCTCCGACCTCAACTTCGACGCCAACCGCGCCACCGCCCTCATGCCGGAGCTGTCCTTCGTCAAGGGCGACTGGGAGCAGGACGACGCCGACGGCGCGCCGCTGATGCCGTTCGACGGGACCGACGTGCCGGACGGCGGCGCGGCGTCGGACGGCGGCGAGGCGTCGAACCCGATGCGGCTCGCCACGTTCATGCTCACGCACGTCGACGTGGCGCTCCGCGGGAGGACGGCGCTCAACGTCAGCGGCGTCCTCGGCGTCGCCGTCTCCCGCAACGGCACCGGCCCGGAGATGGGGCCCTACGTGTCGCCCGAGTTCAAGGTGTGGCCCGGGACCACCGAGATGAAGGTACTCTTCGAGGGCGTGTACACCGAGACCGGCGACGGCGAGGCCGTGCTGTGCATGGTCGGGGAGGCCGTGCTCCCGCGCCGCGACGGCGACGCCGTTGACCCGTGGGACTGGGCCAAGAAAACCGACCGCAACAACTTCCAGCCGCCCATCACCACCGACAACAACATCCTGCTCGTCATCCGCTACCCCACCACGCTGAAGCTCACGACGCGCGCCGTGCGCGGCGAGCTCACCAGCACCAACGGCAAGTCGCACGCGGCCTACTTCGGCGCCGTCACGGTGCTGTCGCAGCTCGGCGCCTACTCCAACTACAAGTTCGGGTCGGAGGAGCTCGTCGGCACGGCGTGCAGCCCGCTCCCGTACCGCGACGACGTCCTCGGCGACGGCGAGTATTACAGAGGCGGCTCGCTGTGCGGTATCCTGGACCTGTTCACGTCGGAGGACGAGTTCGCCGTCGCGCCCAACTGGAAGTGCAACTCTACGGACTCAATCTGCCGGCGTCTCGGCCCGTTCGAGACCGACAAGTCGGTCGACGCCACGGACGGCGGCTTCAAGGGCGTCGGCATCCTCATGCAGGACATCAGATGCGATCCGAGCGCCGGTCCGGGCGAAAAGACGGCGAGGGTGTCTGCTGTGTTCAGGGTCGCTCCGCCGTGGGAGCACCTGTATACGGCGGCGCAGCGGAGCGGGCTGAGCGGCATGACGCTGTCCGCCGAGGGCGTCTGGCGCGCGTCCACGGGGCAGCTCTGCATGGTGGGCTGCCTCGGCGTCGGCAACAAGGCGTGCCACTCGCGCGTGTGCCTGTACGTGCGCACTGGCTTTTCGGTCACACAGCGCAGCGTCGCAATAGGCCAGATCACCAGCATCGGCGGCGTCGCACACTCACCGTTAACGTTCAGACGGGCGGTGCACCCGTCGGAGCTGTGGAACCGGTTCGGTGTCTCGGGCGGCGCGCCGCTCACCATGACGTACAACTACACCAAGGTCAAGCAGGCCGGTGAGTTCCTCACGCGCAGCGAGCCGTTCAATTTCGGCACCGCCATTGCCAAGTCTCTGCTGAGCTATCCGCGACTTGCGGGTGACGACCTGTCCAGCCTCGCCGACGAGCTCACGCTCCACGTGCCGGCCGTACCGGACCCGTTTCCCCGCGAACGCTTCGAACGGCCTTTCCTTCAGCTGGAGGTGCTCTCGCTCGGCCAACTCGTCGGCCGGAAAGTTCCGGCGTTTCCAGGAATTCCAGTCGCGGAAGAGGGACGTGACAAAGGACGCCCCTCGTCGGAATCACAAACAGAGACAAATACAACGGCGGAGACGACGAGGTCTATCCTGAACGTGTCAGCGGAGCTCACGCTCTCCGGGGATCCCTACGTAAATGTGTCGACGCTGTCCCTGGAAGGCGTGTACAACCCGGTAGACGGCCGGATGTACCTGATCGGGTGCCGGAGCATCGACGCGCCGTGGGGAGACTTCTCGGCGATGGGAGCACTGGAGGACGGCATGGACTGCTCGATCGAGGTGAGGGTGGACTACCCGCCGACGACGGCGCAGTGGCTGATCAACCCCACCGCCAAGGTGCACATCGCCAGCACGCGCGACGCCGGCGACCCGCTGGGCTTCGACGCGATTGCGCTCCAGACGCTGCCGATCATGTACCGGCAGCAGCGGCAGGACATCCTGTCCCGGCGTAGCGTGGAGGGGATCCTCCGCCTGGCGACGCTGGTGGCGGCCATCGGCGCCGAGTTCTCCCAGCTGATGTACATCAAGGCGAACACGGACGTGATGCCGTACGTGTCCCTAGTGATGCTTGGCGTGCAGGCGCTCGGGTACAGCATGCCGCTCATCACCGGCGCCGAGGCTCTGTTTGCCCGGATCGCCGCCGCGGGCGTCAACGCGCCGCCGTCGTACGTGGTGGACAAGAGCCAGCTGTACTGGACCATTGACTGCGTGGTCAAGATCCTCGTCCTGGCCGCCTTCCTGCTCACGCTCCGGCTGGCGCAGAAGGTGGTGCGGTCGCGGATCCGGATGCTCACGCGCTCGCCGCTGGAGCCAGGCCGCGTGCCCAGCGAGCGCAAGGTGATCCTCTACAGCTTCGGCCCGCACCTGCTGGGGTTCATGGTGATCCTGGCGGCGCGGTACGTGAGCGCCATCGGCCGGCCGCTGCAGCAGGAGGACTCGTACATGGACGCGAGCGGCAGGTCGCACGCGCTCCGGCAGTGGGCGGTGACGCTGGAGGAGTACGTGGGGCTCGCCCAGGACTTCTTCCTGCTGCCGCAGGTGGTGGCCAACGTGCTGTGGAGGATCAACTGCAGGCCGCTGAAGAAGAGCTACTACGTGAGCTTGACGGTGGTGCGGCTGCTGCCGCACCTCTACGACTACGTCAGGGCGGCGCCGGCGATCAACCCGTACTTTGCGGAGGAGTACGAGTTCGTCAACACCAGCCTCGACTTCTACTCGGCGTTCGGCGACGTGGCGATCCCGCTGCTGGCGGTGGCGCTCGCCGCCGCGGTGTACGTGCAGCAGCGATGGAACTACAAGATCATCAGCAGGACCGTCAAGACGCAGCAAAAGAAGCTGCAGCACCTGGGCTCCAGGGTGTACGAGCGGCTGCCGTCCATGTCGTCGGGGAACTTCGAAGCCGAGCTCGTCGCCGGGGTCAACGAGGCCGCGGTCGGGCCACGCCGGGACGCCAGCCTCACCTAATCGATCGTGTCGCTAGTTCTCTTATTTTGATCACGTAGGTAATCTTTCTTCTTCTCGCTGTCAACCAAATGTGCTTCCAAAAGTTCAATAAAGTTTCATACATATTTGAGCTTTTATTTTCGTTCACACTGTCATGACAATCACTACCTCAAGTTCTTAAATAGAAGGCATTAAAAAGTGCCTCCAAAAGTAGTCAAATTGCCTTAAAATTATTTTTTAAGGCAAAACAAAAATGCCAACTGCGCTAGGGTCGTTAAATGTATTTAGAGACATGCCTAAAAACTGTCTTGTAAAATAGTTTTGTAAGCATATTTGCTAATGCCTCCTATTATTTTGCAAGGCATGTCTAAAAAATGCATTGTAAACTAGTTTTGTAGGCACATTTGCTAATGCCTCCTATTATTTTGCAAGGCATGTCTACAAAGTGCCTTATAAAATAGTTTTGTATGCAGTATATATAATGCCTCCTATTATTTTGCAAGGCATGTCTACAAAGTGCCTTGCAAAGTAGTTTTGTAGGCACTATATATAATGTCTTCTTTTATTATGCAAGGTATGTCCAAAAGTGCCTTGTAAAGTTAGTTTTAGAGGCAATATATATAATACCTCCTTTTATTATACAAGGCATGTCCAAAAGTGCATTGTAAAGTAGTTTTGTAGGCACTATATATAATGCCTCTTTTTGTTATGCAAGGAATATCCAAAAGTGACTTGTAAAGTAGTTTTGTAGACACATTTGCTAATGCCTCCTCTTATTTTGCAAGGCATATCCAAAAATGCCTTGTAAAGTTAGTTTTAGAGGCACTATATATAATGTCTCCTTTTATTGTACAAGGCATGTCCAAAAGTGTCTTATAAAGTAGTTTTGTAGGCACTATATATAATGCCTCCATTTACCTTTTACAACAAATGCAAAAGTGCCTTGTAAAGTGAGGTTTAGAGGTAGTATTTTTATTCTGCAATGCACTATTAATAATATTAATTTATCACATCCAAATGGTACATTAATTTACCACATCCAAATATAAGAATCTTTAATTTAAACCAACATTCAGTATCAAATAACATTCTCCTGTAGAAGCAACAGTCAGGTTTTCAGTATTAAATAACATTCACAATCAACATTCAGATCAACAATCTGGTTTTCACACTCCTATGATTCAAGAAGTTTCATAGTCTGTCTCCTCTTCCTTGTGCTTATTCCAACCTGAGAATCTAGAACTTGTGAATCCTCTGGAACTTGTGAACCCTTCTTGTTCTTCGATTTTGATACTGATCTTGATGGAACAGGATGTGCCTGTTTGAAAGCAATTCTTTATGTTAAGTAGTCCAGCATTATGTTCTTCAATTTGATACTTATCTTGATGGAACAAGACGTACCTGCTTGACAGCAATTGGAGAATACTTCCCTACAACTTTCCAGTCTTTGTCAAGTTTGTGGACAAATTCAACATTATTCATGTCAATTTCATCAGAGTTAACAACCTACAAGTGTGTTCTTCAATATCAGTAGCAGGAACTATAGCACAAAAAATTATAACTATAGCACAAGAATTTATAGAGTTAATAATTTAATTCAAATAATATGAAGTATATCAGCTAAATAACTTACATTTTTCTCAGGCCATGGGATGCAATGTGATTGAGCATGCCCCATGTGGGTCACTCTTCCCTTTGCTTGTGGCAATATGGTGTGACTACACATGACTATGTTCACCATAACTTCAACAAATTCATCTTCAACTTTTTGAATGGTGCCTAATCCTGCCATAGTATTTGTTTTAGGTGTTGTCAGTCCCACTTTCATCCTAGTTTTGATGACAAAATCTTTCTTGTTCTTGATAGTGTTATTCGTCTTGTTTCTTTTCTTATTTTCCTCTGACTTTTCAACCTTCACTTTGTGAATATCATCTACTATTAAATGTTGAGAACCATATGCACACATGTATCAAAATGGACAAAGTTGGTTACCTAGATACATTCAGCTGCTTGGTTTTAAGGATGCCTTGAGGTCCTTGTTTTTCAGGTGAATAAGATTCCTTGAGGTGCTTGGTTTTTATTGTGTTGTTACCTTCAGCAACTTCAGCAGCCTTTGATTTGGATTGCTTGCTTCCTAACAGATCTTTCTCATATTTCTGTTCACCCCCTTCCTTTGCTTGCTGTACTGTTTGCTCTTCATGCAATGTGTGGTTATTTTGAGAAGCTTGAAATAGGACCATCATCTGATTCATTTGATTCCTCTGCTGCATCATCTCATCTTCCATCTTTTCACTCTTTGAAATCAAATTATGCACAACCTATTTTAGTTCCTTGTTCTCTTTCTTACTTTCTTCAAGTTCAGCTAGTGCATATGCAAGCTACTCAGCTCCTTTTCCACCAACAACTAGCCCAAACCATGCCTTCTACTACTTTTTGGGAAGATTCTGGAATATAAATCAACTTCATGTATGTCCTCACCAACAAGTGCAGGATTCTCTTCAAAATTTGGCTTTATAGTATTCTGCAAACAAGATAATAATTTAGAAACATTTTATATGACAAGATAATCATTCAGATACAATAATAATTAGTTCTTCATTACTTACCATCTTTTCTGCAACAAAATCATTAAGGACGTGTTTGGTTCGGCATTTTTCCCCGGTATCCGATTACACTATGATCTGATTCCGATAATCTTGTTTGGTTGGCGTGGTCCGGAAATTGATACCGCGGAAACAGATTACATCCCAGTTAAAATTTGAGTCCGCCCAACCCCCTCTGTAAACAGATCTGGTTACCACTGATAGCAATAGCGTTGACCCGACCAGAGCCTCCACCTCTGCCTCTGATTCCCTTGATCTCTTCCGCCAATCTTTGTACAGGTACGGCCGACAACGGTGACCGTGGCGCCAGATATCTCCCCGCTCCACGGGAGGAGAAGTCGCTGGAAGAGCGCCGATGGCCGCCTGATCCCTTTCACTGACCGGCGTTTGTGGCTCCCGATCTCCCAATCTGAGTTCCTCTTGCAGCCAAGAATTAGCCATGGGAAGGAGCAGCCGCGACGTTGCATGAACGAGCACAAGCAGCCCTGAGTTAGAGGAGGCTGTTGATTCCTTCGGTGCTTGAGGTAGCGCTTATTTTCTGGCTCCTACATGGTTCTTTCACTTTGATACCATTACCGAGTCGAACCAAACAAAATTAGAAAAAGTCCCATTACACCGCAATCCCACTATAACTTGATTACCTTACCGTTTACATTGCCGTCGATGGAAACAAACACGTTCTAACTGGTAGTCCCTTAGTTGTTGTATGTGTCATACAGAATAATTCAGCTCTTCCTATTATTCTACCTTCTTTTATTTCCTGACAAATGTGTTTACAAACTGTCAAAACTTCTCTAGTATTAGTTGAGTTTGATTGTGCAAATAAGAACATATTAGAGACAACAACTTAATGCTTGATCTAGTACCACAGGAAAACTTCTAGAGCCTGTAGTATGAGTTGAATTTGCTTGTGCACTTCTCGTTGCTTTATTTTGCTTACTCAAAGCTTGTATGAAGTAGTATTCAGTATGATTACATATGCTTTCACCATCAATGCATAGGTAAATATTAGTCTCTACATCCTTACCATAGCTTTCCTAGTGCACCATGTTTAACATAACCATTCCCACTGTTTTGGTGGTATTCTATCTTTACAGCCATTTTCAATATTGGTTTGCAGTGACAATTTTTTGTTGAAGAAAGATTTCTTCAACACACATTTAAAGTCTTTCCATTTCTTACTAGCTGATTTCAGTACCCATGCCTTCAAAGTATCATCCAAAGCAAAAAATGTCTGTAAAATGTCATTATAACATTAATTAACTAGAATTTAACATGCAACTAGAAATAATGGACACCATGCCTATCAAATATGTCATTGCATACTTTACCTTCACTGTATTCTAGAGCTTTTTTTTTTCATGCTTTGGGACTTTACTCCAATTTGTATCTCCAAAGGATATCTCCTTTCCTTTGACCAAACTTGCTATGAAGTTAACAAGTTTGCATGATGTGTAACCACATGGCTGGCCCAGATGGTTTAACTCCATTGTAATTTTATTGCTTGGATCAAATTCCTTCCAAAATCCTTTCAACACAGTTGGTCCTCTCAGCCTCTTCTTATCTTCATCTAGCAGTTTTGTAGAAATTAGGTAAATTAAGAGATTACAAAAGCTATTGACTGTGTGCACACACCTTCTACAATCATGTCTGCATTATCTTCTTTATTTGTTTCGTTGTCGGAGCCAGCTATTGTTGTGTCATCAGTATCATATTCATCCTCCTCGTGATCAGTATCCTCATGAATTTCTTCATAAATTATGTTATTCTACATGAATAGCAAGTTATTATAACTAGATCAGTATCCTCCTAAATTACCTCTGCATTGTAATTCTACATATATAGCAAGTGATTAATAATTTACAGCACAGTGATGATACATTACCTCTGCATTGTTACGAAAGCCGCTACCATTCCTAATAAATCTTGGGAATACTTGTGTACTTGTATTTCCAGTATTCATATTTCCTTTCGGAACAATTCCTAATTCTTCCAACCTAATGTTCAGCTCATCCTGCCTTCTCTCCTGACTTTCCAATAAGCTGGTTCCTACAATTTTATTAAAAAAGCTCAACTAAGAAACAAATACATAATGTGCACACATACATGATCTAGTATTATCAGATTGCTTACATGAACTAGTATTATCTCTAATTGAAGGAGTCACAAAAAAAGCCAATCTTCATCAGCATGATCTAGCACATAATAGATTTGGATTGCTTGACTAGCTAGAATAAAAGGTTGACTGGACATTTGTTCATTTGAATGGCTAAAGTTGACTTGAGTCATTCCAAAACTATCATCTCTAATGCCAGTATGTTCAATCCAGTCACATTTGAACAATACCATATTCCCTTTATTTGAATAGTTCAGCTCTACAATTTCTTTGATTCTTCCATATTTTGCAACACCATTTGTTTCAGTGTACATAACCCCATTATATTGAGAGCTCTTTCCATGTGCATATGAGGATGTATGATAAACACATCCATAGACTGAGTAACTCTTGTACTTTTTAACCATCATATATGGCTTATGTGCTAGCAAGTGAACTTCTGGATGTACTTCAATTCCTTTGACAACTTGTGACTGTACATAGTCCACAAACTAGCTAAGGAAATTACTGTGATGTTCATTCTCCACCTCTCTGTTGCTTCTTCTTTCATTAGCAGATAGAACTAATTTGTGTTTCTCAGTATAGAATGCAATTAAAGGATAATTGTAGAGAATATGTTCTTGTGCTTGGGTCCAAGAAATGAAATCTAATTCTTCAACTTGATAGCTAGCAGACATAGGTATTCCAATGATGGTTAGATATTTAAATACCATATCTGAAGAAGTATCATTGCATTTAGGCACTCCATCGATTCTTCTTTCATAAACATGGACAAATGTTGAGAAAAATGATATAGTTTCATCAAAAATGTATCCTTCAGCAATAGAGCCTTCATGATGGCTTCTATTACGTATAGAACCTTTAACCTTGCCAATAAATCTTTGAGTTGACCACATGTTCCTAAACTAAACTGGACCAGCTATCCTAACTTCTGTTGCCAGGTGTATAACAAGATGCTCCATTATATCAAATAAAGAGGGATGTAATATCTTCTCTAGTTAGGACAATATTTCAGGTATCTCATCCTCCATCTTCTGAATCTATATTACATCAACAACTTTGGCACACACAACTTTGAAATATTTTCTTAGTCTGATCAATGGCCAAGAAACTTCTTCAGGCAATGTTCTACTTATAGCAAGAGGGAACAGATCTTCCATTCTTATGTGGCAGTCATGGGTTTTTAATGCCACTAGCCTATTATCTTCTAACCTCACTTTGAACTCTAAGTTTGAGGCATATCCTTCACGAAACCTAGCATATTTTATGAATTTGCGAAACATCTTCTTTTGAGCAGGGTTCATGTAGAATATTGGTCTAGGTCATTCATTTTTAGTTTGAGTTGCATCAACATGGAGTCCTTCTCTAATCTTCTGCCTCTTGAGATCAAGTCTTGAATTTACATTATCCTTTATCTTCTTATCTACATCTAGCAGTGTGTTAACAATGTTGTCAAAAACATTCTTCTCTATGTATATTGAATCCAAATTATTCCTAACAAGAAGATCTTCCCAATATTCTAATTGGAAAAAATGCTTCTCTTCTTGAAGGTTGTTTCAATAGTGTGTACTTCCTCCTTCTCCTCCTCTTCTTCCCCTTCAACTCTTCCCCTCTTCTTCTTCGAACTCCTCTTTTGTTTCTGTAGTTTTCCATATGATGTCTCTATGGACATTGTCATTTATGATATTTCATGGACTGTAGGTTGAATAGTACGTTCCCTAATTTCAACAGTCCCGTCAAATGACTTAGAATCAGACCTAAAGGCATGCTCAGGTGGTAAGAATCTTTTGTTACCTAAATAGCAGGCCTTGTGACCATGCTTCAACCTTCTGGAGCAAGTTCCTAATAGACAATGGGAGCATACAGCAATACTTTCACCACTTAATATGCCTCTTCCTAGCCAGTCACTAATAGTCCACAAGATAGCAGCATAAACTCTAAACTTCTTTCCAAATGTAGAATCCATAATAAGAACACCTTTATGCCATAACACTTGTAGTTCATCTATAACAAGCTACAAATAAACATCTATATCCTTCCCTGGAGCCTTTCTACCAGGTACAATAACTGATAAAATGAAGTTTGACTCTTTCATACAATCTGATGGTGCAATATTGTAGGGAATCAGCATTATAGGACAAATATTGTAGGATAGGTTCATGTTTCTGTATGGATTAAATCCATCAGAAGACAACCCAAATCTGATGATCCTAGGTTCTTTAGCAAACTTGCTCCATTTTCTATCAAAGTTTTTCCAAGCAGTTGAGTCAGCAGGATGCCTCATCAAACCATCTTTAGTTCTTCCTTGAGAATGCCAACTCATCAGTTGTGCTGTTTTGGATTACATAAATATCCTCCTAACTCTCTTTACTAGTGGGAAATGTCTAATCACCTTTTTAGGAACCTCGCTAATCCTTTTTCCATCGACTACAATTTTTTCAGTCTTCCATCTACTTGTATTGCAAACAGGACACACTTTAGCATTTTCATTATCTCCTTTAAAAATTATGCAATCATTGATGCATGCATCATAGCTGTTATATCCAAGCCCAACAACATTTATGTATTGCTTGCACTCATGAAATTTCCTAGATAGAGAGTTCCCTTCTAGAAATGCATCTCTAAATAGTGATAACACATCCTCAAACATAGGTATTGTCATACTGCCAACATTCTTTATGTTAAGGAGCCTAACAAGAAATTGAATCTTACACAAGCTTTTACGACCTGAGTATAACTCTTTTTTACCATCACTGACAAAATCTACATATAATTGAACATCATCATCCTCCTCATCATCTATACTATCAACCTCCTCCCCTGTATCTGATCCTAAAACACCTCTTTCAAACATGCCATATGCATGTAGAAGTTGTTGTTCCATCTCATATTATGTAGGTTGACTATTATCCTGGTCTTCATTAAGTTGACTACTATCCTGGTCTTCATTATCAGGCTGAGAATGGGGCAAAGCCCGCACTTAATCCACGCCACACCGATGATATTACCCTAATTTGCCAACCCACACCGATCCAAATTATTAATTTGTCAAACCGCACCGCCCCACACCATGTGAAAACTCTGGCCGCACCCTCTCCACACCGCATGAACATTGCGGACTGAACCCGTGGGTTCAGCCCGTGGATTTGTGCAAGACGCGGCTGGAGTGGCACTAGACGCTATGTTGATCAAGTCGCTGGCTATGGGCCATGCTAGCCGTGATTGATCTTTTTTTACAATAGTTATAGGTGCTGCAACCCTAGGCAGCTGGGGACGAACGGAGGAAGGAGGGGATCAGGGGAAGTGGCGCTCGGTTGCTGGAGATATGGCGTTGAACGGATCGTGTGGGTTGAACCCATGGTTTTCAACCCATTTTAGTTTTTATTTCTTGAGACCAGACCAAACCCCACCGCACCGCACTGCTTCCCTGGTTAGCCCACACCACCCCAAACCGTAGTGTTGTGATATTCATTTTAGCCCAAGCCATCCTAGACCACAGCAGTACCCACACCAAAAAGCCTGCTCGTGTCCGCACCATTCTTAGCTTGACTTCATTAGGATGGCTATGTGTAGGTCTGTCCATAGATTCTCCATGATATACCCAGCTACTATAATCTTTCATAAAGCCTTGACAAATAAGATGTTCATGGATAGTTTCAAAATCTAACCAGAATCTGTTCCCACTTGTTTTTCATGGACAAATGATCTTCCCATCAATTAGTGAATTAGTGCAAGCATACTCTATGAAAATAATGACACCAGCTCCATAAATCACAAAATGTCTAGGTGATTGCATCCAAGACTTGTCCAATATACTACCTAAACAATTTATGCAGTCAATTACTACTCTACTAGAGATTAAATAAGAAGTAAAATAGATGAGTAGGGGGGCTCCATACCAGATGCTTCTGCCTCATCAATGAGTCTAGAAGGGGGAACCAGAGGTAGCTGGTTCGTGGATCGGCCGATGATGCCTTCTTGTAGCCGGCTGATGATGCCTGCTTGTTCGTGCCATTGTGCTCCTGATTGTACGCGTCGCCATGCTCCTGCCTGTATGCGTCGCCGTGCTCCTGCTTGTCCATGCTGTCGTGCTCCTGCATGTACGTGCTGCCGTTCTCCTGATTGTACGCACCGCCCTGCTCCTGCCTCCGAGTGCCGCCCTGCTCCTGCGTACCAGCGACACCGTGCTCCTTGGGGCCGGCGCGAGATCCAGATCCACCCACTTGACCTCAAACCCGATCTCGCTCAATTGATCCCGCGGGATCTCGATGGCGCGCTGGCGGTGGATCTCGCGTAGATGAAGAGAGCTCGTGCTAGATCTCGGGGACACTGCTTATGTGAGGGCTAGGATCTGTAGAGCAAGGCAGATGAGGGATATATTTTTATGACTTGAAAAGGATAAGGGACTTAAACAGAAAAGAAAAGGGACAAAATATGTACCACACGACCTTGTTGTCTCTTATGTTCAATCAGGGTCGAATTCCTAAATAATTCTTGAAAAGGGGCACATCAAAAGGGACTAAATTATTTGTCAAACTTGTTCCCAGCTATAATAGCTCCACAAGAAATAATTTGTTGTCTATTTATTTCTCACAAGAAATAATTTGTTGTCACCATCTGATGACAATGTAGTCTAGGTTCCCATGTTCTGAATACTACAAAATTCAGAATATTGTAGGCCTTATAGACATACAAATTTGAACTAAATCATAGTACAAAAAATTGAACTAAATCACAGTACAAATTTTAACACTTAACAAACATGACAGGAATTAACAAACATGACAGGAATATGAAAGGGATGTTCAACCCATTACAAACATGACAAGAACTATAGACATTGTTCCAACACACTACAAACATGACAAGAAATTACAAACATTGTTCCAACACACTACAAACATGACAAGAAACTACAGACATTGTTCAACACACTACAAATAAAAGAAGAACAAGCAGCAACTTCTTTGTCCAGCAATGATGTTCAAGGATCTTCAATGTCCACAAAATCAAGGCAAAAGTAACCATGCCTTAGCTCTACAATTATCAGCAACAGTGATCCCTAAACTATATTTGCCTCCTCCCTGAATATCTGCCACCCTATTGTAAATGCAATTATGTCGTCTTCATCTTCCATGTGGTACCAACCTTGAAGGGGCACATCAAATTCCCTTGTCCACAGATTTGAATGTCCTTGCCAGGGGCATCCAACTTCTCTGAATGGCTTTGTAGAAAGGTACTAGAATATGTAGCTAGTGTGAATTTAATTTAAAACATGGCATCAAGAAAGTGAGTAATGTGTAGCAAAAACTTACCGATGCATCTAGTTGAACATTTTCCTGGTTATACTTGTGCACCATAAACTACATCTCATTGACACTCTCATAGAAATCTTCTTCATCTAGTTCTTGCCCAGGTTTTAGAGCTAGAACCTTATAGATACCATAATTTATGGTAGCCATGTTCTCCTCACTAATTTCTATGATGTTTGAGAACATGGTCTTCTAAAGTATAGCTCTAATTTAAGGCATCACACAATAAAAAACTTCTCAAAGTTGTAAACAAGAGTATATAGTTAACAATATTATGTAAGAAATCAGATAATGTTTGCAATGAATTCAGCAATCATACCTCCATCTGCAACAATAGGTTTCTCAACCTTGCCATTGTTGACAAATTTAGACACTGTGATGTCAAACCTATTGTCCTGTTCCACATACCTGAAAGAGATAACCTCACCTTGCTGGATATCATATGTCCTAACAAGGGATGACCAGTATGGCCCACAAATGGTTGTCCTTGACACTTCTTTCTCTAGGTAAAAGTCATACACATGCCTGTTCCTACATCTAGCCACCATCCAGTTCTTTGAATTTGCAAACTTTTCAAGTTGTTCCTTGAATTTGCAAGGCGCAACCTAAATTTTCATTACAATCAAAACACATTATTCAGTGCACATGATAGGAGTACATTAAAGAAATCAATTGTTTGAATTCATACTACTAGAATATAGATACTACAATATAGATTCTACTTGCAGATAGTAACAAGATAGTGCCAAATAACAACAAGGAACCAATTATGCTTGCTGAATATTCAGTGTTTAACAAATGAAACTGAAGTATTGAATTTACAAAGCATCTTATCATGATGTAACTTACCACTCCATTTTGAAATCCCAGCATCATAATCAGATCAAAAGAAACTGCACAATTGTCAGAATGGATGCCATAGTTTTGCATTGGTTGCTGGCACAAAACACAATTCATTTTGTCTATTCCTATGACAAACAATGGAAAATGTGTGATATTATTCCTATGTGCTCCAGGAGATCTGCATCACAAATTATTTAATCAGATGACAGTACCTAAACACAATAAGTAGATAAGGATATTAGAGGAACAAGAACTCACCAAGTTTGAATAGCTATAATAGGATGTCAATCAGGTGAAGTGGCGCTTAGAAATCTAGGCCATTTAAATAGGCAAGCTATCTGGCGCAGGACACGCCCCAAACCCTCCACTTCTCCCACTTCCCCACTTCCCCCACTTCCTAGGACATGTGGTAAATGTACAAAACTTACTGCATAAATTTACAATCATTATTTGCAATAATGATAACATTATTTTTAAGGGATTTCTATTTTTGTGCCCTCGGTTCGTTAGTTGTACTCAGTTTTTCCCACCCACTTAGTTTTTCCTCACTTTTGCCCATCTCCTTATACGAAACTCTCACATGGTTTGAAACTCGTCGTCCGTCAGTCTTGCTATTACGTGCTGACAAGTGGGGCCGCGTTCAGTCGGGGCCCCTAGTGGACCCTCGCCGTTATGTGCTGACGAGTAGGACCGCGTTCTGTCGGGTCCCATAGGGTACCCTTGTCGTTATATGCTGAGAAGTGGGGCCGTGTTTAGTCGATTCCCGTAGTGGACACCTCTCTCAACTTATCCAGATCAGCATTGGACACAGCTTATCCACGTGAGCGCCGGACCCACAGCTTACCCAGGTTGGCGTTGCAAGATGGGACCCCGAGCCAGCCCCGCGCCCACGCCCGTGCCGTTGCTTCATTTTCATATACTGAAATATAATGTATATACAGAAATTATACGAAAGTTATACACCTTTGAACTCTTTTAAATCGCACTTAGGACATGATAATGTTGTGCTAATAAAATCCTGATCATTTATCATTTCCATGGAGTGAAAAATATAATGCATAAACTTGCGTATACAAAAATTATACACCTTTGAACTCTTTGAAATCGCATTTAATACGTGATAATGTCGTGCTAAGAAAATCTTGGGAGATTATTATTTTCTCCCCCATTTCCATAGAGTGGAATGTAATGCATAAACTTGCATATACGAAGTTTATACACCTTTAAACTCTTTGAAATCACACTTAATACGTGATAATGGTGTGCTAAGAAAATCTTGATAGATTAGCATTTCCATGGAGTGAAATATAATGCATAAAATTGCGTATACGAAGTTTATACACCTTTGAACTCTTTGAAATCGCACTTAATACGTGATAATGCTGTGCTAAGAAAATCTTGAGAGATTACCATTTCCATGGAGTGAAATATAATGCATAAACTTGCGTATACAAAAGTTATACACCTTTGAACTCTTTGAACTCTTTGAACTCGCACTTAGGTCGTGATAATGTTGTGCTAAGAAAATCATGAGAGATTACCATTTCCATGGAGGGAAATATAATGCATAAACTTGCGTATACAAAAGTTATACACCTTTGAACTCTTTGAAATCGCACTTAGGTCGTGATAATGTTGCGCTAAGAAAATCTTGAGAGATTAGCATTTCCATGGAGTAAAATATAATGCATAAACTTGTGTATACAAAAATTATACACCTTTGAACTCTTTGAAATCGCACTTAGGTCGTGATAATGTTGTGCTAAGAAAATCTTGATCATTTATCATTTCCATGGAGTGAAATATAATGCATAAACTTGCATATACAAAAATTATACACCTTTGAACTCTTTGAAATCGCACTTAGGTCGTGATAATGTTGTGCTAAGAAAATCCTGACCATTTATCATTTCCATGGAGTGAAATATAATGCATAAACTTGCGTATACAAAAATTATACACCTTTAAACTCTTTGAAATCATACTTAATATGTGATAATTAATACGTTCCCTTCAAATTATATTAAGTTCATTTGTTTATGGAGTTAAAGTACCGGTGGCATACTCATTATTTTGCACGGATAGAGGGGTGCCCCTCGACAGATATAGGGGTTATCCTGTGCGCTAGATCACAGAGGATTAATGGTTGGTAGGCACGATCGGTGTGACAACTGTCTCGACCAATCAGAGCGTAGTAGCAAAGATGAGCACAAGCATGAGAGATGGATACAAAGAGAGGGGAAAACTGAGTAGCACTTAAGAACCAAGGGTAAAACTGAGTAGAACTTAAAAACCAAGGGCAAGACTAACAAAGGGATTCAAATAGAAAACAGAAAAAGATTTTAAAAAATGGAAAATGCGTCTTTTATACAATAAAATACGTCTTGGCATACAACAAACTATTTGCAATTCAAATATACACCAGTTTGACATTTATTGCCTCATTCAGACAAACTATGTTTTGGGGAGGGATGTTTTGGGAAGAGGCTTGAGTAGAAATCCATGAACCTTCATAGATAGTAGGTGATTTGAGAAGTGGTGATTTAGGTTAAAACTTGGTTTATATACATTTCTTATGGTGGCAGGTCACATAATAAGACTCCTTGGATAGATGCCACTATGTTTTGCTCTTTTTGAATTTGTTGTGCATAAAATGACTCAATTATCTAGCTAAAACCTATTCGTTGACTCTCTATTGACCAGCCACCGGAGGATAAAACTGAGTATATTGCACACGATAGTGTTAGTACTGGAGGGCAAAACTGAGTAGAACCAAGCTGCTAGTGTTACACTCGAGGGAAAAACTGAGTACGACTGAGTCGACAGGGTTAGACACGAGGGAAAAAACGTGACTCACGGTACGCATGTGCGGTGCACGGGGCGATAGCGGACACGTGTGGTTGTGCACGGTGCAGTAGCGTACGCGGTTACACGGTGCATGGTAGTGCAACGTTCCCTTCTCCTTTAATAGAGGCCTCTCCACTCTCACTCATCACTCACTCGCTCACTCAACCGTCTCCACTGTCCCATCACCTTCTACAAACCCCCAAGAAAACCCCAACCATGCCAGGGATGGAGAAGAACGGCGTGGTGGCCATCGACGCCTCCAAGGCCGCTGGCGAGGAGGCCCCCGCCAGTCTCGGGAAGATCCCGCTTGGCTGGGACCCCTACGAGGAGGTTGTTTACATAAGGCCAAAGAACCCCTATGACACTAGAATCTTCGACCCATGGTTGGAGGTAACCAGGGTTTTCTCCTCTTCCCTTGTTCTTCCCCCATTCCCATTGTTGGATGTTAGATCGTATGTTATTAGGGACTGGATATTCGTATTTTTACAGTAGCTAATCATCTTGTGTTAGATCTCGTATTTCGATGAATCCCCTTTTCGTATTTGAACCCCCTGTTCGTAGTTGGGATCGGTATTCCATTTGGTTTGAGATTTGGGGAATAATCAGGAGATCTCAATCGGTTAATTTATGCAAATAATCAATCCTGATAATCGAAGTATCTCAATCATGTCCTTATTGCACTCTACTGTTTTTTCCAATAGGAGGATATCAGCGACGTTTGTAGCGACGACGAGTCCAAGGACACCAAGACTCGTCATGTACTTAGGAGGCTAAAGTCCGGCCAGTATAACAACTTCTTCACCAGTGACGTGTACAAGTGCCCCTTCTGCCCCACCAGGAGGCTCCGTGCCACGGACTTCAACTCCCTCGTGAAGCATGCCGGGGATGTGAGAACCTGCGGCGAGTCTGTGAACGTCCATGGCTTCATAGCCAAGCACTAGGCACTCGGTCTTCACCTCCGCAACCTCCAGAAGGTGGCTATCGAGGAGGGTCGCATGCCCCCGATCAAGCCCAAGGCGCCTAAGGTCAAGGGACTATGCAGCAAGAAGTGGAGGAGGCGTCAGAGGGAGGAGGCGGAGGCCCTCCTGGCAAAGGCCATGAGGGGCCACTGATCTGGTGCTACTGCTACTGCTGCTGTGAAGCAGCTTCTTTTGTCATGTCTGTGTTGAACTTGTCCGCTGCTGCTGCTGAGCAGCCTAATTGTCGAACCTCATTAAGTACCATACTATATAACCTATATTAGCTACTTTATCTACATCTGCTCTGTTTACTGAATTTATTTATGGTGTTGGTTAGTTTTGCTGCTCTAGATTTGCTACTAGATTGGGGAAGAACGAGGGCAAAAGGAACAATGAATGAAGAGAGAAGCTGCTCTAGATTCTCTACCTTTTTGGGCAAAAGAACACAACTGTTAGCGAGAGAGAGGGGGAAAAGACACTCTTAAAAAGGCCAATCATAAAAAGAACAAAAAAGAAAACTTCCAATTTAGGCGACAGGGTGCACGTAACCACCAAACACGCCCCACATGGTCCCACACCACATCCCCCATAACCAGCGAGAGATGGATGGCTGGTCCGCTGTGTATCCTGGCCCTACCTGCCAGTATGTAATGGTCGAGCCGACGTAACGTAATGCTCAACGCACGACCCGCCCCAACGCGGTCCCACCGGTCAGCATCTAACGGTCAAGCCTTTGACCTAACGACATCCCCCCGTCCAAGCGCATGTGAGGGTTTCAGAATGGAGGGAGGGCAAAAGTGAGGAAAAACTAAGTGGCTGGGGAAAACTGAGTACAACTAACGAATCAGGGGCACGAAAATAGAAATCCCTATTTTTAATCAATTTAGAGTTTAATTGAATCAATTCAGAGATTAATTAATGCATTATTCAGAGATTATTTGTTTTGAAATGAAAACATTATGACATTAATTCAGAGATTTATAGTTTTGAAATGAGAAGATTACTTCATTAATTCTTGGCTCTTCTGAAATGAAAACAAATGTAGTCTATGTGCCCATGTTCTGAATACTTTAAAATTCAGAACACTAAAGGCCTTCCTGACATAACATTTAACAAATATAATATGCAGGAAACATGCATGCATTATGATGTTATGCAGGAACAATGAGGCGATATTATGATGCCACCATCAGGAATACATTACAGATGATAGAAGATACATTTCATAACCAAGTATTAAATATTACATAAGTTCAGCACTACATTACATAGGGAAAGAAACTATTACCAAATTTAAGGCCAACTATAGGAACAAATATATCTCCTTAGATAACTAGAGAACAATTTCAACAAAGTTCTGCCCTAGGTGATCATGCATATGTTCTATCTTGATCACAAGCATTGAAGCCCATCCAACATCAGCAACATATGTGAAGACGGACCACCCTATGGTGAAGCTGACTTCTCCATGTTCCTTCCTAATGGAGTAGGCACATTCAATGAAGTCTTGTTCTTCTCCATCTAGTTCTTGCCCCTCCTTGTATAGATGAGATATGCCCTGCCTTGGGTACATGTAGCCTTGTACAACCTCAATAGGCATGAACTGTAATTAGCATGTACTTTGAAAGTTAGTATTTTTTAGACAATTATAGTCATGCAGAACATGAACATGAGAATAGTGACTAGAGAGTACAAACTTACGAGTGCATTCCATTCTTGGTTTTCCACATTCATCTTGTGTACCCAGAAATTCTTCTCATCTTTTCTTTCAAAGAACTCATGTTCTGTCCATGAACATCTTTGTACATGGAAAATAATATGGTGGCCATGTCCTGTTCAGTGACTGAGTTAATGTCTGAGAAGATGGTCCTATACAGAATGCTTCTTAACCCACTAGGGACTTCTCCAATCAATGATCAAATATAGGAAATACATGAATTAGTAGTAGTACATGTAAAAATGAGACATAAACTAATCATGTTACTGAGAATTGGTTAGCAAGGACTTACATGTAGCTTCATGAACCTAATTTTCAGCACCATTTGAGTAAATAGTTACATGAAATAAATTTCCCAAGGCCTCAATGGGGTCTTCATCATATTCAAATTCAACAACATCACCAAGTCCAATATCATAAAACCACATCAAGGACTTCTAGTGTGGACCACAAATAACTGTCCTTTCATTATGCTTCCGCAAGTACAAATCAAAATTTCTGATTGCATTGATGTTGGCAACCATTCAGTTCTTTGGAGTGAACTCATTTAGTATTTCCCTAAATGAGCATGGCACATTCTGCAATTAAACAACATATTGAAGTTAACAATCCCTTATTCTACCGAGTACATGTGTGTTGTAGTAATAAGAACAAAAGTCTGCTGGATGGGAAAACTTACCACACCATTGATGGGAAAACCATCAATAATGACAACCTAGAACCTGGTTGCCCTCCTCTTTGCCCTACCACAATTGTGATCATGTTGCCCACAAACACCACAGTCCATTGCAGTAGTCAACTTCTAATAATTAAGCATAGATTTAACAACAGAAAAAGGAATTAGCAACAACATGGAATACATTATACATGGCAGGTAATAAGGATACCACGTAGCAGATATGTGCAGTACATAGTTAATGGAATAACATATAGTAGATAGTCTGATAGGAAGACAGTACCAACAATAGAGCATGCCTAATCGATATGTAAAACCCTAATCTGCTATATGCTATCATGGGCATAGAAAACCCTAATCTGCTATATGCCTTGCATTCACTACAAAAGTAGCCGAAATATAGATTAGTTAGGACGAAGCTAGAAGAAAATAAAGAATAAATCTAGAGGGGAGAAGTTGTTCGGAAGAATCAATCAATAGAAACGAACAAATGCATAAGGGAGAAGATTGCTAGAAGAATAAAAAATAACATAAACGAACAAATCCATAGGATGGAAAACTCACCGATGATTTGTAGACAAACCTTGGATGAAATGTTATGATTTCTGTATATGCAAGTGATGAAATAAAGAGAGATATCAATATTAGAGATAGAACTCTAAAGAAATGAGGCAGAAGAGAAAGGAAAAATGAATCTAGAACTCATCGTACGAACTGCCGACTGTGAGAGAGAGGGGCGTTTGTCCCTTCGGTTCCCTCCTTTTTATAATGTTTCAACGCTTCCAAACGCTCTCCCACGACTGTCCTTTCAGTTCCTAAAATTTGGCCCATGTTGAAAGATGGGGCTTGCCGTTTAGTGTCTCTCAGGATTGACAATAGTTCCCGAAACTTGGCACATGTTTTCATGGCCCATCAAACAACAAATATAAATAATAAATAGAAAATGTAATTTTTTTGAAACTGTTAATAGTACCATGGATTATTTTGAAAATGTAATTTTTTTGAAACTATTAACTGACATGTTGTTGTTGCATGAAAAATTAACTGACATTTTGTATTTTTAAAACTATTGCAACAACTTATCCTTGCTCTTGTGAAAAATTAACACAACAACAATATGAAGTTGTTGCACAAATATTTTCTGAAAGCAATATTTAACACAACTGGATACATCCATATTGGAAAACAAACACAAGTGAATACATTCATACTGGATACATAGTTCAATACTTACACATTGGATACATAGTTCAATACATAGTTCAAACACTGGATACATAATATCAATATAGAGTTAAAACACTGGATACAAACTAAACTCTTTCATGTGCTCTACTTGATGATCTCTAGTTGATGATCTCAACAAAGTTGATACCAATATACTCTTTCATGTGCTCTACTTTCATCAGAAGAAGTGCTTCATTCCCAATGTTAGCAGCATTAGTGAAATCAGTCCATCCATTCTGAAAACATACATGTCCCATGTCCCAAACAATGGAGTAAGTGCAGGTAATGAACTCTTCTTCATCTTATCCTAATAGTTGTCCCTCCTTGGATAGATGAGCAGTGCCAATAGGTGTGTACATGTACCCATCTATTGCATCAGTAGGCATGTACTGTAAAAGAATAGTATCACCAGTTAATACAGTTGCATGGAAATAAAATAAATGAATGCACAAATCAAATGTGGAAACTTGCTAGTGCATTAAAGTTGACATTCTAGTGATTCATCTTGTGCACCCAGAAATGTTTCTGCTCCTTTGGTTCATAGAAGGCCTTCTCCACAAAAACATCTCTGTAGATGCCAAATAAGATTGCAGCCATTTCCTACTCACTAATGGATTGGATGTCTGAGAAGACAGTCCTATATAGGATACTTCTTATTGGGCTAGGAAAATCTCCTACAACTGATCAAATAGGATAGGTTAGTGTTTATTGGTCAACAAATATACAACAATGGAAAAAAGATGAGTTAGTCTTCAGATACCAGTTTTTTCATATGCATCTTTCTCAATATAGTTGGAATGAATAGTTATGTCAAATGAGTTCTCTAAAGGTTCAAATGGATCATTAGTATATTAGAATTGCACAACATCTCCCAGTCCAATATCTAACTAAAGATCTCTAGTAAGGTCCACAAATCAGTATAGCTGACTAATCCTTCTATAAGAATAAATCAAATCTTCTGAATCTTGGGCTCTTGGCAACTAACCATTTCCTAGGAACTAAATTGTTCAACCTCTGTTGGAATGAATAGGGAATGTACTACAGTTGAACAACAAAACTTAGTTGAAGAAGTACATATGGTGGTCACTAGCAACAACCCAAAAACCCACAAAAGTACATATGGTGGTCACTAGCAACAACCCAAGAACCCATAGAAGTACATCTGGTGGTCACTAGCAACAACCCCAAAACATAGAAGTAACAAGAACAATAGGCAACAGTTTTTATGGTCCAAAAGTACAACAAGAACACAGTAATCTAACCAAGCTATTGCAAATAATATATCACACAAGCAAGAACTTACCACACCACATCTAAAACCATTCCCAATGACAACTTCAAATCCATTAGCTCTCTTGTTAGATCTACTACAAATGCCAGCAGGCTGATCACGGATTGCACATGTCATTTCATCCATCACCTACAATTAATCACATGGAAATAACTATTTGTTAAATATGGAGAAAAATAAGAACATGATAGTTGAAGAGGACAATTTTTAACTTAACAATTCCTCTCTACGCGCTGAAGAACTAGAGAATGAACTACAAATCCAGAAAAAGAAGCATTGCATCAGGTTAAATGAATTATAAGAAGATTTATGTACAGGATTAAAGAGAATGAAGCACCTTACGTGAAATGCTCTGCAAACTAGAAAAGAACTGCATCAGGTTTCTCCTCCTAATAAAGAGAGAGGGGGAGGTAAAACTACCACACTAACCCATGTCCCCACTTCTCCCACGATGTGGATCATTTAGGGAGCCACTTTCCACTCGCACCACTAAAATCAACACCATTAAAGGACCCAACTTAAAAAATGATGTGATTACATTCCCACTCTCATAATATGTCAACGTTCTGAATACAGGATAATTTAGAATAGTGCTGGCATGATAGTTAATAAAACATAATAGACTAGCTAGTCAGCAAATTATTCTGTGTTTATCATATCAAAGTATTCAAATAGTTAGAAATATAGACTAGATGCCTATGTTCTGGATATAGTATAATCCAGAGTAGATATGGCATTCTATTCATTGAAAGTAAATGAAGAAAAAACTGAACATAGAAATGCAACAAAATATAACACATGAGCATCAAGTCTTAATGATCATAATTGCAAAAATAATGTCTTACAGGTCATTACAAATAAGCAAATATGATATGGAGTACTACAACATTTGGCATAGTAGAAACTACAAATACATTCTACTCTACTCCTCAAGCTTTATAATCACTAGTTAGAGCCATGCAACTAGAACCCTAATTTTGACTGGAAGGGTCCTAGTGTCCCTAAAACTGAAAAGGCATACATCTCCCTCTTTCAGATTGAATGTTTTGACAACATTTTTCCATCCAAAACTGATAACTACTTCTCCACATTCAGTTAGCACCATTCTGTAGTACTCAGTCTTGGACACTATTGGATTATTCACATCAAGAATAATCACTTCAGAACCTTTAGGAATTCCATGCTTGGGAGCTCTTGAGCATAAGATAGGCCTTAGGAACTTCAGAAGATAAGTAGTTGTGAATTCTTGTGAAAAAACCTACAGGACACAGAGATATAGTATGATCAAATCTTACTATAGCAATGCAAGACACAAATTTCCTACAGATCTTTATTTAAGTATATAGTAGTAACAATTTTTCCCTCTCCAGGTCTCCAATCAACATGATCCAAAGTAGCTATGATATTGTTTTCTTTCAGTTTCCACACATACTCCTTAATTTCAGGTCTTGGTAACTCATCTACATAGCTTCTCAATTGCATGACTTGATTGAATGTCAATTCTACATTGTTTCCAAATATGCATTTATTATCAAATGATTCTTCACTAGCAATATCAGGTCCTACATGACAAAATAAAGTAGTATGTTATCATCACTGAAAGAAATATACTAAAATCAAGTTCAATTTATTACAGTAATCACTTTTAGGTATGAAATCATACCTCTAATAGTAAGCAGCCTCCTTTCATCAATCATTGATGAGGTGTGCCTACATAGATATTTAGATAGACATATTGTAATAGATATTTAGATACATATTCAGGAACATAGTAGAGTAGTAATGATTTTAATAAGATAGGATATTACTCTTCAAGTTTTAGAATCTCCAGCTTAAGATAGAACCACTGATCCTTGAGTCTTGGTGGGAGATTTCTCTCATCTGTAAAACTAAACATGCAAACATCCCCTTCCTTCAAATTAAATGCATCTACCACCTTTGCCCATCAAGGAGGGATGATTCGGGCCTTGCCATCATCATGAAGTTTCATCCTACAGTACTTGGTGGGAGATCCTAACTTGACCTTGACACCTACACTGACAATTTGAGACCTGGATTGAACACAATGCCTCATGATGTGTTTATCCATGAGGAACTGCAGAAGGAACTTTCTTGTGAACACTTGGCTAAATTCCTGGTATTTTTAGATAAATTGTATGAATAGCTATCAAAGTACAATACTGCAAGATAAAACTGTGAAGCAAAAAAGAAATGGAGTTGAAGACATATAAACCTACCATTATCCCCTCCACAGGAATGGCATTAGTTGATGTAATTGTGCTAACATAATCCATAACTGTAGGTCTTGGTAGCACTTCCACAATGTTTCTAAGATGCAATAGTTGGTGGAAATTCATCTCAACCAAATTTCCAAAAAAAAAATAGTTTGTATCAATTGTTTCAAATCCTGAATGTCCAGGTCCTAACAAATATAGAACAATGTGTGTTAGTAACAAAAATCTAGGTCAATGACAAGAACATATATTAGAAAGAATGTAGCAAGGTCAATGGTCAGAAACATACCTCTAGTTGTTATCAATAGTCTCTCATCTCCCTCATCATCTTGCTCACTAAATTATAGGTAGGAATAGTTAAGTTCAGAATTACAGATAGGAACTAAAATAACTGAACGTTGCATTTAACACTAGCAGAGAAAGATAGTTAATTTCAGAATTACACATAGGAAGGCTGACAGAGAAATCTTTAGCTACTAATTACTGATAGGAAGGCTGACACATACTAAAAATTATAGATTTGTGCAGTATGAATCTACCCTACCAGTTCTAGAAGAATCTGAGCAAAATGTCTATACATGAACCCTAGAATGTCTACAAGAACCATAAGGAATCATCATAAAAATGCATATATGGACCACAATATATGTTCAGAACCCTAGAATATATACAAAATATTTAGAACAAACGGATGAACAAGTTCTTCAGAACAAACAGATTGGAGAAGTAGAGTTGTCACCTGGAATGCTCTGATTACTGATGCGAAGGAGATATGTGACACGAGGGAGAAGCTTATGTCGCTGGTGCGGTGGAAATGCTCTAGGTGGTGCAGCGGCACGGGTTCATTGTCGCGGTTTGATGGTGCGGCAGGTGGCACAGAGTAGAGGATCTGGTGTTGCGGCAGCACGGAGTACACGATATGGTGGTGTGGCAGGTGGTGTGGAGGCGTGGAGGAGAGGATCCGGTGGTGCGGTGGATGGTGCAGCGGTGCGGAGGAGAGGAAATTAGGCGAAACCCTAGCCCCGACTATGGTGACACTGTATTATACCGGGCATAGGAGACACGGGGGGGGGGGGGGGTCTACGAAAATGTCCAGGTGGAAGGACTTAAACTTTATAAAAAAGAACTAGGCATGTCAATGGAAAACTGGATAACTACGGAGCATAAGTGGAAGGACCTAAAACATAAAGTTATAATCATAGGGACAAATGTGCCAAATTACGACACTATATCAGACTGGTCACAGCCACTTCCCTCATTTTGCACTCCTCACCTAGGGTTTCTCTCTATGCGCAGCGGCCGCCTCCCCATCATCGTGAAGGTTTTCCACCAAATCCCCTCATCGCTGACGTCACCAACAAGAGCATGGCTATCTTCCAGTACCAGGTTAGCCTAATCCTTCTCCAGTTCTTGTCCAAGGCTGCTATTATTCTTGTTTTCTTGATCTTCTAGGGTTCAAGTGTTGATCTGGTAGTGTTTAGGTGTTGATTTTCTAGTGTTTAGGTGTTGATCTGCTAGTGTTCATGTTCTTGATCTGCTAGGTTTAGGTTTAGGTTCAGGTTCTTGATCTGCTAGGGTTCAGGTTCTTGATCTGCTATTGTCCAATGTTCAAGTGTTTGATCTGCATAGGTTTAGGTGTTTGATCTGTTAGTGTTCTTGTTTAATTTGTAGGTGTTTGATTTGCTAGTGTTCGTGTTTGATCTGCCAGTTCTTTTTTTACCATACTTCCATAGATCTTGTTACCATACTTGCTTAGTTTATCACTAGCAGTAGATCTTTTTTAGTTCATCACTAGCAATACAAATATTTCTGCTGCTACTGTCAAGCATAAAAGTATGAAAATTTTATGAAATATTCTAAATGTTCTGAACATTTCTAAAGGTTCTAGACTATTCTAAATGTATTGAAACTTTTTGAATGTTCTAAACTTTTCTGAATGTTCTGAACTTTTCTTAATGTGAACTAGTATTAGTTGCATAGATTAAATTACTAGTTTTATAAGTTTCTAATATACCAGATAACTAATACCTTTTATGTATGTTTATACTTGAACAGAGATGGTGGGAAGCAAATATGATGATCCTCTAGTCATCTCTAACAGTGATGAAGAGATGGTGGAAACTAAGTCAGAGGAGTCAGAAGAAGAACAATTGGTGTTGGTAAAGAGGGGTATGTTTCCCCCCAAATGAATTGAACACTCTTGTATGGAAACTAAGACAGTATGACATAACATGTTCATTCATAATTGTAGGACCTTCCATGAGGAGGAGTTCAAAATTTGATAGTCACTGTGTTTGGGGGAACGACCTAGAACTGAATCAATACCAATGTAGGTATCTGACAGGTTTAGTCAAGGAATTCCTAGGAAAAACCATCAAGTACTATGTATGCAGGATGACCAGATCATCTGTCTTGAAAAAGAAAGGAAAGATGGTATGATATTTTCCTTACAGTTGTCAATATTAATGGTTACATACAAGTATTAATTGTTCAGTACAAGTATGCTGAATTGTATCCAAACATACTACTTGAACGGGAATTTTTAGTAGATTTCACACAAAGGTACCCGAAAGAGTTCCTTGAAGGAACAATCTAGATACATGTTGCATGCATGACATCAAGCAGGGAATACTATGTGAGGATGAAGCTTGGAGTTGAAGGAAAGAAGGCCATAATGACTAGCAAGTGGGCAAAGGTTGCATTCAAGTACAACATAGAAGAAAATGACCTCTGCATTTTTTGCTTCACTTTTGATGTGGATCATGGGATGGAGCTTCTCATCTATCTCCTTCTCGCATTTTCTATTTATGGTGAGGATGTCTAGTAAGTATGTCTAGCAGCATGGTATGTCAAATCTAGTAAGTATGACTGAAGGTTTGAACTGTCATTTTGGACTGTAAGAACAGTCTAGTACTAGACTATAAGAACAATTTAGTACTGTTAATATGTTAGACCTGTTAAGGTGCAGACTGGTATATAAGTATGTCAGACTTGGTAGCAGTCTGTGTATTGAACTGTAATGGTTCTGTTATTATCCTATACTATTAGTATTATTATGTTAGTGGACTGTTAGTATTATTCTGGACTGTCAGTATGGACTGTTATTGTATGAGTACTGTTATTTGCTATATTTATAGGAGTAGTGCCTCCAATTCTACAAAAGTGCCTCTAAATGATAACCTGTAGAGGCATTTTTGTAAAATTGTCTGCAAACGTTTTTCCTACATGCTATGAAAATGTCTCTAAAGGTTAACATTTAGAGGCATTTTTTATATTGCCTGTAGTTGTTAACTTTTAGAGGCACTTTCATAGAATTGCCTGCAAAGGTTTTTTCCTACATGTGTTGAAAGTGCCTTTAAAGGTTAACATTTAGAGGCATTTTCGATAATGCCTGTAGCTGTTAACATTTAAAGGCACTTTCATAGAATTGCCTGCACAGGTTTTTCCCTACATGTGTTAAAAGTGCCTTCAAAGATGGTATATCAGAGGCACTCTAATTTTTTTCCTTCAATGATGAATTTTTGCTAGCACATCAGAAAACTGCCTTGGATTATCTAACTTTTTGAGGCACCACACATAAAAGTGTCTTAAGAAGGATATTTGAAGGCAGTTTAAAAAGTGCCACTACAATAGTGCCTTGTAAACCCGGACGTGAGGTAGTGAATTCTGCTCATCTCATTCTCAATGCACGCGCGTGTTCATCTCATATGTGCACGCTATTCTGTTCAGCCTGAACATACTTTAGTTTCACTTCCATTTGCCAATACTAGTTTCTGAATAGATTCCAATAACGAGAACTCGATCTGGAGTTTGTCGTGATTTTGATTAAACTATTTGTAAATGGTAAATGACGGTAGAGTTGTCTTGTAACAGTGTAACTAATCAAGGTTGCCACGTAACTATAGTAATGTTGCTAGATAATTAGCATTTAGCACTGTTATATATCTGTTGATTTAAATAGATCAGCGGGTAGTACTTGTAAGTTAATTAGTGAAGCAGAGGTTGCTCTTGTTTTTGGACGAGAAGAGGATACACGTCCATGTTTTTTTAGGAGAGAGGAATAGTCACGGAGGGCCATGGATGTGTCAACCTTGGAGAACTTTTTTCCTCCCGTCCCTGACCACAGCCGCCAGGAGTGCTGGCACCGCTCCATCTCCGTCTATGTCCTAGCTGAGAGGGGACATGAGGGGGCTCAGCGTGTCTTACAGGTGGAGCTCCACTAGGTTCCATTACCATCACCGTCGTTAGGCATTCTCGGGTGAACCCTAGATCGATGGCGACAGAAATGGCGACGGTGAACAGTATATCCTATTATGATTCCTCCCCCTCATGTACTTCATCTCTCGGGGAGGATCTACATGAGCTGTTTCACCACTTGTGGGGGCCTCCTAGGGTTTCGCCACCACCGACTCACGATTCCTTCGGGTGGTGGCCGGGAAAGGTCGTAGGTGATTCCCGATCATTCGCTCAAGTTGTTGCCTCCCCTTCACCTCCGGGTAACCGTGCCCCTGCATCGATATCAATAGCAGATCAGGGAGACGGTCGGGGTGCTCGGGGTCAACAGATCCGTGGTGGTGGTAGAGGTTTTGGGGGTCAGGGAGATCAAGGTGGTGGCAGTGTCTGTGGATGCAATTATGTCTAGCACCGTAGACCTCTCAGGGTTATGAGGCAGAATTTGCCTAATGGTGGTGGAATTGGGGCCGGTCAACACATCCCTAAGCAAGATCACTGGGAGGCTTCTACGGAACCTCATGGAAGGCAAGAGGTTCTTCATGCTCGTGTTACTAATCCACTGAATCAAGGTTTTCCTACTGGTAATCATGATGATCCTCGTCCGTGCCATAACTGTAATATCTCTAGACATTTAGTGGCTCATTGTCCTACAATTAGATGTGCTCATTGTGATAAATTAGGGCATACAACTCATATCTATCAAACGTTCCTCCCATGGAAGTGTGTGCTTCTATGTGTGGCTTCTAGTCTCCTGGTCAAGGGTTCTTTTACTTTCCTGATACTAGTACTCCTAAGTAATTGAAAGAGAAAGCTAGTACAATTATCATTACTGTAGTTGAAAGGGTGCTGGTTGCGAGAGATATAGAAGTGGAGTTCAATGGTGGATTCTTTGGTGCTGGTTGGTGATGCACTGCGAGAGCCATTAGTCCTAAGCAGTTCACTATGAGGTTCCCTAACCCTAAAGAGGTCGAAAGAGCCTGTTACTAGGAAAAAGAATGGAAATGAAAACAAAACATGTTGTTCTGAATTTATCTCCTTGGTCTGATTCTGTTGGGGCTTTGGCTCAGCTGCAGAAAGCTTGGTTCCATGTTAAAAATATCCCCTCAGAGAAAAGATGTGAAGCTCATGCTTATTATGTTGCCTCATTGGTTGGTGTTCCATTGGGGATAGATGCTTCAACTTTATATCGTCCTGAATATGTGAAAGTTCTCATTGGTTGTAGGAATGTTGAGAAAATACCTGAAAGGGCTGAAGGGTGCCTTGGGGACAATTTTTATCTGTTCTATTATGAATTGGATAAGGTAGTTGTTAGTGGAACCTCTAGGAACTAGACCTTGGTTCATGTGGATCATGGGTCTGATATTCCTTCTCCTAAAAGGGCTAGAGTGGATAATCTTCCTCAAGATTCATCTGAAGGGCAGAATACCACTGAGGCTCAACACTCTACATCTAGTAATTATGGGAAATCCTATGCACCTGGATTGGAAACTATGCAAGAACATGATTCTTAGCAGGATAGTGAAGATGACCAAGGTCTACTTATTGACCATATTATTCAAGAAAGAGATATGGTAAAGAATAAAACCAGGGAGCCTATGAGGGATGAAGGTGTTCTAAGTGATAACATTGAGGATGCTGGTGATAAATCTGGGGAAAATGGTAATAATGTGGATAATATTGTGGGGAAACAGAACAATGATAAAACCATGGTGCTACATAAATCTGTTTGGAATTCCTGTGTGAATCCACCTGGTACTCCTACTGTTAACAAAGAGTTGAGTTTCACTGATTTACATCCAAGAATGATTCCCTTTGTGTTGGCACCTTATTGCCAATCCATGTGTAAGGAGATGTGGCCTCCTTTGCCTCAGGTGGTGGAAATTGAGAGTAGAACTCTGGCTCATAATACTGGTTCTCATGCATACACTGTCCAGTCACCTGATAGTTCATCTAGAGTGGATGAGAGTTCTTCCTGTGGTATGGATATGGAGGTTGATAATCCAGGGAGATTTAGCAACAGGACCTCAACTGTAGATAATGAGAGTATCTTGGAGAAGGCTACAAATATTTGCAATAAAAGGAACCTGCAAGGTACATCTACTCTGAATTCTCATGCTAATGCTTTTGCTGTACTTTCTACCAACAAATCATGCTTAGAGCTTCTTTGATGGGTGTTAACATTCCTGATGACAACTTTGAATCTATTAATCTAATTAGAGAACTTGAAATCTCTAGGGGAAACCTGTGTGAAAAATAGGTGAGTAAGTTGAACAATCTCCACATTGAGGATTTGAATAGTGCTAAAACTCCCTTAGATTTAGAGTGGGTGTCTCATGATGAGGAGGAAGGTGATTTTACTATTGTGGAACCTTAAAAAAGTAGGAAAGTTAATAACAAAAAAGTGGTGGTGAATCATCGACCTTTGACAAGAAGTCAACAGAAAAAAGACATATCTACCCATAGTCCTGGTAGAGCTAGTAGGCAGAGAAAACAACCTAATAAATTTAAACGAAAGGAGCCTTTTGGAATGGTAGAGGGGTTGATAAGAAGGGGATGTCTGCCTGTCTGAATGGACTTATTACTGATAATGCACTTGATTTTGTTGCTTTCCAAGAAACTACGAAAAAGACTTATTCTGACAATTTCTTCTGAAAAATTGACCCTGGTGGGCATTTCTTTTGGAAGTGGATTGCTTTTGTGGGCAAGTCTGGGGGTATACTATGTGGGGTGAGGCATGAAACTCTTGGAGTGCTAGGTTTCAAGATGGGGGAGTATGTTTTGAGATTTGATCTCTAGGATAATATTAAAAAGTGCAAGTGATCTCTTCTGGTGGTGTATGGTCCTGCTCATGATGAGTTCAGAAATAAATTCCTTGCTAAGATTGTAATGCTTTGGACTCTCCTTATATCATTGGGGAGATTTTAATATTTTAAGGCATTCTGGGAGAAGAATAAAAGGTCGATTTTATCTCCTTTTCCTGGTGTTTTTAACTATGTCATTCATGTGCTTGGGGTGAGAGAGATTCATATGCATAGTGGTGCTTATACTTGGTCTAATAAACAAAAGTCTCCTATTTTGGAAAAATTGGATATGGTGCTTATGTTCTCTAGATGAGAAGATATATTTCCTCTTGTTCAAGTCAGAAAGTTGGTGTCTGATTTGTCTGATCATTCCTCTTTTACTCATGTCTGGTGATTGTAATAGTGTGACTCGTAAGAATAGAGAATTTAGATTTGATATTGCTTGGCTTAAAAATGATTAGTTTCTTGGTAAGGTGGAGGAGATTTGGAAGAAACCTATTAACCGTTTTGATCCAATTGATATTTTGAATATCAAATCGAAAAGGTTTAAGAAACATTTTAAATGGTGGGTTCAAGCTTGTTTAGGCATGTGAGAAAAAATAAAAAAGAGTTGAAAGAGGAACTTAGTAACTTTGAGATAGCTGAAGAATCGTCCCCCCTTATCTCCTGATGATTATGTTAGGAAGACTAACATACTTTTTAAACTGCATGAGATTTATGCTAATGAAGATCTCATTTGGTTGCAAAGATCTAATGAGAGGTGGTTGTTAAAAGGTGATAATAATTCGGCCTATTTTCATATAGTAGCTAATGGGAGCAAAAGGAAAAATTCCATCAATTCCCTAAAAGATGGTGATGTGATGATTGAAGGTACTGAGAATATTCTTAAACATGCTAATGAAAATTACAAAAATTTATTTGGTCTTGCACCTAGAAACTTGTTCCATCTCTCTAGTGATTTGTGGAGCATAGAGTAAACAATTAATAGTGAGGAGAATGATGATTTGAATAAACCTTTTTCTGTGAAAGAAGTGGAAGATACCTTATTATCCATGGAAGTGAATAGGGCTCCTAGGCCTGATAATATCCCCATTGAAAATTTTCAACATTGTTGGCATCTGGTTAAACCTAAGGTCATGTACATTTTTCATTGTTTTCACTTGGGCACCTTGGATTTCAAGCGTTTAAACTATGGGGTGATTACTTTGCTTCCTAAGGTGTTGGGTGCTGAGAAGATTACACAATTTAGTCTTATCTTCTTATTGAGATGCATTTATAAGTTGATTACTAAAGCTCCGACTATTAGATTAGAACCATATGCTTATAAGATGTTTAGTATCCAATAGAATGCTTTCATTAAGAAAAGAAATATTATGGATAGGGTGATGTCTCTTCATGAACTGCTCAACTATGCTCATGTTAATAAAAAGTATGGGGTGATGCTTAAAATTAATTTTTAAAAGTCCTATGATAAAGTCAATTGGGAGTTCTTATTAGATTGCTTGCATGTTAGGGGTCTTAATGATGTTTTCTGTGCCTTGGTTTTAAGCAAGCTCTTTTGGAGGGGATTGTGAGTGTGAAGATTAATAATGAGATGAGTCTTTATTTTACTAGTGCTAAGGGGGTGAGACAAGGGGATCCTCTTTCTCCCACCTTTTTTAATTTTGTTGCTGAGTGTTTAACCAACATGGTGTTGAAAGCCCAATCTAATGGTCGGTTTGAGGGGTTTGCTCCTGATTTGATTGATAAAGGAGTTTCTATTCTACAGTATGCAGATGATACAATATTATGTATCTCTCATAATCCTAAGAAATCTGTCAATCTCAAGCTTCTTATGTACATGTTTGAGTTGATGTCCCGTTTGAAAATCAATTTTGATAAAAGTGAGATTTACACTATTGGGGGTGATAATGAGTTAGATGAGTTCTATTCCAATTTATTTGGTTGTCAAGTTGGTGCTTTGCCTATGAAGTATTTGTGTGTTCCTATTTCTACCTTGGCTCTTAAAAATGCTGATTGGGATTTCATTGATGCTAAGTTGGTGAAGAAATTAGATGCCTGTGTGGGGGAATTCTATGTCCTCTAGGGGAAAAAGATTTTGATTGACTCCTCCTTGTAAACCATTCTTTATTACCCTATGTCTATGTTCCTGCTTAAGAAAAGTTTCATTGAGAGAGTGAATAAACATCTTAAGAGATTCTTTTGGCAAAAAAAAGAAAGACAAAAAAGCTATTATATGGTGAGATGGGATAAGTCTGTATATCAAAGAATAAAGGTGTCTTGGGCATTACGGATATGCGTAAGCAAAACATTAGCCTATTAGTGAAATTGAAAGAGTATGAGTATGGTGAAATATGATGGATATATTATTGAGCCTCATGGCGAATATATATAGGTGTACAGAGGATTATCTTGGAGTACGAGTCAAGTTAGGATTGTACGTAAACAAATCCTAACTCTATCTAAACTACCATAATAACCGTATATACCTAATACTCTAACATCCCCCCGCAGTCGTAGCGGTAGCGTCATGAACAACTGGAACGTCGCGGACGGTCAGACTGGAGATAAACTGAAGTAGCATCCAGTAGGCTGACATCCCCCGCAGTCGTAGCGGGAACATCATGGACGGTGTCGCGTCGCGGTTGCTTGGACTATGGAGGAAGCTGGTGATGCTCAAGCGAGGTGGTAGCCCTTGTGCCGATATCGAGGGAACCGAGAGCGTGAGGCAGTGCCATGGTCGAGGTAGCCGTGCGATGGGTCACCGTGGTTGATGTCGTGGTCGGGGATGCCGGTGTCGAGGTAGCCGCACGTGAAGCCGCATGCGCATAGTGCGCGAGGAGGATGACAGAGACGCGTCGAGGAAGTCGTCGAGGGTGTCGATGCCGAAGCCGATGCAGTCCGAGCCGTCGAGGACGAGGTGCGGCCATAGTTTTGCCAAAACTAGGCGCACATCGGGGACGAACGCACACTCCGGTTTTGCCAGAACCGAGTATGCAAAGAAAAACTCGTCAGTGACATGGTCAAGGAAGTCGTAGAGGGGTCGATACCGAAGAAGACGTTGTCAAAGCCGATGAAGACAAGGCGCCGATCCGAGCTTGCCAGACTCGGGAATGCGTCAGGGACGAAGGCACTCCCAGTGTTTCCAGTACTAGGCGTGCGGGGGCAGGGACCATCATGAACTTGCCGCCATGTCAGAAAGACTAGCAGAGGAAGCCTCCAGAGCGGTTGCGACGCGCAGAGCGGCAAAGCGAGAGATGTCGGTGCTATCCACGGTTGTCGGAGTATAGTAGCAGGTGGTGTAGTCGGGGATGAGGCGATGACGCTGGCGGCAAAGTTGTAGTGAACAAAGACATAGAAGGCGGCGAAAACAGCGGCGACCTGGGGTAGTCACGCTGGATGCCTGGAGTGGCGATGGGGTAGTCGGCGGGACCTGCGACGGCGAGAGGGCGCCCTGCAGGTTACCTTGTGAAGCGCGGCGGCGGTGCTCGAAGTAGGCGAGGAAGACCCGTCGATGTGACAAAGACCATGTGCAGACGGCGGCAATCCGCGCCGTAGGAGATGGCGCGGTGAAAGCCGAGGTCGTCGATGCATGAGGACGGCGAAGTAGACTGCGTGCAGCCATGCTACTACCTGAGGGGGCGGCATAGCTGCAGGGTGCAAGTCGCTGCAGCGGCTAGGAGACCACCAGCGACGTACACGCCAAGGAAGGCGCGTTGGAATCCAGTATTGTGGACCAAAGGCAGCGGCGCTGCGGCCCGACGGGACGACACAGCGGCAGCCCGTAGCTCGATCGGCGGTAGGCGTGTGCTCGGGGACGTGCTTGACGTAGACAGGCGCGGGATCGGTTGATCAGACCGACAGTGCACCGTATGTGCCATGGCGTGGACGACGCTTAAATCAGACGAGATGCCATGGCGGTGAAATCCCGGACGATGACGATGAAGAGGATCCGAGGGGGGCGGTCGCGATAGCCTTCTGAGGAAGGCGTATCCTGGACGATGACGATGAAGAGGATCCGAGGGGGGTAGGCGTACGGACGCGATGTAGATCCTCGATGTCGATGGTCGGAGTAGAGGCACGACGATGATGACGGCGGTGGGCGACTCAATCCGATCTAAGATCGGTAAACTAAAAAAGAAAGTCGATCAAGAGATCAGAGAAAAGACTTACAGGGCAGCCGATCACGGATCGGCGGATGAACCCCGCATACGGGTCGCGCGGCCCCCGATGGAGATCATGGAGATCGATCTCGCCGGGGGCGGCACGGTGCGGAAGAGTGTGCAGCGGCGAGGTCAAGGATCTTGCCGCTCTGATACCATGTAAGAGTTTGAGTTTGGCGGAATATGATGGATATATTATTGCGCTTCATGGGCGAGTATATATAGGCGTACAGAAGATTATCTTGGAGTACGAGTCAAGTTAAGAATGTACGTAAACAGATCCTAACTCTATGTAAACTACCATAACAACCGTATATACCTAATACTCTAACAGAAATGGTGGTGGAAATTAGAGAAACAGGATGGCTCCTAGGTATCTTAGAAACAAAACTATAAATTCTTTGGCTCCTAGGTTCAACGATTCTCCTTGTTGGAAATCTTTACTTAAGTTCAAAGATACTTATTTGGCTGGGAGGGGTCTCATACTTAAGAGTGGTGACCTGGTGAGATTTTGGAAAGAACCCTAGGATTCTAGGGGACCGTTGTGTGATCAATTTGGAAAAAGCCCAGCAACCCGCCGACAGCCCCCTGCCACTACCTCCCCGGGCATGCGCCGCCTCCTACCACCACCCGCAGCCGCACGCACGCCAACCGCCACCGCTCCTCCCATGCACATCGCGTCACCGCACCTCGCCATACACCAAGCACCGCCCTTGAAAAGAAAACACCTCACCGCCACCTTCCCTGGGGAACGCGCATGCTTTTCCGGCGTCCCCTCTAGGGGCGGCTAAGTGAGGTAGATAGGGGAAGGGGTTGCCGGCGGCGGTGACTAGGGTTCCCCCCGTGTTCCTAGGGGAGGACGACGCGGGGGCGTTTTTCTGTCCTAGCTAGTGCTCCAGTTGCCCCTCAAGTTGGTTCGGCAGTCCTTAGCTGAATATTTTGTTGATGCAAAGACTATGTGTAATTGGTATATTTTCGATACAAATAAATTCTCTTTGTCAAAAATAAAATTCACTTTGTCAAAAATAAATATAGAATGGACCATCTGAACTTGGCGTGGATCTAACTTTGTATTTACTGTACTCTGCAGTCAAGATACACGAGTACATTTTATAGCAATGCACATTTCTTAACAGCACAGATCGATTGCGAGTGGAAACACGAGATCTATTGCTTGCTATCGATGAACATGCTTAGAATTCGAATTCAGTACAAGCCAGAGATGGAAAGTTCAGAATAGGAAAGCTACAGCTAGAGAGTACATGGCCGAAGCCTCCAGTTAATCGCCACCTAGTCCTCGCGTCGTCGTCATCTTAAGTATCCTGCACCAATCCTAGGTTGCCAGCTCAGCTCAAGACCCAGTCGCGTGACGAGTAGCGCTTGCTCTCTTGCCGTGCTCGACGTTCCCGCTGGGCCACTGCCAGTGGGCCCTCTGGAGTAGTATCATCGGTGCTAACATTCCCCTGCCCTTGAAAACCGGCTTGTCCCCAAGTCGGTGAGCGCGGAAACCTTTGCTTGAGTTCATCAACATCTTCCCATGTCGCCAAGGATTCTGGTTGTCCAGACCATTGTACTAAGACCTGCCGACACTTGGACCTTCTTTGGCCGGGCGAAACTGCGCAGAACTCGAAATGGAATCTGCAATATGTCAAGAGGAGAGGGCAGTTGCTTGTATACCTGAGTGTTCACCCCCACAATTTTCTTCAACTGTGATACATGTATGACAGGGTGAATTCTGCTTGACGATGGAAGATTCAGACGGTAAGCAACTTCGCCCACTTTGTCCAGCATCTCATAGGGTCCATAATATTTGAACAACAACTTGTGATGAGCTCGCGGTGCTACAGACGATTGCACATATGGTTGGAGCTTCAAGAACACAAATTCACCAACCTCAAATGAACTCGCTCGGTTCTCTTTTTATCAGCTTGATGTTTCATCCTTAGACGAATGCGCTCCAGATGAAGACGAAGCAAGTCTTGCATAAATTTTCACTCATCCAGCCACTGTTGCAGATCCGGGACCGAACAAGTAGATTCGGAGGTAATGCCCAGTTGTCTAGGAGAACGACCGTACATAACTTCAAATGGGGATTTACCCAGAGCAGAATGAAGGCTAGTATTGTACCAATATTCAGCTAAAGATAACCACTGGATCCACTTAACCGGGCAAGCATGAGCAAAGCAGCGTAAGAACCCCTCTAAGCACTGATTCACACGTTCAGTTTGTCCGTCAGTTTCCGGATGATAAGATGAACTCATACTGAGAGTCGTTCTAGAGAGATGAAACAACTGTCGCCAGAACAAGCTATTGAAAATTCGATCACGGTTTGAAATTATCTGCTCAGGTGGGCCATGCAATTTATACACATGCTCCATGAAAGCCAAGGCCACAGTAGTAGCAGAGAATGGGTGTGAAAGTGGAATAAAGTGAGCATATCGGCTGAACTTATCAATTACTACAAGGATGCAATTATACCTGCCAGATCGTGGTAATCCTTCGATAAAGTCCATCAAAATGACTTGCCAAGCTGATCTAGGAATAGGTAAAGGTTGCAAGAGGCCTGGATAACGAGCACGGTCAGGCTTAGCTTGCTGACACACTGTACAAGCTTTCACAAATTTATGCACTATAGAGTTCATGCCTCGCTAGACAAATAATTGTTTCAATCTACGAAGCGTGACTGGAATTCTAGAATGACCTCCCATAGGTGTAGCATGAAACTCCTTAATTAGCTGTTGCTGCAATGCAGAAGAAGAAGAGGGTATCCAAATTTTTCCATTTTTACGCAGAAGTCCATCCTTCAATGAGAATGGATCGCCAGGCTCACTACAGATAGCCAAACGTTGCAATAACTCCTGTGCCTGAACATCTTGTTGGTAAGCATCCAAGATAGACAAAATCCAGGTTGGTTGACCACGAGAAATGGCAAACAATTCTAGTTCAAGGTGGGGCCGGCGAGACAGAGCATCTACGACTCGATTGTCTACTCCCTTTTTGTACACAATCCTGTATTGAAGCCCCATCAGTTTAGTGAAAACCGTATGCTGCCATGGTGTGTGTAACCGCTGGTCTGTAAGATGAGCTAAACTAGCATGATCGGTATGAATGATAAACTCATTGTGTTGAAGGTAAGATCGCCATTGTTCCACTGAAAGTAGTATTGCCATGTATTCTTTTTCGTAAGTAGAAAGTCCACGGTTGCGAGGGCCTAGAGCTTTACAGACAAAAGCAAGAGGGTGTTCCTTTTGTAAGAGAACAACACCTATTCCAGTCTCACAAGCATCTGTTTCTACAATGAAGGGCAAAGAGAAGTCTGGCAACGCTAAGACTGGTGCATCAATCAATGCAGCTTTCAATGTGTCAAATGCCAACTAAGTGTCAGATGTCCACAAGAAGGCAAAATGCTTACGAAGTAAATCAGTGAGTGGCTTACTAATTGAACCATAGTTGCGCACATACTTTCTGTAGTAGCCGGCAAGCCCAAGGAAACTGCGTAATTGCTTCACATCAATAGGTATAGGCCATTCACGCACTGTAGAGATCTTGGAATCATCAGTGGCGACTCCGCCAGCCGAGATAACATGGCCCAGGTACTGAATTCGCTGCTGACCAAATTCACACTTAGAAAGCTTGATCTTCCAGTTGTTATCATGCAGCAACTGTAACACCTGACGCAAGTGAATAAGATGTTCAGAAAGTGTTTTGCTGTACACTAGAATATCGTCAAAGAACACCAGAGCAAAACGATGAAGTGCGGGAGCTAATGTCCTATTCATTTCAGCTTGAAATGTTGCTGGAGCTCCTGTTAATCCAAATGCCATGACAGTGAACTTGAAATGACCGTGATGAGTATGAAATGCTATTTTGTACTCATCGCCCTCTGTCAAACGAATCTGATGGTACCCTGCCCTGAGATTGAGCTTAGAAAACCAAGCTGCCCCATGTAGTTCATCTAGCAGTTCGTCGATAACAGGTAAAGGGTATTTACTTTTCAGTGTCAGAGTATTCAGATATCTATAATCAACACAAGGTCTCCATGTGTGATCCTTCTTTTTGACCATGATCAGAGGAGAGGCAAAATTGCTATTGCTAGGACGAATGACACCTGTCTGTAGCATTTCAGCAATTTGTTTTTCGATTTCATTTTTCAGCTCAGGGGCAAACCTGTAAGGTCGTATCTGAACTGGTTGTGCTCCCGTTATCAGAGGAATGGAGTGGGAAACAGCTCTCTGAGGAGGTAGACCTTTAGGTTCTTTGAAAACATCAGGAAATTCATTCAAAACTTGTTGTACTTCACTGGGCAACTGCTGCAACTTGTCACAAAATTCAGAGAGTAACTGCACTTCCATCACAGTACATGCAAACTCATTAGCCAGTTGCCCTTGTAAGCAAATCCAGGACCCTTGATGTTGGAAAGCAAGCCATTTTTGAGACCAATCAATTAATTGTGGACTATGAGAGGCTAACCAATCCATTCCCACAATTCCATCATAAGAAGACAATGGTAATATCTTGAAGGAAGAATTAAACTCCCAATTACCACACTGCCATGTACAATTAGGAACAGAATGTGTACATTGCAAAATGCCACCGCCAGCCACCTTAACACGACGAGGCCGAGGTAAGGTCACATGACCAGAGACAAACCGAGCAATATTGGTACTGGGAAGGAATTGTTACTTCCTGAATCCAACAGGAATACTGCAGGCTTTCCTTGGACTGAGCACTGAAGAATAATAGAGCGTTCAGGAGCATTGTCAACATTACTATCAACAGCCAGGTGCATCAGTTCCATATCTACAGGTGAATCAGTTGTGTCGATATTGGATACAGGAGAATCAAGCAAAAATTCGACCATCTCCTGTACTACATGAAGCTGTACTGTAGGCTGACATTTATGATCTTTAGCCCAACGCTCCCCACAAGTGAAACATAGGCCTTTAGCCCTGCGGTAAGTCTTCAATGCAGCAAGCTTATCATCAGAAGAGCGAACAGATTCAGATTGCTTGACACTGTCAGAACTTTTTCTATCATCTGGTGAACGCATCTGAATTTGTGGAGCTGCAGGTACACATCTCTGGAAGGCAGGGCCGGAATGCTGAGTTATCAAGCCATCGCTCACCTCCTCTTGCACTAATGCTATGTTATAAGCTGTTTCCAAATCCTGAGGTATCTGCACTGCAACTAGTACACGAACTGATGGCTGGAGTCCATCTATGAAGCGAGTGATGTAGTGCAAGGAATCAGGTGTGTCCTCATAACCAGCTAGTTGATCAATTAACTCCGCAAATTGAGACACATATTCCACTGCAGTACCAGTCTGCGCCTACTTATACAATCGGCGAATCAACGATTGATGTTGATTGCGTCCAAATCGTAGCACTACCTCTTGACTGAATTCAGACCAGGTGTACTTACGAATGGATGACTTGATGGAGGAAAGCCATCTCGCTGCTGGACCAGTGAACTGCAGTGACGCAAGACGAACCCAGAGTGCAGGCGATGTCTCATACATCTCGAAGTAGTCCTCGCATTGAATTTGCCAGAGTTTTGGTTGATCACCATCGAATTTGGGAACATCCATTTTGGGCATGCGATGGCGAGAACGCAAATCAGCAGTATCATCGACCATGTCAAATGAACGAGGAACATGCAGAGGGTTCTGTTTGCGGCGCATACCTCTTGCCGGAGGCGGTATGTAAGGACCAGAGGCCCCTACGCCCGGCTTGTTGGAAATAATCTTGCCCTACCGAGTTTGAGTCTAATTAGGTTTGCTAATTAGGTTGTTTCTAGTCTAGTACTAGTCGGATGGGATTCATGAGCTAGCTAGCTAGTTGTAGCTTGCCATGTCCGAGTAGAACTAGGACTATGTGTGTCCGTGTGGTGTTAGTAGTACGTGTTAGTTGAGGTAAGTGTTTCCTAGTCTAGTCTGCTCGTGTTAGAGTAGGATTAAGATGTTGGTCTCAGGCTGGCCGTGTATATATATACACGGTGGTGTGCTGCGAGAAGTTGTACCGAGAGATATTGAGAAAATAAAAAGAAGAAGGGAACGATACGAGCCCTTGGCCATAAGATTTGTTTTCGAGCGTGTGCGTTTGTCTAATCTGATGTGATCGATCCGTGGGAATTCCAACAATTGGTATCAGAGCGAGGTCAAGGATTTGAAGCCACGCTTGCCCCGGGGAGGCGACCCGTACTAGCGCCTCGGGGCGGGCGATCGTCGTTCGGCGGAGTAACATGGAGGAGTCGGCGAGCAGGCCACTGTCAAAAAGGTGGCGGTCATCGTCGGCGGGAGCGCGTCAAGTTCGTCAAGGCAGTGGAGGTAGATGATCATTGATAGGGAGCGTTGGTGCCAAGGTGCGGTGCCGTAAGTCTCGTCAAGACCGTCTTCGGGGGAGCAAGGAGAAGACGACAAAGGTGTGTGCTGTCGTCAAGGTGTGCACATGAGTTCTTGACGGTGCGTCCAAGAGCTTGTGGTTGTGAAGTTTTCTGCGGCAGATGTGTCACTGGCGGAGAATAGTGTGTGCGGGAGCGAGCGGGAAAAAGATGTTGTGTCCTTGCGGTTCTGTTCGTAACTATTGTGTTCTGGTGAGTTCATGTGCGAAAAGATGCGTTGCACGTACATGACAAGTTGTGTTGCCATCGGACGTAAAGTGTTGTTCGGTAAGATGCGTCACCGACAACAAAGAGAAGATGTGAAGTGGCGTCCTAGTGCTGGTCTGCGAGACCATTGTAGTTGAAGCGGGCGAAGGTTGAGGGACTGTCCATTGAGTATGTTACCATGGACGAAGGCGCAATTTGCGCGCCTCAATCAAGTCATCTACGTGTCTCAACGAAAAGACGAAGACCAACGTGAAGATGGACGCGGACCGGTCAAGATGAGTTCCTGCATGAGGCTATACGTTTAGTCTGCATGTGGCATGCTAAGATGCGGCAGCGTGGGCTGGTAGTCCAGAAGTGACACGTTGAGTCGAGGGGTCTATGTTGTGAATATGCAATAGGTCAAGATCAAGAAAACACAGGAAGACACCAAGTTAAGATCAGGGGAAGTGCGAGTGGGAAGTTCAAGATTAGGAGGAGATTGCTGGAAATAATCTTGCCCTACTGAGTTTGAGTCTAATTAGGTTTGCTAATTAGGTTGTTTCTAGTCTAGTACTAGTCGGATGGGATTCATGAGCTAGCTAGCTAGTTGTAGCTTGCCATGTCCGAGTAGAACTAGGACTATGTGTGTCCGTGTGGTGTTAGTAGTACGTGTTAGTTAAGGTAAGTGTTTCCTAGTCTAGTCTGCCCGTGTTAGAGTAGGATTAAGATGTTGGTCTCAGGCTGGCCGTGTATATATATACACGGTGGTGTGCCGCGAGAAGTTGTACCGAGAGATATTGAGAAAAAAAAGAAAAAGGGCACGATACGAGCCCTTGGCCATAAGATTTGTTTTCGAGCATGTGCGTTTGTCTAATCTGATGATCGATCCGTGGGAATTCCAACACGGCCTCCGTGTAGTCGATTCAACGCGGTGCCCAAATTGGCCGGTCTCCGCGTCGCCCGTCGAAATCCTGGAAGGATCCGGCTCGTCGGAGTAGGCGGCGAGACCCAATTGGTTGCGGAGCGCCTCCAAATTGCGGTTGAGGGCCGTCTCCACGCCATCAGAGTAGATCTGCATATCCGCCGTGGCCTTGGAGATACATGCACGAACCTCCTTGTTGACGGTGCGCGCCATGGCCGCGTCAACTGCCTCGTTGACGGATTGGTCGATGAGATTCGAGATCTCATGCTTGTGTTGCGCATGTTGCGCTGTCGCCGCCGTGGTGATGGTGTCGTAGATCGCGCGCTCTTCCGCGGGGAGATTCTCCATTAGATGAACTCGCGTGCGCTCGGCCACAGCTCGCTAACGAGTCTCCAGAACTAAGAAGAGGAACAGAAATTTGTTGGAATTTGCGGTGGGGTGGGGAAATTTTGGCGTCTGATACCAAATGTTAACAGCACAGATCGATTGCGAGTGGAAACACGAGATCTATTGCTTGCTATCGATGAACATGCTCAGAATTCGAATTCAGTACAAGCCAGAGATGGAAAGTTCAGAATAGGAAAGCTATAGCTAGAGAGTACATGGCCGAAGCCTCCAGTCAATCGCCACCTAGTCCTCGCGTCATCTTAAGTATCCTGCACCAATCCTGGTTTGCCAGCTCAGCTCAAGACCCAGTCGCGTGACGAGTAGCGCTTGCTCTCTTGCCGTGCTCGACGTTCCCGCTGGGCCACTGCCAGTGGGCCCTCTGGAGTAGTATCATCGGTGCTAACAACATTATGTGATGTGAGGTCCAAGAATGAAGTTAGCTTGAAGACGTGGTACAGCTCGGTGGACGGCCGGACGAACCCGCTGAGGCGGTGGAGTTCAGCCAGCTGATGTACATCAAGGCAAACACGGGCGCCGGGACACCGGCCTCGGCTAGTCCATCGATCTGTTCTCTGCTAGTCCCAGTTGTTCTCTACTATACCGTGTAATTTTCCTATGCTCTGAACCAGTTGTACTTCGACAGGTTCAGTAAAGGTTCCTACATCTTCGAGCTTTAGTTCACAGTGCTCTGAGCCATTTCTGCTCATCCCCTCCCCGTTCACTTCCTAGATCTACTCGAGCGCATGCGCCCGTGCTCGTCTGAAGTTGGCTGCTCTGCTCAGTCCTCTCTGCCTACTTCAGTGCCACTTCCATTCCCATGCAATTTGCAGAACAGATTCCAACTACAACAGCTCTGGAATGGATGGCTCCAGAACTGTCTCGGTGCACATTCTCTATGGACTGCAAAGTAACGACTGAAAATGGCACTCGTGATTGATTGACGACTTGAAACCTTAATCATGTTGACAATAATCTACCGAGGCTGCTAATTCAATTAGCGGTATCATATCACTGGCACTGCTAATGTGATCGATCCTACAAGTAGTACTAGTTACTTCATTAGCGAAGCAGAGAGGGTGATCAGTCAAGCTAGGCAGCTACATGTAGGTGAAGGAGAGTGTCAGCTCCAGCGATATCTTGTGCTTCTGCTCCGGCTCCTGCTCCGGCTCCGGCTGCTGGTGGATGGATCCCGCTGCCTCCTCCGTGGCGCCGCTGTAGGAGGACGGCTGAAGGTTGTCGAAGCTGCCGCTTGCGCCGTCGCCGGTGCCAGCGCCTGAGGAACGCTGCAGAGGAGAGAAAGCAGAGGAGGCAAAACATGTTAGTAGGAACAATTAATAGTGGTTTCAGACCCCCAAGAAAAACAGAACATACTGATCATTAAAAAGACATTATGATATTTATAGCCTCCCTAAACCATTTCGATATTTCCAGTCTCCTGAATGGTCAGTGTGGTTTAGCTATGTGTGTATAAAAAACATTCGGGTCCACTGATTTTTCACACTGAATGCAAAACTGTTTGTTCACTTATTTGAAATGCCTCTGCAGCGCATAGTACTGCAAAGTGTGCAGTACTCAACAGGATATATTTGGCAGAAAAACATGCATGTACTCCAGCTCCACACGTGGAGGTAAAGAAGAGGTCGATAGATACCTGGTGGCAGCACCGCGTGACGTTGCCGTCGTCGTCGACGAGGTAGCCGGCCTCGGCGCAGAGCGCGCGGAGCACGTCGTTCTGGTCGGCATGCTTGGGCAGCTCGTAGCCGGCGTGCGCGCGCAGCCCCGCGTAGATCCTCGTGGCCACCTGCCGCCTCCGCCGCTCTCGCTGCCGGTTGTTCTCCCGCTCCCGCTCCGTCGGGTTCCTCAGAGACGTCGTCACATTGCCGCCCCGCCCCTCCCGCCTCACCATCCACGGCCCCCTCGTCATGCGGATGCAGCCCCTCCTCCTCGCCGCCACCACCGCCGCCGCGTCGCCCTGCTCCCTCCCGGCTCCGGCCACCTCCAATCCCATCGGCTTCAAACCATCCATCACTCCCACGCAGCTTCTCTATCTAGCTCTCGATGCTTACCACCCACCCAGTTTGCTCGATCGATTGATCGTTCTCTTCTCTTGCTCTACTTCACACACAATGGTATGGCACTGGTATTTATAGGCAGCGGCGGATAGAGCTTCTTCTTTCACGGTTGCAGAAAGGCAAAGTGCTCCTGGTGCATGCACCTTGTTGCTATGTGCATGTAAGTTTCTCTGCCTCTCTCCAACACACACTTTATCTGACTATCTTGTGTGTGAGTGAGAGGGAATAATTAAGGTGGTTGGCGCCTGGAGGCATGTAACATCTGTGATACTATGTGTGTTGTGTGTTGGGTAGTACACTAGCTAGGCACCTGCATGCTAGAGGTCAAATCTCACAAAGAAGGAATCATTTTCATCTTAGTACTTCCAATGGTTCCAAGCCCCATTTTGGATCCTCCTGCGCCTCCCAGCTTTGCCCACTTCGCTCCATGCAGATTGCAGATGCAGGTCTAGCTCAAGTACTGTACTGCACGCCTAGATAGATAGCTATAGGGTGGTGAGTGAGCTGCCTAGAGAAACCACCTTGCAATTCCATGCACTGCAACTGCATGCATGATGCATGTGTGAGGTGCATGTAGTGCACTGCAAGTGTGCATGCTATTGTATAGCAGTAGATCATCTTAATTTTAGATGTAAAGGAAAATCCAGGTTTTATGTGTGGCAATGCATGCATGAGATGTGCATGATGGCAATGGCACAGATTTTATCATGCATGGGTTAGTAGTACTACAATAGTACTTCCCTCTCTCCGATTAGTTGGGTGGTCAAAAAAGGAGGAGAAACCGCCATATCTTCGATGGCTCATGAGTTGTGTGCACTAGAATCTGGGAATTTTATCATGCATGCATGCGTTTGGGTACATTCAGGTGTGCCACACCCACACTGTACTCACGCCTATTTGATTCTTTTGGACCACGTTGTGAATGCATGCAAATTATTATTTTTCAGAGAGAGAGCATGCATGCATGCAAGTACATGATTAACTGCCAGTTTATTCAGAGAGAGTAAGTACAGTATATAGCAGCCGGGAAGATGGTACATTTTTTAAAATATCCGGGAAAGATGAAACAAAAGGGTACTCCTCAAGCCCTTTGTTGAATTTAATTCGCAGCTAGAGTACAAACTGAGGAGGAAATGAAAAACAACCAAACTAGTAAAAGAAATAAAGCCACTCGTGTTGTTAAAAAAAAACTCACTTGTTCGTTCTATTCGGCTCACGGATGCATTTGCACCAATTATGAGAAAACATAATTTGAAATATCAAAAAAGTTGAAAAAATATCTACATATACATTCGAATATTTTATGTTCGTTCACAAGTTTTTGGGATAAAAGAATATTCTACTTGTCCCGTGCAAAGAAGACAAAAAAATGTCCTTTGAATAGTCCTATTTACGTGATATTTTTTATCTTTTTTATACATGACATATAAAATGTTTTTTATCCCGAAAATTTGTGAACGAACATAAAATATTCAAATGTACATGTAGACATTTTTTATTTTTTTTATATTTTAAAATATGTTTTCTCATAATGGGTGCAAATGCACCCGTGAGCCAAAAGAGATTTCTCAGAAAACTACGATAATTGAGGCTAGGGTTTAAGAAAACTACGACTTTTGGGATCGCTTAAAAAACTACGAATTTTGGAGCTGTAGACTACAAACAACTACGAATATTGCGTAATCGGGCAGTTAGCTAGTTTGATCACACTTTCGACAGGACGAGCCCACCTCAGATCATGACGTGGAAGGCTGGGACGAACCCCGTACGTGGTACCCCGAAGGGCAGCACGAAACCGCTCGAGCAGGCTCGAGGTCGCCGGTGCGGAGGAGGGCGCGGCAGCGGAGCACGGGTGACACGGTGCCATTGAAGGGAGGGAACGCACGGGAGAAGTGCTGCTGCTGCACACGCACGAGAGGAGGTGCCAGGACGGGTGCGGAGCTTGGACGGAGGAGCACGCACCCGGCGGCGCGGTTGCGAGACGTCCGTCCTAGCCTGCCACATCATGATCTGAGGTGGGCCAGCCCTGTCGGCATTGTGATCAAACTAGCTAACTGTCCGATTACGCAATGTTCATAGTTGTTTGTATTCTCCAGCCCCCAAAGTTCGTAGTATTTTGAAGCCATCCCCAAAAGTCATAGTTTTCCGAAACCCTAGTCTCAATTGTAGTAGTTTTCAGCAATTTTGTCCGTTCGTTCCATACTTTCACAGCTTGAGACACTTTCAGGTTTGTTCTTCGTTCTTCTTCTTTTTTGGTACTCCCTCCGATCCAACTTAATTGACTTGGATTTGTCTAGATTCGGATGTATCTGGAAGTGCTAGATACATCCAAATGTAGGAAAATTCAAGTCAATTAATTTGGATCGGAGGGAGGGAGTAGGGAAATGTTCTTCTCATTTAGCTACCAGCCAATCAGTCCCTTGTTGCTACACAAAAGCTAGCTCACAGACACTACGTGTTCGATTTTTTTCACTTTGCAGATTTTGCCAAGGAACCGCGCGCGCCGGACAAGCCAAAGCACCGATGCCACCGAACAGGCCAAGACAAAAACGTCAAGAACTAGCAGTAAAATCTCACTTCCGTCCATGGCAAAAAGGGAGCGGTTAAAAAGCGAAAATGCAAAAAGGTTCGAGCACATTCAGACCGTCACCTCAGGTAGGAGTAGCTTAGCTAGGCATGTCTCTTTTGATGTTTCCCGGAATCAGGCAGGATTTTTTATTTATTTTATCACGCATCCATGCATGCTGTTGGGTACGTTCAGGCGTGCCGAACTGCCGAAGATGTAATTGTACTCCTTGTGGAATTTAACGTGCTCTGGACTCTGAACAGATGAGAAAGCGAAAAAGAACCGAAGTACTAGTAGCAAAAGAAATAAGCCACACTGTTCCATGAATCACAGCTTCGACGATACTATATGCCTATATTAATATAGTAACCACACGATACAACTTCTGAATTTATTGTTGGGCAGACAGCAGTAAAGAAGCATAAAAGAAAATACAAACGAACGGAAGAGAAACTAATACGCAGCGACGCCAGATCGACAAGGGACGATGACTCGCAACCGCTGCACCCACCGGAGAAGTCCCACCACGCTCCTATGCCTCCGAATTATCGTATACCAAGCAACACCTTCAAGAAGTAGTGCGACGATGACAACACTGCTGCCTGGACTTCTCCTAGAATTTCTCCTGGTACACGTAGGGGAGCGGGGAGAGGGTACACCCGGCGCCCTTCAAGAAGGATGGCGGCACCCGCAGGTGTCACCGCGTCGGAGCCGACAAGGATTTCTCTCGACCCCCAAAGAACCACAACCCCATGCAATCCTTGCACTCCACCAAACTTGCCACCCACCAACATGCGCCAAAATGGTCTTGCAGACATCATCGGCGCCTCACCATGGCCGACACCGCGAAGTTGACCGTCCAAGAAGAACCCGTCGAAAACATGGGGCAACAGCACCGCTGCCACGTGGGAGGGACCAACCTCCACCGCCATTGCAGTAGCAGACCGGCAGCCACAGAAGCATACTACGCCAACCAAACCCGGTCGGGCCCGTGAAGCTCTCGTCGCCGCGCTGTAGTAGACACAACGGTGTCGTCACTACCCTTGTCCAGAAAAGTTACCTAGACTAACCATGGCGACCTGAGCTCGAGCTAGCCCTCCTTAACCCAGATCGAGCCCAAAGGGCCTAGATCTAGGGTTTGGGGCCGCCGACCAAGCCCAACCCTGCCACCATCGCCGCTAATCAGCAGCAACCTCGCCCCGCTGCCATTCAGGCCTTCGCCATGGCGCTGCCAGCCGAGGCTCACTACTGCCAAAGGGATCTCGCCCATGTCAAGCTCCCCCGCGCTGGGTAGAGGAAGGGCCCGCCGCCACCGGCCCGCATCAACACCGCGCGGGCAACGCCCGCCGGCGCCGGCCGGCAGCGGCGGAGGGGGAGGACCGGGGGGAGGGGGGAGGAGGCTGTGGGATGGGCAGGGGAGAAGGGCCCGCCGCCGGTTGCCTCACGTGGGAAGGCAACGCGGGGGCACGGGTGGCTTTTTCCACTTCTATCCACACGCTATATATTTGCATGGAGAAACAAATAATATTGTCACATTCTCTGGATTCTGTACTACTCCATGATTTCTAAAACATGGTGCAATGATCTTCGTTAACTATATAGAAAAAAAAAATCACCATAAAGAATACCAAATGCATGCAAATACAAATTATGCATGCCATATTGATGCATGCATGCATGCATGCACGTTCACCTCTTGACATAGCCGAGCTGAATGTAAAAAATTCCAGACGCTTTGACCAATATTGGCAGAGAATTCCAGACTCGCTTGCAATGCAAAATCATCAAATGTTCAAAATAGCGGAAGAATTTGTGGACAATAAAGATGGAGAGCAGTTTGCTGCCATACCTACTACTCCCTCCGTTTCATAATATAAGATGTTTTAACTTTGTGAATGAAATGTATCTAGATCTCTTTTAGTATCTAGGTTCATCTAGGTTTGGAGTGAACCTAGACACTAAAAGGGTTTTGATACATTCTTTTCACAAAGCTAAAATATCTTATATTTTGAAACGGAGGGAGTATACTATATGCGCATATTTGGTGGACAAGCAAACAGGGAGCGCATCAATGGCGACGAACAGGCCGAGACAAAAACAACAGGCAGTAACAAGTTCTCGATCTCGCTAGCCTTCCATCTATCCGTGGCAAAAAAAGGAGAGGTTAAAAAAGCGAAAAGGCTCGAGCACATTCAGACATTTGTGTCAGGCATATATATATACGTACATCTCCACGTCCACATTCCAAGTGCATTGTCCCGTTTGATGTTTCCCGGAATCGGGCAGGATTTTTTTATGGAAAACGATCAGATCACCCGGACGATGGCTAGCTTCCATCGTCCGGGTCGGATGCACCGCGTCGTGCAGACCCACTCCCACCGCTCCTTACCTTATCTCTTCCTTCTTTTTTCTTCTTCTTCTATTGACTCCGTCTCTCTCCCACGATCCACAGAGGCGACGGCACATCCTGCCCCCCGCGCCGGCGCTGATGCTTCCCCGGCGAGTCTGCGCCCGTGCCCCAGCGCCCCTCCCCTCCGTTCCCCATCCCACCCCTCCGTTTCTTCTCCGGCGAGTTTGCTCCTCCTCCTGCGCATCTAGGCCGGCTTCGGACTTGACGCAGCCATGGCGCCGGTGGTCTACGTCTCCTGCAACGGCGGACGGAGGCAACTGTGCCCGTACCGCAGCCCCCTTGGGTTCTTCTCCGACGAGTCTGCTCTTCCTCGTGGAGCTCCCGCCGCCGACCACGTTTGCTTTCATGGCCAGCCAGCCGACCTTGCTGCCACGGGGCGACCGTGATTGCTGCCAGCGGCGACCGAACTTGCTTCCACGAGCGGCCGAGCTTGCTTCCAGCGGTGGCCGAGCTTGCTTCCATGGACAGCCTTGGTCGCTGCCAGCACGGCCGGCCTAGCTTTTGAGTTCTCTGGCGAAGTTGTTTTTTTTTGCTACATTAGCATATTTTGTTTGCTACCATTATTTTGTGGTTTTGCTATATTTGCGCAAAGTTTTTGCTACAAGGTCTCCGCCGAGAGTTTTTCCAGCGATGTCTCCGGCGAAGTCCTACATTAGCACAATTTTTTTGCTATTGCTCCAAGTTCTCCGGCGAAGTCATTTTTTGCTACATTAGCACATTTTGTTTGCTACCATTGTTTTGTGGTTTTGCTACATTTGCGCAAAGTTTTTGCTACGATGTCTTCGGCGAGGTCTTCGGCGAGAGTTTTTCCGACGATGTCTCTGGCAAAGTCCGTTTTGCTACATTAGCATAATTTTTTGCTACATGGTCTCCGGCGAGATCTCCGGCGAGACATTCTATTTTTAGAACGAATCGTTTTTTGATTCGAAAGCAAAAGCGAAGACATTTGTAGAAAAAGAGACTGTCTTGCAGCAAAACCGAGATTTTTAGGGACACGTGGCACGCGAGGAAGAAGACAATGGGAAGCCTCCATCGTCCGGAGGACGCCTAGCATTATTTATCGCGCGCAAAAGGAGGCCCCCGGAGCTGCCAGAAATCAGCCCGGCCGTCACGATCCTGTCCGTACTAGTACATGTCCATCCATCTATCGCAGTCGCTTCGCGAAACCCTCTGCGGACTGCGGTTTGTGCCACCCTGTTGATGCTAATTCCCTGGTACGGTGGTGATGATTGTGCTGCTGCCGGCTGCACGTCTGATCGATGTCTGCGTGAGGGAAGTGACGAGCAAAAGCACCGGTATTCTCTCCTGCTAGTGCTAGCTCGTTCAGAATGCCAGTGCCTGACGTCGTCCACGTCAAGGCAGCGCTAGATGTGTCGCGCCGTGCCTGCACAAGACTAGCTTGTCCGGGGTCCGGGATGCACGAGGCAACCTGAAGCGCATGCATATGCGTGTATTCGTCTTAAGGAATACTCCCTCGTTGGGAAATATAAGACAGCTTTATGAAATGAATACGAACCTACTCTCTCCGTTCAGAAATATAAGATTTTATCTTCGTGAAATCATCTAGACGCTTTTTATTGTGTGAACCTATAACCTTTATGAACCTATATACTAAAGACGTATAGATAGATTCGATTCATAAAACTAAATTGTCTTATATTTCTAAATGAAGATAGTATACACTATAAAACGTCTAGATACATTCGATTCACGAAACTAAAATGTTTTATATTTCTAAACGGAGGAAGTATATTAATAGGGGTCTCCTTGGGTAAGGGCATCTCCACCGGACCGACCCAAACATGCCACCCAAAACGTCCATTTCTGTCCATTTAGGTCGGACCGCGGGGGATTTGGGTCATGATCCGGCGTGTCCGGCTAACCGCTCACAACAGCGCAACCCATCTGTCCGCGCTTGGCAAAGCGGCCCTCACCGACGTCGGCACCGGTGTATTTTAAGTTTGTTCCCGCCGCCCGTCGCCTCCCACCTCCTAGAAATCCCACCCCGACAGACCACCATGCCTGGCCATCCGTGTTGCCGCACTAGCCTCCATGGCAACCCCCGACGTACGCCGAGAAGAGCCCGATCGCGACTTGCCGTCGTGGTGGCCGGAATCGCCGGAGGCACCGGACGTGTTGTCGCCTCCGATTCCGGGGTTGCTGTAGATATTCAGTATGTTCCGCGACCACCGGCAACGGCGCACTCACTTCGACCGCAACAGGACCACCGGTGAGCCTTTCACGTGAGAGGTAATGGACCGCGTCTTTCCGTCGGAGCACCGGCGGCGTCTAGCTAGCGCTCACAGACATGCGCGACCATCTCCGGGCAGTGGTACCGGCCAGTCCCGACGACGCTTACCTGCGTGCCCGCCTCGCCCAAACTGAAGAGGAGTTGCAGACGCAGCTTGCGATCTACCGCTCTCTCTCGAAGAATGGGGTCTTGTTCTAGGTGGGGTTAAGCTTGTAAAATATTTCTAGACTTGATTGAGAACTTGTCATTGCAAATGGTCGATGCTCACATTGCAATTTTGATTCCAAACACGATACACGGTGAGTACACAACCTAGTATAGTGTTAATCCTACTCGTCGGAGTCGGAGTCGGGGTGGTAGCAGCGACGACACATGGTGTCGTTGAAGACGCTGACGGTGAGCATGGCTTCGCCATCATTCCTGAAGACGACGAAGTTGCCGACTTCGATTTGGTGTCGTCGAGCGAATGCCTCCCATTCGTTGGCGAGTAACATTTGTCCGAGGCGGTTGAACCGCACCTCTACCGGCCACGTGCGGGTATTGACACCGACCGCTAGTAGCACGACCCGCTGGGGCTCTACGCCGCCGACCAGTGATGCGAATTGCGGGGCAGAGCATCCTGTCTAGCGCCATGCCCGAGTGGATGGTCACGGCGAACTCGAAGCTGGCGAGGCTGATGTCGATGGGCTCGATCTCGGGCGACGACGGTGGTGGTGATGGAGATCGTGGCGGCGTGATGTTGACGCGTCCCCCACGCCTTCCTCGATGGCCACGGCTAGGTCCCGGTGGTGAGGGAGACCGTGGTGGCGTGCTGGTCTAGTCGTGGCCACCTCGACGGCAACGGCCAAGTTCCGGTGGTCGTCCTAGACACCCTCCCCTCGATCCAATGCCGCTGGCCATGGCTTGCTAACCGAAGGGTGGGAGGGAGGAGAGTGTGGTGTGTAAGAAGATGGCCCGGGTCACCTGTTTAAGAAGGCACAACATTGGATACCGGCGCGGAGGCCGAAATGACGACATTGATGTGTGGCGCCAGGAGCGCAGGCATCAGGCAGTGCCGCTAGCGCAGGAGGGGAAGCGTCAGCGGTGCGGCCGGCCTTTGGAGCAGCCTAGCTCTTTCCATTGATGGCTAGTGGAAAAAGGCCATTGGGTCGGTGCCATGCAGGCACTCGGCCTCCGCGGGAGGAAACGGGAGAAAACGCATGTTGTACGCACCGAGGCAACTGTTGTCCAAATTTGGTGCACGGATGGTCGGGCCGGACGGGTCTGTCCAGATGGGTTGCCCCGCCCCTGCTGGAGAGCCGCGTACACTGCGCGAGTCCGTTCGGACACGTTCGGACGTCAGCGGACCGGTTGGATTGTCCCGGTGGAGATCTAGCGAGATTCCAGTGGAGAGCGGGCATGAATCTGACTCATGTCCGGAAATTTTGCCCCATTCTTCGACGGCTGTCCATGTTAAGGAATTGTCGCCCCATCCTTCGACGGCTGTCCATGTTAAGGAATTGTCGCCCGTGCCGGTGGAGCCGACTCTGACGGAAGACAGCAGAACAGAGACGGTGGAGCTAACACTTGTGACCGTGGCGGTTGGATCGATCAGTTTTCAGACGGTGACCGGCATGCAGACCATGGTAGCTAGGATCACAGATGCAGAGTACGTGGTCACCATACCAGGTATGGGTTATGTTGTGGTAAATCCTGCTGAGCTCTCTGCTTGATGATGTACTCTGTATTGGTGGGTTGGTCCTACGTGGTGAGAATAAGCCGCCTGATCCCGGCAAATCACTGCGTCAGGATCAAGATAATGACACAAGTGCTCAAACTTGCATGACAGCTGTAGCACGTGTTGGTCGCCATCAAGTGAAGAACAATAAAGAAGATGTGATGGAATCAGATGGAAAGAATCCCATATTATGCAAAAGGGATTGGTAATTTGATCTTCAGAAGGGCTCTTGTGGGTGTGAAGGAAGAAATGTGGCTAGAACTAAAAAGGAAATGTGAAGATGTAACACTGACAGATGAAGAGGATAGATTAGTCTGGCTTCTAACTGAGTCAGAAGAATACACTACTAAATCCTTTTATTTGGCTCTGCAACACTTTGGAACTGTACCGCACAAGTTTCTTTGGAAGGTCAAAATTCCTTTGCGCATCAAAACATTTGTATGGTTAGTACTCAAAAAAATTATATTCACCAAAGATATGCTATTGCAAAGGGGAGGAAAATGTGACCCTCGGTGTTTATTCTGTGGAAAAAAGAAACTATAAATCATTTCGTGTTCCGGTGCCCCTTAGCAAGATACTTGTGGAACATTGTTAGCTGTGTGATTGGCAAAAATTATATTTCACATCAGTTAACGAGTGTCTAGTAACCTGGCTAGGAGGTTTCTTGGGAAAAAGAAAAAAGTTACTCATGGTGGAGTAGCCGGAATATTATGGCGTATATGGAAAGTAAGAAACAATACGTGTTTTCAGAAAATCTGGACGGCCGAGCCTTACACGGTGCTAAATCAAGCGTGTTATTGGATTGATCATTGGAGTAATTTGCAGGTGACGTAGGACACAAAATTGGAGCTGCAGGAGGCCACAAAACTGCTATTGCAGGTCGGTGCTGAGCTGTTCGCGGCAAGACGAAGGTGGGCCCCATGGATCCTGAGGCTGGAAAACTGAAAGTCATCGGCAAAAAGGGAAGTGAAGGAAAAAAGATGATACTCCAAGAGATGTTGTCATGGAAAATAGAAGTGGAAAGACTCCTAGATGATCTGTAGGGAGCTGGGAAGGCGAGAAGAAAAAAAAGATCGCAGAAGGCTGCTTAGTTTGTAGCGTTATTTCTTTTGTATTGCGCCTTCTTCTTTGTTGAACCAAGATGACCTGCTTTTTTGCTTAACGGGGATGATTGTCGTGTAAGGTGGAGACTATGTAAATTTGATTGTTGATGGTTATATTTGCGAACATTGACAGGGTTGTTGCTTCTCCTTCTTAGTGTACTGCCATCCTTATCAATAAAATAGTTGGATTATAATGCCCTTCGGATCTTCTCCACCAATGTCAAAAAAATATTTTGTGCAAATGATATATCAGGTACGAATATAAATAAATAAATGCATGTGAACAGTCTTCCACTATAAAACTTAGTATGTCTGATATCCTCTGGAGTTACTATAAGCCCACGATCTTTTTTTTGCAGGTAATATAAGCCCTCAATCTTGATCCACACACAATCTGATGTGTGGTTTGATATATCTACGAATACTTCCTATTTGCTTTGGGAAAATAGCATTATAAGATTCATAGTGTTAGCATAGGTGATCTTCCAATAAGGGGCAACAACAATCCAAACCATACTGCATATTAGCAAAATGAGCTGAAAAATAGACTCAAGAAGTTTAAATCGACAATGGTTCTGAAAACATTTTTGGGAACATAGCTATTCAATAGCAGGTTCTGGTTTTAGCCTATTAACAGGTAACTACTAAAAGTTCTGAATTACAATTTTGAATTGGAGAGCCAATCAACTTAATATTAGCCATTCAAATAGTAGGTTCTGGTTTTAGCCTATTATCACATAACTAATAAAAATTCTGAATTAAATTATGTAAATTTGAGAGACAGTCAACTATAAGATTTGATAATTTGAATCGAACCATTTGGGACAAAATTCTGGACAACCGAATTTCAAAACCAAGACTACTACAGTACCTAGTTGCGTGTTCAATGCGACAAAAACATGGTTTGAAAGACGATTCTAGAGAAAAATGGGCAACAAATGACCATTATGGCTTTATAAATTAGCACATTTGTTCGAGAACATATACATGACTAGATATTTGGAAGCCGATATATGGTATCTGAAAATTATCTCGCGTCAGAGTAATTTTGTAGGTGTCATCATATATACTTTAGAACATTGATTGCCATTGCCCACTTGTACAGTCATACCTTCACAAAATTGAACATTCTATGGTCATCCTCATGTTGCACTAACTCAAATATTCCTTGATTCTGTAGTGCACAAGAATAAAGCTTAACCACAAAAGGGGTGCTGTAACAATTCAATAATTTTCAAGAGTACCTTGAACTGTACATATTTCTGATATGTGAATGATGACTATAGACACACCAAGAACACCAGCAAACCAGTAAAACAACTATGGACTTGATAGGTATGTACTACATTGCCATAATCAACAAAGTAAGCATCAAACCTTTGCGGCATTGATGGTTAGTCTCTTCCTGGTCTAGCACCACTTGCTCCTCGATCTCATTCCTGGTTTGATCTGCCTCATCCATCTTGCTGCTGAAGGGAATATGCCCGAGAGGTAATAATAAAGTGGTTATTACATTCTTCCATGTTTATGATAAATATTTATTTCTCATTCTATAATTGTGTTAACTAGAAATGTTAATACATGTGTGTTCAATAAACAAAGAAAATGTTCCGTGTAATGCCTCTCATTACACTAGCTTGTTGATTAACGGATGATCAAGGTTTCCTGACCATGAATATTGGATGTTGTTAATAAGAAGGTCATGTCATTAGAGAATGATATGATGAACATTCACCCATAGTAGGTTTAGTAATATGATCATGTTTTCAAAATTTATATTGCTATCTCACTCGAAGTAACACCAATCCTTAGACAATGAGATCATGTCGATCACTAACACTGGAAAAGTACTTTGATTCCATCAAACATCACACCGTAACAGGGTGATTATAAAGATATCATTGGGTACTTAGAAAGTGTTAGTTTCGGATCATGGATCAAGAGTGGGATTTATCCATCCCGATGATAAAGAGATATACTCTGGGCCCTCTCAGTGATATCACATTTGAAAGATCGGTATAGACGACTAGAGGGGGGGGAGGGTGAATAGGAGCTACTCAAATTTTAACTACTTTTCAAGTTATGGCTAAACACAAAGTAAGTTCTCTAGATGTGCACTAGGCGAGAGAACTCAAAGGAAGCTAACAAGCAAGTAACAACAAGTAAGGAGTAGAGGATAGAAGTAACTGAGAGTAGACACGGAGATGTTTTCCCGAAGTTCCTTCCTTTTGAGGGGAAGTACGTCTCCGTTGGAGGGGTGGGTGGCACTAAGACCACCAGCGCCACAGAAGGCCTCATCCTGTTCTCCCAAGCACCCGCCTCACGGCAAGCACCCGATCCACTATGCGGTGACCTTGAAGGTGGCAACCGAAACCTTTACAAACTTGTTGAGAAGACCTCCACACACCGGAGTCTCCCAACGCAATCCCGAAGCTTTACAACAAATGCCCGAGCTCCGAGATCGACCTCTTCCGTCTAGGGTTCAAAGAACCCAAGAGTAACAAGATCCATAAAGGAAAACACGGGGGAATCAACTTTGCTTTGGTGGAAACCTAGATCTAGACCTTCTTCACCAAGCCTCAAAGTATCAAGGAGATTGGAGGGCTAGGGAGGGAGATCTAGTAGAAATGAAGCTCAAGAACAATGGATGAGAGAGATAAAAGAGTCAAACTTCTCGTTGGAGAAGAAGGCTCTATTTATACCCTCAAGAGGGATCTGCCCGTTGCAGCCAGTCGCCAACCGGTAGTACCGGACCTATGAGCGGTAGTACCGGAAAACAGCGGTACTACCGGACAGGTACCGGACAGGGTACCGGGTTGGCGCTGGCGAGGCTTCTGCCCCCCGCGGTGGTAGTGGCTCTGCAAAGCGGTGCTACCGCTAAGCGATAGTACCGCTTAGCAGAGCGGAGGTACCGCATGGGAGCGATGGTACCGCTTAGTGGTACCGAAGAGAACAGAGGGGAGGCGCAAATCGCCAACGCGCCTCAGACTCCTGCGGTACCGCCAAGCGGTACTACCTCTTACTAGAGCGGTGGTACCGGACGGGGGAGGTGGTACCGCTCAGTGGTACCAGGGAGAACAGAGGAGAGGCGTAGATCGCCAACACGCCTCAGACTCCCGCGGTACCGCCAATCGGTACTACTAGGCGCTGAGCGGTAGTACCAGTTAGGAAGACCGGTACTACCGGACAGCACAGAGCAGAAAGCCACAGCTGCAAGGGCAGAATCCTCCTGATATCTCCACCAGAGGAAAAGCTTGAGGTTTTGCAAAACAGAGATAATTCCACCCAAACTTTCCAACACGGACCCCCTCTTGATCGTACGGTGTTCCTACGACTCAAGCAAAAAGCCCTAGAAAAACTATATCCTGAGAGAACATTTTAGAGGGTAACCGAATGCCCTTTTCTTTGTAAAAACCTATGACTCACTTAGCAAACGGTTAGTCCGACACATGTGTTGTCAACAAACATCAAAAAACACATAGGATAGAAAATGCCCTTTCAATCTCCCCCTTTTTGGTGTTTGATGACAACACACATTTGCATGACAGATATTATGATGAGCACTTGGTTTGAAAAATAGAGCCGGTCTCCCCCTCTATTTTACAAGCCAACAATAAGAGCAAAGGCAAAGAGATAGGCGAGGAGTTCATACCTTTGCACAACTTGAGAATAACACTAGGGTCATAATACAATAAATGGCATTCACACACGAGATGGATCCATATAATAATACCCATACGTCACAAACGATAGATCCATACGAAAGCCACATAGTCTTGACTTACAACACAAATAGGTAGCACACAGAGTTCACAAATAATAAGCGGTAATAAAAGGTTCACAAGCGACTAAATATCAAAGAAAGAACGAGCTTGTGACCTCCCATGCAAATCCCCCGTACCCTACGACCCTTCTCCCTCTTTGGCATCAAGACACCAAAAAGGGAGTAGAGCAAGACTAGCCCCCCGAAGATCACTCCTCCTCATCACCATGGGGGAGGAGCACGGAAGGAGGAAGAGGCATCATCAAATTCCCAATTGCTATGCATGGAGATCCATTGCTCTTCCGGAGTGATGTTGTTCTCGGAGCCCACGGAGACAGTCAACTGTTGAGCTTCCATCAATTCTTTCTGACGAGCAACAACTTTCTTGTCATTGTTCATGATTACCTCGTTGTACACACGCTCTTGGAACTTAGTGTAGAACAAGCTGTCCTCCCTATCACGGCCACGGTTCATACCATAAGGTTCTTAGACCGCATGGCAACAAAATCAACATCAGACACATCACACAACAGCTGGGGCCCTGATGGCCCAGAACTCTGAATCTTGGTTCGACCAGAAGATGGAGGGGGCGGAGGAGGAGGCCCCCCATGACCGGAAGACCGCTTGGATCCACCGCCATGACCACCCCGAGTCCTCAACTTCATGCGAGCAGTAGGCTGAGGCAAGACCTCCTGCTCGGACTCTGACCCTTCCTCCTCAATCTCATGGCGAGACTTGGAGAGCTTCCTACCAACCCCATAACCACCTGCACCTGTGAAAGAAAAAGGAAGGATATTAGGGAGATAAGGGCACAAGAATCTAGAAAAAGGAACCACATAGAAGCCATGGTTTGGGAAGGAGGTGCCGTCTGCCAGGTCCGGTAGTACTGGACTCGGCGGGCGGTAGTACCACATGAGAGCGGTAGTACCGGAACCGCAAAGCGGTAGTAACGCACGCGAGCGGTAGTACCGGAGAACTCTCCGGTACTACCCGTCGGTCGAGAGCCCGCACGAATCTGGTACAAGCGAACGAAGAATCGAAGGCACCTAGTCCCAAAAACGCGATTCCTACATGGAGGGAGTGGAGATGGCAGGAAAACGCAGTACAAACCCCTAGATGCAAACTTCTAGCCATGAATCAAGAGGATCTAGACTCATAGGGAGAAGTAAGAGAGAATGGGGAGGGGGGAGTTTGTACCACTGTCCATGGAGGAGGAGAGGGAGGAGGAGCCCGCAAGGAGACCGGATCAGGTGAGGATCCGGTGGAGGAGGCGGCGACGGACTCCGGGGCTTCTTTTCCCTGGCGGCGGCGGCAAGAGCGAGTAGGGGGAGTGGGGGAAAATGAGGCATAGGGGTGCCTCACCCCCCGATCCACCCTATAACTGACCGCCAACCGGTAGTACCGGTGACCGGTACTACCACTAGGTGACCCGGTAGTACTGCACCAGAACCAGTTTCCAGGAATTACCCTGGGAACGAGTTCGGTCCGGTAGTATCGGTTCCACCAGAGAAAAAAAAAGACAGTTTTATGTGTAAGATTCTTGTGCGGAAAGAAGGGGTTTGAGGAGAAAGAGGAAGGGGCTTGGGTTGAGATACCAAACAGATAAGGGGACAAATGCACTCTAAAATAGACGAAAACTCACAAGAACCAAAAGGGAGTGCAAGTCACCAACAACAAGAAAGACAATCAGAAAACAACCTAGAGGAAAACACGACCTCTCCAAGGGGAGGGTGGTGGCCTGCCTAGGCCATCATGGTGAGTATATTTGGCTTGGCACCGTGAAGATGTATCTTGGGTCCATTACCAAAACTCATCATTGAAGCTCACATATCACATAATGATATTAAGAGAATGATTTGGGTCACTTTGGGCATAATGGGGGGAGGGATGGCCCAATAAGTTAGGACCACACCCTCCCTATGTCCATGCCTACATCAAGATGGAATAACATATGAAGCATGGGTATGGGTGCATGATCTCAAGCCACATTACTCGAATCAATGATATTTAGCTCATGCCTTAACTCTCGGAATCTCTTCTCATCAAGGGGCTTGGTGAATAAATCCGCTAGATTCTTCTCGGTGCTCACATAGGAGAGATCAATATCACCATTGTTCACATGATCACAGATGAAATGGTGACGAATATCAATGTGCTTCATTCTTGTGTGTTGCACGGGGTTGTGGGCGATCTTGATGGCACTTTCATTATCACAAAGAAGAGGCACTTTGTCACATGTGACACCGTAATCCTTTAAAGTTTGCCTCATCCACAAGAGTTGAGCACAACAACTAGCGGCCGCAATATACTCGGCTTCAACGGAGGACAAGGAGACACAATTTTGTTTCTTTGATGACCAACACACCAAGGACCTAGCAAGGAATTGGCACGCCCCGGAGGTTGATTTCCTTCCAACTTTGTCTCCCACCCAATCCGAATCCGTGAAACCATGAAGAACAAAGTTTGAGCCCTTGGGGTACCATAAGCCAAAGTTTGGGGTATCAACTAAATATCTAAAGATTTGCTTGACCGCCACAAGGTGGATTTCTTTTGGGGCGGCTTGAAACCATGCACAAATACCCACACTTAACATGATATCCGGTCTAGATGCACAAAGATAAAGCAAAGAACCAATCATAGATCGATATACCTTTTGATCCACATCTTTACCCTTTATATCAAGAGTAAGATCACACTTGAGAGGCATGGGAGTCTTGGCTCCATTTAATTCCATCAACATGAACCTCTTGAGCATATCTTGAATGTACTTGGCTTGATTAATGAAGATACCTCCAATAAATTGTTTCACTTCAAATCCAAGGAAGAATTGCAATTCACCCATCATAGACATTTCGAACTCATCGGTCATTAGCTTAGCAAAGACATCATTGAAGGCTTTGTTAGGAGACCCAAATATAATATCATCAACATAAATTTGGCATATGAACAAGTTTCCTCCAACTCTCTTAGTAAAAAGAGTGGGGTCGATTAGCCCAACTTCGAAACCATGGTCTACCAACAACTTTCTAAGGTGTTCATACCATGCACGGGGAGCTTGCTTAAGCCCATAGAGTGCCTTATCAAGTTTGTAGACGTGGTTCAGAAACTTGGGATCCTCAAAACCTGGAGGTTGCTTGACATACACCAACTCATTTAAGGGACCATTAAGAAATGCACTCTTAACATCCATTTGTTGTAACTTAAAGTTATGATGAGATGCAAATGCAAGAAAGATACGAATGGATTCAAGATGGGCAACGGGGGCGAAAGTTTCACCGTAGTCGACACCCTCGACTTGAGAGAAGCCTTGGGCCACCAATCTTGCCTTGTTGTGAATGACCATCCCATTTGCATATTGCTTGTTCTTAAAGATCCACTTGGTCACGATGACATTACGGCACTCCTTGGGTCTTTCCACCAATGACCACACTTTGTTGTGCTCGAAGTTGTGAAGTTCTTCATGCATGGCCTCAAGCCAATCTGGGTCTTTGAGCGCTTCATACACCTTTTGGGGCTCTACACAAGAGATAAAACTATTGTGGCCAACAAAGTTAGCCACTTGGTTACGGGTAGAAATGCCCCTTTCAAGGTTACCAACAACATTTTCAAGAGTAATTCCTTCATGGAGGAGCTTGGCGATTCTTCTTGCTTCACGACGAGCATGAGCTTCTTCAACGGATTCTTGAGAAGCTACTTGGTCATCACCACTATTTTGATCCTCGTCTTGACCTTGAAAAGGAGCTTGCTCCTCTCTTTGAGCTTGCTCGACGTTTTGACCTTGATCACCTTAATGAGCTTGACCTTGATCAATAAGGGGTGAAGAACACCCATCATTGGCTTGATCTTGACCTTGATCACGTGCTATGTTTTCAACAATGACATCTTGATGACTATGGGGTTGATGTAGATCTTGAGTAGGTGAGGGCTCCACTTGAGTAGAGCATTGTCCTTCTCTTTCCACCACAAGGGGTTCCTCAACAGGGCGGAAAAATCCCACAACCATTCTTCTTATGGCTTGAGGAGGAATTTCATCACCTACATCACCAAGATCTATTTTCCCCACTTGGGAGCCATTATGCTCATCGAACTTCATGTTAGAGGATACTATAACTTGTCTGGTGGACTTGTTATAGACCCTATAGGCACGAGAGTCCGGTGCATAGCCAACAAAGATACCTTCAATAGTGCGAGACTCGAACTTAGATAGCTGGTTACCTTTCTTGAGAATGTAGCACTTGCACCCAAACACCCGAAGGTAGTGAATGCTTGGCTTCTTGCCGGTGAGGATCTCATATGGAGTCATATACAAATATTTATGAAGATAAACCCGATTGGCAATATGACAAGTGGTAGATATAGCTCGGCCCAAAAATTATAAGGAGACTTGAACTCTGCAATCATGGTCCTTGCCATATCCATGAGAGTCCGGTTCTTCCTTTCCGCCACACCATTTTGTTGAGGGGTATAAGGAGCGGAATATTGATGCTTGATCCCATTGTCACTTCTAATGTCCAAGATCTTCTTATTATGTTGGCGTTGCACGTCATTGGCAAAATTGATGACGGTTTGTTGAGTCTCACTCTTCTTCTTGAAGAAATATACCCAAGTGTATCTTGAGTAGTCATCAACAATAACCAAACAATACTTCTTCCCCCCAAGACTATCAAAAGAAGGGGGACCAAAGAGGTCCATATGAAGAAGTTCCAAGATCCCATCGGAGTAAATGGTTGTAGTTGGGGGGTGATCCGACTCATGGAGCTTTCCTTCGATGCATGCCCTACACACACGATCTTTGACAAAATGCACGTTATCTTTTAAACCAAGGATGTGGCCTCCCGTGTGGAGACTTTGCAAAGACCTCATGTTGACGTGGGCAAGATGGCAATTCCAAAGCCATCCCACGCCACCTTTAGCCATTAGGCATGTCATGGATGGTGTCGGTTTCTTATTGAAATCTACCACATACAAACCGTTCTCGGCATACCCAACAAAGGCTATAGAGAGAGTCTTGCTCCACATGAGAACCACAACCTTCGGGGTAAAGTAGACATTAAAGCCCATAAGCGTGAGTTGATGTACGGAAAGTAAATTGTATGAAAGGGTTTTAACAAGCATAATGTCCACAATGGATATATTCGGAGTGACCACTACCTTACCCAAACCCAATACCTTAGATGTTGATCCATCTCCATAAGTGACACACATATTGGAAGTATTAGGTCTTGTCTCATCAAGCATCTCATTGCTTCCGGTCATATGACTCGTGGCACCACTATCAACCACCCATTTTCTTCCACCGGAAGCATATCCCTACAAGAGATTAATTCTTGGTTTTAGGTACCCATCGTTGATTGGGTCCTATTTTGTTAGTCACAAGAATCTTAGGAACCCAAATGGCCCAATGATAATCATCACCATAAGTGGTGCCTACATATTTAGCATAGACATGACCATCATAGGATTTCATAAGAACATAGGAAGGATTATATTTTCCCGCAAAGTCATTGTGAGAGGGTTCAACACCACCCTTGTGGATACTTGGCTCCTTCTCTTTTGCCATCTTCCCTCCTTCACAAAAGTAATCATTTTGGAAGGGTGAGTGGACAAAGTCTTCTTCTTCTTCTTGCTCTTGTTCTTCTTCTTCGACTTAGAAGCAAATCCAAGTCCTTCTTTAGCCACATTGTCCATTTGATTGCTCAAAAGTTCATTGAGGCTTTTCTCTCCTTGTATGCATGAGACGAGGCCTTTCTCAATGGTAGCTTTCAACTTCTTGTTCTCCTCGAAAAGATCTCCATGCTCACAACAAGAGTTAGTAGAACATGAAACACTACTAGATGACAAGGTTGAAGCATTTTTTGTTACTTGAGTTTGAAGTTGCTCATGTGACTTTGAAAGGGTAGAGAATTTGCTCAACAAGGTCTCATGGTCCTTCTTGAGTCTCTCCATTCCTTACTTTAGTCTATCATGACTAACCCCAAACTCAAGTTTTTCCTTTTTAAGCACATTAGTTAGAGCAATAGCATGATCACGTTCTTTAACAAGTTTAGAGATATTCAAGTTAAAAGATTCTTCATGGGCAACATAGGTTTCCTCAAGAGCAGCTCTTTTCTTTTGCTCTTCCTCAAGAGCATCATTTAAAGTGGCAATCTCCATGGCACCCCCCCGAGCATGACCAAACATTTCCGAGATGGAGTCATCCCTCTCGTCAATGATGTCGCGGGCTTCACCTAATTGACTCATCAAAGACTCAACACATATTTTAGCTTCACCCTCTAGATAGTTCAAGCAACTAGTGGACTCCACTATCTCCTTCTTAATCTTAAGACCCATCTCATCATCAAGTGTAGATGCATCAATAATAGGGAGGATAGTGGATGGAGTGGTTACCATGGAGGCCTTAGCCATAAGACATGTGGCCTTGGTGACGAGCTTATCCTCATTGGGAGAGTCAAAGAGTGGTGAAGATGTTGACGTAGTAGTAGTAGCCATGAGACACGTGGACTTGGATGCCGGCTTGTTCTTATTGGGAGAATCGAAGAGGGACGTCGGTGAAGAGGTTGAGGTGGTGGTGGAGGAGGAGGTGGCAATTGTAGCAATGGCGGCCAATCCAACAATCTCTCCATCATCTTCCTCCTCACTATCATTATCATCGTTCTCTTCATATTCTTCACGGGCCACCAACACGTATTTTTGAGGTTCCTTCTTGTTGGGGAAGTTCTTGTTCCCAAAATTCTTGTTTTGGACCTTCTTGACGAAGTTCTTGTTGGGAGTTGGCTTGAACTTAGATTTCAATATAAGTCTTCCACCATGGTCTTCTCTCTTCTCATATGGGCATTCGGCAATGAAATGGTTGGTTTCTCCACAATTGTAACATGTTCTCAATTTGGGTCTTGAGGTAGTTGTGGTAGCCTTTGACACATTTCCCCTTCCTTGGTTCTTCCAAAACCTTCTAGAGACGAGAACTAATTGCTCATGGAGAGCACACTTGATATCTTCGTCATCACCTTCAATCTTCCCCAAGGAGTCAACATCCTCTTCATAGACATGAACCTTGGCCTTCAAAGCAAGAGTGGGAGAGTACAATCTCCGAGCACGAGCAAGAGCATCATCGGCTGTCTTATTCATGATTCCAAGAGCCACAAACTCATTTAACACTTCATGGGATGACATGGCATAGAAGTCCGGTCTTGAGCAAATGTTGTTGTCCAACTCCCGTTGGAAGGGCAAGATGGCTTGCATGAACTTGCGCTTGATCCACTTGTCATCCACATCCCTACTACCATGATCGATCATCCTAATTGAAAGAGCCGTAACCCTTTGATAGAGATCCTCGGGAGTCTCATCCTCCTTCCCAACAAAGGCATCGGCTTCATAGTGCATTTCTTTAAACCTGGAGTTTTGAATGCTTTGATTACCGAGATAGACACGTTGAACAGAACTCCAAGCTTCCTTGGCGGTGTCATAAGACCGAATGTGAGTCATTTGCTCATGAGTCAAGGCATCTTGGAGAATTTCCATTGCCGTGGCATTGAGTTGATTGTTGATTTCCTCGGTAGGAGTCATGTTGTAGGGGTCGCGTGGATAGAAGCCGAACTCCACAACCTTCCAAAGAGGCACACTAGAACTTTTGAAGTGGGAGCGCATGAGATATTGCCAATTGGCGAAATTAGATGCATCAAGCTTAGGTGGCGGGCCACGATGATTGATATGTGGCATAGGAAGAGGAGCATGATTATAACTAAGTGGTGGTGGCACGTTTCCCATGGGGTTGCCTTTTGCCTTAATGCCCTCATCGCCGTTGGAAGATTCCTTGAGAGGATCTTCCACCGGCTTTGAGCCACTTGATGGGTCATCAATGGTATTGGCAACAACCACTTCCTTTTTACCAAGATATAATTCAAGCAAGTCTTTCATTTCTTGGCGAAGCGTATCCATGGATGCGGATAGCTCACTCTTAGAGACGGGTGTTACTTCGGAGGTGGTTTCACTTCCCTTCGGATCGCCCATACTTCTCTTAGGCGGTTAAGCCAACAAGAGCACCTGCCTCACGGCAAGCACCCGATCCACTATGCGGTGAACTTGAAGGTGGCAACCGAAACCTTTACAAACTTGTTGAGAAGACCTCCACACACCAGAGTCTCCCAACGCAATCCTGAAGCTTTACAACAAATGCCCGAGCTCCGAGATCAACCTCTTCCGTCTAGGGTTCAAAGAACCCAAGAGTAACAAGATCCACAAAGGAAAACACGGGGGAATCAACTTTGCTTTGGTGGAAACCTAGATCTGGACCTCCTTCACCAAGCCTCAAAATATCGAGGAGATTGGAGGGATAGGGAGGGAGATCTATTAGAAACGAAGCTCAAGAACAATGGAGGAGAGAGATAAAAGAGTCAAACTTCTCGTTGGAGAAGAAGGCTCTATTTATACCCTCAAGAGGGATCTTCCTGTTGCAGCCAGTCTCCAACCGGTAGTCGACCGAAATGCGCGTAGTACTGCACGGGCGGTAATTAATGATAGGAAAGCTGGCGAGGCTTCTGCCCCCCGCGGTGGTAGTGGCTCTGTGAAGCGGTGCTACCTCTAAGCGGTAGTACCGCTTAGCAGAGCGGAGGTACCGCACGGGAGCGGTGGTACCGCTTAGTGGTACCGGAGAGAACAGAGCGGAGGCGCAAATCGCCAACGCGCCTCAGACTCCTGCGGTACCGCCAAGCGGTACTACCGCTTACCAGAGCGGTGGTACCGGACGGGGGCGGTGGTACCGCTCAGTGGTACCCGGGAGAACATACGAGAGGCACATATTGCCAATGCGCCTCAGACTCCCGCGGTACCGCCAAGCGGTACTACCGGGCGCTTAGCGATAGTACCGGTTAGGAAGACCGGTACTACCGAACAACATAGAGCATGAAGCCATAGCTGCAAGGGCAGAATCCTCCTGATATCTCCACCAGAGGAAAAGCTTGAGGTTTTGCAAAACAAAGATGATTCCACCCAAACTTTCCAACACGGACCCCCTCTTGATAGTACGGAGTTCCTACGACTCAAGCAAAAAGCCCTAGAAAAACTACATCCTGAGAGAACATTTTAGAGGGTAACTGAATGCCCTTTTCTTTGTAAAAACCTGTTACTCACTTAGCAAACGGTTAGTCTGACACATGTGTTGTCAACAAACATCAAAAAACACATAGGATAGGAAATGCCCTTTCAACATTGATAAGAGCTTGCAAGCAGGTGATTTGATCACAGGAAATGTTATATCACGGAAAGAGTAAAAGAGTACTTGTCGATAACGAGATCGAACTAGCCATGGATGATACCAAATGATCGGATCTCGGACAAGTAAAATATCGCGAGACAAAAGCAATTGGTTACTAAGAAAAAGGTTCGCACGATCAGTAGATTCATCGTTGAATAAAGGGGAATCATTACAGATTTCCAGATCCCACTAATGATTATTGATCAGAGAGGTGTCTCGATCATGTCCATATTATTCACGAACCGTAGGATGACACACTTAAGGTTCACTAATGTGTTTTGAGTGGATTTGGAACTCCGACTGAATTATTGGACAACACAGTGGTTGTTTCCAAAAAGCACTGAAACTGTTTCAGAATATCGAAATAACACAAGGGGTAATTGTTACTATTTGTTAATTGAATGAATTAATAAATATTAAATAAATAAAAATATTTTATTAATTCCATAAGTGTGGTTTAATTGTTATGAATGTCATGCAATTAAAAAGAGAATAAGAGAGGTGGTTACCTACTTGATGAAGGAGGTTATCACCATGAAGAGGGGGAGGTGGCACCTCTAGGGGCTGCCCCCTCCTCTCCTATAAAAGGTGGCTGATACGTCGTAAACGTATCTATAATTTTTGATGCTCCATGCTTGTTTTGTATCAACTATCTTATGTTTTGTGTATCCTTTGAGGCATTTTTATACATTTTCTGGAACTAACCTATTGGAAATATGCCGCAGTGCCAGTTGCCTATTTTCTGCTGTTTTTGGTTTCAGAAAAGCTAGTAAAGAAATATACTCAGAATTGGACGAAACAAAAGCTGAAGTTCCTATTTTTACCGACACGACACGGAAATCCAAAGCAGAGACGGAGGAGAGCCATGAGGCGGCCACACCATAGGGTGGCGCGGCCCTCCTGGGTGTGCCAGGCCCTAGTATGGGCCCCTCGGGTGGCCACCGACCTCGCCTCTTCGCCTATATAAACCTCCCGAGACAAAAACCCTAAGGAGAAGATCAAAATTCCACGAAAAGTTCCATGGCGCCTAATCAAGAGGAGATTTAGGGACAAGTCTCTGTTAGACCTGCGGGAGAAGTGCCCCCGGAGCCATCTCCATCAACTCCACCGCCATCTCCATCATTGTTGCTGACTCCCATGATGAGGAGGGAGTAGTTCTCTCTCGTGGCTAAGGGCTCTACCAGTAGCTATGTGTTCATCTCTCTCTCTCTCTATGCGTGATCTTATTTAGATCATGAGCTTTGTAATCTAGTTGAATAAGTAGATCTATTCTGCTACTCAAGTAATTTAATTAATTTCTGCTTATCCCCACGTGGGGATTGTTGGTTTGCGGCCCGAAAGTTCCTAGGCGAGTGCATCGGGGTACCCAAGTTCCTTGTAATTGCTACGTTTCGTAAAGTTGGGCTGCCAACTACTGAGAGGGGCCATTTCGAGGAAAACTCATCTCACCCCTGCGAAATTCAAACATTCCAATAAACTGCCCAGTGAAGTAGACGGTCAGGACCCACATGTCGGTCATCTATCCGTGACACGAGCGCGAACGCGGCAACCTCTTAGGAAAATCGAGGAACTAAGTGGATTGGATGCGTTGACCAATTTCACAAATCCATTCCCTCCTTTCCCCTAGCACCGACAGTGTCGAAATCCACCCTCCAGGCAAAACGATTCCTTCGAACATTTGAGTTCTGGCACCAAGTTGTTGCGCCCAGTTGCTGCATCCATTCGTTGATCCCGAGCTCCAATGACGCATGCCATAGCCGTCGTTGCGTGGCTCTAGCCCGCCTCCGCCGCCGACGAGCCGAGCAGCTCGGAGGATGGTAGATCCTACTACCAAGGAAGAAGAAGTTCTGGCTACATGTGGGTGAGCTACCCTTCTCTTTGCTATTCGCACTAATTATAACTGGTAGCTGGCTACTGAACCTAAAATTGTTTGTTAGCCCAACACTAACAAAGATATTTTGTCCATAGTTTTCTGTCAATTGGGATCTCCATGGATCACCCTTACCTGGTTACGGTAGTCCTCTTCAGGTACGACTCTAAATGAGCAAGGGCGAAGGGCAAGTGGTATGGACACCATTGTATCACGATGGAAGAAGCGCCTGATACATTGCAAATGTATCAATAATTTTTGATGTTCCATGCTTGGTTTTATCTACTTTCTTGTGTTTTGTTCCAACTTTGGAGTACTTTTCATATGATTTCTTGGACTAACCTATTAACAAGAGCCACAGTGCCAGTTGCCTGTTTTCTGCTGTTTTTGGTTCTAGGAAGTCAGAATATGAATATTCTCGGAATTGGACGGGACAAAAGCCAAAGTTACTATTTTCCCGGAAGATTCACGGAGCCAGAAGGAGAGTCGGAGGGGGGGGGGCATAGGGTGGCCACACCACCCCTAGGCGCGGGTCCACCTAGGCCACGCCAGGGCATGGTATGGGCCCCCTGGCCGCCCACCGACCTTGCCCTCTAGCCTATAAGAAGCCTCCCGAAGCCAAAACCCTAAATCATCAATCAGAAATCCACGAAAAGTTCCACAGCGCCGCTGCCACCGAAGGGGAGATTCGGGGGACAGAAAGTCTCTGTTCCGGCACCCTGCCGGGACGGGGAAGTGCCCCCGGAGCCATCTCCATCGATCTCCACCACCATCTCCATCACCATTGCTGATTCCCATGATGAGGAGGGAGTAGTTCTCTCTCGAGGCTAAGGGTTCTACTGGTAGCTATGTGTTCATCTCTCTCTCTATGCATGATCTTATTGAGATCATGAGCTTGTAATCTATAGATCTACCTTGCTACTCTAGTGCTTTATTAGATCTCTGCTCTCCCCATGTGTGTGAAAGTGACAGCGTGCACACCATGGTGGCACTTAGGCTAGAGATTACACATACTTGTTATGAGTTATATTTGGAGTTGGATGTCTTTATGAAATTATGGTGTTTGTTGGACTCATCTAGTGCTGAAGGTGACAGTGTGGGGTTTTCTAGATGGGAAAGGCTTACTTTGAGGAGTGCTGTTATAGCCCTACCATCGATTAGAGTGTCCAACCGGAGAGTAGTTAAGAGTAGTATAATGAAGATAATATATTTATATGAGAGTGTTCACTAGTGAAAGTATGATCCCTAGGCCTTGTTTCTAAGCACTGAAACACCGTTTTCTACTAGATCTGTTACATGTTTGCTTGCTTCCTTCTTTATTTCAGTTTGCCTTTAGTCTTTTCCACGCCATCAAGCTACTTTCTACCACCGTTACCACTTATAGTTATCTATACCACTTGTATTTCACTATCTCTTCGCCGAACTAGTGCACCTATACACCTAACAAGTGTATTGGGTGTGTTGGGGACACAAGAGACTTCTTGTATCTTGATTGCAGGGTTGCTTGAGAGGGGATACCTTTGACCACTTCCTCCCTGAGTTCGATAAACCTTGGGTGATCCACTTAAGGGAAAACTTGCTACTGTTCTACAAACCTCTGCACTTGGAGGCCCAACAACTGTCTACAAGAATAGAAGTGCGTAGACATCAAGCTATTTTCTGGCGCCGTTGCCGGGGAGGAAAGGTAAAAGGTATTCACACCGGAGGATTAAAGAAAAAGAACCTCCCACGACAAAAGCCTATTTTCTGGTGTGAGTGCTTGAAGTTATTTCCTTTAGATTCTGCAATTTTGTCTTTTTGTTTCTTGTTTTCACTAGTTAGGCTTAATGGAAAACAACAAAAAAATTAGAGAGCTTTATAGTATTTATCTTGAGTTAGGACATGAAGTGTTTGAAGAGAAAATTAAAAAACCTATGGAACTTTATTTGCATGCTAATAGCAATGTTGTTAGTATGAATTCTTTGGACACCATTATTGCTAATGCTATGGAAAAGTCTAAGCTTGGGGAAGCTAGTTTTTATGAAAATGATCTTTTTAGTTCCCCAGCTTTGGAAGATAGCTATTCTATTGCTTATGATGATACCAAACCTCCAACATATGATGATTACAATGATTAATATGATATTTTCAGTCCACCTACTATTGAGGAGAAAATTAATTATGATTACAATATGCCTCCTATATTTGATGATTATGGTGATGAAAATAATAATGATAGCTATTTTGTTGAATTTGCTCCCACTATAATTAATAAGAATGACTATGTTTATGTGGGGAGTATTAATTCTTTTATGCATATGGCTCATGATAATAATGTTTTGTGTGATAATTATATTGTAAATTTTATTCATGATGCTACTGAAATTTATTATGAGAGAGGGAAACGTGGTTTTATGTGTCTCAACAATATTAAGTTTCCCCTCTTTATGTTGAAAATTTTGAAGTTGCACTTGTTTTGCTTTCCTATGCTTGTTGCTTTGTGCTTTCATGACTTGTTTCTTTACAAGATTCCTATGCATAGGAAGTGGGTTAGACTTAAATGTGTTTTTAATTTGCTTCTTGATGCTCTCTTTTACTTCAATTCATATTTTTTATGTGAGCATTTTCTCAAACTATCATGCCTAACTTAAAGGTGTTAAAGAAAAGTACTTGTTGGGAGATAACCCAAAAGTTTTAGATGAGTCTTGGAAGTTATTACCTCTGTAATAACCGCTCCTTATCCTTTTTATTTGCTTTTTGTGCCAAGAGTAACCTCTAATGAGAGAGAAGTAATGATTGGGAAAGTTGCTGTCGCGAAACAGATTCTTGTGCTTCACCGTAAAAATTCGTGAGAGAGCTATGTAAATCGGATTGAGATGTAATGTTTTGTGCTTCTGCCCCTGGTTGTTATCTAACTTTCGTTAGTTCAACACTTTTTGATTTGAGCAACAGAAGGTCTTTGAAAAAATTCGTCTTTACCTGCTGGTCTGTTTTGACAGATTTCTGCCATTTTCTGCATTTGCTTCTTGTGGGTTCCTTTTTGAGTTCTTTTGGAGAATTGAGCTTGTCGAGGGAAGTGCTATAGTATCTAGTGTTATAATGGAAGTTTATTTGGTGTTAGAACTGAACCTTAAGACTTATTTATCTTGAGTGCACTAATGTTGCTAATAAAGATTGTGTGAAGTTTTGTATGAAGGAAAAATTTCAGGTGTATGGAAGGAATGAGTAATGAGATGAAGGATGGACTAAAGCTTAAGCTTGGGGATGCCACGCGTGTCACCCCAAGAAGTATCCAAGAAGGACAAGCGTCAAAGCTTGGGGATGTCCAAGGCATCCCTTTCTTCATCAACAAAAATTCCAGGTTTCTTCCAAACGCTTCATTTTTATCGTTTCATGCACAGTTGTGTTTTTCTTGGAGCGTCGTCTTTTTCATTTTTGTTTTGGTTTTTAGTTTGTTTGGTTTGCTTAGTTTTCTAAATAAGTTGGTTGGACCCCCTCTTTCATACATTGGTTTGCAAATGGTTTGGTTTGGTTTGGAAAAGAGTAGGAAAGTTCATGCTTATGTGGTAAAAAGAGCTCGTTTTTGACTGTGGCCTATGCTCTGTCATGCCATGCTTGATTTTGTTTTGGCTTTATGCTTAATATTCTTTTCTGTAGCATGACTTTTTATAAACAATTGAGATTGCTTAATGTGCCTTGGATGAATCATGCGTTGTTTTAGCATATTAAAGCATAGTATAGTGGTATTCTCCTTTGATGCTTTATTTGGGTTGACTTGGCACATGCTCACACCATGTTATGACTATCAAAGTCACCATAGCCTTTATGATCCTTTAGTTTTCAACTTGTAGTATCACTTTATGCTTTGATCAATGATGTTTTGTCGCTCTGCATGATTATGGCCATTATTGCTCTCTTAGTTTGTCGCTCCCAGTCTTTTGCTAGCCTCCACCACAAAGTATGAGTTACACTCATGCATCCAACTCCCTAAACCAAGTTTTTCCAAAGAGTCCACCATACCTACCTACTAGCTTATGCTATTCCAAGTATATTCATGCTTTTGTTTACCTTCCACTTGTTATGAGAAAACTAGTGATTAAAGCTCTCACGAACTTGATGGCACACTTTACTTTATTGCCTATAATAAACTTGAACCATTGGGTCCTTCTTTGTTGCGTATATGCTTGCGCTTTATAAGTTGAAATTAGCAGAACCATGTTTCATGGGGAACGCTTTCAACATTACACTTGTACTTTGTACCCCGTTAATATCATGTTCTTTTGCTTACGGATCCTGGCGGTGTGAAATAAAAGTGGAACTTGTAAGATCATGGAGTTTGTATGTGTGTTAGAGAAACGCCTGGGCTGCTAGCCTAAGCCATGCCTAATCATGGTGGAAACTTGCAGCATCACCATAATGAGCACTCTATGAAGCATCCTCAATAAAAACCTATGCAAATAGCAAATAAAAAGATCGCGGAGATGCTCATTGTCTGCTTGCCTTGTCATTTTGATTATGGGAAAGCTCTCGTATCATGTGCAAGGGGTACCCCGTTGGCGGTTCTTAATGATGCACATATACTTACAATGACAAGAGCTTATTCGTGACTGAAGTTTAGTAGCATGAGGGTCGGTCTTAGTAAGCAAGGGGCATGAGATTTCGGTTTATAACTTGTCAAGCATATCCTCTTAGTTGTGTCACTTTAACCTTAATCACCTTCAAGATGCTTATGATAGGGGCAATAAGAGCTTAAAGCTAACAAGTACCATAATTTTTGGAAGCTCTTTATGAGACTTGAATCCCTACTTCCTTTTTACAAAAGGCCTTTCTTCCACCATTATATTGAGTCTCCACCTTCTATCTTTATGCACCTACTTTGAGAGCATAGTGGCCATTCTTAGTTCTATGTGCATTGTCCGAAGACTAGTTGATTGATGCATAACTTGATATTGCTTGTGTTAAACTATTTGTATCTAGTCACTCTTATGAACTTTGAAGGTGTCCTATGCATTTATATTTGCTACTCTATGAGGGACAAGCTGAATACTATTATGCTATGTTTTCTTTATGTGAAACAAACGTCTTGCAAAGCATTGTTATTCATGAATCTTTTGTTTGTGCCTTTTCATGTTGCATCATAGTTTCTTTGTCTTATTGCTAGAACCTTGTCTTTAATGTTATGATTGAAGTACTATGATCCTAGCTTTGAATGTTTTACAAATACTTTGATCAAGTCTTTGATGGTGCATGTCACCTCAAAAATTATTCTTTCTTTTTATCACTTACCTACTCGAGGACGAGCAGGAGTTAAGCTTGGGGATGTTGATACATTGCAAATGTATCAATAATTTTGGATGTTCCATGCTTGGTTTTATCTACTTTCTTGTGTTTTGTTCCAACTTTGGAGTACTTTTCATATGATTTCTTGGACTAACCTATTAACAAGAGCCATAGTGCCAGTTGCCTGTTTTCTGCTGTTTTTGGTTCCAGGAAGCCAGAAAATGAATATTCTCGGAATTGGACGGGACAAAAGCCAAAGTTACTATTTTCCCGAAAGATTCACGGAGCCAGAAGGAGAGCCGAAGGGGGGCCATAGGGTGGCTACACCACCCCTAGGCGCGGGTACACCTAGGCCGCGCCAGGGCATGGTGTGGGCCCCCTGGCCGCCCACCGACCTTGCCCTCTGGCCTATAAGAAGCCTCCTGAATCCAAAACCCTAAATCATCAATCAGAAATCCACGAAAAGTTCCGCAGTGCCGCCGCCACCGAAGGGGAGATTCGGGGGACAGAAAGTCTCTGTTCCGGCACCCTGCCGGGATGGGGAAGTGCCCCCGGAGCCATCTCCATCGATCTCCACCACCATCTCCATCACCATTGCTGATTCCCATGATAAGGAGGGAGTAGTTCTCTCTCGAGGCTAAGGGTTCTACCGGTAGCTATGTGTTCATCTCTCTCTCTATGCATGATCTTATTGAGATCATGAGCTTTTAATCTATAGATCTACCTTGCTACTCAAGTGCTTTATTAGATCTCTGCTCTCCCCATGTGTGTGAAAGTGACAGCATGCACACCATGGTGGCACTTAGGCTAGAGATTACACATACTTGTTATGAGTTATATTTGGAGTTGGATGTCTTTATGAAATTGTCGTGTTTGTTGGACTCATCTAGTGCTCAAGGTGACAGTGTGGAGTTTTCTAGATGGGAAAGGCTTACTTTGAGGAGTGCTGTTATAACCCTACCATCGATTAGAGTGACCAACCGGAGAGTAGTTAAGAGTAGTATCATGAAGATAATATATTTATATGAGAGTGTTCACTAGTGAAAGTATGATCCCTAGGCCTTGTTTCTAAGCACTGAAACACCGTTTGCTACTAGATCTGTTACATGTTTGCTTGCTTCCTTCTTTATTTCAGTTTGCCTTTAGTCTTTTCCATGCCATCAAGCTACTTTCTACCACCGTTACCACTTATAGTTATCTATACCACTTGTATTTCACTATCTCTTCGCCGAACTAGTGCACCTATACACCTGACAAGTGTATTGGGTGTGTTGGGGACACAAGAGACTTCTTGTATCTTGATTGCAGGGTTGCTTGAGAGGGGATACCTTTGACCACTTCCTCCCTGAGTTCGATAAACCTTGGGTGATCCAGTTAAGGGAAAACTTGCTGCTGTTCTACAAACCTCTGCACTTGGAGGCCCAACAACTGTCTACAAGAATAGAAGTGCGTAGACATCAGCGCCTCGCAGATCTGCACTATCTCTGGTATGGTTTCTATTCTGCGTAATCATGATGAAATATGGCCAAAGCAGACTGCAGAGTTTAGCTTCATGGATGAACGTGGCATCATGGTTCCTCTAACATGTGACAGTCAACTAATTGGGTTGATGAAAAGGTATGCTTCGGCTTGCATGTTTGAGCTGAATTGTGATGTACTGGATGTGGAAGCTGCTGCAACTGGGAGTCGCCCTTCTATTCTTGGACAGGGTGGTCGCTCGAACCCAATTAGCTCATGGTAAGCAAAAGTCTCTTGGGGCTCGCATGTTTGTGCTGAATTGTAATTTTTGTTTTATTTACTCTGTAAATATTGGGCAGTTATGCAACATTCCTGTTTCTTTGACAGGAAGCGTCGCAAGGTTAGAAACATGACTGCCGGGTCAGTCATTTTGCTGGCCAAAGAAATTAAAAATGAGTGGAAAGATGATGCTGGACACGATTCTGGTGCTGATTGTCCCGGCGATGTAGAGTACGTGAAGCTAAGAAAATTGGCACCGAGGAAGAGGAAGAAGGCAGGAAATGGAGAAGCCAGTGGACGTGAAGTCTTGGCACCCAGGCTAGGGAAGAAGGATGCTAGCAATAACGATGCATAGTAATGTGTTAACTTGAACCTATATGTAATTCAGTTAAATTCTAGAGCTCTGTGTGTGGACCTTTGCGGGGAGAAACAATCTACCCACGTTCTCGGAGGAAAATGTATCATGACTTAGGGTTTGGAAACACCCGAGTCAATAGTTGAATCTGAAATTGTGATTGTGCCACTACTATCTGAAAACACGCAACACCAGTTCCACGATTGCTGAGGGGCAGGAGGTCTCCATATTCGATGGAATGTAAGTGGCACAGAAATAAATTATTTAAGCTGCTACACTCCACGAAGCAGCAACTTATTTCAGCTGCTGCACATTGACATGGCAACATAAACAGCAATGTCAACCGATAATGCCCAGATGACAAGGAAATCGGTACCACTTTCTGGCCTAATCTTGAGCCCGTCTATGTCACCGCCTCCCTGCTCCTGCATCCCCTACATCTGGTGAAGCTCCGGGATCTCCAGTAACCGGGTGTACGTGCTTCCACTTTATAAATTGTGGTTGTGCCATTTGCATGCGACACAATCCACGTAGATTACATTTAAACAAACCACCTATGTTAGAATACCACCATGATCAGACAAAAGGAAGTAATGCAGGGTTAGGACAGATTAATGAGCGACCAATTTTTCTCTCCCAGGACTCCGGGACCACTAGTTTAGACTGCTAGTATGTACACGTACTACTATTACAACTTAAGAAAGCACGGAGCTCAAGCTAAATAGAACTAGTTATCACACATATACTTGATCTTCCTAATCTTAGCCCGATGCACATCTTCCTTCAAGAGCAAGGATCAAATCGTCTGCTCCTTCCTTTTAGCATCTTCCTTGCACAGCTTCAATTGTTTCTCTGCATTTTTCCATGCACTTGTCAATACTCGTAGTTGTGAACTGCAGGACTTTGGCCTGGTGAATATCATTCCTTGATTGAGTCAGTTCTTGCTCTGCTTTAGCCTTCAAGGCCAACGCCACGTCCCTCTCCTTCTCGGCTTTGCTAACCTTGTCTTGCACCCTCCTGAGATCTCGGTTAAGCTTGGTCGTGTCAACTAGGTCCCATAGCTTCATCTCAGCACTGTCAAGACATGAGCTGACTATGGATTCTTTCAACTCAACAGTCATATCCCATAGTTTGTCCAGCATTTTATGCATCAATTTGGGCCACTCTGGATCTACCCATTTGATAACACCACAACTTCTGCCTTGAATCATTGCACGATGTCCTTGACACCGTAAAAACCTCCTACCTGCGTTTCATCCTTCGAATGCTACAAATTTAGCGGGCATATATCCATGTTTACATAGAGGACGACTATCTTCATCCGCCAAATCGTGATAGTCGGAGTCGTACATCGTCTGGTTGGCCTAACACATCATACGCGCATAAGTAAATAGAGTAGATCTAGCTCAAAATAGATAACTGGCCATAGAAGATAGAGATAGAGATGAGAAGACTCACATCAAAATCACCATCCCTATCACGACATGTTTCCTCACCGTCTCCCCTTGAACCCATGGCGAGAGGGGATGGGGGACTAGGGTGGCTGCGGGAGAGATAGCTAGAGGCGCCGTCGGCTTGCGACTATGGTAGGATGGGAGAGAAGTGGGGAAGGTGGCTTCGAGGGGAAGGGAGAGAAGTATGGGGAGGAAGATAAGTAAAGGGGACGTGACACTGGCATATGGCCCACGGAACTCGTGAGTCGTGACAGTCGCAGAAGAGGAGCGCCCAGTGTTGCCAGTTTGTCTAGAGCAAGCGGGGAGTAAGTGTGGCCAATCATGTCACATGACAGCCTACTCGCAAATCGCTCTTACAAAGACCATCCCAATCGTCCAAGCGCCCCGATCGAACGGTATGTAATAATCGTCATGCAGAACAACTTTGTTAGGGCGTGGCTTCTAGAAGACTTGGTCTAACGGCCACCATATGTGGTTAGTGAAAAGAACAAAGATGCAATGACTCTAGCTGTGGTTTATTGAAAGAACACACATGCAATGACTCTGGTGGATCCATATGTGGTTTGTGAAAAGAACACACATTCAATGACTATAGTGGATCCTTATGTGGTTTATGAAAATAACACACATGCAATGACTCTAGCTATGATTTGTGAAAAGAAAACACATGCAATGACACTGGTGGATCCATGTGTGGTTTGTGAGAAGAACAGACATGCAATGACTCTAGCTGTGGTTAATGAAAATAACACACATGCAATGACACTGGTGGATCCATATGTGGTTTGTGAAAAGAACACATAAGCAATGAACTCTGGTGGATCCATATGTGGTTTGTGATAAGAACACACATGCTCATGTGGTTTGTGAAAAGAACACACATCCAATGTCTAGTTGTGGTTAATGAAAAGAACACACATGCAATGACACTAGTGGATCCATATGTGGTGTGTGAAAAGAACACACATCCAATGAACTCTGGTGGATCCATATGTGGTTTGTGACAATAACACACATGCAATGAACACTGGTGGATCTTTGTGTGGTTTGTGAAAAGAACACACATGCAACAACACTAGCTGTGGTTAATGAAAAGAACACACACACAATGACACTGGTGGATCCATACGTGGTTTGTGAAAAGAGAACACATGCAATGAACACTGGTGGATCCATATGCGGTTTGTGACAATAACACACATGCAATAACTCTGGTGGATCCATATGTGGTTTATGAGAAGAACACACATCCAATGAACTCTAGTGGATCTATCTTGGCATAATTTGATGTATGCCACGATGTATTTCATTGTACAAGACACTCACTTTACATTTTTATACTACTTAGTTTTGCCCTTGGTTTTTTGATACTACTCAGTTTTGCCCTCTCTCTCTTTTTCGTAGAAGCCCAAACCTGTGCTCACTCTGTCTGCTACGCCCTGATTAGTTGTCACAGTTGTCACGCGAATCGTGCGCACCAACCATTGATCCTGTGTGATCCAACGAGGATCGTTGCACACGTCATGCCCTTCACAGTACAACGTGAGACCGCACGAACGTCTCCCTCAGCGAGACTTCTACAAGAAGGAACACGATGCCGTCCATGGAAAAAGTCATCGAGTGGTCATGTCACGTTTAATCTAGTATGCAAAGGCTACTACCGCTACTACAACACACGCACAGGGCAATGGGGTCATTGAGTGCACGGTTGTCGACGGGACACTGCAAATTATTGCCACTTGATTTTAATAAGACATATCCAATTTTTACGCAGCGCTCTCAATCTCACTTCCAACTGGGCCCTACCACAAGTAACTTCCATGAGTCAAGGGCCCCCCTCAAGTAGATCTAATGTTGCTAGAAATTAGTTCCGCGCCACTTGCATGCAATGGAATCGAGGTCTGCCATGAGCGTGTTTTCAATGCAGTTCTAAAGTGGAGATCGTGGCTGTTTTGAAAAAAAGAGAACCCAAAAAAAAGGTGGAGATCATGGTAGCCCCATCCCCCCGCCCACCACACGTGTCCACTCGAGGACTACGAATGGTCCAGTGTTTATAAACCCGCTCGGCCTTCTTCTTCCATGTGCTTGTGTCATTTTCCCGAATCTGTCTAGTCCCAAAACCCCAATCTGCACCTATCGCGCGCGCCGAAGCTCCTTCGCTTTCACCACCTCCTTCCCTAGGTGCGCCACAAAGCGTACGCGTGAAGACAAGCCGGAGGTGAAGCCAGTTGAAGGCGCAACAGCAGATGGCTCGGTCATCACCAAGCAGGCGGAGGCGTCTTCTCCAGGCACGAACGTCGCTTGTTGCTGCACCGTTGAGGGTTCGAGCTCATCCGTCCAGCCAGTAGTCGTCACCACCGAGAAGCAGGTGGCCGACAATGTTGCATCCGATAATGTCGTGGTGCTAGTGGCAGATCTGGATGGGGGGTAGGCGACAGGCGGAGGCAATCTGGTGCTCTACATCAACGATGCCATCACCGTCCAAGAAATCTTCAACGGAATCACGGAGAATGACGAGTTCGAGGAGGAGGTCCCTGATGAGGAGTCCGAGGTACTATATTGCTAGCTTCTCTAGTCGCAGCCGCAGATTTCACTGTTCATACATAGGATTTGCTCAATCGTGTATAGATTATTTTGCTCTTGAAGTATCACAGTATATATATGGTTCAAACGGTCGATTGATGCATCTGCCATCTAGTCACAAAACCCCAATCCGTCTAGTCACAAAACCCCAATCTGCTCATCTGCCATCTAGTTGAGTGTTGATTTCGATACACAACATGCCTATAACATTACATTTCTATTCCTTACTGAGCCCAATGATTCAATTTTGCCCCAAAATAGTGCAAGGGCATCTGATGGTGTCATTTGCTTAGGGATGGTTAGTGAACCCGAGGCAGCAATGTCCATAAACAATATAGGTTGTGCTGTTGGTATTTTGGTTCTCCAACTCCATCTCTGAAAAAATGAGGCCCTTAATTTATTCTCATATGGAACCTATATATATAATCTTTGTATTGTTTCTGATCTTTGAATGAGTCATATGATGCATACGTATATCCCTGGATATTGTTTTATATAATTACATTTCAATTTCTTATTGTGGCCAATAATTCAAATTTGCCCCAAAAGAGAGGCAGACACATTGGTGTCAGATTTTTCAGGGATGAGTTAGCAAACCTGGGGCCATGTACAAGAACATTATAAGTTGTGAAATTGTTACTTGGTTCGCTTACACCATCACTAAAGAAACTTATGAGGCCTCAATATTTATTCTACATTCATAGAACTATGATATTTGAATTATCTATTCCATGCATTCACAGTGTATAAGAATTACATTTCAGTTTGTCACTGATGTCGATGATTGAAATTTGCCCCAAAAGAGTTCAAGGGGAGACAAATATGACGGTGTCGTGTTTTAGGGATGGGTTGGTGAACCTGAGGCAGCAATTCACACAAACATTATAGGTTGTGCTATTGGTACTTTGGTTCTCCAACTCCATATCTGAAAAAAAATTGAGGCCCTTGATTTATTCTCATATGGAACTACATATATGATCCTTGAATTGTTTATGATCTTTGAATGATTCGTATATGCATATGTAAATGAATGGTTTTGATCATAAGTATTTTTAACATGTACCTGAAGATTAATTGTTTGGGTTTTTATTTATAATTACAATATTTAGGCTTGTTTTTGTACGATTACATTTCAATTTCTTATTGTGGCCAATGATTTAAATTCGCCCCAAAAGAGAGGCAGACACATTGGTGTTAGATTTTTTCAGGGATGAGTTAGCAAACCTAGGGCGATGTACAAGAACATTATAAGTTGTGCAATTGTTACTGGGTTCACTCACTCCATCCCTGAAGAAACTCATGAGGCCCCTAGATTTATTCTACATACACTCTGATGCAATTAATTGTCATTGTGTTGAGATGAAATGATATATGAACTGATCAAACTATTGCTGAGATGCTTTCTCTTTGATATCCACAGATATATTGTCTTACATATACATGTTGTCAATTCTTGAGTTGTAATACAATTCAATCATATGTATGAGTTCTAAGTTATGTTCTTAAAAATCAATAGGAGGATGATGATGACGTGGACGATAGCAAGGAATCTAGGGACAACAAGAGCCGCTACGTGCTGAGGCGGTTACGATGTGGGCTAATTCGTTTCTATCGTAGGGGGGGACTGTTTTGCCCATTCTATGGTAGAGCAATCAATGTGGACCTCTACAACATGATCCAGCACACGGTGGGTGTTTCCAGAGGCGGAGGCAGAAGCCATAAGCCGATTACTTGGCACGACATGCAGCCTTCAGCAAATTCCTCCAGGATTATGTCAATACTAGCTTGTATCCCCTCGACTAGGCTGTCCCTGCCTCCTGCTGTTGCCCCTGCCCTGCTAGGCGTCTCCGTGTCTCGGCCTCCTGCTGCTGCTCCTGCTTTTATTTTATTTTAGTTAATTATTATTACATGTGTGTGACATGTAAGACAGTATATCCGTGTGGTGTCTCTGGTGAACCCTCTCTCTATATATTAATCTACTCCTTTATATGGAGTGCCTTAAAATTTCTAGCGTTCACTTATATTACTGATCATGCTCATGCACATTACAAAATATTTCTAGTGCTCGATTATATTATAATTGTCAAGGAATAGATCAACAAGTTAAATTGGTCGAAATTTTGTATTGAAGTAACTAAATGATATCACATCGGTGGTGGATGTTGGCAGAAGCCAAAGGCATCAGCCAAAGCCCTTAGAGCGGCACACAGTCTTCAGCAAATTCCTTACATGTTCAACAATGGGTTGCCGCCACCCATCTCAACTCCGAATTCACTTACAGGTTCAACATGGCAGAACTTGAGCTACCACAGAGACCTCGGCAGAGGTGGCAGAATTGGTGAGGCTGCGACCACGGTGACGACGAGCTCGGATTCTGGAGGAGGAAAACAGGACCGAGCATGGTCGACACGGTGACAGATCTCACCGGGAACCAATTCTCGTCCCTGCACCGTGCCATGGGTGCGTCCATGGTGAGGGCGAGCTCCGACTCAGGATGGGGACGAGAGCAGGGCCGAGCAGGTTCGTCACGTCCCAGCTCTGCGCCATGGCCACGACCACAGATTGCCACTTCAGGGAAGAAGAAGAAGCATAATGGATGCAGGTGCCAACGCTACAAGCCTACAGGGAGGAGAGCGGGGCCGAGCAGGTTCGTCCATGTCCTAGCTCAGCGCCATGGCTGCGACACCCCACAGATTGTCGCTCTGGGGAAGAAGAAGACGCATAATAGATGCAGGCGCCAACACTGCAAGCCTAATTGACGCCTAAGCGACGGGAGCGACATAACGACGAGAATTGACAGGGGGGCCCAACTTGACGGCTGTTAGCTTGATATTTTGTATTCAAACGTAAAGTTGAATTCGTAGGAAAAAGACCCTCTGAGTATTTGGCATGCCACCTGTGATCACCACGGCTGATTACAGGAAACTTGGGTACCGCGTTGCCTGGGCACCCCAACTTTTGGGCCGCAAAATGATATTCTCCCCCACATGTGTGAAGTTGGCAGTGTGTACACCGTGTGGCACTTAGGCTAAGGTTACAGAAATACTTATCATGAGTATAAATTGAGTTGGATGTCTCTATGAGATTGTGGTGTTTGTTGGAACCATCTAGCGCCCAAGGTGATAGTGAGGGGTTATGTAGATGGGGAATGCGAACTTTAAGGAGTGCTGTTATAGCCCTACATCGTCCAACCGGAGAGTAGTTCAAGGTAGAATAATGAAGAGAAGATATTTATATGAGAGTGTCCACTAGTGAAAGTATAATCTCTAGGCCTTGTTTCTAAGCATTGAAACACCATTTACAATCAGTCTCGTTACATGTTTGCTTGCTGCCACTCTTATTTCAGATTGCAATTACCACTTATAATCATCCATATTACTTGTATTTCACTATCTCTTCGCCGAACTAGTGCACCTATACACCTGACAAGTGTATTAGGTGTGTTGGGGACACAAGAGACTTCTTGTATCTTGATTGCAGGGTTGCTTGAGAGGGATACCTTTGACCACTTCCTCCCTGAGTTCGATAAACCTTGGGTGATCCACTTAAGGGAAACGTGCTTCTGTTCTACAAACCTTTACACTTGGAGGTCCAACACTGTCTACAAGAATAGAAGCATGCATAGACATCAAGCTATTTTCTGGTGCCGTTGCCGGGGAGGTAAGGTAAAAGGTACTCACATCCTCTAGTTACTAAGCTATCTTCTAGTACTGTTGCTAATGTGTGAGTGCTTGAAGTTATTTCCTTTAGATTCTACAATTATATCTTTTTGTTTCTTGTTTTTATTTTCACTAGTTAGGCTTAATGGAAAACAACAACAAAATTAGGGAGCTTTTAGTAATTTTCCTGAGGTAGAACATGAATGGTTTGAAAAGAAAATTAAAAAACCCATGGAACTTTATTTGTATGCTAATAGCAATGGTATTAGTATGAATTTTTTGAAATGTTATTAGTATGAATGTTACCAATGCTATGGAAATGTCTAAGCTTGGGGAAGTTAGTTTTTATGAAAATGATATTTTTAGTTCCCCAGCTTTAGAGTAGAAAATTTGCTATGATGATACTATACCTCCAATATATGATGATTACAATGATGAATATGATATTTTCAGTCCACCTACTATTGAGGAGAAAATTAATTATGATTACAATATGCCTCCTATATTTGATGATTATGGTGATGAGAATAATAATGATAGCTATTTTTTTGAATTTGCTCCCACTACGATTAATAAGAATGGTTATGCTTATAGGGAGAATAATAATTATTTTATGCATGTGGCTCATGATAAGAATGTTTTATGTGATATTTATATTGTTAATTTTATTCATGATGCTACTGAAAGTTATTATGAGAGAGGGAAACATGGTTTTATGTATCTCAACAATATTAAGTTTCCCCTCTTTATGTTGAAAATTTCTAAGTTGCACTTGTTTTGCTTTCCTATGCTTGTTGCTTTGTGCTTTCATGACTTGTTTCTTTACAAGATTATTTTTAATAGGAAGTGGGTTAGACTTAATTTTTTTCCATATTTGATTCTTGATGCTCTCTTTTACTTCAATTCATATTTCTTATGTGAGCATCATCAAAATTATCGTGCCTATCTTAATGGCTATAAAGAAAGAGCTTTTGGGAGACAACCTATTATATTTTTACTTTCAGTTTATTTTTGTTTTGTTGAGTCTTGGAAGTTATTGCCTCTGTAATAACTTCTCCTTATCCTTTTTGTTTGGTTTTTGTGCCAAGAATAACCTCTAATGAGAGGGAAGTAAGATACGGGGAAGTTGTTGTCCCGAAACAGATTTCTGTGCGTCACTATAAAAAAATTGTGAAAAATCTCAGTACGTCGGATTGAGCTGTAATTTTTTGTGATTATGCCCCAGGTTATTACCCAACTTTCGTTAGGTTTGCACTTTTCGATTTGAGCAACAGAAGAGTTTCTAAAAAATCGGTCTTTACCTGCTGGTCTGTTTTGATAGATTTCTGCCATTATTTGCATTTGCCTCTTAATCGGTTTCTTTTTGAGTTCACTTGGATCACTTGAGTTTTTAAAAGAAATTTCTACAGTAGCTTACGTTTTAATGGATGATTTACTTGAGTTGAAACTGAACCGAAATGATTATTATTTTGAATACACTAATGTTGCTAATGAAGATTGTGTGAAGTTTTGTATGAAGGAAGTTTTCAAGTGTAGGGAGAGAATGATGTGATGAGATGAAGTATGGAAAAAAGCTCAAGCTTGGGGATGCCACCCATGTCACCCAATAAATATTCAAGAAGTACAAGCGTCAAAGCTTGGGGATGCCCAAGGCACCCCCTTCTTCATCAATAATCTCAGGTCTTCTTTCAAGACACTTTATTTTTATTACCTGATGCACTATGTGTTGTTCTTGGAGCGTCTTTTTTTTTAGTTTTTTTGCTTTATTTGCCGCAATAAGTTGGTTGGATCCCAACACAGTTCTTTTGGAGAGAGACACACCCCGTTATTTATTTCCTAGAACACTCTAGTTTTCACTCTTACTGTTCTGTGTGTGTTCTCCTTTACTAGCACTGTGTTTAGATTTAGTTTTCTTATTCTTTTGGCTTAGAACTTTTTAGTTCTTCTTTGTAGATGGGTGAGACATGCTCTCTGGTCTTTATTGATTATTATCTTTGAGAGTTTTTTCAAATAAGTCGATTGGTGTTGCAAAAGAGTAGGAAGTTTCATGCTTATGGTGGTACAAAAGGAAGCTTGTTTTGACTGTGACTTAGACTTTATCATGTCATGCTAGATGTTTATTTGACCATATTCTTAGTGATTATTTTTGTAGCATGACTTGTTTCAAACAATTGAGATTGCTTAATGTGCCTTGAAAGAATCATGCGTTGTTTTAGCATACAAAAGCATAATATTGTGGTATTCTCCTTTGATGCTTTATTTGGGTTGACTTGGCACATGCTTACACCATGTTAAGACTATGAACTAGTCACCATAGCCTCTATGATCATTTAGTTTTTGACTTGCAATATCACTTTATGCTTTAACTAATAATGTTTTGTCGCTTTGCATGATTATGGCCATTATTGTTCTCTTAGTTGGTCGCTCCCGGTCTTTTGCTAGACTCCACCTGTACTGAGTATGAGTTCTAGTCATGCATCCAACTCCCAAGAAACCATGTTTTTCCAAAGAGTCCACTATAAATTCCTATGCATGGTGTGTTACACCATTCCAAGTATATTCATGTGTTTATCTATCTTCCAAATTAAACTTTTGTTATGTGAAAATTAGTGATTAAAGCTCTCACAAACTTGATGGCACACTTTATTTTGTTGCACTTAATAAACTTGAACTATTGTGCCCATCTATGTTACCTCTATGCTTGCATTTTATAAGTTGTTAGTTAGCAGAACCATGTTACCATGGGGAACGCTTTCAACATTGCACTTATTATTCAGTTGATCTCATGTTCTTTTGTTTATGGATCCCGGCGGTGTGAAATAAAAGGGGAGATTGTAAGCTCATGGAGTTTGTATGTGTGTTAGAGAAACGCCTGGGCGGCTAGCCTAAGCCATGCCTAATCATGGTGGAACCTTGCAGCATGCTGAAATAATTAGTATTCCGTTAAGCATCCTCAATAAAAACCTATGCAAATAGCAAATAAAAATATCACTGCGATACTCGTTGTCTATTGCCTTGTCATTTTAATATGGGAAAGCTCCTGTGTCACGGGGCAAGGGGTACCCCGTTGGCGGTTCTCTATGATACACATATACTTACAATGACAAGAACTTGCTTGAGACCAAAGTTGAGTAGCATGAGGTTCGGTACTCGTACACAAGGGGCATGAGATTTTCAACTTATAACTTGTCAAGCATATCCTCATATTTGTGTCACTTTAACCTTAATCACTTAAAGATGCCAATGATAGGGGCAATGAGAGCTCAAAGCTAGTAAGTACCATAATTTTTGGAAGCTCTTTATGAAACTTGAAATCCCTGCTTCCTTCTGTGAAGGGCTTTCTTTTCATCTTTTTATGTTGAGTCTCCATCTTCTATCTTTATGCACCAATTAAGAGAGCATAGTTGTCATTCTTTGTTCAATGTGCATTGTCCCAAAACTTATTGATTGATTCATAACTTTGATATTGCTTGTTCTTAAATTATTTGTATCTAGTCACCCTTATGAACTTTGAAGGTGTCCTATGCATTTATGTTTTGCTATACCATGAGGGACAAGCTGAATACCACACTTATTATGTTTTCTATATGTGAAACAAACAAACGTCTTTCAATGCATTGTTATTCATGATATTTTGTTTGTACCTTTTTATGTTGCAACTTAGTTGCTTTGTCTTATTATTAGAACTATATCTTTCATGTTTATGTTAGAGTACTATGATCCCAGCTATCAATGTTTTACAATACCTTCATAAAGATTGTGATGGTGCATGTCACCTCAAAAATTATTCTTTTTATCACTTACCTACTCGAGTACGAGCAGGAGTTAAGATTGGGGATGCTTCATACCTTGTAAACGTATCTATAATTTTTGATGCTCCCTACTTGTTTTGTATCAACTATCTTATGTTTTGTCTACACTTTGAGGCATTTTTATACATTTTCTGGAACTAACCTATTGACAAGATGCGGCAATGCCAGTTGCCTATTTTCTGTTGTTTTTGGTTTCAGAAAAGCTAGTAAAGAAATATTCTCGGAATTGGTCGAAACAAAGGCCGAAGTTCCTATTTTTCCTGACACGACACGGAAGTCCAAAGCAGAGACGGAGGAGAGCCACGAGGCGGCCACACCATAGGATGGCGTGCCCCCTAGGCACGCTAGGCCCTGGTGTGGGCCCCTCGGGTGGCCACCGACCTCGCCTCTTCGCCTGTATAAACCCCTCGAGACGAAAACCCTAAGGAGAAGATCAGAATTCCACGAAAAGATCCGCAGTTCCGCCGTCACTAAAGAGGAGATTCGGGGGACATAAGTCTCTGTTCCGGCACCCTGTCAGGATGGGGAAGTGCCCCCGGAGCCATCTCCATCGACTCCACCGCCATGTCCATCACAGTTGCTGACTCCCATGATGAGGAGGGAGTAGTTCTCTCTCGAGGCTAAGGGCTCTACTGGTAGCTATGTGTTCATCTCTCTCTATGCGTGATCTTATGAGATCATGAGCTTTGTAATCTATAGATCTATTCTGCTACTCAAGTGCTTTAATTAATCTCTGCTTATCCCCACATGTGTGAAGTTGGTAGTGTGCACACCGTGTGGCACTTAGGCTAAGGTTACAGAAATACTTATCATGAGTATAGATTGAGTTGGACGTCTCTATGAGATTGTGGTGTATGTTGGAACCATCTAGCGCTCAATGTGATAGTGAGGGGTTATCTAGATGGGGAATGCGAACTTTAAGGAGTGTTGTTATAGCCCTACATCGTCCAACCGGAGAGTAATTCATGGTAGCATAATGAAGAGAAGATATTTATATGAGAGTGTCCACTAGTGAAAGTATGATCCCTAGGCCTTGTTTCTAAGCATTGAAACACCATTTACAATCAGTCCTGTTACATGTTTGCTTGCTGCCACTCTTATTTCAGATTGCAATTACCACTTATAATCATCCATATTACTTGTATTTCACTATCTCTTCGCCGAACTAGTGCACCTATACACCTAAAAAGTGTATTGGGTGTGTTGGGGACACAAGAGACTTCTTATATTTTGATTGCAGGGTTGCTTGAGAGGGATACCTTTGACCACTTCCTTCCTGAGTTCGATAAACCTTGGGTGATCCACTTATGGGAAACTTGCTGTTGTTCTACAAACCTCTGCTCTTGGAGGCCCAACAATGTCTACAAGAATAGAAGCATGCGTAGACATCAGTGGCCTCCTTTCCTCTCTTAATTTAGATACTTGAATCCCCCTCCATTTCCCTTTCTTGCTGCTCCACCATTTGGCGAGTTCTTGTAGCACAACACTGCCAAAATAATTCACCACCAACACTTGGGAAAGTGGAGGAGGAGGAGTTACGGCGGATCCATTCTTCCGCTGCCCTGCTGGACCGAGGGTGTGGAGGACGTCAACGAGCCGCACGTGTGATCGAGTACGGAGGTGCTTTCGGTTGTGACATCGTAAGTACTAGATCTTGAGATCATCGCGTGTACACCTTCATCGACAATGTTTGTGCGGGAATGTAATCCTGCTTACAGTCTTCAAGGGTGAGTTACTCGTTGCTACCATATCCTAGATGATCTTGGATAGATAGTGGTTCATGTGTAGGACTTTTGTGTTTTCCATGCTACGAACCCCATCGGTGGTATCAGATCCATGTCTATGCGTAGATGTTATGCACACATAAAACATATAGAGATGTGGTCGTTGATGATCATGTTATTGCTCTCTTCGTGTATTTTGGATCATAGTGACATAGTGGGATGAAGCGGTCTGGGACTAATCTAACATGTCCTCGTACATGAGACTTGTCCCATGCTTAACATGCAACTTGTTTTGCATAAGTGGCTCAGTAGGTGCATGTCTCTCCCACTATAGTTATGCTCTAATCTATAAAGGACTGCTAATAATATTTTTATCACCGTTGTGGTAACATGTTCGTAGGTAAGAACAGTTTTTCCCTAGAAATCCCTAAACCACCTAAAATATGCAAGACAAATTAGAAGCGTCTAACTTGTTTTTGCAGGGCATGTGATGTGATATGGTCATTTATACAAAAAATTATTGTATGCAATGAAATTTATAGTAAGTTAACAACCGGCAGGAGCCATATGGTTGTCCTTTTATTTTTATAGCCTGCGTGCCGGAAATAGAAATCCATATAATTTAGATTAGTGGAGAACAACCATGATGGTGGCGCCATGGACCTTGGTGCCACGCCGGTGGAATGATGGAGATCATGCCATGACGCACAAGATGGAGATCAAATATGTGAAGGACCATATCATATCACATTATACTAGCATGTGATGTTTATACTTTGATGCATCTTATTTTGCTTTGATTTGATCACCTCAGTAGTATTTGATCGCCATGGTAGCATTATAAAATGATCCGTCTCACTGAATATCAAGATAGTAATATGTCCTTCCTTAGTATGCACCATTAAGAAAGTTCGTCGTTTCGAAGAATCACATGATAATCGGGTGTGATAGACTCTACGTTCGCATACAACGGGTGTAAGACAATTTTACACACGCGAGTACTAAGATTCTTACTTAGCAAGCCTAGCATGTACAAACATGGCCTCATAACAAGAACCAAAAGGTAAATCACGAGTCATATGAATGATATGATGTCCATATAATGCTCGCCATTGCAGCCGCACCACCTCACGTGATGATCGGTCGTGGTGTAGTGAATTTGGTTCGTGTAATCATTAAAAATGACTAGAGGGATGTTGTTTTTTAGTGGAACTTCATTTAGTAATTTGGATTAATTTGAATTCAACTTATCATAAAATAAATTAAAGTGAATTTGCACAGTTTGTTGTAGTCACTTGCATTTGTTTACTACTTTGTGTTTAGTTGTAATTGAGATAATATAACTATATAATTCTGTAATTTTATTTTATGAACTGGTACTGTATTGTTTTATGTGTCAATATAAAGTTTAAAGTACTATTGCAAACTTTTAGCAAAACCTCACCTACTCCGTAAAATTCAATAAGTAGTATTGAATCAAGAGTAACAACTTATAGTGTTAGTATCTAAGTATCATGCTTGCCTCCATGCTTCTTGATATTGAAAAATTGTTTTAATATCAATGTTATCTAGGAGCTAGAAATTGTTACAGAAACCATCATGTGTAGAAGATATTATGATATCTGAAACAATGCTAGGTTGCAATATGATAGAGTATACTTAAATAAAATACATATTCCTATATTGTATGAGAATTTGCAAAGGTTGGAGACGCTGGGCGTCCTGATCACCCAAAAGTTTTTGGGAATTAACATTATATTCATGATTCGTCCTTATGAGCTATAGTAGCTTGATCATGAAAGATGTCGTGATAAGGATGGATAGAAAATGTAGGTAAAATGTTTACTACATTAAAATGATTGCTAAAAGGAATGAAATTTGGAAGAGAGCCAAACATTTGATGGTGGTGATCTACATCAAAAGTGCAAGTCCAAGGATATTAATGTTTGACTAACATGATTGGACTATGTGTCATGTGTATGGCTCCACTATTGATGTTGATTCTTTTAAAAAGGAAAAGGAAATACTGAAGATAATCTTAGAAATATTTGGAAGAAAAGAAAAGACAGGAAATGTCAAGCTTAGATATATATATGATATACACGTTATGGGTGTATTCTTTGCTTGTTAAACAATTGACAAATAGTTCTTTGTAAAGTGTTACACTAATAGTAGTTCATAGTCCAGTGTAAAATGTTATATTGACACTAGTTTTGTCACAAGATAGAAATTAAGTTTATGTCAATTTAGTCTTTGGGTTAAGGTGGCACAATTTGATGGAAGAAAATTACATGATAGATTTGGATGAGTTCCAAAAGGTTAAGTATCGTTACGAATACTACAACGAAAGGCTAAGTATAAGATTGCTCTAGTAGGAGCATAGGAAGGCATTTGTGTCAAAAAGTTTGTTATCAAACTAGGTGTAGTTCCAAGTGGGCTAGTACTATCAAGATCTGTTATACTACAATAGTATCAACATGTTTTAAAACCCAAGGAATTAAGGTCTCACAAAAGTACCAAATTTATAGAATGCCATCTCATTTGAGAATGAGTGATGCGTATAGATGCAAAGACATGCAAACACAAACAGATCTGAAAGTGTCAGATCTGAAGATTAGGTTTTCCACTAGCAATGTGTATGTACAACACCAGCCATAGGTCTTTATATATGCAAGTTTCAACTAGATTATTGACTCTAGGGCAAGGGGGAGACTGAAGGGAATATGCCCGAATGGAAATAATGAAGTGGGTATTATATTATTCCATGTTTATGATAAATGTCTATTTCTCATGCTACAATTGTGTTAACTGGAAACATTAATACATGTGTGTTTAATAAACAAAGAAAAGGTTCCTAATAATACCTCTCATTACCCTAGCTTGTTGATTAATGGATGATCAAGGTTCCTGATCATGAACATTGGATGTTGTTAATAACAAGGTCATGTCATTGGAGAATGATGTGATGAACATTCACCCATAGTAGATTTAGCAATACGATCATGTCTTCAACGTTTATATTGCTATCTCACTCGAAGTAACACTAATCCTTAGACCATGAGATCACATCAATCACTAACACTGGAAGAGTACTTTGATTCCATCAAACGTCACACTGTAACATGGTGATTATAAAGATGTCGTTGGGTACTTAGAAAGTGTTAGTTGAGGCTCGTGGATCAAGAGTGAGATTTGTCCATCCTGATGACGGAGAGATATACGCTAGGCCCTCTTGGTGATATTACATTGATAACAGCTTGCAAGTAGGTGATTTGATCACAAGAAATGTTATATCACGGAACAAGTAAAAGAGTACTTATCGGTAACGAGATTGAACTAGGTATGGATGATACCAAATGATCGGAGCTCGGACAAGTAAAATATCACAAGACAAAAGGAATTGGTTACTAAGAAAAAGGTTCGCACAATCACTAGATTCATCATTGAATAAATGGGAGATATTACGGATTTCTAGATCCTGCTGATTATTATTGATCGAAGAGGTGTCTCGATCATGTCTATATTATTCACGAACCATAGGGTGACACACTTAAGGTTCACTGACGCGTTTTGATTGGATTTTGAACTCCAACTGAATTATTGGACAACACAGGGATTGTTTCGGAAAAACACCAAAACTATTTCAGAATATCAAATTAACACAAGGGATAATTGTTAATTTTTTTAATTGAATGAATTAACAAATATTAAATAAATAAAATGTCTTATTAATTCCATAAGTGTGGTTTAATTATTATGAGTGTCATGCAATTAAAAAGAGAATAAGAGAGGGGGTTACCTACTTGATGAAGGAGGTTACCACCATGAAGAGGGGGAGGTGGCACCTCTAGGGGCTGCCCCCTCCTCTTTATAAAAGGTGGCCTCCTCTCCTCTCTTCCTTTAGACACTTGAATCCCCCTCCATTTCCCTTTATTGCTGCTCCAATGTTTGGCAAGTTATTGTAGCAAAGCACTGCCAAAATAATTCACCACCAACACTTGGAGAAGTGGAAAAGGAAGAGGAGGAGTTCCGATGGATCCATTCTTCCACTGCCCCGCTAGATCGAGGGAATGGGTGAGGTCAATGAGACACACGTGTGACCGAGTATGGAGGTGCCACCGGCTGTGGCGCCGTGAGTACCCGATCTTGAGATCGTCACGTGTACACTTTCATCGACAATGTTTGTGCGGGGACGTAATCCCGCGTACGGTCTTCAAGGGCGATTTACTCATTGCTACCATCTCATAGATGATCTTGGCTAGATAGTGGTTCGCGCATAGGATTTTGTTTTGTTTTTCATGCTATGAACCCCACCAGTCGTGGGTCTTCTCACTGTGGTGTTATGCCAGCGACTACTGGAGTGCCCTAATCACCCACATGTAGGCTCCTAGTGCATGCCACAACCTTATGCAGTGCTTGAAGGAGATATGCCCTAGAGGCAAATAATAAAGCGTATTTTTTGATATATCTCTTATGTTCATAATACATTTCATATTGTTCTATAACTGTATTAATATGAAACATTAATACATGTGTGATATGTAAACAAACCATGTATCTAGTTACCTCTAGCAAACTAGTTCATTGGTCATGAGGATGATCTGGGTTTCAAGATCATGGGCATTTATGCTAATTGACAATGAGGTCATGTCATTAGTTGAATGACATGATAGACAAACATCCGACAGTTGTATCTCAATGAGATCTAGTTACAAAGTTCACCATTGATGATAAACACAGAAAACCTCGCAACCTGATCCTTACACTATGAGATAATGCAAATCACCGTTCTGGAGGGAGCTTAGATGGTATCAAGTATCGTTCCGTGAATGGATGATAAAAAGGTGCCACTCAGGTTTCCCAAAGGGGCGTGTAGAGGAGTACATATCAAGACCAGGATTTGCCAGTCCATGTAACGGATAGATACATATGTGGCCATCTCGGTGACGTTGCATTAATGAAGCTTGCAAGCATGTGAATGGGTCACGGAATGCAACGACATGGGAAAGAGTAAACAAGTTCATCGGTAATGAGATCGAACTAAGGTATGGAGATACCGAAGATCAAGTCTCGGATGAACTAGGTATCAAGTGGCAAAGGGAACGGGAAACAACGTATATGGTTCGAGCGATAAGATTCGTGAAATGCACGGGGGTCTTCATGGGCATCCAGGTCTCATTGATGATCATTGATATGAGAGGATTCTCAATCATGTCCGGAGTGTTCCCGAACCGAAGGATGTCACGCTTAAGGGTGGGGGCGCTTAGGGATAGATGAGGTACCATAGGAGAAATAGAGAGAGAAACGGGAATAGTTCAGGGTAACATCCGATGTTGATTGGAGGGGGACCAGAAGGAGTTCCGGAGTAAAGGAATATATAATAATATATGTATTTTATGTTAACTGGTGAATTAATATTAAAATATATATTTCATTTTATTTTTAAAGGCAACCCATTGCTAATGGGCCTCACCCGGAGGGGGCCCAAAGGGGCAAGGTGCCTTGGGAGGAGAGCCAGCCGGCCAGGGCTTGGTGGGCTACCCAAGTGGGGCCCACCTAGGGCCGATGGCTGCCTCATGGTGGCCGGCGGGTGTGGGCATTAGTCCCACACCGCCTTCCCCTTGGTGGGTGCACCCTCCCCTCCCACTGTATATAGGGGTCACCCCATCCCGTTTAGAATCATCCAATTGTCTCATTCTCTCATTTCTGTTAAGGACTTCTCCGTAATATTGGGGAGGACCTCTAGAGATTTTAGTTCTCCACCTTCACACTACCATCGTGTGATCTTCGGTCCGACATCTTCTTCTTCTGCTGCTCGGCTGGATCAGAGCCCGGGAGACGCCGCCTACACCGGACGTGTGTAGTACTTTGGAGGCACCACACTTGGGGTGCTTGGAGCTGCTCGTATTCATCAACATACGCCTTCCTGCGTAAGGCATTCATTGGTCTTCAAGGGTATGAATAATGTCTTCCTTCTCTGTTCCTTATGTCTACATAGTATAGATCCTGGTATTAGTATTCATGTAGATAGATTTTTTTTTGTTTTCTGCTGCGAAACCCTTCAGTGGTATCAGAGCGGGTCTATGGGTAGACATGTCATACGGATAGAACACATAGCAATATGTGGGCATTGATTTTCTAGTTACTACCCTCTTCTATGTTCTTGTTCATATCATGGCACCGTTTGATGAAGCGGCCCCAACCAACCTCACATGGTGATTCATGAGACTAGTCCACAATATAAGTGGCTTAGGGGGGTGTCTGTCTCTCTACGGTAGTTGGTATGGCATCGCCATTGGAGGGCCCTGAAAAGGGAAATAAAACGGCAATCATTGAATCCATGTTGTGGCTCCACGTTTGTAGGTGGGAAAGGGGTTCTACCACAAAAGCCCTAAAGCCGCATAAAACTTGCAATAAATAATAGAGATTTCTATTTTTGTATCCTGAGTTCATTAGTTGTACTCAGTTTTCCCCAGCCGCTTAGTTTTTCCTCACTTTTGCCCATTTCCTTGTATGAAACTCTCACATGGTATGAAACTCGCTGTCCATCAGCCTTGCCGTTACATGCTGACAAGTGGGGCCGCGTTCCGTCGGGTCCCATAGTCGACCCTCGCCATTACGTTCTGTAGAGTAGGGCCATGTTCTGTCGGGTCCTGTAGTGTACCCTTGCCGTTACATGCTGACAAGTGGGGTCGCGTTCAGTCGATTCCCGTAGTGGACACCTCTCTTAGCTTATCTAGATCAGCATCAGACCCACAGCTTATCCACGTGAGTGCCGGACCCACAGCTTACCTAGATTGGCATTGCAAGATGGGACCCCGAGCTAGCCCCGCGCCCGCGCCCTTTGTCTAGCTTCATTTTCATGTAGTGAAATGTAATGCATATACAAAAATTACACAAAAATTATACACCTTTGAACTCTTTTAAATCGCACTCAGGACATGATAATGTTGTGCTAATAAAATCCTGATCATTTATCATTTCCATGGAGTGAAATATAATGCATAAACTTGCGTATACGAAAATTATACACCTTTGGACTCTTTGAAATCGCACTTAGGTCATGATAATGTTGTGCTAATAAAATCCTAATCATTTATCATTTCCATGGAGTTAAATATAATGCATAAACTTGCGCATACTAAAATTTTAAACCTTTTAACAGTGTGAAATCGCACTTAATAACAAGATAATGATGTGCTACCAAAATTTTGAGAGATTATCATTTTCTCCCCCCATTTTCATAGAGTGTAATGTAATGCATAAACTTGCATATACGAAAATTATACACATTTGAACTCTTTGAAATCGCACTTAATACGTGATAATATCGTGCTAAGAAAATCTTGAGAGATTATCATTTTCATAAAGTGGAATGTAATGCACAAATTGTACACCTTTGAACACGTTCCCTTCAAATTATATTCAAGTTCATTTGTTTATGGAGTTAAAGTACCATGGAAAACTCGTTATTTTGCATGGATAGAGGGGTGCCCCCCGACATATATAGGGGTTATCATGTCCGCTAGATCACAGACGATCAATGGTTGGTGGGCATGATCCGCGTGACAACTGTCTCAACCAATCAGAGCGTAGCAGCGAAGATGAGCACATGTGCGAGAGATTGATACTAAGAGAGGGGAAAACTGAGTAGCACTTAAGAACCAAGGGAAAAACTGAGTAGAACTGAAAAACCAAGGGCAAGACTAACAAAGGGATTCAAATAGAAAATAGAAACAGATTTAAAAAATGGAAAATGTGTCTTTTAGACAATAAAATACATCTTGGCATACATCAAACTATTTGCAACTCAAATATACACCAGTTTGACAATTATTGCCTCATTCAGACAAACTATGTTTTGGGGAGGGATGTTTTGGGAAGAGGCTTGAGTAGAAAGCCATGAACCTTCATAGATAGTAGGTGATTTGAGAAGTGGTGATTTAGGTTAAAACTTAGTTTATATACATTTCTTATGGTGGCATGTCACATAATAAGACTCCTTGGGTATATGCCACTATGTTTTGCTCTTTTTGAATTTGTTGTGCATAAAATGACTCAATTAGCTAGCTAATATCTATTTGTTGAATCTTTGTTGACCAGCCACCGGAGGGTAAAACTGAGTATATTGCACATGACAATGTTAGTACTAGAGGGCAAAACTGAGTATAACCAAACTTCTAGTGTTACACTCGAGGGCAAAACTGAGCACAACTAAGTCGCCAGGGTTAGACACGAGGGAAAACGTGTGTAGCATCCCCAACCTTAAATAAGATTGAGTCCCCTGTGTTTACAATGCTAGTCCCTGGATCAATAGCTAGCATCCACAGTTCAGATGTAATATCGAGAAACAAAGGTCATAATACCACTTTATAACCAGGAATAACATAATTTTATTACATCAAACATAGCTCATTAGGCTATTACATTACATTGCAGCGGAATAACTATAAGCATTGGGTCCTTCATCTTCAAAGTGCCACAGTGCATATGTTGTTGTAGACTTTGTAATCCTAATCAATCAATCTTCACTAAAACAATCAAACCTGCAACATAATAAGTTACAGCCATAAGGGTCAATACATTTGAATTGTATTGGCAAGTGATACTTTGGTAGTATAGTGGAGTCTATCATCTATATGCATTTGGCTAAGTGGAGTTGAGGCTTTGCATTGCTCAAAATAGATTTTTCCTATCATTTGAAAATAAGTTTTGTTTGGCAAAAACAAATTCCAAGGCATCTATCAATCAAAGACTGAAGATCCACTCAGGGCATCTATCAATCAAAGACTGAAGATTTACTTGGCAAAAACAATTTCCCAATCTAAGATTTTGAGATCCTTGTACCAAGCCATCTCTCCATCAAAGATTGAAGAATTTCACACAACCCTTGTTCACCCACAAGTTTTAATTTAGAAATTGGAATGATGAGATTCTTGATTGCTTCCATGTCTTGATGCTCAAATTGTCCTTTACTGGGACATGGCTAAGTACTTAGGTTTTACACTGCAGAGGTGGTGCACTTTCCCCACAAGCCTTGGTTTCCCAAGAATGATCCTTCAAGAGCCTTTCCTTAGTCAAATGGACGTGCTCCAACCTATCAATCACTACCACCCACTGTCCAAAAGACTAAGTTCCAAAGATCCTAAGATCATGGCAGAGCCCATAATGCCAAGTGGTTGCACTTGAAGTTTCTCAACATTTGACATCTCAAATCTCTTTGTTTCTGGTGGCCATCCACAAGTGAGATACACAAGCCAAGTCCCATGGCCTTGTGAACCACTCAACCAAAAACCACCATGCAATCCCATTCCACCCAGGAGATTCATTAATCTTAGTTGTTTTATTAAACAAAACACAAGTCCTCAGACTTAGAATATTTTTCATAGTGTGAATATATATCCCACCCAAGTTTTCTATTAGCTAGGCTAAGCTTGGTAGTAATAGGATTCTTAACTTAGGAAAATCCTACTAAGGATTCATCTACTAGATTTCCTATAGCAAGGTCTATACTTAGCTAAATAAAAACCATGCAAGATTTACTTTAGCAAAAACACTAATGCATATTGAAAATAATGGGATAATGATATGAAATATCACTTGCCTTTTTGGTAGAGGGTATAAGTTCACTCCTTGTCCTTGCAACACTCACACTCTTCAAGTCACTACAATCAATCAAGCAAGGCACAAACTCAATCTACCAATCAAGCAAATCAACACACATAAAATAACAAAGTCAAAGAAATGCATGCAAGCATGCCAAGCTTTGCTTTGTTTGCAAAAGTGGTTCATAGACATTTGGGTACACCTAATGGTCATTTTTGTAAAGTGGCAAAGTCATGCATAGGCATGCAAAGGTTGGTTCTAATGTAGGGATGGTCCTCACTAGGTTTCTAAACTTTGTAAGTTCCAAATTGGTCATTTACCAAAAATGGCAAAGTTGTTAGCAAAAGGTTTCACCTCAAAAACCAATTTCAAAACAAGGCACCTATTTGGTCATTTTATGTGGTGAAGAAATATGTCTACTAGGGTTTTAGTCTATAGGGTTCACCAAATGAGTTGCTATTGCAAAACTTGGTGTTTTGGGTCAGTAGGTTTGGTCCAAACATTTTCTCAAGGTTTTCTTTATGAAAGCATTTTCATAAACAAAACAAATAGTTTTAGTTAGCTAGAAATGGACTAAACTAATTAATCCATTCTATTCTTTTCCAAAATCACTTTCCAAACTATGGGTTGGTTCCTATGGTCAGCAAGGTCACAACAAACTAATTGGAAAAGGTTTTAACCTAAATATCATTTTTAAATGATTTTTCTAATGTTAGCAAGCATACAAAAGAATCTGCAAAGTTAAACAAGTTAACAGATACTATTTGCTAAACTAAGGGCAGGGTTGGTTAGGGCTTGTCTTGCTGATTCCAACGACATCAAATTTGTAAAATTTGGACGTGTGGATCAAAAGATACATGGGTTTGAAAATGGCAAATAAATCTGTTTTCAAATTTCTTTTAAACAGATCTAGTGCCACACGTTGCGCTGTGATTGGCCGGTACCGGTTCGGCCGGATCGTGGCTGTGGAGCGTTAGATCTAAGTTAGATCGTGCGGTCCAGAGGACATACCTCTTCGCGTTAAGTGATCTAATCGTAACCGATGGATCTGCATCTAACGGTACCTAGGCATTTGACCTAAAAGGAGCGGCGATGCGGCGGCTGCTGGCGGCGGAGTCGTTGGTCGATGACGGTGGTGATGCTACAGGGGGTGAGGGAGAAGGAGGAGATGCTCACTAGGCTCAGGGGGTCGCGGTGATGCTCAACGTGCGATTGACGGGGCAAGGGGAGCACTAGTTCGTCTGCGATTGCTCGCCGGAGTTGCTGCGGGCGGCGGTGCTCTCGGCTTGTCGTCGTGGACGAAGCTGCAGATCGCCCTAGGTCAAAACAGGGGCAGGGTTAGGTACGGGAGGTCACGGAGATGATACGTGCATGAACGAGAGGACGCGGGGTGGTCAGCTTTTACCAGGGAAGATCGTCGGAGAGGTTGCAGACGGCGGTGCTCACTGTCGACGACGGAGGCGACGCTACGGTGCGAGCTAGGTCACGAGAACGACGGCGTTAGTTGCGGAAGAAGTCACTGGTCTTAGGTGCATCATCGAAAAGTAGAGGGGCGGCTGGAAGCTACCTGTGGACTTCACCGGAGTTGAAGCAGATGGTGGCGACGGTGGTCGTTGTCGAAGACGAGGTTACAGGGTACCCGCGTCTGAACGGAGGGCACGGACAGATGCGTCTGGATGCGTGGAGTGTGCTCGCGTGCAGAGGTAGGTGAGAGGCGGCGGGATGTGGCCGGAATTGCTGCGAGGAGGGTCGTCGGAGTAGCAGCGGCACAGAGAGAAATTGGGGCGGTCTGGAGCGTGCGAGCGCGAGGTGTCAGAGGGGGTTTATAGAGGAGAGGTAGGCGTTTCCATCTGCGTGATCAAGGCTCGGTAAAGGCTCGGCGTTAAGACGAATTTAATCCGTGGTTTGAAGGCAGCGAGGAAGAGGCGTGGTCGCACGGGGAAGAAGGAGAACAGTGGAGAGGGGGTCCAGCGGTCAGTGGGAAATGGTGAGGGAACGGGGTCCACCTGTCAATCACTCTGCGGGTTAGATCGAGTGTGAGGAAAACGGTTCGGGGCGAGTGGGTCCGCTTGGCAGTGAAAGAAAAGGGAGTGGGAGTGGGGTCCAGATGTCATTCTCTGTGCGGGTAGGTTTCTTAGTGAGAAGAGATTTCTTCGGGGAGAGGGAGAAGACTGGGCTGGTCTGGGCCTATTGGGCTGAGTCTGTTTTCCTATTTTTTTTCTTTCTAAACACTTTTCTTTTTCTATTCTATTTTCTGTTTTCAATTTCCAAACAATTATTCAAACAATTTCAAACAACACTCAATCAAATCAAACAGCAAAATTTTTCATTTGAATTTGGTTCTGTTTGACAACATAATCCAAATCTCAAAATGAAATATTATTTTTATTTAATTTAGGATCCATTTAATAATTAAATAAAATGGATCTTTGATTTATTAATAGTGTTTGATTTAAATAAAAATTTCCATTTGGAATCCAATTATTTTCAAAACCAAACCAGAAGGTTTTATTGAAAAATAAAAGATTACTTGGAAACTTATTTAAATAAATAAATAAGTTTTGGTGTTTTAATTAAAATGGGAAAAGCCTTTACTTAAATAAAATTGGATATTTAAATCCTTATTATTTTATTTAAATAATCCTTTACTCATTTTAATCAAAGCAAAACCTTTTAATAAAAGATTTCAAGGTAGTAATAAAATACTTGGTGTTTATTAAAAATGGGAAAAGCTTTTACTTAAATAAAATTGGATATTTAGATCCTTTATTTTATTTAAATAAACCTTTACTCATTTTATCAAAACAAAATATTTTATTTCAAAAGCTTGGCCAAAATTAATTTGGCTTATCTTTTCATTTGAAACCAAAGTCTTTTATTAAAAGATCTAAAACAGTGTTTCCAAAACAATTTATTTTCCTTTGATAAAGGTTTTACTTTTTAAATCCCTTTAGGATTATTTGTTCACCAAAAGGTATGGCTTTTGGTAAGGGCTTTATTGACTTTGGAAATTCAATTTCCTTATCTTATTATATTCACAAGATTTTGTCTTTGGTTCCAATTTAAGTGAAACTAATCTCTAAGGTCTTTCTTGATCCTTTGTGAAAATTTGTTGATCAACTTGGTATGGATCAAATCCATGGATTTGGAGATACTTTGGAAAATGATTTCCTTCCATTAGGGTTTAGGGTTTTGGGTTTCTTTCCAAATGTTCAAATTTCCAGATACATTCATTGAGGAATGCATTTCCCTTGATTTGGATTTTTGTTGAATTCAAAACTTTAGCCAAAGTTTGTTCAAGATGGGATTTTAAGTCTCTTTTTAGAAACAAAAGTTTCTTTTCACCCTGATTTTCAACAAAAGTTTATTTTGTTTATTTTATTTTCACATTACAAGATTTGGAAAATCTTGGGATGTGACAGGCTACCACCCTTAAAAGAAATCTCGTCCCGAGATTTGGGGAGGCTAGGGTTACAAGCAGGTTCAAACAGCTAGGGTACTACCACCCTTAAAAATTTTCCAACTAAACTACGTCTTGGCTTGCTTGGAATCTTGGAAAACTTCTGCATAGTGGCCTTTATTTCCATACTTGACTCATGGGCCAAGGTTGAGTTTCTCCATAGACTTGTTTATCTTGTTCTTCATCTTTTCTGGACAATCTGAGGCATAGTGTCCAAGTTCCTTACATTTATAGCATTCCAACTGGCTAATGTCCTTCTTTTCCTTTGGTATCATTGCCTCTTGTTTGTTTCCTTGGTTCTTATTTTCTGGGCACTCATTGGCATAGTGTCCCATCTCTTTGCATTTGAAACATTGCACTTGTGTAATATCTTTCTTGCTAGTGTTGAGGTATTTCTTCTTCTTCTTCTTGGGTCTCTCCAAAGCTAGGGGTTCTTCTAGTTCATGCTCTTCATAAGTGGGAGATCTTTCTCTCTTCTTGGAGCATTGATCTTCATGCTCCTTGGGTGCATGATCCTTGTATCCAAAAGTATTGCTAGCTTGGGTTCCTTCTAGAATAACATCTTTGTCATCCTTGTTGTCATAAACTCTTTTGGGATAGTTTTCTTCCATGTTGATCACTTGAGTAACCAATCCTTGCAACAGTTGGGATTGAAGTTTCAAAATCCTTTGTATGGCTGGGTCTAGTCCATTGTTATTGGCTAAAAGCTGAGTTGTCTCTTGGCTCAACTGGTGTTGGGTTGCTATGAGTTCTCTCATGCTATCAGCTTGGTTGGTGTTGGTGTCATCATCCTTGATGTTGGAGTCTCTTGGAGAAGTCATCTGTTTGGGTTGGATTGGGATTAGAATAGGCAAAAGATTTCTAAAGGAATCAATCCTAATCACACACATCACAATTCACACAAGCAATGTGCAAGCAATCACAAACAAACACTCCACTCAAACAACAGTTTCAAGCACATTCTTAGGCAACAAAATATTTTTGTTACACCACATAAGTTGGTGTGTTTTGACTTAAACTAAAATATGGTGGTCCATCTATATGGTTCACTTGTGATCTTTCCATCCTTCTTGGTTGATTCTTCTTGATTGAGATCTTTGTATCCTTGGAGAATTTTTGTGTCTTGGTCACAAATCTTCAAAGATGTTGATGGCTCCTTCTAAGTTGTTTTTCCTTAGTCTTCAAGTGAAATGTTACTCAAGACTTGTAGTCTTTAGTGATATCCAAGTTGAAGTCCTTGGTGTACATGTTGAAGATGTTGAAGAAGTTGGAGTCATTAGAGTTGAAAATGTTGAAGAAGTCCTTTGCACATGGTGTAGTCTTTGGTCATGGGGTAGGCTTTTCCATCAAGTTTGAAATAGAAGAGAAGTAGAGTTGAAACCAAAAATGGTTGAGGAAAGAGTTTACAAGATTGTTTTTGTAAATAAGTTTTGGAATGAGACAACTCCTATTTTTCTAAGGGTTTTTGTCCAATCCTAGGGTTACAAATCCTACAGGCAACACAATGCTCTGATACCATTCTGTAGCGTCCCCAACCTTAAATAAGATTGAGTCCCCTGTGTTTACAATGCTAGTCCCTGGATCAATAGCTAGCATCCACAGTTCAGATGTAATATCGAGAAACAAAGGTCATAATACCACTTTATAACCAGGAATAACATAATTTTATTACATCAAACATAGCTCATTAGGCTATTACATTACATTGCAGCGGAATAACTATAAGCATTGGGTCCTTCATCTTCAAAGTGCCACAGTGACATATGTTGTAGAGACTTTGTAATCCTAATCAATCAATCTTCACTAAAACAATCAAACCTGCAACATAATAAGTTACAGCCACAAGGGTCAATACATTTGAATTGTATTGGCAAGTGATACTTTGGTAGTATAGTGGAGTCTATCATCTATATGCATTTGGCTAAGTGGAGTTGAGGCTTTGCATTGCTCAAAATAGATTTTTCCTATCATTTGAAAATAAGTTTTGTTTGGCAAAAACAAATTCCAAGGCATCTATCAATCAAAGACTGAAGATCCACTCAGGGCATCTATCAATCAAAGACTGAAGATTTACTTGGCAAAAACAATTTCCCAATCTAAGATTTTGAGATCCTTGTACCAAGCCATCTCCATCAAAGATTGAAGAATTTCACACAACCCTTGTTCACCCACAAGTTTTAATTTAGAAATTGGAATGATGAGATTCTTGATTGCTTCCATGTCTTGATGCTCAAATTGTCCTTTACCAGGGACATGGCTAAGTACTTAGGTTTTTCACTCTGCAAAGGTGGTGCACTTTCCCCACAAGCCTTGGTTTCCCAAGAATGATCCTTCAGTAGCCTTTCCTTAGTCAAATGGAGCTCCAACCTATCAATCACTACCACCCACTGTCCAAAAGACTAAGTTCCAGCATCCTAAGATCATGGCAGAGCCCATAATGCCAAGTGGTTGCACTTGAAGTTTCTCAACATTTGACATCTCAAATCTCTTTGTTTCCTGGGTGGCCATCCACAAGTGAGATACACAAGCCAAGTCCCATGGCCTTGTGAACCACTCAACCAAAAACCACCATGCAATCCCATTCCACCCAGGAGATTCATTAATCTTAGTTGTTTTATTAAACAAAACACAAGTCCTCAGACTTAGAATATTTTTCATAGTGTGAATATATATCCCACCCAAGTTTTCTATTAGCTAGGCTAAGCTTGGTAGTAATAGGATTCTTAACTTAGGAAAATCCTACTAAGGATTCATCTACTAGATTTCCTATAGCAAGGTCTATACTTAGCTAAATAAAAACCATGCAAGATTTACTTTAGCAAAAACACTAATGCATATTGAAAATAATGGGATAATGATATGAAATATCACTTGCCTTTTTGGTAGAGGGTATAAGTTCACTCCTTGTCCTTGCAACACTCACACTCTTCAAGTCACTACAATCAATCAAGCAAGGCACAAACTCAATCTACCAATCAAGCAAATCAACACATAAAATAACAAAGTCAAAGAAATGCATGCAAGCATGCCAAGCTTTGCTTTGTTTGCAAAAGTGGTTCATAGACATTTGGGTACACCTAATGGTCATTTTTGTAAAGTGGCAAAGTCATGCATAGGCATGCAAAGGTTGGTTCTAATGTAGGGATGGTCCTCACTAGGTTTCTAAACTTTGTAAGTTCCAAATTGGTCATTTACCAAAAATGGCAAAGTTGTTAGCAAAAGGTTTCACCTCAAAAACCAATTTCAAAACAAGGCACCTATTTGGTCATTTTATGTGGTGAAGAAATATGTCTACTAGGGTTTTAGTCTATAGGGTTCACCAAATGAGTTGCTATTGCAAAACTTGGTGTTTTGGGTCAGTAGGTTTGGTCCAAACATTTTCTCAAGGTTTTCTTTATGAAAGCATTTTCATAAACAAAACAAATAGTTTTAGTTAGCTAGAAATGGACTAAACTAATTAATCCATTCTATTCTTTTCCAAAATCACTTTCCAAACTATGGGTTGGTTCCTATGGTCAGCAAGGTCACAACAAACTAATTGGAAAAGGTTTTAACCTAAATATCATTTTTAAATGATTTTTCTAATGTTAGCAAGCATACAAAAGAATCTGCAAAGTTAAACAAGTTAACAGATACTATTTGCTAAACTAAGGGCAGGGTTGGTTAGGGCTTGTCTTGCTGATTCCAACAACATCAAATTTGTAAAATTTGGACGTGTGGATCAAAAGATACATGGGTTTGAAAATGGCAAATAAATCTGTTTTCAAATTTCTTTTAAACAGATCTAGTGCCACGCGTTGCGCTGTGATTGGCCGGTACCGGTTCGGCCGGATCGTGGCTGTGGAGCGTTAGATCTAAGTTAGATCGTGCGGTCCAGAGGACATACCTCTTCGCGTTAAGTGATCTAATCGTAACCGATGGATCTGCATCTAACGGTACCTAGGCATTTGACCTAAAAGGAGCGGCGATGCGGCGGCTGCTGGCGGCGGAGTCGTTGGTCGATGATGGTGGTGATGCTACAGGGGGTGAGGGAGAAGGAGGAGATGCTCACCAGGCTCAGGGGGTCGCGGTGATGCTCAACGTGCGATTGACGGGGCAAGGGGAGCACTAGTTCGTCTGCGATTGCTCGCCGGAGTTGCTGCGGGCGGCGGTGCTCTCGGCTTGTCGTCGTGGACGAAGCTGCAGATCGCCCTAGGTCAAAACGGGGGCAGGGTTAGGTACGGGAGGTCACGGAGATGATACGTGCATGAACGAGAGGACGCGGGGTGGTCAGCTTTTACCAGGGAAGATCGTCGGAGAGGTTGCAGACGGCGGTGCTCCTTTCACGGCCGACGGAGGCGACGCTACGGTGCGAGCTAGGTCACGAGAACGACGGCGTTAGTTGCGGAAGAAGTCACTGGTCTTAGGTGCATCATCGAAAAGTAGAGGGGCGGCTGGAAGCTACCTGTGGACTTCACCGGAGTTGAAGCAGACGGTGGCGACGGTGGTCGTTGTCGAAGACGAGGTTGTGGTACCAGCGTCGAACGGAGGGCACGGACGAATGCGTCTGGATGCGTGGAGTGTGCTCGCGGCGAGGTAGGTGAGGCGGCGGGATGTGGCGGAATTGCTGCGAGGAGGGTCGTCGGAGTAGCAATGCCTGAGAGAAATTGGGGCGGTCTGGCGTCTGGCGAGCGAGGTGTCGAGGGGTTTATAGAGGAGAGGTAGGCGTTTCCATCTGCGTGATCAAGGCTCGGAAAGGGCTCGGCGTTAAGGCAATTTAATCCGTGGTTTGAAGGCAGCAACGGCAGCGAGGAAGAGGGCGTGGTCGTCGCACGGGGAAGAAGGAGAACAGTGGAGAGGGGGTCCAGCGGTCAGTGGGAAATGGTGAGGGAACGGGGTCCACCTGTCAATCACTCTGCGGGTTAGATCGAGTGTGAGGAAAACGGTTCGGGGCGAGTGGGTCCGCTTGGCAGTGAAAGAAAAGGGAGGGGAGTGGGTCCATGTCATACTACTGCGGGTAGGTTTCTTAGTGAGAAGAGATTTCTTCGGGGAGAGGGAGAAGACTGGGCTGGTCTGGGCCTATTGGGCTGAGTCTGTTTTCCTATTTTTTTTCTTTCTAAACACTTTTCTTTTTCTATTCTATTTTCTGTTTTCAATTTCCAAACAATTATTCAAACAATTTCAAACAACACTCAATCAAATCAAACAGCAAACTTTTTCATTTGAATTTGGTTCTGTTTGACAACATAATCCAAATCTCAAAATGAAATATTATTTTTATTTAATTTAGGATCCATTTAATAATTAAATAAAATGGATCTTTGATTTATTAATAGTGTTTGATTTAAATAAAAATTTCCATTTGGAATCCAATTATTTTCAAAACCAAACCAGAAGGTTTTATTGAAAAATAAAAGATTACTTGGAAACTTATTTAAATAAATAAATAAGTTTTGGTGTTTTAATTAAAATGGGAAAAGCCTTTACTTAAATAAAATTGGATATTTAAATCCTTATTATTTTATTTAAATAATCCTTTACTCATTTTAATCAAAGCAAAACCTTTTAATAAAAGATTTCAAGGTAGTAATAAAATACTTGGTGTTTATTAAAAATGGGAAAAGCTTTTACTTAAATAAAATTGGATATTTAGATCCTTTATTTTATTTAAATAAACCTTTACTCATTTTATCAAAACAAAATATTTTATTTCAAAAGCTTGGCCAAAATTAATTTGGCTTATCTTTTCATTTGAAACCAAAGTCTTTTATTAAAAGATCTAAAACAGTGTTTCCAAAACAATTTATTTTCCTTTGATAAAGGTTTTACTTTTTAAATCCCTTTAGGATTATTTGTTCACCAAAAGGTATGGCTTTTGGTAAGGGCTTTATTGACTTTGGAAATTCAATTTCCTTATCTTATTATATTCACAAGATTTTGTCTTTGGTTCCAATTTAAGTGAAACTAATCTCTAAGGTCTTTCTTGATCCTTTGTGAAAATTTGTTGATCAACTTGGTATGGATCAAATCCATGGATTTGGAGATACTTTGGAAAATGATTTCCTTCCATTAGGGTTTAGGGTTTTGGGTTTCTTTCCAAATGTTCAAATTTCCAGATACATTCATTGAGGAATGCATTTCCCTTGATTTGGATTTTTGTTGAATTCAAAACTTTAGCCAAAGTTTGTTCAAGATGGGATTTTAAGTCTCTTTTTAGAAACAAAAGTTTCTTTTCACCCTGATTTTCAACAAAAGTTTATTTTGTTTATTTTATTTTCACATTACAAGATTTGGAAAATCTTGGGATGTGACAACGTGACTCACGATACGCGTGGGCGGTGCATGGGGCGGTAGAGGACACGTGTGGCCATTCACGGTGCAGTAGCGTACGCGATTACGCGGTGCACGGTGGTGCAATGAAACATCGCTTCCCTTCTCCTTTAATAGAGCCTTCCTCACTCTCACTCATCACTCACTCGCTCACTCAACCATCTCCACTGTCGCATCACCTTCTGCAAACCCCCAAGAAAACCCCAACCACGCCAACGATGGAGAAGAACAGCGCAGTGGCCATCGGCACCTCTAAAGCTTCCGGCAAGGAGGCCCCCGTCCAGGCATTAAAGGCAGCCGCCATCCCCATCCCCTCATCCGTCGTAGCCGCCGGCGAGGAGGCCCCCGCCGGTCTCGGGCAGATCCCGCTCAGCTGGGACCCCTACGAGGAGGTTGATTACATAAGGCCAGAGAACCCCTATGACACCAGAATCGCCGACTCATGGTTGGAGGTAACCAGGGTTTTCTCCCCTTCCCTTGTTCTTCTCCCGTTCCCATCGTTGGATGCTAGATCGTATGTTATTAGGGCTCGGCTATTCGTATTTTTATAGTAGCTAATCCTCTTATGTTAGATCTCGTATTTCGATGAATCGCCCTGTTTGTATTTGAACCCCCTGTTCATAGTTGGGATCAGTATTCGATTTGGTTTGATATTTGGGGAATAATCAGGAGATCTCACTCGGTTAATTTATGCAAATAATCAATCCCGATAATCAAAGTATCTCAATCATGTCCTTATTGCACTCTACTGTTTTTTCCAACAGGAGGATAGAAGCGACATCCGCAGTGATGACGAGTCCAAGGACACCAAGACACGTCATGTGCTGAGGAGGTTGAAGTTCGGCCAGTACAACAACTTGTTCGCCAGCGACGTGTACAGGTGTCCCTTCTGCCCCACCAGGAGGCTCTACGCCATGGATTTCAACTCCCTCGTGAAGCATGCCGAGGACGTGAGGACCTACGGCGAGTCCGTGAACGTCCATCGCTTCATAGCCAAGCACCAGGTGCTCGGTCTTCACCTTCGCAACCTCCAGAAGGTGGCTATCGAGGAGGGTCGCATGCCCCCGATCAAGCCCAAGGTGCCCAAGGTCAAGGAACTGGGTAGCAAGAAGTGGAGGAGGTGCCAGAGGAAGAATGCGGAGGCCCTCCTGGCAGAGGCCATGAGGGGCTACTGATCTTGTGCTACTGCTACTGCTATAAATCAGCTTCTTTTGTCTTGTCTATGTTGAACTTGTCCGCTGTTGTTGCTGAGCAACCTAATTGTCGAGCCTCGTTAAGTACCATACTATATAACCTATATTAGCTGCTTTATCTACATCTGCCCTGTTTACTGAATTTATTTATGGTGCTAGTTAGATTTGCTGTTCTAGATATGCTACCAATTTGGGGGGAAATGAGAGCCAAAAGGAACAATGAATGAAGAGAGAAACTGCTCTAGATTCGCTACCTTTTTGGGAAAAAAACACAATTGTTAGTGAGAGAGAGGGGAAAAGGCGCTCTTAAAAATGCCAATCATAAAAATAACAAAAAATAAAACTTCCAATTTAGGCGACAGGACGCACGTAACCACTAAACGTGCCCCACATGGTCCCACACCACGTCCCCCATAATCAATGAGAGATGGATGGTTGGTCCGTTGTGTATCCTGGCCCCACCTATCAGCATGTAATGGTCGAGGTGATGTAACATAACGCTCAACACATGACCCGCCACAACGCGGTCCCACCGGTCAGCATGTAACGGTCAAGCCTTTGACCTAACGGCTGGTATGTTGCTAACATATCCATAATTTTTGATGTTCCATGCTTGGTTTTATCTACTTTCTTATGTTTTGTTCCAACTTTGGAGTACTTTCTATACACTTTCTTGGACTAACCTATTAACAAGAGCCATAGTGTCAGCTGCCTATTTTCTGCTGTTTTTGGTTCCAGGAATGTCAGAAAAAGAATATTCTCGGAATTGGACGGGACAAAAGCCAAAGTCAGTTTTTCACCGAGGCACACACAGAGCCAGAATACGAGACGAAGAGGGGCCAGGGGGGTGCCACACCACCTGGCCGCACGGCCTAGCCTGGCCCACGCCAGGGGGTGGTCTGGCTGCCCTAGGCACCCCCTCAGCCTCCCCTTCCGACTATAAGATGCCTCCGATACAGAAACCCTAAGTACCCGATCAAAATTCCATGAAAGAGTCTGTAGCCACCGTCATCTCCATCCCTAGATCGGGAGGGATCTGAAGTTCTTCCTGGCACCCTGCCAGAGGGGAGAATTCACCCTGGAGGCCTTCTTGATCACCATGCAAGCCTCCGGTGTGATGCCTGAGTAGTTCATCTCTAGACTACGGGTCCATGTAGTAGCTAGATGGATGGTTCTTCTCCTTTGTGTTATCATGATTAGATCTTGTGAGCTCCATTCATGATCAAGATCATCTATTTGTAATCCTACATGTTGTGTTTGCGGGGATCCGATGGATATTGAGATGATATTTCAGATTGATTATTGATTCTATCATGTCTTTGTTATTTGTGATCTTTCATGCTTTCTATTGTTAGTAGCTATCTTGGCCAAGTAGATGCTAGCAACTCCAAGAGTTAGTATTTATGCTCGATAGTGGGTTCATGCCTCTAGTAATCTGGGGAAGTGATAGAAATCTCTAAGGTACTAGATGTGTTGTTGCTACTAGGGAGAAAACATCAATCCTTTGTTCATAGAACAATCGTATTGTTTACTTTACACACAATGCGTAATGCAATTATCTGTTGCTTGCAACTTAATACTGGAGGGGGTTCGGATGATAACCTGAAGGTGGATTATTAGTCATAGATGCAGTTGGATGGCGGTCTATGTATAATGTTGTAATGCCTAATCAAATCTCAAAGGAGTCAAGATGATTAGTATATGCATGTATGCTTTCTCGATGTTTGTCAATTGCCCCGCTGTAATTTGTTCACCCAACATGGTATCTATCTTAAGGAGAGCCACCACTAGTGAACTATGGACCCCGGTCCTTTCTTTTACCATCAATCTACAATCAACTGTTTACTGCTTTCTGTTTACTTTCTGCAAACTATTACTTTCTTCCACTCGATATGTTTAATCCTTTGTTTTCAGTAAAACCGGTGAGATTGACAACCTCATCGCAAGTTAGGGGCAATGTTCTGTGGTTGTGTTGTGCACGATTCCACGTTGATGCTAGCACCGGTAGTGCGCCCTGCACAATCTCGGATACCAACACCTTTGAGGTGTTTCCTTGCTCCTACTGGATTGATAACCTTGGTTTCATAACTGAGGGAAACTTACTTCTATGCTCATCATACCTTCCTCTTGGGGTTCCCCAACGAGCTCGTTATTACACGAGTCAGCAAGTACTTTTCTGGAGCCATTGCCGGGGAGTCAAGGACATCTTCACAAGGGGAGTCCCTCATAACCAATCTCTTTACTTTGTTGTTTTTGTTTTGCTTAGTTTATTTTCTGCTTTGTTTGCTTGTTTCTTTATCAAAAACACAAAAAAAAATTGAAGTACTAGTTTTGCTTTCTTTATTAAAAACACAAAAAAATGACTACTCTTGGAAACACTAAGTTGTGTGACTTCACTAGCACCAACAACAATGATTTCATGTGCACACCTATTGATCCACCTGTTCCTGAAGCTAGTTTCTTTGAAATTAAACCTACTTTACTCAATCTTGTTATGAGGGAACAATTTTCTGGTATTGGTAATGAAGATGCTGCTGCTCATCTAAATAACTTTGTTGAACTCTGTGAGCTGCAAAAGCATAGGGATATAGATGGAGATATTATTAAGCTTAAATTGTTTCCTTTCTCTTTGAGAGGAAAAGCTAAAGAATGGTTGAATTCCCTAACTAGGAATAGTATTGATTATTGGACTAAATGCAAATATGCTTTCATTGGAAAATACTATCGTCCTGCTAAGATTATATCTATGAGAAGTGAAATAATGAAGTTTAAACAATCTGATAATGAACATGTTTCTCAAGCTTGGGAAAGAATGAAATCTTTGGTAAAGAATTGTCCCACTCATGGACTGACTGCTTGGATGATCATCCAAACCTTTTATGTAGGATTGAACTATTCTTCAAGAAATCTATTGGATTCTGCTGCTGGAGGTACCTTTATGACCATTACTTTGGGTGCTGCAACAAAGCTTCTGGATAATATGATGGTTAACTATTCTAAATGGCATACTGAAAGAGCTCCACAAGGTAAGAAGGTAAATTCCGTTGAAGAAACCTCCTCCTTGAGGGATAAAATTGATGTTATTATGTCTATGCTTGTTAATGGGAAGGCTCATATTGATCCAAATCATGTTCCCTTAGCCTCTTTGGTTGCTCAAGAAGAGCAAGTTAATGTGAACTTTATAAGAAATAATAATTTTAGCAACAATGCCTATAGGAACAATTTTGGTAATAACAACTATAAGCCCTATCCTCCCAATAATGGTAATGCTTATGTCAATTCCTACAACAATAATAGGAGTGCTCCCTCTGAACTTGAAGTTATGCTTAAATAATTTATTAGTAAACAAACTGGTTTCAATAAAACTATTGAGGAAAAACTCTCTAATGTTGAAAGAAATATAGCATCATTGGCTGAAGCACAATCTTCTTTGAATAAAATGGCTGATAAACCTGAAACTAATGAGAATCCCTTTGCTGCTACTAATGCCATACAAGTTAGAATTGATGGAAATGATAGATTATTTGCTGAATTGCATGCTAAGTGGGAGAGAAGATGAAATTGCTAGAAACATTTGTGTTTCTACTATCACTACCACTAATGTTGAAGCTAGTAATAGCTCTACTACTTTAGATGATAATTATGATTTTGATCTTGATGGTTGCAATATCTCTGAAGTTATTAAGTTCCTACAAAAGCTTGCTAAAAGTCCTAATGCTAGTGCTATGAATATGGCTTTTACAAAACACATTACTGATGCTCTCATAAAAATTAAAGAAGAAAAGATGAAACATAAAGCTTCTATTCCTATAAAACAAGAAGATGGTTGGGAACCCATCATTAATATGAAAGTGAATGATTTTGATTTCAAAGCTTTATGTGATCTTGATAGTAGTGTTTCTATTATGCCTAGAAGATTTATGATATCCTTGATTTGCCACCATTTGAAGATTGTTATTTGAATGTCCCACTTGATGATAATGCTAAAAAAACTCATGGGCAGTCTTAATGATGTTATTATTATGGTTAACAATGCTTATGTCCCCGTTGATTTCTATGTTTTGGATGTTGAATGCAATGCTTCTTGTCCTATTACTTTGGGAAGACCTTTTCTTAGAACTGTTGGTGCCATTATTGATATGAAAGAAGGCACCATTAAATATCAACTCCCACTCAATAAAGGTATAGAACACTTCCCCAAGAAGAGAGAGAAGATTTATTTCGTTTCTCCTATGAAAACAAAATTTGCTCTTAATGCTTCTTCATTTGAGAACAGTTGATTCCTTTTCTTGCTTCTTATGCCTAACTTAAAGGCGTTAAACAAAAGTACTTATTGGGAGATAAACCAAAAGTTTTAGATGAGCCTTGGAAGTTATTACCTCTGTAATAACCGCTCCTTATCCTTTTTATTTGCTTTTTATGCCAAGAGTAACCTCTAATGTGAGAGAAGTATGATTGGGAAAGTTGCTCTCCTGAAACAGATATCTATGCTTCACCGTAAAAATTCGTGTAAAATCTCTGTACGTCTTTTTGAGGCATGAATTTTTTTGATTTTGCCCCAGGTTGTTATCTAACTTTTGTTAGTTCAACACTTTTTGAGTTGAGCAATAGAAGGTCTTAGAAAAAATTCGTCTTTACCCGCTGGTCTGTTTTGACAGATTTCTGCCATTATTTGCATTTGCTTCTTGTTGGTTCCTTTTTGAGTTCTTTTGGGGAATTGAGCTTTTTTACGGAAGTGATACAGTAGCTTGTGTTTTAATGGAAGTTTTATTGGTGTTGAAACTTAACCCAAAGACTTATTATCTTGAGTGCACTAATGTTGCTAATAAAGATTGTGTGAAGTTTTGTATGAAGGAAAAATTTCAGGTGTATGGAAGGAATGAGTAATGAGATGAAGAATGGACTAAAGCTCAAGATTGGGGGTGCTACGCATGTCACCCCAATAAATATCCAAAAGTACAAGCATCAAAGCTTGGGGATGCCCAAGGCATCCCCTTCTTCATCAATAAAAATCCCAGGTTTCTTCCAAACGCTTCATTTTTATTGTTTCATGCACAATTGTGTTGTTCTTGTAGCGTCTTATTTTTTGTTTTGGTTTTTCATTTGCTTGATTTTCTTAGTTGACTGAATAAATTGGTTGGACCCCCTCTTTCATATATTGGTTTTTAAATAGTTTGGTTTGGATTGGAAAAGAGTAGGAAAGCTCATGCTTATGTGGTAAAAAGAGCTTGTTTTTGACTGTGGCCTATGCTTTGTCATGCCATGCTTGATATTGTTTTGGCTTTATGCTTAGTATTATTTGTTGTAGGATGACATGTTATAAAAAATTGAGATTTCTTAATGTGCCTTGGAAGAATCATGTGTTGTTTTAGCATATTAAAGCATAGTATTGTGGTATTCTCCTTTGATGCTTTATTTGGGTTGACTTGACGCATGCTCACACCATGTTATGACTATCCAAGGTCACCATAGCCTTTATGATACTTTAGTTTTCGACTTGTAATATCACTTTATGATTTAATCAATGATGTTTTTTTGCTCTTCATGATTATGGCCATTATTGCTCTCTTAGTTTGTCGCTCCTAGTCTTTTGCTAGCCTCTGTAACCAAGTATGAGTTCCACTCATGCATCCAACTCCTAAAACCAAGTTATTCCAAAGAGTCCACCATACCTACCTATTAGCATTTGCTATTCCAAGTATATTCATGTTTTTATCTATCTTCCAAATTAAACTTGTTATGTGAAAATTAGTGATTAAAGCTCTCACGAACTTGATGGCACACTTTACTTTTCTTGTATTTAATAAACTTGAACCATTGTGTCCATCTTTATTGCGTATATGCTTGCTCTTTATAAGTTGAAATTAGCAGAACCATGTATCACGGGGAACACTTTCAACATTGCACTTGTACTTTGTACCCCGTTGATACCATGTTCTTGCTTATGGATACCGGTGGTGTGAAATAAAAGTGGAGCTTGTAAGATCATGGAGTTTTTATGTGTGTTAGAGAAACGCCTGGGCCGCTAGCCTAAGTCATGCCTAATCATGGTGGAAACTTGCAGCATCACCATAATGAGCACTTTATGAAGCATCCTCAATAAAAACCTATGAAAATAGCAAATAAAAAGATCGCTGAGATGCTCATTGTCTGCTTGCCTTGTCATTTTGATTATGGGATAGCTCCTATATCATGTGTAAGGGGTACCCCGTTGGAGGTTCTCTATGATACATATGTACTTACAATGATAAGAGCTTACTTGTGACTAAAGTTGAGTAGCATGAGGTTCGGTCTTCGTAAGTAAGGGGCATGAGATTTCAGCTTATAACTTGTCAAGCATATCCTATTAGTTGTGTCACTTTAACCTTAATCACCTTCAAGATGCTTATGATAGGGGCAATGAGAGCTGAAAGATAACAAGTACCATAATTTTTGGAAGCTCTTCACGAAACTTGAATCCCTACTTCCTTCTATGAAGGCCTTTCTTTTACTTTTATGTTGAGTCTCCACCTTTTATCTTTATGCACCTACTTTGAGAGCATAGTGGCCATTCTTAGTTCTATGTGCATTGTCCCAAGACTTGTTGATTGATGCATAACTTGATATTGTTTATTCTTAAACTACTTGTATCTAGTCACTCTTATGAGCTTTGAAGGTGTCGTATGCATTTATATTTGCTACTCTATGAGAGAGAAGCTGAATGCCACTATGCTATGTTTTCTTTATGTGAAACAAACAAACGTCTTGCAAAGCATTGTTATTCATGAATCTTTTGTTTGTACCTTTTCATGTTGCAACATAGTTGCTTTGTCTTATTGCTAGAACTTTATCTTTCATGTTATGATTGAAGTACTATGATCCCAGCTATATATGTTTTACAAATACTTTGATCAAGTTTATGACGGTGCATGTCACCTCAAAAATTATTCTTTCTTTTATCACTTACCTACTCGAGGACGGGAAGGAGTTAAGCTTGGGGATGCTGATACGTTGCTAACGTATCCATAATTTTTGATGTTCCATGCTTGGTTGCATCTACTTTCTTATGTTTTGTTCCAACTTTGGAGTGCTTTCTATACACTTTCTTGGACTAACCTATTAAGAAGAGCCACAGTGCCAGCTGCCTGTTTTCTGCTATTTTTGGTTCCAGAAAAGTCATAAAATGAATATTCTCATAATTGGACGGGGCAAAATCCAAAGTCAGTTTTTCACCGAGGGACACACGGAGCCAGAATACGAGACGGAGAGGAGCCAAGGGGCCTCCACACCACCTGGCCGCGTGGCCTAGCCTAGCCCGCACCAGGGGGTGGTCTGGCCGCCCTAGGAACCCCCTCGGCCTCCCCTTCTGACTATAAGCTGCCTCCGATACAGAAACCCTAAGTACCTGATCAAAATTCCATGAAAGAGTCTGTAGCCGTCGTCATCTCCATCCCTAGATCGGGAGGGATCTGAAGCTCTTCCCGGCACCCTGCCGGAGGGGAGAATTCACCCTGGAGGCCTTCTTCATCACCATGCAAGCCTCCGGTGTGATGCGTGAGTAGTTCATCTCTAGACTACGGGTCCATGTCCTAGCTAGATGGCTGGTTCTTCTCCTTTGTGCTATCATGATTAGATCTTGTGAGCTCCATTCATGATTAAGATCATCTATTTGTAACCCTACATATGGTGTTTGTGGGGATCCGATGGATATTGAGATGCTATTTCAGATTGATTATTGATTCTATCATGTCTTTGTTATTTGTGATCTTGCATGCTTTCCGTTGTTAGTAGCTATCTTGGCCAAGTAGATGCTAGCAACTCCAAGAGTTAGTATTTATGCTCGATAGTGGGTTCATGCCTCTAGTAACCTGGGGAAGTGACAGAAATCTCTAAGGTACTAGATGTGTTGTTGCTACTAGGGAGAAAACAGCAATCCTTTGTTCATAGAACAATCGCATTGTTAACTTTACACGCAATGCGTAATGCAATTATCTATTTCTTGCAACTTAATACTGGAGGGGGTTCGGATGATAACCTGAAGATGGATTATTAGTCTATGTATAATGTTGTAATTCCCAATCAAATCTCAAAGGAGTCAAGATGATTAGTATATGCATGTATGCTTTCTGGATGTTTGTCATTTGCCCTGCTGTAATTTGTTCACCCAACATGTTATTTATCTTAAGGAGAGCCACCACTAGTGAACTATGGACCCTGGTCCTGTCTTTTACCATCAATCTACAATCAATTGTTTACTGCTTTCTGTTTACTTTCTGCAAACTATTACTTTCTTCAACTCGATACGTTTAATCCTTTGTTTTCAGCAAAACCGGTGAGATTGACAACCTCATCGCAAGTTGGGGGCAAAGTTCTATGGTTGTGTTGTGCAGGATTCCACATTGCTGCTAGCACTCGTAGTGCGCCCTGCCAAAGCTCAGCTAGCAACACCTTTGAGGTGTGTCCTTGCTCCTACTGGATTGATAACCTATGTTTCATAACTGAGGGAAACTTACTACTGTGCTCATCATACCTTCCTCTTGGGTTTCCCCAACGAGCTCTTTATTACACGAGTCAGCAACGGCATCCCCCCATCTGAGCGCATGTGAGGGTTTCGGAATGGAGGGAGGGCAAAAGTGAGGAAAAACTAAGTAGCTGGGGAAAACTGAGTACAACTAACGAACCGAGGTTATGAAAATAGAAATCCCTAGGTAATATAGAGGCGTCTATCTTTATTATTGCATAGGGGCTTGTGTTTAGACATGGCAGTGACAAGTTTGTGAATCTTTCATTAAAGCTCTCGATGGTGATCAAGAGGCTACGCCCACGTCATAACACTTTACTTTGTGAAGTGTCACTTTGTGTATCCTATCTTGCTAGTATGTTAACATATACGACGGTAGCATAATAGGATAATACCTCATAGAATTCCAGTCTTAGTACCCCCTTGTGTATGCACCACCAAGAAAGTTCTCCGTCATGAGGTGGGCCATGATGATCGGGTGTCAGACATATCTGTGTTCGTATATGGTGGGTGTAAGCCATGTTGCACATCGAATACACAGAAGTTAGAACTAGCAAGCCTAGCAAGTGTAGACATGGCCTTGGTATACAGGAGACCGAAAGGTCGAGCATGAATCACATGGTTGATGTGATCGACATTAGGGAATGTCCACCTTTGAAACTGCATTGCCGGCAATGACGATCGAGGGTGGTGTAGCGGATTGGGATCATGTGATCACTAAAATGAATAGAGGGATGTTCGTTTGAGTGGGAGTTCTTTTGTTTAAGTTTAGGAACATGAATTAAAACTTGAACTCATTATTATGAACATGGTCTAAACACTTTGCAAATCCATTATGGATGTCTCGCCCACCCACCTTCAACCTTAGCATGTTCCTTGAGAAGGACAAGCTGAAAACTGATGGAACCAACTTCACCACATGGTTCCACAGTCTTAGGATCCTACTAGTCCCCTACAAGTTGACTTATGACATCGAGGCTGAGCTTCTAGCTAAGCCTGCAGATTCTGCCTCCCAGGACAAAAAGAATGTCTGGCAGTCCAAGGCGGATGATTTCTCCCTCATCCAGAGTGGAATGCTCTATGCCATGGATCCGGAGCTTCAAAAGCATTTTGAGAATATGAATGCTTTAGAGATTGTTTAAGATATCAAAGTTGTCTTTGCTCCACAGGATCGGGCAGAAAGGTATGATGCTTCCGAGATCTTCTTGTCCGCCAATATGGAAGAGCACAATAGTATTAGTGAGCATGTAGTCAAAATATCTAGCTACGTTAAGCGCTTGAATGCTCTGGATTGCAAAATCCTGGAGGAGCTAGCAATTGATAGGGTGTTGCACTCGCTGCCCCTAGCTACAAGAGTTTTGTGATGAGCTACAACATGCAAGGGATGACTAAGACCCTTGTTGAAGTGTTTGCCATGCTCAAAACTGCTGAGGTAGAAATCAAGAAAGAGAACATGGTGTTGATGGTTAATAATACCACCAACTTTAAAAGGTCGGGGCAAAGGGGCAAGGGAAATAAGCCAAAGAAGGATGGTAAATGTCAACACCCGGATTTTTAATCCCATATGCCTGTTATGCCATACATCGCGATCCTAGGATTACCATTTTTGTGAGACATAACAGATTGGAAATCACAGTACATCATCCATTACAAACCATAATAAGGTCTTACACAAATAAAGGATCTCATGATCCCGTGTTAGTACAACCAAGCAGCGGAATAAATAACGTAGCAGTGGTGTCCATCTTCAGTGTCACAGGCAATGCTGATGATGGGTGATAGTCCTAGTTGTCGTAGCTGTCCTGTTGTCCTTCCTCCTGATAGTCCTTTTCATAGTCTGGCCACGGGAATAGCCAGGGACAAAGCCATGAGTACTCTTTAAGTACTCGCAAACTATCAATAACAAGCAAGGTGGTTCTAATAGGAATGCTAAACTCTAAGTTTATTTGCAAGGTTAAGTTTGAAACCTAAGATGAGTTCAGAAGTAAAGAAAGATAAAATAAAGTTCTAAAATCACTTAAGTTGGGAACTTAGTTTTCATAGTCACAACCCTGTTGTGGTCAAGTCAAAGTCACCATTCATTTCATAAGTCATTTTTAAAACATCTGACGACGGAATAGTATGGCCACTCCAACTGTCCATGACCACGGACGCGACTATTCGAATAGTTTGACACTCTGCAGAGGTGGTACACTTTCACCACAAAATTCGATACATCCGTCAGGGATAACCCTGAATCATCATACTTAGTATGCGGATAATGAATCATAACCTTTCAATTACACACTCTAGTATAGGCACCTCTCCTATAAGTTTATCCTCCCAGCCATGGCCATCTGCCATCCTGGGCACTGCATAGGTGGACAACATTGAGAGGTAGCCTCAGCTCAGACCTCTCTCGCGAGGTAACCAATACTAATGCATATAAACTTCCGGCTAAGCCTTACCCAATTCAGGTATTGTGGTTGTACCGTAAAATTGGAATGGTATCGCATCCGAACCCAACCATCAGTTTTTATAAAGGGCTAAGGCTCATGCCTCAACATTTTCGTCATCATAAACCATTTGTGTTTCTCAACACATGTCAAAACATCTCAATAGAATGACTCATCATTCTAAGGTTTTCATAATCATTTTCACCAAGTATTCCCATCTAAAGTGATCAAGTTTTATGTTTAACACTAGTAACTAAGGTTAAGAGTGTTCACTAAAGAGGGATGCTAATCTTTAATCTCTTGCCATAGAATGACCTCTAAGTCCAACTAAATAGGACAAGTTTTATACTATTTATGCTATCTACAAATAAAGTGAAGAACTTTGGTAAAGTAAAAGAAAGTAAAGTTTGCAAGTAAAACTTGGGATGGGCATAAATCAAAATGCATAACCAAGCATGCTTAAGGCAGCTTGCTTAGGTCATTTTGTATAATTCTAGCTTGCCAATAATAGCTTGCTCAGTTTACTTGAAGTGCTAGGCTTGCCTTGAGTAGTGCAGTGATTGAAGTAGTGGTTGATTTTTGAAAAATGTTTGAATGTAGAAAACTCTCTATCTTGTTATTTTTGCTATATGTGATCTATAACTCTAATTGATTTAAATCCAACGGGCTTGGATGGAGATTTTAATTATCTTTCTAGAAAAATTGGAATCACTCATTTTGGTTAAGTAAATCTTTCTGAATTGATTTTTAAACAAGTGGATAGAATCTAGTTTAAACCTAAATAGAAAAACCTATATTTGAATTTTAGGGCCAGCGCGGGAAACTAAACGGGCCGGCCCAATGGCACTCCGCGGCGCAGAGGGCAACTGACAAGGGGGTCCCGCATGTCAGCGACTGATCATAACGTGAAGCGGTACGGGGCGATGTGAGCCATGCGATTAGAGCAAAGATCAACGATTGTGGTTCATCATCAACGACGAACAGGTCGCCAGCGAGAACAAACCCTAGCGGCTCGGTGGGGGTCGATTGGGGGCTTACCAGGGCTCCAGCTAACGTGGCGATGGGGGCGATCGAACTAGTGGTCGACGGCGGTTCCAGGCATGGTCGCCGCGGCTCCTGGGGTGGTCGCAATCAGCGGGCCCCTTCTCCTCCAGTGGCGGCCAGCTCCGGCGAAATTCCGGCCAACTGCTATTCGCCTTGCTCCAGGGAGAAGTGGGGAAGGCTCAGTGGTGAGAGGGGAGTGAGGTAGTGTGGAAATTGAGGCTGGGGGATGCATCCTTTTATAGGGTCGACGAAAGGGAAGAGCGGCATGGTCCAGCGACGATGGCGACATGGCTACGGGTCGCTAGAGGCGTGGCTGCGAGCGGCGATTGATGCGTGGTCTCCTGGCGATCCTCTACGGTGTAATGGCGCGGCTAGGGGCGGTGGCAATCGGTCGGGAAAGGTTGACGCTCTACGCGGCAGAGGTGGCGTTCGACGCGGCGTGCGGTGGATGCGGGTCAATCGGTGGCGAACGGGAATGTCTGGGGGCATGCTGGGGTTAAGGCAGAGCGGCACGTGCGAGCGGAGGGCAAGGCGGGGTCTGTGCGAGGCTGTCGGGCGCGGCGCACTGGCATGGTGCATGCATGCCATAGAGGCGGAGGGCATGGGCTGTCTGCGGTGGTCCATGGCTTGGCATTGCTCGGGGAAGAGACATGGGGCGGCGGTGTGATCACGCCTACCTCCCAGGCACGGTGGAAGGGGGTTGTGTGGTCTCCTGCGATGTGGGAATGGTCGACCGGCGAGCATGGCCTCGGGGTGGCGTGGCACTGCTGCTAGAGGCTAAGTGGTAGCTCCTTCATGGCATGGTTGGATCTAGGGGAGACCAGGGGAGTGGATTGAGGTTAAATGGGTCGACAAAGCATTGATCAAAATAGTATTAGTTAGGCAGATTAGATTGTGATCACTAGGTGTTCGACACAATGGCCGCAAGAGATTAAACTTTGAATTTTGAAAAGATTTTTGGTGGGTGTGTTAGTCATATGCTTGAGCATTTGTGGTTACTTGGGATTGTCAAGGTGAACTCATTTGAGTGGTTTTTGAAAAAGTGGGATCTATGCACATACACTTGATTTCATTTTCAAATGTCATTTAAAATTAGTGGTTAAATGTTTTTGTAAGATTTTAAAGTGGCCCTTGGTAGACCTTTACTTGTACTAGCAACGGGTGCAAAGATCTAGAATTGTTTATGTTTGAAATTGACTTCTAGGAACACCTAAAGTGGCCTAGTGGATTAAAATGGTCAAAATGACCATTTGGTCTGTTTATTCATATTTGATTTCTTTTTCTTTGGATTTTGTTTTTAAATGATCTAGATGATGTGGCATTCACCTTTGAATCATTTTACAACCATTAGATCAAGCAAACATGGCATTTCCAAACAATTCCATATTAATGCAAACACACATATGCAGTCCTAGTTATTTTAATGATAAAAAGTTTTTGTTAAACCTAAATTGGGTGATTTGGATCTTGATAACGTTGATTAAAGTTTTGGGATGTTACAAACCTTCCCTCCTTAAACAAAATCTCGTCCCGAGATTTAAGAAACAAAACTAGGAACTAAATAGATCTGGAAACTCTGTCCTAATGTAATCTTCTCGCTCCCAAGTGGCTTCTTCTTCGGTATGGTTGCTCCATTGAATCTTGAGAAACTTGATACCCCAGGTCCTTGTGGTTCTGTAGGCTTCTGCCAAGATATGGATGGGCACTTCTCGATACGTCAAATCCTTGTTGATATCTATGGCTTGGTGATCGATGTTCTTGAACACTTTGGTCTTCTCCGGAACTTCTAAGCATTTGCGAAGTAACGAGATATGGAACACATCATGGATGGCTGACATCTCCTCTGGTAGTTCCAGTTGATACGATCTTTCTCCTCAGCGATTCAAAATCTTGAAGGGTCCAATATATCTAGGGGCTCACTTTCCTTTCAGACTAAAACGTTGTGTTCCTTTCAATGGCGAAACCTTGAGATACACAAAATCTCTAACGTTGAAAGTCAGGTCTCTACATCTCTTGTCAGCATAACTCTTCTGTCTAGATTGGGCGGTCTTGAGGTACTCACGGACTTTGTGAACCTTCTCTTCGGCTTCTCATAGGATGTCGGGTCCGAAAATCTGACTCTCTCCTACTTGCAACCAATTCAAGGGGGTACGACACTTTCTTCCATATAAGAACTCAAATGGGGCCATTTGCAAACTGGCTTGATAATTGTTGTTGTATGAAAATTCTGCGGAAGGCAGACAATCTTCCCATTTTGATCCATATTCAAGCACACAAGCTCTCAACATATCTTCTAGGATTTGGTTGACTCTTTCAGCCTGTCCATCGGTCTGTGGGTGATAAGCTGTGCTGAAATTCAACTTGGTTCCTAATCCTTCTTGGACTTTCTGCCAAAATCTTGAGGTAAATTGGGTTCCTCGATCTGACACTATGGTCTTGGGGGTTCCATGCAAACTAACAATTCTATCAATGTACAATTTTGCTAGCTTCGAACTCTGGTAGGTAGTCTTGACAGGTATAAAATGGGCTACCTTGGACAGTCTATCAACGATGACCCAGATTGAGTCATTTACCCTACTAGATGTAGGCAAACCGGTGATAAAGACCATTCCAATAGAATCCCATTTCCATTCCGGAATCTGTAATGGTTGCAACAGTCCTGCGGGTCTCTGATGTTCCGCCTTGACTCTTTGACATATATCACACTTGGCAATGTAGTTTCCGATTTCTCTCTTCATCTTGTGCCACCAAAATTGCTCCTTCAAATCTTGATACATCTTTGTTCCTCCGGGGTGCATAGAATAAAGAGTATCATGAGCTTCTTGCATGATAACTTGCTTCAGCTCCGAATCTGCTGGCTGATGTCTACGCACTTCTATTCTTGTAGACAATTGTTGGGCCTCCAAGTGCAGAGGTTTGTAGAACAGCAGCAAGTTTTCCCTTAAGTGGATCACCAAGGTTTATCGAACTTAGGAAGGAAGTGGTCAAAGGTATTCCCTCTCAAGCAATCATGCAATCAAGATACAAGAAGTCTCTTGTGTCCCCAACACACCCAATACACTTGTCAGGTGTATAGGTGCACTAGTTCGGTGAAGAGACAGTGAAATACAAGTGGTATGGATAATTATAAGTGGTAACGGTGCCAGAAAATACTTGCTGGCGTGTGGTTAACGTGGAAGAGACTAAATGCAAATTGAAATAAAGATGGAAGCAAGCAAACATGTAACAGACCTAATTGCAAACGGTGTTTCAATGCTTAGAAACAAGGCCTAGGGATCATACTTTCACTAGTGAACACTCTCATATAAATATCTTCTCTTTATGATACTACTCTAAACTACTCTCCGGTTGGACACTCTAATCCATGGTAGGGCTATAACAGCACACCTCAAAGTAAGCCTTTCCCATCTAGATAACCCCACACTATCACCTTGAGTACTAGATGGTTCCAACAAACACCACAATTTCATAAAGACATCCAACTCCAAATATAACTCATGACAAGTATTTGTAATCTCTAGCCTAAGTGACACCATGGTGTGCATGCTGTCACTTTCACACACATGGGGAGAGCAGAGATCTAATAAAGCACTTGAGTAGCAAGGTAGATCTACTTGATTACAAAGCTCATGATCACAATATGATCATGCATAGAGAGAGAGAGATGAACACATAGCTACCGGTAGAGCCCTTCGCCTCGTGGAAGAACTACTCCCTCATCATCATGGGAATCAGCAATGACGATGGATATGGCGGTGGAGATCGACGGAGATGGATCCGGGGGCACTTCCCCGTCCCAGCAGGGTGCCGGAATAGAGACTTTCTGTCCCCTGAATCTCCCCTTCGGTGACGGCGGCGCTGCAGAACTTTTCGTGGATGGAGGCTTGTCGATCTAGGGTTTTTGCATCGGGAGACATCTTATAGGCGAAGAGGCAAGGTAGGTGGGCGGCTAGGGGGCCCACACCACCTGGTGGCACGGTCAGGGCTAGCCTGCGCCACCACATGGTGTGGCCGCCCTGTGGCCCCCCTTCGTCTTTCCTTCGGACTCCATGTGTCTTCCGGTAAAATATTAACTTTGGCTTTTGTCCCGTCCAATTCCGAGAATATTCATTTTTTGACTTTCCTGGAACCAAAAAACAGCAAAAAAACAGGCAACTGGCATTGTGGCATCTTGTTAATAGGTTAGTTCCAGAAAATGCATAAAAGTACCTCAAAGTGTGGACAAAGCATAGGTAAGTAGATACTAAACAAGCATGGAACATCAAAAATTATAGATACGTTTGCAACGTGTCAACATCCCCAAGCTTAACTCCTGCTCGTCCTCAAGTAGGTAAGTGATAAAAAGAAAGAATAATTTTTGAGGTGACATGCACCATCATCAACTTGATCAAAGTATTTGTAAAACATTGATAGCTGGGATCATAGTACTTCAACATAGCATGAAAGATAAAGTTCTAACAATAAGACATAGCAACTATGTTGTAACATGAAAAGGCACAAACAAAAGATTCATGAATAACAATGCTTTGCAATACATCTGTTTGTTTCACATAAAGAAAACATAGCATAGTGGCATTCAACTTGTCCCTCATAGAGTAGCAAAACACAAATGCATAGGACACCTTCAAAGTTCATAAGGGTGACTAGATACAAATAGTTTAAGAACAAGCAATATCAAAGTTATGCATCAATTAACAAGTCTTGGGACAATGCACATTAAACTAAGAATGGCCACTATGCTCTCTCAATAGGTGCATAAAGATAGAAGATGGAGACTCAACATAAAATTAAAAGAAAGGCCTTCATAGAAGGAAGCAGGGATTCAAGTCTCATAAAGAGCTTCCAAAAATTATGGTACTTATTAGCTTTTAGCTCTCATTGCCCCTGTCATAAGCATCTTGAAGTGATTAAGGTTAAAGTGAACAAACTATGAAGTATATGCTTGACAAAGTATAAGTTGGAAATCTCATGTCCCTTGAATACGAGGGTCGCTCCTCATGCTACTCAAGTCTAGTCACCAGTAAGTTCTTGTCATCGTAAGTACATGTGTATCATAGAGAACCGCCAACGGGGTACCCCTTGCCCGATGATATGGAAGAATCCCCATATCAAAATGACAAGGCAAGCATGCAACAAGCATCTCAGCAATCTTCTTATTTACCATGGGAAAAATGGTGCTTTTTTCTCTCTTTCCTCTTTTCTCATATATCTTTTTTCTTTTTCACTTTTTTTCTCAATATCTGACTCTTTTTTAATAAGAAGAATGCTTCATAGACAGCTCATTATGGTTACGCTGTAGGTTTCCACCATGACAGCATGGATTAGACCGGCGGCCCAGGCGTTTCTCTAACACACATACATAACTCCATGGACTTACAAGCTCCCCTTTCATTTCACACCGACAACATCCATAGACAAAAGAACATGATATCAACTAGGTACAAAGCACAAGTGCAATGTTGAAAGCGTTCCCCATGAAAACATGGTTCTGCTAATCCCCAACATATAAGTGCAAGCATATACAACATAGATGACACAATGGTTCAAGTTTATTAAGGGCAAGAAAAGTAAAGTGTGCCATCAAGTTCATGAGAGTTTTAATCACTAGTTTTCTCATAACAAGTTTAATTCGGAAGGTAGATAAAAACATGAATATACTTAGAATAGCAAATGCTACTTGGTAGGTATGGTGGACTCTTTGGAATAACTTGGTTTTATTTGGAGTTGGATGCATGAGTAGAACTCATACTTGGTTATGGAGGCTAGCAAAAGACTGGGAGCGACCAACTAAGAGAGCAATAATGGCCATAATCATGCAGAGCAACAAAACATCATTAATCAAAGCATAAAGTGATACTACAAGTTGAAAACTAAAGGATCATAAAGGCTATGGTGACTTGGAATAGTCATAACATGGCGTGAGTATGTGCCAAGTCAACCCAAATAAAGCATCAAAGGAGAATACCACAATACTATGCTTTAATATGCTAAAACAACGCATGATTCTTCCAAGGCACATTAAGCAATCTCAATTGTTCATAACATGTCATGCTACATCAAAGATCACTAAGAATAAATCCAAAACAGTATCAAGCATGGCATGACAAAGCATAGGCCATAGTCAAAAACAAACTCCTTTTTACCACTTAAGCATGAACTTTTCCTACTCTTTTCCAATCCAAACCAACTTATTTGAAAACCAATGCATGAAAGAGGGGTTCCAACCAATTTATTCAGAAAACTAAGCAAACCAAGAAAACGAAAAACCAAAACGAAAACGAAAAAGAAGACGCTCCAAGAACAACACAACTGTGCATGAAACAATAAAAATGAAGTGTTTGGAAGAAACCTGTGATTTTTATTGATGAAGAAGGGGATACCTTGGGCATCCCCAAGCTTTGACGCTTGTACTTCTTGGATATTTCTTGGGGTGACATGGGGTGGCATCCCCAAGCTTGAGCTTTAGTACATTCTTCATCTCATTACATCATTCTCTCCATACACCTGAAATTTCCTTCATGCAAAACTTCACACAATCTTTATTAGCAACATTAGTGCACTCAAGATAATAAATCTTTGGGTTCAGTTTCAACACCAATAAAACTTACATTAAAACACAAGCTACTGTAGCACTTCCCTCAAAAAGCTCAATTCCCCAAAAGAACTTAAAAAGGAACCAATAAGAAGCAAATGCAAATAATGGCAGAAATCTGTCAAAACAGACCAACAGGTAAAAACCAATTTTTTCGAAGACCTTATGTTCCTCAAATCAAAAAGTGTTGTACTAACGAAAGTTATATAACAACCTGGGGCCGAAGCACAAAAATTCACGCCTGAAAACGACATACAGAGATATTACACGAATTTTTACGGTGAAGCATAGAAATCTGTTTCGGGACAGCAACTTTCCCAATCATTACTTCTCTCTCATTAGAGGTTATTCTTGGTACAAAAAGCAAATAAAAAGGATAAGGAGCGTTTATTATAGAAGTTTGAGAAGATGCTCACATAAGAAATATGAATTGAAGTAAAAGAGAGCATCAAGAAGCAAATTCAAAGCACATTTAAGTCTAACCCACTTCCTATGCATAGGCATCTTGTAAAGAAACAAGTCATGAAAGCACAAAGCAACAAGCATAGGAAAGCAAAACAAGTGCAACTTCAAGACTTTCAACATAAAGAGGGGAAACTAAATATTATTGAGACACATAAAACCATGTTTCCCTCTCTCATAATAACTTTCAGTAGCATCATGAATAAAATTAACAATATAACTATCACATGAAACATTCTTATCATGAGCCACATGCATAAAAGAATTAATACTCTCCACATAAACATAGTCATTCTTATTAATTGTAGTGGGAGCAAATTCAACAAAATAGCTATCTTTATTATTCTCATCATCATAATCATCAAATATAGGAGGGATATTGTAATCATAATTAATTTTCTCCTCAATAGTAGGTGGACTGAAAATATCATATTCATCATTGTAATCATCATATATTGGAGGTTTTGTATCATCACAAGCAATAGAATAGCTATCTTCCAAAGCTGGGGAACTAAAAATATCATTTTCATAAAAACTAGCTTCCTGATACGTCCATTTTGCGTCACTATTCTATGTCTTAATTCACAATTATTCATTGATATATTTCGTATTAAGAGGTGATACTTATGTTATTTCATCTATTTTTGCATGGTTGATGACTTTTGGAGCATGGACCGCTGCAGTCAGAATTCTGATGGAAAAGGTGCTGTTTGGAGGCAAAATTCACGAAGATCAGAAAATCCGGGAAAATATATGGAAAATCCTATTTTTCTAGAAGACTAAGGATGCCAGAAGATGGAGTGAAGGTGGGCCACAGGGGGCCCACACCACCCCATGGCGCGGGCAGGCCTAGGCCACGCCTGGAGGTGGTGTGGCCGCCCTGGCCCATTCCAGCCTCTCCCCTCTGGCGTATATCATCCTCCCGAAACCCTAAGACTCAGGGAGCGACCACAGAAAGATTCCGCCGCCTCTGCGGGGCGGAAAACACCGAGAGAGAAAGATCTCTCCGGCAGACAGATTTCTGCCGGGGGAATTCCTTCCCAGAGAGGGGATATCGTCGCCATCAACACCACCATCAAGCTGGACCTCATCGGGATCATCATCACCACCATAATCACCATCAGCACCCTCATCACCATCTCCATATTGTTGTAACAATTGCGTTGAATCTTGCATAGTTCATAGGGGAAACTTTTCTGGTGTTAATTACTCTTTGTAGTTGATGCTATTGAGTGAACCATTGAATTATTATTTATGTTCAGATTGTTATACATCATTATTTCATCTCTGACCATGATCCATATGATGTCTTGTGAGTAGTTCGTTTTGTTCTTGAGGACATGGGAGAAGTCTTGTTGTTAGTAGTGGAGTTGCGTTGAGAAAGATTCAATAGATTGGTATTTAAGTTGTGGTGTACTTCTTCTAGTGGTGTCATGTGAACATCGACTACATGACTCTTCACCTATATGGGCCTAGGGGAATGCATTGTGTATTTGGCTACTAATCGTAGGGGTTGCCGGAGTGACAGAAACCTGAACCGCCATTAGGAAACCATTGCACAAGGGACGTAAGGGTCTTAGAGTTTAAAGCTATGGTTAGGTTTCTACCTTAAATACCTTCTTGTACTTACGGATGTTTGCAAGGGGTTTAATCACAAGTATGTATTAGTCTTGGATGGGGCGGTACATTAGCACAGGTTCACCCACACAACACTTAGCAAGCTAAAGAAGATTAATCGACTATATGTAGCGAAAGCACTTGACAGTCTTCCCATGTGTCCTCGAGAACGTTTGGTCATCTTAGGTAATACAACCGGCTTGTCCTTTGCTGCATAAAGGATTGGGCCACTTGCTGCATTTATTCCTACTGTCTTTTATTTACTCATACTTTGTTTACTTGCTTTATCGAAAACCCCTAAAAATCCGTTTGCTAAGTATTTGCAGAGAATTCCTAATCCATACCACTAGCCAGCACCTTCTGCTCCTCGTTGGGTTCGACACTCTTACTTATCGAAAATACTGCGATACACCCCCTATACTTGTGGGTCATCAAGACTATTTTCTGGCGCCGTTGCCGGGGAGTGAAGCGCTATTAGAGAGTGGAACTAGTAAAGGAAACTTCTACTGAGAGTATTGTTTACTTCTGTTAGTTGCTTTATATTTGTTATGGATAATTCGCTAAGTTTCTTATTTGGTAATGCTACTACCACTGCTAAGGTAGTAGATAAGCCACCACCTGCTGTGAATGATGATTTCAAAATACCTACAAGAATTATTGACCATGTTATGGATAACTAGTATGTTAGGGATGGAACTGTCCATCCCGGTGATCATTTACTCTTTATACACGAATTATGCGGGTTGTTCAAGTGTGCAGGTATTACTACAGATCAAGTTAAGAAGAAGTATTCTCATTATCACTGAAAGGAAGAGCTGAGGAATGGTATAAGCTGCTGAAGAATGGTCAAGCTCTGGAATGGGAGGAAATAGTGCCTCTCTTTTATTCAAAGTTTTATCCTCCTAGTGAGATTCATAAAGATCGGAATCAAATATATAACTTTTGGCCTCTTGATGGAGAGAGTACAGCTCAAGCTTGGGGGAGATTGAAGTTACTAATTCTCAAATGTCCCATTCATGAGCTCCCCAACAATATTATTATCAACAACTTTTATGCAAGGCTCCCTCTACATGATAAAGATTTATTGGATGCTTCATGTGCTGGATCATTCACTCGCATGGAAGAAGAAGCTAAATGGGATATTCTGGACCGTATTCAAGACAATGCTGAAGCTTGGGAGAATGACAAAGGTAGAAAGTCAGGTATAAATTATGATTATGAATGCATTGAATCTTTTATGGGAACTGATGACTTTCAAAATATTAAAAATGCTTATGGTCTAGACTCTCAAGCTATTGCTTCTTATTTTAAGGCTTTTGCTTCTTACATTGAAGTGCCTAAAAATAAGTGGAATAAGTATCATGAACCTTATAAAGATGTTGTTAAGAGTGTTCCTGCGAGAAATACTGAAGTTTATACTACTAATCATGTCTTACCTGAGCCTTACATTGAGAAAATGCCTTTCCCAGTTAAGGTAAAGGAACATTCTATGATAGCTAGTATGGTTAATGAAAGTATGAGTAAAGCTATTGAACCTGATAAACAAATGGTTGATGAACCTATAATAGCAAGTGTGAAAGACTTTGTCACTAAATATGAAAAAGAGGGACACACTATCCTTTGCAAGGATACCTCTAATATTGTTTCACAAAGTAGTGTTATGAGAGCTAGTATTCCCGTGTTTTCTGTTAGAATAAGTGATCATTTCTATGATAGTCCTTGTGATAGCTATATTGTTAAGTTTATGCATGATACTGAAAGTTACTATGAGAGAGGGAAAAGTGTTCTTATGTATCTCAATAATATCAAGTTTCCTCGTTTTATGCTGAAAGTTTTATGTTGCACTTCTTTTGCCTTCTTATGCAAGTTGCCTTTGGTTTCAATAACTTGTTTGTTTACAAAATCCCCTTGCATAGGAAGTGGGTTAGACTTAAATGTGTGTGTTTTTGCTTCTTAATGCTCTCTTTCACTTCAATTCATATCCCTATGAGAGTTTTTTCAAAATTATCATGCCCATCTTAATGGCTATAAATAAAGAGCTTTATGGGAGACAACCCAATTTGTTTTTGCTTTTAGTTTGTTTTTGTTTCTTTGAGTCTTGGAAGTTATTACTTCAATAATAACCGCTCCTTATCCGTTTTGTTTGGTTTTTGTGTCAAGATCAACCTCTAATGAGAGAGAAGTAAGATTTGGGGAAGTTGTTGTCCCGAAACAGATTTTTTGTGCTTCACCGTAAAAATTCGTGAGAGATATCTGTATGTCGGATTGAGCTGTAAATTTTTTGTGCTTCTGCCCCAGGTTGTAATTTAACTTTCGTTAGTTTTGCACTTTTTTATTTGAGCAACAGAAGATTTTCGAAAAAATTGATCTTTACCTGCTGGTCCGTTTTGACAGATTTAGCCACTCTTGCATCTGTTTCTTTATTCGATTTCCTTTTTGAATTCTTTTTGGGTTTTCGGAAGGAGTTGCTACAGTAGCTTTTGTTTTGATGGTTTTCAGTTGAAGTTGGACTCAAAAAGTTTTATCACTTCACTTATACTAATGTTGCTAATGAGAACTGTGTGAAGTTTTGTGTGAAAGAAATTTCCAGGAAGCGGAGATAATGGTGTAATAAGAAAGAGAAGGGTTGTATGACTCAAGTAATAAGTATATGAAGATGAAGATATTGATGCCTTTCAAGTTATAACTCCAGAGAAATTCATTGAGGACCAAATTCAGAGACCTCTAGAGTCCGTTTCCAAATAGGTAACAGTTCTGGTAAGAAAAGTTCCACGAAAATACAATCCAACTATATTTTTGCAGTTTTCAGTCAATAAGGAAAGCTACGAAGCGAAATAGGGACTGAACTAGAGCCAGGGTGGCTCAAACCACCCTGTGGCGTGGGCCCACCCCTGGCTGCGCCACCAGGTGGTGAGTCCACCCAGGACTCCGCCTTCGACTTGTTTTCTCCCAGTACCTTCCTTTTGATATGAAACTTCGTAATATATAACCCCCCGGATCCCCCGAGGTCCGTATATCGTGTTTTCGTCATGTTTTTGTTTCAATCTGTTTCTGCCAGGACATACTCTTTGAAAGCTTAGAAACACAATGGTGTCCGCCAAGGATAAAGGGAAGGAGCCTATGGAGGAAGACCTCCAAGACCCCGGGAAGGAGAAGGAGATCAAGAGTGAAGGTGAAGAGGAGCAAGGCCAACACCCGCACGCCGGCACTACCATTGCAAGCATTGGAGTGGTGGCAAATCCAGCCATTGGAGGGAAGCCTCCTCATCACCGTTCAGATCCCTGGTCACTTCCTCCACACACCAGGAATCCTTTCCATACCCTTATCCATGAGCATCAATACCAGAATATGCCCAAGGGGAAATTACCCTCCAATTGGGATTTGCCTCGTTCTAGCCATGCAGGAAAAGAAGACTTCAAGGAGGAAGAGTGGGGAAAGAATAGCAAGAGCTGGAATTATCAACATGACATGATCATGAGCCGCATTGAGCAAAACTCATAGTTGATTCGTAATCTCACCTTCGAGATTGAGTACTTGGGGAAACTGATCAAGGAGCTCATCCAGAGGATACCACCAACACCGAAGGAGTAACTCGTCATCAGGTTTGGCATCCCCTTGGTTTGTTCCAAGCTTGGGGGAGTGCCGCGGTATCACATCACTATCTTCTATCGTTCTACCTTATTAGTAGAGTCATATCATGAATAGAGGAGTTATTATGTAGGATGGTTTGCATTATGGAAGTGTCCCCTCTCTCGTTAGATATGTATCCCTTGGTGTGAGTTGCCGTTATGGAATATTAATGAGAAGTTCTATCATTTACTCTTTTGCATAACTTATATTTGTTTTCAATTCATGGTTATATGATTGATCTTGTTGTTAGTATTGGTATCACTTTTGGATCATTGAGTTAATTTAGTTGGTTTTGGCAAACCTGGCTCGGTCAGTAGCAACACTATTTTTGAGAGTTGAATGAAAAGATAGAAGTACAATAGAGAAAAATATTTTCATCATCTTTTTTCTTGATTTGCCCATAAGTCTAGTATTATCTAGTTAAGATCTTTTGTGCTTCCAAGGAAGATTGCATGTTTGTCTTTATCACTTGTATGTTTGTTTGTTTCCTTCAACTCTTGTACTTGCTACCCAGCCTTGCTCGCCAAAAACCTGTACTGAGAGGGTATTCTTCTCGTGCATCCACTCCTTTAAACCAAAACCTTTGCCATTTGTGTCCACCATACCTACCTAGTAGCATTATTGCTATTCCAAGTAAATTCTTGTTTTATCTACCTCCCAAATTAAACTTGTTATGCGAAAATTAGTGATTAAAGCTCTCACAAACTTGATGGCACACTTTAATTTCTTGCACTTAATAAACTTGAACCATTGTGCTCACCTATGTTGCGTATATGCTTGCGCTTTGTAAGTTGTGAATTAGCAGAACCATGCTGTCATGGGGAACGCTTTCAACATTGCACTGGTACTTTGTACCAAGTTGATATCATGTTCTTTTGTCTATGGATGTCGTCGGTGTGAAATGGAAGGGGAGCTTGTAAGTCCATGGAGTTATGCATGTGTGTTAGAGAAACGCCTGGGCTGCTGGTCTAATCCATGCTGACATGGTGGAAACCTGCAGCGTAACCATAACGAGTATCTATGAAGCTTTCTTCTTATAAAAAAAGAGATAGAGATTGAGAAAAATAGAAAAGAAAAAAAGAGATATTATGAAAAGAGGAAAGAGAGAAAAAGCACCATATTCCCATGGTAAATAAGAAGATTGCTGAGATACTTGTTGTCTGCTTGCCTTGTCATTTTGATATGGGGATTCTTCTGTATCATCGGGCAAGGGGTACCCCGTTGGCGGTTCTCAATGATACACATATGCTTACGATGACAAGAACTTACGGGTGACTAAACTTGAGTAGCATGAGGAGCGGCCCTCGTATTCAAGGGACATGAGATTCTCAATTTACAACTTGTCAATGCATATCCTCATTTTTGATCACTTTAACCTTAATCACCTAAAGATGCCTATGATAGGGGCAATGAGAGTTGAATGCTAGTAAGTATCATAATTTTTGGGAGCTCTTTATGAGACTTGTAATCCCTGCTTCCCTCTGCGAAGGGCCTTTCTTTTACTTTGTAGTTGACTCAGTAAACCTACTCCCTTCTATCTCAGCAAGTATTTTGAGTTGTTGTGTTTCATTCATTCATATGATGATTTATCCAATCATGTTTCTTATGTTCCTTGTTTTGCACATTGCTCTTATCTTGAAGTTTACTACTTTGAAAGCTATCATTGAAAAACCAGTTATTTGTGAACTCCAGCAAATTGTCAACTATTCTTTGACCAAGAGCTAAGTTTGCCATTACCAATTATGATTCACTTTATGTATCTTTATTGTGTTTCCTTTACTCATTGCAAGTTGAGTTATATAATAGTGATTTGTCTTCTATTATGATCTATGTATTTGATGAATGTGATGCTTCTTGTCCGTATTCTTTTATCGACTATTCACTCCATAAACCTGAGGCCATGTTTATTGAGCTCAGTTTCGCTTGGGGACAAGCGAAGTCTAAGCTTGGGGGGAGTTGATACGTCCATTTTGCATCACTATTCTATGTCTTAATTCACTATTATTCATTGATATATTTCGTATTGAGAGGTGATACTTATGTTATTTCATCTATTTTTGCATGGTTGATGACTTTTGGAGCATGGACCGTGCAGTCGATTCTCGATGGAAAAGGTGCTGTTTGGAGGCAAAATTTGCGAAGATCAGAAAATCTGGGAAAATATATGGAAAATCCTATTTTTCCAGAAGACTAAGGATGCCAGAAGATGGAGTGGAGGTGGGCCACATGGGGCCCACACCACCCCATGGCGTGGGCAGGCCTAGGCCGCGCCTGGAGGTGGTGTGGCCGCCCTGGCCCACTCCAGCCTCTCCCCTCTGGCATATATCATTCTCCTGAAACCCTAAGACTCGGGGAGCAACCACAGAAAGATTCCGCCGCCTTTGTGGGGCGGAAAACACCGAGAGAGAAAGATCTCTCCGGCTAACAGATTTCTGCCGGGGGAATTCCTTCCCGGAGAGGGGAGATCGTCGCCATCAACACCACCATCAAGCTGGACTTCATAAGGATCATCATCATCACCACCATCATCACCATCAGCACCCTCATCACCATCTCCATATTGCTGTAACAATTGCGTTGAATCTTGCATAGTTCATAGGGGAAACTTTCCCGGTGTTGATTACTCTTTGTAGTTTATGCTATTGAGTGAACCATTGAATTATTGTTTATGTTCAGATTGTTATACATCATTATTTCATCTCTGATCATGATCCATATGATGTCTTGTGAGTAGTTCGGTTTGTTCTTGAGGACATGGGAGAAGTCTTGTTGTTAGTAGTGGAGTTGCGTTGAGAAAGATTCAATAGATTGTTATTTAAGTTGTGGTGTACTTCTTCTAGTGGTGTCATGTGAACGTCGACTACATGACACTTCACCTATATGGGCCTAGGGGAATGCATTGTTTATTTGGCTACTAATCGTAGGGGTT